>OX438891.1:16445299-17737599 GCA_949316265.1 Diarsia mendica | reverse complement strand
AAGGGAAACAGCGTCGTAGATGGGGGGCTGATGGATGAATTGGATAAGACAAACGCATAACCGCCCCCTAGTGTTCCCTCAGATCCCCTAGAGTTTTATGAAAGCGAGACAATTTTGAGATACTGGTGTCAAATTAAATATAAACTTTTTGTAATAGACGAAGTGAAACTAGTATAAGATTAACATTAAATTATAAGCCTAAGTATAAATAAATACATGATACTGAAGTAACTGTCTATCTATCATATTTGACTAAATTATTGTTCAAATAATCGCTTTAAATAACGGATGGATGAATTAATGTCAACGAAGTGCGTAGGTACTTGTATCATATTCCACACATCTTTATCTACTGTTCATTCAAATGTTCAAAGCCACCGGAAGTACGGCTGACACAAGCAAATCTTCTGTCGCGGTATTGAGACCGGAGCTGGGAAATAAGACACCTGACCTACATTGAAATAATAAAACAGTTTTCAAGTATTGTTCAACTGCTGAAAAAAAGGGGCTTTTATTTTCAATGGTAAGATTGTAGCTGTGACTGTTTTAAGAAGAATTTTTTCTTTAAAACTCGAAAGTCTTACCCGTCGGGGCTGCGGGTTGTTCGAAAGAGGTACCGCAGCCTCGACACAAAGGGCTAAGAAGAAAGATAGGTGGTTTTTAGTCAGTTGAAGTCTGACATTCCCTACCGCTCTGCTCAGAGCGGGGGGGAGTCATTTGATGATTTCCCACAACCCAAAAAAAAAGTCATGACTCGTTATCAGTCCCTCTACTTCATTTTATACTATCAAGCGAAGTAAGACCAATTTCTTTACTCCAGTGCATTTTTCATCTTTTCTAATAATCTCATTTTCTCTTTTTCAGGTAAACACATAAAACTGCCGCTCAAACGTCTGACAACCAATAAAATCGTGAGTAGTTCCCACCATCCACAAAGAAGGGGGTACTGTCCTTACCCTGTACTGAGTTGTGGAGGGCAGATAGGCAGTCGCTCTATTTAGAATACTGGTGTTCAGCTGTATCCGATATGACTGAACGCCGACCCCAACATAATAGATATCATCTGCTAAGCCCTTTCCCAACTATGTTGGACATGGCTCCCTGTGTAACCGGATTTCCTATTTGACCAAAAATCATACTATTATTTTTGTAGCTCTAAATTGCTGTTCGTTTTGACTTATTTTAGCTTTGCTTTGTTTTTTGTTTACACAACTTATTTGGCGCCAAAAATTCATTATTACCAAATAATTATATGACTACCTAATAAATGCCATCATGGCCTCGTCCCCGGCACATTTACACACCTCAAATGACATTGTATTTTAGGCACTTTACGTTGTTTGTCCAAATAACCTTGTGTGGTTACCAAATTATTTTGGTAAAAATAGGAAAATAAAAGTAATATGGTTGGATGGAAATATGGTACTCACGGTTTTTGGATATGGAAAGCGTATATAATGTCTTCGATAGCACAGCTTTCTGGAGCACGTTGATTCAGCGAAAAACCACCAAGTGTCACAAGATGATATGAGGAGGATCACACACACATTTCTATTTACAGTTTCTAGCTTGGTTTTTGAGTCTTTTAATGGCGGTCGCGGAAGCGCGGGCGCAGGGCAATTTCACGTGCGCCTGTTATTGACGCTGAGGTAGGACTGGTGGATGAAGGAAGATGAGAGCGGGCGGAAGGGATTTGAATGAACGTCTGATCCTTCATTTTGACCAATGAGAGAAGAGTATAGCGTGTATAGTGTTGCAAGTATGCGTTTTGTGATTTCCAAATTAGATAAATAGATATTAATAAAAATGCGGATAAATAATGTGAATGGCGCAGACAACTCCCCCGGACTAGAGGTTTTCCTCTATTAGAAAATTTATGAGAAAAAAAACTTAACTTAAACATATGAATTTAAACTTAAATAGAGTTAAAGGGAATTTATACTATTTTATTGCGTAGGTAGGGGACAGAGCCGCACTACTGGGCGTATATAAGTACCGGAAGCAGTTCTAACCTTCACAGTTCTAATTATATTGTCCTTGCCAGGATAAGTCGCATCTATGACACCTAAAGGCCAACAAAGCGGATGAGCGTTGTTGTCTTTGATAACAACGATCGTACCTACTTCAACAGGCTTTGACGGTGTGTTCCACTTCTCCCGCTGTTGCAAGGAAGTGAGGTACTCCTGACTCCAACGGTGCCAGAAGGAATGAGTTATCTTATTAAGAAGCTGATAGCGCGATAAGCGATTGTCTGAAATGTCTGTGACATCTTCAGCAGGTAGAAATTTAAGCGGTGTTACGTTGAGAAAATGATTAGGCGTTAAAGCACTAATATCAGACGGGTCTGAGCTTAAAATACTTAGAGGTCGATTATTTAAAAGACATTCAATTTGAACGAGTACGGTACTAAACTCCTCGTATGTTAATATTTGAGAGCCAATTACTTTAAAAAGATGAGTTTTGACACAACGAACATTAACTTCGCTGAGTCCATTAAAATGCGGACCGTAAGGCGGACTATGTTTAAATTGTACACGATGTTCTGATAACTGTTCACCTATGTAGTTTATATGAGATTTTGATTGAATTAATTCGTAAATTTCGTTCAATTTGCGCTTTGCGCCAATAAAGTTTGTGCCTCCATCACTATAAATCATAGCAACGGGACCTCTCCGAGAAATAAACCGTTTGAAAGCGGCGAGAAATAAATCTGAACTTAGGTCAGAGACTAACTCTAAGTGTACTGCCTTAGTTGTTAGACAGACAAACACACAAACGTAAGCTTTGTGGCTCTTAATTCCGCGTTTTCGGATATGCGTAACGTAGAACGGACCACAGTAGTCTACAGCGGTATTTACGAACGCTTTCACTTGTGACACACGGAAATCAGGTAAATCGCCCATAGGAGGGTAAGTATTTCGAGGTTTAATTTTAAAGCATTGATTACAACTATGTACGCGTTGTCTTATAATGTTACGAGCAGCTAAAATCCAGAATTTTTGTCTAATTATAGCTAATAAAAGAGCGGGACCCGTATGCAAATTAATTACATGATAAAAGTCAATTAAGAGTTGAGTAAAGCGTGATTTAGTTGGAATTAAAATGGGATGTTTTTGACCATAATCCAGTTTAGAATGAGTTAACCTTCCACCTACTCTGAGAATATTATTTGAATCCAGAAAGGGATTGAGTTTAGCGAGACTTTTATTTTTAAAAAGTTTACTAGATTTTAACGCGCTAATTTCTTCAGAGAAATATCTACCTTGTACGTAACGTATAAGGTGTATTTCCGCAGCATCCAAATCCGAAACGGTGATACAACCACGCGAATTGATTAACTTGCAGAAACGTAATATTAAAACTACGCTACGAAGTAAAATAGAATATTTAGAAATGCGATCAATTAAAGATTGAATAGGTTGTGAACCTTCTTGCGTTATTTTAACAGAGAGAACGATATTTTTAGTTTCCATTACTTCTGAATTGTTATTATTTAAATTGATTTTAAATGGCTTGATTGGCCACTGAGATAAGGGGAATGAAAACCAATGCGGAGCGTTAAACCAGAGCGTTAAATCCAATAATTGTTTAGGCGTTATAGGACGAGAAACTACGTCAGCGGGATTTTCAGTTCCATCTATGTGAAACCAATGTTTTGCGGGTAAATTTGAATTAATTTCAACAATGCGATTTGCGACAAAAGTATGAAATTTGTGCGAGGGCGAGTGGATCCAGGTGAGCGTGACTGTTGAATCAGAAAAAGCAAAGATTTTATTAATTTTACAGCGTTTACTTAAAACTTCTACAACTGAATTGATCAAGTTTGCTAAGAGGAGAGCCGCACATAGCTCGAGGCGAGCTAAGGGCGTATTTTTAAGCGGAGCGACGCGAGATTTAGAAGTTAATAAGAGGACTGATCCGCTATCTTCATTGTTAGAACTAACCCTTATGTAAACAGCGGCACCATAACAGCGCTCACTGGCGTCTGCGAACCCGAGGAGAGTGACATGAGAACCAGAGGTGATACCTACATGTCGCGGGAACTTTATTTTTTCGAGATAGGGAAGTTCTTTGTGAAACCGACTAAATTTATTTTCAATGTGAGCGGGTACGGGATCATCCCAATCAAGATCAAGTTTCCAGCATTCCTGAACTAACGTTTTCATGAATGCAGTAACTGGACCTATAAGACCTAAGGGGTCAAACAGCCGTGCGGTTGCTGATAAGACGGTACGTTTCGTACATTTAAGAGAATTACCATTTATTTTAAATTGAAAAAAGTCTTCTACTGGATTCCACTGCATACCTATAATTTTAGTATTATTATCCGCGTCAGCGTCAAACTCAATATTTTGCGGATTTAAATGAGTTGAAGGAATTTTATCTAACAGTTCGGAACTATTCGAGATCCATTTTACAAGGTGGAAACCGCCTGACCTGAACATGGTGACCATTTCTTGGTATGTCCGCTCAGCTATTTCAACGCCATCTAGCGAACATACGTAGTCATCCATATACATATGGTTTTCAGCCTCGTAAGCTGCGAGTGGGTATTTTTCCCGACTGTCAGATGCGAGTTGGCGAACTACTCGCATAGCTAAGTATGGTGAGCTTGAGACGCCGAAAGAAACGCGGTTAAATTCAAAAGTTGAAATTTCAGAATCTTTATTGAATCTGTATAAAATGCGTTGAAATGCGTGATGATCAGCGGAAAGATTAAGTTGAAAATACATTTTTTCGATATCTGCAACTACAGCAACGGAAAACATGCGAAGATTAATTAATAAATCGAAAATGTTACTTTGTAGATTCGGACCTACATAAAGGAGATCATTTAGTGATTTACCTGAGCTAGTTTTACAGCTAGCGTCAAGCACGATTCGAGTTTTACTAGACTGTTTATCCGGGCGGTAAACTGCACGGTGAGGGATATAGAAATGCGGGATAGTTAGAGAGGGGTCGTTGACCTTGGTTAAATAACCTTTGTCAAGATAATCTTGAAGCGTAGCGTTGTAATTAGTTCTGATCTCGGGATCAGAATCTAACTTTTTCTCCAAATTAAGGAGACGGCGCGTCGCCGTTGAGTGTGAATTTCCTAAGTCTATACACGGAGCCTTAAATGGTAGCTGCACTGTGTATCTACCTGTTTCATCGCGAGAGTAAGTTGATTTAAATATTTGTTCACACGCCTGATCGTCAGGACTCATGTGAACCTTACTAGGGACGCTTTCGAGTTCCCAAAAGCGTTGCGTGAGCGTATTTAAGCGAAGCGTGCTAGCAGCACACAGAAAAGTTTGCTCGCTTTTATTTTTATTTATTTGAGCGGGGCGAGCGCGCGGAGTTACACTAGGTTGACAATCAGCCCGACCCATGGCTATGTAGCCAAGGGTGGTTTCTACGGCGACGACCGAGGAGCCAGGTAAAGTTACCTTTCCACTGCCCAACAAAAGCGGGAAAAGTTCATTGCCAAGGAGGCAATCTATCTCACCGGGAACGTGGAATGCGTCATCAGCCATAGGTAGATTGCGTAATGAAGCGAGATTTGAGATATCTATAGATATGTTGGGCAAGTCGTCTGTAATACGATCTAAAACCCGAGCGTGAATTTTATAATAGCAGCGGTGATCAAAGCGGGAAAATATTTTAAAAGTAGCAGTTCCAAACGAGGGTATTTTAGCGTGACCGATCCCAAAAATGGAAGATTTGTCAGGAGTAATTTCTAAGTTTAAACGTTTACAGCAAGCCTTTGTAATAAAATGACTCATTGAGCCGGTATCAAGGAAAACGCGGAGAGTATGAGGTTTATTATTATTATAAGCGTATACGGAAGCGGTGGGCAACAAAACAGTTGTATTATTTTCAACGCTCGAGGTAGCCGAAGTCATTGACAAATGCGAAGCGCCTGAATGTACGCGCTCCGCGTGCGGCGTCGTCGAGCCCACAATGCTCACAGTCGCGGCAGCCAGCGATGGCGCGGCTACCAGCGGGGGCGAGGGGGAGGGCGCGCGGGGCGCGGTTACTAGCGGCGGCGAGTTGCCGGTTCCCCGATAGTTGTCCAAATGTATTAGTGAATGATGTTTACGCCGGCAAACCGAACAAGTATTTGTTGACTTGCACATTTTAATATCATGAAATCCTAAACAGTTATGACAAAACTTATGTTTGTTTACTAGATCTAATCTTTCTTTTGCGTTTTGATTCATGAAACGAGAACATCTGTAAAGTGGGTGTGAATCAGGTGACGAACACACCCTGCAGACACGCACGGAGGCGTCCTGGGTCGTGATCGCGAATGTTTGGCTATTTTTATATTTATTAGAAGTGGATTTATTATTTTCACTATTATAATTACGGACTTTAGAGGGGTTAGATTGATTACGAAGTGTTATTATTTTACTTTGTTCTTTTAAGAATTGCGAAAGATGATCGAACGTAGGTATTTCAATATGATTATGTGATCGTTCGAAAAGGTTAACGACCTCTTTATCAAGCTTGCTGAGTGCAATATCCGTTATTATAAAATCTGACAAATCCTTTATGTTTAAGCGCCGTAGGGCGGCTTGCGATGCATGGAACTGCTCAATAAATGTGTCTATAGATTGATAAGGCTTAAACTGAATCATTTGATGTAAGTACATGGAAGCTTGTACGCGGGTATCTTGGTATTTTTCTATTAAAGCATTCCAAATGAGTAGGTAATTATTAGCGGTAGGCGCGACGCCCGAACAAACAGTTAATGCCTTATCAGAGAGACACCCTATTAAGTATTGTACTTTCTCGGCGTCAGTTAGATGCGAATTATCATGAATAAGACTTTTAAAGTTTTCATGAAAAATTGTCCATTTGCTGGGCGTGCCGTCAAATGAAGCAAGTTTTAAAGGTGGCAATTTACGATTTAAAAACTCGAATTTACTACTGCTGTTTTCGTTATTTTGAGACTTGAGAAGGTTAGCTTCGATTGCTTTTATTTCACAATAGATTTCATCAAATGCTGACAACGGCTGGTAATTAATAGCTGATCCAGCTTCCAAGAGTGCTAAATTGTAAGCATCAAGCGTTTCAATAAAATTCGTCCTAATTTGATCAAGGGAATTAATCCTAGCTAGAAATTGAGATTTTAATGAACTATTTACTGAAACTTGTCGACCGAGGTCATAAATTGATTGCAGCATTTTGAATAAAATTTCCTTCTTAGATTCAAACAGAAGCACTTTTGAATTTTCTTCTGCGGAGCCATAAGATTCCTTATCGGACTCCTTGGATTTACCATGCTTTGAAGCCATTTTTATGCGTTGGGATAATGCCTATTCGAGTTAATAATCGTTAATAATAATACTTAAATGAGTGAATGTATGCGAAATATCGAGAATAAATTGGACTTGCCCGTGTGCGTTATGTGTTGAGATAACCTGTGAAATATGTGTGCGATGACTAAAATATATTTATAATATTTTAGCAATAGAGTGTTTAGCGTGAAATAAGATGCGTATTTGAATAAATAACTTAGCGTTGATGAGATGTTAGCGGGAAATGCCTCGTGAGCGAGTCACGTAGGTTAGTGTAATGGCGGATGCGTGTTTTGAGCGTATTTTTATGCGAATAAATAGCTAAATGCGGTAAAATATGATGCGTTTTTAAAGAAATAACTTAGCGTTGATGAGATGTTAGCGGAATGTGCCCTCGTGGGCTTGTCACATAGACGAGAGTAATAGCGGATGCGTATTTGAGCGTTTTTATGCGATTAAATAGATAAATGCGATAAATCTGTTGTGATTGATGAGTGTAGTGTATATGCGAAGTAATTTTTTTGTTTTTTATTTGGAAAGAAGGACCAGAACACTTGGATGGAAATATGGTACTCACGGTTTTTGGATATGGAAAGCGTATATAATGTCTTCGATAGCACAGCTTTCTGGAGCACGTTGATTCAGCGAAAAACCACCAAGTGTCACAAGATGATATGAGGAGGATCACACACACATTTCTATTTACAGTTTCTAGCTTGGTTTTTGAGTCTTTTAATGGCGGTCGCGGAAGCGCGGGCGCAGGGCAATTTCACGTGCGCCTGTTATTGACGCTGAGGTAGGACTGGTGGATGAAGGAAGATGAGAGCGGGCGGAAGGGATTTGAATGAACGTCTGATCCTTCATTTTGACCAATGAGAGAAGAGTATAGCGTGTATAGTGTTGCAAGTATGCGTTTTGTGATTTCCAAATTAGATAAATAGATATTAATAAAAATGCGGATAAATAATGTGAATGGCGCAGACAATGGTAATGAATATTCTTGTGTCAAATGTCAGAGGCTAAGTGTCAAGGTTAGATTTTAAAGTCGTAATTATGCTGGTAATTTTATTACTGTCTAATAATGTCATAAGTATTTTTATCTTATTTGAATATGCAGTCGTCTGTCGGCAGAAAACAAGACTAATCATCAGCATTCTCCTGCCTTTATCTGAATTTATTTGGGCTTGGCGCAGCATATCTAAATAGGCTTCTTCTGGTCTTCTGGCTCGTCCCATCGTCGACCTCATCTCTGCCCTTTTTTTTTTTTTTGGTGGGTGGAAAATCATCGAATGACCCCCCCCCCCGCTCTTGGGCAGAGCGAAGGGGAGTGTCAGACTTCTACTGACTAAAAACCGAACCCATGTTCCTTCTTTGCCCTTGCGCCGAGGCCACGTAATCTAGTACAAAATACCGCGGCCCCGACGGGCGTCGGCCCTTGCGGGCCCCTCCTTGCTGACATCTCTTTGAGGCGCGCGTGGAACACGAACGCGCCGCCGACACGGTACCTCATCTCTGCCCTTAGGGCAAGATTGAGGTCAAGAGTAAGCCCATATAAAAAAAAATACCTTCATCTGCCATTCTATTACCTTATTCCTTCATCTCAGCAGTCATCTCCTGTCTAACCATATCATCCTAACGAATTAGGTTAAGACCTATGAATGTTAGATAAAAGCTGAAAATTTTAATAAATAAATCCTTTACACAGTCCGTCCATCGTTTCTTTGGTCTTCTTCTTCTATAGCCATGTAAATTTATACCCTAATGATGGTGCCAATATAGTCCTAATTACTAGAGCATTGTCCAGTCTTCCAACGTGTTCGTGGTCTAAACGGGCGCGGGTGGGGGGATTTTGCACGGCAACGAAATGAAATTTTAAATTCATAGTTCACTCTTCATGCATATCATAAAGACTTGATGTATGCATTTCCCAAGTCACTTATTTTATGATGATTGCTGTTACCAACGATGCTTTAAATACGAGTACTAAAAGTAGTACTTGATGGACTAGATAGTGCATAGCATAATAGGGTAGTTGACTGACTTAAAAAAATATGATTCTGATTAGTCCGTCTGTTAGATGATTATCGAAAAATATTGGATACGTACAATAAAAAAACATCAATAAAAATTTAAGAAGATAAAATGCATCAAAGATTTGAGTGGGGGCTTGTGACGCCACTTTCTGGTAAAAAAATGTACTAAACTGTGACGTCGCGCGACTTTTCGAAGCACTGGATCGTCTTCATTTATTGTTCACGTGAAAAAAGATAAAATATGTGCCCAATATTTTTTTGTAAATCTATCTGACGGACTAATTAGCTTTTTAGGGTTCCGTACCTCAAAAGGAAAAAACGGAACCTTATAGGATCACTTTGTTGTCCGTCTGTCTGTCTGTCTGTCTGTCTGTCTGTCAAGACCTTTTTTCTCAGGAACGCGTGGAGGTATCAAGCTGAAATTCATATCAAATACTCAAGTCTATGGTCTCTTGGAGCTGTGAAAAAATCAAACTTTAGTCAACGCGATCAAAAGATACTCCCGTTTATGCCGCAAATTTTCGACACTCGCAAGGGAATCAAAACCTACAGGGTACTTCCCGTGAACTCAGAATCTTGAAATTTGGTACGAAGCAACGTCTTATAGCATAGATAAAGGAATAATTACGAAAACCATAAATTTTTAGTTACATCAAGATACTCCCGTTTATGCCGCAAATTTTCGGGTCAGAGCCCATTCGTCCCCTAAAATTCGTCCCCCAGCATAAAAGTTGTAGATTCGGCCCCTATATAGGTGCCCATTGGTCTCCTGGTAGGGGACCAAATAATATTTTAATAAGAAATATTATTTTTAAGGTACCCATTCGTCCCTCTAATATATATACAATATAAGTTAAAGATTCGGCACCTATTCAGGTGCCTATTGGTCCTCTGAGATAAAATTTGCTATATTTTACATAAGAAACGGTTAACATAGTAGTACACTTGTGAACAGTTCATTAACGGAATTAATTTAATAAATCATAACAGATCATTGAAAAAAGAGCTATGATGAATGATAATTCGTCATGATAATAATATAACCTGTCGATAGGCTTACGATGTAAAATTGTCTCACTACGAATGGCTTGTTAAAAAAACGGATTATACAAATAATAGATAAGGTGTCTAAAATTGGTAAGTCTCTCCAGATGTGCGCGGGGTGTGGAATGCCGAAGCGGGAGGGGTAATCTTACTAAAATCACAGTAATTATTGAAGACTAGATAAATCAACATAATATTTTTTTTTTGTTTATCCAACTACATGCAAAATCATAATAACTTAAATCTAACAAACTTTAACTACATTTAAATGTAGGTAGTTATAGTTTGTTAGATTTAATAATAATTATGATTTTGCATGTATGTAGTTGGTAAATATACAAAAAAATAAGAAGTGATTATTTACTGTTCATATGTGTTCTATTTTTTTTGCATATTTTATTATTTAATGTTGATTTATATGATGGTCAATCAAGGCTGATTTTTGTAAAAGAGTTGTATTTTGTTAGTTTCTAGGACATTGTGATTTTGTATGTGTTAATCTTATTTGAAATAAACATGATATCTACCGAATTACTACATTTTTTATTTTAGCCTTTTCTGCGCGACTGTACCAGGACTACCAAGCTGCAGTATACACATATACATGTACTTATATTAGAAGAATGAATAAAAATAAATATTCTCCAGGGGACGAATGGGCCCCTCAAAAGTTCCAGGGGACGAGTGGGCACAGGGTGCGAATCTTAGGGGACGAATGGGCTCTGACCCAAATTTTCGACACTCGCAAGGGAATCAAAACCTACAGGGTACTTCCCGTGAACTCAGAATCTTGAAATTTGGTACGAAGCAACGTCTTATAGCATAGATAAAGGAATAATTACGAAAACCATAAATTTTTAGTTACATCACATAATATATTTTTTTTACGGAACCCTCGGTGCGCGAGTCCGACACGCACTTGGCCGGTCAACTACCGTATTCTAGCCAAATTCTAGCCTTAATAAAACGTTTGTGTTTTGGCTTCCACAAACAATTCCTAACTTTTATGTGCGCCTGGCAATGTGTCGTTATGCTGACAGTAAAATGGGTACTTAAACTGATTGGACACTGAGGTAATAATAAATTATTATGTGCACTGTAAAATATGTCCACATGTCATCATGCGGTTGTGCTAGCTAAGTGTTAAAAGCTCGTTCGCGTTTGTTGAAATTGACCTAGTTTGGTCGTGAAATGGGTATTTGTAGCAATAAACACATCATCTGTTTTATATAACTATTTTGGGAATATCCTGGATAAGGTTTAAACAAAAGCGAGAAGGATTTTTTAATTCATGTGCGTATTGTAATTATCACTTGCATCAGTGAACGATAACATCGTGAGGAATCCATCTTACCTGAGATATATTTCTCGTAAGCCAAGTCAGAGACCCAAGGGAGTTTGTGTTCACAAGAGATACCGCGGCCTCGACACAAAGGGCTAAGAAGGAACATGGGTGGTTTTTAATCAGTAGAAGTCTGACTACTTTCCGCTCTGCCCAGAGCGGGAGGGGTAATTTGATGATTTTCCCCTGCACGCCAAAAAAAAAGCATACAAACTCAGACGCCATGTTAGGCACTAGCCATAAGATAATGAAAGAAATAAAGTATTACTACTTTACTAGAAAGAAGTAAATAATTTGATATTACTTTACTTCTTTCTTTTCTTTATTCTTCATGCCACGTGTTCGTTTAGAAAAACCAACAATGGTGCCGATTCTCTTGTCACAAATTTCTCTAAACTAGACTAAAAATCATTAAAATTTAGTTTAATCCTGTCAAACGAAGTTTTCCATTCTGAAATTGACTAAAGTGACATAACTTAAATAGATTATAGTCTGACAGCATTAAGTTATTCAATTTAGTGAAAATGCCAATTTTGCTATTCTGAAATTGACGTTTTTCACCTAAAATTATGATTGTCAAACTAAATCAGACCATTTTTAATCGCGAATAAAAAGGTGTGGAATAAAATTAGTTGACATATACTAAAATTTACAAAGCATATTTCTCTATTATTTTTCGAAAGTTTGGATGACTTTGAGTTAATTATGGAAGCTTAGGTGATTGCAGCTGTTGGCGATGCGGCAGAAAGGTAAGTTTAGTGTTATTTTATTAAGATACAATACAAAATGCATTCGTGAAAACTTACAAAGGATTTGTACTGAACATCTAATGTACTTGCTACATTATTAGTTGGAAAAGAAGTGGATAAATGCACTTCTCATAATCATAGCCACTTCCAGGCTCTGAGTATTATCTAATAGACACTTTCAAGAAAGAATTCATTTGGAAAGATTGCGAGACCAATCCAACCCATTCCAAATGGCAGAGGAGAAATTTAAAAAACTCTAGACTCCCTAGAGCGGAAGCACTTTATTTGGTGGATATGCTAAGGAATCCTCGGTTAGATGAAGGATTTATCCCCAAACACCGAAAGGTTAGAACAGTTTTGTGCAGTAATTCACTTGCATAAACAAGTTTTTAAGAATTTATAGTTTAGTCGAGTGGTATCTCACTTTTATTATATTTATGGGTGATCTAAACCTAGTCATTACATATAATTGAGATCTTTCAGTCAAAAACCGCACGCCCCTCCACTAAAATTTCTTTACAAACATTTGAACGACCCACTGACCGAAAAGTGTATGCAACAAGCAGTGGCGCAACATGCATTTTTAGAATGAAAAATTTCTACCTACCTACCTGTATGATAATAGAACTCATTTGCAGATTCTAGCTGCACTAAATCTGTTTGCTCAAGGCAGTTATCAAACAGCTGTTGGGCAAGACAACTTACTTGACAACAACTTACAAGACAACTTAATTCTTCTGAAATCTAATTGGTTCACCCCTTAAAACACTCTGCCACCAAAGAACGGTGGAATTACTATATAGCTTTATGTGTATCTTTGCAGACGAAGAAGATATTGATGGCAACGAGGAAAACGAGCAGAATGCTATTTAATTGTGGAGGAGCAGGATGCTATTGTAGAGGATCCTGGCGCAGACTTCCTTGCTGAAGCAAGGGAAATTCGGCAATTACTTGTCAATAATTTTAATTAAATTAAACATTTTATTTCTTTATTATTAAAATTTTAATTTTCTTATCACCTTATTTATTAATTAACCTATCCTTAACCTAAACAAATAAGAGTGGTGATTAGGTTTCTATCACAAATTGAAACCGCATATTCAGTTCATGTTTTGTATAAAAAAATAATTAACAAAATACAATAATCAACAAAATATGCCAAATAGAGAAGGCACGAGCACTGATCACCACGCATGCTCAAGACGGGTTGGCGATTTCAGACTTATTAGGTATATTATAATAATTATAGTCCAGATTTCCTCACGGTGTTTTCCTTCCGACCTTCATTGAAATAAAAATGAGTAAATAAAAGAAAAATGTTCGTACATATTTTTTATTAATGTTATGTTTTAACTTTTGTACCACTGTATGCCCATTTTCTCTTGCCCGTTTTGCTGCAATATGTTGTTCGATAGAGCCTTTCTGTTATTTTGACACTTCTTATAAGAAAATCCAATCGATTTCAAAATTTTACTTAGTGTGGTACCGAGTAAAAGAATTGAATTTTTTGTCGAATTGCACTTATTTATGTTGAAGTCATCCATTTCTTTCTTAGGACGGCCTGATCTGTGTTTGCCTTCATCTACAATACGCCTCACTGTACTCTCAGATTTTCCTGAAAGAAAGATTAAAAAAAGATGTAATAACAAATGGAAAATAGATAGCACTATTTTTATTTCAAACATGTTAAAACTTATTCATATTTAAAATCACCGGTAAATTTGATTACCCAAAAGTATCAAAAGTTAGCTAATTACATTTGCAATCTAACCTATAAATGCGCAATGTAAACAATGCTTATTTTAGTCATAAAATCGTATATTTAGTAAATTTGTGACTTCTGGTAGATAAAAAACAAACAATAACACGATTACATACCTGTCTTAACTGCTGTTCGAGTATAAATATCCAAATTTGATAAAATTTGTCCAGCTTGGTGTTCTAACAAACATCGCTGATATACTTTGAAATAATTTCCCGAGCTCCACTCCTATTTGTTTTCCTCATATTTAACACGTTTCTTCGAAGTTTTGTCGACGTAGATTTGAAAAACATTTAAAAATGCAAAAGGTAGCAAGATAGAATATTAACAAGTTGATGACAGACAGCCGATGTGCCGACATTTGATGTACTATGATTTAGTGTTACCCTACTTTTGAATAATCCATGGTATAATAATATAAATAATCTTAGTTCCTCAAACATTAATTTCTTGACTATACAGACAGACTGTACTTCATTAATGATTAATGGTATACAATTATAAATATTTGATTTACCTCAGGTTTTTTTTTGCAATTCAGATCATTTCGTTCACTTTCATTCAGCTTTTGTCTATGGTCTACTGCAATCTTGGTCTATGCTCTACTCAACTTAACGAATGTCAAACTCGATTTTAGGTGTGTCAAAACTATATTTAAATTTAGAGAATCTTGTTTTCAGAATAACTTACCAAAACCAACTAACTAAAAATAAGAAATTTTAGTTTTAGTTTAGGTTAGTTCGGTGTACAAGAGAATCGGCACCAATGTTTTTCCAACTAAGTTCATAGTAATCGCGTGCTCATTTTTTGTGAAACAAAGATATTAAGACTACAATAAAAACAGCTAATGTTCCACCATTAATATAAAATGTAAATTACGACATTTTCCCGTTAAGATTATGCGGGGTTCATAGGAATTATCATTCATGACAGGGTTTGGTACGACAATAGAAGTTTCTTAAAGAATTAAACCGCTTGAAAGTCTTCTGTTTATTAAGCGTTATGGAATCAATGATCTTTCTAATTAAATTCCGCGAATCTTTGCGTGAAATTCCTGCTTTTTTAGGGAAGTTATTAGGAAAAATGTTTATTTTGAGTAGGCGTCAAAAGGACTTAGTGTGCTGGCACTTAGCTTCAGTTTTTTTGGACAATTTTAGTTCAAACAGTAATAAAACTCCAAAGTATTTTTAGAGTAAAAATATACCGAAATAAACTGTCAAAAATATTTAAGGAAACTTTAATTCATCTGCCTAACTTTTTCCCAATTATATTGGGGTCCCTTTTCAGCCTTACATGGAGATGAATACCAGTATTTTACATGGAGCGACTGCTCATCTGACCTCCACAACCCAATTAGTACAGGGTAATATGATATTTAAGGACTTTAATCAGGACACGAATATTACCAACAGATTATCTGCTCATCTCTAAACATAATGGAATCCAGTTTTTGAGCAATGTATCCGGATTCCGACGTATCCGGTATGCCGATTGCGACACACCTATTATATACAAAGGATGACATACCCATGTGTATTATTTATTGGTGTGTCTATCTCTACAAGGTGTACCTTATTTACATAATAGAAACATGTTACAAAACACCACGCCTGTATCAGCGAAGGTTTAGGTAGAGATGTACACATTTTATTTAAGGTCTATTATATTGGGTGACTAGTAATGAGTAACCAATATTTAAACACGTGATTGTACTCATGATAACATACAACTTTTACTATAGGACCAAACCCCAAATCGTGAAAAAAAATCAGACTAAAAATGTTATGAATATAAATGTGGATGGATTGAGAGGGAGAGGAAGAGCAATGAAAAAATGGATGGAGTGTGTGAGGGGTGATAAGAAGGAAAAAGGAATAAATGATAACGTGACGACTGACAGGGCAGAATGGAAGGAAAAAACGTGTTGCGCCGACCCCAAATGGCATGTGGGATAAGGGCAGGACGCAGGATGATGAAGATGATGATCAGTTACGCGGACATAAATCGGTCACAATTACCGGTCATCCTATATAATAGGTGTCGAGACTTTGCCATCATACGGCCGCTCTTTCTAATCGCTTTTCTCGTCTCTGCTTATGTGAAAACTGGGTCTTAAAAGCTTGGGATGTTCCTTACCGTCTCCGTCATTATACAAGAATATCGTTTACTTTATTTTCGTCGTATGGAATCTCCGTGGAATATTCCTTAAACGACGCTACGGCTTATATCTCGCTTCTACTGTACAACATCTACCATAATCTATTTAGTTTTAAATTGAGTATCGTGCGAACATCCTTCTAAAATGGAGTAACATGCAGTGTTCAAACACTGGTTTAAGCTTACACGCTTTATAACTAAAATTACACTATCGCTTACTGGATATCTTCTGTGATTTAATTTATACGTGCTGAATGTGGTCCTTCGAGCCGGGTAAGCATATTATATTGTTCCAACTTCTGGAAAACAAGGCTCCTATCTGTGTGAGAGTGGGACGCCATGCACCATAAGGGCCCAGTGCTGGTCGGCGGTGCGGTTCCTCACTGTTTACCCATGGTGATTACATGAAAATTAAGTATTTCACACAATGTATTTTTTTGTAATTTGAATTTAACCCTTACCGTCCATAAACTTAGAAATCAGGGCTGTTACCATTGGAACACGCCTGCCGTAACTTTTGTATGAAGACCCAATTGCCAGCCCTCCTACACCTACAACTCTGCCGGTCAATTTTATTCTACTGCATTAACTGTGACCGGGTATTTAAAAGCAAATTGGGTCTGGCCAGCCATATAAGGGCACACGCTAGGAAATGGCTTTTATGGCGATTTCGGTAACGGCCACCCTCCGTTACCGAAATCGGTAAGGAGGACTATATTATATTAATTGCCAGATCGAATATAAATCCAGCTCACCACCATAATTTCGCATCAACTCCTTAAAACAATAAAGCAAAATCATAACAGTAACGCATAACACCTTCTTACACACAGTTTCCCACCGTTGTTCAATTGTTTACAGCCCCTAACGTGTCTGTTCATCTGATACGCTAATGGACGAAACCATGTTAATCTCAACAGTCCTATTTCCGTTCAATATCTCACTGTGTTCGAAGACAGTCCTTTAATTGAATGTATGCTCATAAAGGCTTAAATTATGCATACGTGACTCAAGCAAGCAGAAAAGCCCTGTATTTGCTGGCAGATAGCGGTAGCTGTCTAGGGTACGACAGTCATTGACACTAAGGCTTGTTTTATATTTAATGCAATCGAGTAAGAATTGTATCGCTGTATTTTGAATACAATACGGGATTGAACTTTGAACTCCTATAAAGGTGCTTGCTTGTACGTAGATTGACTTACCGATAAAAAATCTTTAGGAAGTTTTTAATACTTATTGGTCTTGAACCATCGTGAACTCATGTCATGATTCATCGGCACGCTTCTTTATTTTCGAATAATTTTTGCTTTCAATGTTTTTGTTTAAAGTCTGAAATTGAACGAAAACAGACTGAAGCAAGACACAAATGAAACCCTGAATTTCCAATTTATTACGTGTTCCAGCCGAACAACGTCCAAATCAAACTGATTACACATGTATGCAGCGTCACAGGACGTCCGAATGTAAATCGATCACAGCTGTCCCAGGGCAGATTACCTCTGAAGTTTATGAGACCCCATAGAGAGGTCACGTTCGAAGGAGAGGCTTGTGGCACTCGATCTAAGGTCAATAAGACCTCCTCCGAGACAGCTAAGCAATCAAGTGCCCCTTAAATAACTGTACCACCGCAACCCACGTCGGTGTAAACACAGCCTAGCTTAACACAGTAATAATACTCATTATTATGGGGTATCGGGAATATTGCTCATGTTATTTACGATTATTGAGTGTCATAAATGGCCTACTTTACGACACATGTCGACGATGTCTTGAACGCTTATTGGTTCTGACACCCGGGTAACGTTTTACGTGGGACGTTCAAATTGTTTACGTAGGGAGCAATATTTGGATCAGCTTCCAGGAATCATGATCTGATGTTTAGCCCTTTCCACGCTTCTAGTCTTAATAAAACGGATGCAGGTTACCTAGAATCGAATACTAGTATTTTACATAGACATACTGTATAGCTGAACTCCGCAACTCAGTAGTGAGCAATACCATTACCCTTGGTAAGACCGGTTTTCAGACTTTCAGGCCACTGACTACCTATAATTCCTACTGGTAAAGATCTCCAACTGACAGCCAGGACTAACGGCGAGGCATAGAAGAAGCTAGGTAATACTCGGTATGTCATTGATGGTCACCTATTCACACGTCGACCTTGGCAAGCGCGACTTTACCTTGAAGATCGACCTATATGTTTGGTATTATTTAGCCACAGTTTCAAGAATGTTCTTGTGTAAAGAACAAAGCCAAGTTTAGCCCACAAATGTGCAGCGCAACACGTGAATCACGGTCAACCTTCACATGAGTGGAGCAACAAGTTCCCTCTATTCAAAAATAAAGACGCCGCGCTGTGGAATCTCTCAATGGACTACAATTAAGATTCTCCACGACTGCTGAGTGCCTTCATGCATACAGAGCACACGGGCCCGCCTGCAAAACGCAACTGTTTCACAATCGCAATAAATCTCACTTTACACAGCATTGAACGCCACCACCGTATTTTAAATAAAAATAAACTCCGATAGCCGTAAACCATTTCAGACCCAATCCTGAAAGTGGTATGACACAATTTTCAATAAACAATGTCGAGTTCTAAATGTTTAACGCTTCTCACGTTACCGACTTATCGATGCGAGAATGTCATATCGACTTTTGGGGAGGCTTTTCTAAATCGAGCTCTATTACTTTAGGATGAGTTTCACTATGTCGAGAGAGTGCGACAAAGTTCGGTTTCATTGTCACGTTTTCACAATTAAGTCCACATTCTTGATTATTATTTATGTCCTACGAGTAAAAAGAATCTTAATTTAAAAAAATAACCTTCAAAGATCAAAATCGTGGGATAGTTTTGTATCTTCTGGATCTCAAAGACAAACAAATCTAGAACTTTCACTACTTCGGCATTCAATTAAAATTCTTGTATATTTTTTGTCTCTTGAAAAGGTCAAACGTTTTTTTTTTACATGTTTGACGTTGAAATAAGATTAAAGAAAAGAGGCTACAGTAAAGGACAAAAAATACTTTGAAAAGATTTTTTCGACCCGGAGACACGCAAAGGGATCAACAAACGCGATTAATCACCCATTCAAAGAGTTGTGAAAAATATGATATAATGAATGTGGCGAAAGATTTATTTGTAACGAATTAACATGAGTAAAGCTTTACTTTTTAATAAAAGTCGTGGAAATCTGCGACAATAGCCGAGACGGTCTCCAGTAGCATCCAAAGTTTCAAACAGACTCGTACCACGAACCGTCGCGACGTCGTTGCATCTGACACCAAACTATTCTTACTGTTTTTTTCTTTTCACTTAAGTATTCTGCGAAGTTTCATTTCGCGCTGAAATCCGGACTCTACTGCGATTGTCCGCTACCGTTTATTCGCGGAAATTGATACATTCCGCGTTGGTTGCGGAGTGGGTCTTTCAATCCTGGAACAATGCGCGTGATGTACGACTAGCTGTAGTAAATAAAAGTTCCTTGATCTGCGGGTTGAACAATGGCTTGTCGCAAGTGGTAACCAAGAGGCGGAACAATCGCCGATTAAAATTGTTTATAAAACTCAGTTCGATATGGCGGAGTTATCGCAAGCAAAATGTGCATGAACTACTCTCGATAATAATTGTTTTCGGTCGCCATTGGCAGCTCGGTTTCTTCATCGTAGCTATGTTTGATAAGCTGTCGCGAAAGGTTTTTTGACACCAATATGGTGCGTTTTTTAACCGACTTCTAAAAAAAGAAGGAGGTTCTCAATTCGGATGTTTTTTTTTATGTTTGTTCGGGCATAACTCCGTCGCTTGCTAACCGATTTGAAAAATTCTTTTTTTGTTGAAAAAAGGTATACTTCCCAAATAGTCCTATATTTATTTTTATCGAAATCGGCCAAGCGGTTTTTGAAAAATCAACAAAACTCAAAAAAAAAGCTACATTGTCCACATTATGACCCATGAACATGTGAACCACTAAAAAGTGAACAATAAAAACTTTTTAACAAAAAATCTGCTTCTCAAGTCGGTGACTTTTGTTTATTTGACTTCATGTTTTTGCCACCGACTTCAGAAGCTTATTTTTCTTCTTAAGGTTATTTTTCACTTTTTTGTGTTTTTTTTTAGAAGTCGGTTTTATTTTTTGTTAAAAAGTTTTTCTTATCGGTAGTCGTGGTATGGGCATGTAATGCGGAGGAAAGAAGAAAATGTCCTTAGGAAAGTTTTGAGTATGAATTTGGAGGGGTATAAGAGTAGAGGAAGGCCAAGAAAATGATGCCTAGACTGTGTAAAGGATGACTTGGTAAGAAAGGTGGTGTCTGATGATGTGACGAATAATAGAGAATTAAATATGAAAGAAGAAGGCGTGCTGCGCCGACTTCAATTGAATTGTGAAAAGGGCAAGAGAATGATGGTGATATGGTGCGTTTTTTTATGAATTAAAAATTATCAAACGTGTGCGGTTGTAGGATACCTCGGGCAAATTGGGTTTATCTTAGCGCGCTATTTACCAGTTCATGAATATAATTGTTGATGGATGGATTGTGTTGAAGGAATGATATGAAAGATAAAATTAAACAAAATTAAAATTTTTGAAAACAACCCACGTCGGTAAAAATCTAATTGTAAATGAATAAAATAACTTTAGTGACTATCGATGTTTACAGCTTTTCCTAACGTGTCTGTTTCTCGAAGATATACTTAGATGCAGCAATAATAATTTTACCATAATACATAACTAAGAAATATCCGTCGGGGGTTTAGAAGATAGGTGGGAACATTACTTTGCACACACAAACATCTCTCACCCTAAACGCATATACCTGCTCCGTTCCGTCGTGGGTAAAAACGGTGTAAATGCTAGCGCCAACATGTTGAGCCGGCCCCAACTAACATGGGTCAGCGTCCGGCCCTGGTTCAAGCCATGGTCCGGGGCGAGGAGGAATGGGACGCCGTCGCCTCCTTCTGCGAAGCAGTGATGCTAGCGAAGGAGGTGGTGGAACGAGAGAGGGAGAGAACCTCTCAACGTCCCAGCCGCCGCGGAAGGCGCGGAAGGCGCTCCGGGCGTCGGGGGCCACGTGACGTGTTGGCTTCCGGCCACCGTAGACGCGTGCCTGTGGACGGTGAGTAATGGGCTAGCTCGCCGTCCGGCCGTCGTCACGACGGCAACAGACAGAGATGCCAGCAAGGAGGGGCCCGCAAGGGCCGACGCCCGTCGGGGCCGCGGATTTTAGTATGAGATGACGTGGCCTCGGCACAAGGGCAAAGAAGGAACATGAGTTATCGATTCACGAATCAGTTGCCTGTGGAAGACTGGGGATCTATGAGATATGCGAACTTAAAAACAGTTTATGCTGATATTAAAAAAATATTATTATGTTGTTGTTGAGTATATTATTATGGCAGTTCTCCAATTATGCAGTAGGTTCAAATCGAGACGCGAAAGAAAATATTTGATTCTATCCAGATGTCTTGTTTCGCTGTTAATACGAAACTTTAACATACTTTACGATGTTACTAAATTAGCATTTCCTCTAGTTTTAAAGAAAACGCATCTAATTTTTATGTGATCTTATTTAAATTCTGACACGCACTTATGTCTAATAAATTGGGAATTTAACAGCTGGCCTATTTGCCTAGTTGAAATTGTTTTATTTCTTGTTTGAATGATGATTGTAAACAAGTATTTTTTTTGGAAAGTTATGACTGAAATCCTTACGGTTATGATGTCAGCATAAACCGACGTTATTATATCCTAAAGGAATAAAAGATAAAAACTTAATATAAGTATTTGAGAATAGGGTTAAGGTCGAATTAGTGCGTAAAATGCAAAAGGAAAATCTCGGAGACGCATGTTGCCTACACCCAAATATGAAACATTTCTGAACATTTAGGAGTAAATAACTAAAGTTTTTTTTTTTAATTTTTTTTCATAGTAGGATCTCATCATCATCAGCCTATTATGTTCCCACTGCCGGGACTCAGGCCTCCTCTCTAGGAGAGGGATGGGCTATAATCTACCACGCGGGCCCAGTGCGGATTGGCAGATGTCACATGTCTTCGAATTTTTGGTTCTAAGACATGCCGGTTTCCTCACGATATTTTCCTTCACCGTTATGAGAGCAGCGGTGATGAAATAAATTACACAAAGTAATGTGCCTGCCTGGATTCGAACCCACGACCTACTGTTCGTAAGTCGGGGCTGCCACCACTGGGCCACCGCTGCTCACGGATCTTAACCATGAACTTTTTGACGTGTATTTGAATCTCATCATCATCATTCTCCTGTCCTTATCCCAATTTATTTGGGGTCGGTGAACAAAATGTCTTCTTTTCCACACTTCTCTATTATTTGTCATCTCAGTTAATTTAAATCTCTATTAACCTTTATACAGTGATTTTATGAGTTTTACCCTTTACGTATTACTATGATAACTCCGTTGCTTTTTCTCTCTCAGAATGCCCTCGTCATTGTAACCTAAAAAAATATGTAAACGAAAATAATCACTTTGCCACAAAACTTTTTAATTTTCCCCGTGCATCCTAAAATGAAAATGCATAGACTGCACAAACAAAACAGTGGCGGCAGTATTCTATTATGCAAAACTTAATGATATGTGCTAACCTGCTAACGCGTTATACGACCTATTAGCATACAGGTAAAGTTCACACTACAGCATTTTCTCCAATATTTCCATGTTCCTGTGGTGGAAAGTTTTCGTTATACCTGAAACATTCCTAACTCTTTGGGCTGGCCTCGATATTAGGTGGCGAGATGACCTAGACGCCGAATACAATGACTGGTTCCAGGTGGATCACAAAAGAAAAACCAAACACAGATGGGAGGCCTTTTTCCTGTAGACATAGACATAATTTTAGGAATAATAACATACAAAGCTTGATGGTCTGCACTCAGGACAACAGGAACATCTTTACAAAACGTGAAAGGGACACCTAATCTAAAACGGTTACCACGTAGTCATAAAAAAAACAGCTGTTTGCTACAAAACTGCAAATATACATTTGTCAGTGTAGATATTGCAGGGGGTTTAAAATGATGTCCTGAATGCGTGGTAACTGTTTCAGCTTCGGTGTTTCTTCCACCGTCTATTCGCACGATTACATCTTTCTGACGCCACCCGAAAGCGGTTCTATGTGTTGCCAAATAAATTCTTAACTCTAAACTCCCCTCTACACTGTACACAACCTATTAACATGATACCAACATCATCCACCTGTTTAGCTCAGGCTAATTCGCTTGTATACTAAGTAGCCCGTAAAATTGATTAATTTTCATTACCGCATTGGATGTGAACATTGACCGGGCCCCGCCGCCGCCGCCGGCCCGTCTCATACAAATTTCCTGTCAATTTTAGTGGACTCTGCTTCGGATTTGATCGAGCGAAATTATTTAGTTAGCTGGTGGTAAGTGGAACGGTTTTGAGAGAATTTATTAATTTGTAGTTTGAGCACGGTAAATAGTCCGATAGATCTTAGGCCTTTTTTCCCGGCAGAAGGAGGGTAAAGTTTTTCGCGTAGGTCTCTAACTCTCTGTGTCCGTTCCATTGACTACGTAACTCGTAAACGGCTGAACCGATTTTGATAAATTATTCGTTCGCGTCGTTAGGTTCGCCTTGGTGGCTCGAGCGTCACAAGTTACATAAAAACTGGCCATGTGCAAGTCGGACTTGCACATGAAGGGTTCCGTACCATGACTTATTATAGGTTTTCCTGTAATCCTAAAACGTAATACGACACGTATACGGACGGACGTATACGTGTTGAACTAATTTCTGTATTTTTTCAGAATTCTAGGCCCAGCAGTTTCGGAGATAAGGGGAGGGGGGGAATGGTCAGACAGACAGACACACGAGTGATACTTTAAGGGTCCCGTTTTTTCCTTTTGAGGTACGGAACCCTAAAAAATAACATAAGTAGTTACTGAAAGCTCATGAGATACGAACATTATAACAAACACATGGTGAACTAATAATTTTCAACTTTTTAATTTTCAACCGATTTTTTTTTGCTGTTTCCTGCGATATTGTGGTTCTTTACAATTTTCATTGAACAGCAAGACAATCCGTCGTACACATTGAAAGGTTGCAAAGAACCCAATTTTTTCTCGTAGTTTTCCTTTGCGAATAGTAACTAAGAAGAAAAGTAAAATTATGTGACTTCTTAACATGCACAACTTAGTTCTCACTTAACGACCCTTAAAGGGACACCTGGCCTTGAAAAGAGCAGGAAAGTTTACGTCAGCGAAAAGGACATAAACTACTTTTTAACTGGGCTAAGTAGGGGGGAGGTTTTCCTTGAGATAAGGAGAAATTATTTCACGACTTTACTGTGGCTTAGTTTGCAAATATCTATGGTAAGTGGCGTAAGAAAGTGAGTTTTTTTAGATACTACCGACTTTACTGACGGACTGCTACTTTTCATTCTTATGCTCTGTGTAATAAGGCTGACAATGGTTGGTTTTTTTTTTGCTAAGGGATATATAAATATATACTTATGTATTTTAAAATTAGGATATAAGTACATTTCATTAAAATCGGTTCAGTAGTTTGGCTTTTTCGTCGTGGCCGATGTTAACAAGACGGCTATTAATACTTAATTTACCGTAAGTACCAGTGTAAGTTTATTACTAACTACTAGCTTTTGGCAGCGGCTTCGCCCGCGTGAAAATGACGATTTTCCATACAAACTTTCAACCCCTATTAAATCCCTTAGGGGTTGAATTTCGAAAAAGCCTTCCTTATTCCTTGTCTGCATCATAAAGGGAACCTCTGTGCAAAATTTCAGCTTTCTAGGTCCAAGGGTTTGGGCTGGGCGTTGATGAGTCAGTCAGTCAGTCAGGACTTCTCTTTTTATTTATATAGATATATAGATAACTGATACTCCTACATACAAGCACTACACCCTTATCATAAAATCCGACAGTTATCCCATTAAGAGCATCTGCGACTGCAGAATGCACATCGCTCCGATACAATCCGTTCCAGCCTCGTCACAACTAACAAGCCAATTATTTACGTCAACATTCTCAATCCGCTGAGAACTCAACGAGATAGAAAAATAAACGACTATAATATGTTACTATGAAATACATACAGTATTTCAGTTGAGTGATCTGGAAGTTCTTGATTTGATCCTCAAGTCGGGGATATGTTATTTATGAGAATGCCGGATACTTAAACAAAAGATTTACCTAAGTTTACGTTTGATTTTTGTCTTCATCATCAGCCTATATTGTTCCCACTGCAGGGACTCAGGCCTCCTCTCTAGGAGAGGGATGGGCTATAATCCACCACGCGGGCCCAGTGATACGGATTGGTAGATGTCGCATATCTTCGAATTTTTGGTTCTAAGATATGCCGGTTTCCTCGCGATGTTTTCCTTCACCGTTTTGAGAGCAGTGGTGATGAAATAAATTACACAAAGTAATGCGCCTGCCTGGGTTCGAACCCACGACCAACTGTTCGTAAGTCGGGGCCGCCACCACTGGGCCACCACTGCTCTCTCTGATTTTTGTCTTAATAGCCTGTAATTCCAGAAGGGTTTGAAAGAGGTGTTACATAGTAAAACCACTGGTCAGTGAGTGTTTAAGTTTCAAGCAATAGGGGTATGTAGGTGGAATGCTGAACATTGGTTACACCAACAATAAATTTATTTTCGTAGAATTGACTTGCAGGCCTCATAAACTGACAAGCCGCTGGGTAAAGCGATACCCATTGGTACGACTGGTTGGTCACATTTGCGGGCTATTTACTACTTAACGACTGTCAAATATCTACAATTGACAACCAGGATTAACGAGTTACTTACTTACACCCATCCATGGATCAACCGAGGCAAGCGCGACTTAACGTGAAGACTGTTATTATTTATTTAGCCACAAGCTCTTAGCCAATTTTCCATAAGAAACAGAGAAAGAAAAAAGCCAAATATATTCGTATTACCTACTATTTCACCTGTTGGCTGTGACTTTATCACGCTTCCGTCGCGATAACATCGCTAACCCTCGCCAAATCGTTTCCTACGCGTTTGAATACCTCAACTACAAGCTTGGCTCTTCAGAAAAAACGTTGTTTTACTTTCTTGTCTACTGTTCATTGTAAGAAATGAGGTGGAAATACGAAGGGTTGGAAAATTGCCACTATTTTGTCAAAGTAGGTGACATGTTCTTTGATTTCAATAAAGTTCCAGTTTTGCATGCTTTTAAAAACAATAGGTACTATATTATTACTTGTTTATTATCACGCCTGTAACCCCAAACGGTAAGGCAGAAATGTACTTATTATTGCACTTACAGTTCGCCAGTAATGCTGCTTGAGTCAAAGGCTTCACGTGTAAAAGGGTGCGGGCCCATTGCCATGAACCACGATGGAAAGACCCGGGAATCGAATCCAGAACCGCGGCCAGGCGACTCCTAAACCAGAGAGGCAGTCAGTAATAATAATTAATGTTCAACGATATTTCAGTTTGAAGGTTTACAACCGGTAGATAGACGCCCCATTAAACATTTTGACGGACTGTTTCACTTCACTAGCAAAATAGACTAAATCACTTCCGGTTTCGCAAACTAAGCTTTATCTTTGTGTTTCACACCTAGTTATATCATTAAACGAAACTCAGCCATAAGTTCTCACCACAAAAATTGTTCATACATTCCTAACAATTTCATCACGAACCTCCGTATGCGATCAGTCGATCACAAATTGCGTCTATTACGTATCAATTCCTACATCAGGGCCGGCTATCGAACTCTCGATAGATTGCGGAAGCAGCCGGGTCCGGAAAGTGTGTGTCCGTTATTTTGATTGCAACCCGTCTGGTCAAGTCCGGGCTTTTTAACATAACATCACGCCTGTAATTCCCGAAGGGTTAGGCTAAAAGTGTACAGTCAACAGTACACTTTTAAAAATTTAAATTAAAGGTTTTTTTTGGGAAATAACGGTTTCTACTTTGAGGCTTGACCCATTTTGTAGTCCCTAAATGCTATTTTCTGGGAAACGTAAAACAACACAGCATCAGGAACACTTTTCAAAGTTGCTCCGTGTAGGTAAGATGCTCATGACTGTACCTAATAATACACTCACATTTCGCTAGTTTAGTTCATGTCCCATGTATTAGAGGGCGAGCCTATTGCCATCAACCAGGCACAAATCCAGACTGCCTCGCTGCTACTGAGGAAAAACCTGGAAAAACTCAATAACAATTTGAAGAGCTTTTAAGGTTCGCTCAAATCGCTACGGATAAAATTGTAGACGCAACTACGGAATCTAACAGATATTATGTACTGAAGTGTCTGTCAGAAATCCGGGTCCAAAGCCAGACTTCAGTTATTTATACATATCTATTATTTTAGATTACAATACGGTTAAAATTTTCTTTTAAACGATTCTTGAGTGACTATTCGAGGAAAACGGCATTCTTGAGACTTATATGAACTGAGACGGTTGTATTGATGATTTTAATCATTATTACTCAGTAAATAGACATTTGTTACTGCCGCAAATCCAATTTTATTTAACATACGACTTGACAATAATAATAATAATAATATTCCACAACTATCACACAACGCCATCTAGTCCCAAGCTAAGCAGAGCTTGTGTTATGGGTACTAGACAACTGATAAACATACTTATATATATATTCCTAAATACATACATATTATAGATAAATTACACCCAGACACAGAACAAATGATCGTGCTCATCACACAAACATTTGTCCTGGGTGGGAATCGAACCCACGACCTCCGGCATAGCAGTTAGGGTCACTAACCACTAGACCAACAGGCCAGTCAAATTGACACAATGATTACAATGACCGGCAAATTGCAAAAAAACGTAAGAAATTTCTAAATTCGCTGGCTACCTTGTCGCATTCACCTTAAGAGAAATGTCTTATAGATAACAACGTTATGCGTTTTGGATAAGCCCGTAACACAGAGATGCCTTTGTTGTTATTAGGTTTACACAGAATCTAATGTGGTTTGAATTGTCACTTGTCACAAACATACGAATGGAACCGCAGACGTAATCTCCGGTTTACCAAAAACAAATGCTTGTGATACTATGTGAAAGTTGACGTTCTAACTCTGGAATTAACTTATAATTATTTCTTTACTAGCTGTTCCCGGCATGCGTTGCAATGCTCTTTTTCCTACCCTACCTACCGACTACCCTACCTACCTACTACCGTACCTACTTACTACCCTACCTACCTACTACCCTACCTACCTACTACCCTACCTACCTACTACCCTACCTGACCCGGCGAACTTCGTACCGCCTAAAGGCCTACGCAGACCGGGACGGCATGGCAAGGGATTTTGCCGTGAGTCAGCGCACACTGGCCGCTTAGATACCGCGGCATTCCAGCACTTTGCCACGGCATGCCACGTCGTGCCGCGGCACGCCGTGGCATGCCGTGGCACGACAAACAGATGGATGGTAAACATGTGCATTCCCCGCTTCTCTACCCCGCCGCCGCACCCCGCAGTATATCACTACGAGCGCCGGAGTCCGTGGCATGCCGTTGCCTACCGCAGTATGCCACGGCATCCCGCCACGGGAGCCTGTGGCGCGTCTTTTAATGCCGTGCGATAAAATCCCTTTCAATGCCAGGACATCATTTTAAAGCATAGCAATTTATGTGGTATTTCTGTAACAGTACGGTTGAATGTCCATTAGTAAAAATTAAAATCCCTTGCCATGCCGTCCCGGTCTGCGTAGGCCTTAACAGTCAATGAATGTAGCTTTACCTTTTAGCTGAGATAATTTAGGCTTTTTTTTCTTTTCATTGTTTTTAAGATGTATTCTGCTATTCGGGGCGGAGACAAATCCAACGAATCAAAAACCATGAAAATTGGTCCAGCAGATCTCGAGTTATAAGTGTTGTAACAAACACGACTTTATTTTATATACATATACTAGTGGACCTGGCAGACGTCGTCCTGCTCGGACAGCAGCGCCACCTACCGGGTCCAATTGTAAATCTAAACCATTCTCGAAACCACTTGAACACATACAAAAAATTTCATCAAAATCGGTCCAGCCGTTTAGGAGGAGTTCAGTGACATACACACTCACAGAAGAATTATAAAAGATAGATCATGTGTTTAGTGACCTAACCTGGTCTCAGAATTTTTATGCCACTTATGGGCCTATGACCTATTCCTATGGCTTTACATGTCGTCGAGAAATATCTCAGGCACGCTGGTTTGGCCCGCAAGGGCCGACGCCCGTCGGGCCAGCAGTTTGTTCGAGATACCACGGCCTCGGCACAAAAAAGGAACATGGGTGGTTTTTAGTCAGTAGAAGTCTGACACTGCCTACTGCTCTGTCCAGAGCGAGAGGAGTCATTTGACGATTTTCCATCCCCTAAAATAAGGCATGCTGGTTTCCTCACGATGTTTTCCTTTCCTCAAGAAAGTGCTAGTTACATGACTCTGAATAAACATGACTCTGAAAAAACAGAAGTGCGTGACTTGGGTTCTGACTCGGGATCTATGATTTGGTAATCTGACGGCTACACCACTAGACTGGGTACCATCTATCTGGCAGAAACTTGATTCTCCGAAATTTATTTCGCATAACACCCTTGGCATATTCTTCTTTGAACGAATGTGTTTAACGAATGTGGTTCTATTTATTAATGATTCTGGAAATGAAGTTTATGCTTAGAGATGATTCTGACTTACAAAATTATGCGTTTTGAATTTGTGGTAAATGAGTGTACCTACGCCAAATGATTTTCTGCGAAATGACGTTTCTGCCACCCATTACTATGCAAAATAAAATTCGGGACATAAAAAGTTCTACTAAAAACCGGCCAAGAGCGTGTCGGGCCACGCTCAGTGTAGGGTTCCGTAGTAATAATTCTTTTTTTGTTTGAAATACGGGCCAATGAAACTTGACCTCTGGATTGTATAGGCGCTCATACGATTCAGGGACCAAATTATATTGGTTAACTGCAGTTTCCATCTGTTGTTTCCATCCAAGTTCAAAATAATTTTCCTAGAAAGTCCTTATAAAGTTCTACTTTTCAGATTTTTTTCGTATTTTCTAAACTTATGGTTCAAAAGTTAGAGGGGGGGGGGGACGCTTTGTTTTTTACTTTTGGAGCGATTATTTCCGAAATTATTGACATTATCAAAAAATGATTTTAGTAAACCCCTATTCATTTTTAAATACCTTTCCAACAATATATCACACGTTAGGGTTAAAATTAAAAAAAAAATCACTTCCCACTTTACATATAGCGGGGCTACCCTAATAAAACATTTTTTTCCAATTTTTATTTTAGCACTTTGTCGGCGTGATTGATACACATATTGGTACCAAATTTCAGCTTTCTAGTGCTAACGGTCACAGAGATTAAGCGAGGACGGACAGACGGACAGACAGACAGACAGACAGACAGACATGGCGAAACTATAAGGGTTCCTAGTTGACTACGGAACCCTAAAAAGGTAGACCCCACTATAGACTATCTATATTAGTTCGTGTTTCTATAAAGTTTGCTTTGAATAAAGCAGGGTAGATAATCAGTTAAACAACTTATGGCGACGCATTATAGCAAACCTAGGCGAGATGAGATCATGAGATTCGCCTCATAACCGTTACAACGAATCTGTACTACAAAAATAATTATAATAACTATTCTGAAAAGCGTATATTACTTAATAATTATATTACTCGATGTTACACGGTTATAAACATGTCCACTTTCGTTTAATATTTGATTGAAGCTGATTATAGTGGTGTGGCGTGAAAATTATATTAGGTTTGCTTTCGTACTTATATTAAATCGTGAGTTACTTACAAGGAACTAACATGATTTGTTATATCGATAAGTTAATATACTCTTTCCTTATATAATGTTATTTTTTTATGAAACGGTGTTGATTTTTTTATTACGTAGCCGATTGAACACGATTGCGTTGTGTTGGATAAATAAATTTTGTTTGTGGACTTATTTTTTAAAATTTATATTAATTGTTATTATTAAACTTAGAAGACTGTATTTAAAAAAATATAATATATTTACTGGTTTTTAAAATGGATTAGTTTTGAATATGTTTTTCTTATGTAATCCTTTGAATTTGTATTATTTTTCGTATTATATGTCAGTCGAGTATCAATATATTTTTTTGCTACACATGAAGCTAAATCAATTAAATGGTTAGTCGATTCTACGTCAAATTGGTGAAAAAAAAAGTAAAAGGACCTCAAATTAGTTCAAATTAATTTTGTGTGTTAAGATCATGATATCACGGGGGCAGCAAAGGGGGGTTAAAATTTCGGTCATTTTTTGCCTAGGACGATCCGTTTTCAAGATATTATTTGTATTTAACTTATTTTGGTACAATAATTTAAAACGCCCATAACTCGGAAACGGTGCATCGTAGGACCACTTATTTATCGGACCCTAAATGGTGTATATGGCGCAGGTTAACCCGATACTGCAATAAAATTGGTAATAAAAAAAATTAAGTCCTCGTTCCATAGCTAGGCTACACAATCCAACCAACTTTGTTTTATCCCTATCGTGTCAGTTTTTTCATAGGCCTTTGCCTCCGTTTTTCTGCACGCACGCCACCTGCCAGCAATGTGTTCACATGCCGATGCGCGTATTGGCCACCTTTACTCCAAAACTAAAATTGATAACGTCTGTTCCATACCTACACTGGCCTATATAAAAACATTTAAAAAACATATTTTTTTAGGATTGCAATGATTCAAATATGTAGATTCCAAGCAACGCGTCTAAATTTTGTGTAAAAGGCAGGCAGAGATATCATACACTTAAATTTTTTACTGTTATGTACACACGGCTACACATCAAGCTATACATTTCCAGTATAAGCTGGTCTCGCATTGTATAGGATTTCCGTACAGTGCGAGATCAGCGTAAACTGGAAATGTATAGCTTGATGTGTAGCCGTGTGTACAAGTTTATGCCAGTATTATACACATTTGCGAGTAAAACCAAGGGAATAAGCATACTTGAAAATATAGCAATAATGAAACTAAAAAATGTAAGGTATTTTAAGAACTTATATTTTAAATTATATCGATACCATAAACCGTCGCGATACTGCGAACTCGAACATCACTATCATGAAAGAAAGAGACAACTGCATTAGTGCAAATCAGTGTACCAGAAAGAGACAGCAATTATATGATTCTTTTTTCATTGTTTTGATCGAATTGAATAGAAAACCACATAACTGTGCAATGTTATCCCATCTTTTGTGTAACTTGAAGTTGTAGTACACTTTCCACACCATTTAATTGCACAACTAGGCATTATTTTTCGTAATAAATGCTTTCAAAACGGGAGCACGTGACGTTCGTGCGTTAGCCTACAATTTTTGCGACTGAGCAAAATTTCGCCGCGTACGCTTGATAAAGCGTGTGTTTGGCGCCCGCGGTAGCCCCCGCACGCGCTCTCCACTGGTTATTTTGCTCCATGCTTTTAAAACTTGACTGAGCAGATTGCAATATACTTAAGTTCTCGTACAATGTTTACCACCGTTCGAGTGACTGAGGTTAGTTACACGGAGTAAATATATACAGAAGAACAACTATTTACAGAGAGAGAGAGAGAGAAGGAAGACCCAGTGTTTTCAAACTAACATTATTTTGAAAAGCAATAACGGTTGAATGTTTATTCTTGTATCTACCGAAAATAATTCTTTTAAAAATCAGTCTCAAAATCTATGTAGAAAAACAAAATCCTTTCGATGTGATTGTCTTATCTAGGTCTTCAGGTGCACCCACACATAGACTCGGACATATCAACAACTATGTTTGCACATTGTACGTGAACCGTGTCTCTGTGTGGGTGCGTAGTCGCTGTATGTATGCCCCTGGTATTCTGTAACTATGTATTCTGCGTTATTTCTTTTTCTCGGTTCACGCACGATAAAATCAAATTAGCGGAGTTAATTGTTTCCTCGAACGGTTTATTGTTATAGACACGCATTTTTTACAAGTATCACGAAGGACGTATGACTTCTTGGAGTCCCGAGCATGTTTAGTAATTCCGAGAATTGATGTTGACTATTTGGTCGTAGCTATTTGACGTTTATTTGATGAGCCAGAGTTTGATTTAATTAAAAACAAAAAATATTGTAAGACCGTAATCAAATTAATATTCTATTCTCTACGGTCAGCAGCAATACGAAAATGCAGTTGTTAATTCATCATAATTATAAGCTTATTGACTTTAGCATCCTTGTTACTATCACTGCTGAATAGACCTTATTTCTATTGTGTCATGCTTTCCTGGTCTTGCCCCTAGCCTTTCAGGTTATACATTTCGAAAATGAACTGTTCTATTCTATATTTCTAGTTAAAACCTTCACAAAACTTCATAGAAATCTGTTGCGTAGTTTTGGAGATTAGCTTGTACAAACATACTGACATGTATTTTAACATAAGGTTACTTACGATACCCAAGAAAAGTCTCAGAGCATCTTTTCAAAGTTAGTCATTGCAAGGCAAGGCAAAAAGGATCACAAAAGACAGGACGTTCTTGCTCAAACATTTGTTTCTGCCACTTTTAGCGAGGAGCCAGGCAAATACCGAAAGCGCACGCAAACAAGAATTCACAAACAAATGGAAACCCTGTTTGTCTTTACGCAGACAACAGGTTCTTGCAAATATCTTGTAAAATATTAAAATTTAAAGTTTAGTTCTCCTTTTAGTTCTCACTAAAAGTCCAGCTCATCGCGTCATCTTAACGTGGCCTGCCGCGATGTCGCGTGGCATTCTGAAATATCATAATACCAAAATCATTACCTATTTACTAAAGCTACTTTATGTAGAAAATCATATTTTACCCTTTAAAGTAACTTTAGTGATTAACATTTTGCACGTCATCATTTAACTAAACAGATTAACTTTAGTATCTCTATCATCAGATCTCAGACAGGTCTCATCCAATCACAATATCATCAAAACCAAATAAAACCTACCATACAAAATCCTCCAGTTTGGTAAAACCAATGTTTGGGTAAAACGAACCTAACCCATACAAACCATCCAATACTTTTTTATACCCGCAATAAAGACACACTCAGACGTAAATTGACGCTCCGAGGGACTCCGCTAAAGTGTCACGTGGTCATTAAATAGCTCGGGAGCCACTAGTGTCCAATTTAAATGTCCCATACGAAACCTTAATGAGATAGGTCACGTACACGTGTTGGCTTGCTAAACTAGCAATTGTTATCAAGGATTTCTTAGAAATTGTTAACATAATACTTGTGTGGTTTAAACATGGAGGACGTAGTAATTGGAGCAAAGAGGCGAGTGACGTAATAGGAATTTTAAGCTGTCTGCCAGTGTGGTAAGACTCAAATTCATGCATGTATTTCAATCAAACCACTTACAGTCACTTTTGTATGGTTATAGGCAGGTCAACAAAAAAAGGTGTAGGTATAGTACCAGCCACAAAAGGTTTGATGACTGAAAGTACTGTAGTTCCTGAAAGCAATATCTGGGACTTAAATTAAGACAAATCTGGGACCCTCGCCACAACAGTGTGTCAATTATTGTGCCTCATTAGTCAACGCTCGCCGCTGCTTTATTGAACATTGTTATCCTACACTTTTTGTCCTTTTGTGTTCGTTCATCGTCGATCTAAAAAAAGCAGGGAACAACATCAACTACAATGAATATTACCCAATAACACTAACACACAATAATAATTTCGAGTAATGAATTTTGTTTGGTTGCGTTTTGGTTCCCGCGTCCTTCTAGGATTTGAGCACTCCAAATTCTATCTATTCCGAGTGCATTGCTCAGACAATATGTACACATGTGTGATGCTGTTTGCTTTGTAGTATTAGAATATTAGTTTAGAATTACGATGCTCTGTTGGATGTGTTTCTAATTAATTGTCTTTGTTTAAGTTCGAGTTGCTCATTAGGTTCCAAGGAGTTGATACTTAGATATTCCACCCTATGGAAGGGGTCCGCAGGGGCCGACGCCTGCCGGCTGTGAGACTATTCAAAAGAGATACCGCGGCCCCGCAACACAAAGGGCTAAGAAAGAACACGAGTGAGTTTAGTCAGTACAAGTCTGACACTTCCTTTCGCTCCTCCCAGAGCGGGAAATTTGATAATTTCCCATCCGCAAAAAAGTATTCCACCCTGAATAAGATAAATTTAAATAGTGGAAACTATAATACCTATATGGTGGATATAGGGCACGACCCTTAACCCTTTTCAGACGACTAATGGGTGTTAATTATGAGAAACTGCGATATTCAACCTCTTGCCTGATGTCCCATAAGACCGACAAAGCATTTGGAACCTTCCTATTCAGAAATAGACATTCTCAATTTGATAAGCCTATTTATAAAGTATACTCTTTATAACTTTGTACTCTTATTCCATCTTTCTCGTACTTAGAGATTTTTGATAAGAAAATAAGAATAAAAATTCACAACAATGTAAAAAGCTTACCCCACGCACCTTTCACAAAAATAGATACTCAATGGACGCATACACATGTAAAGGTTCCCATACAAACTCACCCATTCATTCATTGTCGCGAATCATTCAATGAATTTCGGTTTAATAATGTTACAATGACCTAGTGAAAGCCGTTATTGTAATGAAAATCAATGAACTGAAGAAATATGAAGGCGTTATATCATTATGTTTGTGAATAGTGAGTATTTGCGTAAATATCCATAAAGCGGCATTTTAGGTCGTTCATAGGCAAACGTTAAGGTAGGGTGGCAGCATTTTATCACCTCGTTTATGAGGCTAAGGGGAACACTGAACGGTGTAAGATTCCGTTCTGTTTTTCCTACTGTGGCTGTAGTGATGTATTTGTATCGATAAACAACGGTAATTCTTATTATGGTTCCATCCTTCGTTTAATAATGACTGTTTTTAAAATAAAATAATTCAATTATTATTTGCAATTTCAAAATAACAGCTTTTCACTGAATGCGTAGGTACTATGGAAGTATTTGCGGTACTCATCATAAAATAGTTTTTAACCGACTTCAAAAAAGGAGGAGGTTATATGTTCGTGTGTATGTATTTTTTTTTTTTTTTAATGTATGTTACCTAATTTCTGCCCCATTTGTGGACCGATTCTCAAAATTCTTTTTTTATTTGAAAGAGTTGCTGATCTTCGGAGATATACAATGGAACTCTTCAAAAATAGACGGCAAATCTGTCGTAATTGCTGGAATCGCTTGGTTGTTTATTGAATATATACATTATCATGACGTAACATCACGCCTGTATGCTCTGAGGGGGTATGCAGATGTGTACAATACACATTTTTTATGTAAGTAGGTATGTTACCTGATTTTGTGTATCGCGAATAACTTCGTCGTTTATGAACCAATTTTGATGATTCTTTTTTTATTGGAACGGAGATACTTCAAGGGCCACCATGATATGGAAACCAGGACCTGATGATGGAATCCCAGAGAAATCGAGGGCAACCCTCAAATTTCATAGGCACATATTACGTGTTTCGTGCTTTTTCTGACGCTATAAGTACAAGTATTCGCATCTAGCAGTCATCACTTCATGTTGATGAGCTTATGATGGAAGGTACTAATCCTCAATGGTTAGGTTAGGTTAAGTTGAAAGCAATAATCAGGGAATCTTGAAGGTTAAGGGTTAGGTGTCATAGTAAGTATTTCTATAAGATATTACAACTAAAAATGAAAAAATGAAGTCGGTGACATTTCTTTGTTTTATTTGGTTTTTTTGCCACCGACTTCAGAAGCTGATTTTTCTTCTGAAGTTTATTTTTCACTTTTTGGTGTTTTTGAAGTCGGTTGTTTTTTTTGCAAAAAATTTTTTATAAAATGTTTGTCTCTACGTCTGTTGTAGGTCCAAAAATAATAGGGGTGCCGTGCAAAACGAAGAAAACCCACAAAATTGTTTACAAAATCATTAACAATAACAGAGCTAATGAACAATAGATTTGCTCTATAACGTAATGTACGATCCTACAATGCATCACAAACTACGAGCATAACGATACCCAGCACCTTTTTGGTTCATTACAGAAATTAGAAACTTAGTTATATTTTCATTGATAAATTATTCATAATATTCACGTCACTACAAAAACACGGGTTAAACGGGTAACGTGACCTGAAGCGAACTTCACATTGACATCACAATAGGATGACGTTGCGTTCGACATTTGATTGACGGCCGAACTGGGCAAACTTTCGGTTAGCACCCGCATTGCGATATGTAATCAGCATTATCCCGTATTAAGCGTTTCCGCAGTCGAGTTAATGCAGTAATTACTGCGACGGTATGTGTAGGTGATTCGCGCGCAAACTGTAATTAGTCTGCCATTAAACCGCATAGTCGTGATTTGATTAATGGCGTTGGGGACGACCGTGCGTCAGATTCGGCGTGCCGAGAGTAATCCGTTGTTTTTCGGTAATCGATAAAAGGGACATCAGCACATCACTAATTTTGTTTGAGTGCTAAAAAAAGATGTTCAAGAAAGCTTTTTAGTACTTAAAATAATATTGTATTCATCTGTAATTAGTACCTATTCATGAACCATAACCTGTTAGGATACCTATTTTTACCCGACTGCGGCGAAGTCCAAAAGGAGGATTATTAAATAAATAAATACCTACAATATGAATTTTATCAGCGCAATCTATGATGAAACCTTAAGTCGGCCCCATTTTTGTAAAATATATGTATTTTAAACTTCCCCATATAAGAAAAGCGATACTTTGGCATGTTATAAAAGTGTTTTATTACCATAACCTTCATTTAAATAACTAAGCATAAAGCTTTTAGCTTCATTAAAAACTTTTAATGAGTTTCGATAAGGATATATTTAGTGTCATGCTATGTTATGCTTCACAAGGTCGGTGTGTAGATATGGACAGCATTACATACTGCGTTTCCTCCGTGCCTTGATGTAGATCTTTGGCAGTCGTTACCAGTCTTACCAAGGCGTACCATATTACCTAATACGGGTTATGGAGGTTGCATGCGGTAAGACTGGAAGTTGAACCCAGTACATTTGAGAAATTAAGGCTAAGCAGTTGGTGGTGTCATGTTATGTTTAAAGTCAAAGTCAAAAATATTTATTTCAAGTAGGCCAGTAACAGGCACTTTTGAATAGTCGAATTAAACTAACTGCGGCACTCAGAGATATCCAACGATTGCCCAAGCCGCCACCCAGCAAAGGCCTGACATAGTTTTGTATGACAAAACTGCCAAAAACCCTTACCAAGCGACGGCCCAAGCAGCCACTGAAGCTCTCCGAGTGCGGCAGTAAACTACTGAACTACTGAAGCTAAATAAACTAAGCTACAGTCCCAGTCACAAGGCATAATAACTCGTGAGTGTACTGAGTTGCCAATTCCAAAGCGTTGGTCTCATGAGAAGAATGGCAAGAAACTTCATGGACACTCTTTTAAAATCGTTTGGGTTTACAAATATGTTCAAGGTCATAATCTTGGTTTAATACACACATGAAGACTATGCAGATAGTGTTTGAGATGGTTGGTGATTAGATGTTTTTTGTAACGTACATATGGTAGTATTGTTTTCATTGTATCTTCATAAATATCTCTCAGGCATTACTTGTTGCCGTCGGGGCTGCGGGTTGTTCGAAAGAGATACCGCGACCTCGATACAAAGGGCTAAGACGAAACATGTTTTTAGTCAGTATAGTCTAACACTTCCTACCGCTCTGCCCAGAGCGGGAGGAGTCATTATTTTGATTTCCTACCACCAAAAAAAAAGGCATTACTCGTAATCAGCCCCTCCCCACCACAAGTTACTTTTTTGAACTGTCAAGCAAAATAAGACCATTTTACTCCAGTGCATTTTTCATCTTATCTAATGATCTTATTTTCTCCTTTTCAGGTAAACACACATAAACTGCTGCTAAAACGTCTGCAAACCAATAATATCGTGAGTAAGCTCATCAAAAACAAATCGCCCAGTTCACAAACTCTTTAGGACATCTAAATTATTGCCAGAAATAAGAACTGGGTGACACAAATAGTGACGCCGTATAAAAATATTAGAATTCTTCTTACAGGGCTTGTTTTTAACATTGATGAATGTGAAAAAAGTCTATAATATTTTTTTTATTCGATGTAGTTTCGATACAATTTTCAAGAAGCTATAACTCGAAAACTATCAAGTATCGCATATCATACATAGGTTATTTTCAGATATCCGTGGATGTGATGAATCTATATTTTTTTGACTTCACTATTTGGAGCAGTCTATATTATAAGCGCTTTGTTGGATTTTATGCTAAAGTGTCCCAACATTTAAAAAAGAACTTCTGTCCTAAATATAGTGTACTGTTAAAGCTCCTAACAGCCTGTGGTACAGGATTTTTCTAGTACTTGGCATTTATCATTTTATACCTTTATGTTTTTTTAGTTATAAGATCATCATATTGTGTTTTACCTTTTGGAATTCTGAATAAAGATTTATTATTTATTAGGTATTCATTGAGATAAATAATAGCTCAGTGACAGTAAAAACAAAAATTAATTACTAAAACTTTCCAACATTATTATCATAACAGTACCCTACACAATATTTGTCATACAGTCTAGTCGCTTCTGTTTCATTGTAGAACTTTCTAGATTTAGTAGGACGCACTTAGTGCCTAAGTTGTGTCATAAAACTTTGTGGGTCGGTTAGTTGCTGGGCCTGTTAAACTTATAAATGTTGGCAAGTGTATCGAGGGGTAAATAGTGGCACAGATGGCTGACTCTTGTTCCGTCTGTTATAGATAATTTTTAAGTGTTTCATGTCTATAGTCGCTTTTTTTGTGGTATTCTGCTTTAGAGCTGAGAGCAGTGGTGGCCCAGTGGTGGTGGTGAGAGCAGTGGTGGAACATGGGTTCGGTTTTTAGTCAGTAGAAGTCTGACACTCCCCTTCGCTCTGTCCAAGAGCGGGGGGGGTCATTCGATGATTTTCCAACCACCAAAAAAAAAAAAAAAGGCAGGTGCATTTCTTTGTGTAATACATTCCATCACCACTGCTCTCAAAACGGCGAAGGAAAACATCTTGATGAAACCGCATCTCTTAGAACCAAAAAATTCGAAGACTTGTGACATCTACCATCCCGCACTGAGCCCGCATGGTGGGTTAAGCCCTTCCCTCTCCTAGAGAGGAGGCCTAAGTCCCTGCAGTGGGAACATATAGTCTGATGATGATGATTCTGCTTTATTTGTGTCACAATTGATTGCCTCGGTCGAGTGGGCGCATTGAGGCTGAGCATGAGGTCCCGGGTTCCTTTCCCGGGCCATGTATTTGTTATTTTGTTGTTCCATAGGGAATTTCGCAGTAGCAGCCACGGATTTGTGTATTTGTGGCTCGCGTCCTGTTATATGGGACTCAGGCCTCAGCCTCGAATTTTGCGGGCAGCGGGGCGGCGGCGGCGGCGGCGCGAATTGTATGGAGTGCACCGCTCGTTGCCCGCCCCCGCGCCGCTGTATTCCGAGAACCGGTCCATTTGATTGTACGCATAAGATCCTGCCGCTCCCGCGCCGCCGCCGCCGCCGCCCCGCTGCCCGCAAAATTCGAGGCTGAGGCCTTAAAGCTAATTGGCGAAGTGTGGGTGTACTATTAGGTACCTACACCTCTGGTTAATCCTTCGGGGTTTACAGACGTGATGTTATGTTATACCAGTGTACCAGTGTGATTTATTTCCTTTTCATTATTGGTCTCGGTCTCGTACTTGTCAAGATTACATCAATCTATAGATTTGTATTTATATCGTGTCTCGTAACGTGTAAATGAAATATGGGGAAACCTGAAATAAATGTATTTTATTTATCAATCATAGAGTTCACGCACAATGGTCTATCTTAAGGACTAAGTGCGGAAACCTGAACCCCATAAAGAAGAAGAAAGAATCATAGAGTTTCTAATTAGAAAAAAACATGCTATGCTAGCTCTGAAAACAACAATTTGTTATTGGTACTTTGACTTTATCTTCCTAACATGTCATAAGAATAAGAAAAATCTACTTTTATATCGTAACAGTTTTAATAACACACACAGCTCCAACTTAACTTAGAACTATAAAATATAACACCCTTAAACCAAGCTATAGAAATCCTATTTTCCAACCTAACTTCGGTGATTAATTGGCAAACGTGTCGGGCTAAGCTTCTCGATATACTAACGTATGGAGTACCCCTCAGTTTGAACTTAAGTACCTGAAGATGTCCGATTTTCAGGCAGCTTGCACGATCGATCCTGTAAATTCTGTGAGTAATTGGTGTTCCTGTGAATCTAGATTTAAATGGTTACAATGCGGATAGACAGGAAGCTAACCTCAATATAAGTTTTTAAGCTAACATGGTCACTGAAAAGAGTATGCTAAGGTGGTACGGTCATGTGGAGAGTATATGAGTGAAGTGGCAATGCCGGGAGGGGACGCCCTAGAAAGACAAACTGATAAATATATATATATATACACACACACACACCTTATTGACATAATTATGAACAATCAATACTTATATTTTCGTTAGTTACAAAAAGGTTAATTGTAGGACTTTATGCTTTCCAACAAACATCGTGTTCTATAATTCGAAGGAAATATTATGTGTACCTAGATATGAGAACAATCGACGTTTTATAATATAAAAAACGAAATAAAATTTTATTACTGCCACTAAATCTTATCAAAATTCAACGAAGCTTAGAATTTATTATTGCGAAATTTTTTTTAGATCATAATCTTTGTAAGAAAAATATCTTATAACATGCACAGTTTACTGTTGCTACGCGCTTTTTATTTTTCTTTATATTGTACTTAATGTCTTTAAACAAACATAATATGCGTTTCTTGGCTTTATAGTACAAAACATGATGTCATGGTTTTACGAATGGTGGAACTTTTCGACAAGATATTTATATATCATCTGACATGATTTTGATACAATCCGTTTCTGAGAATATGCGTGGTTTAGAAAAAAACTTTGGGTTACAAACGTCTAACATTGAATTACATAAGTTGAACTTAATTCTACCCATCGTGGGAATGCTGCCAGCCCTCTGGCGACTTTTTCTATTGACGGTGGACGAATTTTTTAAGACCTGTAATTCTTTTCCCCTTTTTATGATAGTTAATTATGATGTAGCTATTTTTGGTTTGTAAATAATGTACATACTGGATTCAAATAAATTCTAACTCTCTGTTTTTCATAACTTCTTATAGGTTATTATTATTATTCTTCTTGAATATTCATATCAATGAACAAGAACATATTATTAATTAAAACATAAATATCATGATTTTTCCAACATCAATGAACCCAAATTTAAAAGACGTATGGTATCTCGTGGAATAAAAATAACAATTCTTTTAAGAAATGTTAATGAATCGCAATATTTTTAACAGGACATCATCAGACAAAGTTGACAAACAAACTCGATCCAGAAAGCCTTGAGGGTGTTCCCGTTATTTTTATTTTACCGGCGACACAAATTGCGATTCCTTTTTTTATATAAAAATATTCCCGGCTACTTCCTTTAACAAACTTTCCAAGTGCCCTTATTGAATTTTCTCAAGTTTTGATAGGTTTTTCCGACGATTTCTCCTGTGTTGCTTTTCGTTGAAAAGTTGTGATGGTCCAGTAATTTACGTAGCAAACATCGCTTCTACTTTTATTTGATATCATTAAATTCGACTGGAATACTTCGCGGAACAAGAAATTTCTATCAAATATTTAGAGCCTGTTCCAGTTTCGATTCTATAGTGTAAGTTTGAGACATGGAGACTAACTTAGCAGGCCTTTTTATAACACACACACACACACACATTTAAAGGTCACAAATTGTATATCCCTGAAAATAAATGAATGTGGTTCTCGATTAAAATAAAATGATGTTTAGAGAAATGGAGACGGAATATATTATACCAATCATCACAAACATAATATTATTGCCTTGAAAACACGTTTCTAAGCACCCTAAACTAGTAATGGTTTTCAAGCCACGCCAGGTAATTCAAAATAAAGTAGCATTGGGTAAAGCGAGTCTATCTGTATAACCTAGAAGGGTCATTATACAACATTTCTCTGCGTGAATTCTTACAACTTGCAACTTTCTTAAAGATAAAACAACTGTGTTATGTTGCTGTAAATGTTCAAATAGTAAATAGTGTCCGTTCCTTGCATTCCCAGTTTTCCTTCGTATTTTCTGTGAATCAAATAGCTGGAGCGGTATCTTCCCTTGGGTATCGTAGTAACCTTTATAGTAGAAAATCCGTCTGTGTTCTGCATAATGTTTGCAGACGTTCTACTTGTAGAAAACTACTAACTGTAGATACCAATAAAACATGATCCGTTTCTGATGCTGTATTTGTAAGACTATGTTTTGTCCTCGACTTTTATGAGTGACACGAAACTGCTCGTGAAATTATGTAGTATGGCGACCACTAGTAAACAATCTGTCAAACGCAATAATCAGATTTGCAGCTGTTTTTCAGTAAGCTGAGGTTTTGTAGACGACATTTATAGCTGACGTTGAAAATCAGCTCATAATATCACATAATATACGAGTTCCGGTAGCAAAATACCGAATCATAGTCCCATCTTTTAGTCCCACAGGCAAGAGGCCGAGGCAGACACCACTAACTCAATAGTGTCTTTTAGTAGGTGTTTGTAAACTTTTGTTTCTTTCGTATGATTTACGTGCGCAAACCAATTATTCACTCACGTCAGTGCAGGGCAAGTGAGGCAATCGCATCCGTCTATATCTGGAGCTGTCATTGTTCGGATGATGCACGATCTCTGGTGAGGGTATGGAGTTGGTAGCTGGTGGAGTGGTAAGGGCCGCGCGAAACGCGAGAAAGAAATTGGCAAACGTGCGTGAAAATGACGTGTTGTTACTTTAGCGTGTGTGAAAGATTATCAATTTTTATTTACGCCTTCCTATCTTTACAATATAATTTGTCTGTTTACAATTTCAACGTCTTGAATTGTCTGTAGAAAGTCTTGTAAACGGTTACTTATCATATTTTAATGTAACAAAAGTTATTAAAACAAACTTTTCTGTGGACTAGAGACGTCCGCATCAGAATTCACCATAATTCCTAAGTGAGTGACAGGTGACAGGTAATTCTTGGCAGTCAAGTAAAAGTATGCGAATATTATGAGCACTCCATTTGGTTATTATTCTGTAACCGTCTGCCATTATGTAGGTGCGTGCGATGCACGTGTCGTTAACGATGTCTAACCTCAAGATAAACAGAAATAAACAGGAGCAGAAATAAACGCTTTTTATTTTAAGTAGCTTCAAGAGGTGTTGTTGAGATAAGAAGATCTGTCCAGATTATTTTGAAAGCTTTTTAAAGGAACCAAAAATATACTTAAAAAAAAAACTCTCAGTGTCCAGTTCCGAATTAGTATTTATTGGTCTGGAATGGCTAAGAAAAATAATTAAGAAAAAGCTCTGTTAGATTCAGGCACATGACGCTAGCACATCAAGCTACCACAATCTGTCAAATTTCATTAATAGATTTTCAACTGTTTCGCTAAAATGAAAGAAAGAAAGAAAGAAAGAAAATTTTATTTGACACACGCCACAAGTGCACACAACAAAAAAATATAAAAATTTAACTAAATACTAAACAGAAAAATAATAATATTGTGTGTCTCACGGCTGCGCCAAATAGGTCCAGTTCAGCATATTGTCGAGCAGCTGGTGCCCGACGCTGGTTTTCAACTGGACCTGAGGTAGTGATGTGACGGACGGTAACAAGGTTCAAGTTGGATTGGCCAAAATTTGTCAGTTGTACCACGCTAAAATACGAAAGAACACTAAAACGAGCAAAACCCTTGACTTTTTATGCAAAATTGCGGAAAACTAATAAAATTACCCTGCATTTTCCCCTTTCGTTGCCTAACAAATATTTTCCATGTATATTAAAACAAGGCTAGTTTAAGAATTCGTTTTTAATTAAGAGCTTAATTTTTCAAAGTCTTGATTACCCGTCGAGTCCGGTTAACTTTCACTTGCCCGTCTCAGCCTCAAGTATTAAGACTTTTTTATTACTTGTTACCGGGGGAAATCCCTACCACAAACAAACGCTTAGGTGCTTAAAGAGACTCCTTTGGAATTTTCCTATACTTACAAAATATTCGATATAAAAGTCATTGTATCTTTCAGAGGTTTTTATTACAGTTTACATTGGTGAGACAGGGAATTGTGATGGAAAAACATTTATAGTCAAAATAACATAACATAACATCATGCCTGGCATCCCCGGAGGACTAGACAGAGGTAAATCAGTTATGTTTATGTCCCGTGTAATAAGGAGTAACCTATTCCCATAAATCGGGCAGAAATCCAGACTTCGTGCTACTGACCGACCTGCCCCCCTATTGCGTATCTTTTTAACGTCAGTGGCTATCAGAAATGGCCATAGATTAACTGTAAATTGGTTATGGTTTGGTACATTTTTTTCTTAAAAACTCACCATTTGACAGTTATTTGATAGACATTATAAGTTATCCACTGTCATTAAAAGATACACAATAGCCCTGCTGGGAATCGAACCAAGGACCTCATGATCAGCAGCCGCGCTTGTGACTACTAGACCAGACCATCGAGGCATTTAAAGTGAACATGTTTTAGAGTAGTAATAAACTATAGAGCTTACACTATTTCGTTCAAAACCTAACTTCCTCAAAATATCCACAAATGCGGTGAAAATTCCAGAATTTATGGTTGAAAATACACAATGATTAGAGGGATTCAACAAATAATCCCGAGCAAAGAGGTCACTCGCCGACACAGAGTTTAGCATAAAGTTATTTTATTATGGCCGTAATAGAGATATAACACTTTACTTCTATGTCACAAAACCGATTTTATGAACCCCCTTCGGATAGACCCGAGCCGGCGACACTGTCAATTTGAGTGGCAAACTTTTCCATTTAACTTTCGACAGCTTAAATTTTTCCAAACATTCTTTTGAAGAGTTCTGTATCGTGGTTGGCGTCAAAAATTAAATTTTGGTCGGTTGATATAATAATATCTGATTTGGTTACTGTGTTTTTCTTTTTTGCTTGATAACTTTCATTGATAAAGGATTAGATTAAAGGTTTTGTAAGTCTTGATTCTTGTGTTTTTAGTGAGGTTTCCTTTTATATAATTTAAAACAATGATATGAACAATGGAGTTAAGGCCAACCGGTGGAGTGGTCATAAACGTGGCTACTGAACAATGAGCATGAAGTCCTGGTTTCGACATCCGTGCTGACCAAAGTGTTATTGGGTTTTTCGTTCAGGAATTTGTCAGCTGCAGCTACTCACGGAGTTTGGATTTGTGCACAATTGATGGAAATAGGCTCCCCCCTATTATACGGGATTTAAACATAGCTCTATCTTACTCTTCGGTGACTACTGCCATGATGTTATGGGAGAGAACATCATAATTATGATTATGACAATTTTCAATACTACTGTGTTCAGTCAAATGAGCATTCACAGAAAGTAAGACGAAGAATCTAGTAGAAAGAAAATTACAACAACGAATATCCACATCCGTGTGTTGAATTGTAATCTTTTTGTTACCGAAAAGCTACAAAACCATTTCGTAGAGATATTCAGCTAAAAGAAGCAATTGCTGTTATCACGAGCGTACGTGACTGTTATCAGATTCTCAACAGATTTTAAAATCACTGGGATATGCAAATACTCTTCTCAATGTTCGGGTCGCGGATTTAAACGTTCTAAGGGGCAGAAAGTAGCTAAGATATTGATTATTTTACGATCATAGACTATTACTGAATCATTATTAAGGACTAAGGTACTCAGGGTTAACTCATAACCCCTCGGGACTGCGAGTCCCGTCGAGGCTGCGGGTATCTGTCGGGGTTGCGGGTTGTTCGAAAGAGATACCGCGGCCTCGGCACAAAGGGCTAAGACGGAAAATGGTTGATTTTTAGTCTGACACTCCACTCTGACACTGACACTCTGACATTTCCCACCCCCCAAATAAAAAAGGTTAACCCATAACAAATACATAATCAGTATATTCCTTTGTCACACGCCGATGTAGGTAGGATATAATTTACGCCTCTCTAGTCTCTATAAAGATAAGTTGTTCTCCGTGCCACTGAAATCACTATGACGAATACACAACCCTTTACAGACAGGCAGACGGACAGGCAAACTCACGAAGCCCAAAAGTTTCCGAACTGCTTTTGGGACTCGTACCGCCAAGTTTGACTCCAACAAACCCTGCCAAATGCAGGTAGACACTATTCTAGGTCTTATATTCTAAAATTCCGCACAATTTCTAAAAAAACAACTCTTAAACCTTCCCTAATTATCCGTCAACAACAGCAGATAAACCAGATGAAAGTCCATTGTTAATATCGCTAGAGTCTATCCTATTAATGCCACTAAACCAGATTCGAGCCAAGCTAGTTGGAGATTTGTTCCAGATGACCTGTCGCCCGCACTCGCTCCTCGACAAAAATACTTGTGCAATATTGACTGCTGGCCCGGAAAAGAGTTGTTACTTACAACTTAGACGAGTTTACTGCAACTATTTTCAACTTTACCTTCTTTTAGATGACTGTTTTCTTCCTCTTTTTCTTTTAAAACTTCTGTATCGTTTTGAGGTTTATTAGTAACTTTGATAGAAAATTCGATAACACTAACTCCTTTGAAGTATCGGATATGTTCACGATCCTTATTTTCGGATTCTATCTCAATAAAGCCAGGGAGATAAAGCTTTACTGCGAAAATAGGTAACCTACTTTCTCTCTCCATATTTCCTCCCGAGCCAAAGAAAAGTATTATCCTCTTCAATACTAAAATAATAAATATTCTCCCGTACGTCTAGTAGAATCCAAATGTGCTTCTTATAAGGTAGGTCTAGGAGATATTAGGTATAGCTCTCATCTTGCGATCACTTTAATCCAAGTTGGGGAGAGGGAATGCTAGTACCTAGTACTTATGTATGGCAGGATTTGGGCAATAAATTACGTAATGTAATAGCTAGGATAGTATTGTAGACGTTATTAATAAGCCATGACGTGAAATATATTGCTTAAGCTTCACACATGAGGATGGTTCGAGTGGATTCATGGTTCGGCCGTCGTTTTCACGACGTGTGCGAATTGCATACATGGCGTTGAAGCAACGAGTTATTGTACTTCTTCTTTTTGTAATACGTTCTATAGAAGAGACTTGCACTATCACTTACGGGATATCTTCTGTGATTTTCAATTTTTGTGAGCCCCTGTGTAGTGTATTGAAAATCATGAAAGATATCCAAGTGACCGTGTAAGTTTAATAGTGTAGCGTGTGCGTGTGTGTGTGTGTGTGTGTGTGTGTAGTGTGTGTGTGTGTGTGTGTGTGTGTGTGTGTGTGTACCGTGTAGTGTAGTTAGTTATAAATCGTGAACCATTCATGCATCAGTCGTGATCGAGGCAAGAACAGGCCCATTTTGCAGCAAAAAGAAGAATGTTTTAAACAATATCCAGCGAATAGTTCGAGATTAAGTAAATAAACGTCTGATGCATTTACACGTCTAATAAAAAGTGAGATTTATTAGTTACTTCTCGTTTAAAAAATGAAGTTATTAACTATCTCACATTATTTCAAGTTGTTCACCCACATTGCAACCTCAAACATTTCAAAACACGAACGACAACGTTCATGTCAGAGGGCAATAAAGTGCACATTTCAAGCCACGCTTGGAAACAAGGATTTTTTATGTAAACCACTACACTGCCTTACTTATTAATTCCCCACACTCGGTTTCACAGTCACACGCTGTAAGCAACCGAGTTCCTGCCGTTAAGAGGATTACCCGACTGCACAAGCTTTCTTGGCAGTCCGACCTACCTTGCTTTTTCTTTTGTTGCCTGTAAGATTTCTTTGCGGATTTAAAAAAGTCTTTTTATTACAATCTAGTTCGCTATCGGCGATGTTCTTTCATCAGTTACAAATTCAAAGCTATTCGGAGACTACTCCTTAAATAAATTTAAATGAATTGGATTGCGTTCGGTTTTTGTAATATTATGAATTTGTAAAACTTGGAGTGGATTAAAGTTTTTGTTGATGTTCGAGATGATAGTGGAGGAAGATTTCTGCGAATTAGATATTTTATGTTTGAAAAACTATGATAGAGTTTGTTTCTTTTGGGTTGATTTTGTTTATTCTGTCTGACATTTTTTCAGCTAGTTTGTACTTGTGAATTCTGTGAGTTACTTTCAAAGTGCTTGGTACTTTTACGACTTTTGCTACGCGATTGATATAATTGGCTCATATTAGTCATGTACAGATCAAGACATCGCCATCACCGTTATTTATTTAATCAATGTCGACTGCCCGCCTGGTATTTCGAAAAATCGCGAAGCGGTTGATCGACTCTTCACGTAACCAGACAATCACCATTCTTATCCAACGTGGCATTAGCATTGCTATCCAACATGGCAATGCTGCTAGCCTTCTGAGCACTTATCTTATTGAACGCGATGTGGACAAATTTTTTAACGCCCTGTAGGTACTTAATTCTTTTCGTCGTTTGATACTGGTACATTTTTTTTTTATTATAGATCCATAGAGCGTAGTTCGTTATTATTGTAAATAAAAATAGGAAGATTTTTATTTTTAAATTAAATGTCGACTTCAATAAACTTGACGAAACCATTAAAATACCTGAACGACTGGCTGTCTGAACGTTTTTGGATTCAGAGTTTCTCATCGCAACTGTACACTTTACGGTGCTATGAAACTTACAGCTGACTGACTTTCAATAAATCTCGATACACAATGTAGATTCGCCCCAGGCGACGATTTCAAGACGACCTTAGCTCTACAGAGAGCTTAGGTCGTCTACACTACACTACTTTTATACTCAAAGATATACAAAATTCCTGAAGGTATACTGTAAAATAGATACCTTAAAAGCATCCCCGTTCTACATTGCTTGAACAAACCGAGTGTGGTGGAAAATATTATCTAAAATTTCCTCTTACTGTATTTTCGTAACCGACCTAATGAAATTTTAAAGAAGCAAGCCTGAATTCAGTACTGATGTCCATTCGCAAAGGCGTGGCGAATTAGATAGATATAAATATTTTGAAGCGAAGTTACGAACAACTATTCTTTGTATTTTTTTTGCGACAAAGTCAATTTCTGTTAAAATTAGAATATATCTTTTTCTTAGCGTGTCGATGACAATTTCAATTAAGTTAGCCTAAAACGCAACGAGTTTGGCACTTTGAGTAGCGTCCATCAGCTCCTGTCATGTGCAAGCAATAGGACAAGCAGGACACTACGTTAACAAGTCAACAGATAAGTGCACCATCGTTTGTAGAATATTATGAAAAAATGTCTTGAAATATTTTGTGCAAAACGAGTATTTTCAACTTTACAATCTTCCGGATTTATTTACGTTACGTTTACTCCACGTGCTCATGTTTTCATGCATCGGGAATTTTAAGAAGCCACGGAATTTAGATCTGTGCCCGCTTAACGGCAATTAACCCCCCTATTAGGCCCTTATTACATAAAACTTAAGCATAATCAGGCTGAAAAACTCACCCTGACCCGTCAGGTATTACAGGCTTTGTTTTTAGGGTCGTGGGAAACCATCAAATTAATGCTCTGGGTAGAGCGAAAGCGAGTGTCAGACTTCTACTGAATAAAAACCACACATGTTCCTTCTTAGCCCTTGTGCCGAGCCTGCGGTATCTCTTTCGAACAACCCACAGCCCCGACGAGAGGGATTACAGGCCTGATCTTATCTTTGTGTGTCCATACAGAATTTTCCAGAAGTCTTCTCATTTTAATTGTCTTCACGAGTTTTATCAAAGCAATAACCAAGAAAACGGTTTAAAAACAAGTTGACGGAGAGAGAAAATAATGTTAACATTTGTGGGGATTAATGTAGAAGCTTACTGACTTTCAAAGCTTTACCAGTAAAATTAGAAGTGAGAGAAACTGTAAACAGGAATAGCACAGACAAAAGTGTTTTACCTATAAATTAGAACCCTTAGACTACACCGTTTCCTGTAAATTAGACTCGAAGTCGACTCTTTTAGGTAATTTTTTATTAATTTTATTTCTAAATTGTCCTAGAGTTAACAATATCCTTTTTGCTTTTTGTTTGACGTTCTTACCAGCCGGGCTTTCTTTTTTTAATGGGACAAGCCCGCCACACTATGCCCAAACCACTGTAACTCCTGTTAGCCAGAATCAACAGTGGCGACCACAAGAAAAGCGCCGAAACAATGAAGCTCGACGAAGTCCCAGAGAAATGATTTAACTGTCTTGGATCCCGCAACGAAATTAATCAGAAAAGAATAGCGGAGGAGTAGGAAAAAAAACCATAGTTTCCACTTCCCTCCATATCAGCCGGGCTATTGAGTAACCACGTTATCGACTAGAATAGGCTTGACTTCAGTGAGGTATACCATGATGATGACTGCCTATCTGACTTCCTCAACCCAGTTAGTACCCTGTAGTACTGCGTAATACGATACTCACTGACAAGACTGGTTGTCCGACTTTCAGGCCGCTGACTACCTGTAACGACTGTCGAAGATTTCAAATTGACAGCCATGACCGACGGCGATTCTTAGTTCAGTACTTTCCAAGATCAACCTAGCTTAACCCAAGCCACTTCCATTACTTAACCACGTAGAATCTCTTTGTTAGTCCGGTCAGTCCCAATCCCGCAGTTGACCCATAACCAGCACACACAAATACAGGATGTTATGAATCCCAATCCCAACTATTATTAACTCGTGTTGGGTAGCTATAATTACGTGTCAATCACTGCAGTGGATTTGCAGCTAAGTTATAACTCATGTCGCAGTACACGGGCTGTCGTTACATGCTGTTTCTGAAGCTGTTCGCACGTATTTATTCATGTTTGATGTTCTTAACAAATCATCATCATCAGCCTATTAATAGGTATTCCCACTCCTGGGACACAGGCCTCTCGTGTGGATATCCTAATCAGCTAAACAGAGCGATAGTTTGTCAGACCAGCATAATCATTACTTATTCAGTCTATTAAAAATCTGAAATCATGCTGTACAGTTCTTCAACCAGACAGGTGTTGAGTCTGGGGGCTGCTGCCCGATAGTTATCATCGGGTTTTTCCATATAGAAGCGGGAACAAGGGATGCGATTACCTATCCATGAATAGGGTAGTCGACCGACTAAAAAAAATATGATTCTGTTTAGTCCGTCAGTCAGATTATTGAAAAATATTGGATACGTGTTTTTTGTTTTATCAAATTAATAAAAGTTGACGAAAATAAAGCTGGTCAAAGACCATGGAGAGGGGGCGTTTGACGTCATAGTTAGGTAAAATTGGACCAAGCTGTGACGTTTCACGACTTTTCGAAGCACTGTATCGTCTTCATTTTTTGTTTACGTGAAAAAAGAAAAAATACGTGTTCAATATTTTTTGGAAATCTATCTGACGGACTAATTAGTTTTTTTTTGTCGACTACCCTATTCCCCTTTCTTCCTGAGATTTTCCAGATGGAAAATCCTATAACACTTTACCCGACCTGGACATTGAACACAGGATCTCATGCACAGTAGTCGCGCTTGCGACCACAAAACTAACCAAGCAGTCCTCGATAATAAAGTGGTGTGAGTGGAAGTGGTGGCTTAAAGTCACCCAAAGGGCAATGGAGAGGGCCGATGACCTAGTGAAGGTTGTGGGGATCCGCTGGATGCGAGACGCACGGGACCGGTCAATGTGGCGACACTTAGGGGAGGCCTATATAATATGTCCCGCAGTGGACGTCTTTTGGCTGAAATGATGATGATGATGATGATGAGTCCTCGATAAGTACATTATATACCTATGACCTATAGGTAATAGATACATTTTAATTTATTTGAATTAAAGTAATTTTCCGACTAATACTGTCTTTCTCAATCTAGTATCACACTATCACATAACTATCCGTCAAAACTAGATGAGGAAGCACTACATCAAACTAGACATAGGCTAGACAGGCATCGGTAACCGAATCGACGACTGTAGTGCAAGTTTATCCGACTAACTCCTGCACTTTGATCGATTTGCATCCACTGTAGTTTATTGACTCGTCTGAGAAGGTGGCCTAGACAAAATGTTATTTTTATTTGTTAAATAACTTGCCTTTAGGAATTTCTTTTGTTTTTTGGGTGCGATTACAAAAATTATTTAAATTCCTGATGGTTACGGACGTAGTAGAAAAAAATTGCCAAACTTAAGTGGCAGTGGGCAGGGTCCATGGTTTGCTGAACGGGCAGCCGATGGGGTCGAAAAGTCCTGAAGACGCAGCAATGGAAGGCCGGGAGGTAATCTTCACCAGATCATCGGTCAACCTAGTGGGAACTAGTTGGTATCCGTTGGATGCAAGACCGGTCAATATGGTGACACTTAGGGGAGTCTCATGTCCAGCAGTTGACATGTTTCGGCTGAAATGTTGATGTGTCATTAAATAACAAAACAAGTGCGAAAACAGATGAATGTTGAAAACCGCATCGATTTATTGTGCACTCAATCTTGTTATGATATTTACGAGTTGGCTTGAGTTAGGCAATAAAACTATGTTTAAGACTAACTAAATAGGTAGCTGCAACGTACGGCCTAGTAAATATAACAAGCAGCCAATATAACAACCAGACGATTAGTAAACAGAAAATACTCCTTCCATAGTTACTGAAAACGATAATAGTTTGGGGGAGTAACTAATGTCTGTTTTCGCTAACACTACATCAAACTTAAATGAATACCTAAGCTCTGTTCCTGTGTTCAAATTTCAACTCACGGCGCTGAGTCGAGCGTTGAAAACCCTCCAATGAAATATTATTTAGTCATTAGTTTACGTATCGTCTAAGATTGAGGAAATCAGGCAAAACTAGTTTAACAATTGTTTTGTACGTTTAAAATGAGCTGCCACATTGTTTGAGCTATAAATTAAGACTCAATACGCACAGAGTGTATTGAAAACACTTCCTTAGTTCCATTGCTAACGGTCTTCTACGTCCAGAGTTCCAGACTTACACGTCACGTTTAAATGTACAGAATAACTATCTTTTGCCCGCGGCTGCGCCTGTCTGGAAGTCGGAAATTATGCCACGGAAGCGTACTACCGGGATGAAAGAATTCTATGGCTTTATCTAGGTTATAAATACAGTTTCTGTTTCTCGTAGCGTGCTGTGGTTTCTACCTACACCCATAAGAAAGTTGGGTTTATGTATGTATGTGAACTATCTCTATGCCAAATTTCATCTAAATCGTCCTGCCACTTTCACGCAATTGAGTAGCAAACATACAGACTTACATTTATAATATTTTATTATAGTAGTATTGAATCAATTGAAGCGAATATTTACGAGTTCCATAACCTCGTTTGATATCAATATGTGTTCAATAATAGTAACATAAAATGCCTGCATAGGTAGCCGCATAGGTACGCACCCGGCGAAACTTGCGTCACAATTAATAATGGTATTACATTGTAAATTCTATTCGTAATAGCACAGTTTATTAGGCCACGTGTGCCTACATGAGTAGTTTGGGATATATGTTTCGTAAATATAATATTACAATTAATGGATCTACAACATAATATTTTCGCCTATGATCCATGAAGGGTTAGGTAGACCCAATGCCTGCCACTGACACAAAGGGCTAAGAAGGAACGTCCGCTTCGCCCAGAGCGAGAGAAATCATTACTGATTTCACACACTCCACACTCCAAAAAAAGGGGGTGTACCCAATAGAACACCGATATTTCACCAGTTGTGTTTAAGTCCCATATAATACAGAATGAGCCCATTGTCTTACTACCTCCGTAGCTGCTACTGAGAAATTCGTGATAGATAAATCCAATAACACGTTGCCTTTTTTTTTTTGGTGGGTGGAAAATCATCAAATGACCCCCCCCCCCCCCCCGCTCTTGGGCAGAGCGAAGGGGAGTGTCAGACTTCTACTGACTAAAAACCGAACCCATGTTCCTTCTTCGCCCTTGTGTCGGAGCCGCGTTATCCTTTCGATACTCCACAGCCCCGACGGGATAACACGTTGCCATGGCCTGGGAATTGAATCCAGAACCTCATGCTGAGCACTTGCACTTGCGACCACTAGACAACCGCGGCTGTCTCGATTGTTAGCAGTTTTTCTTTTCTTTCCTACGTTTATTTTTTAAATCTTTTGGTTTATTGTTTTAAATACTTTTTCTTTATTTAATAGACGCACAGATTTAAAATAACTGATGGTTTAGTGTTTTGCCGTCTTTATAATCGTAGTAGAGGCAAGTGTTCGGCTGCTATATTTAAATGCTCATCCTAAAAAATGTCTAATATTTAGAACGATTTATATGTATATATGATGTTGACGAAAGAAATATTCAGACTATCGTAGTTCCGTCGCGTTTCTCATTCAGTTTTAAACAAGCAATTTCAATAACTCTTTGGATTTAGTTATTCCGTGGTTTATGAAGATATTTAAATGCGTCGCGCTTTTTTATTTGAAAAATTAGAATTGAAAATGTAAAATCATCATCTTTTTACCAAACTATGTTGGTTTCGGATTCCAGTCTGACCGGATGTGGCTGAATACCAGTATTCTACATGAGGCTACTGCCTGCACAATATTGATTCTGACTTTCAGGAGTTGCAGTGGTTTGTGAATAGTGTGGTAGGCTTGACTAACATATAAGGTCCCATTAAAATAGGTGGACAAAATTTCAGAAATCATTCAGACCACCAAAATAAGGAAGATGGTAAAAAAATAATAAGAAAAACGCATTTAAGTACCTACTTATAAAGGATGAGTTTGTTCTACAGTGCCGGCAATTTATTATTTGAAGTAAAAAAAAACACTTTGTTTAATGATTTTTTTTGTTTAGATATCTTTGGTTAGACCTATAACTGAACGCTGTGTTAAAAGTCCACCTATTTTAATGGGACCTTATATATTCAACTAGCTGATGCCCGCGGCTTCACCCGCGTGGATGTCGTTCAAATTATATACTAAAACCTTCCTCTTGAATCACTCTATCTATTAAAAAAAACCGCATCAAAATCCGTTGCGTAGTTTTAAAGATTTAAGCATACAGACAAACAAACAAACAGACGCGACTTTGTTTTATACTATGTATGTAAGGACAAGTATAGTGCAGTCACAATAACTTGACGCATCTCTGCGTCTATTGTCAAGCGTCTCAAGCGTCAAGTTAATGTGACCGTAAAAATAAAAGAACTCTGATTGAAATCTAATCTAATAAATAAAGAGAGAAGTCCTGACTGACTGACTGACTGATTGACTGACTGACTGACTGACTCATCAACGCCCAGCCCCAACCCTTGGACCTAGAAAGCTGAAATTTTGCACAGAGGTTCCCTTTATAACGTAGACAAGAAATAAGGAAGGATTTTTCGAAATTCAACCCCTAAGGGACTTAAATAGGGGATGAAAGTTTGTATGGAAAATCGTCATTTTCACGCGGGCGAAGCCGCTGGCAAAAGCTAGTACTTAATAGAAAGGGGAAAGCCACATTATACTTCGGTGTCATAGGCTATTTAAAGAACATAAGACAACATCAGGAATGTAAGCCAAAATTTCGCCATAGTTATGCTTAAGTCCCATGTAATAGGGGGCGAGCCCATTGCCATCAACTGAGCACATATCAACCCTCCGTTACTGCTATTACAAGAAATTGCTCTTGGAAAAATTAAATAACAATTCGTCCGACCAGGGAATTGAATCAACTACTTATGCTCAGCACTGGCGCTTGCGTCCACTAGACCAACGCGGCCGTCTGTTTAAAAATCCAAGTCTATTTAAAAAAAGCTCTCGTAATTTCCGATCAAAATGCGGGCGAAGCTGCGGTCCAAAGATATCATTTATATCGCCAGTAAGTCGACTAACCTATAAAACTGACAACCGGCGGTCGTTGCTGGCATTCGATCAAAAGATCTAAAAACTGTTGATGGGTTGAGATACGTCACTCATGCTAGTATTGTTGAATTCATATTTGTTTTCCTAATGTTCTTGCTGTAATGGAGACGCATTAAGTACATTTGTACGGGTATGTCGAGTGAGCATTATAACAGAATTTTCTGGTTTTGTTTTGATTCTTGCACAATGTGATGCAATAAAGATTAGATCACAGAAACCAGGGGGTCTAAAATGGCCACTTTTGCAGATCATAATGTGAATTGCGTTTAAAAGCGTAAAATGGACCTTTCTTAATAAAAACTGCGTCTGTGACTATTTTACGAATGTTAACGCAATTCATATTATTTTCCTATTATGATGTATTTTACTGAATTGTTACAGACGCAGTTATTATAATGAAAGGTCCATTTTACGCTTTTTAACGCAATTCATATTATGATCTGCCAAAGTGGCCGTTTTAGACCCCCAGAGCACATCGTGTGGTTTTATAGGCCAGATAACACGTGCTTTTCAAAAACATGCTTGGTATCTAGAAAACACTCTTTCAAACGCAGCATTTCTCACAGGCATTGGTAGAAATAACAGAACGCTACCTGCTATCCTACTAGTGATTTAGCAAAATCCGGGCAGTCGAAAATTTTTAATCGGAAAACCCAATAGCACTTTGTGCCTGACTCGGGAATAAAAACACTAGCCACGAAAAGGACCACGAAACCAACAGGGCAGTATGGGTACTGCGTAGTTAGGCACCTAAACTTTCTGATGAACGTCACAAATTAGATTAGTGTAGACCTAATGTCCTTCTAGAGTGTTCCCTCCTGATCATAGTTTGGTGTTATGTCCTAGATTAGGCAAAGCACGTGTATATTCCAAGTTTATTTGTTAACTAGTAGATGCCCGCGGCTTCGCCCGCGTTGAAATTATATACTGTAACCTTCCTCGAGAACCACAAAATGAAAATTGGTGCCGTAGTTTTTAAGTTTATCGCGAACAAACAGACAGACGCGGTGGAGGACGAGTTTGTTTTTATAATATGTATGTTAGTGATCCAAAACAGATGAGATAAGAAGATCAGTGTGAACTGTGACTACACTTTTTTACCTAGGTTCTAAAACTCTGACGACAAAAACAACCGTATGCAAACCCAAAACCAAAATATACAAAACCCAATTTATTTAACGCCAAAAACCTCTTAAAGCATTTGAATGATTGCTTCGTCTTTATGCTTAAAATTATGATAAATGCCGTCAGTTTCTTTATGCGTATTGCTAGGATAAAAAACCAATTAAGATTCGGAATGAAAATATCACATTTCTCGGTGAGACAAGCGACGTAAGCTTCAGACAATTTATCAGCTGCTCCGAGATGTTCTCTAAACCCGTAATAACATTTTGAATAGATTTCAGTAATAGCTTGTTTTGAATGTGGACTAGAGAATGCTATTGTTTATACTTAGTAGCTATTGATCACGGTTCTGCCCGAGGGGGGCTACATGTGGAGGTCATGGGAGATGCTCTACCGGGATAAAAGTTGCGTTTTTTCATCGAAGTTTCATTTTTGCGATCAAAAATATTATTAGGTTTTTTTTAAAATATTTTATAAGATTTTTATTAAAAAATATGCTAGTGAAATACATACCTAATCGTTTTTAGGAAGTCGGTTTAAAAGGCAACAGACATAGTTACTTTTTAATAACATTCAAGTGCCTGTAAATTAAAAAGAGATAACTTAATTTCTCGGAAGTTTTCAGAGTTCATGTGGTTGAAAATGATGACTGAGCTAATACGATTCTGGGGTATTTTTTTATGTCATCATCATTCTTCTGCCTATAAGTATCCCAGTTTGTTTTTTCTTACTCGTCATCTCAGCAGTCACCTTCTTTCAAGTAAGTATGCCATATTATTCAGACGTCATTAAAAAGTATTATTTCAAAAGTCACTGCCCTATTTAAACCAGTGCAACGAGCAATGCCCCATTTACAGCGCGTCCGTCAGAGTGGTGATCTATCAATGTAGGTACGTCAAAATGGCGTAGATTCGACTATTATTTGCAGGATTCATCATAACTCCTGGATATATTTGTAAGAAGCAAAGATGCAATAAGTCGAAAATAATTATGCTGTCATGTATTTTTACTCCACGATTAGGTCCTATTTTTTTTTTTTTTTTAAATGAACTTTTATAATCAATCTATTTATGTTCAGCCCTAAAAATGGCCTTCTTCACCGTGTTTCATCATCATCTGTCAATTTTCCTCTTTCCAACTATTTCGGGGCGGCTTCCAGTCTAACCGTATTCTGCCTAATTCTAGTATTTTTCATGGGGCGACTGCCTATATGACCTCCACAGCCCAGTTAGGACCTACTGGGTAATACGATACCCCGTTAGTTAGACTGGTAGTCAGACTTTCGGGCAACTCTGTCTTCCTGTCACGACGGTTAAAGATCTAGGAATGACAGCCGGGACTGTTCAACGTGCTTTTCGAGGCACGGAGTAAACCCAGAACTTTTTGAGCGCGAAGAACCTTTCAATAAAAATTAAACTATCGTCTTTACTAACAACTAAATCACATTTTATAATTAGGAAATCGTGTGACTAGTTAAATCAGGCCTATTTATACCCGAGTCCCTTGCCTGATTACCATACATGAATGGCATTAATTGTATAATTGACATTGTCACACGTCTCAATCTTGGAGAAGTTAACAATTCATATACGTTTGTGGGTAGATGTGTAAGTGTATGCGTCGGTATAATTACGATTGTAGTTTATATATAGGTATACGAACCTTAAATTCACAAAAAAAAATTAGAAATTAGTTCAACACTTGTAGATTACAGGGAAACCTATAAGAAGTCTAAGTACGGAACCCTTCATGCGCAAGTCCGACTTGCACTTAGCCAGTTTTGTTTTTTCTGGTTGCTGGGAAATCATCAAATGGCTCCTCCCGCTCTGGGTAGTGCGGTAGTGAGTGTCAGACTTCTACTGACTAAAAACCACCCATGTTCCTTCTTATCCCTTGTACCGAGGCCGCGGTATCTCTTTCGAACAACCCGCAGCCCTGACGAGTTAACTCTAGCCTTGGTTTGGGAATAATCCCTAAGAAAAATCCAATAGGCAAATCTTCCGACAGATATCGAATCTAGGTCGCTGTACTCAACAGCCATTTCGACCTTAAAACCAAAAAACAGCTACTTGTGCAATTTGTGGCCTAAATCAACTAGGTCAGTTATTTAGGATAGATTGAATTCAAAATGTGTTTGTCTATCTAGGTTTAAAACTAGGCATGAATATGATAATGGTATGTTAGGTCACGTACATATCGAACTTGAAAAGGGACTTTGATGAACTCTTGTCTTCTATTCAGGTAAAGTGTTTGTCGCTTTCACAAACATTTATTATTTAATCAATTTATTTTATTATTTTTGGGAAACTTACAGCTAATACAGACAATGTACTTAAACACTAACCGCCTTATTCATAAAAATAGTTAAGAGTTGTTTAACTTAAGCTTGGTTTATCTCGCATGCCGTCTCACTTCAATAATATTCAAATGAAAGTGACGGCATGCGAGATAAACCAAGCTTAAGTTAAACAACTCTTAACTATTTTTATGAATAAGGCGGTAAGCATTTGAAGGCTAACCTACAGGTTTCCACTGTTAAATAAAAAGAAAATAATAATAATATATTTAAATAGTAAAGGCGCGTTGTTAACATTTAAGTTCTAAAACACCGCATTGTACATATTCTAGCCGAAATAGACAAGGACGGAAGAATTTTTCCAAAAAAAATAAAATAAAAGAAATAGGTACAGGCACGACGAGCACTAGCACGTAGCGATTTTATAAAAGTTCTCCTAATCTATTGATTGTTAATTTTATGAAGTAGACACACCACACACTTCACACTCACATTCAACAGCATACACAACAACAACAGCAACAACAACAGTATGTTCGCAAGAGTGAACATTATTGTTTTGCTACCTAGACTGTAACATTATTTAGTAAATCATTATTTAATACAACTTGTATTACTTATTCCGCAAAAAAATCACTCTTGAATCTTCGTATGAGTATAGGTACATATTAGCGCTCTTGGCTGTACCATCGCATACCAAACAGCTTACTAGATTAACCCGAATCTCTTGTCTACACAGTTTATCCCAATATTTTTCTTTCGTCCCACCAGTTTTCGTGAAAACAATTCAAGATTCATTGCTAAATAAACGTTCTGAAATAGTTCATTTTGTATTAATAAGTGGGTTGTTTTTATTGCAATCGAAGCAGAATTCACAACCGAGCCGCAGCAGTTGAGGTTGATATGAGGTTGTGAAGATGCATCTTGTATTGTATTGTAGAATGGGCTGGTGTCTGCAACTCCACGACCAAAGCGCGTATTTTGCATACGACGCATATATTATAATGAGATTTAAAAAGCAAACATTAAAATCATTTGAAATCTTTGATTTTTTTGTGGTAAATTAAACAATTCACGCATGGGACATATATTTTGAACCTAATCGTAGTCAGTTTTCGAGGTTCAATTATTTATTGAAAACATATTTGCATTACCTAGCAGGTCCTAGCACATAATATCCTAGATGCTTATGTAACCAAAACTCTCAAAGGATTTGTTGTGTCACGGGTACCTACACGAGGTTCTCATTGCTGTCTGTAACGCTGTACTAACGAACACTGACACAGAAACTGCATTGTGCCTCGGATCCCTCAACATACATTTGCCACTATCAAAACGAACTAATCTACCTATACTCTGTTCCAAAACAATTTAGTGAAAATGTATCCAAAATATAGTATTCAAGTAAAATTTGTCATCATCATCAGTCTATAATTGTTCCCACTGCAGGGACTCAGGCCTCCTCTCTAGGAGAGGGATGAGCTTTAATCCACTACGCGGGCCGACTGTGGTTGGTAGAAGACACGTGTCTTCGAATTTTTTCGTTCTAAGACATGCCGTTTTCTCGCGAAGTTTTCCTTCACTATTTTGAGTAAAATTAAAGGTAAAATTGCAGGCTAACATGGTCGGCTAGTGGATATATGACTATCCCTTAGAATCTGAGTCTGAGTTTCCTCCGTGCCTTGAAAAGCTGGTAAAGCTGCTTGCTTACTGTTTGTCCTGGCTGTAATTTGCAATATATAGTCAGCCCGCAATCCTGACAAAACGTCTTTTAAGGAGCATTTTCCGGTACTGACAACTGGGTTGTGGAGATCATACAGGCAATCTCTCCAGGTAAAATACTGGTTATCATCTCCCACAGTTCAGAGTAGGTAGACTGGAAGCTATACTTTGCTTATGCAGATGAATCATTATAATTGGTGGAAAAAGTGCAACCGTGATGAAACCATAATACTGATTCATGAATTTATTAATTACTAGCTTTTGCCCGCGGCTTCGCCCGCGTGTAAATGTCGATTTTCCATACAAACTTTCATCCCCTATTTAAATTCCTTAGGGGTTGAATTTATAAAAATCCTTCCTTATTCCTTGTCTACATTATAAAGGAAACCTCTGTGCAAAATTTCAGCTTTCTAGGTCCAAGGGTTTGGGCTGGGCGTTGATGAGTCAGTCAGTCAGTCAGTCAGGACTTCTTTTTTTATTTATATAGATATAGATTAGTTACTAATTCCCTTTAGTGAATAGGTAATTGCATTGGAATAAAAACTTTAATAGAGTTTGTTTACACTTTCAAATATATTTATTTTGTAACAGATTCCACCACAATCTCTTTCACGTATCGTCGCATTCGCACCTAATTTTAGAACCCTAAAAATACACAACGTTTTTATTCAGTAGATAAAATTAATCCTCACAGCTGTTGCTTTACTTCTCCGTAGTTTTTGAACGGAATTCCGCAATATGGTACGAAACTCATTTTATAAGTACTACTTTTCATCCTTATTACGTAGGCCATAAGAGTGAAAAGTGGCAGACCGTCAATGAACTCAGGAACAACGACAAATCAAACTATACAAATCTAGTTTATGCGGATCTTTCAATGTACGAGAAATCTATACAAAGCGAGGCTATATTATACTGGAAAGGTATACCTTGATGCGTTGCTGTGTGTACCTACTATGAAAAATTAACTAGCTTGGAAAAAAAAATTGAAGAGTTTTTACGTAGGCAACAAATCTTACATAATCGTTTATTCGTTTTTATAGCTTGTAAAATGGCAGATGTTTTAAGCCATATAATTCTTACTCTAATAAAATGACTACGAACACTAACCCAGATTAAAATGTTCCCGGAAACGTTGTGAAACATGGACACAAATTATGTGCCAAGTGTTGTCAACATTTTACTTGAATTTTTTTTTTTTTTTTTTTTTTTTCTTTATTAGTAAGAACCAAGTTCTTACTAGTTAATTGCAATCTAGCCTAAGAAGACTAATAAACAATTTAAATCTAACTTATTATGCTACGTTATAAATTATGTTAATGCTAAGAATAGTGTCCATAATTAGGTATGCACTTTTACACACGTTCGTAACACTTCCTTAGAGTCTGGTAAAATTGATAAAACACTTTGTTCATGTGTTATATAAATAGCACAACATTGTTACTATTATTGATTCACTTACACTACACTAATTCAAATGGTTTAGTTCTCTTTAGTCTACGCACTATGTCTGTGTTGTCTAACAGCTGGATTGCCTCAACATTCACGTGTCGATGGAGTCTGTGTTCGTGGGCTTCAGCAAATTTTTGTGTGATGGTGGTGACGAATTCCATGTCGAGGTCACGGTGGAGGTCATCGTTTCTTATGTACCAGGGTGCATTTACAGCAGCCCGGAGTACTTTATTTTGGAACTGTTGAATTATTTTGACGTTGGTTGGCTTAGTACAGCCCCAAAGTTGGATACCATACGTCCAAATTGGCATCAGAATATGCTTGTATATTATCAACTTATTATGTATTGATAAACAGGATTTCCTTCCCAGTAACCAATACAAACGTTTATAACGAATATCGAGTTCCTGTTTTTTCTTTTTGATATGGGCTTTCCAACGCAGCTTGGCGTCGAGAGTTATGCCAAGGTATTTGGCTGTATTAGCATAAGGTATTTGCATACCATTTATGTAGAGTGGGTGGTAGTCACTGTGTTTGTTTGTGAAGTTAATGTGAACTGATTTTGACTCATTCAGTTTGATCTTCCACTTTTGTGTCCAGTCGTAAACTTTGTTCACAGCTAGTTGAACTTTCTCTACTGCTTCTCTGTGGCTTGATCCGGTGGCCATAATAGCAGTATCATCTGCAAAGGTCGCTATGGTGCTGTTTTCCAGCTCTGGGATGTCACAAGTGTATAACAAGTACAAAATTGGGCCAAGCACACTTCCTTGAGGCACCCCAGCTTTTATGGTTTTTAGCTCGGAATATGCATCCTCTTGGCGTATTCTAAACATTCTTTTAGTTAAATACGACTCTAGGATATCTACAAATTCTGGTAGCATGCGTCTGAGCTTAAATATGAGACCCTCATGCCAAACTTTGTCAAAAGCTTGCGCGACGTCTAAGAACACGGTTGCACAGACTTCTTTATTTTCTAGCGTTTTTTCAATAACATTAGTTATTCTATGTACCTGGTCTAACGTTGAGTGCTTTTCTCTGAAGCCAAACTGGTGATCTGGAACTAGGTTTTTATCTTCTATTACTGGTTTTATCCGTTTTAGTAACAGTTTTTCAAATAACTTTGATAGTACGGGTAACAGAGAAATGGGTCTGTATGATGATGCTTCGTGGGGAGGTTTCCCAGGCTTCGCAATCATAATGACTTCAGCAACCTTCCATGGCTCAGGTACATATTTTAAGATAAATGAAGCATTTATTAGTTTGGTCAGCTTTACTATGGCTTTGCGTGGGAGGCGTTTTAGAATTTCCCCTGTGATGAGGTCGTAACCGGGAGACTTTTTTGAGCTAATGTTGTTTTGAATTTCTCTCATTACTTCCTTAGGAGTCACAAGCTTGATTCTTTGGTTTTGTGATAAATTTACACTCTCATGTATTTCTACAGAGCTTTCGTTGGGTTGAAAGGTTTCTTCTAAATGTTGAGCAAATCGGAACGCCTTTTGGTCATTGCTTATTGCCCATTTTCCGTTGCTATCTCTGATGGGCGGTATTTGTATAATCTGCCTTTTTAGATTTCTCGTCGCTTTCCAAAGTGAGTAATCCGTTGATTTGTCATTGGTAAGCTGAAGAAGGTTGGTATTCAGAGATTCATCCTCAAATTGTAGAATTTTTCTCTTTAGTCGTTTAGTTAGGTTATTTAGTGTTGTTTTATGACGCGGGAACCGTGTTTGCTGCCACAACTTCCTTTGTTTTCTTTTTTCTGATAGTAAATCCACAATTTCTTTAGGATAGATAAATCCCTTATATTTGCGTTTTAGCTGAGGTGTATTGCTCCACGCACATTGTTGAATATTAATAATGAATTTGTTTACTTCTGAGTCAAGCTGATCTTGCGTTTTTATCGGAGTTTTAAGGTCGATAATATTATCTAGATCAAGAGCAAAACTGTCCCAGTCTGTGGACTTATTAACCAAGGTTAAGTGGCTTTCTTTTAATAGGATTTTTTGACTTAGCATTAGTATAATCGGAGAATGGTCAGAGTTCATAGTAAAACTTTCCTCCAAACTGATGTAATTGGTGGATATATTTTTGCAGATGAAAAAATCTATAAGATCCGGTATTTTCTGGTGGTCAGTGGGCCAGTATGTAGGTTTGCCTGTACTCATTACTTCACAATGTGTTTCTTTAACTGCACTTAAGAGCTGTCTTCCTTTAGTTGTAGTAAGTCTTGAACCCCAATGCGTATGCTTAGCATTAAAATCGCCGCCTAGGATAAATCGCTGGCCTAACAATTCAAAAAGATGTAAGTATCGCTCTTTTCTTATCATGTGCCTAGGGGGCGAGTATATGGCTGCAATGGACACTTGACAAAACTTAGTTTTAACAGATACTGCCACTGCTTGAATGTCTTCTTCTTCATATTTACACTGCACGTAGTGACTAATGTTTTCTTTAATTATAACCGCACTACCCCCCCTGGCAGAGTTGCTAGGGTGGAGGGAATTATATATCATGTATCCTCTAAATTTGATAAAAGATTGCTTTGTGAAATGCGTTTCGGAGATTAAACACACGTCTATATTTTCTGTATCTAGGACCGCCTGCAACTCATGCTGATGTTTGAGGAGTCCATTGGAGTTCCACGCCATTATTTTAAGTGTGTTATTCATTTTTGATTATTCAAGACAGCTGTTTTAGTGCTGGATTCTAGCTTCTCTAATCTCTTATCAAATGAGGTAATGCACTTCAAGATCTGGTTTATCTTATCCTCTAAGTTCAGAGGTTGAGATCCCTGTTTTGCAGCTTGTGCGTAAGTACCAATGTTGGTTACTTGCATGGCTGGTTGTTTTGCAGTTGACTGGACACTTGCTTTCTGCGCCTGTTTACCAGGGTGTGTTAAAGGAGGAAACTGTTGGGTATTAGGCACCGTAGGTTTCTTTTTTAAAACTTTATTTTTCATAATTTGCATCTGTTTGGCTACTTCACACCCTCTATAATTGGCAGGGTGAGGTAGGCCGCAGTGGATACATTTTGGTTTCTCTTGCGGAGATTTGGTACAATTGGCTGTAAGATGCTTGCCAGTGCATTTCACACACCTTGGCTCTTTTTGACAATATTTATGTGTATGCCCATAAGCTTGGCATCTCTTGCATTGGGGAATGAGTGCTGGATTTTTGAGTGGATGTATTTCAATTTTACACCCTAATATGTACTTAATGCCGTAGATTTTGTTGACATCTTCATCGTTATAAAATGATAAAACGAACATGTTGAGTGGTTCTTTGGTCTTCCAGCTCAATTTACTATCTACCTTTTCTATTTTTAGGCCTTGGGTTGTTAAATCTTCCTTAATTCGATCTGGTTGGCAAGAAGAGTGTAGTTTCTTTACCACAACTCTAATTGGTCTAGCCTGCTTGTTTTCGTATGAATGCCAGTGGTAGTCTTTTTCAGACAAGAACCTGGCAATTACTCTATACGAGTCTTCTGATTTGGCGTTAACCTTCACACAATCCCCATTCATCATTTTTGCTGTAAATGATTCCGCTGGTTGGCTTTCAATTAACGAATCGTAGAACGTTTGATAGTTCTTGATTCCGTCTATTATGATTGGCGGTGGTAAGGGCACTTTTTTGACCGAAGTCACTTTCTCATTTTTTTGATGATTGTCTTGTTGGGCGCTTCCGGGTTGTTGTTTTGGAGAGAGGGAGGTGTTCAGCTTCCTTTTCTTCCTGCTCTTGGCCCTAATCCACTCAGTCTCTTTAGCAAGGTCATCCTCGTCTGTACAGTATTCCACGTCGTTTTTTGTAGTCTGAGCAGGTTCTGTAGTCCCTTTTGCTTCTTTAATGCAGTTCAATTCTCCTTGAAGTGTCTGAACTTGTTCCTGCAGGGCATCAATTTGTACATTCAATTTACGTACCATGACTTGCAGGTTTTCTCTATCTGTTTTCTCTTGGAGATAACAGTCATATAACTGCCTTTCTAGGTCAGTTTTAATAGTAATAGACTTTTTTGTAGCCATTATTAAGTTGTAAGGCGAGTTTAACACCTATACAATAAGTTATTGTAAACACTTCATGATTTCCGCACTTGTAACTAGGTCATGACACTGACCCCGATATATTGACGTAGGTACGCCGCGACGCGACGTTGTTGTGATCCGTCAGCAGAAAACTCTCGCGAAAGAGCTCGCGCGCGCGATCGTACGTCCGTGCACTATACTAGGTAGACAACGATTTTACTTGAATGTTATGTGTCTATATTATTGAATTATTTAAGCATAATAATATGTTTCATTTAGGCACGTGCTTAGACTGGAATTTCCTTTAGGGTTTGGTATGTAGTAATTCTAAATTTAGACGTAATTGAAACATTTGATGAGTATGACCTGTTGTTTCTGTTATCTATGAGTATGACAAATCTGCGAGTAAATAACGTTGATACCATAATGACTATGGTTTTTTTTCTTACCGTATGCTAAACAGACATCGAAATTGGTCGAAATAGCTAGAACGTGTCGAACGGGCTGCCGAATAAGATCGTATTTGCTGATCTATTTTTTTATTCCTACTAGCCAATAGAAGCGTCTGAATCTATAAGTCAATAAATTTTTTATAAAGAGGTAAAAAAAAGAAAGGCTGGCGAAAATGGTCCCATCGAATTTAAAAAAATAACGAAGCCCCGAGCAAGAGATATCTATAAAATAATTATAACTACACAAGTTTATGAGATATTTATTTTTAGGGCAAAAAGGAAATCAAACACTAAAAGTAAATTAATATGGTTTTAATCTCTGAGAGCGCAGATATACGTTTCACTTCGAAGGCCATTAGCAGAGGGAAGGATGCCAAACGTCAAACTCAAAATGACATAATACTTGACATTGACAGATTGACCAACAAGTGACAACATTGTATTCGTTTACAGACAACACTCCACCAGGCTGACCATTTAAATCTCAGCTGTTCTGAACATAACCAAAATACAAGTTCCCTCCATTTATCGTAGTTTTCTCCCTTGTTTGCCCCATTCCTTCTAATCTGTGGCAATTTCTCGCGAGCATTTCCGCCACTCTTCATTATGCCATTTCCCTGCCCGACTTTCCTTACATTTTCAAATATTATAATCTGTATTGTTCGTTTGTTAGGATTTTTTATATTTGATAGTACCATAAATTATAACATTGAAGATTTAATTCACACTAATATTATAAAGAGGAAAATTATGTAGTTTGAACGAAGCCATGATATTGAAATGGTATGCATGGTGAAATGGTATCTATGAGGTGGTATGTAAGTCATATTTTGTGTTATCATCGTCATCATCAGGCCTTTAGGGTCGGCGTAACATGTCTTCTTCTTCCATACTTGTCTACAACTCGTCATCTTAGCAGACACCTCATTTCTTGCCAGCTTCGATCTTGCCATCATCATTATATGAATGTTTATCACATCACACTAATATAACAAAGACAAAAGTTTGTGTGTGAGTGTGTATGTTTGTTACTCTTTCACGCAAAAACTACTTAACGGATTTGGATATAATTTGGTACACAGCTAGTTTATTACCTGGATTAACACATAGGATAGTTTTTATCCCGATTTTATCTTCCCGTGGGATAATTTTCGATTTGTAGCGGGTGAAGCCGCTGGCAACAGCTAGTACACTCATAAAACTGTGTAATAAACTTCACAACATTTCTCTGATTGATGTTTTAATGTGTTATGAGAAATATAAAATGAATAGTTTGCATCATAGTGTTCGTTTAATATTGCCTAGGAACTAACCGAGTTCACTGATTATCTGCCTGGTCTTTTAAGCCTTATTCCCTTAGTAATAGGGTTGAAAAGCGGTCGACCTCTTAGAAGAACTCTTACGTTAGTTTTGATGATCTGCCGTGGTATAACTAAAATGCCGTTATCCAACATCTGGTCGATTTTCAACTTTTGATACCATATTAATGAGAAAAAAAAAATCTATCGATCTGTGTTTGCGAATTTTTAATATCTTGAATAGTTTTGGAAATAATAATTATAAAAATGCCGTTAAGCGCATATTTCTCACGTGTGAAATAAGCAAAAATAACGTTAAGTAACTTTGTGAGTCTATAAAGCCACTAAAGTTCATTAACTCATATTTTTATCACAAAAAATGTATATGGTTACTTGTCTAGATTGCCGTTAGCAGTCTTTTGTACACTAAAAAGCGGTTAAGGTACTGCAACTGTTTTATAGGTATTCTTTTTTTAATAAAGGAGTTTGCTTTTTTTAAACTATAACGTCGTTAATTGGAAATGTTAGACTTAAACTTGACTAAAGATGTTTAACGGCATTATTGCTTCATATTTGAGATACTTATATTTTGACTTAACGTACGTTACAAGCCCGTAGCGGCATTTTCAAACCTAAACAAAAATGTATTGTCCGTCATTATTAGACTAAAACGACGTTATCTCACACTAATACACTACAAAGCCGTTAACTGATCTCGCGCGGGGCGGGAGACACCGACTACGTAACGATCCTGTACCGAAATCAAGCTGTCGGGGTGAAACTAGTGCATCGCCAGGAGCTTGGGGGTGAGGAAGTGTGTCGCTCCAGGTTTCTTGCCGCCAATTTTGCAACGATTGCGATATGGCGAACCATCAATTTCCATCATTTGTGTCCCAAAGAAGGATTCAAACATCCAATCCAAGAGTTTATTTAAAAAATATAGTTGGGGTATGTTTCCTACGTAAAAGTTATGATCTTATGTACATAATTATATAAAAATAATTTCAATGATGCATCATATTATTATACAACTCTTCGTTTCATGAACGATAGATATTTAAAAAACCCACGTACAATGGTATTTAAAACTGAACCGAAAGGTATCGAACCTAAGAAGGAAAGCAAATTTCCTTAAAAACCTATCGAACATAATTCCCCCTCGCAAATTTTTATTTTGGAAAAACTTACCAACAAGCAAAAATGAGCATTCCGGTACAAGTTCTGATTAGAATAATAATATAGAGTAGTGTCAGTTTATTGAGACTTATTTTGACTAATTAATAATTTCAAATAATAACTTTTAATTTTGTAATGTAATCTGTGATACGATTTTGAATAAATAAATAAATTGCCCTTTATTTTCTGAATTACATCTTGTTTGTTACTGTAAAGTTGTTGCAGAATGACCAAATTCAGTGTGTCTTTTGGCAAAGGCCTCCTCTAGCTCCTTCCATTGCTTTCTGTCCCGAGCCACTCTCCTCCACTTGGGACCCGCTGTTTGTTTCAGCTCATCTTCCCCTCTCCTTATCTGTTTACCCTTGCTGCGTTTACTTTCCCTTAGATACCAGTCCAGTTATTATTTTACTTCATTTCTCTGTGCTTGCTCTCATCATGTGGCCAGTCCATCTCCATTTTTGTTGGTCAATCCTGGTCAAGATGTCTGGTAGATTAGTTTTTGCTCTCAACTGTTCATTTCTTACATGATCTGCTTTACGTATATTTGTCATGCTCCGTTTTGTAAGTGCCCATGTTTCGCATCCGTATGTTATACAGGGTAGTATGCAGATATTAAAAAAAATCTCTTAACAGCCATTCCTAAGTCTCTGGATTTCATGACCTCTTTTATTGAGCAATACTTTCTCCAACCACTTGTTATGCTTGTATTGACTTCCTTAGTTATTTGGTCTTATGGTGATATAAAGTGGCCAAGATAATAGGGTAGTCGACAAAAAAAAACTAATTAGTCCGTCAGATAGATTTCCAAAAAATATTGAACGTAAACAAAAAATGAAGACGATACAGTGCTTCGAAAAGTCGTGAAACGTCACAGCTTGGTCCAATTTTACCTAACTATGACGTCAAATGCCCCCTCTCCATGGTCTTTGACAAGCTTTATTTTCGTCAATTTTTATTAATTTGATAAAACAAAAAACACGTATCCAATATTTTTCAATAATCTGACTGACGGACTAAACAGAATCATATTTTTTTTAGTCGGTCGACTACCCTATTATATGTATTCATCAACAGATTCAATCCCACCCCGGATTGAATCTATCAGTCGGTTTTTTTTCTGAATTGGTCAAAAGTTTTTTTTTTTGTGGTTATGGACAATCCCACCAAAGCACTTTCCTTGCTTAAGCTCCAGATGACTTGGGTTTTCCTCAAATACGACTAAGTCGTCTGTGAATCTAAGGTGATTTAGTTTTTGACCATCGATGTTGAGACCCAGATGAGACCAATCCAGTTTCCGGAATATATTTTCCAGTTCTGCGGAGAATAATTTGGGTGACATTGGGTCACAATCGTCTGACGCCTCGTCTTACTTCAAATTCGGGCCCCGTTTGTTCTGACTGTATTTTTGCTTTACTGTTTGAATAATATAGTTTTGATCAATTCAATATAAATTCCAGGTATGCCTTGAGGGCTGCTCAAGACTTTCCCACGATTTTTAATACTGTGTTTTTAAGAATATATATATTTTATCAAGAAGGCTTTACTAAATGTAGATGAAAGATAGAACTAAAATTTAAATAAGGAAAATTATTTTTGATTTTTCAGTTGATGATTGTTTTTAAATGATACTAGAAATATAAAGTTATGAGTTCAAGGAGAAGATTAGAATTAGTTTTGATTGTTTGTTATCACACTAATGAAAGACTGAAGTTTGTATGTAATTTTTGTTTAATGTTATCTTATTTTAAAGTACAAGTAGTACACAATAACTGATGTGATTTTAGTGTTATTCCATAGAACTGAAAATTCCTAAAAAATCTAGTTATAAGTAAAGTTTTGTGAAAGTTATAAGTTTAAGCATAATTACATTTTATTTGAAATGCAAAACAAAAATATTGTCAATCAAGACTAGTTGATTGATAAATCTTTGACTTGTATTTAAAAATTATCTTTAATTTCAACAAATCTATTTCATTTTGTGCAAGAAAATAGTTCACAATTTGTTTTATATTATTACGCTATAATGTCGTTAAACTGTAAGGTTTTTAGTTTAACCACGTTTTAGCTTAACAATGATTCAAGTTTATCCTTTTAATTAATACGCTTCTAAAGGTTACCAGACTTAAAAGCAGTAAAGTAACGTTAAACGCACTAAAGTTTATCATGAACCAGTTCTTTATTACATAATCGTAAGCTAAATTGTCGTTATGTGCAAATAACGCCGTTTTAGTTAATCAATGAAGTCATGAAATTTTAGCATTTTAATAAACAATAATTTTCTATGAAAAAGATACACTAAAACGCCGTTACGCTTTACGTAGCGGCGTTTTAGTCGATGATCCATTATGATTTCGGTTACATCTCTGTTAAACTAAAACACAAAAGAAGCTTTTTCATAAAATTAAATTATCTTTACGACATGATAGGGTAATTAGTTCAAAAGTATGCGATTTCATCTATATTTTGGTACTTCCAAATCTCTGATAGGTGTTGTCATCGAAAAATGACAACGGTTTAAAAATTTGCCGCGGTTTTTCTGTGTTATTGAAAAAAATGACTTTAGCAGATAACGGCATTATAGTTATACCACGGCAGTGATAGCATCATCATAAATGCATTTATCTTATTTAAAGTGTTCCTATAATTTAAGTTTCTTAAGAAAGCGATGTCATTCGGCAAATCAGCTTGCGAAACTTCACGGAATATTAAAAGTATCTTTATTTTTTTGGAGGGTGAGAAATCATCAAATGACTCCTCGGGAGTGTCAGACTTCTACTGGCTAAAAACCACCCATATTCTTACTTAACTTCTTAGCCCTTTGTCTCGAGGCCGCGGTATCTCTTTCGAACAAAAAAATCATCAAATATTCCACTACTATAAACATCCAATGATGACGTCATGTTCCCTTTACACGGTACTTCAGCAATGAATATCCGATGTAAGGACAATGCGTATATTAGGAGATTCATAAGGCGAAGTAATCTCCCTGACCGGTGATGCGGCGAAGCGTTTCCTTAATTGGGGCAAATTAGACGGCAATGGGAAAAGAAAGTTCCTTCTTCAGGGGAATGGGAATCAGGTGGCGTGTCGTGTTCTGGTTAGGAATGGAAGTTGTGAGGAAATGGAGTTTGAGGGTTGATTGTTAGGTGGTACTTACTATAGCTGCCTATCTAAGAATTTGTCAGCGTAAAAGTTAAGAATGAAAAAAAAAGTTCTTATTTGACTTACATAAGACAAAAATAACAAAATTATATGAAAAGTACACATAAGAAATACTTAAAAATAGGACATTAGAATTTTAGAAAGGACATAATATAATCGATTCTGTACGATGCCGGCCGAAAGGCCCTATCTCAGCATACATTTAAAAAAATAGGAATTATCTATAGATAATACACCGGCTAGCTCTTTCGGGGGTACATATGCCCCGAAAGAGCTTTTCCGAGGCGGTCGGTATGGTATATCTGAATAGTATAAAGCTTGTCAAAATAGCACCTTGATTGGTAACAAAATGTCATGTCATAAGCAGTTCATTGAAAAATAATGGATTGTAAAAGTCAACGCTAATTGATTAAATAAAACTCCAAAACATGTAAAATCAATTGAATTTCTTAGTTTCAAAACAAAACATGATATTTTTGGAATGTAAATAGGTTAAAAACAAAGCACAGTCGATGCGGGTCGGCAAACCGATGGAAGCTTATCCAAATATTATCAGTTACGAACCGAAAGGCCCCGAATCGTACCGAACTATGCAATCGGTTAAGCTCGTTGAAGTCATACGGATTAGGGATTGCCCTCTGCCATATTTAAGCTCCACCGATTATAACTTCGTCTGTGGTTTTCTTTGTTATGAGATTGTAAGTTTTGTGTTTTGGTTTGACCTACCAAGGCCTTATTTTAGCTACGTACTAATAAATAAATAAAGGAATAAATTCTTTTTTACCGTAAAAAAGTGATACTTTGGCTACAGAGTTTGGTTATAGTACCTGTATTTCAAGAGCCAAAATACTACTAAGCCATTACTACTAAACTAATAAGCACTTGCACTAAGCTAAGCTGTCCTACGTTCGATTTCCTGGTCGGGCTATTTCTTGGACTACCAAGAATTGACAAGAATATCGAACGTAGAAACGTAAAGCTCGGAGTCGGAATTTGGTTCTGAAGATGGATGAAGAGGGGGAAGAAGACCAAAAAAAAATGAATGGAGTGGATGAGGAATGATATTATAAGGAAAAAGTAATAAATGATAGCGTGATGAGTGATGACTGACAGGGGAGAATGGAAGCAAAAAACGTGCTGTGCCGACCCCAAATAACATGGAATAAGGACAGGAAGAAGAAGATGGCAATAGGCTCACCTCCTATTACGTGTTACTTAAACATAACTGGGGAAATATGAGTGTATAAGTACAACTGTCTCGACATTAAAATTTGATGAATACAGGCCTGATGGTGTTACCTACCTAACTACATAGTACAAAAAAGCTAGGAGGCTTTGTATAAAAAAAAAATACAATGTAAAAGATTGACCCACTCGACTTTCCAATTCGCATTATTATGATCAGCACAACAAAAAAAAAGTCATAATACGCAATACTCGAAATGACACTTTGAAGTCTCAAGATCTTGCCAATCCAATCTCGGAAGTACTTATAAATATTTTGTTCTGTATTTTTTATTTCACCTTCGTTAAGGTGAAATCTCTCGTTTTCCATACTTAGGTATAACAAGCTGTTGTTGATATTATTGAAAAAAAAAAATATGTTTGTCCTATTTGAACCGGATTTTGATAACAATTTTAAGGTTTTACTTTTTTGCAAGGATCCCTAATAGTTTTTCTAAAAAGTAAGCCTAAATTACTCCTTATGACAGCAGCTTTATGTCAGTTAAAGTCCCGTCAGAATCGGTACAGTCGTTTCGGAGATTATCTGGTATTTATCTATAGTACCGTCCTTTTATAAATGCATTCAGTAAAAAGCTGTAATTTTGGAATTACAAACATAAATTTAATATTTATTTATTTATTTATTTAAACTTCATGCACAATAGTGGTACATAGGCGGACTTAATATTCATGTAATTATGTACCTATACATAATAACATACAAGTCAACCTTTCAGAATAGAATTCACAGAATGAGAAAATGAACGACGCGGTCACCAACAGATTCAAAAAGTAATTTATGATTACATTGTTATAAATAGTTATGATATGATATGAAAAAAGAATATTTGCCAGTATATAACCGTTCACGTCAGCGACACTGACCTTCCGATGGCCACTACAATGGATGGTTGAAAGGTAAATTGCCGTAATCACCGCACTTGGTAGACGGATGATCACAGTTTCGTATGAATGTTGGACTATTTTTATTGTAAGTCTAAGTTACATTTTGTTTAGATAGCAAGTTTTCAAGTGATGATTCACATTATGCTATGGAAGAAATCAGAAAATTCCTAAATTAATGAAATCAATTCGCAATCAGCCACGGAGTCTGGATTCACGTCCGCTTGATGGACACGATTGACAAATAGGCACGCCGAACGCTAACAGGCGAAATGTAGGTGTACTATTAAGCACTGACCTTTGCTTAACCCTGTTATGTTTTGTTAAACTACCTTCTTATACCTTACTTAGTAACTAAATGCCTACCTACCTAAGTTTTAACAATAGGTGGAAAATACCAAAATCAAAAATAAATTCTTATCTATTTCAGAAAAAGGACGCGAGCAATGCGAGCATCCACCTTAAATAGAAAAGAGAAAATATAAAAAGATGAAAAGAACACTTTGGACGCAACATAACGTCGAGGTAAACGTTCTTGGTTCCTGATTTTAATGAGATCGCCAATCAGCTGAGCGGAGCCCTCACCTTAAGGGGGGGAGGGGGCGGGATCTATTTTAAAACGTAACAAAGCTATGTAGCCTTAGATTCTGTTATCTGCTTTTGATGTTTTTCGATGTATAGGCAAGTAGTATTTTTTTGTAGGATTTTTGTAAATAGAGCTTTTTTTTCTTTGGTTTGCTTTATGTGTTAGTGGAGCAAATATATATGAAAAAGGAAACGTTATTATTACATTAAGTAAGCTCGTTCCATCGTCGACCTCATCTCTGCCCTTAGGGCAAGATTGAGGTCAAGAGTAAGCCCAGTTTTAAATAATAAAATAAAATATTACACAGATTTTGAACAATAATATAAAGTCACGCCTATAATCCCTGAAGGGTTTGGCAATGCTGTGTAACCTAATAACAGACCCACATTTCACCCGTTAAATTATAATATGAATAAGACTATTTCCGTTAATATATCGTTTTATATGACACAATTACACATGATATATCGGTAAGACTTATTCTTATTCTTATTCTTTATTGCACACATAAAATAACAAATATAAACAAAAATTACAATTATACTACTTAGTTGCAAGTGTTGCAACTATCACATATTAAAAGTTCAATTGAAATACCAACACAGCTGCATTTCAAAACACTTCGTAATGAAGTCACATCTAACCAGGACACATACATGTATAAACACATTAGACATATCACATATTATCAGGGTTCCAAATCACAATTATCCTACTTCCTACTAATATTTTACACGCTAGAGTTTGTAAGTATGGATGGATGAATGTTTATTACTCTTTCACAAAAAAACTACTGAACGGATTTGTATATAATTAGGTACACAGATAGTTTATAACCTGCATTAACACATAGGATAGTTTTTATCCCGATTGTACCTGCCTGTGGGGTAATAATCGAGTTGTAGCGGGCGAAGCCGCTGGCAACACATATTAGCAGAGTTCCAAATCACAATTATCTAAAATATCCACTTGTACCCGAAAGTGATTGGTCGCTTGCGCGCCTATCCAAAACCGTAATCAGTCAATTTAAAAAAAAAACAGTCGCATACATTTTACGTAATCACCATAACAAAAAACTTAAGTTATGTTGAACGCTAGTTTCAAATAACAAAACAATTAATAATTATAAAATGTTTTTGACATAATATTTTAGCAATGTAATACTTAAGAAAATAAAGAACTAAGTTACGAATTATACGATACCTAATCTCTGCTGGAAGAAATTTCACATGAAATAAGCAGTACCTTTGTGCTCTTCTATTTTTTTATGTTTTTATCCTTTTTTTTTGTATTTTGTGTGTACTTACATAAATAACTAATCATCAAGATCAACGAAAATAAAAATCTTGAAAATTTCTAACCCTGCGTATTAGTGACTACGTTGTTAGTGTTGTTGCATCACTTGCATGAGCTTATAATGATCCCACAGCTGGGAAAGAGGCCTCTTCTCTATGAGAGGGAAGGTGCTACAATCCACCACCCGGCCCCAGTGCAGGTTAGTAGAAGTCACATGTCTTCGAATTCTACGACATTTCGGTTTCCATACGATGTTTTCATTCAACGTATTGAAAGCCGTGGCGACGACATAAATTACAAAAAGTAATGCGTCTCCAACTCGTAAGTCGGGGCCGTTGCGCTCTCATTTACATAATGATTAGTTACATAATAATTCTAATACCAACAAGCAAAATAGCAATTAGAATACCAACACAGCTGCATATCAAAACAGTTCGTAATGCAGTCACATCTAACAGGACACTTCCATTCATAAACACATCAAGTGTTAGCGACTAGCGACTTCATCGCATGAATTACGATAAATCACAACTCGCTATTAACTGCTCATGTTCAGACAAATAACAGGCATTAATCACTTAAACAATAACATGAATGATAATACTGTAATAACGCTTCTTCACTAAATAATAAAAGAAAGATTTCCGTTCTGTAAAGGTGCTTGCGGATTGTCTTCTTGAAAAATTGACCGAAATAAATTGAGTAATTGTTTCCAGACGCTATTTTGACAGTCCACACGAGTATTCAGATGCCCGAAAGTCTGACGACCAATCATGTCAATGTATTGGTTTATTGTGTTAACCAGTTACTGGGTCGAATCGATGATGAAGATGAAGTGATGCTTGATTTTACATTTAATCCTGATCAAAAATTACATAGGTCTGAATGAACAGGTGTTGTGGCACAAGTTTGCAGACCAGTTGTGAAAATCAATCAAATCAAGCATAAGCGTAAGAATCTGACAGCTTATTGATTTTCAAAATACAGCGATCATTTCTAAAGTTACCACCACCAGCATCCGCCACCATCTTCGTTATGAATATCTAGCGATAGTAACGTTTGTCGACAATGTGCCATGGAGCAAATCTATAAGCCCCTTAATGTTTCGTAGAAGAAATTTTATTCTCGCCGCGGCATTTAAATTCTCAGACTAAAAGCTTCGCGATAATTATCGTTATTTGTGTAACTGGTGACCATTTTGTATTCCGGTTATTCAGCAACTATTAGGGGGGTAATATAGTACGTACTTCATACTAAAAGGTATCCTGAAAATGTTTTGGGAAACAACTTTCGTGAGGTAATTTGTTTTGTTTTTTATTTGACAAATTGACGGGGATAAAGAGGAAATAGAAAGGAAATTGTCATTATTGAAAACTATTTTTTAATAGTCTTACGCGAGTGAAGTACAGGCCTACATATTTAGTCTATAAAAACAACTTCTATTAAACAAATAAATCTACCCAAATGACTTCGAATCTTCAGCAACAACTGAGTCAAAAACGCAATTATGTTATTCGAAATCTCATCGCTCTTCGCACTAAATATATTATGCTAATCGAAAAAAACTTTAACGACGTTCTATTTGTAACTTCTTCAGCAAATTCAAGATATTTTCATCATGCTAATAATACAAAAAGAAACATTTTATTTCGGAGACTTTATGTCTTAGATTTGAAATTGAATTGTCAACGTCGTTAGGTTCATAATTTGTTTCTTACGCAATCTGATTGTAAAACTAGGTTTGTTGGTCCTAAATTGGGACAGAATTTTCCGCTGTTTTTACACGTAAATGAAATAAATAGGACAGAAAAAACTTTTTAACAAAAAATAAAACCGACTTCAAAAAAAAACACAAAAAAGTGAAAAATAAACTTTAGAAGAAAAACCAGTCTCTGAAGTCGGTGACTTTTGTTTGTTTGATTTCATTTTTTTGGCACCGACTTCAGAGACTGGTTTTTCTTCTAAAGTTTATTTTTCACTTTTTTGTGTTTTTTTTTGAAGTCGGTTTTATTTTTTGTTAAAAAGTTTTTATTTTTCACTTTTTAGTGGTTCACATGTTCATGGGTCAAAGTGGACAATGTAGTTTTTTTTTGAGTTTTGTTGATTTTTCAAAAACCGCTTGTCCAATTTCGAAAAAAAAATTATGGGACCATTTCGGAAGTATACCCTTTCCAACAAAGAAAGAATTTTTCAAATCGGTTAGCAAGTGACGGAGTTATGCCCGAACAAACATAAAAAAAAAAAAAAAATACAAACATCCAAATTGAGAACCTCCTTCTTTTTTAGAAGTCGGTTAAAAATTAAAAACTCTAATTGATAAACTTTTTAAAATAATCTATACACGTATAAATAGAGGTCTTGTTTTGTTTTGTGGTGTTTGTGCAACAATGCCTCCTATGTACCGAGATATCTAAAAACAATGTTTTATATTAACAAAGTTTTCGGCGAAACGTGCTGCCTAGGAATAAAGATTTCTGTTAACTATGCTGTCTGTATAGTCATTATCGTTTAAGCTTGTTTCTGTTTTAGGTTCTACGCTCAAATGTTCTGCTAAATTGGTAGATTCATCTTCACTGTATTCGACAGACTAAAATATTACTCATTATCAACAAGATTGACAACATTCCTCAGCTCCCTAAGATCCTAATATAAGATGCAAAGCAAGCGTGGGTTTAATATTATACAAATCTTTCAGCCTAGATATTAAATCAGTCTCAAATATTCTAGAAGATTATGTGATGTTCATAAATAAGGTTTATTATCACTTACTCGTAAAAGTTACCAAAAGACTCTAATTGTTCGCCGAATTGGCTTCGAAACAATAATTTAGAGGGAAATGTAAACAAAATTATATTAAGTATAGCATTTATCTACTTTTTAGAGGTTATAAAATTTATTGTTAATACATAAAAAATTTAGGAGACACATTGTTTATTGCCAAAACGTAATCTACGAGATGGTGAGATTAAGATTGACTCCTATAAAAACACCTGAAGAAAAATAATTATGTAAAGCTCATTTCTTATGGTTTCCACATAGACGGGTGTATACACTTCTAGTCTTCTACCAACTTATGTACAGTCACCTGCAAAATTGCATGGATACTTTTAGTCTTTATTACTTGTGAATAGAGTTCAGAACTGTCTATGCATTTTTGAAGGTGACTGTACTGTCAATTAGACTCTAAAAATACCTCATCAGTAAACACAAAGTCACCTGCGGCCAGTGGTGGTAGCACCGACTTACGAGCACAAAGTCATGGGTTCGAACCCAGACTTATAACTTGGTTAAAATAATTTCACTAGAGCATCAACATTAGAGGCCGATTATTATACGTATGCCATGTAATCACAGCTATCATGTTGTCCATTAAAATTTATAGAAAATCAGTATTTTAACTGCCAAATCAGGTAAATCAGTGAAATCGGCGTAATTACGTATACTACGGCCTCTTAACTAACTCTTGATGGATACCCGTGCGAACGGCTGACGCCACCTTAACTCGTTGGCAATAATTTAATTTGAGACGAAACTAGTCTCAGACCGTTAACTTGATTCATGTGATATTTGGAATGCTAAACGATTATATTAAAGGTTCGTGACGAATTACGGTAGTAAATAAAGGAAGCTAGATTTTTTCCCCAAGGTTAATCATTATAGGTTCTTCATCATAAACAGCCTATTAATGTTCCCACTGCTGGGACACAGGCCTCCTCTATTTGAGAGGGAATGGGATATAGTCTACCACGCGGGCCCAGTGTGGTTTGATAGATCTCACTCATATTGTCTTCGTATTTTTTGGTTCTAAACCGGGTTTCCTCACGATGTTTTCCTTCACCGTTTTGAGAGCAGCGGTGATGAAATAAATTAAACAAAGTAATGTGCCTGCCTGGGTTCGAACCCACGATCTACTGTAGAATAGTACGTAAAATATTTCATCGATAATTTAAAAAAAAAAGCTGCTCTTTCCTACAACAGTTCAATACTTGCGGGTATGGTGGATGTCACAATTAAAAAATGGGTTTAAGACATTGGTTTTTCAGTTCCAGTTTTCCTTTGTCATAAATATTGAGATTTGAGAGAAGTTTCAAAATCATGAATACTATCATAATGTACACAAAGTCATGTGTTTCATACATTTTTCGAATATAGTTCGAAAAATGTAAAATGCAGTCGTTTACTTTAAAAACCGCTCCCTACACTTAATTAAATGCATTCATATGCAATTACGAAAAGCCACCGAGATGAAGTTCCTCTTTCCATTCGATTCTCTCCAAAAACTTACCGCCTTATTCATAAAAATAGTTAAGAGTTGTTTAACTTAAGCTTGGTTTATCTCGCATGCTGTCACTTTCATTTGAATATTATTGAAGTGAGACGGCATGCGAGATAAACCAAGCTTAAGTTAAACAACTCTTAACTATTTTTATGAATAAGGCGGTTAGTCTTCAACTTTCTATTTGTTTTTCCGCAAAATTACATACATTCGCCACATCGCACATCGGGACCGTCAAACGCCAACTTGATATGAGTACCATCTCCAAGTATCGAAGTATGTTTGTAAGTAACTCGATTTTCGAAAACATGAGAGGCCAAATGCCATCAAATGCGCTGCTCCCTAAGTGTGAAAGAGATAGATACAAGTTATGATGTACTGTCGTAAAGCGGCTGCATGGACGCGGAATTAAATTGGCCCAAATTGACTTATATTAAATTAAGGCATTCGGTTTTGTGCGCTCCCCTGTCTCCGGTACTGTGACGTAGGGTTGGCACCTTTGTTTTCGTCGTAATTGTTATAAACAATAACCAATGTTGCTTGGAAACAGATCGCGAATTGATGTAAACTTTTTGAAACTCGAAATTTGTTTGGCGTATGTGTAACAGAACCATAATAGAATAATGAAATGAATTATGTTAGAATTCGTAACATGGTCAGAAAATGACGACTGATAATATTAACATGCGTCTGGGAACAGTTTAAGCAGTTTAGCGTGATTCATAATATCCGAAGCCGACCATTTTAGGCCCCCAGTATTAACGTGGATAAAGTTAAGAAGCTGTAATTCGTTGATCTGCAGTTTCTGCCTTCTTCTTAGTCGATTCACTCTTGTCAGAGCGGTCGTGGCTATCATGTTCGGGGAGGTTGGGCAGCAGACAGCACCCGCCGTACGACGTCCCGCCACCCCTGCCTGCTGGCCGTCAATCGAGCACATTCATGCACGGGAGCGCCCATCGTAGCCTTCACTTGGTCTGTCCATCGCATCGGGGATCTTCCCCTTGGTCTTGTACCTTCGACTTTCCCTTGCACGACAAGACGTTCTATGGAGTCGTTTCCACGCCGACTAACATGTCCAAAGAATTTCAGGATCCGACTGCGCACTTGAGTGGATAGGCGCTCTTTTATGCTTAGCTCATCAAGGATGGAGGCGTTTGTTCGGAACTCGGTCCAAGAGACCCCGAGCATCTTCCTCCAACACCACATCTCCAGAGCGTCTATCTTCTGAGTTTCGGTTTGCCGTAGGGTCCATGTTTCGGCGGCGTACAGGAATATGGGAAACACTAACGATTTTACGAGCCTAACCATTTTAGGCCCCCAGTATTAACGTGGATAAAGTTAAGAAGCTGTAATTCGTTGATCTGCAGTTTCTGCCTACTCTTGTAGAAAAAAAAGACGTAAGTTTATATATTGTGTAGTTTGTTGTCCCATTGTCTCTTGATCATTTTTGATAGTAACACAAAACTGAAAACCACAAAATGTTTGCTGTTAATTTTACTGAACCGATCATCAGTTAATAAAATTCAATGATGATAGGTATTTAATTTAATAAATTGACATCCGCATTCATATGTAATTGAATATCGTCCAAACCATAAACGGAATGATTAATTTCACCTAAAATATTGTAATAAGCCCCTGTACTCCACGTCACGTCGTTCGCGTGAAATTATTGTTGTTATTAAAAATATTACTTCCCCATTTGAATTGGACTTTGTTACCAATTTCAAGGCTTTTAGTTGTTTTCACAGAACCCGATTTTTTTTATCAGCTGTCTGTCAGTAAAAGTCCCATCAAAATCGGTCCAGCTGTTTCGGAGATTAGCCAGAACAAACAGAAAGACAGACAGACAAAATTTGATTTTGTTATATTAATTATTAACTTTCATAATTATTCAGTAAAAAGCTGTTATTGTGATATTACAAATAGACACATCAATTTTATTTATTTGTATAGATGATACTCGTTAGTATTTGTGACAACCCTGTTGTTGCTGTATGATTGTTCAGATAATTTTTGATGCCAATTAAGGTTGGTCGGATTTTAAATAAATATTTAATTATCATTACATATACATACGAATTATTTTGCTTGTTTCCCGGAATAAATATTAAAATAGGTCATTCGTTTGCCGAATGACGTGACAAGGCTTCTTTCTGTGGGTTCATTTATAATTAACTGTGATCAGCAATCCGTTTGTCAGGTGTAATTATGGAAGTCGTATCTAGTAGCCTACATCTGGTTTGAATAGATATAAACCGATATGTTTAGTTCATCATCATCATCAGCCTATAATGTTCCCAGTGCGGATTGGCAGATGTCACTGTCTTCGAATTTTTTGGTTCTATGTTTAGTTATTGAAAAGTAATCATAGAGTTTTTTAAAAATTTCGTCTTGTATTTTGGATAAACATTAAATTTTTTAATTATTTCAAATTACAGAAATGCTCAGTATAAGGTGTATTCCATTTCTAGGTCAGTCAATGTGTTATTAGGTTTTTTCTTTCACTACTGCGTGATATTATGTTTTTCGTCTTCTCGAATCGATGACTCAGATGTTGTCTGACCAGTACGTAGCAACCTCGACAGCTCTGCCGTTTGCTTCATTCAAGTCCTGGAGAATGCAATTAGTTGTGCACAATGGGCAAGAGAGGAGGTGTGGCATATTTTCTGTGTTGGGGCTCCACACTCGCATTGTATCCGAGAATGGTCATCTGCCTAGCCTTTTCCCAACTATATTGGGGTCGGCTTCCAGTCTAACCGGAAGCAGCTGAATACCAGTATTTTACATGGAGCGACAACTGACCTCCACAACCCAGTTACTAGGTAATACAATACCCGTATCCAATAATATCCGAGATTGGTCCAAATCTATGTTATGTTTCTCCATAGGAAGTGTAAGCAAATATTAAAACTGTTCTACCAGAAAAAAGAGTACCCGAAGTAAGAAAAACTCCGCGATTATTCGCGACAAAACGCACAAGAAATATTTTCCCGGTGACTGCGTGTCTGCGTTTCGTTACTCGGTAACTTTCATCCCGCTAAACATTGTCGTCCGAAGAAAAACACAGAACAATAGAACTATGCCACTACTTCTCTCCCGGGGTTAGATTTATTTCTCTTTTGTTACTTTTATTACACAAACTACTAATAGTCATTAGGAGTTACAAAGAGAATTAATACTTGAGCCTTCCGGCTGGTGATGATGAATTATTATATTTATTAGGGCGAATTCTGCTGGACTGAGATAACGTAGTATTATGCTTTTATAGTGTAGGGCTTACAGAAGTGTAAGGATGAAATCTTATTGCCACTGAATGAGAGGACATGATACTAGTTGGGTCCCGCGACTCTTCTCACTTGCAAGTTTTCTCATTTATCAATTATAATGTTTTTCTTTCCCGGCTAATTTATCTTCTATTCAATCAAATCAGATGCACACCAACATGTGAGTATTTAGTTATTCACTGTTTTATGGCGTGCCTTAGCCTCAATTTACCCAATTTATATCTTATTCAAATATGATGCTAGCGAAATTAGGTTTGCTGTAAGAAAACCCAATTCTGGGTTAAGCTCGCCTTTGTACATAAGCTTTATAATTGTAATTTTTGTTTATATTTGTTATTTTATGTGTGCAATAAAGAATAAGAATAAGGATGATTTAACCTAAAAAACTCTGATGAGATCACATTACAAAACTATAACTATTATCATATGACCATCATTAATTCATACAAGGCTTATTGCTAATTAAAATGCCGGACCAGTAGAAAACTGTGCTGATCCAAGATAAGCCTAAACATCAACATTGATAAGCGTTTTACGAACAAATCGAGTAGGCAACTTCCGTTCAGTGAGTGAGTGAGTGACTCTTTTGGCCCGGCTACGGCAAAGCCAAAGGAGGGATATGATTTTGACTGGCTATGTATGTATGTATGTGAGTATCTTCATCTGTTCCCTCATAGCTCCTAATCTACTTATCGGAACTCGATATATGAGGTATCGTTAGAACCGTCTTAATTTTCCGCTGAACATAGGCTACGTGACGTGTCACAATAAACGATTTTTATTAAAACAGTCATGTTTGAACAATCAATGCAGAATGTGATCTTTGGTGACGGTTGGTGCAGTGGCTGAGCGATTGGACTGCTGCACTGCGTGTCGTGGATTCGATCCCCGCACGGAAAAAATATTTGTTAGCCTACAGATAGTTGTTCCGGGTCTGGGTAAATACCCACAAATGTGTATGTGAGTTTAAATGTTTGTGAACGCACCCACGATACTGGAAAAAATCCTAGTGTGGGACAAAGTTTAAAAAAATGTCCTCTCAATCTGGATGCAATATACCAGTATTGTACATTATACTTAGCGACTACCTATCAACTCTCCACGACCCAGTTAATACTGGGTATTACGATACCTTGGTAAGACTGGTTGTTAAGGAAACACCTGTTTGTTACACAGATTTCTGAAGTATACAGATACACGTGTTCCTACTTGTATCATTATAGGTTTACCTCATATTATCATGACAATGTGTTATAAATACACTCGAAAATATAATATTGCTTGTACAGCAAAATTTATATCAGAATCGCGGATATTGAGCATGGTCTAAACAGCCCAGTATGTTATTTTCTCCCCATTTCGCCAGGGTTAGGTTAGGGTTAATGTTCAAGTCCCGTGTAACATAGCGGGCTAAGTATGAACCTTATCATTAACTCTGAAAACGTGGTACCTATTTACCATGTTTACTATTTGTTTCGAGTTTCCAATATCACCGTTGTTCCCATTATTAGTGTTATTGACATGTCAGTTTAAAAACTTAGTATGAACCTGCCTTTTTTTTGTTGGTTGGAAACATGGAGCAAAATAACCAGTGGAGAGCGCGTGCGGGGGCTACCGCGGGCGCCAAACACACGCTATATCAAGCGTACGCGGCGAAATTTTGCTCAGTCGCAAAAATTGTAGGCTAACGCACGAACGTCACGCGCTCCCGTTTTGAAAGCATTTATTACGAAAAATAATGCCTAGTTGTGCAATTAAACGGTGTGGAAAGTGTACTACAACTTCAAGTTACACAAAAGATGGGATAACATTGCACAGTTATGTGGTTTTCTATTCAATTTTATCAAAACAATGAAAAAAGAATCATATAATTGCTGTCTCTTTCTGGTACACTGATTTGCACTAATGCAGTTGTCTCTTTCTTTCATGATAGTGATGTTCGAGTTCGCAGTATCGCGACGGTTTATGGTATCGATATAATTTAAAATATAAGTTCTTAAAAAATCTTATATTTTTTAGTTTCATTATTGCTATATTTTCGATTATGCTTATTTCCTTGGCTTTACTCGCAAATGTGTATAATACTGGCATAAACTTGTACATAACAGTAAAAAATTAAGTGTATGATATCTCTGCCTGCCTTTTACACAAAATTTAGACGCGTTGCTTGGAATCTATTTGAATCATTGCAATCCTAGAAAATATGTTTTTTTAAATGTTTTTATATAGGCCAGTGTAGGTATGGAACAGACGTTATCAATTTTAGTTTTGGAGTAAAGGTGGCCTATACGCGCATCGGCATGTGAACACATTGCTGGCAGTGGCGTGCGTGCAGAAAAACGGAGGCAAAGGCCTATGAAAAAACTGACACGATAGGGATAAAAAAAATTTGGTTGGATTGTGTAGCCTAGCTATGGAACGAGGACTTAATTTTTTTTACTACCAATTTTATTGCAGTATCGGGTTAACCTGCGCCATATACACCATTTAGGGTCCGATAAGCATGGTCCTACGATGCACCGTTTCCGAGTTATGGGCGTTTTAAATTATTGTACCAAAATAAGTTAAATACAAATAATATCTTGAAAACGGATCGTCCTAGGCAAAAAATGACCGATATTTTAACCCCCCTTTGCTACCCCCGTGATATCATGATCTTAACACATAAAATAAACTAAACTAACAATAAACTATAAAAAGGCATCGAAATACTGCTCCTCAACGCTGTCAGCCGGTAATGTGCCCAAAAGACTGGCGGCATTGCCTCGTTGTATAAAAAAAGAACGTCATGGTGACAATGTCTAACAAAAATTTTATTTTCTGATTTTATTATTATTTCTTTAAAAACCTGATTTATTTACATCCATAATCAGGCAACGCTCATCACTCATACCCCAGACCCACTCCCCATCTGAAAATTTGAAAACGGATTTTGAAAATTGTATGTATTGAGCTCAATACTGAGAAACGAAGAAAAACGCCCCTGGTTTGTGCTGGAGTGTGTTGCGTGACTGGAAGTTTGTAACGCCGTGTAGTACGTCCCCGTCTCGGTGCCAAACCAGTGGGTGCTTTTGAAGAAACTTGTTCTGTGCGAAAATATTTGGTGAAAAAAATCTCATGACAGCGGTCGCCGGGACTTCGTGATTTTGTTCATCGGCGGCGCGGGCACCCGAGGCTCTTAGCGCAACTGCGCCGCGCGCTGTTCCTTCAACAATCTACCAGTGCCGTTTAGACTTTTACGTGTTTTTTATTAGTTATTATTTTAGTTTATTTTAGTTAATTTTAAAGATAAGTTTATTTTATTAGTAATATTTTATGAGTATAAGCAGCAGCGATGTGGTGGGGAATAGTACTAGTCAGCCTTCAGTATCGCTGAACACCCTGGAGAGATGCCCTCAATGTACCCAGGCACGGTTTTTTAAAGGTAAGCGGGGTCTGAGTGTACATATTGGGAAAGTACACAAACCCCAAAATGCTTCCACCTCAGACCCTGTCACAATACCAACACCTACAACACCGGCAACATCCTGTTTCGACCCATTTTGGAAAATCCTCTCAAATTTCAAAAATTCCGTACCAGTTCTAAAACGAGTTCCCCGAGGCGCAAGACCGCTCGTAGCCCAAAATTTAGCAAGTTGCGTGCGCCTTGCCGTCTTGGAGAACTCACTAAGTGCTTGGGAACAACTGCTCACCTTTCCTTATCGAATCCTTCATGTACAAAAGAATTTGGCTACCAAAAAAACTTTAACAGCACAAATTAAAGAAAATTGTAACGTTTCGGCTCAAGATTTAGATCCAAAATTTCCGTCACAGAGAATTACACCCTTAAGAGGTATTTCTCACCTAGTGGAAACGAAGTTAGGGGAAGGTGACATTAGCGGAGCAGCCAGGATTCTCTTCAGCAGCGATGTGGTGGCACCGTGCTCTCCAGAAACACTTGCGGCTCTGGAGACCAAGCACCCTGCCCCAGCTGATGGCCTTTCCTTTCCCGACCCACCTGATTCGGACTTTCATTCCCTCACCATTACAGGTCGAGAGGTGGTCACAGCCGTTCGCTCCTTCCGAAGTGGCTCCGCCGGCGGCCTCGACGGCCTAAGTCCTCAACATCTAAAAGACCTAATTTGTTCTGGCGCCGGGGAAGCTGGTGAGTTGCTTTTGAAGGAGCTTGCGGCTCTGATTAATCTCATGCTCTCCGGCAAAGTGAACGAGTCCGTCATCGACATTTTGTACGGGGCCAATTTATGTGCCTTACGCAAGAGGGATGGCGGCATTCGTCCCATTGCCGTGGGAACCACCTACCGTCGTATGGCAGCCAAGATTTGCTGTAAATTTTATGGTGAGGCTGTTTCGAAAAAATTCCAGCCCCTGCAGCTAGGTTATGGCTCTAAGGGGGGCTGCGAGGCTGCCGTACACGCTTTGTCGACCTACCTAAATTCTGGTAAAGGTGAGGTCATACTGAAGGTTGATATAAAGAACGCCTTCAATTCAGTGAACAGGGACACCCTGTTGACAGAAGCTAGAAAAGAATTACCTCAAATTTATAGTTTTCTTTGGCAATGTTACAGACACCCATCTAAATTGCTATATCGGGACAAACTTTTGGAATCTGCTGTTGGCTGTCAACAAGGTGACCCCCTTGGGCCAGTGATTTTTAGTTTAGCTATACACCCAATTATTCGACAGCTAAATTCAAAATTTAACGTTTGGTATCTTGATGACGGAACCTTGGGGGGCGATGTAGATTCTGTTTTACAAGACTTAAATTTCTTAAAAAATGAACTACATAACATTGGCCTCGACCTTAATATTTCTAAATGCGAAATTTTTGTAACGGACAGTACCCACAGACAAAATACTTATTCAAAATTTAACGCAACAGCTCCTGGCATCAAATTCATAGAAAAAAACTCCCTTCGTCTCCTTGGGTCTCCAATCTTTGAAAATTCTTTTCCCGATTTTATCGAGGAAAAAATTCAAAATTTCAATGATGTTTCGGAAAGACTACTCCAAATTAATATGCATTCGGCCATCACCATAATTCGATACTGTTGTTTCGGGCCTAAATTAACATATTTCCTTCGTGCTTCCCCTTTATGGAGTCACACTCACCTTTTGGACAGAATGGACCAAATTATCAAACATACCTTAACATCAATTTTAAATGTGGCATTGGATGACCGAGCTTGGGCACAAGCTACTCTTCCCATACGCATGGGAGGACTCGGCGTCCGCAAAATTTCCAGTTTAAGTTTACCGGCTTTCATATCCTCGGTCCACGGCACTGAGAAGTTAATCAGGAATATCCTGGCTTCCACACTGATTGATTTTGATGTGCCGTGCTTCTCTGAGGCTATCGAGGCTTGGAAACTCGCTTGCCCAAATACTGAAGCACCCGACCATCCATTTTCCCAGAGACGGTGGGATGAGCCGCTTTGCAGAGTAGTTCAGAACAATTTAGTCAACACGTCTGCTACTACTGCTGAGCGTGCGCGCCTGCTGGCTGTGGGTGAATGGGAATCGGGTCTTTGGCTTCACACACTGCCGTCGTCGAGCATAGGCACTTTGTTCGACGACACGACCTTCCGCCTCGCTGCTTCTTTGCGCCTTGGTGTCGCCTGCTGTTCTCCTCATCGCTGTCATTGTGGTGAAGCTGTCAACAGCCTCGGTCACCACGGCCTGTCATGCAGCCGTAGTGCTGGCCGTTTCGCGCGGCACGCGAACTTAAACGACATCATCCGACGTGCTCTTGTCGCCGTCGGCGTACCAGCTGTTTTAGAACCCCATGGCTTGGCACGCGACGATGGCAAGAGACCGGACGGCATGTCTTTGTTTCCTTGGAAGATGGGTAGGCCTTTAGTGTGGGACGCAACATGTGTCGATACTCTTGCGCCATCACATCTTCCAAGTTCATCGTGCTGCGCAGGTGGAGCCGCTGCGGCTGCAGAAAACCTCAAGCGGCGTAAATATAGTAACCTTTGCGGAAACTATATTTTCGAGCCGTTTGGGGTTGAAACTCTGGGGCCGTGGGGTCCGAGTGCTCATAGCCTGTTTAAGGAAATCTCGAAACGCTTAGTTGACGCTTCTCGTGACCCAAGGGCTGGCTTTTATCTTGGTCAGAGGCTAAGTGTTGCCATACAACGAGGCAATGCCGCCAGTCTTTTGGGCACATTACCGGCTGACAGCGTTGAGGAGCAGTATTTCGATGCCTTTTTATAGTTTATTGTTAGTTTAGTTTATTTTATAGTTTTTAATTAATTTAATAAGTATGTATTCCAATAATCTCATAGTAATAAATTACTTCTTACTATTATAGTTCATTCATTGGTTTGTATTATATGATTTTTCAATATATTACAATAAAACTTAACACACAAAATTAATTTGAACTAATTTGAGGTCCTTTTACTTTTTTTTTCACCAATTTGACGTAGAATCGACTAACCATTTAATTGATTTAGCTTCATGTGTAGCAAAAAAATATATTGATACTCGACTGACATATAATACGAAAAATAATACAAATTCAAAGGATTATATAAGAAAAACATATTCAAAACTAATCCATTTTAAAAACCCATTTTAATATTATATTTTTTTAAATACAGTATTCTAAGTTTAGTAATTACCTGTTTTATTTCAAAATCGAACCCGTAATCTCTCTATTGCAAACAAATCGTTATAATACTAATAAGTCAAACAATTATCGATATCGATACTTTTTCAATTACTTTTTTGGAATCCCTAGAGAATGAGTTGTCATTTGGTTGTCAGTTCGTCAACCAATCACAGAGTCCGAAACGTACCTCTCCCCCCGCAGTATATTAGTGACTTTGATTTAGAACAAAAACGTGCCCATACTTTCTCCACTGGTTATGTGCTTCATGGTTGGAAATTATCAAATAACCCCTCCCGCTCTACTTCTACTGGCAACCACCCATGTTCCTTCTTAGCCCTTCGTGTCGAGGCCGCGGTATCTCTTTCGAACAACCCGCAGCCCTGACGGGAGTATGAACCTGCCTTAAACTGACACATACATGCATGAACTGCAAGTACATGAGTCAGATGATGCAATAACTGTCCGAACGATCCTCCGAAATGCAATAAACGCTGAAATTCCCGATTCCTGAACTTTAGAAGTCCTGGCTTCATTGAACGTTGTATGTCGAATTATTCTTCATTGGCTATTGGCTGCCACCCAAGTTAGCTTTTACGATTATACAGATTTTATGGTTTCCTCAATATAACTGTTTGACGTTGTAATTTCGAACAAATGTACGGCATATGGGATGCCAATTTTGATGGATGGATGGATGGTTGGATGGGTTGGGTCATTCATCTCTGTGTCCGTAGATATTCTTAGTTCTAGTGGCGGTATGGTTGTATGAAATTCAATTGAAGTGTCTTTTTTTTTCGTTTCGTTTTTGCGTAAGTACATAGTATAATTATCGCCTACTATGTCTGAATATATATTTCTAAGGCAAGTTTTTCTTTACTTAATTATTTTTTAACAAATAAGCAGCTTCTATATTAGTTTGTTTGATACAGTATTTTAAGGCTTTCAACAACAGATAAGTGTAAGACTTATCTGTTGTTGAAAGGTTAAATGATGTGCTTACCTATAAGAAATTGGTACAATAGTCTACGACTCTAGTGGATGTAACTCATATCTTTGTATTTAGTGTATTCGATTCGATTTATGGCAATAAACTCGCCCCTATTACAGGGCACTTGAACAAACATTACTGGTGAAAAGTAGGTGAATATATAATATACCTATATATTGTAACTCTGCCTAACCTTTCAGGGATTAAAGGCATGATGTTATGTATTCATAAACTTTTAATATGAAGACCGCCGCCTACTTTCCAATCGTGGAAAGTTCTTAGAAGCTATTAATATAAATTGTTTTTAATTACATTACCTTCCTACATGGAGGATAAAGTTGCTTCACGACGCCCACATGAAGAGGAAGGCAGTAAATGAGCTATTTCTAAGTAAATGGCAAAGATCGCCCTTTATATTGTAGTCTCGTCCTTGACCACCCTTAATTATTATCTACCGAGGGTTTTTTTTCCGTGTTTTTTGTAGTGTGGGGAAGGTACATTACCTGTAATTAATAGAAATCATTTATTATTCAGGTGTGTAGAGTACCGAAAAATGGACTTTCAGGCGGACACTGTAAATTTTATACAACTTAAACCAGGTCGTGGAGTCCATCCTACTATAATATGCTACTAATATTATAAATGCGAAAGTTTGTGAGGATGTATGGATGAATGTTTGTTACTCTTTCACGCAAAAACTACTTAACGGATGTGGATGAAATTTCGAACACAGGTAGTTTATAACCTAGATTAATACATAGGATACTTTTTATCCCGGTAGTATGATCCAATGGGACAATTATCAAACTTCAAGCGGGCGAAGCCGCTGGCACATGGTAGTTCAGAAATAAGAGGGCGTGGGAACAGCTAGACTGCTAGACTAATCTATATATATATATATATATATAAATAAAGAGAGAAGTCCTGACTGACTGACTCATCAACGCCCAGCCCAAACCCTTGGACCTAGAAAGCTGAAATTTTGCACAGAGGTTCCCTTTATAGTGTAGACAAGGAATAAGGAAGGATTTTTCGAAATTCAACCCCTAAGGGATTTAAATAGGGGATGAAAGTTTGTATGGAAAATCGTCATTTTCACGCGGGCGAAGCCGCTGGCAAAAGCTAGTCAAAATTAAGACGCATATTTTGTGGAAGATACCTACTACCTTGTTCACTGACGATTGATCACTTTTCAACCTTATTACTAACGAGATAAGGGTGAATTATATTCGACCGTCAGTGTGTCGCGAAGGAAGATGACAAGCGATCTACGAGGTATAATTTAGAGAAAATCATCTGTCGGTACGTCACAATAACAAGCAAGATCATAGAAAGTATACTCAAACTCCCGTTACACGCTTTTTACCCGATTTGATGACTCGAGAACAATTGAACGTCTCTCTGAGTCAACAAACAAAATTGCCACAGTTTACATCTTAACCTACATAACATAACATCACGCCTGTATCCCAAAGGGTCAGGCAGAGGTGTACTTAATTAGTACACCCACATTTCGCCAGTTATGTTAAAGTCCCATGTAAAAGGGGGCGAGCCTTTTGCCATCATCCAGACTCAATTATTATTATTATTATTTTTTATATTAAATGGGCTTACTCTTGACCTCAATATTGCCCTAAGGGCAAAGATGAGGTCGACGATGGAACGAGCTTACCCAGAAGAAGCCTGTTTACTCGCGACTTAAATAGATTGGGGTTATATGATCTCGGGAAGACCGACGCAGGCAGGATGTTCCACTCCTTGGCTGTGCGAATAATGAAAGATTTAGCAAAACGCTTCGTACGAATGTGTGGAACATCGACAAGGTATGGGTGAAAACCTGCAGTACGCCTAGTCTCTCGATCGAAGAAGGGAGATGGTGTGGAATAAGCTCGTGGAGCTCCAGACTCCATGGCTTATGCTTTAGTAGTATGTACCTACTAGGGGGCGAGCTTATTGCAATCAACCGAGCTCAAATCCGGCCATCAAAGGCCAGACTCCGTAGCGACGACTGAGTCTGTCGTTTCTTAACCTTTTGACCGCCACAGTCAAGTAAGGCGACAAGCCAAAAAGTACCTTAAGTCGAAAGTCTTAAGGTACTGTTTTGCTTGTTCGGCTTGTCGTCTATATACGTGACTGTGAAAAATCCAAGTGCCCGATCCGGGAATCGAACCCAGGACCTCATACCCAGCAACAACAACTTGGAACAACTGAAGGCACCTCCGGTCCGTACATTTTAACCCATTTCTTTGAAAGTACGTCATATTTCACAAACGTTAACGCTGTAGTAACAAATCCCTTGTATTTATTTTATGTCAGAAGAAATTATCGTTAAACTGCGCTAATAAAGCTTCTGAAACTAACGATAACTATTAAAACCTAAATTAAACTCCAGTTATTATTTTCGCACGGCAACAGTTTGTAGACGTTCTAAATCTTATTTTGTTAGCATAAAATATAATCAGCCTGTTCACGCTGTAACATAATAAAAGTAAGCATATGCATATTGTGTATGAAATTGAACCATTTTTGTTCTATTAGTTTTGTAAATTCATACCTTTATTTGAGTCGATCAGCTGATCGCGTCAGTTCCTATAAGCGCCTACCACACGCTTACACTTCACCACAGTCTTGCCTGCGCGATTACACGGTACACACAGTACATCGCGCGTTTGGTTGGTAATGGTAATACAGTTTTACCAACCAATACGCGCGATGTACTGTGAAGTGTGAACCAAGAGTGTGGTGAAGCTTGAGCGTGTGGTAGGCCCAATAGAGAGTAGTAGAAAGATCTTTGTCAGCCGTTACACTTAGTCAGTCGCACGAAAGTCAGACAACCAGTCTTACCAAGTTACCCAGTCCTAACTGGGTTATGGTCGTCAGATAGGTCGACCGGATCGGGCGAGTTACAGCGGCCGAGTCGCCTACTGAGCCGTAAAAAATGTGTAAAATACTTGTAAGTATTCAGCTGCATCCGGTTAGATAGGAAGGCGATTCCAATATGGTTGGGAAAAGGGTAGATGATAATTTAATTTAAAACCTAATCTATGACTTGCATTTGAAAATAATCCTTATTAAAAAAAAAACATTAAAATTCTATAAACATAAAAAATAACTCTATAAGGTCTAACGTCTTTTTCTATGCCAGATTGCCACTTGAAGTTTCTTCAGCCTTTAGCCAGACTAAAAGATTTCGAAGCTGAGAGCTTTTCCACCGCGCATATCCTTTCATTTCATTGGAATCTGTGCCAATGCTTTGTTTACGCATACCAGTTCACTTGAAATATTACTCGGTCTAAATACTGGAATTGATTTACTGGAATGAATCGATTGTGTTTGCGTTTCAGTGTTTTGGGTTAAATGAATTTCTATGTTATTCTTAATGCGTTATTTAATGTTAGAGAAATAAACAGCTACTTCTGAGAATTCGTGTGAATTAGTTTATGTATATGACGACGGTAGGTCAACTATTTCGGGTACATCGTTGTCAGAGTCCAAGTTCGGCATGGCGGAGGTACGAAATAATAGTCTCAACACTGATTACAACCGCCTATTTATTTACTTCCGTTAACAAATTAACAAAATCTCAAACGATCAAGCTGATGGAAATGGATTAAAGTACGGAAACGCGGTCAGTTCGATACAGCGCGGGCAGCACAACCGTTCGCGTTCGTGTCCCACCAAAAAGTAACGTCCCTCAAGTCAAATGCGTCTAACGTCAACGTCAACCAACCACTCACAACTGACATTTGACATATGACAACTGACAGCTGTCATCTGTCAACCGAAAACTGTCAAACCAGACCTGCCACGCTCTGCATCGACCTCACCCAAGCTCACTGCTTGACGTTTCCGACTTTAACGATGATAGATCCGAAAAACGATGATAGATGGCGTTATTCTAAATTGTCAACTCTAAATATTGTGCGAGGTGTTGAATCTGCGACACGGCCATCTTGACATTTCACACGTCCTCGTGTGAGGTATCTGCAACAAGAATTCACGGAAAGTAAATCGTCCCTTACTCGGCCTCCCTGACCAAGACGTCGGAGTATTAACACACACACACAATTCAAAACAAAATTTTGTTCTGATCCATAATCTCATCAAATCTCATAAAGAAAATCTCAACATTGAAATCAACATTCTTCAAGAATCATCAACTTTCGACCAAATCTAGTATCCGATCAAATCTAGTATCCGATCAAATCCAGTGTGCAACGCTCTGCTCGGTACAAACAGGCAACCATGGGACCTCCATTCGGTACCCAACCTCAACACATCTCATTGCCTCCATCCGGCAACCATGGGACCTCCATCCGGTACCCAACATCAACTCAACTCAACACATTGCCTTTATTTAGCACCTTTAGCTACATTGCCATGCTGGACGATGGTCACAGCCCTCAAGTAAACACTTACACGCGTGCAGCAACGAACAGCATTGCAATGTATGCAATCTGAGTCACTTGCATACTACATTTGCATCTTTTACCTCTCACTTAAGGTCTGACTCCTTCATCATTACCCGATCTCGTTTTGTCAGTGTCTATCGTGTCAAAGTCAAATTTACAGTCAGCAATTGCGTCACATGCCTCAATTGACCGTATTTCTCAAATCGTATCTCATTTGATGACATTATGAACCGAAACTAATCGCAAATAATTGTAGGGTAAAACGTGAAATAGAATTTCTAAAACAATTCCATCATTCAAAATTTGTACAGTTGACCTTACAGAATTCTGCCCAATACCAGCCGTTCGGCCATTCCTGGCCCAAGTGGGTGGAAACAAAAGGTATTCTGATCAAAATCATTACAGGTTCTAATGAAAATCATAACAAAATGTTTCTCTCAAAGCTGACATGTCGAAAAACACCCATACTCATTCAAATAATAGGAAACTCATTAAAATATTGCAGTGCTCATACTCTGACCTCTATCCGGTCTTCATCATCACACTTATAGCCTCCATCCGGCCATAAGCATCAAAACATTCGACCTCCATCCGGTCTTCATCATCACACTTATAGCCTCCATCCGGCCATAAGCATCAAAACAATCGACCTCCATCCGGTCTTCAACACGTAACCTCCATCCGGTTACTAACACAACAGGCAACCTCTATCCGGTCACCTACACATGTAACCTCCATCCGGTTACATACACAACAGGCAACCTCTATCCGGTCACCCCCACATGTAACCTCCATCCGGTTACATGCACAACACCATCAAGATAATCATTTCGAGCCTTTATCAAAATAATTTTTAAAGTAGGGTTGTTCAACATGTTACTTTATTTTTCCTATAACGTTACAGGTTATAAGAAAACTCTTACTATGCTAGGTACTTTAAATGTTAAGTTGACCACTTAGTATTCAACTAGTCTTGTTGTAATATGGGATCTAGAAATCACTAGTAAACAAAGATGAATATGCTGTCAATAGATTAATTAATTGGGAACGAAATTCTAACGGAACATCTGTATCAACTGTATTGAAATCAATTTGAATATTAGAAGCATTCTTGAGCTTATTTGAAACATCACATAACCTAACAACCTTTTCACGATACAAAAACAACACTATCACACGTCTAACTAACGTTAAATCCTTGTTGTAAAATCTCAACGCCAATTAAAATATCATTTTTTTTAAAACAACTATCCGGTACAACATGAAATAAAATCTCTAATAGTAAATCGATAATCATAACCTCAGTAAATAATTGTGAAGTACAAACTATCATGACCTACCCCGGGTCAATTTACAATGTTATTTACACGCTTGCCACTGAACTGTAACGAAACATTTTTGATCAGAGAGCATTCGGCACCAGAATCATAGTAAAATGGATACGACTCACCAGATATTCATCAGCACACCGCTGGGATTGCTCACATAGCAAACTTCAACACGTCGCTCGCTATTTGCCTCTGCTGCAGGCTGCAGGCACTGCTTGGTCAGCCTGCCGCGCCGCCGCGCTGCCAACCACGCGCCGCCAAGCCGCGTCCCGCCGCCGGCGCCGCTGCCGAAGTAAATTCTCAGCGCACCGTGACGTCATCGCACCATTCTTCGTATTTTCTTCAGCTCGAGTGAATCCCGGTTTTTCGCGATCGTCATCACCATACGGGGCACTCCAGACTATAAACAGCTTCTTAAAATCGCTCCATTTCATCCCAGGACAAGATATGGACGACCACCATGACGAAACTTCTCCCATGAGTCTCGTGGAATTCGCTGCGTCCCCTGTAGGCACGCCACAGCGCCGGTTTCACGGCGCTGCTGTCTTCACAGCACCCCGGCGGTCCATCCCCACCAGGTGAGACCAACGGTTACCCGGAGGAGGCCCAGCGGAGGACAACCAGCGACGGAGGTGCCGACTTACGACGCACCTACAGTGGATGTGTGACTCCCGTTCGTCCCGTTTCTCCCATATCGGATCGATAACACACATGTCGGCTGTTGCCTTCCAAGCACGCGGGACAATATTCCGTTTTTCAGAGTCAAAATGCGGTAGGCGAATATCCGTACCCGCAAAAGGTGATTTCATTGCTTGCACAATAGTCATAAAGTTTTTGTTTAGCTGCTCGAACAGAAAACACCACATTTCCGTTTCTATATCACTTTCAGACGCACGCGCATTGTCTTTACACTTTTCCGGTCTAGCACTGTCTTTTACACTATGTAGGCGTTAGAGTTACATACCACTTCTGATGACGACGGTAGGTCAACTATTTCGGGTACATCGTTGTCAGAGTCCAAGTTCGGCATGGCGGAGGTACGAAATAATAGTCTCAACACTGATTACAACCGCCTATTTATTTACTTCCGTTAACAAATTAACAAAATCTCAAACGATCAAGCTGATGGAAATGGATTAAAGTACGGAAACGCGGTCAGTTCGATACAGCGCGGGCAGCACAACCGTTCGCGTTCGTGTCCCACCAAAAAGTAACGTCCCTCAAGTCAAATGCGTCTAACGTCAACGTCAACCAACCACTCACAACTGACATTTGACATATGACAACTGACAGCTGTCATCTGTCAACCGAAAACTGTCAAACCAGACCTGCCACGCTCTGCATCGACCTCACCCAAGCTCACTGCTTGACGTTTCCGACTTTAACGATGATAGATCCGAAAAACGATGATAGATGGCGTTATTCTAAATTGTCAACTCTAAATATTGTGCGAGGTGTTGAATCTGCGACATATAAATATAATTATCATCATTTATTTTTTCTGTCAGCACCATGATATGAACTAGCAAGTATTTATTAGCTAAAAGTCCATAAATAAACAGATGATACTTAATCTTTTCAACGAATTAGGTTAACTACGCCGCCCCTCTCAAACCGTTATGAGTTTGTAATGTGCTGAAAACTTGACTTGCCTAAAATCATAACACATTAAAACGTTTCATGTTTAAGCAGTAGACGGTTCTTATAATAATAATTGTACAACAAAAATCAAAATAAAGACATAAAAGGCACTACTTCGCACTTCAAAACTTAAACAGAGCCAGTAAACCAGCAAGTCAAGTACCCATTCAAATGCAGCATCACATTCCGAGGGTTTTCCGTGCCACCACTTCCTAATGGTGTCGCAGGCCCCCAGCCCGCCCTAGCATATTGAATCTTCATTTAATATGTCCTTTCGTAACATCACATCGTAAAAACTGAATTCACGTAACTTACGAACACGACAATATAAATTTTTTGTGAACAACTATTGGATGTGTTTTACTGAGATTTATGATCTTAGGAGCTTATTTTTGGAATTTAGTTTATTGGGTGGTTTCTAATAAACCACGCAATAAAATGTTTTTCTTCCTCTATTAAGTAATAAGACAGTTATTTTCCGAGTACGTAAGTCTCATAAAATATTTATGAGACAACATTTTCCTGAATCAAAACGAATCAGAATTGGCAATATCATCGTATTGCTTGTTATTTTCCACCAACAAGGAAGTGGTGTGTGCCAAACATTTTGATGAGCACTTAACCCGTTGTCTGCCCCGTCGCTTTTATCTAACCCTTTAGTCACTACTCGATCAAGTTTTGATGAGTCGTAACCACCCAAATGCAGTATAAACTAACACTAAAACTGCATACAAAACAACAAAGTAACATCCGTTAGATTTGTTCTATTGTGCTGAGTAGTAAAGTGAAACACAATGGTAACTAATTCTCGAGCTGGCAAATACCTATAAGTTCGTCGCAGTCGGTGCCAAAACCGTAAACTGGTAAAATTTACAACCAACTGAATGAAACGAGAAACTAATATTAGTTTGCGAGGGTTGTCAGGTCACACGCCTACCACCCAACTATTTGTGATAATAAATATGAGACGAGTCTGCGATCTGCGACTGTCCGTGGCATCCATATTTTTGTCCTAAAAGGCCAGTCCTTTGATGCACTGGGAAGTGGCAACACAATCCCGGTGGAAAGAATATCTCACTCAATGGCCAGAAGAAACTTGATACTGGATAGCCACGATACAAGGTGAAAAGATTTGGAAGAGACCTACACTCAACATTGGGTAGTCAAAGGTTGAAGAAGACGAAGATTCAAATTGTGTACAAATTGTAATGCTCGGTATTTCTCAATCACCGATTATGATCATTACAGACTAGTCGGAAAGCACCTCAAAGATATTTTATAGATGACCAAGCCGTTCGCATTCATGGACGGTCACCGTTCCATACTTAATTATAGGATCCGGTGTAAATTGTCGAAAGTTAAGACATCAGTGACAATTCTAATTGCTTTGTGATGCCAACTGCTGGTATTGATCTTATATATACGATAATATTGGCCGGGAAACGTCTTGGATTGCAATGTAATTATGATTTGTTTAGAGACTCGTTAATCATGTCAGCAAGACAAGGAAATATAGAAACGAGAAGTGAAATAATTTAGTCTCATAAGAATATAATGTAATTTCTGTTACATAAAGTTCTTTCGGGTCTAACTGTTTGTGTATGTGAGTTTTTATAAATGTTTATTTGTAAACACACCTATCGATACAGGAGAAATTCCTAGTATGGAGGGCCAAGTTTAAAATAACAAAAAAATCATTTATTCAGAGTAATTTTTCTTCAATTTTTTTTTTCATGATCAGTCTACGAGATTTTTTGAGGAGCTTGTAGCTAATTCATAACAGCTGCTCGAATCGATCTTTAGTTAAGCCGCGCTTGCTTAGGTTGATCCGTGGATGGGTGTACCTACCTATAAATATTTAACACTAATCAAAAAGATCTAGTACGAATTCGACGTTATTATTGCCTTCTATTTCCACTTTCCTGGTACAAAAGGCCTCTCTTCAATATATTCGTATCTTTATCTTCCAAAGCTGTCATATTTGTTACAGTATGATACGACTGGTGTCTGGTTTCACGCAAAGTGGTCTAACCTCGTTGTTGTTACTAAATACATGATATTTTATTGAATAGATGCCACTACGCCGTTTCTGGCAGATTTTTTGGGGTGACCTAGGTGTCCATGACTGAAAATTCAGCCAATGTTCAATTTCGAGGAGCTCGTGGTGAGATAATTACGGACTTCAGATTAAACTGTTCTTGCCTAGGTGGATCCGTGGCTGGGTAACGATTAGGTACTTACCATAATTTTTCATTGAATCAGAAAGCACGTTAAGTTGTCGTTTGTAGATCTTTGATATTCAGGAGATGGTGTTTTAGAGAGTTTCTGTTGAACGCTCGCGTTTCTAGTTAATGGCAATAAGCTTATCACTACATTCTCCTGGTCTTTTATACGGCTTTATGGCACAGTCAGAAACTGAAAAGACAATTATAAGCAAAGTATTTGCCATTAAACGTAGAGCGGAACTTTCCCAAACTAGTCTAAAATATTTCCACAGAAAGGAAAAAAACATCTGTCAGACAATGTTAATCTTTCATTTAAACGATAGAATAAAATGTAGAACTAAACCTTACCTAAATAGAACTACGGGCTTAAACCAAGTAAAACTTTTCTCACTAATCCGTCACTGTCTCGGACTATAGAAAAAAATTAATGCGGAAAAAAATTAATGTGTTGCCGTGGTATCATGGTATGCTCAAAGTGGGCATAGAGACTATTTCATGTACAAAGGTCTTTTTCATTATCATCTGTCTGCCTTGTTTCTCGATCTCCCACTTCTTTCTCGGATTTTCTTTTCTGGGCTCCTAGTTGGCTTCTAGCATACCCGAATGCATGAATTACTTTCATGGAGACTGTCGTTAGACTTTCACCGATACCATTTAGCAATACAGCTTAAAACTTCCAAAGATGTCTTTAATAATGCAGTTTCGTGAAACGTATTGAGTTGTTGTAAACGAAACACAGGGTATATCGTATTTAATTTCATGTGAAACATAATTTAATGCTTATCATTTAATGACCATAAACCATTCTGAAAGTTAAATTAACACAATAATCTAAAGATAATTTTACTGTAATTAAAAATTGTATTTCTTGATACAGTCTAACAAGTCATGTACCGTCATGTCTTAAATCGAATTTCTAAAGCCTAGTTCACATTGGAGATCTGTCAATTTTTTATTCTTTTATTTCCATTAAATATAAGAATAAAAAAATGACAGTTCTAAATGTTTACTAAGGGCTTTTTTTGGGTCTCACAGTGATGAGTGTGTATACTCCAAATCCTGCAAACTAGCCCCAAAAAGGTTGTTTTAACTTTGGTCAGTGGGTTGCCAACGACCTTTGCCACATAAAACTGCATGCATAACATTATTGACAAGTGCCGATAATAAAGAGATGGTTATTAATTTGTAAGTAGATTATGAGAAGATTGTTCGCTTTGACCTGTCAATCCTGTAATACTTAGGTATATTTGTAAACAACCCATACACACTTACTGTCGATATAAACGATTAGAACACACATGTTTGTAGTGTTCAATGAATTTCAGAGAACGAGAGCTTGCTACTGTGAGGTAGTTTTGGTATTGCACATTTGGCCGAACAGAATTCCGATCTAATAGGCGAAATATTTGCACAGAATCACACTGGGAATAGTACACAAAACAGTAACAAATTAACTGAGATCAAACGGTTTGTTCATCAAGCTCATGAAAACGTACTACAAACACAAAATACCTTCAGCTTATGTGCTTGTCAATACTTCAACTGTCAACTTTGACGTCTAAATGTCAAATTCGAATTACGAATAACCCTTTGAAGCTTACGTGCTAATGTGTTCGTGTTGACGTATCCACGCAGACGTTGATTCCACGATCCGCACCAGACTCGTAATAGCCAAACTAAACTGAGCATACCATAACAATTCAAATGCGATCTCGTTTACAAACGGCGCTGCGTGTGACGTCACTCGCTAGTTGCATTATTTATGTACCCGTTTTGTGTTGTCAGAAGAGGGACGACTGGGACCGGGCCTCGTGAATTGAGATTATATTTTACTTGAATAATTCATATGGGATGTTAAGGATTTTGTGAGTGGCGAGTTTGTTAGCCGACAGACATTTTACTTGCTCAGGGACCCAGATTTTTTGTGTCAAAACTTGACTAGGGTAGGTTTCTTTAGTGATTCATTTACTGCGTCAGTTTTCAACCCCCTTTTCGTCTTCCTCAATTATAAATGTACACGTGTTAGGTTTGAATACAAAACCGAGTACTTTGTGTATCTAGGTTTCACATTTTGAACTCATTTAAAATTAAAAACTGAGTCTTTCATCTCTGGTGGCTGTGGCTATTCAAGATATGGAGCGTTGAAAACGGCACAATTGTCTGGGACCTTGAGCTCTGAAATCGCGTATCGTCCTATTATAATGTCCCCCCATTTGTGTATGACGCTTCACGTCCGATGCCGCGGGCTGGGTAGCAACACAGATGTATGCTATTTGGAAGGGTCTTTTCAATTCAATTATTTTCTTTGCAAGATGATCTGCGATTGTGTTTGAATGCGGAACACACGTGTGATCTATTTAACAATCCGTAAAATTATATTAGGTAGGTATAATTATTATTTATATACCATCAATCGTGTTGGATGAATGACATGGCGACAGGTCACTGAAACAACTTGTGAACTACGGATGTCCCTCAAGTTAAAGAAGAAAACATATAAATCCGTGATGAGATCTGTCTTACTGTATGGATCAGAATACTGGGCTTTGAAAAAATGGATGAAAAACGATTGTATGTAGCGGAGATGAGAATGTTGAGATGGATGTGCCAAATTACAAATTGCAAATAAATAATTTTGACTTTTGACTTTGACTACAAGAATATATACAAAGTAAGGATGAGTATATTAGAGAAAGTTTGAAAGTGGCGCCTGTTATAGAAAAATTTAAAGGAAATCGTCTATCATGGTATGGTCATATTGTAATGAAAAGGGATGAAACGCATGCGACTAAAAAAGTGATTTATATAAATATTGATGAATGAATGGACAGGGAGAGGAAGGCCAAAGATAAAATGGATGGATTGTGTGAGGAATGATATGAAAGAGAATGGAATAAATGCCACCATGACGTCTAACAGGGAAGAATGGAAGAAGAAAACGTGTTGCGCTGACCCCAAATAGAGTAGGATAAGGGCAGGAAGATGATGATGATCGTGTTTTAGCCTTTTCATACTGTAATTTGTATATTATACGGACCATTCAAGTTGGCAGTCGAGTTGTTTTATGTTTAACTTGCGACCCGCCCCGGCTTCGCACGGGATCAAATGGATGTTCATCATTCTCCTGCCCTTATCCCAATTTTTATTTGGGGTCGGCGCAACATGTCTTCCTCTTTCATACTTCCCTATTTCTCTTTTTTTTTTTTTAAATGGATGTTATTACTTATACATATAAACTCGGTCTCGAGCATTCGTTGTTGCGGTTTGCGTCGCTGGGTGCTTTCGTGCTCGCAGTGTTCGTTGTTGCGGGCATTCGGTGGCGTGTGGTTCGGCGTGATGGCATTCGGAATGACGCATTACACTCGTAGTTTCGTTCTTCTTCCGTCCTTCTGACATTCAAAAGTGCCTGTAACGGCTTAATTGAAATAAACGATTTGAGTTTGAGTTTGAAACCTTCCTCTTGAATCACTGTATCTATTAAAAAAAACCTCATCAAAATCCGTTCCGTCCGACAGAGAAAGCGACTTTATTTTATACTATGTAGTGATTACTCTGATTTTACACTAACATTTAGGGAATTTGAATATATTTTGTCGTTACCAACTTCATAGAAGTTAAGTTCATAACTAAAGTATTCAAATCTTCTTTCCATTTATACTTGTTGTTAATATAGGCGGTTGCATGAGATTAAAAATAAACTCGTCAGGATCCGAGTTTATTTATTATTTTGCTTTGTTTCCTCATCAACTTTTTCGTAGTAGGTAACAGCAGAATTATTTTGTTTGTAAATGAAAAAATAACACTTGTCCATTAGTCTTTACTCTTGCGAGCAGCTGTGGCCCATCGGGGGAAAAGACACTAGAAAAAAAAATTACTTACGTTATTAATTTATTTTTGTCCGTGTTAGTGCTTGTCATGTTAAAAACATATCTTTCACATTCAAATTCGCTCATACATGTATTTAAAAACTGAATATATCACTTTCTATGTGACATTTCAGCAATAAACAGCTGGTTTTCTTTTAAATACTGCGGTTGTTACATATTAATTATCACCTATACACAGAAAAGTACCCATTTAGTACCACCATGAACTTGAGCTAGATTTCATTTTATTTTGAGTTAATTAGATAATAGATACTAGTCTCCAAATGAAATAGCTCAACTTTCGTTGTCCCTGTGAATGTAAGCGATAGATAAAAAATACTTTTAATGATCTAAGTACACACGCAACATCATCATCGATCCATCACATCAAGCTACAACATTTGATAGGTTTTCAACTGTATCTCTGAAGCATTAGGTTCAAGGACGATTGGATTTTTTTTTAAGTTTTGGGTAGCTCGATATGCTGCCGTCTGTACCAAAACTATATGAAAAACAAATACGGAGAGATCTTTGTAAAAAGATAAAACGACTCGTCTTTTCCAAGCTAGTACGCTCACTTCGCTCTTCCAGTATCTTAGTATATCTGTGGCAGTTGAAGTCCCGTCTAAAGGCCTATTCAGACAGAGCTACACACACGCTAATGGTTTCGACATGTGATGTGCATTACGGTGTCTACGGCAAACTATTCTAGCGGTTTATAATATTATTATTTGAAAGATTTCTTCTTGTACAAGTAGAGGGGTAATTATGATTTTGTACTTTCGAAGAAGGGTGGGGCTAATACTAAGTTACTGCGGACTATATTTTGCCCATGTGGCGGTTGGTAATTATCCCATGGGAACATATTTCCAACTTCCTTCCTAATCCAGGTCACGGTTTACTGGTGTGCCAAAATATTCATCGAAATCCAGTTCTGTTTACGCATAATCATAAATCTACAAACAGACAGACATAGTTCGAATTTATAATTCGCTTCGCACGCTACAAAAATTATCCCACGGGGAGATAAATTCGGGATAAAAACTATCCTATGTGTTAATCTAGGTTATAAACTGTCTGTGTACCGATAATCACAATGAAATCCGTTCAGTAGTTTTTGCGTGAAAGAGTAACAAACATACACGCTCACAAACTTTTACCTTTACAATATTAGTGTGAAGTGTGATAATTAGGATTATGTAGGTACTAGCACTTCGTCCGTGACTTTGTCCGCAATAATTGTGATAGGTCTGCTTATATTTTTGAAATAAATATTGATAGCCTATACCTGCCACGAATAATGTAGCTTTCTGCTAGTAAAAGATTTTATCTACCCAAATATCATAAACCCTCTCTAATGCGTTCAAAAACCATAGGCAATGACCAGCATTACCAACCAGCAGAAATTAACAGAACTGTAATGAACTCATTACCTACTGAAAACAGTAGGTTATGAGTTTTAAATTTGGAACAGGTGTCAAATTCAAGTGAGTGTGCTATTCTAGTATCTACATTAAAACAGATACCTGTCGATACGAACCCCTAATTCAGTATGATTTTAATTATAAATCGCACGACATTTTGATCTCGAGTGACACAAGAATAGTGACTTTGTTCGTTTGCTTAAGATTTAAAAAAAATGACAGATATCCGAAACGCCGCCATTTCGAGCTGTCGTTTGTTCGTTAGCTTTTTATTTCCAGATAGGAGTAGAAAAAAATTCTGATAAGTTCTTTTTTTCTGTCGAAAATGAGTGCTAGTGACTCAGAAATTGACATGAACACTCCACCAGATATCGTAAATGCAGCGACGAATGCAACTAATAACCTGTGTATTTTTTATTGCATTACACTGGTAACAATGCTGGTCATTTCCCTATGGTTCCTGAACCCATCATAGAGCCCTTATGATATTTGGGTAGATAAAGTAGTGTATGCAACTATACATAATTAGGCATTACAACACTCGTGTGATGCTATTAAGAAACTCGCCTTCGGCTCGTTTCTTAAACCCACACTTGTGTTGTAATGCCCTTCATTATGCACAGTCGCATAAACTACTATTTATTATTGGATCATTAATTCCGGAGATTACCCCTTACATACAAATTTACAAACAAACTATAATATCAGTATAGATTAGTATGGCTTACTGTAAGTAAATAGTGAGATTACAGCAGATTCTGTACTCGATTCGCCTGATAGTCATCGGTTATTATCTAAAACACATGTTAGACGTACTATTTATGGAGCTATAAAATAACAAAGCATATTTTTCTTATTAGTTTGTTCAGGAGTGTAGATATTATCGGATGCCTCTATTACAAAGAGGTAATAAAAAGTATCGGTAACGATACAGCAGTAGGCGAGAAAGATGAACAGATTAACTTATCGAGTAAGTAGTAGCATTCTATGCTATGGCTATAAGAGAAATGTGACAAAACGTGACACTTATCACAATAACCTCCAGTTTGCCTTCATTCCTTCTAAACACGCGGTCACAAAACAGTAGTTTTGCGTAAAACCAGGAACTTCCATACCCTGAATGAAGGTCCGCTTTGTTTGAAGAAACTGGGCGTACAGTTACTAATGAGCTCATTAACAAACGCACGACTAGGTGCACCCTTTGTAAAGGCAACCCTACCAACTTGTAACATGCTGTATTACAGAGATACGGAAGGGCTACACTGTCATGTTATACAGATTTATGTTTGTTTCTTCTTCAAGTAACTATCAAGACATGGCGTGGTTTGATTATTATTTATTCAGTGTAGAGACCACACATGCCATCAACATACACAATAAATTTATCGTTAATTACCAACTTTCCATACACCATTAATATTCCCATCCGTCCCAACAATACCGCCCATTCACACCTACAGGAACCACGACACTGGAATACCCACGCACTTAATATTCATAACACTTCTAATAATATCAATTTTATATTCTCCTCTCGTTCAAGTCGACTAGTCCGCGTGAACGAGGCACGGTGCCGGCGGTAAGCGACCAATGCGTTTGCTGCAAACTGTTTACAATGGGTACGGATGCGTGTATGAGTGACGTCAGTGTACCGTTGTGATTTAATGCCACTTGAACCGCATATTTGTGTCTAGGCGCGTCTGGTCTTCGAATCTTCATTGACGCATTCCATGTCAGTGCTGTTAAAGTCTATGCTTATTGGTTGGCGAATGGATATTTGTTCGTGTGTAGTCTGCGTCGTAATGGCAGGCGATAAAATACGAATGCATTCCGTCTAAAATGTTTAGTATACATGTGGCTGAGAATTATGTGTACCGTTATGAATGTTGAACAGTTTGCGGTCTTAGGCTCGGAATAGTTTTACCCATGGTTTTCTTCATGTTGCTAGGCTATTAAATGAGTAAAGGTAGGAAGAAGCACGGGGTATGGGGAGCATTATTGTTACCTGCAGCCCCTACATAGAGCAAAGACATATTATTATTTAAATATCTTTCTAAGTAATTATCATACCGAAGCCTACATACTTACCTATTAATCTATCAGCCATTTCCTGAGCAGTTCGAAAATCAAAAAATGCTACTGAGTTTTCATGAAAACTAGGTTTTGTTTTTGGGATACTCAGTAAAGCGTCTACCTTGGTTCGAATTTCCAACCTACAACTTGTACGTTTAACTCAAACGTCCATAAACAGCTCAGAAGTAAATAAAAACGTCGAACTCTAATAAACATTAATGTACAACACCAAAACGCCTCAGACACAGGATTGAGAGAGCTTTCGCATCACATTGAACACTAAGGACTTAAAGCTCCTTGATTTACATTCGCTCCAGTCTGCAATTCTGCATTGTAATTCTGTCGTCGATAAAAGACGATGCATTCGCTGCAAATTGTTCTCAATAAGTACAGATGCGTGCAAACGGGGAGACACTAAGAGAGTAGTACCATTTTAATGCTTAGAACATATAAATGAAGGCAGAAATCTGGAGTAATATATAACACTTGAAGGTTTAGAAATAGAGAAATATTGCAAGATAAAGCCTGTTTCGCAGGTGCGATTCAGAAAGATACAGACGAAGTTCTATAATCATCATCTTTTCCGACTTTGTCAAGGTCGACTTCCAGACTTACCGGATGCAGCTCAATACCAGTTTTTTACATGGAACGATTGTCTATCTGACTTCCAAAACACAGTTACATACATAAATACCTACACCAACTGCCGCGTTTTCCTCAAGGGGTTTAGGCAGAAACCACAGAACTTCCTGCTACGATTCTTACATACTCCTTTTGCTTTTTTTTTACCTCCTTATTCTTCTTAGCGTGTCGATGGGAATCTAAATTGTGTCGGTCAAGAAGTGAGCTACTAGTTTGGCGCTTTCGGTAGCGTCCATCAGTTCCTGTGGTGAACAAGCAACAGGATACCCAGGACCCGATATTAAGTGCTCCTTAAATTATTACTCATCATTTCAGCCAAAGAAGTCCACTGCTGGACATAGGCCTCCCCCAGTCGTCGCCACTTTGACCGGTCCCGTGCGTCTCTCATCCAGCGGGTTCCTGCAACCTTGACCAGGTCATCGGTCCACCTAGTGGGAGGGAAATTATTACTAATCCTAGTCAATAAGTTATTTTGTTGAACTAGCACTATGGACTCATCTACATTATCTAGCCCATTGTGCTTACAGCTTTCGCTATCAGCAGGAAGTGACATATAGCTCTATTCTAAAGCCACAAACGGTAATGTTATGTCTAGGCCTTCGCGTATGCCCATACGCTATAAAACTTTATAGACTTGTCCCACTGTCTTAAGTAGTTGCTTTGTGGTCTTACGATGTGTCATAGGAGGCTTTAACTATGTATCTTTATGTCCTGTTTAGAGTTCAAAGTACTACTAAGCTATTGGATTTAATCTTCTTGGCTTCATATGTTGAGATTAAGATTGTTCCTAATCTCAACGTTTGAACTCATTGGTCTTGATGTCTAGATGTGTTAAGTGGCTATTGCTCTGTGGTAATGATGCTAGCATCATCATCTAATCAAAAGTCTATGACGAAACTTGACTCATCAAGTGCCAAGTCATTTCCTAACTATGTTGGGGTCGACTTCTAGTTTAGTCGGAAGCAGCTCAATACCAGTGTTTTACATGGAGTGACTGCATAAGTATCCTTCACAATCCAGTTACTGTATAATAACTTAATAACGTAACTCTTGGTGGGACTGGACACTACAGTTCTTCTAGCTACCCAAATTTCCTGCCAGTGTTCACGCCAGGACCAACCGAACCGATCATGGGCCCATAGATGAAAGGTCTCCAAACAACGGCTGTCCGAACGTGCACATACAGACGCGATTCGCGCCTATGATTTAATAAACTTAAGTCAGAAATGTATGAAAGACATGGCAGGGACCGAATGCTTAACTATTTTCCGAAGCATGGAAACGTCTCAGTATTTTATGCGTTTCCTTTGTTGGCTTATTACGCGAAATTAAATATTACTAGATAACTAGACATAGCTTAGTCATAGACTTCGTTCCTAATAAAGTAATTATTTAAAATAACGATAGCTGAGTAGCCCTAGCTCCTACCAAAGCCATTTAAAGATGAGTCATACAAATCATTTACATAGTCGTGTTATGTAAAGTAGTATATATTACAAGTGTTGTCTGCGAAGATGCAATATATTGCAATTGGGTGTAAATTGCACTAGTGACGCAGATGTACCGTTGAGAATGCTGTAAGGCGTATTAGTGTCTCCAAGTGCGTCTGTCTGTCTGTCTATGAGGACCGTTATGTATTATAGTTGGTATGTAGTCTTTACATAAATGTATAGATAGGTCTCTCTAGGTATATTTAGTCACGAGCTCCTAGCTCGTGACTAAATAACAGTAGTCGCTAGAGTCGATCGTTAGGTTAAACCGCGCTTACCTAGGTTGGTCCGTGAATGGGTGAACAATGACCACCCATATTACATACCAATCGTGCTTCGGAAAGCACGCTAAGCTGTTGGTCTTTCTGTCATTTGTCGTTCCGGCCGGCTTAGCATGACCACCGAAGAAACGGGTTTTGTCGACGGAAAAATCGACAAAATAACAGATTGTAGCAAGGTTTCATGTTAAATTGTATTGAAAAATCTTTGTCTATTAGCAGGTAGCTCGAAAGTGTGTCAACTAGTCTTACCAAAGGGTATTGTAGTCCGGTACAAATTGATTTGTGGAGGTCAGATAGGCAGTTGCTCTATGTAAAATACTGGTGTTTAGCTGTATCCACTTAGACTTAAAACCGACCCCAGTTTAGTTGGGGAAAGATGTAGATGATAACATAAATGTTTAGCTTAATGAACTACTTCTGTGCGGGATAATAATACAGCCTTCTGTTTTAACAAGCATTCATTAAGATATCACAACAACCAGTTTAGTAGAAAAGACGTTAAACTAAGACACAAACAAATTCTTATAAAAAAACTACCTGATGATTCTCGCGACTTCGTTCCCGTGGATGACAAAAAAAAAATTGCGGTGGACCACCGCACTTCGTCACTTGTTCACTTAGGGGCATGAAAAATAAATTACGACCGATTCTCAGAGCTACTAAATATGCATATAAAATTTAATAAAAATCGGTCAAACCGTTTCCGAGGAGTATGGAAACTAACACTGTGACACGAGTATTTTATATATTAAATTAATAGTCGAGCCCAGACACCTATTAAAAGTAACTACTTTTCATAAACTTATAATGCAAAACACGCATTCTTATTACATAAAGCCATTGACACAACATCTAAAACGACGCTTCTTGAATAAAAATGACTAATTAATACAGAATTAACTATATCTCACATAGGTGTTAGATAGGTTTTTCCTATGTAGCATCAATAGATTCATAGGTTATCGACTTCTTGGCTTTGTTCAACTCAATACTTTTTATTCCCATCTATTACACCTATTCTTTTAGCTAGGACGTCTGAAGATGTTCAATAAAGTCGCAAGAAATTATGTAGTTATTTGTTGTTCTTTGTTCTGCACGGTTTCTTTTTTCGCATGTTGTTAGACATAACCAAAGTAAATCAATTTTCCAAATCATTATTTATCATCGCCTGCAATCCCCGAAGGGTTAGGCAGAGGTGTAAGTACCTGTAGTCCCACGTTTCTCCAGTTATGTCAAAGTCCCACGTAAAAGGGGACGAGCCTATTGCCATCAAACGGCTACTAAGAAGTTCCTGGTTAAAATACCAATTTGCTCGACCCGGGAACCGAATCCAGTACCTCATGCTCAGCGACCGCGTTCGCTACCACTAGAACAACGGGGCATTCTGTCAGTTTTTCTAGTCTATAGGTATGTTTTTTTACACGTAATTTTTACTAATGACACCCTCCTGTCAATGTGGTTATAGAACCAGACTGTACCTATGCTACCAGAGTTATTGACCTTTTAAGAGTCAGTATTCAAATTCAGTAAGTACCATACAAACCACTATGACGCATCATTGCATTCGGAATAAAAGCAGAGAGTAAATATTTGATATCCCGAACCAGGGATGACGCGGCCGGACGGACGTATGTTGACTAGAATATTAATTACTTATGTACCTACCTATAGAGCTTTTGCCGTTTTCGAGCCAAAATGTTGCTCTTTTTTCCTCGTTGCACCGGAAACGACGCGAATGGCGAACTACAAAATTTATATGCGCTAAAGCCTATTTATTAATTATTTATTTCTCTTTGTTTACAGGTAAACTGAGCAAAAAGTTCACTCCAGTGTAAGTTGTTTCGAACCGGAAAAACAAACTTGAACTTCGAATACTTTTGCGTAACTTTAGTTTACTCTGTGTACCGCCTATTGCCGAGGCGCTGGCGTCGACATTCAACGTTCCGAGCAGATGGTTCGTATGGCTGACACGCAACTCTACCATGTAAGCGAGTTCGGGCGAAGTTGCACAGATGGCGTTGTTACAAATTTATTAACTCATGTTGTTTTTGATTTTTATAGACATTTTTACGTTATTTTTGGCTGTTTAGTAAACTCTTTCATACTCATAAAATATATTTTTTCAAATTCGAAAAAAAAAAAAACTATTTGTAGTTAAACTAATTTGTTTGACGTTTTTTGAAAAACCTTTGAAACAACAAAAACTAAAAATTAATTACGAGTAAGTACTTTTTTAATATTCCAGAAGATACGATTTATATTTTCTCTCTTTTTTCCACGTTGGAATTATAATACCGTCCTCAGTGTACCTCATTATAATTGCGAGACTGCTCGTAAACGGAATTATAAAAATACAAAGTTATTCTACAAAATGTCAGCTTTAGAGGGAAGAAGAACAAATATTGTTTCAGAAAACCTAATTTAATAAGACCTTTCTTTCGTTTTACATTTAGTAAATAAAGAGATAAATTAAAGTGACTTTTGCAAACCTAATTAATTTCTTTAAAACAATGTACTTACCTAAGTATTTTAACTTGCATAACAATGAAAAAATTACATTGGGAATAGGCTCGCCCATGCCTTGGACTTAAACATAACTTGCGAAATGTGGGTGTACTATTAAGTATCTACACCTGCCTATTCCTTCGGGGGGCGTGACGTTATAAAGTTATAATAGGCAATGCAACACCTTCTATAATCGTTCGTCATTATAATACGACCTAATCAAGTTTACCTGAACATTGAATTATATGACCTGACTAGCTTTTGCCCACGGCTTCGCCCGCGTGGATGTCGGTTCAACTACAAAAGTGACGATTTTCCATACAAACTTTCATCCCCCTTTTCACCCCCTTAAAGGTTAATTTTCCAAAAACCCCTTCTCAGTGCTCCCCTACATTATAATACGAAGCCGTGTGCAAAATTTCACATTCCTAGCCCCAGTAGTTTCGGCTGTACGTTGATATGTCAGTCAGTCAGTTCTCCTTATAAATATATAGATGTAGTGCACTTAGATTACGATTTGCTTTGCCAAATACCTAGGACAAATCTTTCAAATCATCTCATCAGGTTTCAGAAATCATCTCCAAATAAAAAAAAAAACAATTAATATTCCTCTTTTATTATAGGTACTTTATGTTGCGATTGTTGAATTCTTATATCCGTGTATTCTGCGACCTTATACATTTCTTATGATGCCTGACTCAGAAAGCTTTTGAGACAAATGTACGGCCATTTAAATGGAATATTCAGTATTGTAGCATCCATTGTAGAAATTTCTTATTCACTGTTTAAGGAATACTGCGTGGGGAGTTCCAGTATCTGTTAGCTGATAGCTTGTTGGCATTGACTATGTAGATTTTATTGGAACTCTGAAAAGTGAATTGTATGTGAGCTAGGGATTAAGGTCTAGACTTGATTAACATATTAGTCGTTATACGAGGTTTCTAGGGACCAGTTTTGATGGAACGCAATCAAGAATTTTTTTTAAACCTTTTTCCATAGCAGTTATGGTCGATAGATATCCCACAACAAAGATAAGACTGCCTCGTTTTTCTAGTGTTTGAAATCGTGACTGAACACCATGAGATCCTGGTTTCGATTCCCGGGCCGGAGAAAGTGTCCTTGAGTTTTGCAATCAGGAATTTCTCAGTAGCAGCCACGGAGCCAGGATTTGTGCCCGGTTGATGACAATAGGCTCGCCCCTTTGGTACTTGGGACTTGATGATGATGATGATGCTATCTAGACGATTTCGGCCACAGCGACTGCATTCGCTGACTTTTCAAAGATTGTCAAGAGCTTTGTTCTGCTGCTCTCTCGTGTGCTCTTAAGTGGCTAGCATATCCAACTTTGGCCGAAAAGGTACGAGCACAAAGCGGACATGTCAGAACACCATTGATGATATTATAGGGTATAGCTTTAGGTGGCCTAGCTTTCAGGTCATCACTTGGGACTTAAAATATAACTGGCGAGATGTGGGTGTACTGCTATTAGTACCTTAGTACACTTCTGCCTATCTCAACGGGTGTTACAGACGTGATGCTATGTTATGTTAAAGACAAGAATGCCAGTCCCTCGGTAATCGTGTTCAGTTATTGGTGAAATACACCGCAAGGACGTGCCTCTGTGTTAATAAATTTTTTTGCGGGTTCATCGACACAGATTTTCTAGGTAAAGACAAAATATCTCATTCTAAGGGTTTGACAGAGTGCGTGTTTGTTAGTAAAAAACGTTGGTTGCACTTTTGTATTTTCCATTATTTTACCCTTTTTCAAAATTAAAGAAACAATAGCATTTAAAGTTCCTCAACCATTTTAGTAGATACGCAAGCAGCCTACTAACCTACTTATCAATACACAATGCAGAACACGCCACATCAACATATGATTTATCTCCATTGTGCATTCAGACTGAACTGAAACTTTCCCCACATCTATGTAGAAAGTCATTCAAACATCACATCTAACCCAATTAGAATAAAATCCACTACCGTGTCCGTGTCCGAGAAAAGTAAAAACTGCCGATCAGAGCTCAAGATTGCATTTAAATGTTTTATTTAAGTCGCCCAATGGCTTGGAAACCGTTGAGGGAAAACCTTTGGGAGCATTAAAATATGTAACGGGCAAAAATAACAGATGGTCTCAGTAACGTAACGAACTGTAAGATGTAGGTACCTCTCCTCCTCACAAAAGAGGGCCCGTGGGCACCCCACAATGTTAGCTCCGGGATATATAAGTTGTTTGCCTAAAATATTGTTATTTACTTATCATTTTTGTGGCAAATCTGCGGATAATCGAGGTTTGCTTACAAAACAAAAGTGTCCTTTGAAGGGACAAAGGAAAAGCTTTATGTATGTTTCGTGTGTGTTTTGTACAAGTTATAGCTAAATGTGGAATTGGGCATGTTTTAGTCATGTGGTTTGTTTGTTACATGACTTTATTCATTACCTATATATACATGAAAGTACTTTAGGAAAGTATTACACAGTATTTAGTTATTAATGTTCAGAGCTCTTTTGGTTAAATTATAAAGTTAACGTTATTTACGTTAACTTTATCCTTATCAGAATACCAGCGCTGTGACATTTGTCATAAATGTTACAGCACTATGCTGAGATAGTGGCCTTTTAGCCTCGTACAGGACTAAGTTTGGTTTAATTTATGTTTTAAGGTTTACTGTTAATTATGTTATTTGGGTCGTTGTTTTTTTTATAAAATGTATTTATTGGTCTCACACAGGGCAACACATGCCCTGTGTGAGACCAATAAATACATTTTCTTTCTTTGTACAGATGTGAATGGGCTGAAAGTCTGACAACCAGTCTAACCAAGATAATTACTAACTGGTTTGTGAAGATCAGATTTATATAGTCGCTCCAAGTAAAATATATCCCGTTTCACTGAAAACCGAAACCATCTTACTTAGGTAAACGCTAGGCGGATAATGATAGTTAATGATAGGGTGAACTCATCTAATTATGTGATTCGCCTAATTCGGTGATATTTGATACTTAGTTAGTACTTTATTTTTATATTTCTACAAATGCCTTTATCACGAAGTTAGATGAGTTCACTATACTCAGTGGATGGAATACTATAATGTAATGACCTATATTCTCGTTGTAATTAGAATGTAAAATATAGGTCAGAATTTCAATTGGTAAGTATAGGTATCAGGTGCTGTGAGATGTAGAGTATTGTAGCTAAATATGAAAGCTTTATACAGCTTATGTAATTAATTGATACGTGATTTTGATGCACTCCGAAAAATACACTCGAAAATTGTACGACCGCAGAAAATTAAGCATCTAAGTACATAATTAAGTCGATAATATTATATTATTTATTTTGAAATTACCATAGCTTATAGTTAGCTGTTAGTAGCCTTTAGTTTGACGGTTGTCATTTTAATCAAGTTATATTTTATGAACTTTACCCAAAGTGATTTCAAACAGTTATGTTATAGAGCGGACATTGGGAATTTTGTCGTTCTATAGTTTTCATCCGTAATATTTTCAAGTACGTATGACGCTATCACGCTATACAGAGTATTACTAAGTGACTTGTTACTAAGTGGTAACAAGTTTGTTTTACGATTTTCTTCGCTTTTCCAGTCTATCAGCTCGTAAACATTTGAGTTAGAGATGGGCTTAAACGTTAAAAAATAATAACACTGCTAAATGCTAATGCTAAAAATAATTAACACTTAAAATTAGCAGTTATTTTTAGCAACTGTTAAATTTAGTTACAGACAGATTTTTAACATAATTAATTCTCATTTCCTTCATATTTTTCACAGGCTTATAACTGTTAACTTTTTCTGTTGGCGTATTTGTAATGAGAATCAATTTATTTACAACGATTTCTTTTTTTTCATGTCTGTTTTTTTTTTGTATTTTTAATTTTCTTCTAATCTTTTTTTATCTTATCCCGCGTAAACCTTCCTAACGAAGATCAGTCTTTATTTAACTCTCGTTAAATGTAATATTTCCGAATTCAGCAGTTAGCACTTAGCAGTGAGTTAACAACTCGCTCGCTAGTTGCTAAATAACTCGTTATGTTGAAACCAATTCAATAGAGACGGAACTTGTCACTGTCAGTTGTGACTGCTATATTTAACAGCTATATCAGAAATTATTTAACAGGTGTTGACACTAAAAAAATTTAGCAGTGTTAATTTAGCAGCTTATTAATTTAAGACCCATCCCTAATTTGAGTGTCTTTAACTATAACATACCACCAATACAAAACCCTTCTGTCACCCATATCATTCACACCCAACTAACGCCAAACACCATATCAGAGACACATACCCAAAGATCATTACTCAAAGAAGGTCCTGACAAATCGCTTCTAGTTCATTGAATGATTGATTCATTCGTTCAATATTAGGCCAGCAGCCAACAGGTGAACGATGAACGTTGAACGTCTGATTTACTCACTCTTAATGCTTTTCCAAATCAGTCGAGCCTAATTCTTTGGCTTTTCCCTTTTCAAAATCATGTGACGGGGGTCTTGTCCAAATGTGAATTGGGTCCGTTGAGACGTTTTAGGGCTTAGTTCGATGGGAGATAAGAGGGAGTTGGGTTCCGATGATTGATTTTTAGAGGAGCTGCTTCTTTGATTTATTGTTGTTAATGATATCGCGGTTTTGGAATGTTTTTGAAGGGTTAGAACTGCGTTCTGCAAGTTATGCGTTATTGTAGGGTTGAACTTATGGCCATCACCGAATTGATACTAAGAAATATCTACTATAAAAACCCAACTACCACTTCACACGATCAGGAACTGAATCCAGGAACAACAATCTTTGAGTACTCTGTTTCAACACATATTGTGGCTGTAATTGTCCCTGAGTAATGTTAAAATAAAATAAAACAATTGTGCTGCGATCACAAAACCGTTGTAACATATGAGGCCCCCCCCCCCCCTTTGTCAAGACTTTGTCCTGGTCTATGTTGAAATCGGCTTCCAGTCTAAACGGATGCAGCTGAATACCAGTATTTAACATGGATCGACCGCCTATTTAACCTCTACAATCCAGTTAGTTCAAGGTAATAAGATACCCTTTGGTAAGACTGGTTGTTTGACTTTTGGGCCATTTACTACTTAACGTCTGCCAAAGCGGTGGGCGGTGCAGGTCCAGTGGTGTCGGCCCCGACTTACGAACAGTAGGTCGTGGGTTCGAACCCAGGCAGGCGCATTACTTTGTGTAATTTATTTCATCACCGCTGCTCTCAAAACGGTGAAGGAAAACATCGTGAGGAAACCGGCATGTCTTAGAACCAAAAAATTTGAAGACATGTGACATCTGCCAATCCGCGCTGGGCCCGCGTGGTGGATTATAGGTAGCCCACCCCTCTCTTAGAGAGGAGGCCTGAATCCCTGCCGTGGGAACATTATAGGCTGATGATGACTGCCAAAGATCTACAATTGACAGGTGGGACCAACGGCTTAACGTGCTTTCCGAGGCACGGAGGTAATTCGGTATGTTATATCGGTGGTCACACATCCACCAACCCAGGAAAGCGAGACTTCATCTAAAACTCCTTCCTGGTAGTTTGAACTACATAAATAATATTAAATTCTGTATCAATAAAATTAATATTAATATTTATGAATAATTTATTTTATGATTATGCATTTTTGGTAGTGTGTGTTGTGTATTGGCCTTCAATTATTATGATTATTTTTTACTAACACTATTCTTTAAGTACCTACCTACTAACAAAAATATGGATCAGTGTTGTCTATTTTGAATAAATAAATTATAATTAATTAAAAGTTTAATTAATAAAGCTTTAATTGCTTTACAATTGTTTGTATTGACCATGGAACTTCCATAATTAGTTTGCCTTCTTTAATTAGGACCGTGTATTTACGAACTGCTATAGACTAACTTTAATATTCATAGTTTCATTACGTAGTTAAACAGGCAACGTCGTAATGTTTAACTGAAAATGAAAAACTGCCCACGGCGCTGTATAATAAAACTATGTTCTTTATACAATCCTACATCGTACTAATATTATAAACGAGAAAGTTTGTAAGTATGGATGGAATTTGTTACTCTTTCTCGCAAAAACTACTGAACACAAAGCATAATTAATGAAAGTACTGTAGTCCCCATTCCGAAGTACGTACTTACTTCTCCGTGGAGAAGAGTGGATAAGAATCTCCATGGACACTCTTAAACATCAATATATTGTTATAAAATCTTCTCTCATTCAGAATCGGATAGATAGTTCTAAAGATTATCTTCTATAAATAGATTATAATTATTGTATAATACATGATTATTGTGATAGTCAAATAGGGAGTCGAAACTGTCTCTTTCTAAATACAGATTACTCAGCAATACTTATAGCTAGGAGAGCAGTGATTCACCCAGCTGTTGGTTGACTTGGTTGTATCGAAACATGTATTATTATTATGAATGCCTTCTTTGTAAATTCCTCATGTACTACCAAATTTTTATGAACCGAAATTAATTATTATTATATTATTATCCAAACTTTCATACACTACCTTTTTGTAATACTAACTTTATGAGTACTACGAGTAGGTACTACTCTACTAGTATAGAATTCTACGTAGAATTTATCTTAGATGTGTGAGTAATATTAATGCGGCTCTCCCCTCGTAAGAAGCTTTCATAGGAAAAGATTGTGTGCCATAAACTATGATTTTTCTCTATGAATATTATGGCAGTTGAGTGCCGAAGACAAAAAGCCCGAGAGGGACAAATAAATTGCTCTATTGTCTATTCATAACCTTTTCTTGTTACGCACTATTTGATTTTTGGCCTCCTTTTATTCTTTGATGGTTTTGTGTAATTTGGCTGAAAAATTGATGAGTGTTACGTTGTTTTAATATTGGGTTAGGATGTCGGATTAACTGCAGTCCTCAGAGATATTTAATGATTAGTACTTAAGAGGAAATGCGACTGGTCTTTTCTCCATACAAACGCTCTCGCCTGTTTTCTTTTTGGTTAATGACCCTAGACCTAGAGCAATGATTTTTTACAGAATAATAAATATTAACTATTTCTATGCCCCTATGTTTTCCTTTTTGGTGATAAATTATTTTTATAAGCACTAGAACCCTCAAAAAGTTGCTTGTTTAGATCGCTGTTAACAGAGTCCTAGTGTACAAATTTGACAACTATTAACGAAAAAAGAAAAACATAGCGGCGTAGTATATATCCTCCTTATTCATTGTCTAAAATATCTTTTAAATTGGTTCAATATTGGAGGAGGAAATAGGCGAGAGCCAAACCTCGAATTATAACTTTTTACTTATGCTTTTGAGTCGGATCTGCAGTTGTCCTTATCGCACGAATTTGAGAGCAGGAGGACGGAGAGAGACAGCGATAGTGGAGAGAGGCAGACGGATGGACGGAGAGAGACAGCACTCGCATTTCCCCTTAAGCCGTCATTTAGTAAAGAGAAGAAGGGGAGAATGGAAGAAGATAACGTGTTGCGCCGACCTCAAGTTGAATAGGACAGAGGCAGTAAGATGAGTTTCAAATGCAGTTACTTGTGAGTTCCATTTGGATATAGACCTGCAGCAATATATACAGCCATTAGCTACTCATGGTGAAATTAGAATCATTAGAAAGAAACTAATCTCATTTGTTTAATGTATCTCATTTAGGTCCCCAAAAAAGACATAAATTAACTAAACCTTTCTCAGACATAATACCTCAAACATACTTTCACATTACCCACCCAGTCCCAGACACACGTCACAAAACCAGAACTTATCACAACTTTATCCGACTAATCCCAGTCTTTATTCTTCGTTGTCCAAATCCTAATGTTCGCTAAGCCTTGTCTTATTCCCACCAATAATAAGTGTGTCCTTTATTTGGGACATTGGGACGTTAGTTGAATTCTTGGCAGGGGTGAGGTTACTGGGGGTGTGGTGGTCGTGGTGGTACATCTGCATAAATACGTAAGGCGGTCACGTTCGAGCCGACGACCACGCGTTTAACTTGTATCGTCTATGGACAAGGCGGGTGCGTTTGAACGGGCGAGTGGGGACAGGCGAGTAGCTGGCACTGCTTTGTTTAGCTTTGTTGCTGAATTCTTGAAGTTTACTGCAAACAGCACTTCTTTATTTAAAATTAAAAACAGGGCCTTCATAAAAAAAAACGTGTTATACTTGTCCCATGTTTCTTGGAGTCGGCGCAACACGTTTTATTCTTACCAATGTAATATGATTACTTCACTATGAACAAAAATTGCTTGAATCATGAAAATGAAATGACAGTAAACTGTTTTAAATTGATGTATGGGTTTCACATGATTATTTATCACTAGCAGATTGTATCTCATGATACGTGCGCTAAAAGAATTGCCCAATTTGATATTACGTTGGTAAATAGGTACACTAACACTGTCATGTTGCATCGATAAAAGTCTTCAGGTAAAGTCTAACAGTTTAAAAAGTTAACTCATTCAGCGAACCTAGCAACCTTATACACCTAAAGCCTTGTCACACTGACAACTTGACGTCTATCTTTATGTACTCCACACGTCGTATCTTTCGCAGCAAATGTGTTAATGTGCGAAACACATTAATAAATCAATTTGACTGCAATTTGGATCTAGTATTTAACTTAATTACCTAATTGACTAAATTTATTCGACACGGATCTACATAAACATTAGCTTTAGTTATGTATGTGTTTAGTTTAGTTAGTCTGTCTATTTTATGTTGTTGAGAAACTGATACAGATCGATGGTTTTACTAAACATTGGTTATGAAAATAATTAAATCACACATTGTATCGAATAATTTAATAAGATGACCGTGTCTTTATTTTAATTGATTTAACACTTTTCTTTTTCATACTACTGGTAGAGAATTGTAAAGCTGCTGTATGTTATTTGACACGGATCACTTATTTTCAGTGAAGTCAATCTTTTTATTTCGTGCCGTTTACACAATTATTATATGTTATTTTGATTAACCTAGTCAAGTTTGCATAAGATGTATACAAATGACGTCTTCAAAATCCTTAAACCATGGAAAAAAATACTTCCGTCAACATTAACCCAGTTCACTTCAGTTCAGGCAAGTCAACTTGCCCTACTGAACGCCCCCACCGCCCGTGTCACGGCGCCTTTATTTTCTATTTCCAAGGCGGCGCGGCCAGAGAAACACCACGGCTAATCGTCCGCCCGTTTCCCGCCCCGCCCCACTAGGGATGTGCCTTGCTAAGTCCCCGTCTACGATAGGGGTGAGGAAGTTTTGTAGTACAGATTCTGTAGTATAGTATGACCTTAAAAAATGGCTTGGATGTGAGTAGATGGAGTATTAGGTGTTTCGCGAATTTTGGGAGCGGCTGCTGATGTTAAGTAATGGATTCTGAGCTGAGGTGATTGAATAATCTGCTGGTTGTTCGAAAGAGATACTGCGGCCTCGGCAAAAAGGGCTAAAAAAGAACATGGGTGATTTTAAGTCAGTAGAAGTCGGACACTCTACCCTACCCTACCGCTCTGTAGTATTATTTATTTCACCGCGCTCAGTAGGTGATTCCAGTCTGACATGATGATGAAATGTTAATCGCAAGTTTAATAAAAACACTGTTTTCACTCTGAAACTATTGATCGTTTTCAAGCATTTTTTTTATCCACAAGCCAAATAAATACTGAATAAAAGAACTTCCTTAAGCCATCTATCGATATATCGACATCTCCCACCCCTAACTGTCTTGATGTGTCCCGGCAAGTAACGTGTTCTTTTAGTGGTTTGTCCTACGCTTTTCTACCTGCTTCTAACAGATCAGTTTACTTACGTACTTACTCCCATACATATTGTATGGATATACCTACATGTATGGGTGTACATGTGTGTGTGAGATTAGGTATTACGGCTCATTATGAATGTTTTAACAGATAAAAAGTTCTGTATCTACATTCTACCCCCAGTTTTATTATACACCAGAACAAACTACGAGATTATTTTGCTTTTAATAGTGAAATAGAGCTAATTACTTTGTATCAAATTCCTATTGTTTTATTAACGTTTTAATTAAGGTAATTTGCGAGTATAATATGATCTCGTCTGTGAATATTAAAATGTTAGGGAATTTATTTATCTGGTCTAGTTTTTATTGTGTTATTTTAAATTATATGTACTGGGAAGTAAACAGCAATAATACATAACATAACATCACGCCTGAAATTTGAAGGGTTAAGCAGAGGTGAAAATAATAGTACATCCACATTTAGACAGTTTTGTGTAAGTTCCATGTAATAGGGGGCGTGCCTAAAGCCATCAACCGGGCAAAAACTAATAATAACAATATCTGCTTATTTTAAGTTAACCTTAAGATAAATACCTTAACCTAAATATACATACCTACTAATAAATAACATACCAAAAATGTATCCTAACAAAATGACAAATTGATATTGTGTTCCACAATAATAATGTCAGCCAGTGATTGGCCCACTTCTGGGAAATAATAAATAGCCTTTGATACAAACAAAGATTATTTAAAGAGAAAGACTATTTTTCAAAGGATCGTTGTTGTCATCTATTTGATTACGAAATTTATTTTGAGAAGAAATAACAGAGTGGCGCATTCTATCGCTGCGCAAATATGTGAACAATATCAATAGGTACATAAACTAGAGTCCCCGCAATGCAAAAAGAAATCGTTTGTGATTTCAGAAACAGGGTTGTAATATCATTTCGCATTTTAAAATGTTTAAATTTGTAAATGATTATTTTTCAAATAGGTTTTTCCTAACACTTTTTTTTAACTACTCTGGGAAGAAAGAAACAGCTGAAACAAACATACAACAGCTGAAGCGATCATAGTGTCTTTTTAAAGCCCTTTGCCCTTGTGTGAGATGGTCTTTTAACCCGCCGTCGGGGCTGCGGGTCCCGTCGGGGTGGAGGGTTGTTCGAAAAAAATACCGCGGCCTCGGAACAATAGGGTTAAGAAGGAACATGGGTGGTTTTTAGTTAGTAGAAATCTGATACTCCCTACCGCCCAGAGCGGGAAGGGTCATTTGATAATTTACAAACTCAAAAAAAAGTAATGGTATTTTGAAGTAAGTTCTTAGTTTGCCGCCTAACAATGATTGGGGAATCAAAAATGTTTCACATTGAAATATGCTATCGAATAATTCCTGTCAGTCCCTTAGTCAGTCTGTAGAAGCACGTCCCACTTTGAAATAAATTGTTACAAGTCTAAACCCTCAACTTCAAACTTAGAAACAAAACACGCAACTGTTTACCCATATGACCCACTTCTCTTAGAAAACAAACGCAAAACACTGTATCAAAAACTTGGGTGATCATCACCAAAGTAAGTAAGTAGCCAGGTAGACGGTACCCATTGTGTACCTACTATCCTGATTTATGTATTGCCGGGAGACCGACCGCACCACCTGCTCCCCTTAGCTAAATATTCATTTGTCAGACTCGAATGTTACTTAAAAAGGATTGCTAATATCTTAGATGGGGGTTCGCAGGTTCGTTTCGTACTTAAAGTTTTGTTTATGGTTAGAACTCGGATTTGAAGGCTTTTGAGCTTGGTTTAATTAACAATGGTTTAAAGTATGGTTTTATGGTGTAATGTATTATTTTATTTACTGGATAAGGGTGGCGTAATTAGTAGTGGATTTGCGTTTGACTGGTATATGGAGGTGGATTTTATGTAGGTACAATAAGGTCCTTATTCCACTACGGTACTCTGGAACCCATTGTGCCTTTGAGTAGCTTATGGGAAGATCGGATTTGCGTCTTATTAAAAACTGTTTCTTTGCCTCTAGGTTTGATAGGTCAGTGTAATTGTGTTATTTGTCTTTGTAGCAACCCAAAATCGTGATTGGTAATTATTTAATCGAAATAGATTTTAGTACAAATTTTGAATTTATAAATATTATGCGTATGCGGTGTGGATACGCGTAATATTTATAAATTCAAAATTTGAAGCTCATCCGTAGCTGGTAAAGGCTAGGCAGGTGATGACTTGATATAGCTGTAATATACCCACTATAAAAAAAGTTTTAGTGCAGTAGGAAATTATTATCCCTAATTATAAGAAAAGCACCTCGCTTGTAATCCACAGAACCGTAGGAACCAGTTCTAATTCCTATTGAGAATCAAACGAACTTACCTAGTGAAGTTTGATATCTAATTATACGAGTGTCTCGACCGAAGATGATTACAGTTTACATGCAGCAGTACGAGAGTTGATGCTGTCCTTATCACACTTTTTAGAGAATTTATTTTTAAATAAATTAAAAAATAGGATAAAAAGTAGTGTATTGACTATTACCCCCACTGTTGTGCAAGCCGCCATTGCGCTGCAACGACAATCCTTGACTCATTTTTTAGAGTTCGATTTTTTCGATAGGTTTCGGGATTATCAGGGAGGGAGGGAGTGTAATCATCTTCGGTCGAGACACTCGTATAATTAGATATCAAACTTCACTAGGTAAGTTCGTTTGATTCTCAATTATACTTCGTATCTCTCCCGAAGATGATTACAGTTTACATGCAGATGTTTAGAGCATCGAAAAAAAATTGACATTAAAGCGATCGATAAAATATTATGCTATTTAATACGTTTTAATTACTGAAACGTAATGCTAATTATATTTGTTTGTAATAATCATCTAAAGAGTGCATCTACAAATTCAGTTTTGTTATGGGGAGGTACATTCTTATTATAGTATTTTTGGAATACATGGGAATTGGGAAGATTCACTCCAGCCTGCGGCCTTTCGAATAACTTCCAGGTTGACACCTGCTCTGTGAGCAGACGCAGATGCGTGTCTTGTACTGTGTGTCCCATACAATTTTACATCTATGCCACTTTTGTTTTACCCAGTGAGAAAAAGTTTGAGAACCCACTTTCTTATGTGGTTTGATAACTTCAAAATAAAGAATCTTCTTGACACATGACACGTAAGCAAACAGTTTTATATAAATAGTGTTTAAATGTTAAAAAGCTGGGAAAACGTTAGGGTTTTTTCTAATATATGGCAACAGAATCAATGGTACCTGGCCGGTTTATATTAAAACTTCGATTTTAATTATAATTTTGTCTGAATCAAAAGTAATATTTTTATTTTTATTAGGCTTAAAGTTTGATTTCTCTGTGCAGATGCTAGTGCTAAAAGAATTACAGTTTTTAATAAAATCTTTTAGTGTAATTGAATCATTAGGAAAGTACTTAATTGGTTTAATAACTTAATACAAGATTGTGATTCCAGGTGTGGAATTTTGGTTTAAACAATTAGACCTCTTTGAAAAACCTTTTTAAATTTCCTGACCAAACAATATTGATTTTGCAGAACTATAAGTGTGCTGTAACACCCGAATTAACTAGCTAAGTCAAGAATTCTATTAATTGAATAGTGTGGGAATCACAGTAATCTAAACCTTTACCATTACAATATAGCCACTATATGAGTTTAGTGCAGTATTATATTGCTTCAGCGCGTTTATGGAGAGAGAGGCCATCAATATATTGAGAGATGCTTTGGGTTCCGCGCATTAATAGTGACTGCCGGATAAATTCCCTGCCATCAGAGTAAGATCCGAGTGGAGAGGATACTCCCCCTTGAAAGTAAAACACATTAGATTTTTGTCAGGATTAAAATAAAGTACTTTCGAATTATGTAATTTTAACCGCACTGGGTGCCAAGGCTGTATTGGTCAATATGGTAGTACTATAATCCCTTCTGCTTGTCATTTTTAATTTTATGAAAACTTTTGAGATAAGACTAAAAGGAGTAAAAGCATAAAAAATATACTAATCAACAATAAATATCATCTGCCTAGCCTTTTCCCAACTATATTGGGGTCGGCTTCCAGTCTAACCGGATGCAGCTGAATACCAGTATTTTACATGGAGCGACTGCCTATCTGACCTCCACAACCCAGTTAATACTAGGTAATACGATACCCTTTGGTAAGACTGGATGTCAGAATTTCAGGTCACTGACTACCTGTAACGACTGTCAAAGATCTATATTATGGCAGCCGGGACCAACAGCTTAACGTGCTTTCCGAGGCACGGAGGAAACTCGGTATGTCGGGCGGTCACCCATCCACAGACCGACCTAGGCAAGCACAGCTTTACCTAAAGATCGACCCGAGTGGCAGTTCTTATTAAGCCACGAGCTCCTCCAACAACAATAAATAATAACAATAATTTCGGAATTTGGATCCAATTTTCAGGAAGTACATCTGTAACATTTATGATTCTGGCTATTTTCAAATAAGTCGAACTGTGGAATACCGAGTGAAAGTGTTACTTTATTAAATGCGTAATCTGCTATTCCGATTCTGTATGATCTATATTAGCAATTGCTATAGTATTGTTTGTTCTGAGTATCACCATTGTGTGAAGTAAAGATTTTTAGACCATAAAAAGTTGCCAGTAACTCAAATATGTTTATTGTAATTATTAGAATAGTTTAGTGCCAGAGATTTTGCTCTTCCTAGAACCTTTGTGTATACCCAGCCGTATTGAATGGCGGAACATGCTGATGTTAACAGACCTATAAGTCTATCAGGTTCCCTTTTCGGTAATGTTTTGGGCATGTTGCTTGCACAGAACAGGCACTTTTTACTTGGGTAAATTTTACTTTTGTCAGTGTTGATTAAAAATCCTAATCTTTATAATAATTCTTTTGTCGCTTCGACGTTATTATAACAGGTTAACCGATGCATAAAAAATCATATTATAGGTAGTTTACTGATAAATACCCCAGTGAACGTAAATAATTCAGTACAGGTTTTTGTTAATTTAGTGAATACGTAGGCACAGATATTATAATACTTTGTAGGGTACGGGTGCGGTACAGAGTCCAAGCGGTAAAACGTTAAGCTTAACGTTAAGCTCAAATAATTGATTAGTAGGTAAATCTTTTTAAGTTCCAAGTAAGATTTAGGTAGGTACCTAAATAATCTCGCTTTGGGCAACTGTAACCAAAAAATATACGCGTCTTTTAAGTCTATATTTGCCATAAAACACTTTTGATTTATAACTGTGCGGTAGTCTTCCATTTTAAAGTGGTCAACATGAACGGATTTAGTTAATCCTTTTAAATTAAGAAAATGTTTCCCGTTAAGCTTAGGTACTGTAAATAAAGGTGAAGGTGAAATACATCACACTATCACACTAATATTATAAAGGCGAAAGTTTGCAAGTGTGTTTGTTACTTCCTCACGCAAACAATTACTGAATGCATTTCGATAAAATTTGGTACACAGATAGTTTATAACCTGAGTTAACACATAAGATAGTTTTAATCCCGATTTTATCTTCCCGTGGGATAATTTTTGAGTTGTAGGTGGCGAAGCCGCTGGCAACAGCTAGTCATTGAGAAATAAAACCTGATTATAGCTCAGAATTACAATTATCAATTATGTTATTTTCTGTGACCATGAATAACCTTTTTGGTATGTCAGGCTGATGTGGTTCACAAATAAAAGGTATTTTATATCCTTTAATTCAAGAAAGGATAGTTTTATCCTTTGTAATGAGTATGTATTCATTAAAGTAATGCTGTAACCAGCCAGCTATTGGAATATTGTTGTCTACCTGTGCCGAGGTGATTAACGGCGTCAGGCTGCGTGGTGGGCCACCCGTGCACGCGTGGCCGTCTGTGCGCGGTGCGGCGGCGGCGGTGATCCCGCGGCGATGGAGGCGGCTCGCGACTCTGCGGCTGGTGCCAGTACGCGGCACCCCCCATGCGTTTAAAGGACCGCTTAGAAGATACGTAGTACTCGACAGATTGCGCTGCTGATTGAATTGTCTCCAAATGCTTTATTAAGTGTAGGGTCTGAGCCCAACAACAATTGTAAAATATCCGGGTCTAGTTCATCAGGATTTTCACCAACCGTTTATTTTCCTTCTTATGGTGCCTCATTATTTGGGATCTCAACTACCAAGGAGTAAAATATAATCATAAGTCACCCGCCATAAATAGGTAGGTAGGTAGGTACTTAACTTTATCCACACACGCTTTGCGTCGGGATATATAAGTTGGTGGGTGCAGGTATCAACACAATCGGCGGCCATAGTATCCACACACGATAAACGTCGGGATATCACAATGAATAAAATCATTTTATGGCATTTGTAACTTTGGCATGCATCCACACACGATATACGTAGGGATATATAAGTTGGTGGGTGCAGGTATCACCACATTCGGCAGCCATAGTATCCACACACGATATACGTCGGGATATTTAAGTTGGTGGGTGCCGGTATCAACACATTCGGCGGCCATAGTATCCACACACGATAAACGTCGGGATATCACAATGAATAAAATCATTTTATGGCATTTGTAACTTTGGCATGTATCCACACACGATATACGTAGGGATATATAAGTTGGTGGGTGCCGGTATTACCACATTCGGCAGCCATAGTATCCACACACGATATACGTCGGGATATATAAGTTGGTGGGTGCCGGTATCAACACATTCGGCGGCCATAGTATCCACACACGATATACGTCGGGATATATAAGTTGGTGGGTGCCGGTATCAACACATTCGGTGGCCATAGTATCCACACACGATAAACGTCGGGATATCACAATGAATAAAATCATTTTATGGCATTTGTAACTTTGGCATGCATCCACACACGATATACGTAGGGATATATAAGTTGGTGGGTGCAGGTATCACCACATTCGGCAGCCATAGTATCCACACACGATATACGTCGGGATATATTAGTTGGTGGGTGCCGGTATCAACACATTCGGCGGCCATAGTATCCACACACGATAAACGTCGTCGTAACACAAAGAATAAAATCATAATAAGGCACTTGCAACTTGGCATTAGGCATCCACACACGATATAAATACGTCGGGATATTAAAATTGGTAGGTAATTAGACACATAATGGTCATACATACAATGCACACACGATAAACGTCGGCATAACACAATGAATTTATTTTTTGAGAACAATCTTAAAGGCGGGAAATTAAATCAACATTTGTGGGTATTTCTCCATTTACTTACGTTGTGGTTCTAGATCACTAAATAGTTAAAACCTCCGACAGAGAATGCGAAGGAGATACCGCTGGTTCACTTTCCGATGACGATGAGGAGATTCTTCTTCGTTTTTTCACTTTTGTTAGTAAATTTTCGACACTGTCACTATCGTCCCGACAAGATCGCTTTATTTTTTCCATCGTGTAACGAAATTACTTATTTCCGGACGAAACAAAGTTTTGTGTGAGTCGGACAACACGAAATCACGTAATGAGTCAAGGATTGTCGTTGCAGCGCAATGGCGGCTTGCACAACAGTGGGGGTAATAGTCAATACACTACTTTTTATCCTATTTTTTAATTTATTTAAAAATAAATTCTCTAAAAAGTGTGATAAGGACAGCATCAACTCTCGTACTGCTGCATGTAAACTGTAATCATCTTCGGGAGAGATACGAAGTATAATTGCCATCAAACAGGCACAAATAAAGACTTCGCCCTGCTTTTGAGAAAATTCTGATTGAAACTCCTAAAATACTTTCCTGACCTAAGTATCCAACTAGTGTAGTAGATGTTCTCCCGACCACTAAATTAATAAGACAGTCAATATATAATTATAATATAATTATCTATATAATCTATATCCATGCCCTCAAGCGGACTTTACGTAAATAAACAGATGAAGTCTTAGCATCCAATATTCATAACATCCTGTCACAAATATTGGGAGCTTTGGAAATGTCAATGTTCTGTTTCCCTTATTGACAAGTTGTGGGTTCCATCTTACGGATAGCGGGATGGCGGGACTGCGGGATACCCGGCTAGCGGGACAGCGGGACTGCGGGATAGAGGGAATCGCCGAAACTAATAAATAGTTGAGTGACGGTAGTTCTGTCTGATGTTTACACACTAATGCAAAGTTTGAAAATATTGGGGTGGTGGGTTTGGTTTGAATGTAATTAATTTTTAACCGACTTCTAAAAAGGAGGTTCTCAATTCGTCTGTATACTTTTTTTTCCTTCTATTCTCCCCTGTCCTCTACGTCACGCTATCATTGGACAATCTGCTAAAAACTCTGATATTTAAAAAGTCCGGAAATGTAAAGGAATATACCTACATTAAAACAGATTTAGTCTGATAAACTATCCCGCTATTAAATTTCAGCTAAACTCTCGTACCTACTTACAATAAAATAAATAAGATAAAACATTTTGTTTGATAGTTTTGTGAAAGCGAGCCGAGTAAATGAAACTTTTCGCACGCAGCTTTTGAAACTTGTAAAAGCTGCTCAAAGTTTGCGAAGTAATGAGTGTAAAAATAAATACCCTTAACGAAGCCGAAAGGCACTTGTTCTGCCCTACATTGCGATATTTTTTTGTTATAGACCATACTTGCGGACGTTCTAGTTACGGAGATATTGATGGCCAAAGTTTCCGACTTTGACCATCAATATCTCCGTAACTACTTTTAATATTAATTTAAAAGATAATAAATTAAGAATACTGTTATCACGTCTCACACACCGCGTTGACCCAAAACTAATCCCAGAACAAGCTGGATTCAGACCTGGAAAATCTTGCTGCAGCCAGGTACTTAACATCACTCAACACATAGAGGATGGGTATGAATCCAAGCAAGTGACAGGAGCGGTATTTGTGGATTTGTCAGCAGCATACGACACCTTTAAAACGTCGGACATGGAAGGTCTCCAATCTGACAGAGGATTTCAAGTTCACACGAATTCTCCGAGAACTGCTCAGTAACCGACGATTTCAGGTGCACTTCCTTGAAGACAAAAGTATATGGCGAGCCCAAAAAAATGGACTTCCTCAAAGTAGTGTATTGGCCCCTCTACTTTTCAACATCTAACGACCACCAAACACATCCCACTTCCTATACGCTGACGATCTTGCTCTCACCTGTCAAGATACCAATTTTGAGGATATTGAAGCCGTTCTTGCCACAGCTCTTAGTGACCTAAGCCAGTATTATGCTGAAAACGCTCTAAAACCAAACCCCTTAAAAACGCAGTCTTGCGTCAAAAGCCGTAAATATCAGCAATGCCTCCACAGCAAGACGTGAGCTCTGGCAAGACCTGCTTAAGCCCCCTGACGGTTTTATCGAGCCGTCTGAAAGCCTACCACCTGGACATGCTTTGCCGTGGCCGACTTGGAAATCTCTAAATAGACTCCGAACCCAGGTCGACCGTAGCAAAGACAATCTCTTCAGATGGAGGTTCACGGACGGTTCAAATCTAAGTGTGAGTAATCAAAGTGCGTATGCGGCGTATCTCCACAGACAATGGCCCACCTTCCATCTTGCGCTGCATGCCCTGACACCTGCACACTTGATGATCTAATGACTGCATCAGCGAGTGGAGTTCGCGTAGCTGAATATTGGGCCAAATTTATTTAATGTATTTTGTGAAGATTTGCCATCGACACGTCAAGAAGAAGATTAATTGAAAATTTAGAAAATTATAGCAAATATAATCAATGTTGTTACTTTAGACTTTTCAGTTAAAAATGTTCTTTTCCAATTCCCAGGTTTCTATTAACTGAACCAGAGTATTATAATAATAATAATAATAAAGCTTTATTAATTCCACACAATCAAATATTGAGTTACAACAATAAAATTTAGTACTAATAATAATCAAATCAAAACAATAAATTACATTAACTCTCCAAATAAGATTACATTAAAACAAAAAGATTATCATTATTTTGATTAAAAAACTATATAAATTTTATATAATCAATAATAAATAACGATTAGTACCAATATAATCAAATTAAACAATAAATAACATTAATTATAAAATCACCAAATAAGATTACCTACACTAAAACAAAAATCAATCATTTATTATTCCAATTCAAAAGTAATAATTCTATACAATCACTAAACAATCCAATCTCAATCAAATAATAAACAATAACAATTAGAACCAATAAGGATCAAATAAAAATAGTAAATAACCTTAAATTATAAAATCAACAAATAGAAAACATTATCATTTCGATTAAAAATTAAATAAGATTGAAGAAATTGTAGATTAGAATATGAGTAATAATTATGTCTTAGTGGTTCTATAATAATTATTATGATTACAAAAAATATAAAATGTAATTATTGTGTGGACCCCCTTAGGGTAAAAGCCTCCTCCAAAGAATTCCACCTTTCTCTATCTGAAGCGTTGGCTAGCCAGTCTCGTCCAGCATTCGCAACTATCTCGTCTTGCCAGCGGGCGCAGGCGCAGGCGAGTATTATAAAGTAAGTATTATTAAATCAACTCGGCATTTTCTACAATAAACTAGATCTAATACCGAGAAACACAAAATGCCCCAGTACTTATTTTTTTAATAATAACCTAGATCTAGTACCTAGAAACAGAAAGTAATAGTCTAGCTAAAGCAAACTAGTGTTTTAATTTATAGGCAAACTGCTACTAGATAACTTAATTACTTTTAATAAACTGCTAAAATAAGCAAAAGGCGAATAGATATACAGTGAAACCTGGTTAAGTGAGACCTCCAAGGGACCTAAAAATTTGTCTCACTTAAAGAGGTAGGTATTCCACTTATCCAGTGTCTCAGATATCCAAATCTGTCTCATGGGGCCCCAGGTCCCAGTTCCAAGTTTCACTGTATGATTTTATTATTGTGTTGGGTGGCTTATAATTCAAAAATTTATAGTGAGACAATAGACAAGCCATTTACAAGCCTCCAAAGTTAGCAGTAAACTATTGTTGGAGAAACTATTAACTACAATATTTTTTTTTTTTTTTTAAACCATGCCCCACACTAGGAATTTCTCCTGTAACGTGGGTGCGTTCACAAACATTTAAACTCACATACCCATACCCAGACCCGGAACAACTATCTGTAGGTCATACAAATATTTGTTCCGTGCGGGGATCGAACCCGCGACACGCAGCGCAGCAGTCCATTGCTTGAGCCACTGCGCCAACCGTGCCGTACCGTGCCGTATTAATATCATATACTTACTGGATATTTACGATGTTTGATTTTTGTTTCGAGTTCCCGATATTAACTACAACAACAACAACAACAACACAACATCAACAACAACAACTGCAACTATTAACTAAGCATCATCTTCCCAACCTTATCCCATGCTATTTGGGGTCGGCGCAACACGTTTCCTTTTTCCGTTCTTCCCGTCACGGTGGCATTTACTCCTTTCTCTTTCATCCATACTACTCGTATATACTATAATACTATACTTAATATTATAAATGCGAAAGTAACTCTGTCTGTCTGTCTGTCTGTTACTCTTTCACGCCTAAACGGCTGAACGGATTTTGATGAAATTTGGTACAGACATAGTTTGGAACTTGAGAAAGGACATAGGATAGTTTTTTTTTTTTCGCGAGATAAAAACCAAAAATCTTCCGGAAGTCACTATTCCACGCGAACGAAGTCGCGGGCAAAAGCTAGTAATAATATAATTCCTCACACAATCCATTCATCTTATCTTTGGTCTTCCTCTCTCTCCTATCCTACATCTATGTATATAAATAAAAAGAGAAGTCCTGACTGACTGACTGACTCATCAACGCCCAGCCCAAACCCTTGGACTTAGAAAGCTGAAATTTTGCACAGATGTTCCCTTTAAAATGTAGACAAGGAATAAGGAAGGATTTTTCGAAATTCAACCCCTAAGGGAGTTAAATAGGGGATGAAAGTTTGTATGGAAAATCGACATTTTCACGCGGGCGAAGCCGCTGGCAATAGCTAGTTATTTATATGTATCACTTTTTTAGTCACATGCGTTTCATCCCTCCTCATTAAAATAAATAAACTAATAACTAAACATAATACCAAAAATAAAGCATTATATAATTTTACAAAGAATCGGACTACATTTAATATAAAATGAAGTATACCTACAAAGGCAGGAAAGCAGGAGCTCTTAAAATTCATCAGAAACAATATAACTAAGATTGTAGTTTAACCAAGCACAGTAGCTAGATACAATGAAACCTCGTAAAAAAGCTAGAACTGTAATAGAAATTAAATACACGACAAGGTTTTAAATAACCAATATGTTACTGTAATGCCATTTCAAAAGCCTTATTCTTACAAAGAAGAGAATCCTATAACTTATTCCATTTTTCCTATGCACCTGTGCTCAGATGAAATAGAAAAGCAGCTTGTTAGTGGATTACAGGAACGCATATAATGTCTGCAGTAGGTATCTTTTATGCGAGAACGAATGACGAAGTGATTTCCGCCAACTACCTACCTAATTGGGCTTGACAAAGTCGGGATGTGGTTACACCGTCAATTATTGGAAAAGGGGATATGAATGTGAATGATGAAAAAAAAAAGTAAGTAACTATCTACCTATGTTTTTACTATTTTTGTCAAAGAAAGATTTTCGTTATTTAGTTTTTTACTTATTTGTTTAAATATTTATTAGTTTTTTTATGAGTATTAGTATTTAATTAATATAAGTATAGGTACCTATTAAGTTTTTTATTAAAGTTGATGTTGTTTTTTGTACCCTACCACAATGTTGTCTTGTTTGACCCTAACTGACCCTAAGGTTGACTGGTAGAGAATGCCTTGTGGCATTAAGTCCGCCTATGTATGTATGTATGTACGTGTAAATAAATAAACGAAGGTTTACTTTTTCATTACTTTTCTTCTGTTTTTATTACAGATTAAAATTCAGTGTAACACAATGTTGTCGCTAAACGATTACACTAAGAGACGTCTCCCTAAACCAATGAAAAATGACCAATACCATATATTGAATAAAAATCTATCTATCTATATATATATATATATATATATATATATATATATATAAATAAATAAAAAGAGAAGTCCTGACTGACTGATTGACTGACTGACTGACTGACTGACTCATCAACGCCCAGCCCAAACCCTTGGACCTAGAAAGCTGAAATTTTGCACAGAGGTTCCCTTTATAGTGTAGACAAGGAATAAGGAAGGATTTTTCGAAATTCAACCCCTAGGGGATGAAAGTTTGTATGGAAAATCGACATTTTCACGCGGGCGAAGCCGCTGGCAAAAGCTAGTATTAAATTAAAGTGTCATCTACATGTTACGTTACTGAAGTGTGTATTTATAACATCTTTACACACGAAGAGTAAAATCGCCTAATGGCTTAAACTATTTTTTTACTATTATATTAGTGGAACGTCTGTCGTCAGGTGTTTATCAACTTATCCTGCATACCTTAAGCAATGCGTATTATAGAATTGTTAAAATTCCACCTACTCCTAAATTCGAGAAGGAATAAACAGTAGGAAGAATTTGATCCATTTCCAAGAAACCACTCGTTCAATTTATACATGAATAATTAATTTTAATTACATCTATGTGCGTATCCCTCTTACTTTTCCTTCTTGCGAGGAGAGAGGGGAGTAACAAACGCCTCCGAGTAACACGAGATGGGTTTTGCGCCTTTTGGACAGACTTCTAAATTATAAAGTAAGGGCACCTTAAATGTATTATCTTCCACTCTTATTTTGGAGAAAGTACTGAAAATAAACAAAGGTAATAAGGATAAAGCTTAAGGTTAAATACGAGTCGCTAATTAAAAGCGTTGGTAAAAAAAAAGGTTATAGTACATTATGATATAGGTAAGTGTGTAATGTTGGTGATTACCGCCGAGGCGCCATTGAGACCCGAGCCGTCAGGTGAGGGTCTTAAGATAGCCGAGGACGGTAATCATCAATACACACGTGTATCATACGACGTTTTTCAACACACTTGTGAAGAAAATAATACTAAAAAGTCATCTTCAACAGTTAGAGCGAGTTCTGAATTTTTTTCACAATAGCGGGAAAAAATTATCGGTTTTCCTATGCGCGCGCATCTACAGTTCGACCAACATATCTGTGCAGGCGGGAAAACACGGAACTAAAATAAATGTACTGAGTTTGACGTAGCGATGCATATTTCTTGACCAGTGGCGCCACCATGAAATTCAAACTTAAATGACTTAAAATGGTTATACTGTAACAATCACGATCGACCATAGACTAAAAGAATGAGGTTAATTTATTTAAAAAAAAAGTTATATTTATAATATGTATTACAAAAGTTACATTATTTGACTGAAAGTTTCATTTATTAAAAACGTACTAGTTAAATTTATCTATTTAAAATCAAAGTTGCATGAAATGAGCAAGCACAGTACATTAATTTATTTTTACTATTGAACACGATCTTTTTTATATCGAAACTTTTTTAAGAACATAGCAACTCAACCAATAAAATTAAAAAAAAAACGGTATTACCCGGTTAAATTGAAAATGCTCTGTTTACTCGCATAAAATTTGCAGTAAGGTACTAACTTTACTTTGTAGTGATAATTCTATTATGCACTAGTGTATAATATTATTATGCACGTGTTAGTTATAGTTCGGTTTATGGCCCTAAGAACGATGTAATAAGGCTCACTTTACGAGTAAGTGTGTTGAAAAATAAATAACAGATATTCAAAAATGCCACACTCCTCACTTTGGCAACGTTATAATTTTAGATACTTATCCAATAAGTATGTAAGCTCAGGACGGCCTTCATCAGAATTATTCAACTTGCAGCGTGGGTATGTGGGTAGTCCAAGTAGGGTCATTTGAATTAAAACCGTTCTCTTGATAACTTAAACGATTTTACTTGAAATAATAATTAAATTACGTAACAATAATCACTTAGGCTATAATTAACACTCAATCACTTCAAAAAAAGAACTTTGAATAAGAGGATGGATAGCGATTCGTCGAAAACGTGGTGCGCTTGCGACCGCTCTGTACGATCTGCCGTACCAAGATGGCCGCCCCGCTACCATCGACTCGACGCTCCGCTAGAGTGACAGTGACAAGCTGTCACTCTTGACATTGGCATCTTAATGTGCGCCGACAAGTATATTCATTAACTTGAAGATTATCTTAAAAGTATAAATAAACACCTACACTATTTTCTATCGCCAACCGATACATGAATATCGTAGCCGCGCTACGCGTATTATCGTAGGCGCTTCGGTGTAAGCGGCGGCCGCTCTCTATTGTGACCGCTACGCCTTAATAAGTATTATTCCATGTTTTCGATGGCTCCTATCTACCTTTCAGCGAAGAAATAAAGCTCTTTAATACCAAATCGATGCTTTGTTCTCTTCTTATTTTTGTACCTTTTGTTAATGTTATATAAATAAGTAAAGCGTGAGGGACGAATTTACGTAGGCAAAGTGTACTTTATGACAAAAAAAAACTGATGAGTCCTGTAGATATTGAAATTTTACCCGTATCTTTTATTATGAACCAGTATTATTCTCTTTTGATAAATCTTTAGATTTACCTTTTTCATTACAAATATATAATACCTTCTTTTTAAAATAAAATCCAGGTTGTTATCCATTTTGTCAAAAATGTGGAGCGTGATTTATAAACTTTTCTAAAGACCTAAATAACTTAAACATAAACACATAAAACTCCACCACTACTTAAATCGACAAAAACCGAACAAAAGAAACTTGAAAAAAAAAGTCAAAGAAAGCCATCAACAGTTTTAAATAACAGGAAAGAAAGAAAGAAAGAAGCTTGCGAAGTTCGCGGGGAGTGAGTAAACTAAAGAACAATTTGCATTGCTGGCTTTCAGTCTTCGGCATACGTTCGGCAACAGGTCGCCGATTTATCCAACCAACTGACACGATGTCGGTTAATGGAAAAATGTGACATTAAGCCGGCTGTTTTTAAGCCACCGTTCAATCTGATGAGTTATGGAGGTGGAGCCGATGATCGAAGATACGAATTTGACGGTTCATTGATTTTATTAGATTTTTTATTTTGTAATATTTTTTTCTTAGCGTGACATTTGAGGGACAATCGGGAAGTGGGTAGATGTGTAATTGTTAAATGTTCATGTAAAAAATTTAATGTTAATACAAGGCCTTCAGTAAAAATTTATTGATTAAATAACGTTCTGTTCCTACAACAGTTCATTGAATGTTAGGTATGGAATAGGATAATATTTACTTTATTGCTCGACTTGGCGGGGGCACTGCCGTGCCCCCAGATTTGCTTGAAAATATAGGATAAAAAATTGTCAAATTGGTACAAAATAACAAGAACATACATGTTTTGAAAGCGTACAAAATGTTCATCAAATTGCCAAACAAATTTTCACAAACTATGATATATTATTTGTATACCTACATGGGAACATGACTAAAACCTTCCCTGAAACTTGAAAACCATTTCGAGCCCTAGGCGAAAGTATCTGGAAATTCAATTGGTCGAATTGGCTTCAGAGTGCATATCGGTTGCTAATTCACTTCAATTGTGGAGGATCTAATTCACAGGCCTTTGTTCGGGAGAGCTTTGTTGCTAAATGATCAAACCCACATCCGTATCTTTCTTTTAGTGTCGCTTCATAACCTACTTAGCGTTTTGCTAACTACGTTGGCCGGATTCCAGTCGTACCACATACAGCTGAATATCAGTATTTTACATAAAGCAACTGCATTATCCACTACAACAACTCAAAACGGTGAAGGAAAACATCGTGAGGAGATCAGCATGTCTTAGAACCAAACAATTCGAAGACATGTGACATCTACCAATCCGCACTGGGCCCGCGTGGTATAGTTTATACCAAACATTGGCTGCTGATGATAAACTGCATTATTATCTGACGTCCACAATGCAGTTAGCAGTCAAGGTAATACGACGCTCCTTGGTAAGACTGGCTATCAGACTTTCGGGCCACAGGCTACCTGTAACAACAGTCAAAGATCTACAAACAATGTCCTAATCCCGCATTGAAATTAATCAAAATAAGTGTTGCACTAATTTCTGTTTTTTTTTTTTTTTCAAAATTTTAGTAGTTTCGGAGATAAGGGGGGGGGGGGGGCAGACAGACACACGAGTGATTCTATGAGGGTTCCGTTTTTTCCTTTTGAGGTACGGAACCCTAAAAACAGCGAATAAGTATATAAATAACCCTAAAAAAACCATGGCTGAGTTGACGCAATAATTTCTGCATCCTACTCTTATCAATGCATCACATAAGGAGATACCTATACTCAAATAGTATACATAGTATGATGATTTACCAGCAAGTATCCTCATATTGCATCGCCAACAATTCGACACTCTAGTTAGTGTAATCGTCGCTAATTAAATTAATTGTGCGATACTACACAGTAGAGTTTTCAGATAATTTCAACATTTTAATTAAGAACGTATGCGTAATGACGACCATAATGGTTATTAATTTTCAAGTATTGGTTTCGGTTTTATGAATTTAATAACTCGATAAGTGGTTATTGTATGCAGTGGAATTTTTGATGTTTTAAAGTGGTTATTAATTTATGTACTTGTTCATGCTAATTTAAACAGTAGCCCTTGGCTGATGACATTCTATAAGCGATTTACCACGGAAAAGTAAAAAGAAAATACACATATGAATACATAAACTCACGTCCTTTTTCCATGGGGGTAGACAGACCCACAGAACGCCAAATGTGTGTGTTATATAAAAAAAAATAAAAAAATGCTACAATCTTTAAAAAAAAATATGCATAACTGTAAATCTTATTTGGATTTCGTTAATAGCTAGTCTGTGTCTGATTTAAACTACTAAACAGATTCTGTTGTAGTCTTCATCATCATTAAATCATGTCATTCCGAACGATTTAATTGATGAAAAATTAACTACAATCAAAAATTGATAAAAAAATTAACTACGACTGCGATTCAAATATCGCTACACAGCCACAAATTTTCTGCAGCCTCTTACATCTCCAAACAAAGCCACTCTGCTCATCTTACAGTAATTGAGACCCATCGCCATTCGACAATCGTGACGTACGTCATCCCTTCATTGTCCATCGTGTATACACCGTGCCCATTGTATGGCCGATTGATTACAATTCCCATTCACCATGTTGTATACTAATGGTAATGGTTCGAACACAGGTGTATGACGAACGTATGTAATTACATGGAGAGCTGATCCGATTAATATTGTATATTATGTTAAGTGGTATAGCGTAAGAATTGATTTTGTGAAACTATACGAAGTAATTAGCGTTAAGTAGATTTATACGAATTGATGGATATATTTGTTTAAACATACATAATATATAGGTTAAATAATAAATGACGATGTCCCACATGCTTGAGTGTCAGAATTGTCCGAAGTATCCAAACACTTTTACTATAGAGGACGTTTTGTTTTTGGGGGGTGGGAAATCATCAAATGACTCGCTCTGGCTCTGGACAGAGCGGTAGGGAGTGTCAGATTTCTACTGACTAAAAACCACCCATGTTCCTCCTTAGCCCTTTGTGTCGAGGCCGCGGTATCTCTTTCGAACAACCTGCAGCCACAACGCAACCCACAGCCCCGACGGGACTACAGAGGATCTTAAACTCTACAGTCGCCGCGAGTCGCGTGGCCTCATATTATTGGGCCCTAAAACACGGGTTATAGACGGAGCTTGTCCAATACCAACTGTCAAAGAAGAAAGAAACAGATGCCATTTCATCATACGACTGATGGAACCGAGACCAGTGGCAGGCAACTGCTTTCTAGGCGCTTACTGTTTCAACATAGACGTAGCTATTTTTTTTTTTTTTTTATAAAAACGTTGCCCCACACTAGGAATTTCTCCTGTATCGTGGGTGCGTTCACAAACATATAAAGTCACATACACAAATACCCAGACCCGAAACAACTATCTGTAGGCCATACAAATATTTGTTCCGTGCTAATGTTAATTCGCTACATGTTTTACTTTTCTATCCACGTTACCGCTATTGGAATTTTCTTTGTCAGAACCATCCCGCTCTGGGCAGAGCAGAAAGGAGTGTCAGACTTCTACTGAATTAAAACCACCCATGTTCCATCTTAGCCCTTTGTGTCGAGGTCGCAGTATCTCTTTCGCAACAACCCGCAGCCCCAACGGGACCCTCAAGTTACGTAGTTTCATTTTTGACCATATTATAGTGTAGATATCCATTAAAAACGTCTACCTTTCCTAAAACTTACCCGAAAACAACTTTAAAAGTAACTCCACAAAATACATTTACGTGAGTATTATTTCTCGCCGAAAAACAAATATCCAAAGAGGGGAGAGTCCAGAGTCCCAGAGAGTATTCATGCAAAAATGTGTGTTGTCATCTAATGTACTTTGTCCACTCGCACTTATACGTAATGTGTGACAGTTTTTAAGTGTTTACTTACTTTACGCGAAGTTTTGTCTTGCCGATATTTCACAGAGGTCACCCAGTCACCTTTGTGACTTTCAGTTGGGGTCATTTGATGTGACAAAAAGTGGTAAGTTGGTGACGCTCAAAATGTGATTGTAGAATAACAAAGATTTTTGACTTGATTCATAGGTTAGGCATAGTTGGTGAACCATTATGTTATTGAAAATTAAGTTAGTGTGTTAATATTGGGTTATACTTCAAAATATCTTATATGTGAATGTTTTGAGCAGCGATTACCTCTATTAAGGCGACATTAGCTGCCCGCGACCTTGAGCGCGCGTTTAACTCATCGCCTAAACAAATAAGGTTGAAAATGGCGATGCGTTTGATGCTCGTGACTGCCAAAATGAACGATAGTTCGCAGATTTAATTTATTTAAAAAAAAAATACGCTGTAATGTTAAAATATTTTTACATATGTCTTTAGTTGGTTAAATTTCCTTTCTGATAGTAAAAAAATAAATAACAGTTGTCACTCAAAATATTGAGCATTTCGAGACGAAAAAGTTTTTCGTGTGATTTTTTTGTGATTTTGTGATTTTTTTTTTCGAGGTTCTTGATTACTTTTAGAAAATATTTTTGCATAAGTCTTTTACCTATACATTTGACTATACACTGTATTTTTTTTGGAATTGTAATAAGTAGCAATACGGCTAACTCTGCGACGAAAAACAGGTCGTTTTTACGGTTCCCCCGTTAACTGCGTCTTAAGAGATAGTTAAAATGGTTTTAATAACTTGATCTGCCATGTCTTTTTCGTGTGGTTAGTGCTTTTTTTTCATTTATTTTTTATTATAAATGGGCTTGCTCTTGACTTCAATCTTGCCCTAAGGGCAGAGATGATGTCGACGATAGAACGAGCTTACCCAGTATAAGCCTGTTTACTCGCGACTTAAATAGATTAGGGTTATATGAACTCGGAAAAACCGACGCAGGCAGGGAATTCCACTCCTTGGCTGTGCGCATAATAAAGGACCCAGCAAAGCGCTTCGTTCGAATGTGTGGAATGTCGACTAGGTATCGGTGATACCCTGCAGTACGTCTAGTCTCCCGATGGAAGAAGGGAGATGGTGGGATCAGCTCGTGGAGCTCCTGCGCACACTCTGCTTAACCTGGGGTCGGAGTTTATAAGCCGCCCATGGACCTCTATTGCTTTTTTTGGGTGGGAAAACATCAAATGATTCCTCCCACTCTGGGCAGAGCGGTAGGGAGTGTCAGACTTCTACTGACTAAAAACAACCCATGTTCCTTCTTAGCCCTTTGTGTCCAGGCCACGGTATCTCTTTCGAACAACCCGCAGCCCCGACGGGATGAACCTCTGACTCTGACTTGGTTACATACTGTCGAATAACACCTCTCAGCCATGTTGGTTTCCTCACAATATTTTCCTTCACCGAAGCAGGTGACGAATATACCTAAAATACGCAGATGAAACCGAGAAATCAGATGTGCGTCTTGGGTTCGAACTTGAGACCTATACCCGTCGGGGCTGTGGGTTGTTCGCAAGAGATACCGCAGCCTCGGCATAAAGGGCTAAGAAGGAACATGGGTAGTTTTTAGTCAGTAGAAGTCTGACAATTCTTTTAGCTCTGCCCAAGAGCGGGAGGGGTTATTTGATGATTTTCCAAGCCCAAAAAAAAAAGACTTATGACTTAGTAATCCGACGATCAAGCCTAATATATGTACACACTATGTACCTTATACTTCTAGTGAAATAGCCTCACATCTTAATCTAATAGATAGGTACATATTGTTAGAGCCGATTAAGTGATTGTATTCAATAGATTGCAACTGATATCCATCTGTTTAGTGATAAGATCTATACACTCTAGGGTTGGGATATTAATGTTCTAGGTATGATGAATAACTGGTGTTGTATGACAACATACAATTTATGAGAGGAGCTCGATGGCTATGCCGCTCTTCAGGTTATGCTTGCCTTTTTGGGGGGGGGGGGGTCTGGGAAATCATCAAATGACTCCTCCCGGTAGGGAGTGTCTTCTACTGACTAAAAACCACCCATGTTCCTTCTTAGCCCTTGTGCCGAGGCCGCGGTATCTCTTGAGAACAAAAAGGAGAAGTCACAGAGACTCAATGATGTCAATTAAGACAAAGTACCTACCCGTACAATTAAGAAAGTTCAACCATAGTGAACGATAGATAAATAAATAATGATCACTTTCTTTCTAACGGGAGATCACTATCAAATTAAAGCTATTATTAAGTTAATTGACTACGGCATCACTATCAGTCTAATGTTTTCTTGTGATGATAAGCATTACTGCTTATCATCACAAGAAAACATTAGACTGATAGTGATGCCGTATCACTTGGAGCATGAAGTACCTAACGGTGATACTTAAATGCCTGCAATAAGACGTATTGTTGTGATAATTATATTTTCTTTCAAGAATGAAGACTAGGTTACAATTAATTATTATCATTATCAGTGTCTTTTTTCCATCCACTGCTGGAAATAGGAATCCTCCTAGAGTGTTCTTTTTTTACTTTTTCTTTTTGTCCATGCTTCCTTGGCCTTGGCCAGGTGTTCATGGCGATCTTCTGTAGTTGTCTGTTGTGAATGTTTTAAAAGACATTTGCAGTTGGATCTTTTAGTCAAGCTTTATAAATTTGCTTTGACATAATCGACGATTTAAACCCGATTAAGTTACTACTAAGTCAAAACACTTGATACTTCAAACAATCCACTTTTATACGATCATATCCGAAAATATACTCCAACGTAAAAATCCCGTGAAATGACTGACAACTTTGTCAGTACCGTCATACTATCACGGAAAGTTGTAACGAAGATAACCAGAAAGGCGTATATCACATAAAAATAAAATTTATACACGCTCTACCTGCAAAGAACGCCTACAAACAATGTTAGGGAAAATTCAATCTCGCAAAATAGAAAATATTTTTACGGTCAATGAATACCAAAGTGTGGATATGTCGAGTATATAACGGTGGGCTTTACGCTGTCTAAGGCAGTGTTTCCCAAACTAGGCCGGTTTTACGTACCTTTCCTAAGCTCCTATTCCTGGGGAACATTCTCTTATGGCCAAAACTTGGAAATGGTAGATTATTTTCTGATGAGCGGATTATTTATATGAGAATTGTAAAAATCAACGCCTAAACCACGGTTTTTGAAGTTTAGTAGTGGCTTGTTTTCTCAGCTGGTGGATATTTATTTATCTCATTTTGGAAAGCAAATCAAGTGGTTGCTAACGCTGGTGCATAATGCATGTCCTGAGTTTGATTTTTTTGTCAAGCTAATTTATTGGGTTTTCCCATTGTGTGGCTACTTTAGCCCATAGCTCCACCGGCATGCGGTAGATGTGACCAGCCCAGTTTCATTTAAGCTTGATAGCCGTGTGACCTACGTCGGCAATTTGAGTTGTAAAGAGGGAAGGAAAGGTCTTTGCCCTGCAGTGGGACACAAATGGCTAATAATAAAGGTTAACATACGACATAATTGAACAAATAAGTGTGGCATTTACAGTATTTAGATACACCTCTCTGCCTCAACCTTTGGAAAACAAACATTATGTTTATTTTTTCGTTTCCCGATTTGTGGACATTAACTTATGACCCAATAAGAGAAAGTGGGTCGTTCTGACCACCATCTTGAGGACCACTGGTCTTCCATACCACGCGAAACGTACGTACTGCTCGAGTAAGTGTCCGAGTAGTTTTCCTTGTAATCTTTATTTGAGTACAACTACCTACATAGTTTATGAGGTCCTTGATTGGTGAAACATAGTAAATAGTTGCATTCTAAACAGATTGTTCACAGCGTAATGTATCCATCATCATCAGCTGCCTTGCCCTTTCCCAACTTTACTAGAGGCTCGGAGGTCGGCTTCTAACCAGATGCAGCTGAATACCAGTATATTACATGGAGCGACTTCTTATCTGACTTCCACAACCCAGTAACTTAGTAACACGATAGCCTTTGGTAAGACTGGATGACAGAGTTTTAGGTTTCTATAATAATAATAATAATTCTTTATTGACATAACAGTTTACAGAAATTGTTGAAGCCTCTGACTCCTAAACTAGGTGCACCTGTATGTCAGGAGTCAGCGCCCTCTCCCATTTTATTTGGCTTAAATACTAATGTCAACAAAACTTTAGTTAAGTTCTATGAAATGCGGTAGTAAGAAATATTTTCGCTATACTGTAGATTTTATATACTTACTATACTTTCCTAAACAACCACAGCGTAGATGGACATGGATTTCACCAAATACCCAAATAAAAAATGAAATCGATTATATTTTAACTTCAGACACACAAATAATAAAAGATGTAGGTGTTATAAACAACATTAAATTCAATTCCGACCATAGACCACTTCGTGCAAAATTTAGATTCAGCTTCAAAATTCATCGCGCCAAATCATTTCGGGCACCAATCAAGAAACTCACGAGGGAAACCCTTTTAAACAATTTTGAAAAGTTTAACACGGAACTATCTAATCACTTCAAAGGTAGCTCCTAGCTAGACCTCGATTTATCTGATGTTGAAGAACAATACAAGAAAATAGTAGAAGGCATCCGCAAATGTTCTAATCGGATAGAAACTAAAAAGAAGAAAGAATCACATCTATCTAGTTCAACTAAAGAACTAATAGAAGAAAGATGCAAGCATACCATCGGCTCCGAACAACGCAGAGTATTGGACAAACAGGTCAAACGGAGGATTAGACAAGATATTCGAAATTTGAACACCCATAAGGTGGAAATAGCACTACAGAAAAACCAGTCTCTAAGAATAGCTAAACAAGGCATATGCAAAACCAGAAAGTGGATAAATAGTATACAGGACACAAATGGTATCAAACACCACAACAGGGACAACATTTTAGAAATTTGTACTGCGTACTATAAAAACCTTTATTCAGACCCAACAAATATTACCACCGAAGTAGAATATGAATGCCCCGACCCAGAAAAGATTCCTTTCATAACGGGTTATGAAGTGAAAAAAGTTTTAACCAGCATGCACTACGAAAAGAGTCCAGGTAAAGATGGTGTTACAACAGAAGCGCTTAAGCTTGGTTATCCCACACTTCTCCCTCATATCACCAACTTGTTTAATTCCATTCTTCAGACTGGAAAGATGCCTGCAAAGATGTGCCACTCAAACATCATCCTACTTCATAAGAAGGGGGATAAAAGCGATGTCAGCAACTACAGGCCAATAAGCTTAGTGTCACATCTTTATAAGGCATTCATCAAAGTCATCCATAACCGCATCGTTGCAAAATTAGATTCCCACCAACCACCCGAACAAGCCGGTTTCCGCCCAGGTTTCTCCACTACAGATCACCTTCACGCTTTGAACCAAATCATGGAGAAGCACATAGAATTTAGAAAACCTTTATATTTGGCCTTCGTAGACTATACGAAGGCATTTGCAACATGCAGCCATATTTTCTTCTCTACATAACCAACAGTTAGACCCAACTTACATAAATATCCTCAAAGTAATTTACAACAATAGCACAGCAAATATTAAACTAAACTTTCCTGGTCAAAATTTCAAAATAAATAAAGGCGTGAAGCAGGGTGACCCGCTCTCCCCCATACTGTTTACAAGCACTCTTGAAGAAGTATTCAAGAACCTATCAGATATATGGTCCAGTAATGGCATAACAGTCGGTTGCAAAAAACTCACCAACCTTCGTTTCGCTGATGATATTATCTTATTTGCGCCGACTGCTACCGAGTTGCAACAGATGCTCCAAGACCTGAGCACAGCAAGCCTTGAGGTTGGACTAATGATGAATCGGTCCAAAACTAAAGTGATGACCAACAACACAAAAAGTAGGATTGAGTTAGATGGGCAAGAAATCCACTACGTCGATGAGTACATTTATTTGGGCCAGCTAGTTTCCTTCGAAAACAGGCAAGACAAAGAAATCGACCGCCGAGTCGAAAACGCCTGGAAGAGCTACTGGTCCATGAAGTCGCTAATGAAGGGTGACCTACCTCTATCCCTGAAGCGTAAACTCATCGACATGTGCATTCTGCCCATCCTGACCTACGGTGCTCAAACTTGGTCCCTGACCGAGTCACAAAAGTCCAAACTCAAGGTTTGCCAAAGAGCGATGGAACGTAGTATATTGGGTATTAAGCTCAGCGACAAAATTCGAAATACCACAATACGCTCAAAAACAGGAATCGCTGATGTGGGCAACAAAACTGCTGGGTTGAAGTGGGATTGGGCGGGCCATGTCTGCAGAATGCACCAGGACCGATGGGCTAAAGTCATCATGCAGTGGGTGCCAGAAGACGGGCGTCGTCGCCGAGGGAGGCCTAGAAAACGCTGGCGTGACGACTTAGAGGCTTTTGCGCGAGATTGGCCGGAGAAAACCGCACAGAGAGAAGAATGGAAGACTATGGGGGAGGCCTTTGCTCAGCAGTGGGACAATATGGGCTAACAAAAAAAAAAAAAAACTGTAGATTGAACTATTTTTGCCATTCGATGCCGCTGTATCTTGACAACTTAGCTATTATAGACACAGAAATTTGTTATTTTCATATTATAGTGAGTATCCATTACCCCCACCACAAAATTCACGACCGGCTAGTTAAAGCCTTTGACCATTGCAGTGATTAATTTCTATATACCTATTAGCCTAAAGCAAGCTATGCATGCTATCCAACGTCTACCGTCGTCCGTTTACATCAAAGCTCAATAGTTACAGACCTCCATTATAGGACCACTCACTAATTACTAATCCATCTATACGATTCGGACGCATTGATTATATACGTACGTATATTTGTAGACATATAGGTGAACATATACATATATGTTGGACAGATTGCATCCTCTATTAGTATTGATAATGGAGGAAACGGCTTTTGCAACCCGAGGTAGGTACAAGCAATAATCTGTATGGTTATACTATAATTGTTAAGTTTAAATGTAGGTATATGTAAACGCTATTTCTGCATTGGGTTCCTTTCTCTTTTAGGTTCTTAGATATGTAGGTTTAATAGGGTAGTTGACTGACTTAAAAAATATGATTCTGTTTAGTCCGTCAGTTAGATTATCGAAAAATATTGGATACGTGTTTTTTTGTTTTATCAAATTAATACAAATTGACGAAAATAAAGCTTGTCAAAGACCATGAAGAGGGGGCTTTTGACGTCAGTCTGGTAAAAATGGAACATCCTGTGACATTTCACGACTTTTCGAAGCACTGTATCGTCCTCATTTTTTGTTTACGTGAAAAAAGAAAAAATACGTGTTCAATGTTTTTTGGAAATCTATCTGACGGACTAATTAGTTTTTTTTGTCAACTACCCTATTATAATACCTTAAACTCTTCGATTAATTTAGGATAAAGCGTGCTTTTTAGTTTTTGTTCAGATACATCAAACTGGCGGTCGTCAAACCATGTCCGAGGCTCTTGAGGCGGTTTTTAAACTCTGACACTAGGGTGTGATTAGACCTTACTGCCCACACGATAAGAAGAGGAATCGAACTCAAAAACCTTTTATTCAGAAGACAATCGTAAACAACGAACCAAAAATCACGGCCTCTCCCCAGATCCCCAATAAATAATTTATCATAAATAATTATGAAAACCCATGTTCCAGATACGTTGAATCTAAGTATTAACCGCTTTTGTTGTTGGGTTCTTTCAAGGAAAATTTTAAATCGATTCCCAGGCGCTTTCTTCGTCGGGAAACCAATCCCGGAGTACAATAAGTCCGTTTACAATGGCGGCTGTTATACCGCGATGACGAGACTTGCGACGATGCTTACAGCCCTTATGCCAAGGATTACGCTATTTACGTGTATTTACGTATCGCATACCTCAGTTGCGTACCCCTGGTGTGTACCGAACTTATTTTCATGGAGGATTCTTGACTCCTGAACTAGTTTTTATTGAATTGTGTGAAAGTTGATCGACTCGCGAGAAGTGGATAGCGAAGATGAAAGGTTTAATTTGTAGGCAGGCATTCAGTAAAGGTTTAACAACTCTATAAAAAGTAGGTGGGAAAACTGGCCCGTTCGTCTAGTGCCCGGAAGCGCGCCTGCTGAGCAAGAGTTCCTGGGCTCGATTACCAGGTCGGACAAATTGTTATCGGGTTTTTCCATTCAAAATTTTTCAGTAGTTTTTCATAACTGGCAAAATATGAGTGCATGTACTAGGAGTGTAAAATACACCTCTGACAAACCCTTTGGGGATTACTGACGTGGGGTTACATATAAGTACGAAAAATAATCCTTTACTTTCAATTTGAAAACCTCAAAGACTGCCTACTACAATACTACGATGAATGTTCATTTTTAACCTAAATTCTTGACACTGTTCTGCGAACTGCATTCGTGTTTGGTATGCTGCTCTTTGTTTGTCGTGAATTTCATACGAAGCTATGCGTTTGTCCATTTTCCATTTCTCTTGTTTCATTTTGGTCACTCTTGTTAGATCTGACCTATATCCTCTATTGAATGCCCTGTCGGCTTTAATTTGAAAAGGTAGAGTGACGCAGTGTGTAGTCATCGGATGAGCCGAGATGCTGCGAAGCGTCACTGTTATATGATTGAAGTTCCGCGAATCAGAACAAAGTGCTATGCTTTCACATTAATTGTGCGAACCGCCATCGCCAGTCTGTGGCGTTCACTGTCAGCTTCTCTGATCCCTGATCATTATAATCTGACTGTATTGAAAGTTCGAGTGAATCCGTTTCTTCTAGGCAAACATGCTCTCAGAATATGCAAGTTGAAGTGGCAAAATCGCTCGAAGAACCGACAACCGATGGGGAAGAAAGGTTCTCGAGTGGCGACTACGAACCGCAAGACGCAGCGTTGGTAGGCCTCCCACCAGGTGGTCTGACGACGTTGTGAGAGTCGCGGGCAACCGGTGGATGCAAACGGCAGGTTGCCGTTCGTTGTGTGTTCTATGGAGGAGGCCTTTGTCCTGCAGTGGACGTCTTATGGCTGGTGATGATGATGAACCGTGCACCACCCGCACCATCGCTTCGCATCAGGCGAGATGCGGCCAAACGCAAGCCTATTTAGGCAGTTTTATGAAAAGAAGTTTCAATCTTCAATGTTGTGTAAAACAGCAAAAGTAAGAGCTGTTAAACTTCAAAGTTCACCACACTCACACAAAACATCATATTATTTTAAGGGTTCCGTAGCCGAATGGCAAAAACAAAAAACAGATTGATTGAACTCATTGGATTTTGGATGTTTTTAGGAACTCAGGTCAATTTTGCTCTTTTAATAATAGAGTCTGATCTCCTACATCCTTTATAGAACACTTGTAGATCGTAACCACATCGTAACTATAATGTCACGCGCCAGTCTGACATCTTCCAAAGAGACTTATAGGTTACAACCGCACATATCATGTTTTTGGTCTGCACCGGCTTTCAGTGCTATCGAAATAATTGCCAGAAACAAGGTTTTTATAAAGGCATTCACGCTTCAAATAATACGTATTCGAGGAACCAATGAAACGGAAAAAAATTGAAACGCGTAGCCATTTACTTGATTCACGTTACCCTCCCATAAATGTCATTGAATTTCATCCGACTGTTCATAAAGCCACCCCAGCATAATTACTTTAACTTATTTATTATATTACACCGTCATGCTTGTCGCGTCCATTCATCACAAGATTTAACAAGAGTAAGTATTTTAAATTGATTCGGCGAGTTTCGTCACGGATCATTTCGGGCCGGTCCATTGTGCTCTTAACGACATTACAGCCTCAGACTCCAATGGATTGAATAACCTCGATATTACTTATCTTCTAATTTAAAAAAGAGTTTTTTTTTTCTCGTTAAAAAAGTCGCTTTGTCGAACCCGTTTTTCTCATCGGAAAAGCGAAGACTTGATTCGTTGGTAAAATTCAAAGCTTTCGTCGATATTTATCTTGTATTATTTCTGTCTTTCTTCGAATCATCTTCCCGTTTTTAACGAATGGGGTAGATCTGGATATCTATTGCGTTTAACTCTTTCCCCTTTTCTATTTATGTATTTTTTTACATTTTCATTGAAGGGAAATCGTTCAGTATTATTTTGAAAAAAAAAGAGCGGCTCTATGCCCAACTTATTACTAAGTACTTACTGCTATTGTTATTTAAGTTAAATTTAGGATTGCAGAAAGTGGGTTGCTTTTACGATCTGTTTTCCTTTTCAGTCGTGTCCTGAATTGTAATTTTTTTTTATAAACTTGACGAAAGTTATCATAATGAATTTGTACTGCAATTACATACTGGTCTAACATAATTTGAGATCATCGACACGTAAAGAAGAAGAAGACTGCAATTCTGATCCGACATATATCCAGACTTCGTGGCTGCCACCGAGAAATTCTATGGAAAACCCAATAACACATTTCCCGACCCGAGAATGGAACCTAGGACCTTATACACAGCAGTGTGCTTACGACCGCCAACGAGGCAGTCCAACAACAACATCTTTAAGTATTTGTACATTCAAATAGAAGTGTATCTCAAAGTTATATCTTAAAACAAGTAGATCAGTATTGATCCAGTGAAATCCATTTGGTAATTAAACTTTTTAAGCAGCAGTTCAAACGGAGCGGGCGATAGACTTCCAGAGCGTGAAGCTCGAACTAAACACGGATGATAGATTGTCAAAAAGAGGACTTGTGAACTAGATATTAAAGATAAATTTAGCGTGATTTTTTTTAACTAGTTATAGTCAAGGAAAGCCAAATAAAAATAGGGTTGTTTGATTACTGTATTGCATTTAATAGTGGTATTTCGATATTATGTTTTCTAGAAGTCTTCTTCTTAGCGTGTCGATGACAATTTAAATTGAGTTAGCCCAAAATTTAGCGACGAGTTTGGCATTTTCAGTTCCAATCATTAGCTCCTGTGATGTGCAAGAAGCTGGACAGGCAGGACACGATGTCAAGTGTATCATCGTCTGTGGGGTAACACCACATTTGCAGTCCAGGGCAGAGTCATCTATGAAATTCCACTTGAACAGGTTTTCCTTGCTTCGACCGACCTGTGTCCGTAAGGTGGAGGTGTACTCATAGGATAACCGCATTTCGCCAGTTTTGCTAAGTCCCTTTTACCGCACATAACATCATGCCTGTAAATCCCGAAGGATAAGCAGAGGTGTACCTATTAGTATACCCACTACCTATTAGTACACCCACATTTCGCCAAATATGTTTAAGTCTCATGTAATTGAGGGCAAGCCTATTGCCACCAACGTGACACAAATCCATACTCCGTGTCTGGTACTGAGAAATTCTTAATTGGAAAAATCAATAACTCTTTGCCGGAAACCGCACCCAGGATCCCATACTCAACAGTCGCGCTTGCATCGAAGCAGTCTGTTGTAGATTACCACTTACATGTTTAACGATTTAAAAGAAACTTGCATGGAAACGTTGCCTATCAAAACACTAGTTCCTAAAAAATCGCACATAATTACGACAAAACGATTAAAAAAAAGAAACCCCTTCCATCCAAACCAGTAACACATCCAGATCCCATACATCAACATCGCCAGAGTAGTAACAAATCAAACGGTAAAAACTTCTCCAAAGATTCCTGATAAACGAGCGAGTGGAATAACTTTCTGTCTGTGTACTTATTTGTACTTCATCCCGGTACGGATCGATTTGTTTGCGGCACGAGTGCTGGTATACCGGCACACCGCGAAGAGTTATGATGAGTCTACGGTCAATATGAAATTACTTGAGCTCCTTGCTAATTAATTGGAAACGGAATCTTTGAGTTTCTTGCAAATATTACTGGGTTGTGTGATTGCTTTTTAAGAGATTGCCGCAAATGTTGGGTTTTGTCAAAGCCCGAGTGCGCACTCGGGCTTTGTTGTTGATTATATTGTCATCATCATCATCATTTCAGCCAAAAGACGTCCACTGCTGGACTTAGGCCTCCCCCAGGTGTCGCCACATTGACCGATCCCGTGCGTCTCGCATCCAGCGGGTCCGCGAAACCTTCACTAGGTCATCGGTCCACCTAGTGGGAAGCCTTCCAACGCAACGTCTTACGGTTTACGGTCGCCACTTCAGAACTTTTCGGCCCCATCGGTCATCCGTTCTGCCACTTAAATCTGGCAATTCTTCCGGCTACGTCGGTAACCTTGGTTTTCATGCGGATGTCCTCATTTCTGATTCGATCACGCAAGGAAACTCCGAGCATAGTCCTCTCCATTGCCCTTTGGGTGATTTTGACTAGACTAAACGAGACTATTGTAACATTTGTAACTGTCATCATTTGTCTTTTTCTAACTATGCTGGGTCGGGTCTTTCGTCGTTTCGGACCACGAGCGGTTCGGACCGCGGTGCGAAACGCAGAAGAGCTCTTAAGAATGGTCGGCTTGCAGTCTAACCCCCGTATTTATAGTCAAGTCAAAGTAATTACTTGGACTTAAGTAATTACTTAGGCAAATATTTTTATGCAATGGCCAAGAATTTAAACGAAGTTAGAACCGTCAATGAAAGCAAAACTAAGAATTCTAACGTTTGATAGTTCTAACATTAAGGAATTACTAAACTACAGAGAAAAAATCATATCTTAATGACATTTACTCAAGTAATAACTGACTTATTTATAAATACGGGTGTAACTGAATACCTGTTACTAACATACATGGAGCAACTGCCTATCTGACATCCACAACTCAGTTATTACTGGGTAATACGGTACCCCTTGGTAAGACTGGTAATTATAGGTTGGTATTATTGATATACAATACTAAACTACTAGTTACCGAACTACACGCGGGCGAAGCCACGGGCATAAGCTAGTTGTAAATAAAGACTACGATCCCTATAAAACACAACGTCTTTGTCTGTAGGTCCATTAGTGTCCCTGATGTGTATTTCGAGAAACACTAATCCGATTAACATTATATTGTAATACTTTCTCTTAGTCTTCCCATTAGATTACATTTGTCCACTCAAAAGAAGCCACTGACACAGAGTTATATGATGCCACTAAAATACTTTGTATAATCTATTCATGGTACTTTTAGTACCTATAAAGCCAGTTACACATATGCTTGTGAATCAGGAAACATGATATGCTGTTCATAATTCATTCGACGACTTGAGACATCTTCGGAATTTATATTTTAGCTAATACGAAGGATGGAGACGCGAGATTGCTGTATATGGTGTTGTTTTTGTTACTAATAAAATTTAAGATATTTTAACATGAAACTAAGGGTCATGAATAGTCATGATTCTAATGATATTCTGATTTTTTTTTAAATATATCTACAGTTTAGCAAACTGATTACTAATCTAAATCATCTCAATGGTGAAATACAGTCCAATTAAATGTTGTTGAATGGAGAGGGCGAGGAAGACCAAAGATAAAATGGGTGATGGAAGGAAGACCTAATGTAAAGGAATGAGGCGTAGGTGATAGCGTAACGATTGATAGACGTTCACGTTCTTTACGACACCTGGTTAGGAAATAATTACACAATAAAGAAGAAGAAGTAAGATTTAATGAGGAAGACCAAAGAAACAATGGATAGACTGTGTTATGAATGATATGGTAAGAAAGGATGTGTCTCATGAGATGACGAAAAACAGAGAGGTATGGAAGAGGAAGACATGCTGCGCCGACATCAAATGAATTGGGATAGAATAGAATAGAATTTATTTATGCATTTTAGATACAGTACACCAGTAGTAAACTTTAAAAATTAGCTATAACTAAGGTACTTACATAGTTTCTTAGTTCATAAGGTACACTTTCACAAAATAAGTACTTACACCGTAAGATCAAAAATCGTTGTCTAAATAACGATTATTAAGTAAAGTAAAATGTCATTATAACTATGTAAATAAACGTACATTCCTAATAGCATAAAACGATTGATAATGTTCATTGACGGTATACATACTTAAATAAAGTTCTTTACCTTCCGCGCTAGTTAAAACTGTGTTACGGCAAGGTAAGATTCTCGTTCGATGATTAATTTTCAATCGTATCGTAATGACGAATTGGGATGAGGGCAAGAGAATGATGAAGTAGGACTTAATTTAAGAAGAAGGAAAACTAGACGATTATCAGTAATGATAATAAACTCAGATAATCGTCCCAAAACAATGAGATTACAATTCTATATTCAGCTCAGAGCAATAAGTCACTTACTTCGTACCTTTCATTACATTTCGTAATCTAACACGGTTTTCACCTTATGCCATTTTATTATTTACAATTCCTACTTCAGCAAATAAATACTTTAGTAGACAATGAAATATTATGTGGGAGTAAAAGGTTCCATTAGACATACGTTCATCATCATCTACCGAGCCTTTACCCAACTTTGTTGCGGTCGGCTTCCAGTCTAACCGGATGCAGATCATTTCATCATTTCAGCCAAAAGACGTCTACTGCTGGACATAGGCCTCCCCCAGGGGCCGTATTTTTGAATCAATAGAATTCCAAATCGTGTACGAATTCGCAGAATTCGTATGCGAATCCGTACGAAATCGCTATTTTTGAATATTCATACCCGTGAATTTTGCAACGAGTGGTCCGACCCACTCGTTTTCGATATTCTACCAGTAGAAATGACGGAAATGACGTGATGAATTCTGCGATTTCGTACACGATTTGAATTCTATTGATTCAAAAATACGGCCCCAGGTGTCGCCACTCATCCAGCGTCTCTTATCCAGCAGGTCCCCGCAACCTTGACCAAGTCGTCGGTCCACCTAGTGGGAGGCCTTCCAACACAACGTCTTCCGGTTCGCGGTCGCCATTCCAGAACTTTTCGGCCCCATCGGCCATCCGTTCTGCGAGCAATGTGCCCTGCCCATTGCCACTTAAGTGTGGCGATTCTTATCGGATGGATGCAGATGAAAACCAGTATTTTTACATGGAGCGACTGCCTGTCAGTCCTCGACAACCCAGTTCATACTGGGTAATAAGATACCTCTTGGCAAAACTGGTCATCAGACTTTTAACATTCGTTAAATGAACATATTATGCAATTACTATCTACTCCTAACCAAACAGTATTTATTTATTATTCCATGTTATTCTTTTATTTTTACTGCAATGTTATTTTGTTTTCCGATTCTCTACATGAAAATATTTTTTACGATGCTCAACATAGCCCTTGCGTTTTCCAATATTTTGAAACGGACCGTGTTTTTGTTTTATATTTTCCTGTGAAATATTTTTAATGGGATATTCTAAAACAATTGAGTGTAAACGAATTGTATATAAACTAACGATGCATTCACATTCACGTTGTTTTATTTGCGTGTTTTTTATTGAGAGAGTTATTTTTGTTCGGCATGTGTACGAAACGTGTTTACACCCTGTAGTTGCACAATGAGTCTGTGGAATCCTCCCCGCCCGTAAACCAGAACAAAAGGAGATGGGTAATAAAATTTGTAAACGTTGGAATGATACGCGCGCTTAACCCCGACTGCGCTCTTTGGTGACACGGAATATAATGAGAATGAGGTAATTCGTCTCGTATGGCTGAGCCGCGTCGCGAAAAATCGCCGAGAATTTATAAATTATACTCTTTGTACCACCCCCTGAAATATTTAGAATCTAGCCAAGAATTTTAAGCTGACTGTCGGCCGACCTTCATCCGACGAAAATATGATCTCCGACTTAACTTTATTCGCCTTAATTACAAGCGTTGTTTAGCTTACTAATTAAAAACCTTGCCTTGCTTTTAATCAAATTAGGACATAATGATAGGAAAGGTTAACTCTGTGAGTATTTCAACTTTAATAAGATGCTATCGAGTATTTCTTGGTAGAAAAACAGAACCACGAAGTTTAAAACTGTCTAAAGTGAAAGTCATTTAAGTGCAGCGTAGCGAACTAGCGAGACAGCTACGATCGTGCGCTTGTACTCGTAGCCTCGTAGCACAAAGCGTAGCAGCGTAGAGGCTTAGTTGGCTGCTCGCCAGCCTACCTGTTGTTACTGTCATGTTCTTAAGCCAGCTCGTAGGCCTCCTCGGCTAACTGTTGCATGTGCTTAACTTCGAGGAAAAAGCCGAGAAAATTATACGAACCATTACATAAATAACAAGATTCTATTATCTAGCGAGCATCAACCGCAATTACCTGAGCAGCTACGACGGTAATAAGTCTGGAGACAATTTAGAACAAGAGCATGCATTATTATATTATTCTTTATTATTTTAGTTGGCTGCAACCCGGTTTATTCGAGTTTATTATTAAGAAAAATAGCAAGAAAGAGAATTTGAATAATTCAACGTGACTTCATAGTGCAGCGACTGTTTAAAGAACTTCGTATAATTCCAGCATTTCAGGTGCAACAGTAGTGTATGAAAAATTCAATTGTAAATTGTTCCTTTATAAAGAACATGAGGGAGCGAGATGTCTTTGTCATGTCTTAGGTAAAGCTGGTTGTTCAACTCAAATAATGAGTCGACTGTTCCTGAATCAAGAAGTACTGAGGCCGGAAAATGCTTTGTGCTTAATTTATACTTAGATAGACAGTTTATTTGCTTTGTGGGTTTAAATAAGGCTACTTAGAACTGTAAACTTGAAGGAAGATATTATTAGATGACTGAGCAGTTCCCTGCTTTGTTGATATAATCCTTGAGTCGCTTTTCAACCGTTTTGGACGAATAGGTTCCTTGACTTGAATCACCTGTCCGTCTAGTAAGCAGGATAATGTAATTTTCTCACAGTAAAATAAAACAATCATTATCCGATTTATTAAGATCACCAACGGCAGAAAGTCATCATCTGCCTAGCTTTCCAACTATGTTGGAGCCGGCTTCCAGTCTAACTGGATGCAGCTGAGTACCTGTATTTTACATTTCAATCTTTTTTATTAAATAAATCCAGCCTAAGTTACTCCTTATACCATAAGCTACATGTTAGTTAAACTCCCGTCCAGGCCGTTCGGAGATTTGTCGAAATTAACAAACAGACGGACAGATAAAAATAAAAATAAATGCCTTTTAGTTAACTACGTTTTATTTTTTGGGGAGTGGAAAATCATCAAATAACCCCTCCCACTCTGGGCAGAAGAGAGTGTCAGACTTCTGCTGACGAAAACCCACCCATATTCCTTCTTAGCCCTTTGTGTCGAGGTGGCGGTTTCTCTCGACGGGTTGTTATAACTACTGCCGTATAGTTTTATACGCATTCAGTAAAAACCTGTTATTCTGAAATTTGTAATTTCAGAATAACAGCTTTTAAATAACACAGACATTTAAATTTTTATTTATTTATCGACACATTTGTAAAGTTTCGCATGCTTATTTAAATAGATTTCGTACAAATGTCTAGAGAATTTTTTAGACTTCTTATAGTCAACTACCAGACATCTAGCACAAAACACATCGTAACATACTCCGGTCTGCACTGCACCCCGGAGATAGTTGTACAGTCTGAGTCTCAGTCTAAACCACAGCCTCCGAAGATTAACACGTCAACCTTCATCCCCGCTAATTCTTCTTACCCCAAGATATTTCATTTGAACTACTAAGTACCCTGATACCCTCTACCGCAAAATGTTCCCAGGTATATAATCCCATATGCCCAAATAGAAATTTTGTACACACGTGTGAGATTTAAACCGGGCTCTCTTGGGAGGTCCCTCCGTCAATATAAAGGTACGGGAAACAAAACATGGTTTTAACTTACTTGTTAGGTTTTTGGTATTTTGCTGCGATGTTATATGTAAGGGCGAATGGGTTACTTGCTCAGTAAAACTAAAAGAAAAATGAAATCGTAAAATGTAAAAAAATTAAGTTGTATTGACATAAATTGTAATGAAGCTTTATTCGAGTAGTTAGAAAATAAAATCTTTCCTGTTAATCGTGACTTCAGTATAGAAATAAATCGAAGTTATTTGTACTGTATCATAAAACATTACTTATAATATACAGCAGCTTTTTAGCATATACCTGAAAAAGAAAATGTAACATTCTGTATCATAATAATGGACACATCGACAAATTCAACAGAGCCAATACAAAACCCAAAACATACTTCCCCTGCAAAGTTTAAAAAAATAACTATCCAAACTGAGCTTGCATAAAAAAATCTTTCGGAATAACTGCCACTCGTATTGTTTGCGATCGATGGACAAACACTTTATTGAACTAGTACAACGGTAATCTAGAGCTTGATCCAGTACCGTGTTTGCAAACATTTCAACGACGGATTTTTAGTTTTATCCCCTTTTTTAGGGAGTTACTTTGATTGCATACTCATATAGAATTGGGTCAATCGCGGATAAAGGATCAACATATGTTTTTCATGTGTACCTACGTAGAAATTCTAAATTCTCAGTTGATCTTGATTATATGAATACATACATACTCAACATCACATTTTTCCTATCGGTGTTGGCAGAAACCACAGAACGCAAGGCAATTGTTTTTTTTCCATTTTCATACATCTGGTCATACGAGTATACAACTCCGGTGGCGATTACTACAAACCTGACCTTTCTAAACGAACCTTCCTTTGAACCTCACCAATAAGGTCAGTGTATTTCCTTAAAACGTTTTCACTGCTGGAGTAGACATCCTCAGTAAAAGTGGTGGGCATAACCCATCAAGCGAGCCCAGTGCAGCTGCGTTCACGAACAAAACATATTACCTATCTTCCAAAATCTACCCGAATTTTAATTTAATTTATAAGCTACCTCACACTACATGAAAAACTCTCATCGTACAAATGGGTCATAAGAGTCCATAATATTCAATAGCTTGCTAGATAAGCCAGCTCGTTCCAAGCTGTTCTGGCTAGTTGCCAGGGTCACCTGTTGACTAGCTCGGATTTAAATGAGAACTAGGTATTTTATTTTTAAGAAAAAAAGACTTGCCATATGTGGTCTTTTGTGCGAGCATGAAGATGCGAGGTCGTATATGGAATTTTTAGGAAGCTGTGATTTAGGTTTTAGTTGCGGTGGTTATAAAAGGGTTACTTTCTTCGTTTATTTTTACGGAGTAACTGTGGCAGGACACTTAGCCAGGCGGGGTGATAGTAGGTGGAGTAAACCTGTGATAGAGTGACGTCCAATGGGCCTGCCACACGCACAAACTTCACCACAGTCTTGGCTGCGCGATTACAAGGTGCACACGGTACATTGCACATTGGTTGGTAAAACTGTATTACCATTACCAACCACATGCGCGATGTACTGTGCGCACCGTGTAATCGCGCAGGCAAAAGTGGGGTGTAGCTTGAGCGTGTGGACGGCCCACAAAGAATGAAAACAGAAGTGTTGGCCGTCCAGTGGCGAGATGGGCAAACGACATTGTTGCCATCGCGGAAATATTCAAGAAGAGGTTGACTCAAGAGCGTGGAGCTTAGCACAAGCAATGATAGGCATATACCCAGCAGTAGGTGAAGTCGGGCTTTGGATGAAGATGATGATGAACTGTGACTTTCAACTTTCACATGTTAGGGCTCATATAAATCATCTTTAAGAATCCATGCGCAGTTACAAGCACTAAGTATATGAGCTCAGCATCGCTTCAGTTCGAGGCATTCGGAATGCCCTTCGTGAAACTCCATTCCACAACGCATACTTCTTCTATAATGTGTGGTTATTATAGTGCTAAATCTGGTGTCAAAGCTCCACCTTCATACTTGCACCTATATTTATATTTTTAATGAAGGAAAATTAATTTTGTTCGTCATTTATTTTTCTATTGTATCTCTTTCATTCCAAATTAACATTTTGATTATTTTGTTTCAGGTAAAGTACAACAAACGGAGCAGACAACATACTTAACCTTCGTCACTGTCCTTCTTATTTAAAATTCAGTAGGTACTTATTATAATATACATTGTTCTATAATTAATGAGAGCATCTCTCCGTGCTTGTGTTTCTGAAGCTTAAGGGAGCTGTCGTTGTCTCTTTTAAAAGTCTGTTTACAATAGTCACTTCTTACTTCCACCACTTTATTTGATTGCCTAGTCAAGGTTCAAGAAGCCATTGAATTTTGATTTCAGCTATCTTAAAGATAGGTTTTACAATGCTTTGGTAAACACAAACTTCTGACTGCCTTGTTGGTGGTTACAAGCGCTACTGATGCCCTTGCCTGGGTAGCCTTGCCTAGAAGTACAGTGCTGCAGAGGTGTATGTGGTAGTACCTAACATTTTTTGCCAAAAGTTGCCCCTTACTTTGTCAAAAGCTACTTAACATTTTAATTTGCCCACAAGTCACTAACCTACAAGATACAAAGAATGAATCTCATACCAGCTAAAGTAACTTGTAAATACAAAGTAAGCTCTATTCTTCAGCAAAAGAAAAATACATTTAAGTCAGTTGTTCAGTCAGTACCTCAATCAGATACATAAAGACAATATCTTATTGCTTAGCTCGAAAAACGTAAAAATCTCCGACATTGTACCTCCCAACTTTAGTGCAGTTATTAACAATTTTATGTTATTTCCCGACCAACAAAGGAGCTCCGAAAAAAACGTTATATAATTCGAAAAATTCTAATTAAGGTGGGCAGCTGGCGTTCTGCTTTTTTTTTAATTTTCCCGTCGAACTACGCCGTCAGATGGCACCAAAGATGTTTCAGGCTCTAAAGTAACAACAAAGTTGTGACCTCCTTTATCTCGTGTCACATCCCCCTTATTTTTATTCATCGTTCATACCGCCGTGTTTACGAAATTTAACCAAAAAAACAACTTGGGAAAGGAAGCGGCTGGCTTCAAAATTAATCACTACACCGATGTCGTCATATTCACCAATTTCAGTTTATATTTTACATACACGTTTTGACTCCCTCGTTGATCTTGTGGTCGCAAGGGTTTTTCCCTCAGAATTTTTTCAGTGCCTGACTGATTGCAATGGGCTTCGCCCCCTATTTCGTGGGACTTTGAAATGTGAATCTGGGTACTATTAGATATACTCTATGTCTAACCCTTCCGAGATTACAGGCGGGATGTTATGTTATATTTATTTTTTACATAAAACATGTCAAAGTTCATATACCTAGTATAGGTTTGCAGCAAAATAACGAATTATTCCTGCGGTATAACACTGAACACAAATAAACATAGTTTGTTATTTAAAATCCGAACAGATGGATGTAACATGGTTGAATAAAATAAATATTAACCCATTCTGTACCTACTTCCATTTGATATTTAAATTTAAAATATTGACATAGCTCCCATTGCGCGTATTCGATTACCGGTTTTCAATTCGTTTTAACACAGCTACGGCTTGGCCGGAGGGCTCGCAGAGAGCATACAGTTCATAATTTACGAGATTCACGAGCGGAAACAATGTCCCAAACAAAATTGATAATGAAAACAATTTTACATCAGAAATTTAATCGAATTACAAAGTTTAAAAATGGGATCTCGCATTCCCGATCAGTATTACGGATACAAAAAGAATTTATTGGCACCGAAGGCGACTTGATTAATTTTAAAAATTAATTAACTCTCTTTACGTACGTAAAACTATAGTCTCGGATTTTATTTAATATCTTGTCGGCTCATTGAATTTTAATCTCCAATGTTCCAAAAAGTAGGTAGAGTTGGTTTAAAAGAGACTCATATCTTGTTAATTAAATCTCCTCAGTAGGGTGCCTTCGGGCGGTCGCTCGCGTCTTCTTTGCCTGCTTTTATAAATGCTGCCGAATTTCAGATATAGGCAAGCTTTAATTTAAACTTGACTTAAAGGGCGCTTAAAAGTATTCGCGTTTATTTAGCCAAATATTATATTAATAGCTAGTATACAAGTACAAAAGATTCTGTCGTGTCCTTTGCAAAATATTTCTAAGGAATGTCGAGTTTTCCGTTATTAGCTATCGTTCATAAAAGCTGTACATTTAATGTTTACTGTCTCTAAAGCAGGGAATTAAATGATACCTGTTTGTTACGTCAAATTTAATTACTGTTGTTTATTATAACATTGTTTGCTTTGTCTTCTTAAAATTAACTGTCAATTGCTGTTTTGTAATAAAATTTATGAGTCTACCTAGCAATTTCTTAACTATGTTGGCGTCGGCTTCCATTCTAATTCTTACATGTCAACCTATCTAACCTCGATAACCCTGTTAGTACTGGGTATATCTGAGTACCAAGGGAAAGGTATCTATAGATATCCCTTTTTTTTGGCGTTTGGGAAATCATCAAATTTAACACTCCAATAGTCGCGCGTTCTACCATTGTAGAACGCGTGTACATTTTGTTGAATTTTGTCGCAAGTTGAAGGTCAATCACTCACACATTCTTAGTATTCCTCAATTACTAGGCAATAAACTATTGTAGTGTCCTTGCAGTGACGGACGCGGCCGCATGTCTGTGAAATTTGGCACCAAAAGTGAATTTCTACGATTGTAGAACGCGCGACCACTCGCGTGACATTTTTCTCCTAAGGGGCCGGTCCACCAGAAACCTTTGTAATATATGTAACAAGTGGATTTGTCCCGACCATCAGGTTCTTCTTGGTCCGACTGTGTCAAAAACAAAGAAATTGAGGTGGAAGACATGACTGATTAAGAAATAAGAGACTTATGATGTTAAGAGCAAAAATTTTGCGTTTTTTTTGTTATTTTCAAAAAGGCTGGTTTTAAGTTCTTATTATGTTTATATACGATTATGTTTTGTTTGTTTTACCTTTATAATTATAAAGTTTATCTCAATATTATATAAATACTTTTTATTTATGAAACTTTGCTTTAAAATTCCATCATTAAATATGTTCTACAAATGTAGAACGCGCGACTACTAACGTTCCAAACAGAGGCGCGCCTACTGGAGTGTTAATAACCCCTCCCGCTCTTGGGCAGAGTTATTATCAGAATTTCGAACCACTGACGACAATCGACGGCCGAGATCAACGGCTTAGCGCGCTTTCCAAGGCTCGGGTGAAACTTGGTATGTAACGGGTGGTCACACACACTCACACCACCCTAGGCCAGCTCGGCTTTGTCTTAAGAACGACCCGAGCGGCTGTTATTATTTAACCCTGAGCTACACTTTCTAATAATGATATAGCTAATAATTAATGCCATAGCGACTGTTTCTGTTCTATTTAAGTAATTACTTATGTTAATTAATCAAATATTGTTTTCTATTATCTGTATCGTAAGGCCGAATTTCGAATAGAAGACTGAGTTAGACTATAACCAAACAACATACAGAAATATAGGCAGTCTTTAATAAATAAAGAATTACCTCTCAAAATTCGACGTATTTATAAAGTAAATGTTCAGCTAATATAAAAGGGGAAAAGATAGAATAAAGAGCGTTAACAAAGCGATAGATAACCGCATTAAAACCCTTTGTTAGACCGGTCTGACCGAGAGACGGTCTGACCGTTTGATGGATCGGCTCCTCGATTATGTGGAGATTAAAATTCATTAGCCATATGAGATGTAAGGACCGTGATAAGATATCAATATACCCTTAATGAACTTGTAATTTATAATGTTGGGATTTTGGGTTTTGAAGCACTCGGCCTGGATATGAGAATGTGACTTTAACGTGTGTCAATGGAGTGTTGTGTGTATATTTAGTGTGACAATTTAAGTCACACTAAATAGCTCTCAAAAATAGATGACAATGTAAAAGTCAATTGTAAGTAATCTCGATTTCTATTTGTTAAAATATTTATTAGTTGATTTTATTTGTATGTCTAAATTAAGAGGTTATTTTTAAATATTTTTTGTGTTGACTAGTTGAGAATGCCTTGTTGCATTAAGTCCGCCTATTATATGTACCACGAATCCACGATTGTAATTTAAATAAATGTGTGTAAGTACTTTTTCGAGTGGCTAAAATCATATAGGAACATACAAATAAATAAGATTTAAATGTTCAGGTAACGTACTGTAAACAGTTCGCCAGTTTTATTTGTTGCGGTAACATTTAGCAAATAAAAGGTATTCCACAAATTGACTAACAGGACGAAAAAAAATAGTTTTAGTTCGGACGTACTGTCAGTGTTTGGTCTGTTTAAATATTAAATATCTAGTCAATCGAGAACGCGATTCCTCTGTGAGCCTCGTATGTCGTAAAACTTGTTGATTTTTGATATTCCTTTTTGATGCGATATGCAATCGTTTGAAGTAAATATGAAACAGAATTTATTATTTCATTTTTATTTACTGGCTTACATCCGAAGCTGTCGATGGGAAACATTCGGCGTATTTATGTAAAGCGGAGATTTCTCCATGAAAACATTCATCCAGTTTTGTGTAAAGAAGAATAAATATTGCGATATTAAAGTAAATATGATTTCGGAGTGGGTGGAATTTGGATTATGTAACGTACCGCATTTAACGTTTAATGTATTAAATACTGCAGTGCTTGATGGTATTTGCAGTACAACGGTGCTGCTTAGACAAATAGACACGTTATCAAAACCTATGAAGATTGTAAATAATCCTCTGAAAACTGGGTCTGCCTCATCTAATAAACCTGGTAAGTGCACTATTGCAAATAAACCCCCGTGGGAAAAGGACATGAGTTTATGTATGTGTATGTGTGTGTATGTTTATGTGTGTGTTGGTTAATAGTAACCAACACTAGAATATGTTTACTCCACATTCCCTTAAAACTTTTACATACACCCTTTTTCGTGCGACCTAAAACGGTCGAACGGACCATTGCTAAAAAGAAACGAATGAGAAAATCAGAAATTTTTAATTAGTCATCAGCAATTACTTGATGTACCTGGCAAAAACGAAAACTGAAGCTGTCAAAATATCTGATCCAAAAGAAATAGATACCTACTATCTCCACAAAATAAAAGCGTATTTTAGTTTCATTTACTCCTATACTTATAGGATAAAATAATAATATGATTTATACCTTCTACAATTATTTGTAAATGGTCACAAAATGTCAATACTAATGACGTAAAATATACTGCACTGCGTCTGTGATTATTTTTAAGAAATTTATAAGCTTTTTAGAATATTTTTAAAGCGGGCATTTTAGACTCCCAGAGTTTAATCGCTATCAGTCCAAAACTCAGTCCACACATTAAAGAAGTTCCTTTTTACTTTAGAAGAACTTGGTAATATTGTATCTCCATTTTCAATAGGTTTTAACCTAAACAGGGAAACCAATCCAGTAGGCCTAAATCGCTGTCAACCTAAAACTTGTCCTACACATAAAAGAAGTTCGTTTTTGGTTGTTTGTTTGCCTACCCGCATACCGCGACCGACCTCGTCACCCGCTTGTTTATGATTAACACCGCATTTTATTGTGCTCGTTATGACAATACACAATGTTATGTAAGGCTTGTTACAGAAGAAAAGGTAAATAAAAAACCCTCCTGAACTTGGGTTGCGACTCCAATGTTTTTTGTTCTGAGATGTTAATTAGTACGATGTTGAAATCGGATTTCAGGTAGTTGATTCTTTTAAATGCATTGTCTTACTGAGTACACTGGCAAGTTTCTGTACTGTAATTGGTTTTTTTTAAACACTACTTATTGCACGATACTTCACTCATCTGATGTTTAAAATATTTGATTTAATTTTATTATTTGAATGCGTGATAATACTTAGTATCAGGGTAACTGAGATCTGCTCAGATGACAATAGAGAAAACGAATTTTCCCAGATATGAGACCTAGCTACATCGATTTAGCTCCCCGTAGACACCCATATGGCAACTTTCATCGAAATCGTTAAAGCTGTTTTCAAGAACGCGATTACAATGCTCATAATATAATAGTTAGGTAAGGATTAACATGTGACCGAATAAACCAGCGTTAAAAGGGTTAAAAAATTCATCAGCATCAGTGACATTTTAAAGAAATTAGAGCCTTCAATACTTCGAAAAGGGTTATGTATCGAGAAGCACTCTAATTTTCGTATTATAAATTAAATGGACACATTACAGTTCTCCGGTAAATGTGCCCCGGGCAAGAGATGGTAGGTACAAAGGGATGGACCCGGCTCCATTATTGAAAAGGGGGTGATCAAAGCCATGCGATACGTTTTTCATATATTGTAGTCCTTTTTCTATTTCTGTTTGTACACGTGGATACCATTCATGTAAAGTTACAAAACTGATGTGCGTCCGTTTGTATGTCAACAAAATAAACAGAGTTTTAAAAAGCACGAATACATCATTGTTTGGTACCTATGCGCTGTGAAAACTTTATTGTTCGTGTTACGTGGAAAATTGTGTTGTTCCAACTTTTTATGCAACGTTATTACTTACGGTTCTCTCAAAGAGAGCTTTCGTTTAAGCCTTTACCTAGCTGAAGGCTGCTTTAATGTAGGTAATGTAAATGTATAAAATAAATAGCGTAGAAAATATCTAGTTTGCATAACTAAGCCAACTGCAAATTTTAACTGAATGCTAGTTTAAATTGACTGAGTTAAACCTTTAATCTCCTAGCGTGTATAATATTAATGAACGTTAAATTATAAACGATAAATAAGTGATATTTTATTACACGAATATTAGTAAATTCATGAAAAACATGGAATACATAAAGAGACAATGGAATACATATTCTGCTTAATATAAAACACCCGCGAGCCTATGGCCACGCCTCAAGTTACAGGCGGGCGGACTTCTATATTTTTGGACCGGACTTTTTACTTTAAGATTTTAATCTATAGGTACTTCTAATATACTAATATTATAAAGAGGTAAAGTTTGTGTGTTTGTATATTTGTGAAATTGTAAGGGGTAATCTCGGGATCTACTGAACCGATTTTAAAAATTCCTTCACCAATAGAAAGCCACATTATTGCTGAGTGTCATAGGCTACTTTTTATCCCCGTATTCCCACGGGAACGGGATCTACGCGGGTGAAACCGCGGGACGTCCGCTAGCTATCTATAAAGGGAGGAATGAGGATAATATCGGGAGAAAGGATTTGGATATGAATGTGGATGGGTATAAAAGTAGAGGAAGACCAAAGAAACGATGGATGGACTGTGTTACGCATTCTTAACACAGTCCATCCATCGTCGTCCTCCTTTTATGCCATATCATTATATGGCAAAAGTCATGAGATGACGAGAAACAGAGAAGTATGGAATAAAAAGACATGCTGCGCCGACCCCAAATGAATTGGGATAAGGGCAAGCGAATGATGATGATGATGATGACAATTGGTAGAGGCCTATGTCCAGCAACAGAGTGAAACTGCGATAGAGTGAGTTGATTTAAACAGAAAGACCAACGCAACTTTCTCTTGACGGTTTCCACTGATAACGGGAAGGCTGCTCAAAGCCAGTTTGCCTTCAAAGCAAGAGAGAAGAGGCACGCTCGTTTCGTCGTAAACCTCATCCATCGCTTTCAAAATGAGCTGATTATGTATAGGTAGCGTAAGCATATATACGGCTTATAAGAATAAGGATGATTCATGACAAAAAAAAAACTTTTTAGTCCGTCAGTTAGAGGTATTCCACATTGGGCACCCGCTTTAACGGCACCTGAGGTAATGGCACCTGAGGTCCACATACGGCACCTGTCAATATTTTTCGCAAGTGCCATTAGTGGAATAGTTTATTATTTAAAATTTTATTCCACATACGGCACCTACGGATCAGTAGGTACTACTAGTGTTAGGGGGTGGTTTGTCTGAACGGACCGCTGTCAATTCTTTCTGGTCCGTAAAAAAAAAACATAAAAAGAAAAACATAAACAAAAAAACATAGTTAGAAACAAAAAACGAAAAATATTGAATACGTGTTTTTTTTGTTTTATCAAATTAACCAAAATTGGCGAAGATGTGAGGCCGGAAAAAATGTTATGGAACCTAGGTACTGCAATGTAGCGTCACACGTATTTTCGAAAGACTGTATCGTCTTCATTTTTTGTGTACGTGAAAAAGAGAAAATGTAATGTCCAATATTTTTTGGAAATCTGACTTACTAATTAGATTTTTTTGTCAACTACCCTATTGTTTTTGTCACCACATGAGTTAGGCCCGTAATCCACCAAAGCGGAGAGGAGAGGAGACGAGAGGAGATGTGTTTGAATAAACCAATCCGATTTCGTTATTTCCACATCTCTTCTCCGCTTAGCTTTGGTGGAAATGGGTCAAGCGGAGAGGAGAGGAGATGTCTCATTTTTCTATAGAATTTTGTGCAGCGAGCGAGCAAGCGGCGCGGCAGAGCGGAGAAGTGTCTAGTCGGGCGGCCGGGCTTCACCCAGCTGCCTTCTCCGCGCGCCTCGCACGTTTTGTTTTGTTTTCGATCTCTCACAGCTCACATCTCTGCTACACACAGCTCACATCTCCTCTCCGCAACGCATCTCTTCTTCGCTTTGGTGGAAATAACCTGCCAGCTTCGCGGCACATCTCCTCTCGTCTCCTCTCCTCTCCGCTTTGGTGGATTACGGGCCTTATGAGTACTTATAAGTTTTGCAGACTTTCATACTTTCGCTTACATTGTAAAAGCAGAACCCAATAAATATGTAGATTCATTCGCTTATAAATTAATCCATTCACCTGTACGGCCATTGGTTTTCGTATTACCGTATGCTGCAATATAAATAAATACTATTAATACAGTGTACATTCGATTTTTCTCTTGTATGACAGAGAAATATTACACGGAGTATACAAGCTTCGTTATTCAGGGAACCTTCCCGTGCATCCAATTAATTTGATTTTTTTAACTGTTGTAACGCAATTAAGGGAATATTTTAAAAGGCCTTTGTGTCGAAACCGTCGTGCCAGATATAACATTTTGGTAAAAAATATTTGGTATGTTTTTTCGTAATTGATCGCGAATGTAGGTTTTATTGTATTCTTTATTTCATTTAGTTAATGATTGCCGTTTAAATATGTAGGGTTAACTGGACTATACGTTTGAAACTGTCGTTCGGCTATTTAAGGCATCGTACCTCCTGAAAGAATAGACTGAACGTCTTCCATTGTTTTTAGGGTTCCGTACCTCAAAAGGAAAAAACGGAACCCTTATAGGATCACTTTGTTGTCCGTCTGTCTGTCTGTCTGTCTGTCAAGACCTTTTTTCTCAGGAACGCGTGGAGGTATCAAGCTGAAATTCATATCAAATACTCAAGTCTATGGTCTCTTGGAGCTGTGAAAAAATCAAACTTCTAAGTCAACGCGATCAAAAGATACTCCCGTTTATGCCGCAAATTTTCGACACTCGCAAGGGAATCAAAACCTACAGGGTACTTCCCGTGAACTCAGAATCTTGAAATTTGGTACGAAGCAACGTCTTATAGCATAGATAAAGGAATAATTACGAAAACCATAAATTTTTAGTTACATCAAGATACTCCCGTTTATGCCGCAAATTTTCGACACTCGCAAGGGAATCAAAACCTACAGGGTACTTCCCGTGAACTCAGAATCTTGAAATTTGGTACGAAGCAACGTTTTATAGCATAGATAAAGGAATAATTACGAAAACCATAAATTTTTAGTTACATCACATAATATTTTTTTTTTACGGAACCCTCGGTGCGCGAGTCCGACTCGCACTTGGCCGGTTTTTTTTACCCACGACGGAACGGAGACGGTATATGCGTTTGGGGTGAGAGGTTGTTTGTGTGTTTGTTTGTTTGTTTGTGTGTTTGTGCAAATACATGTTGCCATTTTTCTCCAAAACTACTAGTCCGATTTTGATGCAGTTTTCAGTTACGGGTTCGGGTTTGATTGGTGCATGTTCTTAGATAGGTGTTACGGAGACAACTCACCAGGGGGCGCTGCAGCAAAAATTTTTTGTGCAAATCAAAGTTGCCATTTTTCTCCAAAACTACAAGTCCGATTTTGATTTTGTTTTCAGTTATGGGTTTAGGTTTGATTGGTGCATGTACTTAGATAAAAAAAAAAGTAAAAAGTTTAAAATAAAAAGCAAAATTAAAATTTTTGAAAAAACCCACGACTGTTAAAAATTAATTGAAAAAAGGATAAAATAACATAAAACACCCACCTTAAAAAAACCCAAGAATGTCCGTCGGGGGCTAAAATTTTTATTTTTTTTACAAATAGGCTATGGAGTTAGAAAAATGAGAACACATCGAACAGGTGCATTGCAGTATTTTTTTCAGATATTAAATGTTGCCTGGTTTTAAATACAAATAAAAGAACGTCGCATTCGTAATCCTCAAAGGGTCTGGGCAAATGTGTAATAGTAGGTACACCCACATTTCCCGTTTTATATTTAAGTCCCATGTAATAGTGAGCGAGCCAATTGCCATCAACGGGCCACAAATCCATATTCCCTGACTGCTACAGAGAAAATTATGATAGAATAACTAAATAACAATTTGCCCGACCAGGGAATCGATCCCAGCACTTAGAAAGAAAGAAAGAAAGGAAGAAAGAAAGAAAGAAAGAAAGAAAGAAAGAAAGAAAGAAAGAAAGAAAGAAAGAAAGAAAGAAAGAAAGAAAGAAATGTTTTGTGAGATTTACAGTAAGGTATAATACCAAACCATGCAACGCGTTTAGTACTCAGAGATTATCAGATATAAATTATTATTGAAAGCCGACCTACACATCATCAATTCTACGCAATTACTAGCCTTAGGCACATACGTCTATAGTTGTTTGCATGTAATAGGCATTTGGCGTCATACCTTCGAATCTATTGAAGTTAGTAGGTACAGTAGAAACACTGGGTGTACTTAGAGATGTGCCGTTGCCGGCAATATTGCCCGAAGTGGGAATTTTGGTGGCAGATTGCCGTCAATATTGCCGGGAATGGAAATATTTGGGATTATTTCTTAATTATAAGTCAAATGAGGTACGGAAACTATGTAATACACTTATAATTAGCATTTATAGACCATAACCTACATTGACCGGATTTTCAATATTGCCAATGCTGCTGACAATTTTGGTATTTTAAAGGTAGTGGCAATATTGCCACCAGGCCTATCACTAAGTGTACCTACCTAATCAGGTCTATTAATTATCTGCCTAACCTTTTCCTATGTATGTTAAGGTCGGCTGCGAGTCTGACCGAATTTAGCTGAATACCAGTATTATTGTACATTAAGATTGCCTATCTGACTTCCCCAAGCCAGTTAGTACTGAGTAGTAAGGTAACATCTGATTTTTTCTTCTAAATTAATTAGCGCTTTTCCATGGTTAAAGAAGAAAAGGTTCCAAAGATGGGCCCAAATCTCTTTTTTTTATTTTTATCTTAAATAGAACGGCCGAAGCCAATTACACTTTTTGAACACATATAATAATTTATTATCTTACATAATATAGTGATCTATCAAAGTTTGAAAAAATACGTCATATGTATATAGGTAAATGGACATCGCTAACACACAAAACAAGAACCAAATCAATAAATAAAATTAGTTCGTAAATACAAACCGCAAAAGTAAATAAAAAATTCAACATATTTTTATGAAACAACCCCTACGTCATGTACATCTCCACAAGTTTACTGAATGTTATCCTTTAATTCTGTGTTCGACATGAAACAGTGATTTCTGCGAAACCAAATGGTTCAGTTATATGTATATAGTGGTACCTCATGGGTTTATTTACTCGCTCCGAGCGAACGGGAGGTTATTGACGGACTATGCTTTTATTACATCTGGTCAATATATTCCGGACTGTTTTTGTTTCAAACTGTAGGTACGTTTCATATGCAAATATTCGATTGTTTTGTTGTATATAAGGTCCCATTAAAATAGGTGGACAAATTTTAACACAGCGTTGAGTACGTTTAACCAAAGATATCTAAACAAAAAAAAAACATTAAATAATAAATTATTAATCATCATTCATTTTTTTTTTTTTTTCATTTCATTTTATTAAAGAAATAATAATTATTAATTATTATTTCATTAATTATTATTTTTGTTTTACTTAAAATAATAAATTGCCGGCACCCTAGAACAAACTCATCCGTTATGAGTAGGTACTTAAATGCTTTTTTCTTATTTATTTTTTTACGATCGTTCTTAGTTTGGTGGTCTGAATGATTTCTAAAATTTTGTCCATTTTTAATTGTACCTTATATTGCGGTTTATGTGTCTCTAGCTAAGTATTTATTAAGTTCAACAAACTTGGTGCTGTCTCCAAAGAAACATAACAGTAGGTATGCCTGTAATCCCAAAAGGTTAAATAGAGGTGCACCTATTAGCACACTCACATTTCGCTTGTTATGTTTAAGACCATCTACGACTATTGCCATCAACGGGGCTAAAATCTGAATCTGAGAAATTGGAAAAAAACCCAGGAACACTTTGTCCGACCTGTAAATCAAACCTGGGACCTCATACAAGCAGTCGCACGACAAAGAATTTGTCTAAAAGAAAATGTGACACAATCTCTTCAATAGATATTACCCGTAATTCCGTAAAGCTATGCCAGTAAGTGCCAAAGAAAATAGACTATCATACTAAAATCTTAACATTTTTTCCATGTAGCAAAGTTTCGAAGAATCACCTTCCACTATGAAATCTAGCTGAAGTTTATGGCAAATGAAGAAAAATTGTGAACGGCGCCAAAGGTCGTGTTGTCTACGAAAATAGGGGAGTAAACTTATAGGAGCCACTACATCACATTCTTTCTGACAGCGAATATTCACTTTGTTTTATAATAAAATGCTCTTCCTCAGGTAAAATTTATAGAACCTCTTACTGAAATAATAACGTACCTTCTTCTTAGCTGCAACAAACATTGCTAAGACCATAATACTAAATATTAGAACAAGGAAACACCCCTCATATAGACAAATGATGGATCGATCAAACAACAATGGAAACTGCCAAAATAAACAAACAATATACAAACTCGAAGAAGTTACCACTCAATAACGTTAAAAATGAGCTCTCAAATAGCAAGAAAATTGTTTTTCAAACCACCATCGAACGCGGTACATCGGCAAAATGAAAAGTTTCCCTATCAGCCCACTGACACATCGATTGGCGTTTACATCTTTGTTGAAGAAATTGTTCGAGATTATGCAAAGCAACTTGGACCTTAAGCCGAGGAACGAAGCCTAAATACGTGTTTAAAGTCGATTTTTCTATGTTGATGGAGTAGACGTTTGCGAGCTGCCATCCGGCTATTGGTAAGCAATCCATCATTCGAGAGTGTGAAAGGAACAAAAGCTATATAGGATAATATCACATCTAAATATGAGATAATACTTAGGCCAGCCACGCAACTAGTTGTGGCTCAGAATATTCTTTTAATATTGTTTGAGCAACATTAATGTATTTACCGAGTTGTTGGATTAGAGAATACTAGAATTACAAAGTTAGGTAGTTATTTGCCGAGCCGTTTTAAAGTATCGTCCGACCCGAGGATAATATTGTTTTTAGGAAAAACAAACCGGAAATGGATGATTAGTTCCAAAGATTACGCCCTTCACCGAACGGTTTTTTTTCTTAGCCTTTACTGTCCCACTGATGGACAAAAGCCTCCCTATAGCCTTACACTCTTCTTTCATGTGCTTTTCTCCGGCCAATTTGTTACGAACGCTTCTAAGTTACGTTACCTCGTTCTAATATTAGTTTCGAGAAACAATAACCAATTATAATCAAGATCAGCATGAAACATATCGCGTACCGTAATAGGTTGTATCTAGCTATAGGTGTGTGGAGTATTAATTGTGACATACCGGAGCTGCAAGCTTCGCAGAGAATGCCTATGCAATTAATCGGACACAAACGTAGGGAACCCGTTTCTGGAGTGATCCACCACGTGGAGAGCCACAGTATTGACGTTCCTCCCTCATCATTGTTGCTTAACAGCTCCTTTATCTTCCGATATATGTTACATGCTGGAACGTGCAATATTGTCAGTATTTGTGGTTGTAGAGCTGCGAAATTGATCGAGACCCTGTAAGGCCGTGCGTACGGCGGCAAAACTTTGAATAAACTTTGGCCTCACCAATTCCATTTGAGTTTCGACGCAAAGTATTTTTTTCTGTTTATTATATCTGAACTAAGTAGGTATAAGTATGTAGCTTTATATACCAAAAAAACCTTTGTGAAAGCTGGACAGAAGGTGACATTATAATTTCTTATTTACTTATCCTAAATTCTTGATCAAAGAAGGCACAATAAAATTCCATTAACAAGGGCGCTGATATCTAAAATTAAAAAATATTAAGTTATATCAGTTTAGTTATTGACTGCAATTCTAACATACAAAGTTAAATACCTTTTGGCCTACTTTTATTGTAAAATCATGTTTTAACTTGAAGGTGCAAGTCAACTATTTTATTTATTTTTATAAAGGAATTTTATTCTAAGGTCGGCAGCCGATAAATGCACGACATCCAGAAATAAGCACAAGGCACATTAAGATTCAGAAAATGTACTGCCCAAACAACCAGATTTATTTTTATTTAACATCTCTCTAAGGTTAGGTTAGACACTTCATAGGTATAAAATGTTTGATGGCAGCCTAGAACGCTAGCCTGTGGTTTATAGGCACTATCAAAGATGTCAATATTTATTTATTGCCCCGCTTGCTGAAAGTAAGCCGTTCAGATGTTTTTCTTTGACATTTTCTTGAGTCTTTATTCAGAACACTTTGATACTTTATTCATAATAGTTTATGCGAGATATAAACAATGTCCATTTGAATGGAATACAAAGCATTATTTTATATTATTAAGGCTTTATTCACGTTTCAACTCACATTCATGAAAATCGGAACGCTCTGACATATTTATTTATGAAATGTCTTTTATACAGAACATTTTAAGGTGAGACTGAGCTAGTGAATATCAAAATGGTATTTTATCTGTCAATTTTATGGATGCTTGGTTAATTTAGTTTTCGTTCGCTCGGTAGAAAACAGACTAATATATACCTATTTAATCAGAATGTTATCAGACTTGTAAAATTTTACGTCGAATACATAAAAGTACGTTGATTTACTCGTAGCTTTGGGCGCTGTCATTCGACGTTTTTACCGGTTTTTATATGCTCGTGAAGTTTCGATTAAACCCCTTCGTAATAAACAAAATATACCGACCATTCAACCGTTTAGTTACAGGTATTTTGTTTTAGTGACGTTTCAAATACGATGAAAAAACTTACGAACATACGCAAACTATAACTTTTCTATTTAATTAAACCATGGCATGAACCACGTGGACACATGAGACTTAAACACTGCCCAACCCTTAGGGAATTACAGGCGTGACGTTATGTTATATTCAAATATGCATTTTTTATATTTTGCCGGTAATTTATTTATTCCTACAGTAACACATTACATAAAATATGTAGTACCCGATGAGATCCCACGATAGATGGAACGACCAACAAACATTTTTAATTCACACCACGGTCCTAGCCTAAATGTCAAGCTAAAAATATTCCAGTAATTTATCGACACATGTTCCACAATTTATGACTCCTGGATTATAAGTTAGATGCGTCTGGGGACAGCCCAGGAGTGGTCACGACTTGTTTGTGGACCTGATAGAGTATCCATTGGGTTAAATAAAATAAAAAAAACCGGCCAAGAGCGTGTCGGGCCACGCTCAGTGTAGGGTTCCGTAGTAATAATTCTTTTTTTGTTTGAAATACGGGCCAATGAAGCTTGACCTCTGGATTGTATAGGCGCTCATACGATTCAGGGACCAAATTATATTGGTTAACTGCAGTTTCCATCTGTTGTTTCCATCCAAGTTCAAAATAATTTTCCTAGAAAGTCCTTATAAAGTTCTACTTTTCAGATTTTTTTCGTATTTTCTAAACTTATGGTTCAAAAGTTAGAGGGGGGGGGACGCTTTGTTTTTTACTTTTGGAGCGATTATTTCCGAAATTATTGACATTATCAAAAAATGATTTTAGTAAACCCCTATTCATTTTTAAATACCTTTCCAACAATATATCACACGTTAGGGTTAAAATTAAAAAAAAAATCACTTCCCACTTTACATATAGGGGGGCTACCCTAATAAAACATTTTTTTCCAATTTTTATTTTAGCACTTTGTCGGCGTGATTGATACACATATTGGTACCAAATTTCAGCTTTCTAGTGCTAACGGTCACAGAGATTAAGCGAGGACGGACAGACAGACAGACATGGCGAAACTATAAGGGTTCCTAGTTGACTACGGAACCCTAAAAACGAGGAAATATTAATGTAGGGATCCTTGTTGGTTTATTTTTATTAGCTGACACGGTGGACGTGAGACTTAGAAAAAAGGTTAGGCTTAAAACATTGGGTAAGATCGGGTAATTTGTCCCAAGAGCCTTATACACATACTCATTTTTGTATTTTATCAAAGGTCTGAAAGTATAGAGGTCTCAAGTCCATTTGCCTAAAACAATATTATGTAAGTGAAGTTAATGCAGATTTTGAACTCTGAGTAGTGCGAGTGTTAAAATTTCAACAATGCAATCATTTTTCGATTGTTTTAATGTAAGTAAAATTAGGCATAAATCGGCATAATGTAGTTTTTCGGGAACCCGAAATCAAACGACACATTTAACTTGTTGCTTTAAACAAACGGCTCGCCAGCACTCAGATAAGCCCTGAGAGGCTTTCGATGTGTGGCTTAAACATATTTGTAATTAGAATAAGTTTTTTAGACAATAAATAAATAATAATAATAAACTTTCGGTCATACTTACCTCCTCAAAAACTCATTTACTTCAATTGAATATGAATAGCAATAGCGAGTTGCAAATTGTTCCTATTTACTTGGCCTGAGATGGCTGACTCAGTTTGCGAAACCTGCTGAGCCCCCGGGTGTATGTTGGTTTAAACTCAATGTCGTCATAAGCCCGGGTAATGTTAGTTTTCCGTTTGTCTTCCTCACTACAGTTCACGTGAGCTCAAAACTTGTTATATACACGTTTTGGAGACTGCAAGTCATCTTCTGTTTGTCTTGTCAAAGAATTGTGGAAATTGTTTCGCTGAACAGGTAGGGGTTTTGTTTGAAAATGTCGCTCTTTGAATAATTTCTCAGTAGCAGCCAAAGTTTGAATTTGTGGCCAGGTTCGCCTCCTTTTATGTCATTATCATCTGGATATAATTTTCCCAACAAGCACATGACGTGCATACTAAATCACAATAACATACAACGCATAACAAATATTTAGAAATACAACAGCTTGACTACAGCGGGTTACCACCTAGATACAGATAAATAGATACTTTAGGTACACGATTGCCCAACCCTTCTGATATCAAAGGTGTGATGTTATGTTTGTTTATCATAATTATCTATATTATATAAAAGAAAGTCGTGTTAGTTACACTATTTATGACTCAAGAACGGCTGGACGGATTTAGCTGAAATTTGGTAGGGAGGTAGCTAAGAACTAGAACCAGGAGAAGGACATAGGATACTTTTTTTTTAAAATATGTTCAAATATATTAGGTAGGGTAGTAGGTAGGGTAGTAGATAGGAAGGGAGGAAAAACGCATTGCAACGCATGCGCGGGTTCAGCTAGTTTATGTTATAGCAAGAAGTGGAATTCTAGCTTACTTAGAACATTGTCCAATTAATGTAAGTACACAAAGTATTTCATAGTGCTTCACCTGTTCCGACCGTGGGCCGAGATTTCATTTGTCGTTTGTTAAAGGGGAAGAAAAACGAGGAAAAAAAGAAGTTGTAAACTGACTTTATTATTACATTTTTATTCAATTTCCGAAAGTGGTTTCTCAAGCAAGACAAAATATATAATTTCCTTGGTTTTACGAAAAGAAAAGCAGAGATTTAAATTTTTAGCATAAATCTTCTAAAAGAACATAATTCTTATATCTGTCAAGGGTACTTTGAAACAATTACAAGTTGCGGTTGCAACGGAACAAAAAAACAATGATATAAGAAGGGTGCGTCATATACAGGGGGTAGCCAAATTGAAAAGCGTATGATATTGGATCTTGTTACACCGCAATCTAACTTGATAAATTAATTCATGACAACCGCATAAGGGGCATAGATAAGACATGCAACGGAGGAAGAGTTGGTGATTTTTTTGTGCTTTTTAGATAAATATTAATGTTTTTTCAAAAGAGTTACTCATCATCTCTTTTTGTCAAACTATGATATAATACTGAGTTTTTGGTTGCTTATGCTATAAGGAAGTTAGTACCTTTTTAAAAAAAACTATTCTCAAAAGTCAGTAGTAATTTTCAGACAGCTTTTCACACTTTCTCGGAAAAGCTTCCCCTATAATCTTCCATTCTTCTCACCGTGCGGTAAACTTCCATCCTTACATAGTATAAAACAAAGTCGCGTCTGTTTGTTTGTTTGTTTGTCTGTATGCTTAAATCTTTAAAACTACGCAACGGATTTTGATGCGTTTTTTTTTAATAGATAGAGTGATTCAAGAGGAAGGTTTTAGTATATAATTTGAACGACATCCACGCGGGTGAAGCCGCGGGCATCAGCTAGTCTAGTATAAAACTCACTAAAAACTAACCAACAATTTAACAAACGATCCACAAACTGTGCAAGTGACCCGTAATCGTATTAAATCACGAACAAATCCAGTTCAAAGCTAAAATCCGAGCGATTCATCTTCATTACCCCGCTGGCAAGACAAAATCTGTTAACAAAGCAACATTTTACTCTGTGCCACTGTTTTTGTTTCTTCCAAGACTTCTCCGATAAACTTTTAATGCGTTTTTCACTTCGTTATGGAATATTTCGATCTACTTAATTAGGTGAGAACAGGCGGGAAATGTCTTGTTGCTAGAAGTTACTTGGGGCTGATTTCAACATCGAGTTTGATCGCGATCAACGTGACTTCGATCAAAAGCTGTCGGAGGCAACATTTGGTGGCATTGATTTGGGATGTAAAGCGTTAAATATTGCGCATAGTATACTCGTGGAAAAAAGAAAAATCATGTCAAAGTTTACATATCGTTATACACACTCATGTTTTAATCATGAATATCTCATTATAATGTAATTATATTCATGTCATTACACATTTACATCTGAATGCACACGGACTGAGTATTGATATTAATTTGTAATAGATATGCCAAAAACAGCAAAGGTGGCCCAGTGGTGGTGGTCCCGACTTACGAACAGTAAGTGGGTTCGAACCCAGTCAGGCGCATTACTTTGTGTAATTTATCTAATCACCACTGCTCTCAAAACGGTGATGGAAAACATCGTGAGGAAACCGGCATGTCTTAGAACCAAAAAATTCGAAGACATGCGACATCTACCAATCCGCACTGCGCTCCGTAAACTATTTTCAAGTGCGTTTTTTTAAGTGTAAGTATGTGTTTATTGAAAAACGGTATCTTAATTAACTGGGTTGTGTAGGTCAGATAATATTACGCAATCACTCAATGTAAAATACTGATATTCCGCTGCCTCCGCTAAGACTGGATGAGGTTCATCTTTTGTTTTTTTTTTGGAGGGTGGGAAATCATCAAATTACTTCTCCGGCTCTGGGCGGAGCGGTCAGTAGAAGTCTGACACTCCCTGTGTCAGACTTCTACTGACCAAAAACTACCCATGTTCCTTCTAAGCCCTTTGTGGCTGAGGCCCGGTATCTCTTACGAACAACTCGCAGTAATTGTAACTCCAGACAAAATCGTTCTCGAATTGTAATAAGTGTACTACTACTGATGCCTCCGAGTGTACTAGATATATTATTCTGTTTGGACATAATAAAATAAATCCAAGGACAGTGAGATTACACTTTTCGACTCCATTAGTGTTGGTAATTAATAAATGGGTGATTTCAATGGTATTAAAAATTTAATTTCTCTTGGCGAGCGTGTATTACAATGTACAAAGGTATTGATTTTTGGATCAAAAATAAGAGCCGCAAGTGAGAGCCGTTCAGTTTTCAGAAATTGGGGTTATTTTGGTACTTTGTGATGAGGATTTCTTTGTTTGTGCGGTTGTGGGTTATATAATACAGTATATAATACGTTTATATATATATTATATTAGTAATATTACATTACTAGATAATAATATGTAGAGAGAGAAAACGGTGGACAGGATGTTGTGGCACAGCTCTTCTTTTGTTGGAGGTTGGGAAATCATCAAATGACTCTGGGCAGAGCGGTAGGGAGTGTCAGACTTCTACTGACTAAAAACCACCCATGTTCCTTCTTAGCCCTTTTTGTCGTGGCCGCGGTATCTCTTTCGAACAACCCGCAACCCCGACGAGACCCGCAGGCCTCCCGGTGACACAGCTCCCGGTTGGTATATGTTTAGCTGTGGCCTGCGATATGCTGAGTTGTTTGATTGTGATTTTCTATTTAATCACTGATGTCTCACTGTTAAACGGCACCCGTTTGCCTAACGTAGTGTTACGAACGTAGTTTTGTCTTTTTAGCCCCAAAGTGCTGTGTTCCATGACCGTTTGGCATAGGTACCCCAAAGCGCAACATCTGTGAGTCGGTCGTCCATGTCTGAGTAGGAGATAACCAATAAGACTGATATTTAAGATCAAGAAATCTTCCCATATCATAACAAAAGTCATCAAATGTGTTGAAAGAAGTATCAAATAATGCCAACATTTTCAATCTCTTTGACTACTTAAGACACTAACTTGAATCAACTCATCACAATTCTTACCACAAAAGCATGTGCACACATCTCATCATGTAAATTGAATACGTTAACAAACATGCAACATAATTGCAGAAACTTATTGAAACAACAAACGTAACTTAGTTTAGAATTGACTTGGCACAATGCGAGTTGCGTCCGCTTGTTTACACTAACTTAGCGCGGCACTGCGCCGCCGTGATTGCAACTTAATCGCTAACTTAGCGTTTAGCACAAGTTTTAATTCTTAAGGTATTGTACAAACTTATTGTTTGCTCACGAATACCCCAGCATTGTTAGCCGCGGTTGCAATTAGTAGCGGTCGCTGCAATTTACCTTATCACTGGAGTTATGTGCTAGATTAGAAAAAGTTATTCCGTATGTTAGAAGGAGAAAATTGTTGGAATCTTTTTCTTAGTTCTACAGGAACTGAGGTAAGACGGTGTAGCCGTTATAAGATATATTAGGATGACGAACAAAGTCTAGCTAGTTTTGCTTTTGAGGTACATTTCCTTGACAGATATTTTAAAAATCTCTCCGTCTGAGATACGAAGTGGCATTAGTACGCTTTTTGTTCCGTTTTTCTAGAAATTTTGAGGAACTCGGGGTAGATTTAACGAGCGCTTGAAGCTAAAATGTCGTTTTTATTCTGCTCAGTAAGATTCTTACGGATGTACCGAATGTTATTTATTATTTATTGTTAAAGTTATGAATACTCGTATTAGCTTTTGAAAGTGTGCGAATGAACTAGTAAGTTTAAATGCGATACTCAGTTTACCTGGAATCGTAACATTCTTTTTTAAATAATTGATCCAGTTTATTCTACAGAAGTAAAACAATAAATCAAGTATGTATTTAAATAAAAACAAATTGTTAACCGAACAACACTACATATTTCTAAAGCTACAATATTCTGTAGGTATCCATCTCAATTATTCGCAACAACATCCGCCATTCCCGCACTATTTTTCAAATCATTTATCATTCTAAAACTGCACGCTGACGTACCACATTTATATCTCACTGCAGAGCATCCGGCTGGCACTGTACCACGTCAGTTCACGTCAGCCGTGACGTCAGGCCGCATTCACGTCATTTCCCCTAAAAATAATAACTACACATCATTCAAGAACGTTTGCTAGCCAAGCTTTATGAATGTGAATTATGAGGAAGAAGAAATGTAATAAATTTACAGTTGTTTCTATTTTCTTCGTCGAAATTATATCATGTTGCGCATACTCTTAGTTTTTGTGAATTTTGAACTATCTGTATAATTGCATTTGTATTATATTGATTAATTATTATTTTCTTCTTTCGTGCCGATGGAACGACTTGTAGAGCCAGTAGGTGGTTGCTTTAATCGCGGCGTATGAGGCGTTTTAGGTCCTCTTAAGTGCAGGTGTTGGAACACTTCAGACCAAGTGGGCATCGTCGGGTCGAGAGTCACATTTCGTCAGCTATGTTAAATACCCATAACGTAGGGGATGAGCCTGTTGCCATCAGGGAAAAACTCAATTACACCAACCTGCATAAACCAATTTGCCAACCTGCATAGTTATTCACAAACAATAGAATAGAAACTGAATCAAATATTATGTCGTATCTGTATCTTTTTTTGACATTACGAGAACGAGCGAGTTAGATAATTATACGCCATAATCGATTCAGTTTGGATTAGATTGTTTGTGAACAGTTATGCTGTAAATCCAATCATCAAAAGTCCGCACTCGGGGTCTGTCAGCGAGCAATGGAGCGTAGTATCCTTGGAGTTAAGCTCACTGATCACGTAAAAAAGTCGATACTGCGTTCCAAAACTCAAATTGCCGATGTAGGTCACACGGCTGCCAAGCTCAAATGGAACTGGGCTGGCCACATCTGCCGCATGCCGGAGGAGCTGTGGGCCAAAGCAACCACGCAATGGGTCCCAATCAGCAGCAAACGACAACGCGGCAGGCCCAGAAGGCGATGGCGGGGCGAACTAGATTCTTTTTGCAGAGATTGGAAAACCGGAGCACTGGATAGGGATAAGTGGAAAGACGGAAGGGAGGCCTTTGCCCTGCAGTGGGACACAAATGGCTGATAATAATAATATGCTGTAAATCAAACCCAGGACCTTTTTTTTTTTTTTTTGGATGGTGTGAAATCATCAAATGACTCTCCCGCTCTGCCCAGAGATGTAAGGAGTGTCAGACTTCTACTGACTAAAAACCACCCATGTTTCTTCTTAGCCCTTTATGCCGAGCCGCGGTATCTCTTTCGAACAACCCGCAGCCCCGAACTCAGGGAACCCAGGACCTCATGCTTTTGGCAACACAATCTGTGGTTTGTCTGTTATCTCAATTCTTTAAAATAAGATTGTTTGACTTCACCAGACAGTTGTATGAAGATCGGAAGATTTTGCCAAAAAGAATGATACACAGTCCTTGTTTTAAATTTGTTTTTCCTACAAAGTAATTTTGAAAAAACTTTCTTAACTTACTCAAAAATCCAACTGCTTAGCTCATAGCCGACTTAATACAGAGAAGAACATTGTAAAAGAGCCGTTAAACAAACACTGTTTCCTTTTTAAACCGTGCAAATTACTTTCAAAATGTCGTTACCACAGATTTGGCGCGTAACTCTAATTTAGTAACAAAACGACTAAGGCCTGTCGCCCACGACGCTACTCAAAGACAAAAGTAACGCTTTACAAACTGAAATCTCCAAAAAGTATCTGTTTGGGAATATAGAATTTCATCATCATCTGCCTAGCGTTTTCCCAACTATGCTGGGGTCGGTTTCCAGTCTAACCGGATGCAGCTGAGTACCAGTATTTTACGGAGCGACTGCGGACTGCCTATCTGACCTCCATAGCCCAGGTAAACTTGGTAATACGATACCCTTTGGTAAGACTGGTTGTCAGACTTTCGGTTCACTGACTACCTGTAACGACTGCCTAAGATCTATATAATGGCAGCGTGGACCAACAGCTTTACTAATTGGGAATATAGAATTTAACACTATATAGTTTTTACTAAACGCATCCACGACGCGACATGATTTTTTTTACTCTGTATTTAAAAGTTCTGGAGTGGCGACCGCGAACTACAAGACGTTGGAAGGCCTCCCACTAAATGGACTAATGACCTGGTGAATGTTGCGGGGAACCGTTGGATGCGAGACCGGTCAATGTGGTGGCACTTGTAGGAGGTCTATGTATATCCGGTAGTGGACGTCTCGTTTTGCTGAAATGATGACGTCGCGTCGTGTCATTGCCATTGAGATACTAACTATTAATGTGAAATTCTGTCTACTCATTAGTAAATTGAGTTTATTACGCTTTTATCTTTTGAGTATCGTCGTGAGCGATAAGCTTAAGAGTGAGGCAATACCATGAATCATCGCATTCCCGTTCCCCCTCTTATTTACGATAAACTTTAGTCATGTTAATCATACCGTTATGATCTTGCGCCATTATAATTTGAGCAAGAAACTTTGTCCGCCACTCGAAAGAATAAATTTGCCGGAGCCGAGATGATTTAATTAAACCAATAGTTAATTAATTAATTTCGGGAGTATCCAGCGTTCGGGAAGAAGCGATAAAATAATTGGATCCGTCAAAATTATAGAAAGCCAATTGCTACCCTTCGAATTGATTATATATTTAAGAACGGGAGGTTTTAAAAAGTCATTATTAATGCTCAAGGCTGGCCTTATTAATTGTTTAATGTTTTAACGGGGAGGTATTAAATAAGGGGAGGGCGGTGAAATAAGCAGTTAAGCAATTTGAGGGGTATTGTAAGCACTTAACTAGGTACCTAACTATTTTTTTTATTAGGTTTTAGGGTTTATTTCGTACCTAGTTATAGCATCGCGTCTTTGATATATGTATTGGGCGATCACCCATCCACGGACCTACCCAGACTAGCGCTGCTTAACCTAAACATCGACCCGAACGACTGTTGTATTTAGCTCTGAAGTCGTGTAAGCAAGATAAATACCCTATAAACACCATTCCCCCAAAATCGACAAGCGAAAAACATTCTAAAACCTTCAAAAGACCACAGTTTTCACCCAACTAGTCAACTAACCTAAGTACAATTTTTATTTTATCTAGCAAAAAAGGATTTCACGTCGGCTGTCAGCCCGAGGCATAGTTAGCCAACTCTATATTAATGCATTCATTAATATAATTAATGGAGTTAGGTAACTGTCATAATAACAACTTCCCTCGACTCGTGAATAGTTGAAGAGCGCGGTTTTCCTCCGGTGGAAATGTGGCGCGGTCAATGTACGCCGGTGTTTATCATTCTTCGTCGTTCATCAGTTTGTTAGGATGACTATGTGGGCATTTTAATAGAAATACCTAGAAAAATCTTTTTTTTTCGGAAAGCACACAAAACCGACCCACACACAGAACCCTTAAATTATGTCTCTGGGATTTACCGTTCATTGACGAATCTAATGAGGATTAGATAAGTACCTACTCATTAAGACTAGTTTAATGAAGGTCTCTGAGTGCGGCAGTAAACCGCGGAAGTCGCGGCTGTCATTTGTAAATCTTTGACAGTCGTAAAAGTACGCTAGTACAGCGGGTCCAATTGACCAATTCAGAAACGTATTAAGTCGATTGGACCCGCGAGCCCCGCCTTAGGATATTTACTAAAGAGCCGGAAGTCAGTGCCCAGAAAGTCTGACCACCAGTCAAGGGGTCTAATACTCCCGTCGGGGCCGCGGATTTTTGTAGATGACGTGGCCTCGGCGCAAGGGCAAAAATGGAACATGGGTTCGGTTTTTAGTCAGTAGAAGTCTGACACTCCCCTTCGCTCTGCCCAAGAGCGGGGGGGGGGGGGGGTCATTTGATGATTAACAAAAAAAAAGGGGTCTAATACTACTGAGTATGAACTGGCTTCTTGAGGTCGGATAAACAGTTACTCCTTGCAAAATACAGTTACGTACGTAATGCCACAAAAAATCCTCTAACAACAACCTCGAAGGGTAAGGCAGCGGTGTACCTAATGGTACACACTTTTCGCCAGTTATGTTTTAGTCCCATGCAAAAGGAGACGAGCTTATTGCCATCAACCGAGCACATATCCAGACTCAGTAAGTTTCTGATGAACATCCAATATCCGACTAGATCAACGAGGCAGTCTACTATAAAGTAACAAATTGCCAAACTTAAGTTGAATTCTCAATATAGCACCGCCGCGCCGATAGTCAGAGTCGACTTCCAAGTATAGGGAATACTTGGAAGTCGACATCGATATGTCGCAGGTTTTTCATAAAATTAGGTTTTTGATCAAAAACCTAGGTTTTTCATCAAAAACCGGAAGATGACACATTTTAAACTCAATTTCATCATAAACCTGTAACAATCCAGACTAGTTCAGATTTTTGATCAAAAACCTGAACTAGTTTGGGTTTATGATAAAGTTCTTGTCAAAACATATGTCGCAGGTTTTTCATAAAATTAGGTTTTTGATCAAAAACCTAGGTTTTTCATCAAAAACCGGAAGATGACACATTTTATATCCTTTATGGGCGGCATGGGCACCGGGCCGTAGGCCGACGAAGGAGGCCGGCGGAGGCCCGGCACTTTGGGGACAGAAGATATTAGTGTTATATAATATGCGAGCGAAGCGAGCGCGCGTCACGGAGTACTACTGGGATTTGTTCAATTCACTAGATTTGTTTAGGGTTTATAAAACCGTGTTGTTATTTTATCTTCCTCCGTGGTTTGATCAAATCCCTTAGGTTTTTGATCAAAAACCTAATTTTATCATATATCCCTGCGACAGATACACCGATTTGATCGCAAAATAACCGTTTATATTAGCTCTTAAGAAAATTAATTTTGACCTTCTCTCTCAAACGCGTCTTATTTATCTAAACAAATAAATAAAGTTAAAGTGTCTGTTTGTAATATCAAAATAACAGCTTTTTACTGAATACCTTGCCTTGCCTTTACTACGTTTCTTTTTTTCGATTTCCGTCTGTTTGTTCCGGCAATTCTCCAAAACAACTGAACCAATTTTGACGGGACTTTAACTGGTATAGATTAAAAAAAAACTGATGTTATAAAGTCTAACTTAAGCTACTCTTATTTATAAAATAGTTAGGGTTCCGTGCAAATAAAAACCCTCGAAATAGGTAACAAAATCCGATTTAAAAAGGAAAGTATTTTTTTTTAAATAATCAAACGCGGTCAACATCGATACATGATAAAAATTACTCATATTCTTCGTTCAATACTAGGCAAGCAATACGAAACTATAGAATAATTAAAACAAATTTTCTATTGATGTGAAGCCCTTTATTATCAAAAACAGTTCTCACAGTTAATTCGTTTTGTGTCATTCAATTAGTATAGTTAATTTATTTATTGTAACGAGACACCCCTAGGGATGGCTCGATACAACCGCTCGACATTTCGATTAAAACTTCGCGTCCTTCTCGATTCATATTAACATTGTACCGTTTGTTTGATTTTGTTTAGATATTTACGAAATTTCCAATCTCTATTATGTGGTTTTGGTAAAGACTCTGGCCATTTTGAATTTTGCTTATGACTTTTAAGGTTGATATTACTTTGATGACTGTTATGATGTGGCTGTACCTACTTTTAACGAGTAAACGCAATGATATTGACATTTTTGAGTTTTTTTAGGGTTCCGTACCTCAAAAGGAAAAAACGGAACCCTTAGAGGATTACTCGTGTAGACTCTGTCTGTCCGACGATCCCCTCCCTCATTATCTTCGAAACTACTGAGCCTAAAATTTTGATAATAATACAGAAATTAGTTCAACACTTATAGATTACAGGGAAACCTATAAGAAGCCGGTGCGGGTTGGTAGATGTCAAATGTCGTCTATTGTTTTGGTTCTTAGACAAATTACACAAAGTAGTGCGCTCGCCTGGGTTCGAACCCACAACTTACTGTTCGCAAGTCGGGGCCGCCACCACATGGCCACCGCTGCTCGAAATGTATATTTACTGGCCCAGTATGGATTGGTAGATGTCACAAATCTTCGAATGTTTAGTTCTATGACATGCCTATTTTGCTGAAGGAAAACATCGTGAGGAAACCTCCTCACGATGTTTTCCTTCATCAAAATAATTTGTTAAATAAAGCCTTCATAAACAGCAATCCCAAGAATCCTCTTCAATAAAAAACTAATATCAATTCATACCAGGAAAATGTCAGGATCTGATATTTGATCGCTTCCTTAGAGCCTAATTCCGCTAAATTCCACCATATTGCCGTATCGTCTGTTTCATCGTCAATTTGTTTGATAAATCTCTAAACTGAGTTCAGCGATATGTTCCGATTGTAGGAAAGGAAGGAAAAGTGAACTCGAAACGGCCGGTTGGATCCGATTCGCATAGTTTTGATATAAGGGTGGCACGGACATACAAAACCGGAAGATTCTTGTTTCCAGGGAATTTTAAATGAAAAGGAAGGTTTACTAAGTCAGTCGGAACTGCGGGTTGTTCGCAAGAGATACCGCGGCCTCGACATAAAGGGCCAAGGTGGTTGGGTGGTTTTAAGTCAGTATTAGTCTGACACACCCTTTTGCTCTGCCCAAGAGCGGGAGGGGTTATTTGATGATAAAAGGGCATTTGCATTTTTAGCTAAACTTAAATCTGATGAAAGAAATTAAAAGATCCTGTTTTTCGTGTGGAAATCATCAAATGACTCCTTCAGCTCTGGGTGGAGCGGAAGGGAATATCAGACTCGTATATACGGACTAAAATACACCTGTGTTTCTTCTTAGCCCTTTGTGCTCTAGGGCCGCGTTATCTCTTTCGAACAGTCGCCCAGACAAATTAAAATACCCTCATACATCAAAAGAAGGTTATAAAAGAACTTTGAAAAAAATATCCAGGCATAGTTGACTTACTGATACAATCGCAATTAACCAACTAATACTGGCACGCAATCAAACAAATGTTTTCATTATCTACATAAAATATAGTCATATTAGCCCACTGTCGGTCTGTTTCCACCTTATATTCGTCACAGCACAGTCGGTATTGAGTCGTAATGCGAACTGATCTCCCGCGACCGGCCGTGCATTCGCGCCAATATATTATTCATATCGTTTTCAACGGCCCCAGCATCCCACACGGAATATTAGAGAGGTATATCTAGCGAGTTTATCCCGGCTTCCCGAATACATTCGCTAACTAAATTGTTTTCGACGTTTCCCATCCCTATTCGTGTATCGATGTATGACGAAATTATGATACGGATCCTTAATTGGTGCTCGCAGATGTCGGTGATTAAAAGTGTCGGGAACTTTTTTAGGACGGTCTCCTTAATCGTGGGTTTAAATTAAACGTGCAATTTTATATTTTTGTTTAATTAGATCATAATATTCCGATTTCGGCTGTGTGTAGGCACTGTCGAGCTCACTGACGGTCGAACACATTTCCCCCTTGTGACCTGAGTAATGAACTTGAATAGTGGTATTTGCTAATTGTTCCTAGAAGTATTTCAATCACCATTCTGAATATTGCATAGAGATAAAAAAATTAGCCAAGTGCAAGTCGGGCTTGCGCATGAAGAATTCCGTATTTAGACTTCTTATAGGTTTTCCTGTAATCTATAAGTGTTGAACTAATTTCTGTATTTTTTTCAGAATTTTAGGTTCAGTAGTTTTGGAGATAAGGGGGGGGGGGGTGAATGGTTGGACAGACAGACAGACACACGAGTGATCCTATAAGGGTTCAGTTTTTTCCTTTTGAGGTACGGAACCCTAAAAATGACCATTGTCCGTTCATCGCCTCGAGCGACGCCACTTTCGATTTCAGGTGATTGCTGTGCCTTTTGAAAAAAAACTACATGTCTTATAACATTTGTACAGTCACCTGCAAAATTGCATGGATACTTTTAGTGTGTATTTTACTGTGATTTATAGTCGATAACTAGTTTACGTTAGGTGGCGTGACTGTATAATCATTGAGCCCCATTACTAAAGCCTAGGTATTATTTGTTATCAGGTTGGCGCAGCTATGATGTCCTGTCCTCTTCCACTGCCGCTCCTGCCGGCACTTCATCCACAACCAGCGTTAGCATCAGACTTCCCCATCCACATTGGAATAAAGGTAAGGTGAACTTTTAAATATTTTGGTGTTCTACGTCAATGTCTCATGCAGTGGTATACCTACTATGGTTTAACCTTCCGTTGTGTTTTTTTTTTGTGTATCTATGTGTTTTCCTAACTTATCTAGTATTTAGGACTGACTGAAATTGTCGACGAGGAATATGATCGAGCAGATCAGAGTTTCATGATTTACAATGTAAGTGAATGTTAATGTAACGTTTTTTGAATCGAAATGCGGTGAATAAAGTCTTTTCACTTTTATTGTAGAGACAATTATGTTTTTTGACTGACTCAAAATTATTCCACGTCGGTAATGTGATTGTGTGTTCAAGTACGTCTTATAAATGTAAGTTATCTCGGGACTGATAAACGATTTTTCGTCGCTAGCCTTCTCTATCCCACTTCTAGACTAAGACCTCCTGCGTTGTCCAGGAGGGGGATAGAGAAGGCTAGGTCGCACCAGTACTTACTCCTTATATTTCTTGTTAGACGTTTAAATATAAAAAAAAAGATTTCTGATATTGTCAAACAACATGACGTATTTGACCAATATAATCAGTAAACACTTAAACATTTTCATCTAGATACATGAATCTTAATCACTTCTAGATCCTGACAATCATAAAACACAACATCCATCTAGATTTTCGGCGCACAACCTAATACTCCACTCTAACCTCCTATGTTTACAGTAAAAAGTTGTTTGCTTTCGTTGGTAAGTAGGAAAAAATTGTAATTTAATCTGTTCGCTCTCCAACGAGTTTCAGGCAACTTAAATTGCGAATATATCAAAGCTTAAATAATATGAAGTAGGCGAAAGAATATAAGAGAACTTTTGAGACTGTTGTCGCTTGCTTCCTTAGGCCTGGTGTACATGGACGGAAGTTACAGTGCGAAAATTTTATATATTCTTTGACCGCACTTAAAAGAGTCGTCATTGACTTTGAATTATGTACAGTGGAATAATTGGCTACCTCATGGGTCTCGTGTTCAAGCGCGACTGCTGAGTTTGGTACTGGGTTCAATTGCCAAGTCGGGTAAAGTTTTATTTAGTTTTTTCCATCATGAATTTCTCAGTAGAAGCCACTGAGTCATTTGTGCCCTGTTCATAGCAATAGGCTTACCCGTCAGGGATGACAGGGCGTGATAATGTTATGGACTGATTGGAATTTAGTGGCGTGCCTAATGGCCAAGAATACACAGTAAACTCATAAGGCAAGTGGTCTGTTCAGAAACTCTTACATCATGAAAAGTATCCTACTAATATTATAAACTCGAAAGTTTGTAAGAATGTATGTATGGATGGATGGATGGATGGATGTTTGTTACTCTTTCACGCAAAAACTACTGAACGGATTTTGATAACATTTGGTACACAGATAGTTTATAACCTGAATTAACACATAGGATAATTTTTATCCCGATTTTATCTTCTCGTGGGATAATTTTCGAGTTGTAGCGGGCGAAGCCGCTGGCAACAACTAGTTAGGTTATAAGGGTAAGCAAAGCCCTTATAGACTTGTATCGAAGTAGGTACTGCTACTAATTTCGGGAACTGCTGTTCTGCTCACTGTATTACCTTGTTAATAAACAGTTTTGCTATTTATATGAAGCATTAACACAATAATTTTAATATAAATAAACGACAATATATCACAAAAGATGTCACAGGAATCCTCGAAATCATACACACTACATCAACGTATAAAACCGACGATCAACATTAAACTCTCGTTACTTTAACGTGCCTGCAATCATTAATACGGACACGGCTCAAATAAATGAACTATATTTGATAACTGTCCATAATCGGCTTATGGCAACACCTGAACAAAAACAAACTATTATCCAAATTAATGCGCAACGAAACGTTACGGGATTACCAAATGTTGCCAGCACAATAAATTGATGCGACATGACTCTGAATTGTGAGGTGACGCGTGTGTTCGTGGAATAGTTAGTAACCTGATCGGTTTTTGTGGCTAAGTCGTGAGTTCGATACCTGTTTGTGATAAAAATATTTGAGTTGCATACAAAGATGTTTTGAAAGATAGAAAATAGTACCATTGTACCCATGGAATGAGCAATAATCAATAAGAACATTAAGGGATTCTAATACGTTCAAAAAATCCCTCCATAACTTTTTAATTAAAAATCCATATTATTCCATCAATGAATATTTAGAATACAAAAAGTGAAAAATGTTTTTATTTAATTTATATTCTTTTACTTTTATTAGCTTTAGTTCGTAAGTTAGTTATTAGCCATAAAATACTTTTATTGTTCTTATTTATTTTAAATAACTAGGTATATCCTTTAAAAAATGTTAAAACTACATACATTAAATAATGTGTAGACATTATTTGTATGCCTTGCAAGGCAGCACATAGTGAACTATATATTCTTTTGATAACACCTGATAACTCTTTTACCTATGTGTCACAAATAAAGATTTTGAATTTGAATTTGAGCAATATTGTTAAAGAGCTACCTCGTTGCTTGGTTTAGTGGTCGCATTACTGGTGAAATGTGGGTGTACTATTAGATACGGGTCTGCCTAAACCTTTGGGGATTACAGGCATATGTTATGAGCTGTAGTACAATTTCAGTCTATAATAAAGTTTTATCACAAATATATAACGCATTATAAAAAAAAATAGCGATTATTCGTACAAAATGATCTTTTTCTTGAGAATTTTAATAAGAAAACTAAACCCACTCGAACATTAAAAGGTTAAAAAACGCAAAGATAAACCTAATTAAACGAAAAATAACCGCTAAAGTTAAACTAAATTATTTAACTTCAATATTATAAGAGGCAGATCAAACGGACCTTGCCCACAACGTAAGATTCCTTTTCGGAAAATATTTAACTATAATTATTAAACGTAATCTAGCGGTTTCAGTGAATAATTAAAATAACTCATTTATCAATCGCTAAGAGGATATATATTTGTCTAATCTTCACTTATTTAAGTTCACCGGCAAGATTGATTTATCCAGGAATTAAGTTTATTTACAAGTTTAATAACTTACTGAAAATATTAAATTAGACTCGTGTACGTGATACTGCGGACGCGGCACAAGGGCTTTTTTTTTTTTTTTTTTGGTGGGTGGAATATCATCTAATGACCCCCCCTCCCCCCCCCCAGACTTCTACTGACTAAAAACCGAAGCCATGTTCCTTCTTTGCCCTTGCGCCGAGGCAACGTTATCTAGTACAAAATCCGCGGCCCCGACGGGCGTCGGCCCTTGCGGGCCCCTCCTTGCTGACATCTCTTTGAGGCGCGCGTGGAACACGTACGCGCCGCCGACACGGTCTGTTGCCGTCATGACGACGGCCGGACGGCGAGCTAGCCCATTACTCACCATCCACAGGCCCGCGTCTACGGTGGCCGGAAGCACAAGGGCTAAGAAGGAACATGGGTGGATTTTAGTCAGTAGAAGTCTGACACTCCCTACGGCTCTGCCCAGAGTGGGAGGAGTCGTTTGATGATTTCCCAGCCCCAAAAAAAAAGTGGCTGATTTGGGCAACAAGAGTACTCTATATTGAAATAAGATTGGGTGGGCCATGTCTTTAGAATGCTTCAGGACCAATCGGCCAGAGTCCTCACGCAGTGGGTACCAGAAGACGGGCGTCATCGCCGTAAGAGGCCTACCAAACGCTGGCGTTACAACTTAGAGGCTTTTGAGCATGATTAACAGGAGAAAACCGCACGAAAAAGAAAAGTGAAAGCAGTGGGATAATATAGGCTAAAGAAAATGTCACATACTTTGAACGCGCTCAAACGTAATTGTTTTATAAAACCAATAAAAATTAAATTAATCACAGAAATTACATTCAAAATTTTTTTACCAGCCACATTTTCATGGTTTCCCCGCTTTTGTACAAATCGTAAAATTCACAAACTTGAAGACGACTTGATTCATTGTTCACAATGTTAATACAAAGAAGGAATGGGCGAGGACAATTCCCCGTTAACAATTCACTGTCGACTAATAACGATGAGTCGGAAGTGTAAACTGCGCCTTAAAGAATTACTGCCTCAGCCTCCGTCATCCCAGTGTCAATATTTGAGATGAACTTTTGCCCAATTACCTTTGCAAGTTAAACCGTCTTAATTTATAAGTATTGATTCGTACCTCCCGACTTTAATTAGTTTCCAGCTTTGAGACACTCGCCTCATTTATTATCTGCTATATCTGTTGCTACGGTACAATTGTACAATGTAATTTTAACCGAAATATATTATTTATGATACAAGATAAATGAATTCTTTGTCTAAAACTCGAGGATAAACGCTGAATCCAATTCGCTGTTCCTTCCTTTGTCTTACCGGTTTACAACATTACGTAAAGTTGATTAAGCATATTTACAAAAATACTAGCAGGAAAACACGCCGTTTCAAATCCCCCAATTTGTACAAAACAGCGGAGTCGCCGTGCCACCGCATTACCAAATAAAATTTAACAAACAAAACGGTTTACGGAAAGTTCATAGTATTTTATACCGACTCGAGCACGCTCAATTTTGCACCGGGCGAAGTCATCAAAAAACTATTAAGCTGCAACTTTAACACACGTGCACTTTTCTAAACGTACTTTATCACGGAAAAAATAACTAAGATTAGCACACGCTACGATGCATAAGTTTACTCATTAAACACCAATTTCACCAAACGTCAGAAGAGCAAAGTATGAAAAATTTGTTGTTCGCAGTTCGCTGCTTGAAGACGAAGTTTATGAAGAATACTTTGAATAATGCCACGAGAGCACTTTCTTAACTTACGCTTCTTATTCAACCAAAAGAGTTTGTATTTCAAACACTATTACTGCGCCTGTCAACTTAATTTACCCTGTTGATTCAATTTTCGTCCACGAGTGCCATATTTCAGTAGTCGTGGAGATTTCAATTCATACATATTTGAATAAATAAATATGCATGAAACCAATTTATAGAGGCCGCCTGAGTCGGCCGCCGGCTGAGCGGTACAATATCAGTGCCCTCATTAGATGTATCCCGCTGCTACGCCGTAGTCGCCTACAAGTTTTGCTACGGAAGCGCTACGTAGACCGCTACGATACAGCTTTGTCGTTTATTGTCTCATATTCGCGGCGCGGGCGGCCTTATTATGTGGTTTGTTTTGTAATATCCCACTTTTTTCATTCATATTTGTGAAATTTATATCGTAGGTATTGAAAGGCCTTTATGAAAAGATATTCAAAAGCCTAATGTACATTAAATTGAAAATTGTTTTGTATCACATTATGGCAGTAGGGATTATAAGCGCAGGACGCTGAAAACATCGACAAATATGAAATTAAATTAAGTCTATTTCACAATAATCTGTTAAACTAGTCCCATTGCTATTGACCTATTTTATGGAATATTTGGATTCTATGAAATGTTATTAGTAAATTATTATGTCGACTAAGTTGCATTGAAGTTAGATTGTCTTTCACAAAAAAATATAAATAATAATATAATATTTTAATAATATTCCACAACTATCACACAACGCCATCTAGTCCCAAGCTAAGCAGAGCTTGTGTTATGGGTACTAGACAACTGATAAACATACTTATATATTTCTAAATACATACATATTATAGATAAATTACACCCAGACACAGAACAAATGATCGAGCTCATCACACAAACATTTGTCCTGGGTGGGAATCGAACCCACGACCTCCGGCATAGCAGTTAGGGTCACTAACCACTAGACTAACAGGCCAGTCGAATAAATATGTGTACTATCTCTCTGCTAGGCCAAGACTTCTCTTAACTCCTTCCATGAGTTCTTTTCTCGTGCCTCCTCGAACCAGCCCTTTCGGTACAAGTCCAGATCGCTACCTCTTTCTGGAGGGCCACCGCGGCAGATCATCAAAAAAATATAAAATAGACAGCAGCCGGCATTCTTTGATCGACACTGTACTAGTACTATGATGTCATACCAGTACTTCATGCCACGTTCAATCTGTCATCGAAGGCAGTACACCATTCACGCATTGCTTGCTTTATACTCGTAGATAGATGTTTCTTGCATTTCCATGGATTTGATAACTTTGTTCGTCTGTTTTTGGTTGGTTCACCAACGAGAATAGTGATGGATAGAAATGGAAAGTGGATCATCGATTTGCATTGGGGTTTTATTTGAGAAAATGTTGACGATTGCGTTTATTTAAAAATGTCCACGAAAGTCTTTTAATAAAAAAAAAACAAAATATAATCTTAAAAGTAAGACACCTTTTTTTTCGGGGATGGGAAATGATCAAATAACTCCTCCCGCTCTTGGGCAGAGTGGAATCCCAGTGTCAGACTTCTACTGACTAAAAACCACCCATGTTCCTTCTTCGTCCTTGTGCCGAGGCCGCGGTATCTCTTTCGACATCCCGCAGCCCCAACGGGCGTGGGCCCCTTCCATGTTGCTGACATCTCTGAAAGTGAGATACCCCACTCTTTCTTTCTATTTATCGGGTTGGGAAGCATACATCAGCTTTGTTGATTTTGTTTAGTATAGTAGGCCTAGCGTTATAAACTGTATTCCATTTTTCAGCAGATCAGTCATCTTTCGGTGAGTGGTTATAATCGGAAGTCATAGTCATCTCCCCAGCGTTTTCCAACTATGTATGTATCTGTATTCAAATGCTGCAGAATACCAATAAAGGAGCCACAGCCGAACTGAAAAAAAAAAATTAAAAATCGGAAATATATAATTTTTTTATTCAATCTAGTTTGCGAACTACATACACTCGGCAGTGAAGCTTGCACAAAAAACAATTTTATTAACCACTAGCTCATGCCCGCGGCTTCGCCCACGTGGATGTCGGTTATCGCGGCAAGTTAAGTTCAGAGTATCGAATGTCCTAAAGATCGATTTTATTTACATGTTGTGCTACAAAAGGTATCGACAGAATCGCTTCAGAACTTCATTTTTACGGAAAACTAGACAATAAATTGTGAAAACATTTCTGCAAGCAACTCGGAAGATACTAAAACCTTCCCCGAGAACCACTCTTTCCATTTTTGAACAACATAAAAATCGTAGTAGTAGTTTCTGAGTTTATAGCGAACAAACAGACAGACGCGATGGAGGACTTTGTATAATGTATAATGTAGTGATTCATATAAACTCCTGTGCCATACGTTCACCAGTTCCTGCAATAGTTAAGCATCTATTAAATACCGGGAATTAAATCAGATGCTTGTTATGTAACTTGTTACCGAAACTTATAAGTTATAACTTGTAGGTAAAGCAACTTGTTACAAGCTGCATAAGTTTCTCCCGATGCAGTTTGCAATGATGTGATGTATTTTTATTTTTTTGTTTGAGTGGTATATTGATACTAATAGGTGTTACTGTTTATATATTTGAGCTATGCATTATGTATGGGAATATTTTGAGCATTTTGATCTATAGTCAACCTTTGTATGATTTTAGACATTCAATTAGATTTATCATCTTTTGCGTATTCACAATTTAATTTAATTTTTTTGTTTACTTCTCTGCTTGTCTGTTTGTTCTGGCTAATCTCCGAAGCGGCGGGACCAATTTTGACAAGAACCTTATGTTGCAGCCTGCATTTATTTACGAAAATGTCAATATCATTCGTCCCGTCCTTAACACACCCATTCTATTTACTTTACAACATTCCACTGCATGTAATTGATATCCCCATTATAAAAAGAAGTGGCTCCAAAACCAACTTGACGTTTAACGTATTATTTCTATACTCTATACTGCCACCTGCGAGCACCTCTAAAACTTGCATGCAATGTAAATTTTTCAATGCTAACATATTGAACGAGACAGTTAAGAATATGTATAGTGTGAAGTCGTGGAAGCCACACTTTAACAATATGTTTTAAAAAGGAAGGAACTTTATAAGCCAATGTTCTTGTGTGAAATACTATGCTTGTCTAGTTTTGTTGTAGTTTGATTTCTTCAAGAATAGTTTGGTGGAGAACACTGAGGTTTACACTTTATTCTTATGTTGGGTGTTTTTATTAGGTGTTAAGAATGAATTTTGGTTCCTATCAGGAACCACAGATTAACAGTCTAAAATAGCTGGCCGCTTTTAGAGTAGTCAACAGTGGGCAAAGAAGATTATTAATCGTAAAGAAACTTCTAGATCATACTTGGAAACCTATAGTTACGGATATATTGGGGGTCAAAGTTCCAAATATTTCACAGCTGTTTTTTTGTTGTAAATACTAGTTTTTTAGATTATAACTTTTCTTAAATCACCTCCATGACCCGTTTACTATTCAAAGCATCCACTAGCACAATATTTAAGAGTGCTACTTTGAGCTTTACCGTAAATAGTAATTTTAACTCAAAAAAAAGTTGTTTCCCAGCAATAATTTTTGCATAGGGGTAGTTTGATGTAAACGTATATAACGCTTGGTTGACGGCTTTGAAAAGGTGTTGTTTACACCCTATATAGGTCTATTAATAGGTACAACTCTAGCTAACCAACTGCAGTTGCAATTTAAGCTTAGGCATAAATTCCGCGGAAATTATCAGTCATTTTGTTTGCAACCTTCAGCTACAATCTAAGGACATACTTATCTTAATATATAAAAATAATATATGAAAATGGTAATACTAATAAGAATCACGTCTAGAAAAACTGATACCTCCTAAGTAGGTGGAGCCGCAAATACGGCTCTTAATATAAATAACTTTGATTGGCATCGTATTACTTCTACCGGGGAAGGAAAGTGGATAGTATCTCCAATGCCCAGCTGTTTGTAATAAAACAAATTGCAACTTAAAGAGAAGAGCCACATTTCAGCCCCTCTTTACAGTTATATTGTGAATAAATAATTTACTAACCAGTAATACATAGATAGATAAATAAAGTAAGTACTTACCTAAGTATTTTTTTGCGTGGTGGTGGAGATATTGACTTTTCATCTCTTTTTAGCAATTCTAAGAAAATAAATATAATTATTTGTCGCGATTGCAATGCTACATAGTACATCTCAATAACTAGGAGCGCAAGTAAGAACGTAGGTTCGTTGAAATTCTTGAAATCTCGAGATAATCTCTCTTTATTATTTCAAGATCCAAATATAAACCTTACACCTAAAACCTACAATCCAAAAATTATTAACTTATCTGTCATATCTAATAATTATATAAAATTCTCGTGTCACAGTTTTCGTTGCCATACTCCTTTATCCGGTATCTATGAGAATCGGCCAAAATCTGTTTTTCATCTTTTTTTTTTTTCTGGGAAATTATTTATATGGCAAAACAACGTTTGCCGGGTCAGCTAGTTGAATATAAATTTAACCACTTTTAAATCATCAACATATCAGCCGAAACGCATCCACTCCTGGAGATTCACTAAGGCCTTTCCACCTGGAGTCGCCATGTTGAAAGGTCTATTGCTCTCCTCTTCATCTGACTCTCTTGATCCTCATCAAAATATATAAATTAAACACAAAGTAAAAAACCTTGCTACTACTGACAAAAGTACATAATTAAGTGCGCCGAAGAACTTGGCCTAGTCTAGGCCCTAGCCTGTAGATAAGGCAGGGCTTAACAAAATCAGAACTCTAAGCGATGAAATATGAGATCTAGAACTTCCCTTAACTTTTAGTTCAGACCAGTAAATTCTAGGAGTATCGGAAAGTTGACATTGGTTGGAGGATACAATTTTATTAGAAGGTTTACTAACACGACTTTTTAGTACCAACTTACCGTTTTTAGTACCTAAATCTTGTTTGGGGATAAAAAGTAAGAGATGGATTCGGATTTGTGCGGTGTCTGGGTGAAGTAAATCTTGCAGTTTATGTTTATTTTGTTGCTTTATCATGAAGAGATGTTTTTTTCTTGTTAAAAAATGTAGACACTAAAGTTTAAACTCGGATTCCTCTTCCTCTCATTTCAATCTGCTTAGTCCTGTTTTGCAATCACTAACATGAAAATCTCCCGATTAACTCATGAGATGTGGGGTAGTATTTGTCAATATTTTACATGAGTAGATAAATTAACGTTGCAGACGATTCGCATCATATCCCCTTTGTAAATTAGCTCTTTTCAAAACTTCTAACGCTAGCATTAACTCTCAACTTTTACTAGTTTAACCTTTCAGCACCTAATTATAAAATTGGGTACTAAAAACTCCCAACGTTTCATAAAAAATCGTAATTCATGAAAGGGGTTTGGCTAAAGTTGGCGTCGTTTTGAAGTTGCGCGGCCAGTAATGAAACTTGGATATTTTGAAAGAACAGATTAAAGCGATCCAAAAATATTATGGATGCATTTCTCTAAATCTAATCGGAACGGAGATATTTGGTTTTGAATTGCTCATTAAAATCGAAGAAGTTATTACAGTCTATTGCACTGTTTAAGGTTCCAGTCGTATTTTTTTCAGAATTCAGACCACACGGTAGGCGCAGTGGCTCAAGCAGTTGACTGCTGCGCTACGTGTCGCGGGTTCGATTCCCACTCAGGGCAAATATTTGTATGACTTGCAGATAGTTGTTTCGGGTCTGGGTATTTGTGTGTTTGAGTTTAAATGTTTGTGAATGCACCCACGATACAGCAGACTGAAGTTCCTAGTGCTGGCCAACGATGAAAAAATAATCAAAATAAATTAAATACGTACGTAGATTGCATGGCTCGATGTCTGTTATCTATGGGCTGATGCATTATAAAGACTTGGCATTGTGATCGTTTGTGTATTGTGACAGACCCAGCATACCTCTTTAGACTCTTATATGTTTAAGATTTGAATGTATAACACCATGGATGTAATTAACAGTGCATTTTGCATTTGTAGCCAGCGAAGTCTGAATCGTGTCGGCGGGACTCGTATTACACATTCATCTAGACGGACATTTACGTGTACATTCTCGTAGAAACTGCTACACAAGGGCTGGATGCAATATTGCTCTTGTATAATTTATTCCTTTTCCCAACTATGTTGGGGTCGGCTTCCAGTCTAACCGGAGGCAGCTGAATATCAGTATTTTACATGGAGCGACTGCCTATCTGACCTCCACGTCCCAGTTAATACTGGGTAATACGATACCCTTTGGTAAGACTGGTTGTCAGACAGAGTCAGGTCACTGACAACCAGTAACGACTGCAAAAGATCTATATATTGCAGCCGGGACCAACAGCTTAACGTGCTTTCCAAGGCACGGAGGAAACTCGGTATATAATCCACACCCACCCATCCACAGACCCACCTAGGCAAGCGTGGCCTAACCTAAAGATCGACCCAAGTAGCAGTTATTATTAAGCCAGCTCTAATATCAACCTTCTAAACACTTAACTAAGATTTCTTTACGCAGAACAGTAATTGAAGAAGACATTTTTATAATATTCAAACTCAAATATCTCAGTTTAGAAATGACTTAGGACAAAAATAATTTAACATGTATGTGTATTTGACACAGCACAACAAAATAACATGAAAATTAAAAGTGGCCGCTCAAAAAAAAAATGACGCCACTAGCCCATACAAAGTTAGCCAAACCCCTTTCGCACCTACCAACTAGAATATTCTATAAAGCAAATCTAATTAAAAAACGTACATAATAACCGAGACAGCTATCACAAAAGACATTTAAATAAAACCAGTATTGCACCTTCAGAAAACCTTTATAAACTGGGATAATGGCAAAAATTATAAAAAAGGAGGATCGTTTCAATGTAAATGATGCGACGGTACATCAGATTTTCGTCTAACAAGGAGAGACGGGTACAAAAAACGGGTGAATATTAGTGTTGTGCTAAATAACCGGGTATTATCTAAGGAACAATATAAACGTCGCGGGCAACGCAATAAGCGTTCGCTGGGTAATAGTGGCCCGTCCGTCATCGCTTGAGCTGCGCCTTTGTCGATATCGATATTTATGTATGTCGATATTTATATTTATCGACCAGCTGAAATACAGTTCATACTCTTCTTGGCGGCTGTTTGAAGTTAAAGCTTGAATAAGGCAATAAAATGGAACGATGCTTTGAAAACGGTGAACAGGATGTTTCCGGTTTTGTACAGAGAGGGGACAAGAATATTTGTTTATGGACTCTTATGTCATGAAAATTGGTAGTGTTTGGTCCTTATGATAGAATAGTCATTTGACTTTAGGCCGGTATAATTAGTTTACTAAGTATTTACAGACCATAAAAACAATATACTAAGACAAATTAGGTAAACGTAAGTACCGACAAGTTTTTTCTTTTTCAGACGAAGATATCTTCAAAGTCTGTGAGATATTTAAAACTGTCCCATTTTTCCCAGCTGCTACAGGTCGCAGCTACAATAAGCTGACATTATGTTTTTATTTCCCAGGTCACTATACAAATTAATCCTATTTCTAATAAAAAGTTGCGCGTATCGCCGGGGACATCTCGCTATGTCTAGACTTACGAGAAGTTTCTTCATAACTTTTCTAACATAGTGGCATACTTAGACGTTCATCTTTCTTTTTATAATAGTTTTCTTAGGTCTAATGTTTTGTTTTCTTCTTAGGGTCGATCTTAATTTGGCCCTTTTTGGGGGGTGGACAATCATCAAATGACTTCTCCCGCTCTGGGCCTAGCGGTAGGGAGAGTCAGACTTCTACTGACTAAAAACCACCCATGTTCCTTCTTAGCCATTTGTGTCGAGGCCGCGGTATCTCTTTTGTACAACCCGCAGCCCCACAAAGGTTTAAGAAGGAACATGGGCGTTTTTTTTAGTCAGTAGAAGTCCTGTCACATAGTCTACACCTACCGCTCTCCCCAGAGCAGGAAGAGTCATTTGATGATTTCCCACCCTCCAAAAATAAAAGGGTGGAATCTAGTATAAGTCTCTGCCTGTGTAGATTTTATTGTTTCAGCTTACCTGGGTCCGAAATCATAGACTCCGTGGTGGTGTCCTGCCTATTCGCCGAAAATTGTTTCCCAAATTTTCACTTGCCAACCAACGTTTCGCCGATGTTTCACTTTGACAACTAACGATTACCAAATTTTTGTTTGACAACGTTTCATTTGGTAGAATTATTGTAAAGCCGATTATTATAAAGACACAAAACGTTTGGGACATTTATCATTTGGCAAACATTTTACTAGGCAACACAACTATTAGACGAATGACGTTTTGTCAGTGTTACAGTTTCCTTTTCATACATTGATATATTGATAAAAAAATTACGACTTTTTTCATACATTTTTTATTTAAGAATATCAAAAATAACATTAAATTTTTAAATTGGCAGCAATGCAGAGCAATAGTTTTTCCTCTGAATATGTAGTTTTGTGTTCGAGAAATCTTTGGTTACGATAGGTTAGGTTAGGTTAGGTTATAACAAACAACGGCAGAAGCAAATTGCTTTTGTAAAAGGAAACGTTAAGATAAGTTAGGTCACATTAAAGGTTAGGTTAGGTTAGGTTATGACAAACAACGCACGAGCCGAGCGAGCGAAGCGAGCGTGCCGCGGCAGCGGCCGGCGATGTGCCAGAAGCGAATCGCTTTTGTAAAAGGAAACGTTAAGTTAGGTTAGGTCACATTAAAGATAAAGAAAAAAAAATAATAACAATAACTACCTGTATATAATTTGTCCCAAATGAAAATGGCATCCTTGTAAATAAATTTCTTCAAAATTTGATCGCAGACTCAGTATTGCAGCTTTTTCGAAATCTAACACACATACTTTAGGTGCAAAATTAATACCGTGCTAATAAATTTGGTAAACAATAAACAACTAAATGAATATTACGCAAAGTAAAACATTCTGCTACTTGAAAGTTGGCCTTATAAAAAGTGTCATAATGAAAAGCAAACCAAACGTACAGTTGGTAACTGTGAGGTTGGGAAATAAAAAAATATATTATGATAAGTTGGCAAATGATTATTCGGCGAAATAAAATTCTGCGAAACGTTGGTTGGCAAGTGAAAATTTGGGAAACAATTTTCGGCGAAAAGGCAGAGAACCCTCCGTGGTGGCTACTAAGAAATGATTGATAGAACAATCCAATGTCACTTTACCTTACCTGAGAATCGAATCAAGGCCCTTATGTCCGTCAGTTATGCTGATGACCACTAGACAAAGAAGGACCGGAAAACTTCTTTATGCAAGCACCCTTACCCTCAAAAAGGCGCGTACGAATAGTGCGTGAAGCATTACTGACACGCAAACGTCCAATTATTATTACTGGGGCGATAGTGTTAAAAATTAATTTATACATTACCTCGCCCTTTTAACTAACTACAATACCCCTAAAACGTAATACATCGCTCTTTTTCCCCAACACTGTTACCAAACTATTAGAATCAAAACAGCAATGGATTACGGTCATCTATAAAATGACGAGCGCGGATTGGGTAGTTTTGATTTATGTCGTGTATTCAGGCGTTTAACTAATACCACTATCATGTTACGTCAGTCAGTTGTATGTTAGTTTAGCATGTTAACTGTTGGACGACCGGCAGAAATAATTAGGTTTCTATCAAAGGATTAAGAGAACAAAACTAGATATTATGTTTTTATTTGAATCTAGATAATAATATGTTTTAGACTGAAGGTACAAGTTGGTAGCCGACTGCACGCAGCAGCAGCAGACGACATGTCGTCGCTTCATGTCGTCACGACACGTCGTCGCGTCATGTCGCTGCAGTCATGATTTCAAACCCGACTGCAAATAACTATTAGTCAATAACTCTAAACACGCTCGACGTGTCGTTGCTCCGGCGTCAGCGGCACTACTGATCTGCGGTCGGACGACACGTGCGTCTGCCGCTCGACGACGACGCGTCGCTAGCTTCATGTCGCTAACTACGGAGGGAATTTCATAGAAATACGTAGAAACCAGTCGTGTCGCTGCGACACGTCGTTTGCTGCTGCTGCGTGCAGTCGGCTACCAACTTGAACCTAAACTTGTTGCTGAGTAATCGCTGCTATGAGCTGCTTTAAAAGTCTCGTGTATGATCTTCAGCATGAGTGACAATACATACCTAACGAAATGTGTCTATGCATAATCAGTCGATAATGTTCCCACTGTTGGGACACAGGCCTTCTCTTCATGTGAGGGAATGGGCTATACACAACGCAGGTCCAGTGCGGGTTGGTAGATGTCATATGCTCTTCAGATTGAATTTTAGGATTTTTTGGACTACGGTTTTCCTGGCCCACAGCTGCTCTAAAACGGATTCGGTTCTTTGATACTTTTTTTTTTTTTTTTAGGTAGGACTAGTAGGTAGGTAGGTAGGGTAGTAGGTAGGGTAGTAGGTAGGGTAGTAGGTAGGGTAATAGGTAGGGTAGTACGTAGGGTAGTAGGTAGGGTAGTAGATAGGTAGGTAGGATAAAACGCATTGCAACGCATGCGCGGGTCAGCTAGTAGCTATATAAAGACGGACACGGATGTTTGACATAAGTAAATAAAAGAAAAGAGTTCGTTATTTGAAACAGCAATTTGTTCTCAGTGGCCAGTTACCGACAGCTTAGCTTTCCCGAAGACGTAGCTTATGTAATTTTGAACTACAACTCCTTTCAAAAGCAACTTGAAATAGAAAAAAGAAATCTTCTTAGTTCCCACTTCCCTCCCACTTCCCTCTACCCGTAATCCTACAAACAGTTCTCTTGCGACCCACAGAATGTTCCTCAGATATAATAATATCACAACATCTTCCCGTTAAGTGTTGTTAGGTTAGAAAAAACTTTCTCTTCCAAGTCAGTTAAAAAGAGCTATCGCCATCAATTGTCACCAGTAGCCAATAAGAGGGAACGACACAAACTTACCGATTGGCCGAGCCCTTTATTAGAAAAGTTTTATCATGGAACGGCATGGAAAAATAAAGCTGCGGTACGTGTTACAAATAAGACATAACGGCTGGACTAACGGAGGATTAAAGTTAACGATAGGTCACTATGAACGAGTAAGCTTAGTGGCGTTCGATTGGAATAAACTGGAGTTTGTACGGCCGGTAGTTAGGCAGGAATTGACTGGCCGAGTGTTAAAGTTTGATTGTTTATTGGTTGTGGATTCAGCCTTTATTTCGTGAGATTAGGGTCCCTTTGAAAGTATTGAGATCATTGTCCTGAGTTTATTTAACAACACTGTTAACAAAACGTATGCGGTATGATACATAGTAATAATTTTCATCATCATAATACACAATGTTACTTATGTATATACTTAAGAATACACAATGTTAATGTTCAAGTTTTCACTTCTGCCAGCACTCCCGGAGTGCAACCCGTTGTTTATTTTTTTCTTAATTAATAATTGTTTTATTCGTATTTGTATGTCTGATATTTGTAACAAATAACGGTATAAAATATATACTACATTATCTGTAATTGAATGTCTACTCCTATGTTTAATGCATGCCGTGGCAGCCTTTAATTAAGGCAACACTATAAAATGTCATTGTAATATGAGTACTTTAATATGTATTTTGGTGTATGCTTTGTTTGGTTGTCCTTAAATAAATAAATAAAATTAATAAAAAAATAATCATTCTCCTGCCCCCATCTTAATTTATTTGGGGTCAGCGTAGCATGTCTTCTTCTTACAAACTTCTCTATAACTCCTCATATCAGCAGTCTCCTCCTTTCTACCCCTATCATCCTTCACACAGTCCAACCATAGTTTTCTTCTCCTTGTATAGCCTTATCTTCATTCATGCTCTACATTTTCTTCATAAAGAAGTTGAAGGTATCGTTGAAAATAAGGTGTCAAGCGTTCCGTAAACTTTATTGAAAAATCAAAGTAACACGATTCATACAATTCAACTCATCCACAATACTTAGATCTCTGCTCACCCTTCTAAGCCAACAATACGTTCAAAGCTAGCCAAGTAATCATACGATTAGATAGATAGTAATTAAGACGGTCTACGAGGAAATTACATATAATATCAGACCAGGGCGTCTAAAATGGCCGCTTTAGGAGATCATAATACGAATTGCTTTAAAAGTGTAAGTGCTTGGCCAGACTGGCAGCGCGGCGCGGGGAGCGGCGCGGGTGCGGGAACGCGCGCGATTTGCCTGTCCGCACTGGATCGCGATTTCGTTCCGGGCGTTGTCGCGTTCAACTGTTTGTCCAGTGTTTGTCAAAATATAATATGGCGAAGACTTGTTTTTTATTGGAAAATTCTTACTTTAAATGGCAAATGCTAAAAGTGAAAAATGGAGTTAATAAAATTAATTTAACCAGAGAAAATGAAGGAGAATTTTACACACTGTTGAAAGATTGCGAGATCAACCTCAAAAGTTTTTTGAATATACAAGAATGTCAATGGATACGTTTGACTACATATTACAAAATATAGAAAATTATATAATAAAAAAAAAATAACAACTTTCGCCGAAGCAAAAAAAAAAGCAAAAAAAATTTTGGTAAGAATTTTAAAATTCGGTTATTTTAATTAATTGGATACTTCTATAAATAATTATAAATAATTGGATTAAGTTTTTAAGCTTTAACTTATCAAAGTTAAAGCTAAATAAATAAATCCAATTTATCTGGTTATCTGGCGCAGACTAAAGTTTGAGATACGCCGCTCTCGCGCGGGTTATCGCTTGCCGCCCCGCGCACTCACTGCGGCCACTTGTATGAACGAGCTATGGCACGAGTTGCCCGCGCGCTCCCCGCGGAATGTAGCCCGCGCCGCTTCCCGCGCCCGCGTTCCCACTACGGACACTCCAATGAAGTTCCATACGTTTAAGATTGTCGCGCCGCGCCCGCCCCGCGCCCGCGTTTGCAGTCTGGCCAAGCACTAAAATAAACCTTTTATAATAGTAAGTGCGTCTGTGACCATTTTACGAATTTTAACGCAACTCGTATTATTTTCCTATTTATCTATTTTCTTAAATTGTCACAGACGCAATATTAATAGGTTCATTTTACGCTTTTTAACGCAATTCATATTATGATCTGCGAAAGTGGCCATTTTAGACCTCCTGACCGTGGTCTTCCTTTGACATTCAATATGTCGGCGCCAAAGTGTATATTACAACTGTAATGTTGTAAATTAACCTGGCAATACCTTTTTTTTTTTTTTTTTGTGGGTGGAAAATCATCGAATGACCCCCCCCCCGCTCTTGGGCAGAGCGAAGGGGAGTGTCAGACTTCTACTGACTTAAAACCGAACCCATGTTCCTTCTTTGCCCTTGCGCCGAGGCCACGTAATCTAGTACAAAATACCGCGGCCCCGACGGGCCCCTCCTTGCACCTGGCAATACCTGATGTGTCTAATTTAATGAAAAGCCACATACGAAATGCATGGACCAATAAGTAGACAATGGGGAATCATCCCATAATCAAAATAATACGGATTAAAAAGTTATCATTTGCCTAGCATTAGTCGCTACTTTCATTATTTGATACAGTATTGAGACTAAATGATTACAAAATTAAATTAAACATTACCCAGCCGATAAGCAAAGCCAATGAAAAACGTAAACTTGTCCGAAATAAAGAAAAACACAACATGGAAATCAATGCACATCTATCTATCTATATAAATAAAGAGAGAAGTCCTGACTGACTGACTGACTGATTGACTGACTGACTCATCAACGCCCAGCCCAAACCCTTGTACCTAGAAAGCTGAAATTTTGCACAGAGGTTCCCTTTATAATGTAAACAAGGAATAAGGAAGGGTTTTTCGAAATTCAACCCCTAAGGTACTTAAATAGGGGATGAAAGTTTGTATGGAAAATCGTCATTTTCACGCGGGCGAAGCCGCTGGCAAAAGCTAGTTTGTAATATATGAAAGCCTAAAAGCCTCTAAAAACAAACTATTTTTAATTCACCCAGCAAAACTATTCCGTTTCCAATATGGTACGTCAAAAACAAAAACAATGTTGTTTCGGAAAAACTGCAATGTAATTGAGATGCTTCGTAATAAAATAACTATTTGAAAACAAATGAAAAGCATTCTTCGGTAGAAATAACGTCGGAAAATAACAGGCACACATCACGGTATCGTTTCCACGTTGTATTTATTTTGTACGAAGCAAAAACCGGATGCATCCGCTTAATATAGGGAAACCGTGTATTAAAAAGCCGCGTGTGCAAATATATTATTTACTCTGTGCTCTTTGATTACCCAATCGAAATGATTGCTAAAGGGAACTCGAACTACTTATAATATTTGAGTAACAAACAGGTAATAATGATAGAAAATGGTCATTTATTTAGTAGATGTGTCGTTATTTGTATGATATCAGTCTGCACACCGGCTTCTATTGATAATTAATTAACGGTCGTACGTGATGATGCGGTAATTACCAGTAATTGCAAATTTGTTAACTTGGCATATAAGAGGATTTTTCAGGTACTTATGCTATTTACTCACTGTGTCAAATGGCTAAATATTTTTCAATGCACGGTTTGGGTGGGAATTCCGCCTCGAATGCAATCATAGTTTCGACATTTATATCAAAGTAGATTTTGCCCGCGACTTCGTTCGCGTGGAATAGTGACTTCCGGCAGATTTTTGGTTTATCTCGCGAAAAAAAAAACTATCCTATGTCCTTTCTCAAGTTCCAAACTATGTCTGTACCAAATTTCATCAAAATCCGTTCAGCCGTTTAGGCGTGAAAGAGTAACAGACAGACAGACAGACAGAGTTACTTTCGCATTTATAATATTAGTATTAAGTATTAAGTATTAAGTATTATAATATTAGTATGGATATACTAGTTTTACTATTAATATCATAAACGGGATATTTACCATGTTTATGATATTAATAGTAGTGTCAGTGACTACCTATGTCAGTTTAAAAACTTATACTAGTTTTAGTCACATTCATCTTGGTCAACACCTTAGGCTAAGCCAGCAAGTCAAATCGTGAGTTTTTACCTGTTTCTAGTGTGGGTAGAATATCCATTGTAAAGATGCTATATATGATCTACTTAACCAACTGGTAAATATTAAAACGACAAGACAGGCTTCTATGCCCGCCCACCTGCTAAAATGTTTCCACTTAGGCGTCCTTGGCTAACCTGGATGTCTATTACCACGAGTGTTGTGAATTGAAAAAAAAAACAAATATAAATGTAGCGCAGTATATATTACTGTCGCTGCCAATTAAAAAAATTTTTTTTTTTGTCAGCCGCAGTCGTGGAAAAATGCTTTATTACCTGTAGGTATTGTTACTGAAAGTTTCACAATACGTGATATGGACCCCTTGACGATAATGTGAACGGGGTGCTACACAAGTTACTCGAAACTTTTTGTTTTCATAATTTTGGCGGGGATTTTAATAATTATTTATATTCTAGTGAAGCAAGTGTGGTGATCAATGCTCGTACCTTCTGTGTTTGTAAAGATTCCTTTGCCCAACGGTGGGATAGTCAATATCATCACCAACAGTCCACTGCTGAACCTCTCGATTATTTGCAACTCTCACCTCACGGTTGCTACCAGTCACCCTTGAACATCGTCGCTCCACCAAGCCTGGGTATCCCGCCTTACGCTTGCCGATTCACGGTTTCCATTCAAGAACACGTCTTCACTAAGGATCATTGGTTCTACGACTAAGATGACAGGCCCATTGCCACTTCAGGTTACTTATTCTCCCGTCAGGGCTGCGGGTTGTTCGAAAGAGATACCGCGGCCTCGGCACAAGGGCTAAGAAGGAACATGGGTGGTTTTCTTTGTCAGAAATGCTTGAGTTTGAGTTAATGACATTATCATTCTAACTATCGCAATACTTATTTCTAATCGAAACATGTATTTTCTGTACAGCACATTTAAACTTAAAGACGTTTCCGATCCAAAAGCACGGCACTGTTACGGTTTTGAACCCGCTCGCCGGTAAGACGTCCGGCAATTCTAACTAGGAGCGGCGCAGTCGGCGCATTTCCACCCACCGGAATGACTTAATCCCCCGTGTTTTAACTACAAAGATTGCCAGCGATAAAAATGAATTGTTTCGTTTTATCGGTAAAACGATATTATTAACTTGTTAAGCTAATAAAACCATAATTTGCTATTAAAATAGGAAATAGTTTTTATTTATGATATGGGTAAAGTGGTTGCAGAAGTTAGTGTCTACTTAGTATGGCATCCTGTGTTGGATTCCCAAGAGCAAAGTGCTATTGGGATTTCCATTACGAATTTCTCAAAAGATGGGGCACAATTCTTCATGGCAATAGGATCGCCCTCTATTATATTACGTGGGATATTATTTGAAACTTAATAATAAGTTCATATAGTGTTGAAATACACCTGTTGTGTATACAACTTACTTAAAAAAAAAATGTTCTTTCAACAAAAAATCTTGCGAGAAATGCTTGTCACGCTTCAGCCCCACTTTCTCGCGTTCTGGGACGTTCCGGGAAGTGTTCCGGTAATTTTGACTAAAACCGGCACGGACGTTTACCGGGTCAAGACGACTTAATCCCTCCCTGATTAAATACCACGGCGAGTTGACTTTCGCCGTATAAATATTTGCGAAAGACTTGCTTATTCGTTGATTTTTAGTTTGTGACGGAATCTTTGAGAAAAATCATGAACTAAAAATTATATTATTCTGTGTTTATTTTCCTATAATTAAGGGTGGGATATCTGCGGTTCTACTTGCGAAAATATGATTTAAAAAATAATAACTTAATCATATGTAATTAGCGCTTAAATAACGTCAATAAAGCTTTGGAAAATAATTCTTGCAGACGGACAAAATATATAATTACTAGCACTTTGCCCACGGCTTCGCCCGCGTGGATGTCGGTTCAACTACAAAAGTGACGATTTTCCATACAAACTTTCATCCCCCTTTTCACCACCTTAAAGGTTGAACTACCAAAAACCCCTTCTTAGTGCTCCCCTACATTATAATAGGAAGCTGTGTGCAAAATTTCACATTCCTAAACACAAGTAATAAGATTTTCCATACTTACAAACTTTCATCCCCCCTTTTCACCCCCTTAAAGGTTAAATTTCCAAAAACCCCTTCTTAGTGCTCCCCTTCATTATAATAGGAAGCCATGTGCAAAATTTCACATTCCTAAACACAAGTAATAAGATTTTCCATACAAACTTTCGTCCCCCTTTTCACCCCCTTAAAGGTTAAATTACCAAAAACCCCTTCTTAGTGCTCCCCTGCATTATAATAGGAAGCCGTGTGCAAAATTTCACATTCCTAAACACAAGTAATAAGATTTTCCATACAAACTTTCATCCCCCTTTTCACCCCCTTAAAGGTTAAATTTCCAAAAACCCCTTCTTAGTGCTCCCCTACATTATAATAGGAAGCCGTGTGCAAAATTTCACATTCCTAAACACAAGTAATAAGATTTTCCATACAAACTTTCATCCCCCTTTTCACCCCCTTAAAGGTTAAATTTCCAAAAACCCCTTCTTAGTGCTCCCCTACATTATAATAGGAAGCCGTGTGCAAAATTTCATATTCCTAGCCCCAGTAGTTTCGGCTGTACGTTGATATGTCACCCAGTCAGTTATCCTTTTATATATATAGATAGATGTACACGTAATAGTTTTATTTCCAGAAATATATATTCGAGAGTAAAATGACTGGCCTGTTGGTCTAGTGGTTAGTGACCCTAACTGCTATGCCGGAGGTAGTGGGTTCGATTTCCACCCAGGACAAATGTTTGTGTGATGAGCACGATCATTTGTTCTGTGTCTGGGTGTGATTTATCTATAATATGTATGTATTTAGAAATATATAAGTATGCTTATCAGTTGTCTAGTACCCATAACACAAGCTCTGCTTAGCTTGGGACTAGATGGCGTTGTGTGATAGTTGTGGAATATTATTATTATTATTAAAAATTGATACGTTTTAATGAATGTATTTATAGGTTATTTTTATAAGGGCAACTTATTTTTATTTTACTCACTGTGAATACATTCCTGTAAACCAACATACAGGTTTTACAATGAAAATCCATTTCTGATCTCAAATTCACATGAATAAAAACATTGCAATATTTCATCCACTTTCCGCGAAATGAAGAGAATATTCACAACCATACTTTAATATTAGAAGTCCCTAACAATTAAGAGGATATTTTTACACGTGGAAATGTAACCGCCTCACCTACTCCACTAACTATACAAATCAAACAATTTTTTAAATTTTGATAAATCTTCCTTAAAACTTTACTCTAAGAAAATTGTGTTGTCGTATCCATAACACGCATTACAAAAATCTTATATTTTGAAGGAAGAAGCTCGTGGCCAAATTATAATAGCTGGTCGAGTCGATCTTTAGGTTAAGCTGTGCTTGCCTAGGTCGGTCTGTGCCTCGGAAAACACGTTAAACCGTTGGTTCCGGCTGTCACTTGAAGATCATTGACAGCCATTACAGTCAGTCAGTCAGGGAGTCAGTGGCCAATCTGATAACCAGACTTGCCAAGGGATATCGTATTACCCAGTGCTAACTGGGTTGTGGAGGTCAGATAGCCACTGGCTCAGTGTAAAATACTGATAATCTGGTGAATCCGGATATACTAGAGACCAACCACGACATACCTAGTTAAGAAAAGGCTGGGTAAATGATATATTTTGAAAGGACGTGTTTTCTTAACTTAAATTCTTTGAAGAAGTTTTTGTTTGTAAAGGGTAGGTGAGTTGTGTCAGAGTTGAGAAAATTGAGGAAAAACGCTGAGTTTGTCTGGTTTCCACCTTTTTAACTTGGGTATGACTGTTGTTTATCCACATCAGCTGACATCTCTTTTCGAAGAATCTTTATTCTTCTTCTTTATGTGATCATCATCATCAGCCTATTGCAATCCACTGCTGGATCTTTAATCTTACGCCACTCAACTCGATTTTGGGCAACTCTCATCCAGTTGTTACCAGCCACTCTGCGAAGATCATCGCTCCGGCTCCACCGAGCCTGCGGGCGTCCCACCTTACGCTTGCCGATTCGCGGTCTCCACTCAAGAACACGTCTACTCCAACGGTCATCGGTTCTGCGACTAATATGACCGGCCCACTGCCACTTCAGCTTATTTATTCTGTGAGCTATGTCGACAACTCTGGTCCTCTGTCGGATCACCTCATTCCGGATGCGATCCCTGAGAGAGACCCCTAGCATAGCTCGCTCCATAGCTCGCTGAGCGACTTTAAATTTATGGACCAACCGTATCGTCAGTGTCCACGTTTCAGCTCCGTATGCAGTCATAACAGGCAGGACGCACTGGTTGAAGACCTTAGTCTTTAGGCTTCTATAAGTGTCTTTCAACAAATCAACGATAGAAAACCTTCCTTTTTGTCGTAGTACCTAAACTGGTATCATACTTTTTATGTCGCCCATGTGCCTCTATCTTGGCTTTCATATACCGTTGAGAAATTTCTCCCAGACATGGTTTCTTCACGATGTTATCCTTTTGTAAATGGCATCGCAGTTCAACCTAGGAGAAGTTTGGCTACTGCTTAACCGAACTTTCGATGTTATCTATTCACCACAACATTTTAACCAATACGCACATGGCATGAATCCAAAAAATCAGAAGCGCGTGTCTTGTATTCAAACATGAGTCCTATGACTTCACTAGATGGAAATGTAGTGATTATAGCCCTTTACTTCCTCTCCTCTAATAATACCTTTCCAGATGGCCTAAAATACCTTTTTATTTTGGGCGGTGGGAAATCATCAAAATGACTCATCCCGCTCTGGGCAGAACGGTAGGGAGTGTCAGACTTCTACTGACTAAAAATCACCCATGTTCCTTCTAAGGCCTTTGTGCCGAGGCCGCGGTATCTCTTTCGAACAATCCGCAGCCACGACGCGACGGGGTCCTAAAATATCTGAAAATGAATACGAAATAAAATGCCCGACACATGTTGTTTGAATAGTTTAAGTACCCAGTTATTGTCGTGCAAAACAAAGACAGGAGTCAAACTTAAAACCCCATTGTCCTACATTCACGTGCCGAAATTCATAATCAACTTAGTATTTTCCTTTATGAGGAAAACGTGCCAACAATTTAGAAAGTTGACAAACAATATACAAAGGTTAGAAAACATTTATTATTTTTTCACAGCTTTTAAAGGCTTGCACGTGCTTCTTACTTAAGAGGAGCTTGTGGTTTAATAATATCTGCCACTCGGGTCGACCTTAAGGTTAAGTGGCGCTTGCCTTAGTTGGTCTGTAGATGGGTGACCGCCCATTACATACCAATTTTCCTCCGTGCCTCGGAAAGCACGTTAAGCTGTTGGTCCCGGCTGCCATATATATAGATCTTTGGCAGTCGTTACAGGTAGTCAGTGACCTGAAAGTCTGACAACCAGTCTTACCAAAGGGTATCGTATTACCTAGTATCAACTGGGTTGTGGAGGTCAGATAGGCAGACGCTCCATGTGAAATACTGGTACTCAGCTGCATCCAGTTAGACTGGAAGCCAACCCCAATATAGTTGAGAAAAGGCTAGGCAGAGATGATGACGTGCTTCTTATTTCAATTATTTCATTACTTCTACATGAACAAACCATCAAAGCATACTCTTTTCTCTTCTTTTTTTCTTTGCTCTTTTTCTGATATGTGATGTTTAAAAAAAACATTTGAAGACCCTACGGCGGTGGAGTTGCAATTTTTCTTCTTGAGTATAATTACTGGATTTATGTAACATACGGGTTCAAAGAAATCTCAGAAAACATTCCCCTAATGACGCTGCGTAACAACGGGTACAGACTGATACATTGTTATATTAAGCAAAGAAATTAGTTTTCAAATAAATTGTACTTAGGAGATGTAAATTAAGACAGAAATATTTAAATTAAACGACTTTAATTTCAGCTGTTACCGTGACAGATTGAAAGTATATTTTACCTTAGAGAATTTAGTAAACAAAATAGAAACTGTTTTTTGTGGGAAATCTAGACCATTTGTTTGCAATTTAGGTATTTTGAAAAATAAAAAAAACACAAGCACATACCTACCTGGTATCAATTTATTTTAATAAAGTTTTCACCAGCAGTTATTTTTTAACTGCGCGTATTTTTAATACGAAAATAAAAATTCTCGAAAAAAATAATAAACTCAGAAAAATAAACTTTATCTACCCAAATATCATAAACCCTCTCTAATACGTTCAAAAACCATAGGCAATGACCAGCATTACCAACCAGCAGAAATTAACAGAACTGTAATGAGCTCATAACCTACTGAAAACAGTAGGTTATGAGTTTAAATTTGGAACAGGTGTCAAATTCAAGTGAGTGTGCTATTCTAGTATCTACATTAAAACAGATACCTATCGATACGAAACCCCAATTCAGTATGATTTTAATTATAAATCGCACGACATTTTGATCTCGAGTGACACAAGAATAGTGACTTTGTTCGTTTGCCTATGATTTAAAAAAATGACAGATATCCGAAACGCCGCCATTTCGAGCTGTCATTTGTTCGTTAGCTTTTTATTCCCTTTCATTGAGTAGACAAATTTTCTGATAAGTTCTTTATTTCTGTCGAAAATGAGTGATAGTGACTCAGAAATTAACATGAACACTCCGCCAGATATCGTAAATGCAGCGACGAATGCAACTAATAACCTGTTTATTTTTTATTGCATTACACTGGTAACAATGCTGGTCATTTCCCTATGGTTCCTGAGCCCATCATAGAGCCCTTATGATATTCGGGTAGATAAATTAGTGTATGCAACTATACATAATTAGGCATTACAACACTCGTGTGATGCTATTAAGAAACTCGCCTTCGGCTCGTTTCTTAAACCCACACTTGTGTTGTAATGCCCTTCATTATGCACAGTCGCATAAACTACTATTAATTTGAATATTTGTCGTTCACGTGGACTGTAATAAAATTTCGAAATAAATTTTATACCTGCACTATATTAAATTCTATGTAAAAATGTTGTTCCGTTGTTTAAAAAGGAGCTTTTTATGATTTCGGAGAATACTTGTAAGAGTATTTACACTGCGGTTTTACTAAGTAATTCTATGTAGAAGAGTCATATTCTTTGCAATCGAAAGCACTTTCAGTTTCCATTTTTTCATCATCATATCATTATTATCATTTTTTTTGGAAAAGAATATCAGACTTCTACTGACTTGTACGGCCCATGTTCCTTCTTTGTGTTCCGAGGCCAGAGTATTTTTTATCTGTTATCAGAGCTCGCCGGCCGGCCCAGAAAGAGGTGGCGAGACGATCTGGACGCACACCATGAGGGCTGGTTCGAGGTGGCTCAGGATAAGAGCACTTGGAAGGAATTGGGGGAGGCCTTTGCCCTGCAGTGGGACAGTACAGGCTATTAAAAAAAAAAAAAAAAAAACAGAGCTCGCAGAGCTCAGTTTGTATCTACATATTTTATAAATAAGACAAGGATCATAATGGTTCCATTCATATGCCTGAATAAGCCTTTGTCATGGACAATTCCTGGGTAACATATACCAATCTGCGGTTACCAAGCCTATTGTGGTTTCTGTGGCTAGTACCTAATCTTCCTTCTCGGAGTCTGTGTGGTTATTGGAGATAATTGACCGAGTTGAATGCTGTTTGGTTATCTATGTTGGTTGCTGGACAAACTTCTACGGGTAAAACTTTAAATACGCCATGAAAACAAAATGGTGTAAAATGGTTTTAGCGTTTTAGCCAGCAAAAGTTCATAATTTTGACATTTCAAACGGTTGTAGAAAATTATTTCTGTCTAATTAAAATATTCAAAAAGCATTTTCGGGGTTCGAGACAAAAGGAGTATGTTAGGATCGTAGCAAGTGGCGTTCTGTGGTTTCTGCCTGCCCCCATGGGAAAGGGGCGTGAGTTTATGTATGTATGTGTATTTTCGGGTTACGTACTTAATTAATCTATATTGTTCAAGAAATATAAATGCTAATAGCATGGAGCTGTAGATAAATAGATAAGTTAAATAGAGCCTTTTAAATATTTGACTTTTAAAAACATTTTCCACGACTTAATGGGTCAGTTATGTGATAACCAAGTTATTGGTGCGCGCTCGCTGAGCTCGAGCTTGTTTATATATTTTTTCTAGGAACGCTTGCAATACGTTAACGTTTTAACTAAACGAACAAGGTCAGGTTCAAAGAATTTAAGAACCCTATTTATTTAGAAAAGAAAGAAGAAGAAGAAAGAAAGTGGAACTGGGCAGGTCATGTAGCCAGGTACGCTGATAACAGATGGACTTTAAAAACCATAAAATGGAAGGGACCTCGCGGTACCAGAGCGAGAGGCAGACCTAGTGCTAGATGGGTAGACGAAATTGTAGCGGCAGTAGGTCGAGAATGGCTTGAGAGGGCTAAGGACAGGGAGAAGTGGAAATCTTTGGAGGAGGCTTTTACCCGAAGGGGGTCCATACAAAAGTAACAGTGAAAACTATTTGCTAGTTATTACCTAATGCCATTATTTTAAATTTCATCGAATTATTTATTGTTTGTTATTGATTATTATGTTGGATTTTGTTTATTGTGAATTTGATGGAATTATGAATTGTTTGTAATAATGATAATTAATTTAATAATAATAATAATAATTAATTTAATATTAATTAATTTTTATTAATGATTTTTAATGTTATCAATCTGATGAAATTGGTTGGCGATTATTAATACTTATTTATTTATTGCTAATAAGTATTAATTTGTTCGAGTTATTTATTAATTGATTGCTAATGATTATTGTTGATTTAATTGAACAGTTTATCGATTGTTATTATTATTGTTTATTGTTGTTATTAATATGATGGAGTTAATCGATTGTTGTTATTAGCTATTCGGTATATTTAATTCTTATTGTTGTTAGTATTGATTTGTTTGTACTATTAATTATTAGTTTGTTGATTGTTAATGAGAAGAATGGATTGTTGTTATATACGATTAACTAGTGCTTATGTTTATTTTTACTAATTTTTAATGTTGCATGTGTATGGAATTAAATAAAGCTTATTCAATTCAATTCAATTCAATTTATTTAGAAAGACACTTTTTTAAGACATAATATGCTGGTCTATGTTCAACTGATTATTTTTTCCTAAGTTGAAGTTTACTTAGATTAGGAGCTTATAACAGGCCCTTAATATATACCTGGGTTCAGTTTTACATTTTAAAGTGATTAGTAATTATGTTATGATTGCGAGTTTCCAATTTTTTTTTGTTAGTAACTGTCTAAGGCCATACTCATTTATCTGCCCTTTTTGTCAAGTTACTAAGACGGCAAAACATGTTTTTATTCTCCTATTCTCACTTTCCAACCATCGCGCTATCATTTCTTGCGGCCATACTAGTCCGATCATCTGAAAAATCTTAACAAGGCAGTTACAAGCCAATTATTATCTCCAAGAACATGCAAAAGCTAGACTAACGCAATACCACTCAAACACGTAAACCAGGAAATTAAAATACAGATTTCTCAGCACCATCGCTTAACATTTTAAAAGGAATATCCGATCAAAAGTCGAAGCAAACTAATTCCGTAGAGCAAATCCGAAACTCGGTTAAAACGAAAAAAGGAGGTTTTCTAGCTCCGCATCGGGCTAGTAAATTGGTTAGCTATTACACTGTCGATTTAGCGTCATGACGTTTATCTCTCAAAGAGTACACGAGAACCACTGGTAACGTCATAACGAACAGTTAGTTTCTACGAAGTTTCGGTGAACGAGAGGTTAGTCTGGAGTAACCCAATCGCTGACATGTGAGTGGCCAATTCTATCGGCAAAAATAACGAACTCGCGTTGAAACTTTCATGCTCCGATCAACAAAAAAATATGTGAATTTTGTAAACTCCGAACATCAGCGTTTAAATAAATAATACTGCGAACCTATGACTAATGGACCTATGATCGTAATTAAACTTCATTTTCATCACATTTGTACTAAAACACAGTTGTTCATAACGCTTTACATTAAAATTAAACTGTCACGAAGTTGAAGTAATTTTCTTTTAACAATATTGTAGTAAAACAACTAAGCTTTATAGCAAAAGATTTTCATATACACAAACTTAAATTACCTCCACTTATTCAAAGTTGCGTAGGTACTGCATCTTATTATTCCAACAAAAATAATTCCCCCGAACTATTGTGACAGCTGAGACCAACATTCTGTTTTCATAACTCTATGTAAACATTAAAGTTGATTAGTTTACTTACTAACGTTTCAAATTAATTTTCAGGACCCGCTATTATCCTGAACTGCGCTGAAGACTATAAAAAAGTTTCATAGACTATTGTATATAAAATAAAGTGCCTAAAGTAAAGTACATAAGTGAGGGTTTGGTCCTGGCGTCTTCCTAAGCAGGCGGCAGACGGTCGCATTACGTGCAATGGTCAAGGTAATGCCTAAAATATATATGAATAATTCACCGCTCTCAATTTACGCCACGCTAACCCTCTTATGTGTTTGGGGCTTTACTTTGTAAATACATTTCTAAATCACTCACTCACTGGCCGCTAAACAAAATCAAATATACAGTTAGGCGTAGAATGTACGAATTTTTGTTTAGAATTACAAATTGTGTGTCGCACTTTTTTACCTCACTTTTTTGAGCTGGTTTTCCACTTCTAGGCGTAGCGTTAGCCACTAGAATGCGTATTGTTCTGGTAGTTATTAAATGGGTCAAACATGTTTCATTGTTTTAAGGGCCATAATAGTGAATGTAATAGAGTTCACAATGTAATAGAGTTCACAATCGGTTGAACGGACTGTTAAAACGGTCAACTTGAAATTCTAATCTTATAGTAAATGGAGTTTAGGTAGTGCCTAACCTGGTGTTTTTTATGCCGCCCATGTGCCTCTGACTTGGCTTTACATGCCGTCGACAAATATCTATCAGCCATGCTGGTTTCTTCACGATATTTCCATCACAGAAGCATGTGATACAATACGCACATGACTGAAAAATCAGAGGTGCGTGTGTTAGGTTCGAACTTATGACCTATAATAACTTGGCAATCCGACGGTCACACCCCTAGACTCACTGCTGTCGAGGTACTTAGTGATAGGTTTCATGAATAAACAATTTCTCCTGCGTTAACTTATTCTTAATTCTACTATTACCCGTTACCGTTCACCAACAGTAACTTACAATACAGACGTGAACGCAAAACGTTTTCCAACAACGCGGCACTTTTCGAACATCCATACACGAAATTACACAAAAGTACAACATTCTAGTTCGCTAGCGCTACGCTAAACTCTGTGTGTAGTCAGGTTTCTCCGTGTTTAACATTACACATTACATACATTGTGTTCTGCCTAGTTTTGTGCAAGTTTCAGTAAATATTTCAATTCTCTGATTGTTCTGCTCCGGTGTTTGCCGACTGTAAAACACTAGCTGTTTCATTTTTCCCTTTTGTTGTCGAATATGGAATGGAATGTTATTTTAAGGCACTAATTAACTTTATGTTAATTAGTGCCTTAAAATAACATTTAGTTTAGGCACTAATACTAAATGTTTCCTGTGCTGTGAACGTTTTTGTTTAAACACTGAAGTAACACAAATGAAAAATTCAGGCTTTTAAATTAAATGGTATTTCTGAAAACTTATAAACGTTTTGCATGTAAAATCACGACAGTAATCCGAGAAGGGCTAGGTAGAGGAGTCATCATCATCATTTCAGCCGAAAGACGTCCACTGCTGGACATAGGCCTCCCCCAAGTGTCGCCACATTGACCGGTCCCGTGCGTCTCGCATCCAGCGGATCCCCGCAACCTTCACCAGGTCATCGCAGGTAGAGGACTACCTCATAGTATCTACAACCACATGTCGACAGTTATGTTTAAATTCCATGTAATAGGGGGCGAGCTATTGCCATCATGAGGGCACAAATCCCGACTCCGTGGGAGCTACTGAGAAATTCTTGATGGAAAACTTAGTAACACTTTGGGAATCGGACCCAGGACCTCATACTACGGATCATGATGCACTAGGACCACCGAGGTAGTCAAACTTCAATACATAATAGGGGACCGGACTGACTCAAAAAAATATGATTCTGTTTAGTCCGTCAGTTAGATTATCGAAAAATTTTGGATACGTGTTTTTTGTTTTATCAGAACAATAAAATTTGACGAAGATAAAGCGCGCCAAAGATCATGGAATGGGGCTTGAAACGTCAATTGAAGGTACAAAATGTACTATCATATGACGTCACACGAGTTTTCGAAGCACTGTATCGTATTCATTTTTGTTTACGTGAAAAAAGAAAAAATACGTGGTTAATATTTTTTGGAAATCTATCTGACGGACTAATTAGTTTTTTTTGTCCGATTCCCGGTTCACGGTATATTTTTCTTTTATTTATAGTAACCATCTACGCTGGTATATTTTTGACGTAAGTATGCATTGTTTCAACAACCACGAATTTCAATCATTGTTAATAACATCGGAAGTATTTTCGTTGATATTAAATATTCGTGAGGTTCAGAGTGAATCGAAAGGTGGGGTAGGTAGAGAATAATATATTTTCATATCAAATGAAAATTTTGTGGTGCGGTCATATATTAATTCTGCACTGTAAAAGCTCATTACAAATGAGGCTGGTGGACTAGCGGTTTGTTTTGTGTCTTATTTTAATCCGCTGTGTTTGACAGGTTTAAATTAATGCGGTCGGCAAATAATTTTAGTAACAGAGTAAGTATTATTATTATTTACCTTTTGGTTGATTATCCGGTGGTAATGTGTACGGAATTAGGTCGACATAATTGACGGTTTACGCAATGTGTAATTGGCACATTTTGGATTTTCCGGAATGGTTGATTAACGGGTAATAGCTATGATTTATTATTTACTTCCTATTCGTGACAACAAGCAAAATTTTTTTTTTTTGCTTTTCAAAATTTTTGCTTGTTGACCTTTGGTACCAGAAATAAGTTTCTATCCTGAATTAGGTATAAAACGCATACAATAATGAAAATTCATTTATATTTAAAGGGAAAATGTCCTCATTAAAACCTAAACTTATTTATAAAATCAATTCTTCTTCTTCTTTAAATTGTGGTTATGCCTGACAATTTATACTTACGCACTGTACGAATCCGTAAAATCAAATCATCATCATCTCTAGTTCGAACCCCAGACCGGGTTCGAACTAACTGATGATTTGGTGTTAGGATTTTTTTATTATTATTATAAATGGGCCTGCTCTTGACTTCAATCTTGCCCTGAGGGCAGAGATGACCCCCGTCGGGGCTGCGGATATCGAAAAGTTACCGCGGCTCCGACACAAGGGCGAGGAAGAAGGAACATGGGTTGGTTTTTAGTCAGTAGAAGTCTGACACTCCCCTTCGCTCTGCCCAAGAGCGGGGGGGGTTATTCGATGATTTTCCACCCACCAAAAAAAAAAAAAAAGGGCAGAGATGATGTCGACGATGGAACGAGCTTACCCAGTAGAAGCCTGTTTACTCGCGACTTAAACAGATTAGGGTTATATGAGCTCGGAAAAACCGACGCAGGCAGGGAATTCCACTCCTTGGCTGTGCGCATAATAAAGGACCCAGCAAAGCGCTTCGTTCAAATGGGTGGAATGTCGACTAGGTATCGGTGATACCCTGGCAGTACGCTAGTCTTTTCGATAGTTTAAAAATGTTCCTATGAACTAGAACTTATCAGTGGTTTCATTTATTGTCGTATTGTCGGCATCACCCTGTATATACAATCAATAACCAACTCAAACAGATTAATTATCAACTCCAATCTGAAAAAAGCATAAATATATTTATTCATGCATTGCAAGTACACGGCAAGACAGCTCAAACAAAAGATTTATATTCAAAAGTAACACATCATTGGTTGTTACGACGTTTTTTCTTTCGTACTCCACCCCCCCCCCCCCCCCTCTTCTCCTCCTTCTTCCACCTCGTATCACTTCTCGCAAACGCGTTCTTTATCCAATTATCCGAAGATAAATCTCACCTGCGACTGCAAAGGAAATAACGTAGGAAAACGTTGTGTTAGGGAAAAGTTATATTTTCACAAATCCAAGCTTTTTTTCTCAACGCTCGACTTACAGCGGCTACGTCACGTCCTGTTTGTTGCTGATTTGTTTTGAATTTAATTATTGTTGTGTGTTCAACTTTGATGTGCAGTCATTGATTATATTGTTAACAGAAATGTTTTTTTTAACTTAAATGTTACTTAAATTGACATTTTCAAGTCGTCATAATGAAGAAAGATTGGTCGTAAGTGCAACTGTTAAGCATGAGGCAAAGGGTTCGATTCCTGGGTCGGGCAAAGTGATATTTGGTTTTAAAATCAAGAATTGATTAGTATACTTAATCACAGGGTTTGTATTTGGGCCCGGATGCTGACAATAAGCTCGTCCCCTAATTTCTATGTTAGAGATGTGCTTTCCGCAATTAGTTCAGAAAGTGGTCCATTGACAATTATGTATCTTTTTTATCCCAAAATAACTAAATAAATAAACCCTCTTAAACGTACAATCGATAGGAAAGGATTTATATTTAGTAGATCTCGCTACCTACGGACTACAAGTTTCTACGAAAACGCGGCTCACCTTTTTGGCAAAAATCTATACGCAAAAAAACCAATGTAGCCTACCACAGATTTACCCGTACGACCTAGATTTATCTTTACACCGTTAGTGGGTCAAACCCTCGCTCAAAGGTCAAACCTGCGAATCGGTTTTCATAAAACAGAAAATACTGGATCAAATCTTCAAAACAAACCCATCGAATAAAACTTTTTTGCAAAAAAAACAACCGACTTCAAAAACACCAAAAAGAGAAAAATAAACTTCAGAAGAAAAATCAGCTTCTGAAGTCGGTGACATTTGTTTGTTTGATTTTATTTTTTTACCACCGACTTCCGAAGCTGATTTTTCTTCTGAAGTTTATTTTTCTCTTTTTGGTGTTTTTGAAGGGCTTATTCCACAAATCCCCCCTGAAAATCCCCCCTGAGGGGGAAAAGTGGAATCCGTCGGTTGTTTTTTTTGCAAAAAAGTTTTATTTTTATTTTTTCATTTTTAGTTGTAATAAGTACCTATATTATATTTACTATGCATTTAACATTCAACCAAGAAACCTAATCAACATGAATACAAGTGATGACTGCTAGATGCGAATACTTGAATAGCGCCAGCAAAAGCACGAAAATTCATAAAACAACAAAAAAATGTGTATTGTACACATCTGCATACCCCCTCAGAGCATACAGGCGTGATGTTACGTCATGATAATGTATATTCAATAAACATCCAAGCGATTCCAGCAATTACGACAGATTTGCCGTCTATTTTTGAAGAGTTCCATTGTATATCTCCGAAGATCAGCACCAGATCTTCACCAAAAAAAAATGGGACCACCTCAGGAGTATACTCTTTCAAATAAAAAAATAATTTTGATAATCGGTCCACAAATGGGGGAGAAATCAGGTAACATACATAAAAAAAAAAAAAAAAAAAAAAATACATACACACGAACATAGTAACCTCCTTTTTTGAAGTCGGTTAAAAAATAACGTAACATAACATCACGCTTGAAATCCCAAAGGGTTAGACAAAGGTGTACCCATTAGTACACCCTTATTTCACTTGTTATGTTCAAGTCTAATGTAATAGGGGCGTGCCTATTGCCATCAACCGGGCACAAATCTAGACTACTAAATTCCTGATGAAAAAGCCAAAATACACTTTGCCCCAGCTGAGAATCGAACCGAGGACCCCATAAAGACTGTTTATAAACAATCTAAGGAAATGCAAGAAGATTAAAATAACGACTCTGCTAATTACCTATTAATCAGGGAGGCAATATACCTTTCGTCCTCTTTTGTTTATGAGTGGATCGTTTTTCATCGACAATTTTGACGACAATCTTTAATCATTTAAGTCCCTATTCAGTGTTGTTTTGTATCACTTGGCTGTGTGATACCCCCTAGGGATGAACGACCCCTGGTTTTCGCGATAAGATGTTCAAATAGGGATGTTTCCTGACTTAAAATAAATAAATATTTTAATTAGTCTGTCCGTTAGATTATCGAAAAATATTGGACACGTATTTTTTGTTTTACTAAATCAATAAAAATTGACGATGATTTGAGTGGGGGCTTGTGACGTCACTCGTCGGTAAAAAATGTCATACTAATGCCTTACAATATGACGTCACACGAGTTTTCAAAGCACTATATCGTCTTCATTGTTCGTTTACGTAAAAAAAGCAAAAATATGTGTAGGTACAATATTTATTGGAAATCTAGGTATCTGACGGATTAATTACTTAGATTTTTTTGTCAACTAACCTATTGCTTTAAGTAGGAGACTGACAGTACCTAGTCATTATAATAGTTTGTTAGTTATTTGGAAGAAAGGTCATCTTAAAGTCTTTCCACCCTATCTATTACATTTACAATCCTTTGATGCTGCAGTCCATTTTACAGGCTGCCGTTTTGCTTTTCGTCAAATTCAACTGTACTTATAATTCTCGACCCGAATAAATAACAAAATGGGTAAAAAATTTATTTTTCTTATAATATGAAATCGGTTAGTGTGAACCAAACGCGGCCCGTCTGATTCTCGCGCAGTCTTACACACACACAAACACACGCAAAGGTTTATTCGATAATTTTGTTACTACCTCTTCCCTAAACCGTAACGCTGATTCTGAAATACGGTTAAATGATTAACAAATAAAAAATCATGGTATATTAATTATTGACCAGAAACCGTAATTTAAATTGATTATTATTTATGTCTTGTATGATAATTTTCTGAAGTTTGGATGCAAAACTGCACTAAGCACCAACGTTCATTTCAGTACTAATCGTCTGAAAGCTTCGACGTTATTCTATAACATTTCCTGACAATACAGTAATGTCTCAGAAAAATCACAGTATTATCGAAACCCATCTTCGGTGGAGCGAACCGATTAAATTTCATATGCTTACGCGATTCGGCAAATTAGATCGGCACTCGAAACGGTCAAAAGTCGACACCGGGCCCTTCACCTGATATGACGCTATCCTTCCTCTTTACAATCATGAGGAAATTTAAAAAGTAAGCCAGACGAGTAATCTGTTTGTACACGCTGGTTCAGTACTTGAAAATGGTATTAAGATTTACAGTATTTGCACAAGTAAACGATTCTTTAATTTGGCTTTGGTTATTTACGTTCAGATCATTCGAGTTGTGCATGGCTATCAAATTTTATTTTATTTTAAATCCTGTAACGCCAAATAATCGCATTTCCTCCAACCCCACAAACTGAAAAACACTTTATTTTAAATTTGACTTCCCCTTTTCACTTACAGGCTGCATTGAATATAACATGGTTACATTTGTTTTGTTTGGGAGGTCCACACGGCGCAACCGACAGTTAAATATTGGGCCAAGATTAATAGGGTTCCGGACGACTGCCCGCGGTACCCAGAAAACGGGAAGGAGATTTTCTCCCTTTCCTCGCGGATCGGAAGCAGATCCCATTTCCTCCGACTACATCAAAGTGAGATAGCAATCGGTTTTTTTATTCGAATCAGCAATATTTTGAACGACGTCAACTAGTTAGTGGCTTGTGGCCTGATCGGGTTCCTTCGATAGGTAAATACTCCGACCCTCCGGGACTCAATTTGCATCAAGTCTTATTGGGGAAAACGTTTATGTTTATTACCTGACTACCGGGGATTACTTTCTACACTAGCGTTTATGCACAGATTCTGTAGGTTCATGGCAATTAGGTGCCGTAAGGCTCTTCAAATAGTTGGTGAGTGGCTGGATTTGTAGTGGGATGTTTACTGGTTTTGTCAATTAGTTTTCTGTTTTTCATTAGATAGTTAACTTTTAGAACAGTTTATTTAAATAAAATAGAAGGTGTAGATGTATTATTATGTTGAATATCATCGGAAAGCATGCTAAACTTTTTGTCCTGTCTGTGAATTTTAGATTTTTTACAGCCGTTACTATCATTAACGGCTGTCAAAAATCTATCAATTGCGAGGAGATTGAAAGTCTGAAAAACAATCTTACCAAGGGATATCGTGTTACCCAATAACTGGGTTAAGACGGCCAGATGAGAAGTCACTCTATGTATTTGGAAAAACTCTAAGAATCCTGTCAATACATAATTATAAGAAAAAACCCACTACTTAATTAACACCACCAATGCGAAAAACTCAAGTTAAAAGATACCTGATTACATTTTATTAACTTGACATTTACCACACATTCTTTTAACACATTACCCATGTAAAAGAATTACGCTTTTTTGGCCAGCACATGTAATTGGGGAAGTTGATTGCTACCCTCAATTGGTGCCAACAAGTAAATTCAATTGACTTTTTAATGACGAATTTTTTTGAATGTCATTAAGAGAGTTGTCGTCATCGCGTTTCGCGTTGATCAAAAGCATTGTTTAATCAACGGCCAGTGTGAATGTTTATTGAAAATGTTTGTGGTTGTTTAAAAGGTTTATATTTTATTATTTATTTATTTTCTCCAAAAAGTGCCCTTACCACCGCCAATCATAATAGACGGAATCAAGAACTATCAAACGTTCTACGATTCGTTAATTGAAAGCCAACCAGCGGAATCATTTACAGCAAAAATGATGAATGGGGATTGTGTGAAGGTTAACGCCAAATCAGAAGACTCGTATAGAGTAATTGCCAGGTTCTTGTCTGAAAAAGACTACCACTGGCATTCATACGAAAACAAGCAGGCTAGACCAATTAGAGTTGTGGTAAAGAAACTACACTCTTCTTGCCAACCAGATCGAATTAAGGAAGATTTAACAACCCAAGGCCTAAAAATAGAAAAGGTAGATAGTAAATTGAGCTGGAAGACCAAAGAACCACTCAACATGTTCGTTTTATCATTTTATAACGATGAAGATGTCAACAAAATCTACGGCATTAAGTACATATTAGGGTGTAAAATTGAAATACATCCACTCAAAAATCCAGCACTCATTCCCCAATGCAAAAGATGCCAAGCTTATGGGCATACACATAAATATTGTCAAAAAGAGCCAAGGTGTGTGAAATGCACTGGCAAGCATCTTACAGCCAATTGTACCAAATCTCCGCAAGAGAAACCAAAATGTATCCACTGCGGCCTACCTCACCCTGCCAATTATAGAGGGTGTGAAGTAGCCAAACAGATGCAAATTATGAAAAATAAAGTTTTAAAAAAGAAACCTACGGTGCCTAATACCCAACAGTTTCCTCCTTTAACACACCCTGGTAAACAGGCGCAGAAAGCAAGTGTCCAGTCAACTGCAAAACAACCAGCCATGCAAGTAACCAACATTGGTACTTACGCACAAGCTGCAAAACAAGGATCTCAACCTCTGAACTTAGAGGATAAGATAAACCAGATCTTGAAGTGCATTACCTCATTTGATAAGAGATTAGAGAAGCTAGAATCCAGCACTAAAACAGCTGTCTTGAATAATCAAAAATGAATAACACACTTAAAATAATGGCGTGGAACTCCAATGGACTCCTCAAACATCAGCATGAGTTGCAGGCGGTCCTAGATACAGAAAATATAGACGTGTGTTTAATCTCCGAAACGCATTTCACAAAGCAATCTTTTATCAAATTTAGAGGATACATGATATATAATTCCCTCCACCCTAGCAACTCTGCCAGGGGGGGTAGTGCGGTTATAATTAAAGAAAACATTAGTCACTACGTGCAGTGTAAATATGAAGAAGAAGACATTCAAGCAGTGGCAGTATCTGTTAAAACTAAGTTTTGTCAAGTGTCCATTGCAGCCATATACTCGCCCCCTAGGCACATGATAAGAAAAGAGCGATACTTACATCTTTTTGAATTGTTAGGCCAGCGATTTATCCTAGGCGGCGATTTTAATGCTAAGCATACGCATTGGGGTTCAAGACTTACTACAACTAAAGGAAGACAGCTCTTAAGTGCAGTTAAAGAAACACATTGTGAAGTAATGAGTACAGGCAAACCTACATACTGGCCCACTGACCACCAGAAAATACCGGATCTTATAGATTTTTTCATCTGCAAAAATATATCCACCAATTACATCAGTTTGGAGGAAAGTTTTACTATGAACTCTGACCATTCTCCGATTATACTAATGCTAAGTCAAAAAATCCTATTAAAAGAAAGCCACTTAACCTTGGTTAATAAGTCCACAGATTGGGACAGTTTTGCTCTTGATCTAGATAATATTATCGACCTTAAAACTCCGATAAAAACGCAAGATCAGCTTGACTCAGAAGTAAACAAATTCATTATTAATATTCAACAATGTGCGTGGAGCAATACACCTCAGCTAAAACGCAAATATAAGGGATTTATCTATCCTAAAGAAATTGTGGATTTACTATCAGAAAAAAGAAAACAAAGGAAGTTGTGGCAGCAAACACGGTTCCCGCGTCATAAAACAACACTAAATAACCTAACTAAACGACTAAAGAGAAAAATTCTACAATTTGAGGATGAATCTCTGAATACCAACCTTCTTCAGCTTACCAATGACAAATCAACGGATTACTCACTTTGGAAAGCGACGAGAAATCTAAAAAGGCAGATTATACAAATACCGCCCATCAGAGATAGCAACGGAAAATGGGCAATAAGCAATGACCAAAAGGCGTTCCGATTTGCTCAACATTTAGAAGAAACCTTTCAACCCAACGAAAGCTCTGTAGAAATACATGAGAGTGTAAATTTATCACAAAACCAAAGAATCAAGCTTGTGACTCCTAAGGAAGTAATGAGAGAAATTCAAAACAACATTAGCTCAAAAAAGTCTCCCGGTTACGACCTCATCACAGGGGAAATTCTAAAACGCCTCCCACGCAAAGCCATAGTAAAGCTGACCAAACTAATAAATGCTTCATTTATCTTAAAATATGTACCTGAGCCATGGAAGGTTGCTGAAGTCATTATGATTGCGAAGCCTGGGAAACCTCCCCACGAAGCATCATCATACAGACCCATTTCTCTGTTACCCGTACTATCAAAGTTATTTGAAAAACTGTTACTCAAACGGATAAAACCAGTAATAGAAGATAAAAACCTAGTTCCAGATCACCAGTTTGGCTTCAGAGAAAAGCACTCAACGTTAGACCAGGTACATAGAATAACTAATGTTATTGAAAAAACGCTAGAAAATAAAGAAGTCTGTGCTACCGTGTTCTTAGACGTCGCGCAAGCTTTTGACAAAGTTTGGCATGAGGGTCTCATATTTAAGCTCAGACGCATGCTACCAGAATTTGTAGATATCCTAGAGTCGTATTTAACTAAAAGAATGTTTAGAATACGCCAAGAGGATGCATATTCCGAGCTAAAAACCATAAAAGCTGGGGTGCCTCAAGGAAGTGTGCTTGGCCCAATTTTGTACTTGTTATACACTTGTGACATCCCAGAGCTGGAAAACAGCACCATAGCGACCTTTGCAGATGATACTGCTATTATGGCCACCGGATCAAGCCACAGAGAAGCAGTAGAGAAAGTTCAACTAGCTGTGAACAAAGTTTACGACTGGACACAAAAGTGGAAGATCAAACTGAATGAGTCAAAATCAGTTCACATTAACTTCACAAACAAACACAGTGACTACCACCCACTCTACATAAATGGTATGCAAATACCTTATGCTAATACAGCCAAATACCTTGGCATAACTCTCGACGCCAAGCTGCGTTGGAAAGCCCATATCAAAAAGAAAAAACAGGAACTCGATATCCGTTATAAACGTTTGTATTGGTTACTGGGAAGGAAATCCTGTTTATCAATACATATTAAGTTGATAATATACAAGCATATTCTGATGCCAATTTGGACGTATGGTATCCAACTTTGGGGCTGTACTAAGCCAACCAACGTCAAAATAATTCAACAGTTCCAAAATAAAGTACTCAGGGCTGCTGTAAATGCACCCTGGTACATAAGAAACGATGACCTCCACCGTGACCTCGACATGGAATTCGTCACCACCATCACACAAAAATTTGCTGAAGCCCACGAACACAGACTCCATCGACACGTGAATGTTGAGGCAATCCAGCTGTTAGACAACACAGACATAGTGCGTAGACTAAAGAGAACTAAACCATTTGAATTAGTGTAGTGTAAGTGAATCAATAATAGTAACAATGTTGTGCTATTTATATAACACATGAACAAAGTGTTTTATCAATTTTACCAGACTCTAAGGAAGTGTTACGAACGTGTGTAAAAGTGCATACCTAATTATGGACACTATTCTTAGCATTAACATAATTTATAACGTAGCATAATAAGTTAGATTTAAATTGTTTATTAGTCTTCTTAGGCTAGATTGCAATTAACTAGTAAGAACTTGGTTCTTACTAATAAAGAAAAAAAAAAAAAAAAAAAAAAATTATTTTCTCCATCTTACGACTATCTTTACAGTTAAGTATGTTATCTCATCAATCAGAATGGTTTCTGTTGCGCGCCGTTTGTGTGTTCAATAGATCTATATCTACATGGTGATGTCCCTTTTTTTGAAATCATAGGGAGTGTCAGACTTCTACTGACTAAAAACCACCTATGTTTCTTCTCAGCCCTTTGTGTCGAGGCCACGGTATCTCTTTCGAACAACCCGCAGCCCCGACGGGGCAATATCGATGTCCCTTATAGCGTGTTTACTCGTACAATCATGTAATAAGTACACCAATAATTTATTTATTTGACAAAAAACATCCAAGTAATTGTAGAGTAATAACAAAAAAAAAACAACTAAGTGAAATAGGTATTTAAAAATAACAAGAAAAACTCTCAGTAACTCAAACATACGAGTACATAATGCTTCTTGCAATTGTATATAATAGGGGATCGGACTGGGTCAAAATAATATGACTCTGTTTAGTCCGTAAGTTAGATTATCGAAAAATATTGAATACGTGTTTTTTGTTTTATCAAATCAATAAAAAATGACAAAGATAAAACACGTCAAAGATCTTGGAGTGGGGCTTGAAACGTCACTTGTGTCGTCAAAACGTACTATCATATGACGTCACACGAGTTTTCGAAGCACTGTATCGTCTTCATTTTAAGTTTACATGAAAAAAGAAAAAATACGTGTCCAATAATTTTTGGAAATCTATCTGACGGACTAATTAGTTTTTTTTTGTCCGATCCCCTATTATGATGATGAAACTCCAAAACAACAAAACATCACGCCTGTAATCCCCGAAGGGTTAGGCAGAGGTGTACCTAATAGTACACCTCCATATCGCCAGTTATGTCTAAGTTCAATGTAAAAGGGATCGAGTCTATTGCCATCAAGTGGGCACAATTTCCATCCAAAATCCGTTAATGAAAACAAACAAGAAAAAAATCCAATAACTTTAAAATATTCGGAACTACCATCTCACCTGCTAAATTATCCGCCAATACCCTTGGGCTTGGTGCAAAGTTTACATTTAACAGGGTTGGTACGCATGCGCCACGGCCGTCTCGGGTGACTAAGTGATGTATGGCCCCCGGGTTCCCTGCGATGCGCCGGAGCGGAACCGCTCACACGGCCCGCAAGATCCATTCCACTTTTACCCTTAAACTCGCGTAGGTAGGCCGTCATTTTCACCAGGTAGAAAGGGTTAATACTGGCCGTATTACAGCTTGAGATTTATTTTTCAGGTCTTTTTCTCAACTTCGCTAGTGTTTGAGGTCGGAAAATGTTGCGGGTTATTCGCTAGAGACACCGCGGTCTCGACATAAAGGGCTAATAAGGAACATGGGTGGTTTTTAGTCAGTATAGAAGTCTGATACTCCCTTTCACTCTGCCCAAGAGCGGGAGGGGTTATTTGATGATTTTCCACCCGTCAAAAAAAACAAGAACGTCGGAAACTGTCGTATGGGGAACGTACTATAGAAATAAAAAGTAGTCTTTATCCTAATCCAGATCCATCCAGACCTTATGGTTGAAAAATAATTACCGCTCGGGCCAATCTTCCGTCAAAGATCTGTGGATGGGTGACCGCCCATTACATACTGAGTTTCCTCCGTGCCTCGGAAAACACGTTAAGCCATGGGTCCCGGATGTTATTCCCAGATTTTTGACAGTCGTTACAGGTAGTTCAGCCTGAAAGTCGGATAACCAGTCGTAGTCTTCTTACATAGAAATCTAACGAACTAACATTGCTGCTACGAAACTAAATTTCATGGGAACTCAGACCTTGATTCTTTCAAAATAGAGTTGGAATGAGCTAGGCGTAAAACGGACAGACAGGGTTACTTTCGTATTTTTTAATATTAGTATGGATTTCATCTACCTACAGGTATTCTACTTAGCAGTCTTGAGTCTTCTCTATGTAATCATCCCTCGCTGCTTTTAGATATTATTAGAATCTGTGGAGGATTTTTTTCCTTGAATTGAACTTAAGCTAGAATAGTAGTTTATGCGACTGTGCATAATGAAGGGCATTACAACACAAGTGTGGGTTTAAGAAACGAGCCGAAGGCGAGTTTCTTAATAGCATCACACGAGTGTTGTAATGCCTAATTATGTATAGTTGCATACACTAATTTATCTACCCGAATATCATAAGGGCTCTATGATGGGTTCAGGAATCATAGGGAAATGACCAGCATTGTTACCAGTGTAATGCAATAAAAAATAAACAGGTTATTAGTTGCATTCGTCGCTGCATTTACGATATCTGGCGGAGTGTTCATGTTAATTTCTGAGTCACTATCACTCATTTTCGACAGAAATAAAGAACTTATCAGAAAATTTGTCTACTCAATGAAAGGGAATAAAAAGCTAACGAACAAAATATGACAGCTCGAAATGGCGGCGTTTCGGATATCTGTCATTTTTTTTAAATCATAGGCAAACGAACAAAGTCACTATTCTTGTGTCACTCGAGATCAAAATGTCGTGCGATTTATAATTAAAATCATACTGAATTGGGGTTTCGTATCGATAGGTATCTGTTTTAATGCAGATACTAGAATAGCGCACTTACTTGAATTTGACACCTGTTCCAAATTTAAACTCATAACCTACTGTTTTCAGTAGGTTATGAGCTCATTACAGTTCTGTTAATTTCTGCTGGTTGGTAATGCTGGTCATTGCCTATGGTTTTTGAACGCATTAGAGAGGGTTTATGATATTTGGGTAGATAAAAGTATCTAGTATCCTTGCTCGTGTAGGCAGATAGAGTTAAGTGCAGTTATAATACTTGCAGCAGAATTATTTGTAACGTAATATGACGCTTGTGGGTGTACCCCTTAGTACACTCACATTTCGCAAGTTATGTTAAGTCCCATGTAACAGAAAATGTTGGGGCGAGTCTATTCACAAACGTGACGCAAAGGGTAAAGCAGAGGTGTACCTAACTGTCCCGTCGGAGCTGCAGCTTGTTCGAAAGAGATACCGCGGTCTCGGCACAAGGCTTTAGAAGGTATATGGGTGGTTTTTACTCAGTAGAAGTATGACACTCCCTACCGCCTTGCCCAAAGCGGGAGGAGTCATTTAATGATTTCCCAACTCCAAAAAAAAGGTGTACCTAATTGTACTCCTATATATCACCAGTTACCCACCAGTTCGTTTTAAGACGTAGGGGCGTTTTGCCATCAATCGGACATAAATCCAGCCCCGTGGCTGCTACTGAGAAATTCCCGATTGACAACCTCAATAAGACTTTGCCCGACCTGGGAATCCAACCCTTGCTCCACAGTCGCGCACTTGTCCACTAGACCAACGGGGCAATCAAATATAATTAAAGAAAGAAAGAAAATTATTTATTTGGGAGAAGCACAGGAACTACAAAAAATAATAATAACAAAAAAGAATATAAAGCTAATTATGAGAAAACCTGTGCGAGGCCAAAAAGGCTCCTATCTCAGCATGATGCTGCGATAATTAATTTATAGTTTTAATGATTATAGTCTGAGTATACTTAAATATTTAATTTTCTAGTTCCACCAAAGGTCATGTCATAAATTTTGTACAACGGTCTTGACTTCAATCAAAATTCTTGGTAGTGTTGCGAAGATTGATGATAAAATTTGCATAGTCGTTTAGACATTAATGTAACAGCTGCTTACGTCGTTTTACTCTAGTTATAGGGCTAGTTACACACTGGGCAAACAGACTATTGTATAAGTTGGCGAATCCAAACTATTTTTCTAAAACGAAGAAAGTATCTTTAAGAATTCTAAGAATACTAACGAAATGAGGTGACATTTATTATTTTTTTAACACTTAGAGCACAGAGGTGGAATTAATGCCATAAGCATTTTCTACCAGTCAACTTTTTGGGCGTCGCAGAGACAAACACAAAATTGTTATCAAATAACCCTGTACACGACGTTAAAAAAATAGATCATAATCCAAACTCAATATTTGTGTCACCAGTCGTACCTCAAGACGTGATAAGAATAATCAAATCACTTAAAAACAAAAAGAGTTTTGGTTATGATGGAATTTCTACTCAAGTCATAAAATTTGTTGCCAATTGTATAGCTGGCCCCTTAACTCACATAATTAATGTTAGCATATCATCAGGAACATTTCCTGAAGGTTTAAAAACTGTTATTGTTAAACCAATTCATAAAAAGAACAGTAAAGACGATATGTCGAACTATAGGCCGATATCTCTAATTCCCGTTTTTTCCAAAATATTAGAAAAAGTTATATATGAAGCAATATTATCTTTCCTGATTAAATTTAATATACTTTGTCATGAGCAATACGGTTTTAGAAAAAATCGAAATATAAACATGGCAATTTTTGACTTGTTGAACAATATTATGTCAAATGTTGATACCAAAACGCCTATATGTGCTATATTTGCAGATATGTCGAAAGCTTTCGATTTTGTTAACCATAACATACTTCTTCAAAAATTAAACTCCTATGGCATTCGAGGAAATATCCTAAACCTAATAAAAACATATTTAACTGGTCGCAAACAGATGACAGAAATTTACAAAATATGTGTTAAGTCCAAATTAGAACAAAAATACTTGTCTTCTAAAAGAGAAATTAAATTCGGTGTACCACAGGGAAGCGTCCTTGGGCCTTTATTATTTTTAATTTATATTAACGACCTCCCACGCCAAATCCACCATCCCATGGTACTCTTCGCCGACGATAGTACAGCACTCTTAAAATGCGATAATAATAAAAACTATGAAAACGATATTAGCTCCAGCATTAAAATTATTATAAATTGGCTGCATAGTAACAACTTACAAATAAACCTACAAAAAACAAAGATAATGCATTTTTACCAAAGGCTTCGCATCGGTGATATAAATATTAATTATAACAGTCAAAATGTGGACAGAGTGGATGTTATAAAATTTCTGGGAATTTTAATTGACAGTCAACTGACATGGAAAGCACAGGCAGAAGCAATTTGCAAAAAACTTAGCGCATCTGCATATGCACTTTATAATCTTAGAAAAAAAGTTAATATCAAAACAGTATTACTAGCATATCATGGTCTTGTTGTTTCCATTTTGAGATTCGGTATTATATTTTGGGGTAATTGTACCGAAAGAGAAAGCATTTTTAAAGCCCAAAAGCGCTGCCTACGAGCAATATTTGGTCTGAAGGTTACTGACAGCTGTGTGCAATATTTTAAAACTCATAATTTGTTAACGTTTCCATCTCTTTATATTCTAGAAATTGCTCTTTTTGTTAAATGTAATCCGCATCTGTTTTTAACTTTCTCGGAAAGCAGACACAGAGATGCAAATTTGCGATCTCAATATCAAAACATATTACGCACAGTTCGATTTAGGACAGCTTTATTGAAAAAAAGTGTGTTCGGTATGGCGCCGGCAATTTTTAATCATATTCCTAATTGTATAAGGGAGGAACCAGTAACAATTTTCAAAAAGAAACTAACTAATTTACTAATGAATAAATGTTATTACTCCGTATCGCAGTTTCTAGCTGATAAGTTGTAGCTGTTTCATAGCTGATGATGAACAGCATCAATATTTGCATGCCAAAATGGTAGAATGTACAAGGATTCTCTAAAATGATGTAACCACCTTATTGTAAATACCTACATTATAAGCAAATAAACGAATATTCTATTCTATTCTATTCTATCAAAAATACACCTAACACAGTCATGTGTATTTTTGATATTAATTATTTTAGAACTAAAATAAAATACTATAAATATCAAAATACTAACAACAAACAAATACACACACAAACATATTGTACAATGTATGAAACTATTTACCTATGACACACAAAGTGTAGCTAATGATAGTAAATAAAATAGTGAAGACATTAGGCGAGTTTGATTTTAAAACGTAGAGTACTTTATAAATATAATAAATAATATTACTACATCAACAAACACTTTACTAATTGTATTTTCCAATATCTTTACAAAACTGTCAAATATTAATGCCTAGGCTAGGTTCCAGACATTCCTAAGTAGTCATTAGTCGTGGCTGAGGGAGAAAATTGCCGATGTATTTTGTGAATGGGCTATACACGAGAAATTTATGTTCTCCCTACACAACTGTGACTTTTATATGTACTTATCATAATTTCACACTCGCATACACTGTTTCACACTTTTTCCTTAACTTTGCACACACACAAGGAAACACAACAAGCTGTACAGTTCCAGTACAACATATGAGAAAAACGAAACGGAAGCAAAATTGTTGATGATCATGTAAATGACAAAACAAACATTAAACATACAAAGTAAAACAAATATTTAAAATACAGACAAGTTGACAGCTTAATCTAACATGGAAATCCATAAAAAGATTTCCCGTATGAAAGAGATCTCAAAAACGGTGTAGGAAAACATTGTAAAGACACCTTTATAAATATATCCTTGAACCAAAAATTTGAGACATGTGACATCTGCGAACCCGCACTGGGCCCGCGTGGTGGATTTCCTGGTGGCCCATTCCCTCTCATGGAGAGGAGTCCCCTGCAGTGGAAACATTGTAGGCTGATGATGATGATGATGAAAGAATCCGTAAAACGCATGGTTTTGTATAGCTTGATTGGTCGGCGCTCGTACTTCTACCATTGCATAATATGATCACTTGTACCTTGAATCCCCTCTTTATGCAAAAAAACAAGTACAGTCGAAGAAATATTGTCACTGAAAACGTTCCCCAATGTTTACTTTCCCTAAAGACCACTGATCTGATTCCCTCAATAAACAAGTTTAATTAAAAGGTTAACCAGATTTTAACTGATGGTCTTAATGCGAAATTAAATTACTCCGCGGAAGATCCCAAAATTAGTTTGACCTAGACAATGGCGGAGTGAGGGTGAATGTTCAAATATTTGTAGATTTAGTCAGGCGGCCGTCGTAAACCAGAGATATTGCCTTAGTATTGTCTCAAAGAGATTAGTTTCCTTACTGTTCTGTGTTGCGGCTAATGTTTGGAATCCGCGCTTTATGAGTTGTCCGGGATTTGCTTTTGATAGTTCGTTAGTTTTAGTCTAGTTCTTGGAAGAACTATGCAGGTGTAATTTAATTAGTAGCTTTGCAAGGAACTGTTGGAGCTGACTGTATTTTATAGAAGATATAAGTTAAAAGTTGTAAATAAACTAGGTTGCTAGCGAATTCGCCCGTATTGACTAAACATTTCCTATGGCAATTGGCAATATTGTAGCTTCCCATACTGAAATTCGGTAGATTAATTATGGGGGTGACCCCCTATATTCAAACTTTACCTCTTTTTAAACTACTTTTATTAGATTTACCTATAACTAACTATGTAAGAAAATGTTAAAAGTAAAATTCGACTCACTTCCCGGTTTCAGATTGAGCTGAAAAGCACAGACATGTTGAGTTTGAATGACAATGTATAGTTAATAACTAAGTAACCTATTTCCGTCTTATAGAATTCTAAATTTAATATGATGGATTAGTTATTTTTTAACCGACTTCTAAAAAAGAAGGAGGTTCTCAATTCGGATGTTTGTTTTTTTTTATGTTTGTTCGGGCATAATTCCGTCACTTGCTAACCGATTTGAAAAATTCATTTTTTGTTGGAAAGGGTATACTTCCCAAATGGTCCCAAATTTTTTTTATCGAAATCGGACAAGCGGTTTTTGAAAAATCAATAAAACTCAAAAAAAATACTACATTGTCCACATTATGACCCATGAACATGTGAACCACTAAAAAGTGAAAAATAAAAACTTTTTAACAAAAAATAAAACCGACTTCAAAAAAAAAACACAAAATAGTCAAAAATAAATCAGTTTCTGAAGTCGGTGGCAAAAAAATGAAATCAAACAAACAAAAGTCACCGACTTCAGAAACTGATTTATTTTTGACTATTTTGTGTTTTTTTTTTAAGTCAGTTTTATTTTTTGTTAAAAAGTTTTTTTAACTATACAATTTTTTATTATTAATATAGATGAGTAGCTAAATTGATTAATATTAATTATTATGTCGATGTAAAGAGCCAACCGCCATAATATGCGGTCTCACGCATTGTCACTACAACAAGCTTCAATATTAAGAAAGCAAATACATGGAGCTAATTAACTAATTAGCCGACACGCTGCAGTTTGGGCTACATTTCTTTGGCCAGACCAGTAATTAGTTTAGTACATGGAGATGACATGTAACCGCCGTTGGCCAAAGTGATGACCCCGTGCGTTAAAAAGCGATCATTTAAAGTGTTGAAATTTTGAACCGTTTTTGTTTTAAACTAATGATATTCTGATTCATTGTTAAATTAAAGTGTTGATGATATGGTGTTGATATTTTGATTGTTAATCTTTTGGTTGTTCATGTTTAGGATCCCACCCCAAAAATAGGTATAGGTACATATTTTCTCGGCTGTTTTTTTAATGCCTCAATAAAGTTACGGTTATTCTCATTGCACCATTAAATTTTGTTGGGACACGTGCCAAGCTATCAAATCAAGAAATAAAAATAGAAAATGTTTTGACTTACGGACACAATCATTTTAGTCATAATCCGCTCATTGACTGCGACTCCGTCAACCCGCATCGTTATACAAGTTCGCGTTGATTAAAGATATCAGTTTCGTGAACCTTTCATTACGAATAGCACAAAGGCGAACGCAATTACATCTTGGGTGACATCTGGTGGCCTTATCGTGAAAGGGCTGCATCTTAAGTTGCCGAATTGGACGGTGAAGTCTTGGTACAGACGCAGATAAGGATCTGAGATGTATATTTATATCTGTACCTGTCTTTGGTGAAGTTGAATTTTGATGTCGAATTATTTTGTCAATGTAAAATGATACCGCGGCCTCGGCACAAAGGCTAAGAAGGAACATGAGTGGTTTTTAGTCAGTAGAAGTCTGACACTGTCTACCACTCTGCCCAGAGCGGGAGGAGTCATTTGATGATTTCATATCCCCCAAAAAAAATGGTTGGCTGGGAATTTGAGGTCTTTTAAATATTCAAGTAAGTGACTCGAAAATATATCTTGATTTATAATTGTGAGTGGTCACACCATTACATTATCAAATCTAATTTTCAAATTAAGAATCATATTACTTCAAGCTTTGTCCTAGCAGTGACAAGTCATAGGTCTCAAGTTCGAACCCTTGGACACGCACATCTGATCTTTCGGATTCATATGCGTATTGTAATAATCACTTGAATCGGTTAAGAAAAACATCGTCAGCAAACTAATATGTTTGAGAGACATTTCTAGAAAGAAAACAGCAAACGGATATTAGGTACTAAAGAATTAAGTGATTTTAAATACCGTCACACTTAAACTCCCTGCGGGCTTGTTCTATTAAATGTCTTTTTTTAGTGCATATTTACGTACAGGCGGGGTAGTCTAGGCAACAAGTGCCTTTTTGATGAACTTTTTTCAGCAGTCTCCGAAAATTATGATTGAGGTGTCATTCGATTCGGAATGGCATCCCGATGATTTTTGAAAAAATTGAAGTTCCGCTTGCAAAAATTGCAAAAGTTATTAACAATTAACTAAAAAATTTAAAATGGTTTTAGTTTTTTGCAAATATCTCAATATCTAATTAATTTTTTTCAAATTTGAAATAAGATTCAAAAAGGGGAGGAAATTTCCTAAAGAATATTCTAATTTTCGGAATTGTAGGACCAATATTAATAACTTTCCGATCGGGTTGAAAATACGCCCGAAAACTGGTACTCCGTCTTGCGCAAGCTACGCTCCATTCGGACCTTTAATGAATAAATGTTATTTAAACTTATTAAATATGAAAGTTAAAAATTGAAAAAATTCAGGCGCCTGCAGGATAGATCAATACACAATAATCTGTGATCTAAAAATTTTTATCGCGAATTTTCAATAAGTTATCCATTAATTAATTACCAATTTTTTGTAGCACGAACACTGACATTGCAAGTGCGATAATTATAACACTATTCATCTGAGATTTTTTTCCTTTCGTGGAGCTATTTTTCAAAGGTCTTAGAATAGGCTCTCGTTGGAAAAATTAAAAAAATGTTAATTTTCGTTTTTTTATTAACAATTTACTGAAATGAAAAATTTCAAACCTTCATTAGACATTAAAAAAATCTTTTTTTTTATTATATTATTATTGAACCGTTTTTGTATGATCAGAAGCTACTTAAAAATGATTTTTTATATTTTTTATATCCTGTTTTTTAAAATATTTTTATAAACAAATGCGTTGTTTATGAGATAATTTAATGTTTTTTTTAATATCGTAATCTTTGATAATAATCATGATTTTTTTTTAAAAAACCGTTGCTTCAAAAAAATGTTTTATGGCTTAAAAACGCATTTGTTGATTAACAATTATTTTCTCCCACTTCTAATTAATATTAAGGTATAATTTTTTTTAAATCACCATTATTTGTTTTTTCTTTTCGATATATAAAAAAAAATATTGTTTTATTAAAACTTTCATTGTTTAGGTAATAAACAATTTGTAAAAAACAAATAAATTTTTACTTTATATTTTTTTTCTTGTTTTACTTATTGTCACAAAAACAGAATGATTCTTTTTTTTTCATTTAATTTTTTTTACAGTTTTTTTTTTTTTAATTTGAAAAAAACAAAATCATATCTGTTTTTGTGACAATATTTACTTACTGTCACAAAAACATATGATTTTGTTTTTTTTTCATTTAATTTTTTTTTCAACTTTTTTTTTAATTTGAAAAAAAAATCATATCTGTTTTTGTGACAATAAGTAAAACAAGAAAAAAAATATAAAGTAAAAATTTATTTGTTTTTAACAAATTGTTTATTACTTAAACAATGAAAGTTTTACTAAAACAATATTTTTATTTTATATATCGAAAAGAAAAAACAAATAAAGGTGATTTTAAAAAAATGATACCTTAATATTAATTAGAAGTGGGAGAAAATAATTGTTAATCAACAAATGCGTTTTTAAGCAATAAAACATTTTTTTTAAGCAACGGTTTTAAAAAAAAAAACATAATTATTATCAAAGATTACGATATTAAAAAAAAACATTAAATTATCTCATATACAACGCATTTGTTTATAAAAATATTTTAAAAAACAGGATATAAAAAATATAAAAAATCATTTTTAAGTAGCTTCTGATCATACAAAAACGGTTCAATAATAATATAATAAAAAAAAAGATTTTTTTAATGTCTAATGAAGGTTTGAAATTTTTCATTTCAGTAAATTGTTAATAAAAAAACGAAAATTAACATTTTTTTAATTTCTCCAACGAGAGCCTATTCTAAGACCTTTGAAAAATAGCTCCACGAAAGGAAAAAAATCTCAGATGAATAGTGTTATAATTATCGCACTTGCAATGTCAGTGTTCGTGCTACAAAAAATTTGTTAATTAATTAATGAATAACTTATTGAAAATTCGCGATAAAAATTTTTAGATCACAGATTATTGTGTATTGATCTATCCTGCAGGCGCTTGAATTTTTTCAATTTTTAATTTTCATATTTAATAAGTTTAAATAACATTTATTCATTAAAGGTCTGAATGGAGCGTAGCTTGCGGAAGACGGAGTACCAGTTTTCGGGCGTATTTTCAACCCGATCGGAAAGTTATTAATATTGGTCCTACAATTCCGAAAGTTAGAATATTCTTTAGGAAATTTCCTCCCCTTTTTGAATCTTATTTCAAATTTGAAAAATTTTAATTAGGTTTTGAGATATTTGCAAAAAACTAAAACCATTTTAAATTTTTTAGTTAATTGTTAATAACTTTTGCAATTTTTGCAAGCGGAACTTCAATTTTTTCAAAAATCATCGGGATGCCATTCCGAATCGAATGACACCTCAATCATAATTTTCGGAGACGGCTGAAAAAAGTTGATCAAAAAAGCACTTGTTGACTAGACTAGGGGGGCGTCGGCGTCGCGCGGCGCGAGCTGCGTTTTTATTTCAAACGCATGGCGATGTATGAAAAAGTTAACGATTTCAAACGTTGGTTTTACGATAAGCGATTTTTCGCTCGTTACTTTAATATGCAGCGTTTGTTACGGTGGATCCGTCTCTCAGTAAATTAATAAAAAAAGACGACACGAGCCTTCTGCACGCGCCGCGCGACGCCCTGCGTCTCCGTAAACGAGCCCTTTGGTCTTACCTTTCCTTTACAAGAAACGTAATTAGAAAATTAAATATCATTTCTTTGTTCTAAGTCTCCTAACTAGCCAAGAATTCCGAAGCTTCGTAAGAATCATATGATAGATCTAAATATACATAGGATCGTTAATATTCGTATTTGCTCTTACCTATGTATTCTGGGCATATTATGATAGAGGATCATTGTTCCATACGTAATCACAATTATTGAACAAATAAGAATTCTGATCCTAAACAAACATTGTTGAATGGTGAAGCAAATATAAGATTTTGAGTCCTAAGCTAAATCCTAACCCAACAATGCTATGTTGATCTTTGACCACATATACTTACTTAATATTATCTTTGGAAAAGAATAGCATCTGCATAATAATACGTTTATTACAACTAGCAGTGGCCCTCGACCTCTTTTAGCGTGAGATTATTATACAATTATTATTTATTATTAAAAATCCATGAAATCGTTAATAAAATTCTCTTCCAATATGGATATTGGAAGAGAATTTTATTAACGACTAGCTTTTGCCAGCGGCTTCGCCCGCGTGAAAATGACGATTTTCCATACAAACTTTCATCCCCTATTTAACTCCCTTAGGGGTTAAATTTCGAAAAATCCTTCCTTATTCCTTGTCTACATTATAAAGGGAACCTCTGTGCAAAATTTCAGCTTTCTAGGTCCAAGGGTTTGGGCTGGGCGTTGATGAGTCAGTCAGTCAGTCAGGACTTCTCTCTTTATTTATTAGAAAATTTCATGGATTTTTTTCACGGAACCCGAAATCTTCTAAACAAAAAGCGGCCTAGTTACTCCGTACGTTCGCTGGATGCGAGACGCACGGGACCGGTCAATGTGGCGACACTTAGGGGAGGCCTATGTCCAGCAGTGGACGTCTTTCGGCTGAAATGGTGATGATGATGAGTTACGCCGTAGGTATGATACCGTTTCGGAGATTAACCGGAACAAACCGATCAAAAAAGATAGATATTTTCTTTAATTTATTTTTTTTATGTGCATTTATCTAAAAACTGTTGATTTAAAATTACAGTCACTTCAATTTTATTTATTTCTATAGATACTTGATATTTACTGTCCGCTCAGATCATCGACCTTTGTTGAAGATGTTACGAGGGTGAATTCTAAAGGGGTTTTTTTATTCATGTTGATCAGGAAGGGTTGTTTTTTTAATCACTGAATGCAAAAATCATCATAATTATATACAGCATTGATGCGAGTTTTTTTTTAACATTTTGCATATTTTTTATTTTAAATATAAACTACTTGTAGCGGCATAAAAACAACCTCAAATGTAGTATTTAAAAAAAAATAAGTGTAAGTAAGTATTTGTAGTTATTATTTTTGTTCTATTTCATTATAAACCGTGGAAACATAAATAAAAACATGGTATTTTCAAACTATAACTCCGAGTTTCAAAATAAAGGTGGAATGTTATACAGCGAAAAATACAAAATATATTTTGACCTAAATAATAGATGATATTCATTACGCAAATGGGGCAGCTCTATTATTATTTATTTTAACCGAATAGTTTTTTTAACAAAAGGCCATTCATAAGTTTTCGCTAAAATATTTTTCCAAGTATTGTGGAATCACGCACGAATTGGATCCTATTATGCCTTTGTTTTGTAGCTGAGAAAATTAAAATAAATGTTTTTAGTACAATGTCAGGTACAGATTGGTGTACCGTAGCATGACGTGTATCACTAACGAACCGCCCGAACGTCAAAGATGCATTGCAACGTGTTACGTATCACGACAACTAAACTATTGTTACATTACATGTTACGTGTTACCACGCTGTACCGTTGTTGAAAAGAAAGAGAGAAAAGATATGTATTTGTGGTCGATACATTCAACAAAATGACAAAAAATAAAACCCTTCTTACTAGTATAAATCTGAGGAGTCTGTTTCTTTGTTTGGTTGAACGCGCTAATCTCAGGAAGACTAGTTGGAATTAAAAAAAAAATGGGTTGGATAGTTGTATATTTATCGAGGAAGTTTATGAGCTATATTATGTGACACAGACGAAGCAGGTTAAACTCAGCATGATGAGCAGCTGTACTATGGGGGGGGGGGTCCACAGCGCTGGTTTTCAGTGGTCACCCGTGAAAAACCGTAGGAATGCGTTTGCATATGGTAGATATTTTTATATTTGCATTTAAATAATGTGAATGCAAATATTTTTGAATATATTTAGTCCGGGAATAGCTGAAATAATATGATCATTCAATTAATTTCCATAGATTTCGTATAATTTTGTGTTTTTATTTATCGCAAATAATGCTATGGTTGGTACGGTGAAGGAAAACATCGTGAGGAAACCGGCATGTCTTAGAACCAAAAAATTCAAAGACATGTCATTGTGACATCTGTCAATCCGCACTGGGCCCGCGTGGTAGATTATAGCCCGTCCCTCTCCTAGAGAGGAGGCCTGAGTCCCTGCAGTGGGAACATTATAGGCTGATGATGATGATGAATGCTATGGTTGTTGAAAATGACATGACTCATTAAATCAGAATTAGGTACGCTCAAAGTACTCAACAAACTCAAAATGATCATGCTTGTACAAGATCTTTTGAGCTACATTTGTGGACGAAATTCTGTTAAGAGTTTACTCAGTACATTTCATTTAGAGGGTGATCAAATAAATTCGTTGTTTCTAAGGATTCGTGCACACAAGACTTTATTCTATTAATTAACAATTTTTTCCCTAAAATTATTAGTTGTTAATTAAATTTAAAAAAGTTGTAAATTGTTAGAACAAATGTTTTAATTGAATTGTTTTTTTTTGTTATTTATTAGGCACGTACTTAGAAGATAATTTCTTTAGCAATAAGGTAATATAAATAACAAATTACTCACAAAATAACACAAAGCGATCCAAAACTCATTGAAATTACTCGAAGCAGGCATGAAGATTCAAAACGATAATTTGTACAAATTCTATGTCAAAGCATCGTCTGTTTTGCATTACGTGAAGACAAAGCCTTAATCTTTCCCCCGGAGCGGGATCTCTTGTTTAAATGTTGGTATAAAAGCCCCGCTGTTAGCTCTTGCCACATCGCAAACAGTGTGTGCTACACCGAATATTGACGGCGACTCTTTGCAAAGACAAAGATTTGTTTTTTGCTATAAAGATACTTGTGTGTATGTATCGTCACGGATTTCTTTAGCGTTCAAAATGTTACAGGAGCCGTGAACATTTGAAGTGAAAGCGTTGTTTTTTTTTTTTGTGGAAGTTTATGGGATTTGACGGGAATCGCTGAGAGAGAGGTGAAACGAGTGCCATGTTTTGGGGAAGGATCTGATGTTGTCAATTTTTTATAAACGCTTCTTACAAGCCATCGGGATGTCAGCAAACAACATTGTTTTTCACCGCTGAACTGGCTATGGCATGTAATTTATTCTGCCACCATGCTTGCCAAACAGTTTACCTTCTGAAAGTATTCTAAGAGCAGCCTCTTGACATAACTGCACCGTCATAACGTAACACACCATCACGCCTGTAATCCCTGAAGAATTGGGCAGAGGTGTACGTAAATAGTGCACCCACATTTCGTCAGTTATGTTTAAATTCCATGTAATCGGAGACGAGCCTATTGCCATCAACCTGGCTGCGGCTGCGTAATTCTTGATGGAAAAACTCAATAACACTTTGCCCGACCTAGGACCTCATGCTGCAAGCAATGAATGACGAATAGTGTGTTTAAAAGTTGACAAGAACCTAAAAATGCTTTTTTTTTTTATTAGCCTACTTTGTGTCCCACTGCTGAGCAAAGGCCTCCCCTTTCTCCTTTCATATGTCTCTATCATGGGCGATCTCTGGCCATGTTAGCCCCGCAAACATGATCAGATCGTCACGCCACCTTCGCCGCGGTCGACCCCGACGCCGCCGTCCTTCCTCAGGCGTCCAGTGAGTGACGATCTTTGCCCATCTCTCCGGGTGCATCCGTGCTACGTGGCCTGCCCACTCCCACTTTAGTCTAGCTGTTTTTTCTCCAACATCAGCTATTTTAGTTAGGGTGCTAATTAAACCGGCTTCTTTTTAATAGCATTATTTGCATCTAAAAATCTAACTTGCCTTCTAAATTACTAAGTCAGCCACAATTAACGAGCATCTAAATAATACTATCTTAGCCACAAGTTATCTTTTTTAAAGCCACTCTAAATACAACTCAGCATCGTGATTATTTTTTAGCATCTAAATTTGTAACATGGATTCAAACAGTAAACTTCTAAAATATGAATATATGGCATCAAAAAAATATTCAATTAGCTTCTAATTTACTAACTCAGTACGTTTAAATTATAACTCATGCCACATTAACTGAGCATCAAAATTTAATTAAAATTGTCATCAAATATTATATTATAGCCACTAATAGTATGTATAAACTCCTGTCGTGTCATCGAAAGGCTTAAATATAGAAGTAAAGTACTTAATGACCTAAATATTGAAGTTCAGAGTATCGCATGTCCTAAAGATCGATTTTATTTACATGTTGTGCTACAAAAGTTATCGACAGAATCGCTTCAGAACTTCATTTTTATCGGAAAACTAGACAATAAATTGTGAAAACATTTCTGCAAGCAACTCGGAAGTAGCGCTCGCCGGCCGCTGCCGCGGCACCGCTCGCTTCGCTCGCTCGGCTCGCGCGCGTTTGGTCACAGTTTTAACCTAACCTAACCTATTTCCCTCAGTTTACAATAACGAATCATACAATCTGCCTGTGACTAGTCAATTAGACAATGGTAAAAACATTTCTGTAACTAATAGGTATTTTTAACGTAAATATCTAAAGTTTATCAAAACTTGACATTTCATGGCGCTCTCTGATTGGTGCAAATGGCCGGTCGCTGTCGTCTCGCGCGCTCGCGCCAAATCTTTCTGTTGCTATTTTCACGATAAAAGAATGTGATGTATTATTTTACATGCGAAGTTATAATAAATGATGTTGACTACGGTCGCTTCATTTATATTTTTTTGAGGGCCTTGTGTTGAAGCTGTAAAATGTAAAATGGTGGTAAGATATAAATTCCGTGGCTGAGTTAGTAAATTAGGTGCCTATGTATAAATAACAAAGGCAAGTTAATATAAATGTTGATGGTCACTTGATGCTTTCTATAGAATATTTAGTGGGCGTTGTAAAGAAGACGAATTAGTATATTTGAGGCTATATAATTTTCCCGTGGCTTAGTTATAAAATTAGAAGTTTGATCCTGTGGCCAATTAAAAAAACTGAGGCTCGTTTAATTATTTCTCTTTTAGTTATGGAGCGCAGGGTGGTGTTTCTAACGCGATCGGTTCGCTTAAACCAATTATGCTGCGCTCCATTGCTCGCTGGCAAATCTTGAGTTTGGACTTCTGTTGTTCAGTAAGTGACCAACTTTGTGCACCGTAGGTTAGGACGGGACGGGCATAAAAATGCATAGAAAAGCTTATTTTTGATATCAAAACATAAAAATGGCAGTAATTTCTATTGTACAACTAGTTATTATAATCTAGTCCCGATTTAATAATTTTGCTATGAATGTTAAAGTTGTTTTAAGGTTAAGCCACAAAACCAATTCAACGAAATAATTATGCTCATCATATTACTAAAATTTCATAACAAAGGCAGTATTTGACGGATAATTTTGCCATGGAATTTGCGTTTCTGTATTATTAAACGTGCTGTTCCGATTATTATAATATAATAAATGTTATTAAAAACAATCAAAATTATTAGAACTTTGATTGTTTTTGTTATGTATAATAACTAAATGTGCACTAATTGTGTAATACAAGGTGTGTTTATACTTTATTTATTTACTAAAACTGTTTCTTGTATGTGTATATAACGTTCTTTTTTGTGTTGTGTTTTTCTACTCCTAATGAACTAATGATTTATTATCATGCACTTAATGGATGAAGGCACTGGATAAAGTGTCTACGCACGATTTAATAACTATGCGTGCAAAAGGGGTAGTCCTAAGGTCACCTACACCGTTTCCCTAGCGCCAATTACCGGCAGTAAGTTATTAACCTATCCACTCATAAATTTTATAAAAAAAAGAAATTGCAATTAACACTGAAAATTGAATATTTACCATGTTCACTATTCGTTTTGAGTTTCTGATATTTCATATATTTTGATATTTTTACGTTAATGATAGTGTTACAAAATTTACGCAAATGAAATAATTACTTATGTGGTTCCGCTTGCGAATTATGTTATACCGTTGCTGCTTTTATTTTACTGATATTGTCTAAAAAAACAATGCAAATTTACAAATATCAGATACATACACATTCGCATTAATAACATTGAAGAGCAAAAGAAAATTTATGGTAAAATAACTGGTTCATAAAATCATCCTGTATTCACGATTCAGTAATTACAATTTCGAACAAATCCGAGTATTAACCAACATCAGTTACATTTCCGACTAATTTTCGCTTTGGATCTGCGTTTTGCGTTTTTAAACTTTGTTTTTCGTTTGTTGCAGGTAAGTTGGAATCCTGGAGTCCATGTTTGTTCCCGTAATGAATGTGGGGCTATTTAAATATTGCCTCTATTAACAGGGTAAATAATGCATCGCATCATGGCGAGGAACTTTATGTAAGTCTTTTGAATTGTACCTGGATACGGTTGGACTGTTTTAGGAATATTTATTTGTGTTTTACAAATCGGGGGTGGAATTTAAAATGCTGTATGAGACTTAAATATTGCAGGGTCGAGAGTTTAAATCCTATAAGTTTCCTGCGCTATATAATAAAGTAAGGAACTTTCCAAACACACTTTTTTAACGAGTAACTGAATAAAGAAGTTACCTATGTAGGTTTTGATCCTAAAACAGCTCGCTAGTTTCCTATTAAATGCAAGCTAAGCTGCAATATAGCTAATTAAATATTTCCCGCACCAATAAATTATTCTTTGAAAATGACCCTGCTAAACACACCGTCCGCTTTCCGTTGCGTACGGGCGGCACGTTCGATAAATAATTAACCAATTTTAGTTTTCGCTTAATCGGCTTTTTAGAAAACTCATTTGACTGGCAAATTGTTTTACGTGTCCAAGCTAAATGAATATTCACGGATAATGTTGGGCGGTAGCCACTCTATTATGTTGACTCCATGTTTTTTTAGGTAGCCTGAAAGCAAACAATTACACTGATAACCGGGGTTTTAAACTACCGTGGAAAAGCTAGTCGGGTAACTATTTTATATTATTTATTAATTTTTGTACAAAAAATTGAGTAATTCCCAACTATGTTCGGCGAAGGTTAGGCAGATGATGACAAAAAAAGTTAGTCATTCATCTTCTTTCGACCAGTTCGACAGTTAGCTACGTATGAATCATGCCTAAAAAAATGAGAACACTTTGCATGCTATACGATTAAAATTTTCAAAGTAAACAAATTAAAAAGAAATTGTTTGTAAATTAAAGATTAATTAAGTATACCTATAATGTTATTGTAACGATCACCTATAATTTTTACAAACCACATTTGTACGCGGAATCAGTAAACGTAATAATCCACATAACAGCTTTGTAAAACATTCTGACAAATAAAATGCACCCTTCATTCTCAAACTTAAAAAGCAGAATATTAAAAAAATATCCACAAAAAGCAATCCACATCCAATTAACAATTAAATACAGAGTTAACCGCGAACCGGAAAACGTAAAGCGAGTCCAGTACAGGGCCGAACAACCTTATGAGTTCAACGGAAGCCTTTAGATGCAAGCCAGGCTTGCAGTGCAGCTGGGAGGGCTTACAGCAAACCGAGGACATCTTCCGGCTAGAGCGACGAATTATTCAAACGTTGGAGATCACAACGTTTTCGGCTGTTGTTGGAAATTACGGATGCTTTTGTGCTGCTAAGGAAGATTGGAACGTTGCTGAGGGCAAGAATTTGTTTTTTTTTTTGTTAACCTGTATTGTTCTGTTGCTGGGCGTGAGGTGACGTGAGCCACCTCGACTCGAACAAATTCTGGTTCCAGAATTTGATAAAAAATATTTTTTCAAAAAGAAAAACGGCATACCTAATTACCTATTGAACATATTTAATTCCTGAAAGATTAGGCAAATGTAAATATCTATTTAATATTGATGTTCCCGATTCTTCATCAGTATATTTTCGCGTGTCAAAAAGTACTGTTAGTAAGAAAAATATAGCATGTCTTTAAATACGGCACGGTTGGCGCAGTGGCTGAGCGATTGGACTGCTGCGCTGCGTGTCGCGGGTTCGATCCCCGCACGGAACAAATATTTGTATGGCCCACATTTAGTTGTTCCGGGTCTGTGTATTTGTGTATGTGAGTTTCAATGTTTGTAAACGCACCCACGATACAGGAGAAATTCCTAGTGTGGGGCAACGTTTTTCTAAGAAAAAAAAAAGAAAAAAAAAAAAAAAAACATTTATGTACAACAACCTCAAAATAAAAAAAACAAGAAAAAAAAGACGGGTTGCACTCCGGGAGTACCGGCAGAAGTGAAAACTTGATTATTAACGTTGAGCATGTTTGATATTTTGGAATGGTTAGGGAATAATTTTGCACCAATTGCTTTAACAGTATAAAAGTACTATCATTTATGTGGTAGAATACAATATTGATTTATTGCGCTATCGTACACAAACATGACAATTTATATTACATTAAAAATTTAACACTTTAAAACAGACTATTACAATTATTTTACATTAAAAAGTTTATCTCTCCGAAAAATCAACTTTCATCCATAATTTCAACGACTTTTTCACCATCATCATTACCAGAACTATCATCGCCAATCTCTAAAACTGATACGATAGGTTTATGGTAGCTGAAGTAAGAAACGAACAGTTTTGATTCGAACCTATTTAAATGTCTAATAAAGACCGCATCAATAGTAGTTTTGTATTTCGTTGTGCTAAGATTGCGATCATTCGACATAGTTAAACCAAATTCATTATTTAAAAATTCAATTAGTCCGCCATAACTATGCTAACCCATTTATTTTGTCTTTCCCTGTCCTCCGATCGGAACTCCGATTATTGGTAGGAGGAGCGGGAATATTTTTTCCCATGCCTCCGATTAAGCATCATAAAAACATTGTACAGTCTAGTTCAAAATAAATTATTTTTGTATTTTATTGACTGTACAGTCGACATCGTTAACGTTCAGGGTCAAAATGTCCAACTCCCACACGACTAGTCTAAGATCGATAGTTTCCGAGATATAGCCGTTTCAATTTTGACAGCTGTCATCCGAAATGTAGATCTCATTGAGATCTATCACTTGTCCCTACACACAACTAGTCTAAGGTCGATAGTTTCCGAGATATAGCTGTTTCAATTTTGACAGCTGTCATCCGAAATGTAGATCTCATTGAGACCTATCACTTGTCCCTACACACAACTAGTCTAAGGTCGATAGTTTCCGAGATATAGCCGTTTCAATTTTGACAGCTGTCATCTGAAATGTAGATCTCATTGAGACCTATCACTTGTCCCTACACACAACTAGTCTAAGGTCGATAGTTTCCGAGATATAGCCGTTTCAATTTTGACAGCTGTCATCCGAAATGTAGATCTCATTGAGACCTATCACTTGTCCCTACACACAACTAGTCTTAGGTCGATAGTTTCCGAGATATAGCCGTTTCAATTTTGACAGCTGTCATCCGAAATGTAGATCTCATTGAGACCTATCACTTGTCCCTACACACAACTAGTCTAAGGTCGATAGTTTCCGAGATATAGCTGTTTCAATTTTGACAGCTGTCATCCGAAATGTAGATCTCATTGAGACCTATCACTTGTCCCTACACACAACTAGTCTAAGGTCGATAGTTTCTGAGATATAGCCGTTTCAATTTTGACAGCTGTCATCTGAAATGTAGATCTCATTGAGACCTATCACTTGTCCCTACACACAACTAGTCTAAGGTCGATAGTTTCCGAGATATAGCCGTTTCAATTTTGACAGCTGTCATCCGAAATGTAGATCTCATTGAGACCTATCAATTGTCCCTACACACAACTAGTCTAAGGTCGATAGTTTCCGAGATATAGCTGTTTCAATTTTGACAGCTGTCATCATTATTATTATTATTATTATTAATTATTATTAATTATTATTATTATTATTAATTATTATTAATTATTATTATTATTATTAATTATATTATTATTATTAAATTATGTCTGTTTCGGTTTTCCGATACTCGACCTTACGTCGGTTTTGGAATAGATATCCCGTCCCGCATCCCGCAGGAAAAAAGATATCTATTTCCCCCTATCTTCTTCTTCGCGTGCGGATTGTATTTTGTGTGGTTGATGGATGACTTTGTGTATTTGGTGTGTGTGAGGTATTGACGGATGATTGCAGAGAGTCTACTGTGTGTGATGATTGTTGTGTGTCTGGTGTGGTCTCTTGTGTGTGAGGTGTACTCTCTTGTGTGTGAGGTGTACTATTAACAAAAACAGTATCTCCCAATACCTTACTGAGTATGGTGTTTGTGTGTATGGATGCTTGTTTTTGTAGGATTATTAATTATATTATTAATTATATTATTATTAATAATTATTATTATTAAGCGCCCTGCGCTGCCTAAACGAAACAGTAGGCCCAGGCATACATTTTCGCCGCGCCGTAGAGAGGGGATAGCTGTCTACTCTCCATCCGTCTTACGCTTTTTCGATCAGGGTCACGTGGTCACGTGTCCTGACGAATTTTCGATCAGGGTCACGTGGTCACTTGTCCTGACGCGAGTTTAAGATTTTATACCCATCACAGAACAATTTCCCAAAGTGCTCAACGCCGCTAAAGAAGTTTTCACTTCAAAAATATCATACAAATGTAACATCTTCAATAAATAAAACCGGCCAAGAGCGTGTCGGGCCACGCTCAGTGTAGGGTTCCGTAGTAATAATTATTCTTTTTTTGTTTGAAATACGGGCCAATGAAACTTGACCTCTGGATTGTATAGGCGCTCATACGATTCAGGGACCAAATTATATTGGTTAACTGCAGTTTCCATCTGTTGTTTCCATCCAAGTTCAAAATAATTTTCCAAGAAAGTCCTTATAAAGTTCTACTTTTCAGATTTTTTTAGTATTTTCTAAACTTATGGTTCAAAAGTTAGAGGGGGGGGGGACGCTTTGTTTTTTACTTTTGGAGCGATTATTTCCGAAATTATTGACATTATCAAAAAATGATTTTAGTAAACCCCTATTCATTTTTAAATACCTTTTTAACAATATATCACACGTTAGGGTTAAATTAAAAAAAAAATCACTTCCCACATTACATATAGGGGGGCTACCCTAATAAAACATTTTTTTCCAATTTTTATTTTAGCACTTTGTCGGCGTGATTGATACACATATTGGTACCAAATTTCAGCTTTCTGGTGCTAACGGTCACAGAGATTAAGCGAGGACGGACAGACGGACAGACAGACAGACAGACATGGCGAAACTATAAGGGTTCCTAGTTGACTACGGAACCCTAAAAATCGGAAACTGTCATTGGTATGATGCGTCATTATATTATTATAATAGAATTAAATAGTACCTACTTGTAAAAACCGACGTTTGGCTCAGTTACCCCATGTAATAGGGAGCGCATCTATTGCCAAAAATGCTATGATTCAAAAATGTTAAGTACTATTGAAAATAAACGTTTTAAAAATGCACTTTAAACAGATCAGAACGAATTTTAACTCACACAGACACTGCAATATCATTCGATACACTCGTTAAAGTTCATTTATAATTAATGAAACCAAATACATACAACGGGTTCGTTATTTTCCACTTCTGCAAATCTTTTTTACTGCAGTATACAGCCATCAGATTTCAACTAGTCTAATGGTGTATGTATCAAATTCATACGCAGAGTTTAGTCCATTTAGAGAACATGCCTGACTTGAGTTACCAATTACAGTACATTGGCTTAAGCCTAGTCAGGTAAATCGGTGTACCTGTACGGTAAGCCGCATGAAACTCGAAAACTGTCTGAGAAGAGATTAGTATAGATGTGCCGAAAGCTATCTTTGAAGTATGTGCAGTGATGTTCGTACGTTTTTAAGAGTTGAGATAGAATTCGTGGAAAAAACTGCCGGCAGGCTTGAAATAGTAGATCTAGACTAAGATTTTAAGTCTTTTCTCAGTAATTTAATTGGAATATTTTTTCATGCTATTTTTGAAGTGAAAACTTCTTTTATCTACCCAAATATCATAAACCCTCTTTAATGCGTTCAAAAACCATAGGCAATGACCAGCATTACCAACCAGCAGAAATTAACAGAACTGTAATGAGCTCATAACCTACTGAAAACAGTAGGTTATGAGTTTAAATTTGGAACAGGTGTCAAATTCAAGTGAGTGTGCTATTCTAGTATCTACATTAAAACAGATACCTATCGATACGAAACCCCAATTCAGTATGATTTTAATTATAAATCGCACGACATTTTGATCTCGAGTGACACAAGAATAGTGACTTTGTTCGTTTGCCTATGATTTAAAAAAAATTACAGATATCCGAAACGCCGCCATTTCGAGCTGTCATTTGTTCGTTAGCTTTTTATTCCCTTTCATTGAGTAGACAAATTTTCTGATAAGTTCTTTATTTCTGTCGAAAATGAGTGATAGTGACTCAGAAATTAACATGAACACTCCGCCAGATATCGTAAATGCAGCGACGAATTCAACTAATAACCTGTTTATTTTTTATTGCATTACACTGGTAACAATGCTGGTCATTTCCCTATGGTTCCTGAGCCCATCATAGAGCCCTTATGATATTCGGGTAGATAAATTAGTGTATGCAACTATACATAATTAGGCATTACAACACTCGTGTGATGCTATTAAGAAACTCGCCTTCGGCTCGTTTCTTAAACCCACACTTGTGTTGTAATGCCCTTCATTATGCACAGTCGCATAAACTACTATAGCGGCGTTGAGCACTTTGGGAAATTGTTCTGTGATGGGTATAAAATCTTAAACTCGCGTCAGGATACGTGACCACGTGACCCTGATCGAAAATTCGTCAGGACACGTGACCACGTGACCCTGATCGAAAAAGCGTAAGACGGATGGAGAGTAAACAGCTATCCCCTCTCTACGGCGCGGCGAAAATGTATGCCTGGGCCTACTGTTTCGTTTAGGCAGCGCAGGGCGCTTAATAATAATAACAATTATTATTAATAATAATATAATTAATAATAATAATAATAATTAATAATAATAATAATAATATTTAATAATAATAATATTTAATAATAATAATAATGATGACAGCTGTCAAAATTGAAACAGCTATATCTCGGAAACTATCGACCTTAGACTAGTTGTGTATAGGGACAATTGATAGGTCTCAATGAGATCTACATTTCGGATGACAGCTGTCAAAATTGAAACGGCTATATCTCGGAAACTATCGACCTTAGACTAGTTGTGTGTAGGGACAAGTGATAGGTCTCAATGAGATCTACATTTCAGATGACAGCTGTCAAAATTGAAACGGCTATATCTCGGAAACTATCGACCTTAGACTAGTTGTGTGTAGGGACAAGTGATAGGTCTCAATGAGATCTACATTTCGGATGACAGCTGTCAAAATTGAAACGGCTATATCTCGGAAACTATCGACCTTAGACTAGTTGTGTGTAGGGACAAGTGATAGGTCTCAATGAGATCTACATTTCGGATGACAGCTGTCAAAATTGAAACAGCTATATCTCGGAAACTATCGACCTTAGACTAGTTGTGTGTAGGGACAAGTGATAGATCTCAATGAGATCTACATTTCGGATGACAGCTGTCAAAATTGAAACGGCTATATCTCGGAAACTATCGATCTTAGACTAGTCGTGTGGGAGTTGGACATTTTGACCCTGAACGTTAACGATGTCGACTGTACAGTCAATAAAATACAAAAATAATTTATTTTGAACTAGACTGTACAATGTTTTTATGATGCTTAATCGGAGGCATGGGAAAAAATATTCCCGCTCCTCCTACCAATAATCGGAGTTCCGATCGGAGGACAGGGAAATACAAAATAAATGGGTTAGCATAGTTATGGCGGAATAATTGAATTTTTAAATAATGAATTTGGTTTAACTATGTCGAATGATCGCAATCTTAGCACAACGAAATACAAAACTACTATTGATGCGGTCTTTATTAGACATTTAAATAGGTTCGAATCAAAACTGTTCGTTTCTTACTTCAGCTACCATAAACCTATCGTATCAGTTTTAGAGATTGGCGATGATAGTTCTGGTAATGATGATGGTGAAAAAGTCGTTGAAATTATGGATGAAAGTTGATTTTTCGGAGAGATAAACTTTTTAATGTAAAATAATTGTAATAGTCTGTTTTAAAGTGTTAAATTTTTAATGTAATATAAATTGTCATGTTTGTGTACGATAGCGCAATAAATCAATATTGTATTCTCCCACATAAATGATAGTACTTTTATACTGTTAAAGCAATTGGTGCAAAATTATTCCCTAACCATTCCAAAATATCAAACATGCTCAACGTTAATAATCAAGTTTTCACTTCTGCCGGCACTCCCGGAGTGCAACCCGTCTTTTTTTTTTGTAATAAGCTTTGAATGTTGCTCATCTGGATAAGTAGGCATTTATCGGAAAATCAACCGATTGAGTGTCGTACCAAATAAACACTTAAGTTTTCTACTGCAATTTATCTCCTTTTTGTCATAATTATAAATGTTGTTTTCATGAAAATTGTTCTCGTATTATCAATATAATAATGTATAAGAATTTTACAACATTTAACACTAAAGCTGTGTTAAATTCTATTCACTCACCTTTCGAGTCTCTCGAATTTCCTTAATAATATATTTCTTTGGTTACCTTCTAAAGTTTAGTTTAACAACTTCTTGAAAACATCTGATAGCCTAGTAATAGTTTGGCAACAACGAAACTAGAATCTCAATTAAGGCTGAGTTGCACCAAAAAAGTCGTTAAAGTTAAAGTTTTTGTCAAATTTGACAGTTCTATATGGGGTACTAATAGAAAAATTATATAGGTATACAAAAAATTTTTTGCAAACATTCAAACAAAGTAAGTACCTATTATATTTATTGCTTTGTCTACCTATAGCACGTATTATTTTTTGGTTGAACAAGTACCTACGATGAATATCCTTGTTACGCCTTATGCAATGCTACGTTTTTAGAGACTCGAAATCTTGGCAAGAAACATTCGTCGTTCCATGTGGAAAAACGATCGGCTCTAGGTAATCACACTTTTCTTTTCATCGCTTTCGTCATCAGAACTGGTTTCTGCGAGTATTTCTTGGAGCAGGGACGTGATGTCTCAAGGTTATATTCAACGCGTTTGACAATAAAATTGACAAACAAACTATAACAGTAACCAGCGGAAAATGAGCGGTTGTAGTTACTGTTAAAGTTATGACGTAATTTAACTATTTGTCAAATGGCGCAAATCATTGTTGGCTTATCCGATACTAAAATGAAGTTTCGATGTTTGTTTGACGTGTAATTTGACAGAAAATTTAACTTTAACTACTTTTTTGGTGCAACTCAGCCTAAATATTGTTAATTAGTATCCGCGCTGTCAGCTTCAGATCTCAAATTGAAAATAGATTTGCAATAAACATTTATATGTATCTAGTCAGGTAGGTATAGTGGCCATAATTATGTTATATCTTAATCTATATTTACAGGACTAATATACGGAACTTAATAATCGATCCAAATTATTATTTATTCAGTCAGTCCGAATCCGTGCCCGAGGCGAATGCAATAGGCCCTATTGAATTGGACTTTAATAAAATAAGCTAGCGAATGCTATTCTATGCTATGTACCTATTACATCAAATACACCTCTGCCTAACCTTTTGAGGATCACAAGTGTGAAGATGATATAAAACAATCACACTTTAAACACAAAACCGACACTAAACCTGTGAAACCAACCCGAAAAATCCAATAAGAACTCCTGAAAATGAACAAATGCTTCCAATTTTCGAAGTCGCAGTACATATTGTGTTATATATCTTTTATCCTTTAGTCCGAGCATCAAATGCATCCTTAGAAAATAAGCGACAACAATACTGTAATACGTACATGAGAACTTATGTTGGAAAAATGTTCGTTCACGGAATTGAATTTCACGTTGAAACCCGGCTCTTTGTTAGAGCAAGTAAGAAAACTAAGTACTTTTAAATAAGCTCATATTTTACTATTCTGTCTTTACTGTTTGTCTGACTGTACGACGTTTTTTCTGACTTGTTTTTAAACTTAATGTTGTCTATTATTTATAACACTGTTTTCTCTTTCTTTGATGTTTTATAAATGTTGAGAGAAGTAAAATTCTGCGAAGTATTTTCACTTATTGTGTTCGTATTAAAAATGTTGAAGGAAAAATTTATATTTAAAGTACTTTCGTACTTAAATACCTCTTTACGGCAGTTATAAATTAATGTAGAAATGAACATGACTTCCCGTCGTCGTGAAAACTAAAAACGTACTAGTTTATTACTGTCCCACTGCTGGGCAAAGACCTCTTCTCGTGCAGCGAAAGCACAAGCGCAAGCGGGTTAGTAATATCCGACTTACATTAATTATGTAAATACTCAGGTTTCCTAATGAAGTATTCCTTCTTCACCAATGAAAAAAAATACTGAGAAAGCTAAGAAAAATATTGTAAATCACAATAAAAGTGACTACAAAACACCAAAGTAAATGTACAACAAACTACCCCAATAAGGCCTAAAACACATTAATTTAGATAAGAAATTTTCTACTTACAATTAACGAAACAAGGGGGTGTCTCAATTCAATTTACGCTATAATTATGACGTCATCGGAGAAGGATTTAATTAAAGACCTTTTAGAGGCCTCCGAGGTAATTGCTGTTCAATGAGTCTTTAGTAGTCCGAGCTACAAACACCGTCCGCTGTTTATGTTACAGTGTATTTAAAAATCTTTGTTTCGCTTATTTCAGTACAGCTTTTGAGATTTTCTTGCCGTTTTGAGTAGATGTTAAAAGTTGAACATTAACAATTTTAAAAGTTTTTTTTTAAATTAATTTGCTGCCGTTGCACGGTAAACAAAGATCTTTGCCAAAAAATCTAATTGACGATGAAGTATTTAATTAAAAAATTGATTCTTCAAGATTTAAAAGAGTCGAGACGATACTTACCTATACTTTTTTTAAATCTGACTTCATAATAATATAAGAAAAGTTTTGCTTTTTACAAAATATGCTATATACTTAGTTGATTCTTTTTGCACTTTAAAGGCGATTTTGCTTTTTACTTTACACTTTATGAAAATGACAAACACATTTTATCAAACGCCTCAAAGACTAAACTAGGTACCTATTACTAGTTTGGCTGATAAAGAACAGAATGAAAATATAACAGTAAAAAAAAGATGTGTGTAAAATGTTGTCACTTAGCTAACCATGTATCTCAGCTTAATCGGAAACCGGGAAGTAGGTCAATAACTTCTTAGATTTTTTTACAGTTAGTTATAGGTGAAATTAATAAGTGTGTTACAAACATTACTTACACCACAATTACAGAACTTTCACAAGTTATTATGCCTTATGACTGTGACTGTAGCTTTGTTTTATGTACCTAGTTTTTCTGACATTCAAAAGTGCCTGTAATGATGTAATTGAAATAAATGCTTTAACTTTTGACTTTGTCGACTTCAAGATCTCAGGGGGGTGTCCTGCAGTTTCTGACTACACACATGGAATAAAGGTCTGAGTATTCATGTATATTCACGATCACTAAAATATACACTTAAATATCAATTATCAAGAACAGAACTCAAAAAAGGCCCACTATATCTAAATAAGTGTCCCGTTTCAACAACACGGTAAGTAGATTAAAACAGTAGGTACTAACTTCAGCCGAGAGGATAGTCCTTAAGCTTCATTCAGCGACAATGTATCGCCGTAATGATCACTATGGCGCAAGTACTGTACCTTAACTAGGTAGCCGGTTACTTCAACTGTATTGGTCGGGAGAATATAACTTAGGTACCTATAGATGTTTAGTTAGAAAAATTTATTGTTAGTTTTTTTAGTTGCTGGCTGCCTTCGTACGCTTGAAATTATTATAAAAGTATGACTTATGTTTGAATCGGATTTTGTTAACAATTTCAAAGGGTGTAAAAGTAGGGTATCGAATCTGAAAGGCACTAAAAATTATAATAAGATGTACTTTTTGTAAAATAAAAACTTGTATTACTGAAATACTAATAATATGAATAATAATAATAATATAATGAAGAAGTAAAAAACTCCCAAAATTATTTCTAAGACTTCTAAATGTCATATTCGAATGTACAGAGTAGTGAAATCAAACAAAACATTTTTCTTTCTGCTGTAAAATAATGCTTTGCCCGTTTTTCGTAAAATTCTCAGAAACAAAGCACAAGATGGACGGAGAATGGACGGCACAGTTGGCCCAGTGACTGAGTGATAGTTGCTGAACTGTATGCCGCGGGTTCGTTTTTTGTTTTTTTTTTTTTATATATAAACGTTGCCCCACACTAGTAATTTCTCCTGCATCGTGGGTGCGTTCACAAACATTTAAACTCACATACACAAATACCCAGACCCGAAACAACTATTTGTAGGCCATACAAATATTTGTTCCGTGCGGGGATCGAACCCGCGACACGCAGCGCAGCAGTCCAATCGCTTAGCCACTACGCCAACCGTGCCGCCGATTTGTTCTCACACAGAACTAATATTTGTATAGCATAAAAATATTTCTTTCAAGGGTGTATGTGAGTTAAAAAAGTTTGTAGATGCGCCCACAATACAGGAGAACATCTTTTACAAAAAATAAAACAAAGCAATACTAAAAAAGGTAAATTAATAAACAACTCGGCCATTTTTTCCTGCTAAGTGCAGCAGTGAAAGCGCAATATTTTTAATAAAATGCGGTAGAAAACGTAGAACAAGCAGTCATTTGCCTGACATACAATCCCTTCCTTAGCTCGAAGCACAAAGATGTGCTCTTGATAGTTAATTAAATTTAAATATGTGTAAGCGAACACGATAGAGCGTGTTGGCTTTGTATTTATCTCGCTCAACACGCTCGGATTAAAATACCTTCTAGATTTTTCTTAGTTTTCTCTCCAAGTGCCCTCGACTCGTGTTTCAACATTCATTCAACTCATGTGTTCACGGGGATTGTGTTCAAACCGTTCACTATTTTCATTTTTTGGAAGGTCTGCATAAATTAGCGTATAGAACATCGCGTGACGTGTAGGGCCAGAATTTATTTTCTTAGGTCATACTTTAAGTAATTACCGTTATTATTTTTTTCGTGTGAGATACAATTCACGTTACGTATGTCACGTAAATTCGGGTTTTTAACCTATTAGAATTTGTACGTACTTAAAGGAAAACTGCACTTCTGCTCATCTGCCTAGCCTTTTCCCATCCACGGGCCATTCTTGGCAAGCATTGTTTAACCTGAAGGTTGATACGAGTGACTTAGCCACGAGCTTATGAGAGACGAATTTACGAGACTTCGAATCACGAAACAACAAATGCACGTTACAACGAAAATCGTCACACCGAATCACGTGACCCCAAAATAACGTATCACCGTCAGGAAAACAGTAAAACATAATCATATAATTTTTACTACTTTTTTACATTGACGTATTATTTATATTAGCCTTTTCCAGAATTGAGATGATACCTACTGGTTTAGTGGCTCACACGTCCTCACAAATAAGAAGCCTGCTTCCCGGCATTAAAAATGATTAGGTTTACTATACCTACTAATAAGTAGCTGCTTTAATATTTCTACCATAAATCTATCCAAGGCTCGAAAGCTATATTCACTTTCCATCAAAACCAAAACCAACTTCTTCTAAAGGCAAATCGTTATTACCCTTTACCCTTAAAAATAATGGTTCATAATAAACACCACGCTCTAGTTTTATATTGTAACTCCGGGGCACTTCTGTTCTGTTAATAAAGGAATATTGTATGGGGCATGAGAACTAATTAATAAATTAATCTGATACAAACAGTTTTCAATTATGAGCTTACACTGAGCTTAGTAACGTATTATATAAACTGGCCTGGTTTCTATAATGTGATGGAAATTATTGTGACCCTTAGGTATTGCTTGCTTTTTCATTTTGTGTGACAGTAACACTGACTGAAAAAAGTTGGATTAAATGTTAATTTCTTCCATCATTGATGAGGCTACGGGTGGTTCGAAAAAGATACCGCGGCCTCGACACAAAGGGCTAAGAAGGAACAGGGGTGGTTTTTAGTCAGTAGAAGTCTGACACTCCCTACCGCTCTTCCCAGAGCGGGAGAAGTCATTTGATTATTTCCTACTCGAAAAAAAAAGGTGGCTGTCAGAAAAGCGCCCAGGCAATGAACATCGACGAAATATCTATCTTTGGAAATCTTAGATTTAGACCGACATCACTTAGCTAATTTTCATCCAAACTAAACATGTATGCACTTGTCAATGAGAAATTATGAAGTAGGTCAACTTCTAAATTTTTTTTACATAGGTACAGTGAAGCTACAAAAAGTGCATATAAGCAAGGCTCGCATTCTTTTAAAACTTCGCTCTACGCTCGGCCCACGGTCTCACGGTCAAAGTGTTACCACTAGCGTGTGGTCCTCTCTACGTACGTTACATATAGTTTGCTAATTAATACTCGCTAGGCTTTTGGGCTGATCATTTTCTAATTAGCTTGCTGAAAGCCTGAATTAATTAGGCACTGTATAGAAAGAAATAGAAAATGTGAAACGCATCTCTCACATGGTCAGTCTTACTAACAAATAATTTCTTGTACCGGTCATCTTAGTATGTATCTAAGTCATATGGTATACTGCATTTACCCCATCATTCTGCGGAGGGCTATTCCTTACACCCTGTCTACGCAAAGTCAGATTACCAATGTTGGGACCTCCTCTCAACAATACCACACAGCCCCAATACGTGCTGGCTAATCTTGTGTTTTTTTAGCCACAAGCCCATGGGAGCAGAGGTGATGAATTAAATTACACAGAATTAAGTAGGTATCAACTCTAGCGTTAAAACTAAAATAATCAAATAACATCCTCCACTAAAATAGTAGCAGGAACTCCACAAATAACACTCCCCTTGCTACACTTTCTACATACGTTAATTTAAAAGCATTTAATTCGGAACGGTGTAAGAAAAACACTGGGAGGTTTGTACAGAGCCCCGAACAAAGGTGACAAAGTAAAAATTTACATTGAGTCATTGTTGCATGGAGTGGAGCTTTGAACGTTCGTCAGTCGACTGGAAGATTTCATACATACATTATACTGATATATAAAGTCTTATATCCTTCGAAGAACAAAACTAACGGTGAGATATTTTCTCGTGCTTCCGGTGAAAGTGATAATGCAGCATAAATCAACTAGAATTTCGTAATTATTTAAGTTAAGTTAAGTTAAACTAGGAGGATAAGTTAGGTTAATCGCATGCGGGCACGGAAAGAATTGAATTTATAAAGGACTAGCTTTTGCCAGCGGCTTCGCCCACGTGTAAATGTCGATTTTCCATACAAACTTTCATCCCCTATTTAAATCCCTTAGGGGTTGAATTTCGAAAAATCCTTCCTTATTCCTTGTCTACATTATAAAGGGAACCTCTGTGCAAAATTTCAGCTTTCTAGGTCCAAGGGTTTGGGCTGGGCGTTGATGAGTCAGTCAGTCAGTCAGGACTTCTCTCTTTATTTATTAGAAGAAGAAGAAGAAGAAGATAGAATAGATAGATCTGGATGAACAGCAGGAAAATATATTATTTCAGTAGAAAAATGGTTTATTAAGTTCTAGGTAAAATCTTGTATTTCCTTTGTGGAGTTATAGTTAATACTTTGTACATACTAAATTACTATTGCTGTATCCTACTTTTACTAATAATTACTTTCCTTTAGAAGCTACAAGTTTTAAGAAATAGTCTTATCTAACTTATTCCTATTACCAATAAAAATTAATCACAGAAAATTGTCTTAAGATTACTTGGGGCCCTTTAAAGGCATCATCATTGAGTGACATTTGAACTCTGATTGATAAAATGTTTAAGACCGCCTAACCCTTTTGAATGAACAAAGTCGTTACATTTAATTTATTCCATTGTTTGGACAGGCAACAATTTATTGGCTATAACACTCCCTCGAAAAATTAACTTTAACAGTCTGAATTTTAAAAGTACCTGGCGAGCGAGTAAACGGTCTATATATTAATTAAAACAATTAAATTCGATAGTTTTCCGCTTTATTGACTTTTTACGGTTACATATTGTAAATAAAGTGCATTCGGGTTCTGTGTACCGAGAGCGCGAGAGCGCATCCCCCTGTATAAGCCCACCGCAATTAAACAGGCGAGCCGCTCCGTGTTATTCGATAAAAAGCTATTATTGAAAATTCAAGTGTAATGTACCGTTAATTACTACGCTATAATTAATTTTGTAAAACAATTAATTTGAACAATTGATTTTAACTGATTATAGGATTGTTAACAAATGACCTGTAGGCTAGCGGTTTGTGTCGACATGCTTTGATAATTCGAAAACATATTGTGGGCTTAAAACTTGCATTTAGATAAACAGAATTTAGTTTTGTATTAATAAAGCTTAATTTTTGGAATATAATAACAACACTTTAATATAACATGACCATGATCCGCGAAGAGTAAGGCAGAGATGTACCCATTAGAACACATTTCGGTAGTTATGCTTAAATTCCATGTAAAATGGGGCGAGCCTATTGTCATCAACCGTGCACAAATAGGGCTCCGTGGCCGCTGCTGATTAGTTCCTTGTGGAAAACCCTATAACACTTTGCCCGACCCGGGAATCGAAACCGGAACCTCATACTCAGCGGTCGCACTTGTAACCACTACAAATTAAATAATATTGTGGAATTTAATAACATACTTTTATTAAAAGACACTTCGCATATTACGGACGAAACTTTAACATCGCTAAAAATATGCACCATTTTTGTATAAAATATTACCTTAAACAGTATAATCTAGTAGAGATAACAATTTGTTAGCGGACAAAACAGAGATGCCTCACAGTATTAACAGGTAAAACTATTTAATAAAGCGCAGCACGCATGCCAACGTTGTCTCGACATTTAGATTGCTAAGTTCCTTAGACTACGAGGAGTGGACCTCAAAATCTAATCTATTGGGCTAAGTTCAGACTGCAAGCGAAGTACGCGCGTTTTGCTAAGACACGCTGAATAGCAGCCCTGTTACTTCTTAAGGTGGATGTTCACGGTAGCCCGCGAAATTCAATTTTTTTTTACGTTTTTAGCGATCCTGCGACCTGCAAATCGCTAAAAACGTAAGAAAATTTGAATTTCGCGGGCTACCCTGGAACATCAGCCTTAAGATATTTAAATAGAGACGTGATTGACTGTCTTGCCAAAACTTGCGACAACCGCATCCAATCTGAACTAACCTTTACCCTACTATTATCACTAATATTCCCAGGTATGTAGCCAAATATCAATGTTGCTGTTATTCCCAACAATTTTAGGATGAAGATACGATCAAATGCAAGCTTATTCGTGGTTTTGTATCAATTAATTTCCCAGAATGTTGCCACGATACTAATAGCGAGATACCTCGGTTTTGCAGAATACTTGTTATAGTTATTAAGGCAAATTGCAGTAACAAGGGGGGTTCGTATTACTATGTCCGGCTACTGTATGAAGACTCAAATTGGCTTGCATTAACCTTATAACCTCTCTGTATTGGAAGTTCGACTGATACTTTAATTATAGGTACAGGCTAGGAGTACTTAAATAAGTTTTCATATGAGAGTGAAGAGCAATTTTAGGGTATTTCTTTACCTGTTGTATATTGTTATTATTAGGGATATTTTGATTGAATGATGTTTATGAAAATATGCATATAATCTTTTTATTCATTTCAAAAGATTCGTTTAAACTAATTAGATACTAGGTACTTAACTGTTTGGTACGAAACAACAAAATTCCTGCAGCAGATTAAAAGTTAATGTAATAAACGTCATTTATTTGTCATATTCCTTGTCCATCCTTTACATAATTTTATATACAGAAAGAGGCGCTTTGGGTGGTCTTTTTAATAAAAAACAAAAGGCTAACTCTTAAAGGTAAATTAATTAAAGCAGCCAGCGCTGGCGCTGAAGCTTGCATGTTATTCCACTAAAAAGGTACCAGCACGTCTTTTCATGTAAATATTACTGAACCATAATTTATATTAAAGTTATTAAACTCTTGTTTAATACTCTCGGGATTAGTTTAAGATTTTTTATTCTTGAGACTGAGATTTTTGTGACGTTTTAGGGAGTGTGTTATTAAATACTGTTTAATATGCATAGGAATCTGCTACGTGCTTTAATTTTTAAATTAGTGTTTGAACTAACTTTTAATATTCATACGAGCCTTTGGAGAATTCTACATATAAAATGAACACGACCAGTACATTAAACTGCACGTCAATCTTATTTCTTTTTACAAAATATGCTATTATAAGATACTTAGACGTTTGTTACTCTTTCACTCAAAAACTACTGAACGGATCTTGAAGAAATTTGGCACAGAGATAGATTATATAGTCTAGTATGATCCCGTGGGTCAATTACTTATCGAACAAAACGCAGATGAAGCTGCGGGCATTTAGCTAATATCACAGAGCAAAAATGTCGCGATTTTGAACGCAGTTTAGATAATTATGCTGACAACGTTTAAGTACATTGGTATTTTTTAAATTACCGCTTTAAATAAACCTCCCTGCATTTCAACAATCCAAGGCAACCCTCATCAGCCAGTTCGTTGTATAGCAAGTTAATCACGAATGTAGCCGAAATCCCCCGATCTATCGCAATCCTACCCTGAATTTCGCATAAGAAGGCATGCGCGTAATTTGGCCGCCGCGAAATCGACTGCCTACCTATCCTACCTCCCATTGGTTTCATCCTTAATTTAATTCTAAAGAGACGTATCGACGAGGCCAACGAGCCATAAAGACGTATGTAGTCGTAAGAAAGACCCCAGCATATTGATAGAAGCTATTCTGGTGGCATGCTCCATTGGGTTGCGGGAGAGACCGCTCGATTTTATTATCTAACGAATTGGATAATTTTGAGGTGAAGTCCTTTTGTGATTTTGATTGGTGTTTTCATCGCAGAGTCGTATAGTAAAATAACATAACGTCACACCGGTATTTTTCCTCTAAGGCAGAGGTCCATGCAGTAGGAGGTCTTCCTATTACCATCAACTGGGCACAAATCCAGGCTGGGCTGCGACTGTAAATTTTCTGATAGAACAATCTAGCTACCACGAAATATAACACATCATTGTTCCTACAATAGGCTTCGACCACAGCCACTACTAGACCAACGAGCTAATAGCTTCGTCTAGAATTCGTAGAAACATCATGTATGGAAAATCAACGAACTGTATTGTGCCCGTTTCAGGCAGCAAACATGCGTATACTAGTAGGCTTTGCAGCTATGCTCTCAAAGGCAACAATGAATCCTTTGAAACACAAGATGGTTGTCAATCATTCATTATTAGGATTGGTAGGTAACGATCAGCTGGCATGAAAATGGTGATATTTTTAAAAACTAGAAGGAATTCTGCACCGAAATATTGGGAACTCGAAACAAACAGTAAACATAGTAAATATCCTGTTTTCAGAGTTAATGATAACGTTAGTGACCATATTATGTCAGTTTAAAAACATATAAGTAGAAGGATGTAGAATTTGTTTTCTTACCAAGAGAGTTTGCAAAATTCTAGGAAAGAGCCTTATCTGTTTCTGAAATAAGGAATTTTAACTTCAAATAGTCCACAAAACGGTTGCCGTCAGCGTCTTTCAAGCACCAAGAGTCTTGTAGGAGCAAGTTACTCTCCTTCAACTTGATATCAATTACGGCATTTAAATCGAATAAAAACAAAACTGCAGCCTACAAAAATATGTAAACGTTCTGAAACGGTAAGATACAAAGGAAACAATATTTCAGCTTGATTACATTACAAAGTAATGTCGGCTACCGACTGTTTGAGACAAAAAGCCTTGGAACCAATTTTGCATAATAACTTAACGTGACAAACGTAATTGGATTCTGTGTTTTCTATTTTGTCCGCTTTTATCCTGTACGGAAATGTGGAGAAATGTTAAAAATCAACAAGTATTAGTGGATAGGTACTGAATTTACGTATATTTTGTTTGTTTCAATATTATCTTTGGCTTTGTCAAATACCTATGCCTGTTTTTTTTTAGATAACTGTTTTAGTATCTATTTGTTTTCAGAAGTGGATTTTGCTAATACGCATACGCTTCAGTAAAATCCACTTCTTACCACGTAAATAAATTATAAATTTATGATCACGGACTTCTGATTTATCTTCTATTAACATAAATTATTCTTTATTAATTTGATTTAGTTTTGTTGACGAGATTATTTTTTTATTGACATGATTCATTTTTACCATCTTGTTTTATATATTTGAATTGTTGTACTCTTATGGATCAGAAGGGTATTTTTTTTTTTTAAAGAAAACGACAAAGTAACCTCGAACTATTTATTTTTAAGCAGCACACCACAGAACCAACTCAGTTATGAAATATTAAGAAACCGTCATTACTATAACCACAAGTCCCAGTAGACGTCTGTCGCAGTCGAGCGCCCGAGCAAAAGTGAGCGAGCTCGGAGCGTGCGCGTTGATATGCTCAGTCGACCGTTCCATTCGCTGCGTCGTCACGAACATGCGATATTTCTAGCCTTCGGCTGAGGAATTCTCTAAAGCCGCCTTTTCACTATGGGATGTAATATTCCTTCAAATGACCTCTAAATATCGCTCGCATACATTTTGTAGTTTGGGATGTAATATACATTATAGCACAGTGTGAACGGTCACGTAAAAAATGTAGGCGAGCGATATTTAGAGGTCATTTGAAGGAATATTACATCCCATAGTGAAAAGGCGGCTTTACACGGCCGTTCCTGACAGCTGAACGACCTCGTCAGCTTGGCTCACTGGCACCGAATAGGTACTGATCCTCGCTCGCTTCGTCCATCCTGCACAGATACGCTGTTCGGCGTCTGATCATCACTTGTTTTGACCTCTGGTTCATGGCTTCTGTTTTGTGAAGCCGTGTTGTGTTAGTTTTTAATGGAACTTCGATACAACAGCTTGTTTGTGAGATAAATGATTATGATCATCATTTATTTTAGATCAATCATAACTTAGTTGGACTACCTACTAAGTTGGAAGTCGGTTTGAGAGCAAGTTATCTTTAACAGACACATGTTTTGTGTGGTTTGTTTTTCTTTAGTCTTATTTTCTAGATGTTCATATGTCCTATCGAAGGTTGTTATGAGAACATTTGCCTAAACCAAGTTTCTAGACTATAATATGAATTATTGAAAATTAGAATTGACACAATAAGTAAACATTATTTACAATATTTACAAACTACAATTTACAAAACTAAAATTACAAAAAAATATGTAAAAGTATCAAAAAGGGATGAATTACAGGGCGTCAAAAAGTCCTTAAATAGAATTTAAATCTTAGAAAAAATGTAGACAATATACAAAAATGCTATAAATAAATAATCTTAAATTTTGCCTTTAATGCATAGGTATAACACATAAAACACCCAATTACAAAAAAAACACACAACAACAAAATGAGCGTAAAAGATCACAAAGCAAACAAAATTACAGCTCCACTATACACTTAACTCAGACCGACTTCACAAGAATTTATTTAATTTAATTTTTATTTGGAAGAAGCTCCACCGTTCCCGTAGACTGGAAGTTAACTAAGCATCTTGCCAACGACATCACGAAGCCAAGCTTAGTCTTGGCCAAGTCTCCTGTGGTTCCAAGCTAGCTGTTGTTTCAGAACACTGAAATAATAATTTGTTGTTATTGAGGTGCGAATTATAGATGCGATGGTTCGTTTTTTTTTGTTTTTGTTGGTTGGTATTTTTTTGTTGTGGAAAAAGGAGGTGGTAAAGTCTTCTTTAGTAGCTACTTATAGCTATTATATATTTTGAAACAAAATTGTATCTTGCTTGTAAAATATTAACCTTGAATGAATATCTTCCATCCCACTGCTGCTGTTATCATTATTACAATTTCAATGAAAATTAATTACCTACTCGTATTTAACACACACCCTTTTTAATTATTGACTTTTTTATTATTTTTACTTACTTATAGAATACCACCTTAGAATTATGAAGTTTAAAAGAAACACGTTGAATAACGTTGCTGATTTTAAACTTCGTAGATACATCAGCATCTGCTACGTTTAGTAAGGCTTTTATCAATAACATGAATCTATACAGGGCTGAATGATTTTGGAAATACCCCAAATTACTGCTAATATTTCTCAAAAGATATAGTTCCTTAAAAGGAAGGATAAGCCAAATTAATTGATATGAAAGCTGATCTCTTTTGTAAAGTATCCATTCTAAAATAAACTTTGGAATTACCTTCTTCCTCAAATTGTGATTTCCCTCGAACAAAGAGCTTAAAGACCTCGATAAGCTAAATAAAATGAGCACGTGCAAGATAATTACTAACGATAATTTCCCATTGAAAACTAATCCATCCTTTGTTGCTGAGCTCCGTTCAATACAAAATTATATTCATGATTTAGCTAAAAGCAACCGCCATTATCCGGTTTGTTAAATTTTTAATTAGAATCGGAAGTTCTAACTTGTAAACCTGACATAGGTACCCGTTCAAAGTTCAAACCGTAAACTTCGCATTGTTTATATAACTTGGAACTTTTGAAAGCAGGTAAGTTTTAGAACGGCGGTTTTAATGATCTAATATTAAACGAACGTTGAGGGTATTAATTAAGGATTCCGTGGCGTAATAGCGATAGCAAAATTATAGGCGCGCCTCTAAATGCGATGTTGTTCGATGCAACTTTTGTGTTAAATTTTAATAAGGCTTTGGATATATTCACGCGGTTTGACGTTACAATGTGTTGGCCGTCATTGTAGCGCTGGTTTTAATAGAATATTTACTAGGCAATCTAGATGGAAATTGGAAATTTTAAAGTACTTCGTGTGTGGTCTAGACTCGTAAAATGCCATAGGTACCCTAGGTTTTAAGTGTACGACCTTTGTAAGTACGTATTCTATTCTGTTTTTTTCTTTGTGTCGATTGGCGACAATGTTAACAATTCTGCTTTAATTGGTAATGTTTTAAGAAAGATTCAAAATTTGGTGTGATATATAAATAATCCATTTCGGATTAGATACTGTAAAAACTTATATATTTCTATATTTTTACTTTGAGAGATTACGATTAAAGTCAATAAAGATAAGGATAAAAAAATAAAATTTACGGAATATATTCTTTGATGAGTGTTGATCTGTTTGTCATTTAATTAGTCAGTCGTATATTAAATCTCTCGTTGCCCAACAACGACAGGTCACTCGCTACACCTTTTACAAACTTTCCCAAAATTGCAATCACGGCTAAAAATCAAAATGGTGGTCTCATTTGAAAACAGCGTTTTTTTTTCGTTGACAAGTGTCAGATTTTATTGACGTGTTGCCACCGACTAAGCCTATTTTACTGAAGCCATCAACACCGAACTTCACTGGAAGTGACTAGCAGACGGAATTATTAATGTTCGTTAGTTCGAGGTTGGGAAATATTCCAGTAAATGGGCATTAAAGAAAGTTTAAGTTTTATATCTATAAAATCTAAGCCTTGTTTGAGGCAGCACATAGATCAAAAATCATCAGCCAGTTCGTTATAAAGCAAGTTAATCACGAATGTAGCCGAAATCCCCCGATCTATCGCAATCCTACCCTGAATTTCGCATAAGAAGGCATGCGCGTAATTTGGCCGCCGCGAAATCGACTGCCTACCTATCCTACCTCCCATTGGTTTCATCCTTAATTTAATTCTAAAGAGACGTATCGACGAGGCCAACGAGCCATAAAGACGTATGTAGTCGTAAGAAAGACCCCAGCATATTGATAGAAGCTATTCTGGTGGCATGCCCCATTGGGTTGCGGGAGAGACCGCTCGATTTTATTATCTAACGAATTGGATAATTTTGAGGTGAAGTCCTTTTGTGATTTTGATTGGTATTTTCATCGCAGGTCTTCCTATTGCCATCAACTGGGCACAAATCCAGGCTGGGCTGCGACTGTAAATTTTCTGATAGAACAATCTAGCTACCACGAAATGTAACACATCATTGTTCCTACTATAGGCTTCGACCACAGCGGCTGCGACTAGACCTACGAAGTACGAGCTAATAGCTTCGTCTAGAATTCGTAGAAACATCATGAATGGAAAATCAACGAACTGTATTGTGCCCGTTTCAGGTAGCAAACATGCGTAAACATAGGCTTTGCAGCTCTGCTCTCAAAGGCAACAATGGATCCTTTGAAACACAAGATGGTTGTAAATAATTCATTATTAGGATTGGTAGGTAACGATCAGCCGGCATGAAAATGGTGATATTTTTAAAAACTAGAAGAAAATCTGCACCGAAATATTGGGAACTCGAAACAAACAGTAAACATAGTAAATATCCTGTTTTCAGAGTTAATGATAACTTTAGTGACCATGTCAGTTTCAAAACATATACGTAGAAGGATGTACAATTTGTTTTCTTACCAAGAACGTTTGCAAAATTTTAGTAAAGAGCCTTATCTGTTTCTGAAATAAGGAATTTTAACTTCAAATAGTCCACAAAACGGTTGCCGTCAGCGTCTTTCAACCACCAAGAGTCTTGTAGGAGCAAGTTACTCTCCTTCAACTTGATATCAATTACGACATTTAAATCGAATAAAAACAAAAGTGCAGCCTACAAAAATATGTAAACGTTCTGAAACGGTAAGATACAAAGGAAACAATATTTCAGCTTGATTACATTACAAAGTAATGTCGGCTACCGACTGTTTGAGACAAAAAGCCTTGGAACCAATTTTGCATAATAACTTAACGTGACAAACGTAATTGGATTCTGTGTTTTCTATTTTGTCCGCTTTTATCCTGTACGGAAATGTGGAGAAATGTTAAAAATCAACAAGTATTAGTGGATAGGTACTGAATTTACGTATTTTTTGTTTGTTTCAATATTGTCTTTGGCTCTGTAAATACCTGTTTTTTATAAAGGTTTTAGTACCAGTTTGTTTTTAGAACTCGATTTTACTGATACGTTGCGTACGTATCAGTAAAATTCACTTCTTGCCACGTAAATATTTTAAATTCCTGATCACAGATTTCTGCATTATTTTTTATTAACATGAATTATTCTTTATTTATTTTTATTGAAAAGATTATTATTTTTTTATTGACATGATCCATTTTTTTATCATGTCTTTTTATATATTTGAATTGTACCTTAAAAGCCGTGTTGTGTTAGTTTTTAATGGAACTTCGATACAACAGCTAGTTTGTGAGATAAATGATATGATCATCATTTATTTTAGATGACCAGCCCCGGCTTCGCAAGGGTGCACTTAAACCTTCCTCTTGAATCAATCTATCTAATGAAAAAACCCGCATCAAAATCCGTTGCGTAGTTTTAAAGATTTAAGCATACATAGGGACAGACAGCGGGGAAGCGACTTTGTTTTATACTATGTAGTGGTCAATCATAACTTCTACCTACTAAGTTGGAAGTCGGTTTGAGAGCAAATTATCTGGTTTGTTTTTCTTTAGTCTTATTTTCTAGATATTTTTTTAATGTTTATATTTCCTATCGAAGGTTGTTATGAGAACATTTGCCTAAACCAAGTTTCTAGACTATAATATGAATTATTGAAAATTAGAATTGACACAATTATTATTGAATTATTAATTATTATTATTAAAATTAGAATTGACACATTATTTACAATATTTACAAACTAAAATTACAAAAAAATATGTAGAAGTATCAAAAAGGGATGAAATACAGGGCGTCAAAAAGTCCTTAAATAGAATTTAAATCTTAGAAAAAATGTAGACACACAAAAGTGCCATAAATAAAAAATCCTAAATTTTGCCTTTAATGCATATAACACATAAAACACCCAATTACAAAAAAAAAACACTCAACAACAAAATGAGCGTAAAAGATCACAAAGCAAACAAAATTACAGCTCCACTATACACTTAACTCAGACCGACTTCACAAGAATTTATTTAATATTATTTTTATTTGGAAGAAGCTCCACCGTTCCCGTAGACTGGAAGTTAACTAAGCATCTTGCCAACGACATCACGAAGCCAAGCTTAGTCTTGGCCAAGTCTCCTGTGGTTCCAAGCTAGCTGTTGTTTCAGAACACTGAAATAATAATTTGTTGTTATTGAGGTGCGAATTATAGATGCGATGGTTCGTTTTTTTTTTGTTGGTTGGTATTGTTTTGTTGTGGAAAAAGGAGGTGGTAATGTCTTCTTTAGTAGCTACTTATAGCTATTATATATTTTGAAACAAAATTGTATCTTGCTTGTAAAATATTAACCTTGAATGAATATCTTCCATCCCACTGCTGCTGTTATCATTATTACAATTTCAATGAAAATTAATTACCTACTCGTATTTAACACACACCCTTTTTAATTATTGTCTTTTTAATTATTTTTACTTACCTAAAGAATACAACCTTAGAATTATGAGGTTTAAAAGAAACACGTTGAATAACGTTGCTGATTTTAAACTTCGTAGATACATCAGCATCAGCTACGTTTAAGGCTTTTATCAATAAAATGAATCTATACAGGGCTGAATGATTTTGGAAATACCCCAAATTACTGCTAATATTTCTCAAAAGATATAGTTCCAATTAAAAGGAAGGATAAGCCAAATTAATTGATATGAAAGCTGACCTCTTTTGTAAAGTATCCATTCTAAAATAAACTTTGGAATTACCTTCTTCCTCAAATTGTGATTTCCCTCGAACAAAGAGCTTAAAGACCTCGATAAGCTAAATAAAATGAGCACGTGCAAGATAATTACTAACGATAATTTCCCATTGAAAACTAATCCATCCTTTGTTGCTGAGCTCCGTTCAATACAAAATTATATTCATGATTTAGCTAAAAGCAACCGCCATTATCCGGTTTGTTAAATTTTTAATTAGAATCGGAAGTTCTAACTTGTAAACCTGACATAGGTACCCGTTCAAAGTTCAAACCGTAAACTTCGCATTGTTTATATAACTTGGAACTTTTGAAAGCAGGTAAGTTTTAGAACGGCGGTTTTAATGATCTAATATTAAACGAACGTTGAGGGTATTAATTAAGGATTCCGTGGCGTAATAGCGATAGCAAAATTATAGGCGCGCCTCTAAATGCGATGTTGTTCGATGCAACTTTTGTGTTAAATTTTAATAAGGCTTTGGATATATTCACGCGGTTTGACGTTACAATGTGTTGGCCGTCATTGTAGCGCTGGTTTTAATAGAATATTTACTAGGCAATCTAGATGGAAATTGGAAATTTTAAAGTACTTCGTGTGTGGTCTAGACTCGTAAAATGCCATAGGTACCCTAGGTTTTAAGTGTACGACCTTTGTAAGTACGTATTCTATTCTGTTTTTTTCTTTGTGTCGATTGGCGACAATGTTAACAATTCTGCTTTAATTGGTAATGTTTTAAGAAAGATTCAAAATTTGGTGTGATATATAAATAATCCATTTCGGATTAGATACTGTAAAAACTTATATATTTCTATATTTTTACTTTGAGAGATTACGATTAAAGTCAATAAAGATAAGGATAAAAAAATAAAATTTACGGAATATATTCTTTGATGAGTGTTGATCTGTTTGTCATTTAATTAGTCAGTCGTATATTAAATCTCTCGTTGCCCAACAACGACAGGTCACTCGCTACACCTTTTACAAACTTTCCCAAAATTGCAATCACGGCTAAAAATCAAAATGGTGGTCTCATTTGAAAACAGCGTTTTTTTTTCGTTGACAAGTGTCAGATTTTATTGACGTGTTGCCACCGACTAAGCCTATTTTACTGAAGCCATCAACACCGAACTTCACTGGAAGTGACTAGCAGACGGAATTATTAATGTTCGTTAGTTCGAGGTTGGGAAATATTCCAGTAAATGGGCATTAAAGAAAGTTTAAGTTTTATATCTATAAAATCTAAGCCTTGTTTGAGGCAGCACATAGATCAAAAATTGAAATGTAAAGAGAAAAAAAAATACTAGAAGAAATAGGTCCATGTAGATGGAAAAGCCTCCCTTGCCTTCCTGTACATTGAAAATGTTCATTTCTACGTAATTTATCGAATCCCAATGGACACTGCACAAATAAACTAGTTTGTTTTTTGTACTGAGATTAAAAACTTCTTTTCCAAGTCGTTCGTCCTTCGAGCCGGATGACACGTGCAAAGGCTTCCTTATTTTTTAATGCGGAAAAAGTTAATGTTTTTTTCTTAAGGAGAATCCTTTAAAAATACATCTTCCAGTGAATAATGTATCCGTTCGGAGAATCGTCATTTATTTGCTGACACGGCAACGTTCAGTTAATCCTACTATGTCAGCTTCGCGACCTCTTTAATCCTTCTTCCCTTTTTGGTAAAGCCCACCGTAGCACACTTTATTCAGATTGAACATTTTTCCTATATTTAAGTTGAGATTTTCGTCATGTTTGGATAACTGCGAGTGGTTCCGAATCCGGCTTAGAAAAACGTATTTTGTCGAAGAGATAAAATATATCATTAGAGGTGATATTAATTAAGTATGAAAGTTGAGTGTGTAATATCAGTTAATTTTGTGAAACTGTAGAGCAAAACTCACGATCAATAGGTCTTTTCATCAGATTAATAACGTCACTTAACTAACTAGAGCCCGGCCCCGGAGTTGCATACTTACCATACACAAGAGCCATTCCCGGGTATCCCCAAGTTATTTGGCGCGAAACTTGTAAGCAGCTTACATTTCGTGCCCCTCCACGGGTAATATTCGCAAAATTACTCGTCTAGTCAGTCTCTGTACGTAGTTATTTGAATAATTGATGCGGTTCTCGTGAGCCCCGGCAAACATTTGCGATCCGCAATCAAGGTCCAAGTTGCCTCTGTTACCTCAAAGCTTTCACTCGCTTGCATTTTGATGGGAGATACTGAAAGTGTTTTGTGTGCTGTGGAAATGTAGCCTTTAATCTTATTCGTAATGGATTATTTATTCGTGGCCCCTTAATTTGAAGTAGATGTAAGCGGGGCGGACCTTTATTTTTAATTTACAATTTGAATATATGAATACTTGATCGATTTACACGTACCTTAGTCCGTCCTTAGTATTTCAGAATCTGTCTGCGTCTGGGTCGCAAGCCCGACTGATAAGCATGAGTTCCTGGGTATCATTCCAGGGTCGGACAAAGTGATATTGAATTTTTACAACAAGAACTTCTCAGTAGCAGCCACAGAGTTTAAAATCGTGTCCAATTGATGGCAATAAGCTCGCCCCCTATTACAAGGGACTTTAACAAAACTGGCGAAATGTTGGTGTACTCATCATCAGCCATTTGACGTCCACTGCTGGACAAAGGCCTCCCCCATAGAACGCCATAAAGATCGGCAGCCTGCCGTTTGCATCCACCGGTTGCCCGCGACCCTCACGATGTCGTCGGTCCACCTGGTGGGAGGCCTGCCAACGCTGCGTCTTCCGGTTCGTGGTCGCCACTCGAGAACCTTTCTTCCCCATCGGTTGTCCGTTCTTCGAGCGATGTGGCCTGCCCATTGCCACTTCAACTTGCATATTCTGCGAGCTATGTCGGTGACCCTGGTTCTTCGGCGAATTTCCTCATTCCGGATTCTGTCGCACAAAGAAACTCCGAGCATAGCCCTCTCCATGGCGTACGTTGGTGTACTATATACGACGAAATATTAGGTAGACTTCTGCCTAACCCTTAAGGGATAACAGGCGTGATATTATGTTGCCTTTCTGATCCAGCCAACAGAAAAACAGATTTCTAACCCTAGTCTTCAACAAATCTGTCGTGATCGTGATTTAAGAAAACAAATCTATCGTGAAAGACTTCATTCCGTTCAACCAATTTGTCGATATAAAACCAGTCGTGTTGTAATGAACACAGAGTCGATACAACTAAATTGTCTTTACATACAAATTGTACTGTACTGTATTATGCTCAACCTTTGCTCAACTGTGTGCTGTAAATGCTCATTTCAGCGCTCAATTTTGGCTCGGACTCGGTTCCACGCAACTGGTTGATAAAGCCTTATTTGAACTGAAAATGCTCTGTGTTGCGAGATCGATGGAAGCTGCGATACATACGAACCGATTAGAAACAGACTTGTTCGATGTACGTTTATGTGCTCCTAATATTGAAGGTGTATTGAATGTTTTGGTTAGATTTGGGTAATGGTTAAATATTATTGTAACGTAGAAAATGTAAGTTTGCGCTTTAATTTAGGTTAAGCTATCAGGTTTAATTATAAAAATATAAATACATATTGGTTAGTTCTATAGGTGAGAACAATTAAGAGAAGTTATACTGAACCGAGGCCCTTTTGGCATTAAAAAAAGTACTAACCTAGTGACGTCACACGACTTGACACGACTTTTCGAAGCACTGTATCGTTTTCATCTTTTGTTTACGTGAAAAATGAAAAATATGTGTCCACTATTTTTTGAAAATCTATCTGACGGACTTTTTAGATTTTCTTGGTGAAATACCCTATTCATGTAAAAGCACACACTTATACACGTAAAAGCTGTCTTTACACTAGCTATGTGCTATAATTTCTCTAAAGAAATTAATCCCGACGTAGACAGAAAAGAATAAAATATTTTCAGAAAATCTTACAAGCAATTACTTATGTAAAACTTTATCTTCATACATTTACTTTGATAGTCCCAACTGTTTAATATGGTTATAACAATATAACTTTATAATTGGCTAGTATTAAATTCATGTAGAATAATTCAGTTTATGATACCTTTAAGTTAACTCGTTGTTGTGGAGTTACGAATGCGAATGTGTCGAATTTTGAGAGTAGATAAGTGTGCTTAGTTAGTCCCTTTGAACGTTTTAGTGTTTTCTTTCCACAATAATATAGCTTTGTGTTGGAAATAAATTATTTGTTTACTTACTGTTATTTTATGTCAGTGCTGTACCTTGTATGTAGATGAATCAGTGGGCCGTGGGACAATGGGTTGTGGAGGTCAGATAAGTAGTCGGTCCATTTAAAATACTGGTATTCAGCTGCATCCGGTTAGACATAAAATGGTCGAGTATCACTACCAGTTAATATTTGTGACTCTATGAAAATCTGATTTCTTTATGATTCTCATAAAAACATTCTTCAGTAAAATGAACACTATTCATTATATTTAAGTCTTCACCACAATTTTACTTAACATTTTCTCGAAAAGAAAATTAAGGTACACCGTCTTCCTAACTCGTAGTTCTACGTCACCGTCCATCTCATTCATGACGTCACATCAACATGAGCACGACGGGTAACTACAGTTTATTGCCAACGGACTACATGTGGGATTACGTACAATGTAGCGCTTCACCGCTGTATTTGCTGTTTACTGCTATTTTGTAAGCGCTGCCTTTTTGTTCCAGTAATTAAAAACGTGGCTGAATTGGTTGAATGGAATTGATAGTTATTTTACAGTTCTACGGTATTTGGTTTATTGACAAATTATGCAGAATGATGCCGAAATAACCGTACTTTTTGGTTATTTTAGTAGGACATGTTTAGTTAATCAATTGGTTTTTTGCACAGCATTCATTTTTCTGGTATGCATTCAGTGAATTAGAAGTTACCTAGTGTTCTAAAAAATTATACAGATGTACATTTAAAAATATCCCAAATTGCATATAGTATTAGTGATAAATAAATATTTTTTGAACGCAATTTTATCTTTCACTGCTGAGTTCACTGAGGCTTCACAACTTTTCACTTTTATGTCCCAATAATAAGGTTGAAATGTGATCGACCGTCAGTTCACGCGGTAGTACTTCTTTTTTTCAAACAATAAACCACGCATGTCGGTTTTGAGCAGTAACAAACATTTAACTGCATTTAATCCAAAATTACCACTTTTAGCACACGGACGGGTATCGTAATGCATTGTGGTCAGTGTACGGTTGCGTACTGTCTATTCAACTGGAATAATTCAATGGACCTGACAAACGAAAGAATTTTACTTGTTTCGGCACAAAACCACATGGTATTTTTAATTAATACGCACAGGTATGTATGTTTCACTTAAATACATAGTTGTTATTTGAAACTGTTTGTATTTGATGTTAATTTCATTGCCTACTTGTATTGTGCAATCTTTTGTGATTAATTTAGCCATGTTAACGTTGAAAAATATGAAGTATTCGATAACTGTAATAGTAAACCACATACTGTTGAATCAAGAATTGTTGTATAATTAATTGTTGTAATATGGTATTATTAAGTACTCACAATATATACTTTTCGTGAAAAGTACACTGCTTCTGAGAAAACTTTTGAGAATCGAGAGTAGTGACATTTCGTTACTGATTTCCGGACGAGAATAACATGCTGTCGGCCGTACCTCATCATCATCATCATCATCATAATCCACAGCCCGAATTCACCCATAGCTAGGTAAAGACCTCTCTTTTCTGGTGCCAAACGCCACGTTCTTGTGCCAGTCTCATCCAGGTTTTTTTATATCGTCTGCCCATCTCGCCGCCGGGCGACCTAAGTTTCATTTCCACCTGCCATCTCTACGCCTTGCCAGGTGTCCTGCCCAACCCCATTTGAGTTCCATAACGGCCGTACCTACCTGATAATAATTTTATAGAAACTATTAGGTACCACATCTTAAGACAAGATATAACAACGTTTCCCTGCTCTGTCTTATAATTTTAAACAATCTTAGTCCTACTTCCTAAACAGGGTGTAACACTAAAGTTGCACCATTAATTCGAACTCCTCTCACAGTTACCAAGCCCAATAGAATTTAAATGGCCTGAAATAAAAAGCGGGTACGACAGACGTTCCTAAACACAGTTTAGAAGGCACCGAGACGACGCAAACGTGTGACGCATACCAGATTCAAGCAACAAGTGACATCGACCTTTTATCTCGACCGTTTTCCTACAATCTGTCTTGGAAAATGTTGGAGTGTAATTGAATAAGGAGAATATGTGATTTTTTTGTGCGGGTTCTGGTTTAAATTGGACAGATTTACAGGACCTCGTGGCTAGATAATAGCCGCTTGGAGCATTCTTCAGGTTAAGCCGTGCTTGCCTAGGTTGCTCTGCAGATGGGTGACCCCCAACTATTTTAGGGTAGGCAACCACTAGTATTTTACATGGAGCGACTGCTTATCTGACCTCCACAACCCAGTTAGTACTGGGTACGGTTTATACTGGGTAATACAATATCATATAGGTTCAATAATATATACCTACGTTTTAAACTAAATCTCGTAATAATATCGAATATAAATATATAGAAATATAGAGGAATACGAAATATAGTAGTCGTACCATTCAACGCAGGTAAATAAATTGTTCCAGGAATATACGTTAATTTCTCTTTGTAGGAATATTAATTCAACTGATATATAATTATGCTGCTCGTCTTTCAAAGCTTTCTGTTTTCATCGAAGAGTAGTAACTAAAGGCTAAATATTTAATAACATTTTAATTCTCATTGCGCAGTTTCTCATGGCTTACTGCTAATAGAAAACTAAATGAATAATAAAATAATAATAAAAGTTTATTTTGGAATCATAATACAAGACTAACTGTAGTGCAACTAACAACGCCCTTCTTCAGATACAAAAAATAATGATATTCCATGCAAAGAAAAAATAAGTATTAGGTAGGTAGGTACTTATGTAAAAAAAATGTGGTTGCAGTAAAAGACTATGGGAGTACTGGAAAAAAAATAGCTGTATTACACCATCACACATTCACAATATTTTGACAAAAGCCACCTTTTATTAATTAAGAAAAAAAAATAGAGACTAATCATACAAATGACAGCACCTTGTATCCGTAATGAGGAGGTCAATATTAACCTGTAACAGAAAACTACCTTATGCATCCAAAAGAGTTCGTTGAACCCATCATAGACCTACCCCCATTAGTCAAAAGCACAGCTATTAGTATTCTAAAACGCAGACGATATCAAGACGTCTCAAATATAATGTAGCATCTAACGCGTTGCAGTCTAATGCCTCAGACTGTTGTATGCATCGCGATTATTCTCCCATTTAAGGGCACGTCTCACTACAAGCGGTAGCGGGTAGATGTAGCGGGGGGTTTAGACCTGGGATATATTTCTAAGAAATTCGAGACTTGTAAAAAGTCCCGCCCACAACTCAGCCCCGCTCCGCCTACCCTATGACGTCGTCTTCTCAAAACATTTGGAGAATACTCCGTACCTCGTTAGGTCGGACATGCCTGCCATGCCTTAGGAGCTATGATAAATACGTTTTTAAACTTATTATTAATGTTACTTTTCCAATTCAAAATTCTGTACGATTTATCTTAAATGTTTTAAAGTTCTGTCAATGTTTTAAGTGGAATTGGGTATTTTCAATGAGTTCGGAACTTTGTTTTCGTGGTTTATTTTGAAGATTCGTTTTAATTAAAATATTTACTATGGAGCTTGTTTAGAAATCATATCTACTGTGAAAATCAATTTCCCCTTTTAGTAAAGTGATTTTAGTAGACAATCATCTTTTCTATCTATCTGTTACGTACTACACAGACAGATTCAATACCTACCTCATTGAACAACTGTTGAAGTCAAAAGTCAGAGTTTGTAAAACTGACGACAGTCTTTTAAGGTTTCCAGTTTTCTTACGTTTACGTCAGGTCGTAGGTAGGTATATGTTGATTAGAATACGTTTTTGTTCTATCGATTATTCAAATTAAATGAATATGACAGATACATTGGTACATGTCAGAGGCGCTGTCCGGAGCCATGCCCTCTACTTGTCCGTATCAGTCAGTCTAAACCACAACTAGACTACGACTCTACGACTTTAGACTGATACGCACAGTTGTGCGGTTGCTTAGTCAATCTTAGGGAGATAGACTGTTAGCAGAACTGCTAACAGTCTATCTCCCTAACGCCCGAATACTCGAACGTCACTCAATTATAAGTAGCCCTCAAAACTCGTGCTATCTCTGTCACTCTGCGTTAAAGTAACAAAGACAGCACGAGATTTAAGTGCAACTTAAAATTGAGTGACGTTCGAGTATTCGGGCGTATGATTGACTAAGCAACCATTTAATTCCCAATTGATTACGATCCGTATCATGTATGTATTACAGTGTATTTGCTATACAAATAATATCCGAAGTTATTGATATTTGACTGGAACGGCCGAATTGTACGGATTTCATGTTTCGGAAATAATAAGTAGACTCACGGCTATCGATTCCGGCCTAGGTTCAGACCTTTAACATGGTAGAATGTAATTTAAAATAATGTATGTTATGTAATTTACAATATTGTAAAGAACCTTCTGTAACTTATTTATGCAAATAAATGATTCTTTGTTGACCGACTCGTTGTTGCAAGCGCGTCTGCTGAGAAGAAGATTCTTGGTTCGATTCAGGTCATACACTTAAATATAACTAACGAAATGTGGGTGTACTATTAGGTACACCTCTACCTACCTTTGGGGCTTGCCGGCTTAATTTAGAGAAAGCCTAGCTATATATCTAGCTCAGTCTATAGACAGCTGATAATGTTTCATCATAACAAACTTTCATCTTTAACAGCTCATTTTAGAATCTAAAAACTTAAAACGAACTTCAGACAAGCACTTAATAAATCGTAAATTAATTAAAGAAATAAAACATCTTTTTTTCCTCGCCCAAAATCAGCATGAGGGAAGCCTTACAAGTTTTATTTTTACATCATAATGAGGCCGCATTTGAATGTAAAGTAACGAATTTGTAAACCGTAGTTTTCACAAAACTCACCGAGAATCTGTCTTCCTTCATTTGAATTCGTGTTGACCTGCTTAAGAAGTTTACACATCCGTATTTATAGGAAAAGTATTGTTTAACAAACTGTTATTTTGTCTTTTCCTCTGAAATAAACAAGTTATTTATTGATGTAAAAATATGCTAGTAAACGGATAAGGTCTATTTACCTCATTCGTGTTCATTGGCTTGGTGATAATAATTTATACAAAAAGAAGCAAGAAATCGTGGTAGCTATAGCGTAGCTACTTACTGTGTTTTCAGTTTTTTGTTGTTGTTATATGATTTGAAATACCTATTAGTGTAGGATTTTGATATAAAATTGTGACCGGTAACGGTAGAATTTTAAAATTTCGGTGGTAGTTGTAGTAAAATAGTGTATTTTAGGCACAAGTTACCACGTATTGTAAATTTTTCTCTTTCGGCTTCGATTTGACTTTTGGAGAAATTTTCAATTTGTGGTAAATGGATGCTTTAGCGCCTGTACTTGTCAGTCCCTTATCTGAGATCTATACTGATAGGAAGAACTTTTGAAATACAAGCTAATAACATCAACCTTTTACATAGGTAATGATAATTCCGCATAGTTACGTTAGAGTAAAACAACGAGCTTTATTTACTGTGGTTAAAATTGAAAATTAAATTTTATAGCATCATCAAAATGGGATGTTTTTTCTCTGTACTTTTCCAAACCAATACCTTTAACAGCCTACACACGGCCTACAGCATATTGGAGGTGTAAAAACACTACGACAGGAATTGGTCTGCTTTTTACATTTCTGTAATAGCTCGAGGCCAAAAACTCCGCGTGCATCGGAAGGCTTATTCAGTACATCGAAAATCCAAATATTGGGGAGTACGAGCGTTATTGACGTCAAGGAGAGGTATTGGCTCTGCCGTGATGCCACCTAGCAACACTTTGTCGAGTGGTGTTGTCATTAACTTAATTAAAAAACGGAATACTAGAGAATAAAATGCACCTGTATTTTTTTACTGAGAGTTTGTTTGTTTGCTGTATTGTCCTTTCACGTTTATGAAATGTTGGTACAGAGATTTCATTAGCTTAATTGATGAATGCCTATGGACCGTGCCTATGGCACCGGAACGAGGCGTTTGAAGCCATAAAATTGATTCGGCGAATTTAATAGTTCACTTAAGTACTAAAACTAATACCTACTGGTATTCAGCAGCATCCAGTTAGTCTGGAAGGCGCCCCCGGTACGTCATCATCTACCTAATACTAGCTAGGCTAGATGATGACAATTCAGGCAAGAGATTTTCATTAAAAAGTCTAAATAATCGTCAAGGTTAAATTTCTTATCTCATGTAAAACACTACAATATTCAACCTCCATCAGCAAAAGACAGCACAAATTGAAAAATTAGACGATAAAATATTAAAGGAAAATTGACTTAAAACCTTAGCACTACCTGAGTTAAAGCTTCTTTACATCAAACGGCATAACAAATTCATACATAATGTATAAACGGCTTAATGTAGCTGGCATGAGGTCAGGCCGACTTGGCATTAAGAGCTTTCGGAAGGGACTGCGGCGAAGGGAGGGGCGAGGGGGGCGCACCAAAGTGAATATTACACGAGAGATGTTCTAGTTTCACCTGCCATACCCAGTTCCCTTTACTACGCACAGTTTAGCACCAGTTCACTGGACACAGTGGAAACCTTGTTAGAATCACTGGCAGTTACGGAATCACTGGCGGTTATCATGTAAGCACATTAGCTGCTATTGGCTGTTAGGGATCGTTCCGTGTTCCTTATTCGCTTTAACCTGTCCTGTTTCTGTTCCGGAATATCTGCTCTTAATAGCTTCTATTATAGTTGGTGTTTCGTTTTATTATATTAATTAGTTCTTAATGTCATGTTTAACGTGGAGTTAACTTTTATTCTAAACTACAATAGTTTTAAAAGTTTTTGTCACTTAATCCTTTTTTTCCTTTTAGTTTTCTACAAACAGAATATTACAAAATACACTTAGGTACCTAAATCCTACTTTTATGATAGTTACTTTATAAAACCATTTCATTTGCTAATGTTAGTTTCTTTGACAAACATAAGCCTAGGTTTCGACTGTAGCTGTAGTTACAACGTATGAAATTAATTTGATATGTCACAATGAAACCGAGGCTGTATGTAAGAACGTCGCGGGATTGGAGACACCATTTGCATAAGATTCGCGGGTACACTATGTGGCTTAGTGGGCCACAGAGCTACATATTGTTAAAGAAACTTTTATTTATTTATTTATGTACACAAACGTACTGAGGCGGCCTAAATGCCAAAGGATCTTTGATCTTTTAGATGCGTAGACAATAAGTGGTAGTTACAATTCCGAGAATTTGGCAATGGAAATAAAATTAACCTTTCTTTTGGTGCCGATAGTATTTTTATATCATTTAGGCCCAGTTAGTGGCTGTGCCGAAAACAAAGTCGGTGGCGCTTACAATTTATTTAAAAAAGTATTGTAAACATAAATCCATATTTTTCAAGAAAAACTAGATACGAGTATGTACTCGTATCTAGTTTTTCGCAATCAGTCACCGTGATTATAATTAATGTCTTACTTGTCAGGCAAGAATGGTCCAAAATGCGTGGGAAAATTTACAACCCTGTATGCTATGAAAAACGCACATTGCTCTCTCCACGCGCGCAAAGCCCCCGGCCTTAGGTGCCGGTGTCAAGCTCGGGGCCATACAGGGTCTACCTAAACTAGGCAAACTTCAAAGCTTTTAACGTGGGATCTAAAAAACACATGGGACTCGTAACAAATGAACAAAGTCGCTTTACCGAAGTGTTTGAGGTCAAAACTAATTCTTAAGTCGCGGCGCCAAAGTGACGGCGTTTTACAAATTGACTGTATGGGCTGTTGTTGTTACTGGGTGAAATACGGGATTCGCACTTAAGATAACATGCAAGCCACATCTAGTTTGAAAAAACTCGGTTTTATTGAAATTGTAAGGGTTTTTAACACAACACAAGAGTTTTGGAATGAAAACTCGAAATCATTTTTGTTTTTTCCATTCAGTATCCTGTTTGATAATACGTAGTTTTACCTATTCCAAGTATTCCTAGTTGCATGACCAATTAATGAAATTAAATAAAGATCACGTATCTATAATTATTAGTTACCCTCCTAATTATCATCGCTACAAATAAAATAGAGGTGTTTTATGGATACCCGTTTGGAACGGAGTTCAATTTATTAATTTCAATTATATGATTTTTTGCGTATTCTCAAAATTGCCGGCTAACTTTATTCAATCGATGACTCGATTGTTTAAAGTTTAAGTTTCCTAAATGATCGGGAAGTACATCAAAAATAATTCCAAGAAGATGTCGGGTTTTGGTGTAGTTTTCATTGTTATTCGGTTACACCTTTTCGTAGACCGAAAAGGTGCCTTCAGTCCGCAAACAAATCAGAACGCAAATTGCAATAAAGAACACCGTTAAAAAAAGTTACAGTGGATGAGGCAGTTCAATACTTTGCCCATTCCAGTGACTCCTAACCCCTTTGTTAACCTACCCACAGTCAATTAATCAACTGTCGACGTACGTATAGGTTTAATCAATTATTACAAACACTTCCCCCTGTTTAACGAGAGGCGCGATTGTGAGAGCCTTATCTGCACTTAACGGAGAACAAACACGCTGGCATTGCTTCTAGGGAAGTGTCAAAATGTGGTCCATGTTGGCAATTATGGTAGTTGTACAGTTATTATAGTGTGGGCTAGGACTTGAGATTATTTCATACCATTGTCATACCATTGTGACTTTTAATGTTCACGAACAGTGAGGTTTGGAAGAGGAAAACGAGCGGCTAATAAAAAAAATAACTAGCTTTTGCCCGCGGCTTCGCCCGCGTGGATGTCAGTCACATTACTAAAACGCGGCGGAGGACTTTGTTTTATAATATGTAGTGATGATTATATACTTTGATTTTATTGTAATGCCAATGTCCAATTACGCGTAAATGCTGTTGAACTTGAGCAAATTGCCTACATGGCATTGTATGGAAAGCAGTGATATGATGTTAGTGATGTACATCGGTTTATTTTAAGTGTCAAAAAGCTCCAGAGAGAAGGTGTTGAATTTTTCTGAAAAAAACAACGAGAATTTTCACCAGTTCCTTTATATTTTGCAGTGTATACTCACCTACTAACTAAAAGGAAACCGAGTTCCCAGCATGGCCGTCTAATACGCGTCACGAAACTTTTTAAGATACACACAAGACTTACAAGTAATTTATTAACAATGTCGTCATTCCGCCAGAGGACATTTACAAGTCACAAAGCAAATACGTTTTCGTATTCATTCCCCAAGTAGCCCGACCAAAACAGGCCTGGGGATACGCCCTAAGTAAACCTACTCATGATACTTGCTAACCGCTACAAAGACGCAAAGAACCCCTGGTTCGGACCTTCGGAACATTCTGTTGACGAGGCCAGACAAATATTCATATTTAATTCCTTGTCGAGCCTTTGAGCCCACTAATATTAAACAGAAATTCAAAGGACTAATTTAACATTTAAAGGCCAAATGTTCGGACAAGTTATTTTTTGCGGGATTTACGTACACGAACGTAGTTTCGCTCTCGACTCGGTTACGGGAACTTTTCCTAAAGTTTGTTACTCCTCGGTCCCTATCTGGCCCGAACTATCAATTGCCATCGTTTTGAAATCCACACGGATTCGAGTATCTTGTAATATGAAAGTCATTTCGTGCTATGCTCTTAAAACGAATTCTGCAATACGAGGATTACGATGCTTTTTGGATTTGCTCATAAAATCTCGAATTGAATTTATCAATGCAAAGAATATTACTGGAAAATTTTTGAATGCGTTTTCTATTTTCGTTTGTAATCCCCTCGCGCAAGGTGCACTGTAATCCTTCAATATTACGTTCCTAAAATATAAATTGTTACAATATTTTATTGAAAATATAAATCCATTGTTCGCTCTGGTTGGTTATTAATGGGTGTTGATGGTGAATTCGAATAAAATACGTTATTAAAAACTGTGATCTATTATGAACATCATCATCATTATCCCAATTTATTTGGGTTAGGCGCATTTATTAGGGTATGTCTTCTTCTTCCATACTTCTCTATTTCTCGTCATGTCAGCGGTCACCTCCTTTCTACGGAGGTGACTGTTGACATGACGAGAAACACACGCCACGGAGTCTGATTTTGTTCCCAGTTGAAAGCAATAGGGTCGTCCACTATTACATAGGACTTAAATGTAACCGGCAAAATGTAGGTCTACTTTTAGGTACACCTCTGCCTACCTTCGGAGATACCACGCGTGAATTACTGTAAAAAAACCACAAAAAAATCAAGTCCTACCCAATGCTTCATAACATCGAATGCATAAATCATTAACAGATCATAAATCACAGCATTGTGACAAACAAATTAGAAGTGTCACAACAAACAGCCGAATATATCCGGCAACAAATTAAAACAAAGCGCCTAAAAATCATGTAAATACACATCACCACGAAGTAAAAAGTTAATTGTGATGTTGTACGTGCGAAACTAATTATGCTTCCTACGTCGACTATCCCGACATTGCGTTCATCCCTTCAGAGTGTTAATCTAAATATCCTATTCTGTTTGTACCTGTAAATTCGGCAGCAAAAACACGGAGTGCGGTCACTCCGTCCCACCCGACGCCAGTGAACACAGTATTGCATTAAATAATTAATGATACTTATAATAAATTCTGTTTTTAATTTGATCTGGACCTGACGCCAAAGCCTGTTGGCTAGGCATGTGCTCTATCGATGTCGATGAGTTCTGCTCGATGGGTGACATGCATTTATGTATTGTGTGCGTGTGGTCTTTGACAAGTGAAAGACAGGTTTTTTCTACTGATGTGCGGCACGATCAGCACGATACGTCGGAATTGTTCTATTTTAATGATTTCTGTGTTTAAGAAATCTTAATGTAAAGAATAATATTGAATTATGATTGTGATCGTGTATGGTCTACTTTTATAATTTTTATGTAGTTTTGTTCAAAGCTGAAATAAGCGTGATGCCAGAGAAGAATGGAAGAAAAACGTGTTTTGGCTACCCCAAGTAACATGCGACTAGGGTAGGAAGATGATGATTTTGATAATGCCTATTTCTAAATGTTACTGACGCCTAAGTAGGTTATCAATTTACTCTAATAGAAAAACAAATAACATTATTTTCATAGAAAAAAAATAGGAAAACTCTGTTTTTGAAAATTCATTGACAAGTTTCGTGGTACAGCTCTACAAACCACACAGCCCTTTCCCGGCGCTCCACAAAGAATATTGTGAGCCTGCTTATGAGTGCCACACCGAATGAATTATATCATAATTTATAATGCTGCACATAAACTCATTATGTACTTTATCTACCCAAATATCATAAACCCTCTCTAATGCGTTCAAAAACCATAGGCAATGACCAGCATTACCAACCAGCAGAAATTAACAGAACTGTAATGAGCTCATAACCTACTGAAAACAGTAGGTTATGAGTTTTAAATTTGGAACAGGGTGCTTACTCTGGAATATAATTCCGATAGATCGACATTGGTCAAACGTCAGTTGGTTGAGTTAAACGTCAGGGATTGGCTAGACTCAGTGAGTCCAGCCAATGCCTGACGTTTGACTGACAATTCCAATGTCGATCTATCGGAATTATATTCGAGAGTAAGCACACAGGTGTCAAATTCAAGTGAGTGTGCTATTCTATAGTGCGCGCGGAACTAGTTGGCCACGCCTTAGGTGGCGACAGGGGTGAGGGGGCGGGTTGCCTACAGCTCGCAATGCACCAAAGAGTATGTAACTTTACAATGCACAGGAGACTATAATTAGACAGTGATGACCAATCTCGAGATATCGTGAACAATAATTTGTTCAATTTATTGAAAAGAAAACAAATAAAAACAAAAACATGCCTAAGGCGCGGCCAACTAGTTCCGCGCGCACGTATCTACATTAAAACAGATACCTATTCGATACGAAACCCCAATTCAGTATGATTTTAATTATAAATCGCACGACATTTCGATCTCGAGTGACACAAGAATAGTGACTTTGTTCGTTTGCTTAGGATTTAAAAAAAATGACAGATATCCGAAACGCCGCCATTTCGAGCTGTCATTTGTTCGTTAGCTTTTTATTCCCTTTCATTGAGTAGACAAATTTTCTGTTAATTCTTTATTTCTGTCGAAAATGAGTGAAAGTGACTCAGAAATTAACATGAACACTCCGCCAGATATCGTAAATGCAGCGACGAATGCAACTAATAACCTGTTTATTTTTTATTGCATTACACTGGTAACAATGCTGGTCATTTCCCTATGGTTCCTGAACCCATCATAGAGCCCTTATGATATTCGGGTAGATAAATTAGTGTATGCAACTATACATAATTAGGCATTACAACACTCGTGTGATGCTATTAAGAAACTCGCCTTCGGCTCGTTTCTTAAACCCACACTTGTGTTGTAATGCCCTTCATTATGCACAGTCGCATAAACTACTATAGAATACGTGTTATTTTATTATGACACGAGAAATGACCTTATTTTTAATTTGAGTGAAAAATCAAATCAAGACTCTCTGGAAAACTTCCTGAAATGTTTTATACATTTAGTTTTCGTATTTTGTCTGTTACTGGCGTTTTTAATTCCGACATACAAAAACCTGGAATCCTGTGTACCGAACACAGGAATCCAGGTATATTTATGTTGTAAATAAAATTGATAAACTCAACTTTAAATCGCAGTAAATGAGTATTTACGCACATTGTTGGCATAGGCTTGCATTATATTGGTTCTTTAAAACGATAACCCCTCAACAGAGAATTTTACCATTAATTACACTGGAATTTCACTAGCGAAATAAGTAGGGAAATGCAGCATTTCCATTTTCATCAAAACATCAAGGTTTCCGGGAACTTCACGGGATTATCACCAGCATGATTATGACTGCGTGTACCATTCATGAATTTCATCAATGCATTTCGAAACAAGCGAACCAATACCAAGAACTTTGTTTCCGATTTAATAATTAGAAACGTTTCCAGCTCTGTTCGGTTTATTCAGTCGAAATTTTGTTTTCGCATTACATGCTCTAATGGAGTACACAAAATGGTAGTGGATTAATGCAGTGTGGTTGTGCTTTAATTAATTATAATGATTTTGTCCGGAGCATCATCAGAATTATGCTTTAATTTGAGCGCTTCAATATCCGACAAAGCGATAATACCTGCGTGCTCCTGTATGTTACCGTCAACATTGTTCGTATAATATGTTTATAAACTACTAAATAATCGCTCGTACATATTATCTGATGTTCGTAAACGATACTGTTGAGCACGATTCGAGGTGTTGGGTTCGACTACCGAGTCGGGTAGAGTTGTAAAACAAAGAATTGCCAAATCAAAAGGCATGTATTTAAACCGTTATCTGTATATTCCCTTTTTTTCGAACAAAATATTTTAAAGTTACACCAAAAATACTGACTTGCACACAAATTATCTCAAATTATGCACACTTAAGAAATCAAATTTAGTATCTTTTTTAATGGCATTTGCAGAACTCTTTTGCTGAACGAATAACTACACTCAAAGGCACAATTAACCGCCCACCCTGTATTTCTTTCAATTTGCAGAAATTATCAAATCTAGACTAGTTTTTATGATGGGTACATTGAAAGCTACCAATAATACGGTAAAAAAAACAAAAATCTGGAAAAGAAAGTCGTTAATTAGAGAATGCATACCAAAAATCGATTTTGTGATAATCTGAGATAAACATTTAACAATTTTGGATTTGGTAAAACTGGCCGAACCAAAAAAAAAATTTTTTTTTTTTTTTTTTTTTTTTTTCTCAGCCTGCTCTGTCCCACTCCTGGGCAAAGGCCTCCCTCCACTCCTTCCATTTTTCACGAACCCGCGCGTCTTCCTTCCAGCTTTGACGGAACCTGTCTAGTTCGTCCCGCCATCTCCTTCGTGGCCTGCCGCGACCTCGTCTCACTGTGTCAGGGCACCAGTTTCCCGCGACTTTGGCCCACAGTTCGTCTGGCATACGGCAGACATGTCCAGCCCAGTCCCATTTGAGTTGGGCAGCCTTTTGGGCCACGTCAGCTATTTTGGTTTTGGAGCGCAGTATTGTGTTTCGAACACGATCCGTTAATTTAACACCTAGTATACTGCGCTCCATTGCTCGTTGGCAAACCTTGAGTTTGGACTTCTGGATGTTAGTCAAAGACCAAGTCTGTGCACCATAGGTTAAGACGGGAAGGATACACATGTCCATAAGTTTCCGTTTAAGTGATATAGGCAACTCACCCTTAAATAGTTCTTTCATGGACCAGTAGCTCTTCCAGGCGTTTTCTGTTCGTCTTGCGACTTCTTTGTCTTGCCTCGCCTGGAAAGAGACTACTTGGCCCAAGTAAAGGTAAAAAAAAAATTAAAAATTAATAATGGGTATTGCCACCTCGGACTCTAATGACTTCATGGAGCCAGTTTGGCAACCCATCCATGATATCTTGGATGGCAGATTGAGGGATTTTGTGCCACTCCTCTACCACAGCCGTCTGAAGCTCTCCTAGGGTTGTAGGGGCTGGTATTCTTACTCAAACATGTCTTCTGAGGTTGTTCCATATGTGTTTAATTGGGTTAAAATTGGAAGTGCGTGCTGGGCATGGTAAAATTTGAATCCCGACCTCATTAAGGTACTCATTGGACGGATTATGCGGTATGACACGTGCATATTCATGCATTAATCTAAAGTTATCACTAATGAACGGTGCAAAAGGTATGACATGGTCGTGAATAACTTCCTCCACGAATCTTGAAGCATTCACACTGCATCTATCGTGCGCAACAAGATCAGTACAAGCCTCGTAAAAATACCTCCCCAAACCAATACGGACCCTCTTAGGTAACCTACGGTTTCGGTTAAAGCACATGGAGCAAACCTTTCATTTTGGCGCCTGTAAACGTGCTGACGTCCATCTGGACTTTTTAAGCCTATTCTGCTCTCATCTGAGAACAGTACGTCCTTTCATTCCTACACAGTCCAGTCAGCATATTCTCGCGTAAAAGCAAGACTAGCTCTACCGTGTTGTGAGAGCAGTTGTGGGGCGCGAGCTGGACGAAAAGCCCTCAGATTACTTTCTGTCAGTCTTCTTCTAATGGTACGTTCACTCACACTGACATTTCTCACCTCAAAAGGACGCATACGAGCAGTGCAAAAGCGATTTCTCAACACGTTGCTGACAACCAAGCGGTCGTCTCGAGCTGAAGTGCATCGATGTCGGCCTTAACCTGGCCTGCGGGTGTATGAAACTGTCTCCTGAAATCGTCTGATGGCATCCCGTACCGTAGTTTGAGGTACACTGAGTGTACGATCGATGCGACGTTGGCTGTACCCAGCGTCAGCTAAAGCCACTGCCCTAACTGCACCAGTTGCATCGAGTGTCATTTTTTACAGTCACAAACAATAAGCGAACACTACAAACTTAAATTAAACAATATTCACGCATTATGGCAGAAAAGAACAGAAAATGTTGAGACGGTAATGAAACGGCAACAATGTCAAACAACGACTAAATTCCAAAAACCCTTCGTTGAAACAAATTTAGGATATGAAATAATGGTATAAGTGTTTAATTTATTGTTACAGTAGCTACTTGACAAAAAACAAAACAGTAGATAAGCCAGAGTTAACGTAAATAAACAGGGCGATGAATGATAGAGGCGGGCGGTTAATTGTGCCTGTGAGTGAATTATCAAAATAGTATATCTAATAATTCTTTAAAAAAGAAATAAGAAAAAAAAGTTTTAAAATGTTTGTTAGACCATTTTAAAACTTTTTTAAGGAAAACCTACACCTGATTTACTCCATGACGCGCGCTCGCTTCGCTCGCATATTAAATAACACTAATATCTTCTGTCCCCGAAGTGCCGGGCCTCCGCCGGCCTCCTTCGTCGGCCTACGGCCCGGTGCCCATGCCGCCCATAAAGGACACTGTCGCGAAACGGTCGTATTAGATATCAGTTTTAGAAATTCCGTAGTAAGATTGTACAATAAATTTAGAGTGCAAGTTAGTATTTTTGATAAGCAATTAGTATTTTTGTTTTACAAATCATATATCCGATGTACTAACTACATTTTTGGTGTGAATTCGAAAAAAGGTCATCTCGTTTTGTGTGATTTTTTAGACTTTTTTGTAGTTAATCAATTGGTTTTTTGGTATGCATTCAGTTAATTAGTGGAGTTACCTAGTGTGCTGAAAAATTAAACAGATGTGCATTTAAATATAACCCAAATCAAAATAACGATTCGTGAAAAAAGACGATTCGTCAAAAAACACGAATCGTCTTTGACGGATTAGTGTGAATGAGCCGTTAAACATGCTTATTCTTTAATACTGATATCAAAACTATATTGAGAAGAAAATTATTTTAACTTGAAACATGATCCGTTTTCAAAGAAAACCGTCATTTACAAAGCCCCTGTTGAAACGAAACGGACACATATTTTACTTTGTATGCAACAAAACAAATATTTTGTCGGTAGAGACGACTCTGTATTTTATAGGGTCTCGTTTCTTTACGAATCAAAATGTTGAACATTTAGTTTTATTTACTTGTAGGAACAATGACGTATACTGTATATGTATGGGCAACTGGGTACTGGGTAAACTTGCAGAGTAATTAAAAAGTAATTTCGAAAGATTTTATGATTAAAAATACTCACACTAAAAATACTACATTTCACACAAAAATCAATAAATCAATTCGAGAAGAAATTGAAGTTTCCTCCGTGTTAAGCAGTTGGTCCCGGCTGTCATATCTTTGGCAGTCGTATTGTTATGTAAAATTAACTGGTATTCCTCTGCGTTCGGTAAGACTTGAAGCCGACCCAGAGATATATAATTGGGAGAATGTTAGGATGATTTGAGAAGAACAAGAAGAATACTAAATGATACAAATGCGTTAAGTATCAAAAATGTGGAGAGCAGCGGTGGCCCAGTGGTGGCGGCCCCGACTTACGAACAGTAGGCCGTGGGTTCGAACCCAGGCAGGCACATTACTTTGTGTAATTTATTTCATCACCGCTGCTCTCAAAACGGTGAAGGAAAACATCGTGAGGAAACCGGTATGTCTTAGAACCAAAAAAAATCGAAGATATGTGACATCTACCAATTCGCACCAGGCCCGCGTGGTAGATTGCAGCCTATTCCCTCTCAAAGAGAAGAGGCCTGTGTCCCAGCAGTGCGAACATTAATAGGCTGTTGATCATGATTGATGATGATGATCAGAAATGTGTTGTTTCTTCAAAATAATCGTGGCGTCTTCGCGCTAGGACCTCGATTGTCATTGTAAAATGATGACATCCTTGAACCTTAGCAAGGCTTTTTACTCGTTTATTTATAGTATACGGCTCCCTAAAGAGATACAAAGTTCGTATACAAAGAATTGTTCACGAGAAAATACTTGATGTAAGTACTTTCCTTTTTGAGTAAAATCGGTCTTGGTTTTGGTTTGTGATAGTTCTTAGATCTATAGAATAATTTCCAAAGAACTGCCATTCCTTACATCGTCTTAAAGGTCAACTGTACTCAACTGTAATGAAACTTCACTACCTACATATTATAAAACAAAGTCCTCCACCATGTCTGTCGGTCTATCTGTTCGCGATAAAGTCAAAACCACTGCACCGATTTTCACTTTGTTTTCACCAATGGGTAGAGAGGTTCTCTAGAAAGGTTTCAGTATTATGATTTGTCGCGATAACCGACATCTACGTAGGCGAAGCCACGGGCAAAAGCTAGTGACTAATATAAGCACAAAATAATTCCATCATACCGCAAATACAACTTAAGCTAAAATTAATAAGACACCGTAACTTAGATCATAAACACCTGATCTTAGTTTAATTTAGCGTTCAAAGTTGAGTAACGCTCTTAGAGCTCAAGTTAACAACCTCTATGCGTGATCATTAAGTTATGTACACGTGGTGGTTAGGAGTTAGGACTACTAGCGTCACACCTGCATCACCTGCAGGCCACGATGACTTGAAATAGAGGTGCATCTAAGCGCAACCATCCCGCTGCCTGCCCGTAACAGTACTAATAGCAAATTACCGTGTATTCGATGCAGCAAAAACCAGCTCAGTGGCCATACAAAAAGCACATTTCAAGCGCACCATGTACGGTATCCAACAAAGCGTAAATGCCATGGTCAGCCATCGTAACGGCGTGATCGGTACGATTTTTTTGTCGTAATTTATGCCTTATTAAAACAATTTATTCGGTTTTGTTCTCGGATTCCACGGACGATTTACTTGCATTACGATGCGCTTGCTTTATGTTTTCTTTTCTCCGTCCGTTATTTTGCATTTTTTTTTCTTCGTCTTTCGTCGATGCGGGGTTTGATGATTCGGTGTCGCTTCACTAATGTTGTAATGTTGATCGCTGTTGATTACATGTTTTATGGAAATTGTTCTAATTTGTGAAGGGGATGTCCTCTGATTACATATTGGCGACTGGTGCTTTTGATAAATTAATGGTCTTATATCACGCGTAGTTCTTAGTTTTAATTAAAATGTGATGGGCAGGATAGCACTTAACTTAAAAAAAGAATCCATTTTGTTTTGAATGGCCGTTTCATAAATCCTTCTAGTTTTTTGACGATCTGATTGTACGCATTTTGTGTATTTAGTCGTGTATTATTTATAAATAAATAAATAAATATACACGACGTGTATAATGTTATTAACCTTTATTTAATTATCGCGTATAAGTAGGTAGAGCACAACTACGGATACGCAAAGCTGTTTGCTTATCCCAACCTAGGTCTTGTGTTTTTAAGAAAATTGCGGTCACTCGGTCATAGTCCAAGATCCCAGGGCCGCCAGACGTCACGTATTTTCTGACGAAGGAAATGTGGACGATTGAGTAGTGTTAGTATGAACTAAGAACACACTACTACCAGCTAGCTTGATTGGACGGCCAATTTTCAGGTATATATTAGGTCATCAAGGTACACAAAAAAATGACTTACTTACTTCACGTATTTTCTCCAAGCTGATTTTTACGTATATTTTAGACAATATCCTTAAAAATAAGTCGCAAATACTCCCTTGAGTAGTAGTAGTATTTACCTCCAACTTTAGTTTTAATGTAATAAGAAATTGTGTCAATAGAGTTCTTTTGTCCAATTTCTTTTGAAACACCGTTCGTAGACTACTTAATAGAAAATTCAGGTACAAGGTTCAGAAAATGAACTAATTCATTGTCTTCAATACAAAATCCTAATTATTAACCAAAATAGCTTGTAAGGATATAATTTAATTTACAATAAACCACAGAATATTTTAATGCCTAACACAGTTTTTGTTAAAACAAAACCTAAGTATTCGCATGATGTAAGCAAACTGCCCATTTAAATAATAGTACATTATGGTATAAGTGTGTAACGTTGGTGATTACCGCTGAGGCGGCATTGAGACCCGAGCCGTCAGGTGAGGGTCTTAAGAAAGCCGAGGACGGTAATCATCAATACACACGTGTATCATACGACGTTTTTCAACACACTTGCGAATAAAAAAAACGTGTGGCACTCGGAAACTGCCGCGGTAAAGCTATTGCATAGCATTTTTTATCAATTATTGAATTTGACAACCTCAGTTGACAACCTTGTTATTTTCCGTAATCATAGCAACCTGGTTGAAATATTTTCGTTTCGGAATTTCTGGATTCGCTCTCCACGCTCAAGGCCCGCGATAGAAGCTATGCAATAGCTTATTAATACAAGAAAAAACATTTTATTTAGTAGATAAAAAGTTTATTTATAGAAACAATTAGTAAATGTGCAGTTAGTAAAATTATAATTAATTGTTTTTGATGGCGTAGCGGTCTCTTCAGATAGATTACTGGCCATGGTTCTGTATGTCTTTTACAGTTATATTTGTTAATTCTTGTATCCTACAGTTACACCAAATATTAAAGCAACCTGAAAAAAAGAAAAAAATAATTATTAAGTTTAACACATAACACGCTGAAGCTGAAGTCACGTAGATAGATATTTAAAATTAGTTTAACTAACCTTAGTAACCAGATCATATTGGTTATCTGGAGCATCTTTTATAAATTTTTCAACATCGTTAGACGATAAAACCTTTGATTTCTTGCTTCTAAATTCATCTGACAGTCTTTTTAGATAAGCTGACAAATTAGAGTATGTTTTTAAGTCCACTCCATTCTTCGTTCGGACTGTACTTTTTAACATTGAGTAAGTATATACACCACAAAGAGCTAGTTTTGTACTTAGAAGATAATTCTTTAAAGTACGCCAAGAACACATTTTCACTGCGATTTCTTGGTGTTTTGCCACTGCTTGACATTTTGGTACGCTAATAGATATTTCTCCTTGGAGTTTTCGGGTAGCAAATTTTCCATAACGCTAAGGGCTTCAAATCTTACATCGGGCGGTGTACAACATGAATAATTTTCTTCAAAACTAGACATTTTAACTAATAAAATAAGTATAATAACAGTGAAAACGAGTTAGTGTATTTTTTTCGCAGTAGCGGGAAAATAATATGTTTTTTTATACGCGATCAGCCATAGACTAAAAGAGGTTTTTTTTTTTTGCTTGTCGTGGATAGTGTTTGGAGCCACGTACAAAATGGGGAATTCAAATTTTTATTTATCACAGAGAAAACAAAAATTATATTTGAGTGAAAGTTTTATTTATTAAAAACGTACTAAGTTTAAATTATCTATTTAAATACAAAGTTTCATGAAATGAGCAAGCACTAGGTAAATTAATTAATTTTTACTATTGAACACGATCTTTTTTGTATCGAAACTTTTTTAAGAACATAGCAACTCAACCAATTAAATTAAAAAAAAAAACCTATAACTCACTAGTGAATAATAGTAATGAAAAATTCACAGTTTGATTATAGGTGTCATTATGTGCCTAATTGCGGTGAAATTTTAGCCACTTTATGAGCAAGTGTGTTGAAAAATTTGTTATACAAAAAGAATCCGTATTCCCACAAAACGTTTACTCATCGCATTCTTTGACTAAAAATAGCAGCACCTGTTGTCTATACATGATAAATACGCCATAATCAGATAGTCAAAGTCAACACTGAGTTGACTGAATAAGGTCTCATTCTCACAGCCCAATGTTAAGGTCACGTTACATAACACCGCTCGTAGACGGCTTGGCGGCGCGCGCGCAGGGTCAACGACCGGGGCCCGCGCGGGCGCACAGCCTAACTTTGAACTGCGGAATTTGCACTCACATGCCTTCTAGTTACACACATACACAGTGATTCATACGTTAGAGGGAGAGGGGAGACAATTTAGGCTGTTAGAAACGTATTGCAGATTTGACGCGGAAATTATGATTGGGTAGGTAGGTAGGTACCTACTAATAGTTACATACCTACTTAATGTGTGGGTACGAGGCTGTGTATTTAAGTGCTATTTTTATAGCTGCTGCTTTGATTTAAGGAAAATACGATAGGTAGTGATTGTGATCACTCTCAAGTGGCTCTATACTACTTTATTGCTCTCTTCCCCCTTGTATATTCACTTCATCTTCATCAGCCTATAGTATTTCCACTGTTGGAACACAGGCCTTCTCACTTTGAGAGGGAATGGGCAACTCACACTGGGCCCGCGTGGTGGCCGGCGTGGTGGATTATAAAATCCACCACGCCGGCCCAGTGTGGGTTGCACTTACATGCATGTACTTTTCTCTCTACATTTTGTCTGTGAAAAAAAAAAGTAAAAGCAGGTAATATCAGTTGAAAAAGACATACAGCTCTAAGTAAAACGAAACTATTTTCATCGTATTATGTGAATTTTTCATTTAGCACCAAAACGCCCAGTCACATAACACCAAAACTAGGATAAAGGTGCGAATTCCGTAATAATCATGACGCACACCCGGCAATCCTTCGTCCTTTATACATTAATCTCATTAGTTGTATGTAAAGACAAAGTGTAACTAACGTTCGTATTATTAACTTTGACGAAATATAGAACTTAATTTGAATGTTCCGATTTTGACTAGGATTGACATTTGCTGTCATAATCAGCGCTAGAATGTCAGACAAGAAAAAGAGTGACATATCAGGAAGTGGAAAAAGAAGACATGTAGCACTCATCTTTGTATGGAAAATCATCATTTTCACGCGGGCGAAGCCGCTGGCAAAAGCTAGTCTCGAATAAATTAGGAAACTGGCTGAACTTAGGCTATTGAGGATGACCAGCGCTGTCTTCTAACACGAAATATTTTATCCGAGCATTCAGTTACCTCCATAAAACATTCAGAAAGACATCATCACACAGATAGACAATCAGAGACGTAGCTTGAAAAAAACAAACTTTTTCTAAAATGAAATGTTATTTGGCGTATCATATTTTAAAAAATTTGACTTAACATTTTTGACAGATGCTGTCAAAAGCAGCGCCATTTTGAAAACCAAATATTTCGCGCCTCTAAGTATCTACCGTATAGAAACAATACATACCGTGAAATACATTTCAAAAACATGTCAAGTTACCACATTCTCTAATTACCTTAGCTTGTTATACCGATGATCGGAATTAATTATTAATACTATCGAAAACAGGCGCGTTTGAAGTGTAGCCTTTGTAGTTGGAAACTTAGTAATCGACTAATTAATTCGTGACGATCTTATTATGTTATGTGTTGTTGTTGGTATAGTCTTCCGATTATACGCACTTGATTGTGTGTTAATGTTTTAACGTAGTTTTTTAAATAGTTCGACGTATTTAATACATTTTTTTTTTTTTTCATTTATTTACCATTTACAAAAAAAAATATTACATTTGTTTACGCAGAATAGCATTACTAAACCACTGAGGTTTGTACTTTGTACATAAAGTTCCAGTGAGTATTGAAATTAATTACTTGCGGTTTCACAAATACTAACTGTCAGTTTAGCACTGAGAGTTGACATTTCAACAGCGCAATTATATTTGGGAATCTGTTGCTTAATTTTAGGAAAAACGTATCTAAGGCAATGTTTCAGGAAACTGGAAAACCTGTGAGTTTTTTTTTAAACATTTATTTTTAAAATTATGTAAGTATTAAAGGCAGTCGCTCCATGCAAATTACTGGTATCAGCTACATCTAGTTACTTATACCGAAAACTGAGGATTATCAAAGTTGGGAAAAGGCTTGCTAGACATGACAAATACCCGAAAATGACAAGTAAGGAAGGGTTATTATTTTTAATTATATAATTTCTGCTTAAATCTAATTATAATTTCCAAAATAATTAATAAAATAGAGTTTGCCCACTCACTTGTCAAATAAAAGATTATTCTAGGAAATAAAAGGTCATACATTTTATTATTATTTTAACATCCATTCACAAATTTTCCAGAAAGTTTTCATTCTGCCCTCTAGAAAATTATGTAGGTGTAACCCTATTTAATTTTACAATTCAGATCCTCATTTCTACTATGTATTAATTATTTATAATGTTTATGTAAGACTTAGTATAAAACCGTGTGTTTCCCTAATCGTTTTGTCTAATTTGAAATTAAAACAGAGGTTTAAGCAGCTCCCACGTAAGACCCTTAAAACCTGCTTTACAAGTAGATTATGCAGTATATATTTATAATTAAATACAGAGAAACCCTTAAATAAAAATCTTTTTATTATGCTAACCCAGTTTTCATGAAATATAAGTGAAACGTAATGTAACTTGCAAATATTAATTAGGATTTTTTTTATCCATTTTCGCATCATAATTCTCTTGCCCTTATCCCAATCCATTTGGGGTCTTCTTTTTATATACTTCTCACCAATTTTGTGCTAGTTCGGATACTTCATTGTTCTAGGGACTGTACATTTACTTATCGAATTTCTTTGCTTTCAATACATCGAGAAAAGTTTATTGAAATTGTTACGTATACGCACTTGCAGTTTTTTTTGGAAAAAATACAGTAGGTATATTAAACATATTAATAACAAAACCCCATGAGATGCCGAGTCATAGAGAAGTATGGAAAAAGAAGACAAGCTGGGCTTACCCCAAATAAATTGGGATAAGGGCTAGAGAATAGTGATGGTGAAGATTGAACCTATTAATATATTTTGGTAACTAAATATGAAATTTGTAAGACGTGAGACTAAAAATAACCATGAATACTGTATGAAGCAAAGAGCGTCATAGAGTTCACGGTCAGCTTTATAGCTCTGTTCATTACAACTCATCGAACAATCATACGTTTAAATAAGATCCTCCTCTTCGCACTCATTCCGCTTGCCAACAGCATGTGTGTTCCAAATCCGTTCTGTTTACTCATTGGCTACTAACGAGAGTGTAATCTGTGTCTCGAAGAAAAGATCCTGAAGGTAAATAGTGTTCGACGTTAAAAGGTGCCTAATCCCCTCTAAGCGTGTACAACGGGCTTACACCGTACCTCTTCAGATGTCCTCTCACTGAGGAAAGCCGGACCTCGGAGATCAATGCGATTTATCCCAGTTATCCCGCTAGAGATTTCCGCAAGATAATGCCTCTTATTTGCGAGTCGTCGAGTCGCCAATTTATTTTATTACGCTCATTTTCTTTGTATAGGACCTATAGGGATAGTCCTATTTAGGTTTATACGACAGATGGACCGGCTCGTCGTATCGAAAAAGTTTTGGCCGATTTTCTAAAACTCATTAGGATTTGTTACGTATATTTGTTTATCAGACTGATAAGATTTATTTCAATTTGTATCAAAAACCATCGGAAATAACAAAAAAAACTTTTACGAAAGTTGTTTTACAAAATTAACTTTACAGTATAAAAAATGTACTCAAAGGTAACAATAGCTCTGGAAAACTAGAAAAGCTCATGAAATAATATATTACGATGAAAAGTTGCAGCATAATGACGGTTGATAGTGCAATGTTAGCGTCCGTGTGAATAGCGTTGATGTGTCGTGTCTGTGTGTGGAGCGGAGGCTGAGCTCGCGCGGCGCAGGCGCCCAGGTGGATCAGGTGGGCCCGCCCCCAGCCCTCCGCGCCGCGCCGCGCACCTGCCTCGCCGCTCAGTCCACCGCCACACGCCGGCCCGGCGACTTGTGCTCCGTGCACGACGCCACTCTCTCCACACTCTCGCGAGCCCTGTGCGACATTTCTCGCTTCTCCCGATCGCTCAGTTTCCCGCTCCCTCGCGGCTACCGACCCTTCCTCAACTAATACAACTCGAGTTCCGACACTTTCCAACGCACTTCGCGCCACGCTCAAGAACTTGTGAAGTTCCCGCGTTAACTTGAAAATAATCGGGAAGCGAGCGCGCTTCGGTGTTGTCGGTGGTCGGACACCTCGGTCGTGTCGGCAATTCGACGGCGCGCGTAGCCGTCGGACGGTTGGAGGTCGGCCGCGGATGCGGTCGTGAGAGACGTGTGCGAGGCCTCGAGGAGGCCGCCGGCACGCTGTTCCCGCCGCAGCTCGGGTGCGTGTCCTACGTGACGCCGTGCGCTTGCTGCCCGCCGCTGATCCTGCAGCCGGCTCCGCACCCGCACCAGCTCCAATTGCCGTTGCCTCTCCCGTTGCCCCTAGCCCTTCCGCTCCAAGCCCTAGATCCTCAAGTCGCTAAACACCAACGTCTGCTGCTCTCTAACATGGTAAGTCAAGTCCACGCTTCTCTGCTGTTCCCGCTTATCTGGCGCGCCGTGAGCACTCGGCCGATAAGTTTCTACGAGTGGAGAGCACAACGCTGCAAAGTTGCGAACAAACGGATCTGATAATAACTCTCTCGGGCCGCAGACTAATGTATGGCGATACAATCGCGCCCTCCATGCCTTGAGTGCGGCACGAGTATCGCACCGATCAAAACTTCACACGACAAATAAATAACAATTATATTTATTGCGTAAGTAACAGTGTCTAAGTGCGACACTTCCAGATAGGCGCACTAACGACAACTTAAACTTAACTTGGCTCGTAACTATACGCAAGTAGAAGTTCGCACGCATAAGTTAAGCATATTAACGTCTCCGTTGTGACTTTAACTTCGGCTTTATTGATCCCTTAGGAATATTGAAATTAATTGATCTAGTTTTGGCACTTGAAACTGTTTTTCCTATAGAAGTCTTTAAACTTTAATTAATGTTTTATTTCGCGCTTGAAGTATGGTGTTAAAGTTGAACAAGTATCGTAATAAAATCTTCAACACTGCAAAAGTAGCAGAAGTTGGCTTACAAGATGTAAGTGCTAAGTAAATTACAAAGTTATTTTGTTAGATAACTTTGAAGAAGTAATCTTTTAATTTACAATAACGGTTCCCAGGAAATCTTGTAAGCGTTTTTACTTCAGCTGATCGGAGTTTGTTATTCTAAACCAAAACAATGTTTTAACTCGTGCCGCCAACAAAGTTCGTCAGTGTAAACTTTTAACACAATTTCGAATGCAATCCGAACTGAAGTTAGGAAAAGGAGGAAATCGAACAGAACGGTCGTCTGCACTCAATAACAAAATCAAGTTTTGTTTACGTTTCCATTGAGATTTCTTATCTTATTTCCGAGGTAGCCGTGGTACAGCCGCGCCCTGTCGAGGAAAGTAAACGCTGATGACAGAACTTTGACTTAAATGGAAGTCGTATCAAACTTTTCTCATTAAGACCACCCGTCAAAGGTGTGTTTATGTTATTTTAATACTTGTGCGCAAATCTGATTCGCTCTCTCCGCAGACGAATAGCTCTTGGAAGCTGTCCCGAAAATTGTTCAAACAGTGTTATCTTATTCTTTTTATATAAATCACTAATTAAGCTTTAATAAACTGAAAATTGTCAAAAGTCTCTGAATCAATTAAACCAATCTTAACTAAAAAACGTAATATTTTCAATCAAATTCCCCATTTTAACAAAATATTTAAGCCACAGTTGAATCACGGGATATGGGTCGTCAAATCGATACTAATATTCATTTGAATAAAATCGTTAATATTTCCATCACGTACAAAAATATTCAGAGTCGCGACCATATAAGTAACGGCTCGAGAATGTTTCCAAAGAATCGGGAACCATTACCATGCTAAATTTCTTCAAGGAAGTCTGGTCTAAATAACGGGATATGCTATACGTGAATGCCTAAGTCCATGCGACAGAATTTTTGTTAAAACTAAACTGTATAGTGTAACGGAGCTTAAGAAAATTATAACATACATATATATATATATATCCATGAAAAGATTTATTCTAGAATTCGATATCTCCTCAATTGTCTTATTTAACCCAAAGGTTGACTGGCAGAGATTGCCTCGTGGCATTAAGTCTGCCATTAAACCATTATTATACATGAAGTTTAAAAAAAATCTAATAAATGTAAATTAATAAGCAAGAATTTTGTCTGTTTGTTTGTCTGTATGCTTAAATCTTTAAAAATACGCAACGGATTTTAAGAAAATGATAGTAGTATTAAATAATATTTCAAAGAAAAACCATGTGATTTTTCCATCAAACTTTATTTCAAACTAAGGTGTTCATTCTCGTACTCTTCAAGAGCATCTAAAATACATTTTACACTTAATGTATCCTTAGGATGGACTTTCCAAATGACTATAGTTAAGCATTAAAGTTCCCAGAAACCTGTATATCTAAGCGCAAGCTCAAATTACTCTCCCGACTCGTGTGGGTAGATAAATTCTACGTAAACCGTGTCTCACACTTGACAATCGACTAGAATCTTATAATTCAACTTCACAAGCAAAATACTCATAATAATCGGTTATATTACTAAAACATATTTTATATAAACTTCTTGTTTCCATGTTAACGTTCCATGATTGTGTTTATGAGGTCGTTATCTTTAAATAGAATCCAACATAATGTTTGTGAAAGCAAAGAAAACTATCCGTGTGTTATACACATATTTAAGCTCTGATGGTACATTATCTTCTGTTTTAATGGAATGTAGTCAGATAGATACTTATTTGATGGGGTTTTTGGCTACAGTAAGTAATCGTACCTTATACTTTTGATGCGCAAAAGTTACGCCGCCAGGAAACATGGGCCTGCTCAGTCAAGTCCGGCATGATAACGCTGCAAGAACATATTGCCATTAAAACCAGCGGAGCCGACACATGGGTGATCACAGGTGATAAATACTTGTAATCAATTACCAGGATATTGCAGTAAATAATAAATCATGCTAAAAGTACGTGCGCCACATCGCGTGGCAGCCTCACCATTATATCAGTTTCTCCGCAATTTCGTTTGAAAGTCGCTCCGGTGCGACCGCGCGAAACGGTATTTGCTACACAACTATGCACCTAATTGCATTCATACATCTAATGAGTGTATTAATTCCAATTCAACAATCAATTAGTGATGCAAAGAACGGATTCTGTCACGTGATGCGATGTGATTTAACGTTGTGTGACCGACGGTAATCCGAGTTTCACCCGCACTATTTGTTACCGTATTTTCTCCTGATTTTACAATAACAAATTAGAAGTTCGCATGTTCCGACGACGCTGCGAGGAGGCCGCGGTAATGCCTTTAAAATTAATTAATGATTTTCAGGTGTTTCGTGAGCAAAAATGCAATAATGTCGTGAAGCGGAATATCTCCTGCGATCCGACGTGCTTTTCTTTTAAAGCTATTAAAACCTTCGTGCAGGGTCGCCGCCGGAATTATCATGGTCATAATGAAATTTCCACATTTGGCGTGTTTATACTCATGCATAAAGTTGAAATAGGCGTAATAATACAGACTATGGCAGCCTTGTAATGATAAAACACAGCTTTTACGCAAAATAAAAATAATAATAAAAATATTTGTTTCAGTGATGTCGGTTTTTCATGGCAGATTTTACAGTGTTACGAATATTTTTCACGATAATGAGGTAGGTATCACAAAAGTAGGAAAAGGAATCTCTGAAACAACGGAAACGTGTTTTTCCGTTAAGGTTTTCACTTTTTCTATAAGATTACAAGAGGTTTCTTACAAAAGCTTTTGATATAGATTTTCTAAACCAAATGAAAAATTCTGCAGCTTCCTTAAAAAATCTCGGTTTATTTCGTTAAATCAAATGGGTGTAAAGTAAGCCAGACGCATTAAACAATAGGCCAGAACTATTTACAGCTAGGGCGGCCGTGGGCGCATTTGTTATTCTTTCGGGCGTGCGTGCCGCCGCGTTCGTTAAGCCTCCTCATAAACAGTTTTTTAAAAACGATGAAACTAGTTTTACACTTCCAAGCCACTTTTGTGTGCACACTGAATTTTCCACGCCGCTCGCTACCAATTAAATCTACGAGGAAATTACTTTGGTCACTTGCAATATTTTACACAGTCCAATTAGTCAAATTAACTCAGTTTGCCGAAAGATTTCTGATTTTTAAAGCTAATAAATATTATTTTTGTTGTTGTAATTAAAATGTCTGGATTTATTGGTCCTGGAGATATGGATCTGATAGATGTTGCATTCAAATTAATGTAGAACTGTTTATTGGCTGAATTTCGTCGCTAGATTTTTTTAGTTTTGTGATTATAAGAAACACGCAACTGTATTTAATTAGTGCTTTAATAACCCACTCTTATCAAAGCAGGAAGAGTTTAATTAACAATTGTTCCTAATCAGTGGGTACGAAGCATGTCTTGAGCAGTAAATAAAATCTTTCTCTGAGGCCCCACTGGTCATTTTATGGGCCTCACATAAAAACTGGCAGTACGCGAGGGGCCCCGTTGCGTCACCATGAGTGTTGAGAAAATTTGTATAATAATTACACGAAGCGTAGATCAAAAGCGAACAGCGATTATGACTCACTTCCTCGTCATTAAGATTGATTAAAGATTTTTATTTCAAACTGGCTTGTACCCGCGACTCGCCCGCACGAAAGTCAGAAATTAACCCATGGAAAATTACTACCGGGATTCTATGTCCTAAACCGGGTCATCTTAACACTAAGATGAGACGGGTTGACCTGAAAGATAAACTTCTTCCAAATCCGTTGATGCGTGTAAAGGTAACAAAAATTCAGAGTTATTTCCGCGTTCATATTTGCATGGGTTTGTAGTGCCTAAGGTTTAAAAATCATTGGACAGAAACGTTTAATGATTTTAAACTTGAAACTCAACCACTTAATGGGTCCCTGGATAGCAATTTTGAAATCGTCCGCATCTGGTGAATTTGTACGGGTTGGCATAACTCCAGAATTTTTAGAACACAGCCTATCGCAATCCACTTGGTAACAGACCGCTCCCAAAAAGGGAGGTACTGAATATTTCAGAGTTTCAGACACACTGAGATATTACCTACGTCACAAAGTAACGTTTTAAGAAAAGCTTCCTTAAATATCGTAAGAAATTTAGTATTAGTAGTAAATGAAAGTATCACAGTCAACTATATCACAGATTGTCGACAGTTATAATTTTCTCCTAATAACTTTATTCCTATGTCTTTACCTAATGCGGTAAAGGTACATTTCTGAGCTAGAAACCATGATCGTATCTTAGTAATTAATAAATCTGGTAATACCTGTTCATGACTTAAAAATACTATTAAGTTTTTATACAAATTTCCATAACATTATTCTGTCGTTCCATTTTGGTGATCATTAAGGACTATCCATAATATGTTGCAGTTAAACCATGCTACAAATTGGTTAAATGCTCCATCCAACCAACAGTTTGTACAACTAGGTTGGACTAAGTGCTTCTGAATTTGAAAACTATTTTGCAGCTCTTTTAAAAAAGCCATAATAATTGCCAAATTAACTGTGTGAATTTAAGAAAACATAATCTTTATTAAAAAAAAAACAATCGTTTTTTCTTACTCTCTAAGTACGTCATGTACTTATATCGCTACCGCCCACGTATTAGACCAGTACATAAATAATATAAGGTCATCGTGCCGACTTACAAACCGGAACGGCCGTAGATTCAAGTGTCTACGCTAAAAAACTAGTCTCCCGAACTATTTGTAGTCAGTCTTTTGTCATTATTAACCATACATTTGTACCGCCTATGTTTTCTCAGGCAGACCGACTGTCGTTTAGAATAATTATCAATAAGTATATGTAATGTATTCATCTTGCGTTTGTGTGTGTATTCATTTTATCTGAATTTTCAATAGTAATTTGACTTTTAATTGTATGTTTGTGTATTTAATTGTATTGTTTTTATAATTCTTTAATTTAATAATATTCATAATCATTATTATTTCTGAATTTTAATATTTTATTCATGTTTGTATTATGATTGACATGGCAACGGGTGTAAAATTACCTGAATAAATGAATTTATTATGTTTCTCATTTAGTCAATTAAACACTTTAACTTTGGTATGGCTTCAAACATAAAAGCGCTAAGTTACAAAAAAATCTTAAAAGATTAAAATACCTCATCATCAGCGTCGTTGTCATGGCATAATGACGGAAGATATCCTGTAGGTGATATAGCTTTATTTTACGCCGTTTTTTGGTTCCCAAATCCAACTATTTTTTACCGCAGTATCTATGCTGCATATTATTATACCACCTGTAATAGGCATACCTGCACTAAGATATAATTTTTATCGTTTTTTGTATGTAATGCTGTTGGTGTACCTACCGAATAAAAAATCTATCTGAAGTTTATCTGTGGAAGATGGATTTTTGACTCTCTATCTCTAAATAATGTTTAATTCATATTCTATCTTCGGGCTCTTGGTATAATGCTTGAAAATGTATAGCAAAACCTTTGATACTAATTGCCGATATAATTATCTGAATACATGTTAGTAGCGTGGATAAACTCAATTAAGTAAAAAATAATGATATGTTAATACGATTTCACTTTGTACCTATGTTAATTATTCTGATATTCTTCGAAATCGTAAATAATTTCAGTGTTCACAATCTGCCTCCTGAGAAACTGTTTAATGCAGTTAAAAGCTATTTCATGGTAAATTAAATCATTATTCAGCTTATTTTACTCCGTTATGAATTGTAAGAACAGAGAGCGAAATAATATTCTGAATTTATTAAACGAAAAAGTACTTATTCAGATTCACAGAAACAACATCCGTATTGAAGTCAAAACCACAATGTTACCGTCATCCTCCAACACAAAAAGATCTCCTAATAGCTTTATCAAAAAGTGCATTATACCGAATTAAATGTACGAACACGAGTCGCGACGACTTTTAAAAATATTTCACCGCAAAACTGAAATACTGTACTAGACGTCAGAGTAACGAATTTTTCTCCCTAATTACTTGGTGTCAGGGCGATTGTGCAGGAAATGCTCCAGCGCCGGACAAAGGAGTCCGGGACGTTCATTAATAGGATCTTTCTAACTGCAATTTCGCTGAATAAAACCCTCATCCCCGCTGGAAATATTAATATCGGGCAATATTCAACCAGCAGCGTTAATAGTTATAATTTGTTTGTTTTTGCCGTGAGAACTGATGCCGCCGATACAATCGCGTTCATATATTTTTGTTGCGCGCTCTAAGATCTAAGACGGCGTAAGTACAGTCGGCAACAAAGCTTTGAAGCTTACGTTGTTTGCAAAGCAATATGTCAAAATCGTACGCGGCATTACGTACCGTCGTTACGTAAATACCTACTGTAAAGTTGGCGGCACCATGCTGGGACGGAATTCTTTTAGTTCCGTTGCCACGTCTCCCGGATTTGTATATAATGTCTTCGGGGACTGAACTGAAGCTCTCGAACTAGAAATCTTACAAGTTGCAGACACCGAACATACGTTGTGACAAAATGTAACGTATCTATTGAAAAAGCTGAGATTTTTAAGCGTAAAACATGTTTTAAGTGACAAGGGAGAGTCTGTCAGTACTGTGAAATATTTTCCAGGATGTCTTTTCCAGCTAACCAACAATGTAACATGTGAATAAAATTTTAAAATAATCCTTATTTAGAAAAGACAATAAGGTCTTACTTCTCCAAGACAAAAGCAGTTTTCATTCAACAATTGTTTCTGATACTATAACAAAAGGCCGAAGCAAGAACCATTATGAATTTCTTAAAAAATAGAGACCGTCGTCACTACACAAGAAAAGAGGAACAGAAATAAAATCCTCTTTATGATGCAGGTAATGAAAAGAAATGGGAGGCCAACATAATGAAAGCCTGAACGTAAGCTTATTAACTCTTCCTTCTGTTTATTACCTGAAAATTCCCAATGCCATCAATATTCTCCTTGTTAAATAAAATATTCGTTAGCCTTATTCTTTTAATAAGTAGTGAAAAAAATTTAGAATGAATCTCTAGAAAATATTTAAGACCCCTGTAATTGTTACGCAGTGATTAAAAATAATGGGCCTGAAGAAAAAGTGTGTAAGTCAAAAGAGGTGAAGTTCTGATCAAAGAGAAGTACAAGGCTCAACAAGATTGTGGCAAACAGGCGAATTCTTTTGTGATAGGTACTTATTACATAATTCGTCACTTTAATTGCGAAATGTGGCTCAATCGTCAAAATGACGCAATTTGTTTTTACCCTTACATCCATCTGCTCAAAGACCCCATACTTAAACATTTTTACACGGTTTTTAAAAGGAAAGCTATTTAGCAAATTCTGAAGTGAAGTTCTCACGATACGGTCTGGAAGGTAGGTTCTGCCACGGAGTAGGTATGATTTGTGCCCGATTGATGCCACTAGGCTTCCCCCTATTACATGCTTAAACATAACTGGAGAAATCTGGGAGTACTAGTACTTACACCTCTGCCTAATCCTTCGTGGTTTACAGCCATTATGTTATGCTATTTATCAAAATCAAAATGTCTCTTGCTGTCGAGCAATTCCGAAAAGGTATTTTTCTTTATATATTTTGCTGAAAATGGTCTCAAACTCAAAACTATTCACTTACTTAGTTTTAAAAACACATCATAAGTACTTATTTGTTTTAGTATTTTGTACTTTCTTCACAATAACTATGACTTCTCCATTAGAATACGATACTGAACAATTCCTGAGGGCAAAACACTATGAGCTCTAGTTCTTAAACATATAATAAAGGATTGAAAGTTTTTCTCCAGAGGGAAAACTTAGTTTTTTTAACACTCGTGTTGCTAAAACAATAGTTCGGGAGTTTTTTCGCATTTATGAATTAGGATCTCTATATGTAGTTTTGAAGCTTTCAGTTTCTTATCTAGACTTAAAAGCTTCTGATAGCTTTTATTCAATTTCGTAGTATTTAGTGCATGTGGAGAAAAATGCGAAAATGGATTTTTAAAAGGAAACATCATATTTTTTTTAGGAAAAATTTATGTTAACATTCAAAAGTTCTTATCAACGTTGTACAATATTGACTTATAGTGGAGCAATAACGATGTACAAATGAAAACTATCGCGCTATTGATTCGCAAGGAGTGTTACAGGTTTGCGGGTTAGATTTGCGTATGGATACTGGCAATATTCCATTTTTTTTATTTCTACGGTTGTGCTCTTTTATTTTGTGGCCAGTGTAATTATTATTGGTGCGGTATTCGAATCGTTGACGAGTTTTCTGTGTATATGCAGTTTTGGTTGTGTGCTTTTGATTCAGTTATTTTACATTGGGTTGTTAGAAAAGATGTATATCTATATCCAATATTTTGATATCAAAGAATACATAAAAATATGTTTTATGTTCTTAGATATATCACGATTTTTTTTTAAACTAAACGCACAAACATAGTTTGTTAAATGATTCGTTACGAAAACATTTACGATGAATTTATAAAAATGTTTTTCGTTTGAAACAAAGTTTGTTCTGTTGACAAAAATGTTCATAATTCGCACGATAAAAAGTGAAACGTGTGTTCAAATGTAGTAGAGAATACTTTGTGGTATTATGTATAAAGATAGGTAAATAACTAATATTTTAGATGGGGAGGAGTTATAATCGTGAAGAAATTACTTATAGAAAGAAATTATTAGGCAAATAAGATGGTTTTCATTAAAGTCACTTAGTTAGTTACGGTCGAGTTTAAGTTATTTTTTATCGGTGTACCCACATAATCTGTGTGCTCTAATCATAAATTTTAATTTTAGTGTGTTTCTCAGTAAGTGAATTAATTAGGTAATTCTTATGAGAAATAAAGTTGTTCTTAAACCTTCAATAAAGAAATGATAATAAGGGTGTTTCGCCGTTTCGCACCACGAGCGGTTCGGACCGCGGTATGAAACGCCGAAGAGTTCTTATGAATAGGCTGTTTCACACCGCGGCGGAAAACAAGTAAAAATGAAATTACTGTGATGGATTTATTTTCAATTAAGAAATTTGCAAGAGCTGTCTTTATCAACTTTGTGCAAATATGGTAAATATGAGTCCAGCGTGGGATATAGCGGCGAGTGTAAACTGTTAAAAAGCTGCCACACTACTTATTTCCCGTGCAGTATCATACCTACTAAACGTAATTTTAAATGTAAACATTTCACGAAATTGCGGTCAAACACTTATTCGTAACATTTACGTGCAGTGAATACCAGCGCGAACCAAGGAAGGCATGGCGCGAAATACTAAGAAATTTTCTCCAACAATTTTATATAAATCGTCCAAAACTTAAAATATTGGTTTTGCACAATATTTTTACTTTCATTTTCTCGTGTGAAGCGATAGTTTTGTTGTTTAACCTTCTCGTGAGCGGCCATAACTCTTGAAACAATGGCGCGCGGCCTGTCCAGAAATAGCCGCGGAAAACAAACACGCTGCGGACACCGCACTCCTTGCGTACCGCACTAACTAACATTACGTTATAATCTTTACGTTCATAGACGAAGAGATTAAGCAATGATGCAATCTCCAACCCATGAATCATCCGCTCAGAACGCTCGCACAGAATCCGAGTTCAAAATAAAACGTACCGCGACATTGTATCGAAACCAATAATTACACACTTTGTACAAATTAACGAGGCCATTAACAAAACCGCTTGTTAAGAAATAGGACGTTACTCCACTCATATGTTCTTTTATTTCACTTGCTCTAACTTACAGCTCGTTTCCGCTTCAGTTACTTTCAAAATAAAATTCACACATAGTTACGAAAAGAGTCCGAACTATGTTCGACGATTGTTTCTAAAAACAATTTAATACCCGGTTGAGCTGCACAAACTACTACAATACTGCTACATTCTGAACTGTAACTGAATCAGTTTCGACTTCATAGCTGACTGAGCTTCGCATCAATAGTCTACCCTGTAAATGCCTGAAAGGTGTATTAATACAAAAAATGTGAAATACGAATTGCATCGTAAAAATTCTTCGCTTTCATCGTAGTCCAATGGTGGAACGGGGCATGTCCTAATGTAAGCAAATTGCCGTCACAGCCTTTCAGCGTCCGGCCGCGGCTATCATTCCCAAGATAAGCGCTTAAAAGCCTCACGGAAAACGCTTTCAACAGGCGGACTATTACAGAGTGTTTCCATACTTTTTGCTTTGCTTCCAACTGGCCCAGCGGAGTATCTTATATCGAACGCGCTACATATGGCCGTTTTGAATGCACGATTCAAATCTACGTTTGTTAGCTGCCGGTTCGACTCTTACTTAAATCGCACTTTGTATCTCGATGCTGTTATACATTTTAAAACCTAAATATAATTTCTCCAACAACGATATAACATAAACCGAATATTAAATAAATGTTGGGACAAGAAAGTCCCTAAAAAAACCGGTAAATTTTAAAGAAATAAGATGATGCCAGAACAACCTAATAATCTTAATGCATTAGATTACAAAGGGCTTGCTCCGAGAAGGCGAGTAACGGGCGGGGAGAAGTCCTTTTATTTTTCTTCATAATATTAGATTTTATGATTATTTTAAAAGGGGCAAGGGCTCTTTGCTACTATACATCAAAAGACGATGCCATTGATCAGACATCTTTATCGAATTACGTGATTGCGTACACAAAACGACGGGTGCTTGGAGTTCCTTTGTGTTCGTTGCTTGTTGGTAACCTAGGCGGGTGTGTGCGGGGGTGCGGTACTGTGGAGCGCAGGGGGGAGGCGCGGTATGTACTTGCAGCGTAATGCCGCTGCACTTGCCCTGGTCAGGAAGCGCGGCGGAATGCAGTCAGTCGCGTTTGTACCACCGCGCGCGGAGGGGTGCGGGGCTGCGCGAGGGCAATGCACGCGGCGCCGGCGCACCTCGCTGCCTCCCATTCAGTACATCTCACTGATGCTGCATTTATTTACTATTCTTAACGTCCCGTCCAGGGTGTTCAAGCGCGAAGTTAGTTGCGAGTCCAAGAAAAGGGCACCGACTAACAAAGCGACTCACTTTAAAGCGCCGATGTAGTTGGTGAAAGTTGTGAATTGCATCCGCCATTTCGTTCGAGGAGCTCGCGTAAATTTGAGACTCGGTTGCATACTTAACATTGGCCATAAAACTTGGATGAAAGTCGTGGTTATCGATAGTCTGTAAATCACAGGTCGTAAGAGTAAATGTAGAGCCAATTTTTATGTTTGTTATTTTGTACATTATCATTTATCAGTGTCATGACGAGAGACAGAGAGAAGTTAGTGTTTGCAAACAGAGGGATCAGTGTACGTCAGTGGCACGCACACACTGCCTACTGATGCACATCATGCAATGATACGGCCCCGTCATCGCTTTGAGTCGGCGAGTGCCGCAATTTCACTGTATGCCGTGAGTTCGGAACGCGGCACGGGTTGGAATGCACTCGTTATATGCACACCACTCGAAAGGATTACCCACTAGTTGGCGGCGATTAACTGGCGCGCTCGTGGCGAACCAGCGCCTCTCTATTGGTTTGTTTCCGAACCTAGCTAACGTTTGAATTTGGAATGTTGTTTCGGATTTCGAATAACTTTAATTAAATTCACTTTTTGAACTTTTTTGCATTGAAATTGCAAAGTCTACACAAATCATTTTCGTCTAACTAGACAAAATGCATCAAAAGGACGACTGCATATTGCGAAAGTTTGACAGTTTGTTCGTCAGTATTGATAAACAAATATGTTTTCTTTCCAGGTACGTGGGTGTTGTTAGAGAAAGTTCACGTAGATTTCATTCATTTACAACTGCGTAAGTAGCAGATTTGTTTTACTTTGCTTGCTGTGTTTTTTGTTTTCGTCTAATGATACTACTGACGTCAGTACTCCTTCCATTACAAGTAGTCTCTCTGAGGTGTAACAATTCCCGATGTCTGATAAATAGACTGGTCCAAGTTGAACCTTAATGACTATCTGGGCACCTACACCTCAGTAGATAAGTGCGCTAACTTCGGAGGGACGTCAAAAAACTGAAACAGCTATTTTTCAATGTCTTTGAAATAACAGTATCTTAGTCGGAGTAAAGTAGTTCATTAATATCGTAGTTCAACATCTAGACTTAGTGTCATTGCACTTGAATGGGAGTATCTCGAATGGCTGTGATTATACGGGAGCTGCGAACTGGCTTGTACAAACAGAAAGGCTTTTAAGGACTCCTTTATTCAGAGTGTCAGGTAGAGCGCGGGTCTGGAAATCGACCCACGATTTGTATAATGCGAGTCACTATGTTACGCCTTATGCTTGGTTCACACGATGAGATGACACTAGGCAGCTACTGGTATCTTGTACTCGCATGGCAGTAGCTCGACTTGCCCCGGCCGGTCACATAAGTGCGAACTGCTGCTAGCGTGAACTTTACTATTGGTGCTTTAATGGGAATACTTTTGGTGTTCTAAGCATAGGATCTCTAAAAATAGGTGCACAGATGGGAATACCTCGTATCTTTTTGCTAGGTTTACATTTGAAAGGTTTTGCCGCTCGTCTGTTACGCCTCGTTCATATAAGGTTACCAGAGCAACGCGGGATGCTGTACTCGCTGGGACTGAATGATACGCGTCTACGTGTGATTTTATACCTTTGAGTTGACCGACTTAGTCGTGTGGAGTTGGACTCCTGCTTAATAAAGGTGTTCTATTTTTACATTATATTTACTTATTGATAAAATTGCGCTATAAATTCACAATACATTGATTATAGAAATTCATCACTCACATTTTATATTGTAGGAATTTATTTCATAGTAAAAAATAATTAACAACAAAAATTGTTTCGGCACGTTTTGCTTCGATTTCGAAATTAGACACACCGTAATTAATAAATTAAAACCAACATTATGACTTTTTACAGTCATTAATAATTAACTTGCCTAGGTTAACTGCGCAGTGCGTAGTAAGCACTGAAAGATTAAAACACCCAGTTATATTAAAAAAGAAAACCAAGTAGGTAAATGAAAAGCACTCAATCCCCACATTACAGTCTTACACACAACATGCAAAACAGCGCACCGAACTCCAAATTGAAATATTGCCGACGCAGCCCAAACTCGAAATTTACATTTTGCCGGGCAGTTTATTCCGGTAGTAAAATATCGAGTAGTGTGTCGCGGTCCCCAGGTGTTGGTTCAAACGACGCAAGTTCCACTAATGTGCGGCTTAAATGATGACAGTGTTGCGGGACTTAGCCCCCCCCCCCCCCCCCCCCCCCCTCACCTGTGAGGGTACCGCTCTTTTTGGTACTGAAAAATGGGACTCCTGATTATTTATGAAAGCCTGGTACGAGAGTAATGGGATGTTACTTGTTGTCGCCTGAATTTGTTAAAACTTGATGTTTGGTGGGCAACATTTTAGAATTATTTTTGTCAAGGCTACATTCACAAATTGGTGAATATATTATTCATATATTTTGACATTTCTTGTATCAAAGGGATATTGGTACCTTATTTAATCAATGTTCACCACACTATGTAATAAATAATTGTTTACCCGGTGCCAGTGTTAGCCAATTAATTAGTAAGATTAAACTGACTAAAATAAATCCCAATTCTACTGTTATTTTATTATATGGGAATAGTTTAAATGTAGGGAAAAATGACATAGTTGAATGTGTCCATTTGATGTTACATCTCAATGAGACCAATAATTGTAAATTCATATTCTGTGCCTTGCCATATTCTCAATATTTGTCCATTGAGCAAAATAGATACATTTATGATTTAAATTTGTTAATTTATAATAGGACATGTCGTCACAGTGACGCTATTTTGTATTTTGACTGTAATCAATTTATTTCTGATTACAGACTCACTAACTTCTCAATGTTTTTACCACCTAGCTCTAAGCGACGTATTGCTAACCTTTTAGCATACAATATACACAGCGACACTGGTATGTGTTTACCAACGTTTTCTGTTAGTAGTGATACTAATACTGCTTTTATTACTAACACTTATACAGATACTAACACTTTTATTGATACACCTTGTAGTTTAAACTGTTAGGTGAGACAACAGGTACGCTGCATATGTTGAATGTTGTTCATCAAAATATGCAGGGGTTATCTGGCAAAGAATTAGAGTTAAGTTTGTTTATGGAGAATTATGATGTTCAGGTTTTATGTTTAACTGAACATTGGTTGAAGGAACATGAAGTAGCATTTATCAATGATGATTTTTATACCGTACAGAGCGCATTTGTCAGAAAATCAGCTATTCGCGGTGGATCTTTAATTCTTGTTTCAAACAAATTAAAATGTAAACAACGTTTAGATTTAGTTAATCTTTCAATTGAGCGCACTATTGAGTTGTCTTGCGTTGAACTCGAGCGATACTTGGTAATTTGTGTTTATAGACCCCCATCTGGGGACTTTACTCGTTTCGAAACTGTAATGGAGGATACACTTAATAAGTTAAAATCAAGTAATAAGTCTATAATTTTATGTGGAGATTTTAATGTTAATATTTTAGATGTTACTCCATTAAGTATCAGATTTCTCAATCTGTTTAGATCATATAATTTAGTTAACCTGTTTTTTGAACCAACAAGGATCACGGCTTCTTCATCAACTTGCCTTGATAATATGTTTAGTGATTGTGTTGCCGAGGACAAATTAGTGTTAAGTGACTTATCGTCTGATCACTGTGGTTTAATAGCTAGCTTTCCTATGCCATTAAAAAAAAAGCCGCGCAAAATAGAATGCAGGCCTCATACAGCTAGTCGCTGCAATAAATTTAAAAATAATGTAGCACTTAAAGTAACACCGTCAATAGTTGAGCACGAGACTCCTAATGAAATTTATAAAGCCCTTTTTGATGTTGTGCAAAATGAATACCAATCTATTTTTAAGTCTAAAACTATTAACATTAAGGGACCTTCTGTTGGCTTCAACCAATGGGCTACACCAGGTATTTACAAAAGTCGAGCCCGATTATACGAGTTGTATGGTCTTAAACAACACAGGTTTGATACAACTTTTCTAGAGTATGTTAAGAATTATTCCAAATTATTTAAAAAGATTTGTATTATTGCAAAATCTAAATTCTTAAGCGAAACTATTAAAAATTCTAATAATAAAGTTAAAGGCACTTGGAAAATCATTAACAATGAAACAGGTAAATCTGTTAAACAAGATAATCACCTTGAGATCATGGTGGGTAACAAATTAGTTAATAAAGCAGCCGACGTAGCCGAGGCTTTTAATGAGTATTTTGCCAGCATACCTATAGCGACGACTCGTTCCCTGAGTTCGTCGCCGTCTAAAGCCGAAGATCTTTTGCATAGCAGCGTGTCTAAATGTGGTAACGTATTTAGTTTCGAACATGTAACACCTCGTGATGTAGTTAACGTTTTTAATTCACTTAAGTCTAAAAACACAGGTGATTACTGGGGCATTTCTATTAAACTTTTAAGTAACATTATCGACATCGTAGCCCCCTGTCTTGCTGTTACTTTCAATAAATGCGTTGATTTGGGTACTTTCCCTGACCTTATGAAGAGCAGTAAAGTCATCCCTCTATTTAAATCAGGCAGTAAAAATGATATTGGGAACTTTAGACCAATTTCTATTTTACCTGCTTTTAGCAAAATTTTTGAAAAATTAATTCTCAAACAGTTGTTAGTACATTTTAATTTAAATAAACTCCTTCATAATGATCAATATGGCTTTACAAAGGGTCGTTCGACTACGGATGCAGGTGTTGCTTTGCTAAAACACATATTTAACGCATGGGAGAAAGCGCAAAATGCAATCGGTGTTTTCTGCGATCTTTCTAAAGCTTTTGATTGCGTACATCACGACACGCTTTTACGGAAACTGCGTCATTACGGTGTTCAAAATGAGGCCCTAAATGTGATAGATTCGTATTTACATAAAAACTTTTTAACAAAAAATAAAACCGACTTCAAAAAAAAAGTCAAAAATAAATCAGTTTCTGAAGTCGGTGACTTTTGTTTGTTTGATTTCATTTTTTTGTCACCGACTTCAGAAACTGATTTATTTTTGACTTTTTTTTTGAAGTCGGTTTTATTTTTTGTTAAAAAGTTTTTATTTTTCACTTTTTAGTGGTTAACCTAATGTGGACAACGTAGTATTTTTTTTTAGTTTTGTTGATTTTTCAAAAACCGCTTGTCCGATTTCGATAAAAAAAATATGGGACCATTTGGGAAGTATACCCTTTCCAACAAAAAAAGAATTTTTCAAATCGGTTAGCAAGTGACGGAGTTATGCCCGAACAAACATAAAAAAAAAAAAAAAACAAACAAACATCCGAATTGAGAACCTCCTTCTTTTTTTAGAAGTCGGTTAAAAATAGATTCCAATGTGTAGACGTAAATGGCGCGAAATCTTCCGGGCTACCGGTTCGGCTAGGTGTACCTCAAGGTTCAATACTGGGTCCGTTTTTATTCTTGGTTTATATTAATGATCTGCCATATTATTTAAAGGGTTTTTGTGACGTCGTACTATTTGCAGATGATACCTCTCTTATCTTTAAAGTAGATAGGAATAGACACGATTTTGACGACGTAAACAGCGCGCTATCAATGGTCACGGATTGGTTCACAACAAACAACCTTGTTCTTAATGCCAAGAAAACTAAAATAATTAAGTTCGCTTTACCCAATGTTAGAAATCTAGGTCCCAATATTATCCTCGCCAATCAGGAGCTGGAAACTGCCGACTCTGCTGTATTTCTGGGCATAACAGTAGATTCAAAATTACAATGGGGTTCACACATATCAAGCCTAGCGGGAAGGCTAAGTTCAGCCGCATACGCCGTCAGAAAAGTAAGACAATTCACTGACGTTGATACAGCACGGTTAGTCTACTTTAGTTACTTTCACAGCGTTATGTCCTACGGTATTCTGCTGTGGGGCAAAGCTGCTGATATTCAAAATATATTTGTTCTGCAGAAGCGAGCGGTTCGTGCAATTTATCAGCTGGGTGCCCGAGTTTCCCTTAGAGATTTTTTTAAGGAGATTGGTATTCTCACGGTTGCTTCTCAGTACATCTTTGCCAACATTTTATATATTAGACAAAATATCCATCTGTACACTAAAAACAGTGATATCCACAACTTTAACACTAGAAATAAGCATAAACTACGTGCTCCTTTTCACCGGCTTCACAAAGTTCACAATTCATTCGTAGGGCTCGGGATTACATTTTATAATAAACTGCCATCTTCTTTTCTAGACTTGCCATTTAATGAGTTTAAAGCCAAAGTTAAATCTAATCTTTGTTTAAAAGCTTACTATTCTATTAACGACTACTTAGATGATAAGAATAGTTGGTCGCTGAGTTGAACACAAGACAATGTTTGTTATTTGTGTTCTTTCTCCAAAATTAGTTTACTGTTATGTTATGTATTTATTATTTTATTTTTACATTGTTTACACTTACTTTGTAATTTGTATATACTTTTGTTTATTACTGATTGTGTCTGTAGTAAATCTTAAATTTAACTGACACCTTGCTATTGTATCGAGTCTGGTTCTTCTAACCAACCAAACAGACAGATGTGTGCTGGGGAGTTTGTTCCGCCACTTCTTCTTTCCAGCTAAACACTAGGAAGTGCCGATGGGTGGGCGTTTTTGGGGGACTGTCTTATAAAAAATGTAAATACAGTGAAACCTGGTTAAATGTGTCTCAGATATTCAATTTGTTTCATGGGACCCCAGTATGAGTTCCAGTTATAGAGATTTCTCACTTATCCATGTCCCAGTTAGCCAAATTTCACTGTAGTAAAGTAAAGTAAAGTAAATTTTGACCTTCGAAAAGTGCTGATTATCAGCCTAGTTTGAATAAATGAATTTTGATTTTGATTTTGATTTTGATTATTTAAATATCACTGGGTTCGTTTCCCGGGTCGAGCAAAGTGTTATTGGACTTTTCTGGCTATAGACTCGCCTTCTGTTAGATAGGACAACATAACTGGCGAAATGTGAGTGTTTTAATAGGTCCATCCCTGCCTAACCTTTGAAGTATTACAGGCATGCTGTTATGTTACATCATGAAACGAAACATAAATACAGACCAGCGCTCGTATCATTACAGTACACTAGAATTGGAAAATTTCAAGCCTGTTTTCCCGTATAATCAAATTCGATTCCCTGTAGGATTCTTACAAATCACCGGTTGCTTATAAATCGCTCGTCTCGCCAGAGATTTATTCGTCTCTCGGCCAAATCCGGCTCCCAAAATGTTCGTCGGTTGTAAACCGCACTTGGTGTAAATTACACACGTAGGTATTTGGCAACAGTGTTTAAATAGGGGGCGCTTAAATTTGTACCCTTAAGTAGGGGGTAATAGAGGAAGTTTGCGCGTCTTACGTAATCGAACCCGAGAGTTGGGACTGAACAAACTAAGTTTTTATCTGTTAACTTTAGAGTATGTTACGAGTGAGTGAGGATGGATTTATTGACAACAAAACTGGCTCGAGTTTTGGGTGTACGATGATTTATATATGAAGCCTCTGAATTCTTATAAGAGATTTTTATTTGACAGTGATACGGCGGGTAGCGTTTTTATCGACAGTTCAACGAATACTTTTGAACGCCGCTTTTATATTAATACTAACTGCATTTAGCTTACCTTTATTTTTAAATCAAATAAAACATTTAACGTGACAACTTTTTCAGTAGTTTTCGCGTTGACAACGATGCGGACGAATTGTTAAAAACTTGTCCCTTTGCCTATATAACTCTATTTCCCATAGTTTCCCAACTAAAACGTTCACTAAAAAGCTTGAATATCTCCTTAAGTTGTAATAAACGCAAATGCTCCTTTTGTGCGCACGTCGTACGGTCAGCAACAAAAGTAGCTAAGCATTTCGGAATTTTATTTGATGTACAGAACTCCAGTTATTATTTAATGTTTCAGAATCTTATTCTTTAAAATATTCCTTACTCTTTAGTAACTTGTTAGTAACGAGTAATATCTATTTTTGTATTATAAAACCTTCTTTAAAACTTTTTCTAGTGCTAGTCTACTTCTGATGCTGACTGTACGCACGATCTTCAATTACGATTCACATTGTTACCGCGGCCCGCAAGGGAACTAAACTTAGGGATCTAATTGCTTGATGTCTAATCGATTGTGACTCGTGTTGACTCCAGATCGTACCTGTCGTTACAGATAATAGTGTAGTAAAGGTGATAATCATTGTCGATGTTAATGTTATCGATGTAGGGTTGGAAGTGAAATTGGGACTGTTTTATTGTTTTCAGCCTCTTAAATGATATATTCTGCAGTTATAAATCCTACGTAATCTTGTAACTTGTTTTGTTTAAGTACTTGATTTGTATAAAATCTGATAAAGTTCCCAAAAACATGAGGATACTGCTTTTATTAAATTTAATCGAAAACAAAAACGAAAACTTAACCATTACCATTCCATTAGCTAGTCACCCTCAACAACACATCGCAGTTTATCATTCACTCCAAAAGAAGAACAAACCGAAACACAAAATCAAAAAACAATTCTACCCTTATCACAGTACAAATAAAATAAATTTCACACAACGCAAGTCCATAAAGCGGCCGGCGCCACCCCCATCGCTAAATATGTGCACAAACAAACGAATACCGATTCATACAGGCGACTATATCAGGCCAGTACATCGGGCGAGTACAGTCACCTGCAAAAATGCATGGACAATTCTGAACTCTATTCACAGGAAATAGGTACACACTAAAGTATCCATGCAATTTTGCAGGTGACTGTACATCGGGCGAGTAATGAAAGTGGTGTGGACTGAACCTACCATTAATTGTCACAGGTGTCGATTACCGACAATACGGTTTTTTCTATCGATAGTTTTTTACGGTTGTCCGTTACAGTTTTCATGACTATTTCAATGGTTTTATTTAAATATGGGCTTGGAATAAATGGGTTTGTTTACTGGTGTTAGCTGTTGTTTGAAATTGAGCTTTTTGATGACTAGATTGTAACAATAAAACATAAAAATGGTAACGTTTGAAGGGTCGCAATCTTCACTCTTTCAATATATTCAAAACTCAACTTAGCCAGCACATAATTGAGGATCAAGCAGTTCTGGAGAAATGAATGCAGTGAATGAGTATCTTTTAACTTGTAATACTGATGACGAACTTATTGGAATCTATTACCTATGTTTTTTTTTGTATTTTTCTCAAGTTTCATAATTATGTCTTTATCTAGAATAAAGTTTCTTTAAAACGAAACCGAAATTACTAGGCCCAATTAACGTTTTTTGTTTATTTCTGTTTTCCTTTCTGACGCTTTTAACCCTTATTTTAATTTTGGCGAGTATACAGTCAGTAAAAATACATTAAGAATCCCCACAATGGCAAAATTTCCCTGCGAGCTTTTAAGGTCAGCTATGCGCATCTAAACAGGGCAAATAAACGTATATTTAAATTTGTTCCTACATTAACGATGGCTATTAAAACTTTTTTTAGTAAAATTGCTGTTTTTTCGTGGAACTTGAAAATGTTTACCTTTCTACATAAAAAAAGATGTGTAAGTAGGTGAAAGAGGTCGCGTTGATATAAAATTCAGGGTAAAAGGTCGGCAAACTGTTATTTTTATAACTAATACTTTTGAATAAGTTATTTATTATAAGAGCTAATGTATCGTATATATATCTACCGTCCTTTGACTAAAAAGCAATTTAGCGTGTAATGATTAATTTTTATTTTTTGATACAACGTGAGATCTATATTTCTGTCTTAGAAATATTTTTATAAAACTAAGAGTTCCGGAGATATAAACCACTTGGCAGGCCTTTAATTAACAGAATGTAAGATGATTCCATCACTTGAAAGCGTCTAATCCGCACTTCTTCACGTTAAAATACCTTAACTGCCGAATGTGTCAATTATTTTCTGGTCTTTTACCTAAAACTAAAAATACGTTATCTCATTTTTCTTGACTAAATTCATATTACCTACCGAGTGGTCACAGAAAAAATAAATCCTGTTTAATACGTTCTAAAAACACATCTAGAGCCTTAAGGACAGTTGATTATAATCAACCAACAGTTTGAACAACAAACAACATTTCTACGAAATCCCTTTACTGCATTGCTTTTCAATTTAATCCAAATATTCCGTCAAACTAAAATCATGAATAGAATTACCCTCCGAGATCAATCGCGTGTTTTGAATACCAACCTTTAAGATCAACCCTCTCACTGCAGATGTTTGACAAATAAATTAAGCTTATTAAAATACCGCAGCTTCCCCGCGTGGACTTTTTATAAACCATCTGTGTGCAAAGTTTTATCAAAATCCGTTCTGTAGTTTTTGCATTAAAAACTACATCCTCACAAACTTTGGCGTTTATTATATTAGTAGGATTTCGGTCGGGTCATTCAATAATCAAGTAGGCTGGCAAACATTACCAAGGACAACACAGAAAAGATAAACTACATTGATAAAAGGGTGACCGAATACATAAACACTATTGATTTTATTTTCTGTAACATTTTGTTCGGTACGGCTGTTATCATTTGATTAATGTTTCAGCTGGCTAGATACAGCCTTTGTGTTCGTGTTGGTATGCTAATTGATAGCTGGGGTTATATTTTTATACTGTAGTACACGTAATTATAGTCGGTGGAAATGTGACGAGAAAATCTTGCTGTCCACCGCCTGCTTTTGTATCGATTATTACGGTAAGTAAATGACTATAAAGGATAATAATTATAAAACCCTTCTAAGAATGACGGTTCTATGTAATGTTTATGCAAATCAACATGCATTTATTTACTACTTCTTTGTTTCATCCATGAACAAAAGGACTGCAAATGTGTTAGAACTGCAACTTCAAAATTTCATCCTAAAATAAACCACAAAAGTAAAGTGTAGCTTACACTAAAACGGTTGTATACACATCCTCTTGTTTACAACGTAACCACTCTATAACTCTATAAAACCAACACCACTACGTGACACAAATAATTTTCACTTAGACCCAAGTGTAGCGAACACTAAGAATTAAGTAGCGAGTACATAAATCGGTACAAGTTGCAGGTACATGAAACACCGTGTTATGTAAGCTTTGTTCAAACAGTATAACAAACTTAAATCCTCAAGACCTGTACCGCAAAATAAGCACAGCACAGATGGGGCCCAGAAACTGTTCTCCTAATTTGCTTACTACTTAAACTCTTTAAGCTAACATGCACCTTTTAGGTGTTTTGGAACAAATGCAACTAACACAGTAGTAAAGGTTGAAATATGACAACAATAGGGTGTTATTAATAAGGGCATATAATATAAATACAAAGTTCCGTTTACATACCCAATTTTTTTAGTATATAGGATTAGTGAACCCACGCGTGATTTGGCACACAATTGATGATGGTATGGTCAATACGGAAAAACGGTATATTTATAGCTTTTTCCGTAAACACGACTACCTTCTATAAACAACCACAGAATCACAAAATAACACACGTCCTCAAACATCGATTAACTTAACCAGCATCATAAACAAAATAAACGAAGATAACGGTAATCAAGTATAAGATACTTAACCCTAATAATCGTAAGTTCTTTGCGGAATATTCGCTTGCTTGCAACTTGGCTATCGGCGACCACCAATTGTTTGGTTAGGTAATAGACGGCACGGGGCTTAACGGACCCCGGCCAGCATTACACGGTTACATTTAGAAACGTTAATTACCCATTAAATTTCACGCACAAACGATTATCTTAATTAATTTGTGTAAGCTCGTCGTTTGATTTAGGTACGTAGTGATCGTGATGCGTTCGATTGTGTTGTGAGTATTTTCCGGGAGTTTTGCTCTAAGGTGAATGTGAACTTTACCTTATCGAAGACCACTGAGATGTTGAATTTGATGAAAACTTAGTTCACAAATGGAGCGATTGACGTAGAGTTGAGACAGGAGACACTATACACATAACCAAATCCTCTCCCTGGCATTTTTCACCTCTTAATAAAAAATACTTCGAAGAGTTTCAAATAGTTGTCGGTTTGGTATCTTGTCAAATCAAGTGAAGTGATGTGTAGAAATTAAAAACACTTTAATCGGTCGCCTACACGACCACACACGGTATTTGTTTTGTTCGCTTTCAACTTTTACGTGGGAGGTGTTTTATTATTTTTCTTGCTTCACTGCTCTCATGTCTCTTCAGATCCAGTATTATTGATGTTTTAATAATTGTGCCCAAGGCCTTGGCAAATAAATAAAAGTGGGTATTCGCGACCTGCCTCAATATCAACACGCGGTGCCAACAATAGGTGTAGAGCACTTTAAATAATAAATCCATATGGAGTTGGTTTTACGAGAGCATTCCGAGCCGCACACCTGTCGGTAATAACGCACTGTGTGCACTGCCTACTAAATAATTGTGTAAATGGTTTATAGACTATTGCGTTCATCGCTGAGCTATGATTGCCTGGTACAAGGAGTGAAGTTGTTTTTTTTTCTTGTTTTTAAAAATCTGAATTCGTTCAATGAGATGACAACGCTCTACCTAAAACTATTGGTCTAGAAATAAAAGAAAGCAGCACAAGAGTTTGTTAAAATAAAAGTGAGCTTAAGGGAAGGATTTTGTTTTTTTTTTTCCTAAAAGGGATGAAGATGATTGATATAATATGATTTTTCCCTGTGCATGTTTTTCAGTCTCTGAAACAAAATCACATAAAACAATAATTTATTTATTTATTTATTTTATTTATTTAGGTAACCAACAGCGATACATTAAAATAAATTACAAAATATGCTTGTTACAGTTTCTATGGTCAATTAATAAAACTAAAAAATCCACACTTATGCCTGCCTTGTTGCAAAAAGGCCATCAACAACATTTTACAATACTGTTTTCTGATCACTTTATTTGGATCCAATTTAGAGAGTGGACAAAACATTTTGTGTTCTATTTGTTGTTTTTCCTATCATCGATATTGGTGATAAAATGTATTCACAAAGGTTTCTTTTATAGTGCACTCTGTTACTGGGTAACACTGAAATAATTGAAATCAGTTTAGTTTGTTTTTTAGAATAACATAACATCACGCTTTGTTAGCCCCGAAGAGTTAGGCACAACTCCAGACTCCGTGGCTGAGATAATTGTTGTTGTTGGGAAAACCCAATAACACTTTCCCCGACCCGGGAATCGTATCCGGGGTCTTTTATTCTTCACAGTTTTTTGTAGAATGTTTTGGAATATTCACGTTTTGTCTTGAATTTATTTTACTAATCTGGTGCTTCAATTAACAAACTTAAATATTTTATCTCATGACGTTTTTTCACAAAAAATAAAATGAAAGAACTATCGGGTCGCATTTTCAAGAGTTTCTTTTTTATCTGCTTCTGAAAATTACTTTCAGTTTTTTTCTAGCAAAAGGCCAAACTGCTGACACTCTTTTATAGAACTTGATTTTTCAGATTTCAGATATTTGATCTACTTTTTTTTTTATCTAGGTAATTGGAGGGTTGAGCATTGAAAGAGTTCGATTATTTAACCAGTCATTCATTGTCTGAAATGATTAACTAATTAAACAATATACCTATTCAATCAAAAACCCACGTTATGTAACTGAAAAAAAAACTTCATTTAAAATACCGTGTAGTTATTATTCAAATTAAAAAAAAATGCCTTTTATCTGCCTCCCATCGTTCCAGTTATATTAAAAATAATTGGAAACCAGACTACGAATTGAAAAAGAATCACCATTTCGTTTTTCAGATACAATTTTAAATATGAAATTATGAACGGTCGACTTCCGTTATTGACCCGGTCCCAGAAAATTCTCACTGAAAGGTTTATCATTAAACAATCTCGGTCCCTTAAGTTGTTTAAAGAGAGGTTCTTGAGGCTCACGCCCGTCAATACATTCGGTTAAGCTTTCCTTACCCAATTAATTAGCTGTTATGAAGATCAAAGACGCACCAGTTTGCGATCGCTGTGCTAAGCCTCCGACCCATTCAACTTGGTAACGAGCCTGACAGCTTAAGTTTGTTCCAATCCCTCTAATACAATGTACAGCGTGACTTCTGTCGATCAACTGCGTATCTCAGTTTGCACTGACATCGCAGATTTACGCCTACCATTATCAAATCCAACACTATTTCGTTTACGATAGAGCTGGTAATAGAGTGCGGTGCTCGATCGCTTACGTCTTTGTGTATGACAATGGAAGTTTATCCGTTTTATTAGCGATCCACACTGAATAAATTTACGTGGTCTTTGTAATAGTGTTTAGTGAGGATTAAGTGTTAAGGTTTGACTCGAGTTTCGACCGTCTGCAGTTCGGTCGCGTTCGATGGATAATATTGGCGTTAATCTGTTAGCGCCTGAGGAGTGAACGTTAAATAGATATTCGGATTTCTCCAATGTTTGTATTGCGAAGTTGGCCGGGGACGGGACGGTATTACGGAATACGTGTTATTAACTCCGAGATAGATCGGAGAATGAGATTTGATATCTCAGTTTCTGTTTTTCTTGTAAAACTTCGCACCTTATTACTTTTATTTGAATTTAGTTTATATGATGCTGTGACAAGTTAGTTCAAGATCTGTCTAACTTTTTAAGACTTGTTTTAGCCTAGTCTGAGACAAAATTTTAATTGGTTATCTCGACTTAAAATGTTGATGGAGAGAACTTTTTATCTTAAATTAGTTCAAAAACTACAGATCAATAAAGATATAATCTGTACTAGATATTACCAATATATATTTAATCGGATAAGTAAATAGTCCTTCTTAATGATCGAGCTGTGTTTACAGAGCAAAGTAGATTGTGTAGCCTCAATAAATATTTCCTTTACAATGAACCAGGTCTATTTATTTAATAAATGATTAGCTTTTTAATACGATATGGGGATATCACAATATTATAACTTGACGAAGAAGGCTTTACTGTATGATTGTGTAACAATATTTACCTAATTAAACCAAATTTTGTTTTTTTTTAAAACAATGAATAAAAAATAGTAAGTGTAACATTTTCACAGCAAAGTACCTACAGTTATAAGACTAGTAAATAGGGAGTAAGCAGATTTCTTTGGAAAATTCACGGAAGTACTTCATTACTTTGTCTTACCATTTCTATCTAACATAAAAGAAAAAAAGCCTCTCTATAAACATTACAAAAGCATTCGAAACACGAAAACAATACGACTAACGCCTTAAGACGAGCACAATACGTCGACAGATAATTCCAAATCGTATTGGCTTCATAAGGAAAGAAATGACTCCCGATACAAATATATTTTCTTACAGTCATATTCGTAAATCGCGCCAATTTCCTTGTAAGGATGAGTGTCTGTTACGTTAGACGGTTAGAGGAAACGGTCATAACCGCACGAAATGCGTTTGAAATTTTTTTCACGTTTCAAGACCAAACGGTCGAGCGATCATTCGCCAATTGAATGGAAACACTCGATTTCTTCTACACGTTTTAGACTTCCTGTGTGGAAGAAATTTAGAGCGATATAGCGGTCATTGATGAGTTTTTAGTAAGACTTCGCGACTTGAATATTGTGAGAAGTATTTCAGTGGCTAGGAATCTACAATGCATGAAGCTGTGCTAGCCCATGCATGAGGATGTAACCTTAAATTATAATCAAAAGATTTTAATGTGATCTTTGACAGTCGTTACAGGTAGACAGTGGCCTGAAAAATCTTACTACCTGTCTTACCAAGCAGTATCGTATTATCTAGTACTAACTGGGTTGTGGAGGTCAGAAAGGCAGTCACGCCATGATAAATAAAGATATTTGGGTAGACTGGGAGCCGATCTCGCCATAGTTGGCAAAAGGCTAAGCAGGTGATAAGTATGTTATGAGGGCAAACCAAAATTTTAAGCTTTTATAGTACCGCCACTTAACAATACGCGAAAACATTTCAAACTGAAATAAAAGCCCTAGCTCCTCTTCTAGAACACGAATTGAAAAAACAAATTTCAAAAAATAATCGATCGTCCATTTTCCGAGCTGTCAAAAAACATAAACAAAAACACATCAACGCTTCCTTTTATCTACGCATTCCCATTTCAAAATGCATTTCAAAAAAACATACGTTCGTAGGAGCCCCCAAGCCCGTTCACCGGCTTGTTCCGGATATTGAAGCACGTAATCTGACTACAGTATGTCTCCATAGCAATTTATCGAACGATGAATGGCCCACCCATTATTTCCAACCCTTAACCTAAAGCTTATTAATATCTACATAATTTATTGTAAATTGCATTCTGCAGTGAAGCCGTGCGTGAATAGGTGTGGGATTGAATCTTAAAAATGTAGGCGCGGTTTATACGAGTATGAGAGAAAAATCAACTGTATGAATTCCCTCGGAAATGTATTACATACGGAACGCGGTATGTATCTACTGTTTAGTCTCAATGAAATTGTCTATTGGCATCTTATTTAATTTTAAGAATAAATATCAAAACTATAGTCTTCCTTTAATTTACCACTAACCTATCTGCGCTTCTACAAGCGTGTTTTATGAATGAATTAATAACATTAACGTATGCCTTACAAAAATAAATTAAGTTTATTTTTCATAACACTAATATTTTGAGCAGCCAAGGAAAGATAATCAACGAAACTTGAGAACTAAACCTTGCATTTCCATTTAATATTAAACGGCTCCCGAAAAAAATAATTGTCTGTAGCCACCTATTTATTTACCCCAAATAACATAAAATATTCAAGATTTATCGACAAGGATTGGGAACTAATCGTACGGAGTGTTTTCGACAATTACCCGTGGTCATTTATCATGGAACATTAGCTGAATAACTTAGTGGGAATATCACCCCTTTTCTCATAATTCTAAGGTTTTTAGTCATTATTTCTGAATTAATAATTTGGTATTCTTTTTTGAGTGAATTTATACACGGAAATAAAAGAAATAACAAGTAAAAATAAAATAGGTAAAAAAACTTTTTAAGTTAAACGGTTTTATGTTAAACATACATTGCAGATAAATGTAGGTACTAAAAACCAAAAAATAATAAAATAGATACAGTCGTGGGAAAAAACCGTGGGGCACGTCAATTGTAATTTCCGCAGCACGACAGTTCCGAATTGACGTGCCCCACGGTTTTTTCCCACGACTGTATCTATTTTATTATTTTTTGGTTTTTAGTACATTTATCTGCAATGTATGTTTAACATAAAACCGTTTAACTTAAAAAGTTTTTTACCTATTTTATTTTTTTTCTAGTTTTTAGCCGCCATCTTGGATTTTAATTTTATATAGTTTAATGTATTCTGCTTGTTGAGCCCTTTCATTTGATACCCATATTGATGGGATTAATAAAACATAAATTATCCGCCATTTTGTAGCGGCGGCCATCTTGAATTTATAATGATAATGAATAAACATAATTGTATTGTCACCAAAATCCAAAGTGTATACAAAATTTCAGATTAATCGGTTGACAGGAAGAGGGTGAAATTTGAATTACTAAATTTGATCCAAGAATAAAACAAACGGGGTGAGCTAAATAAAACCGTTTAAAAAGAAAGTTAAATATACCTGTCCATTTGGAAGGGATCTATGTTATGGGTTTGTAAGTTGACTTGCTAAGCTTACATGCATGTAGGTATCTGCGATTCCCGTTCCCACAAGTTTATGAACTAAAGTATTCTTGTGCAAGTTTTCAGCACAAGTGCTATCAACTAATTAGTTCAAATGAAAAAGTTACAATGTAACTCGATTTGATACCAGGAAACTTTTAACTGCCATCATAATGTACGAGTATGTATTGTACCAAATATAGTGGATATTATTGATTACATGATTTTATAAAAGAAAGAAATAGGTACCCAAAAAAAACGCCTATGTAGACTTTACTCAAATCGTCTGCCCCAAGTCTTAGACCCGGTTTGCGCCAAAACCGAGATGAGCGAAACGGGGGGAAGAATATTCTTTTTATTAGCCTTTAATATACCACTGCTGGGCAAAGGTCTCCCCATGCCACCATGGAAATATATATTTATTTTGTGATCAATTTTGTAAAAACTTTAGTGATCAATTTTAGAACAATGTTATGAAGAAATGAGGAAAACTTTCATGTTTTTCCATTGACATACAAAAATGTTTGACTAAAAGTCAGATAATTATGTAGAAGTATTAACCAATCACAGCAGGGGTGACAGAATTGGGAAGTGGATTTTAACCATTGTAATGGTCAATTGCCGTCTCATCTCCGCTCCGCTCATCTCCGCTTTAGTGTAAACCGGACCTTAGCATCGAATACAAAATATATGTATGTGCCTCTCGGAGCACCAATCAGCAATAATGTAGGGCTTAATGAGTCTAGTGATGCACCATTAAGTAACACATTTCCGCTGAGCCTTGCGACTTTGCGGGAGGATACGAAAGTGTTTTATTTTGTTGTTTATCTATTTGTTTTTTGCTTCTGAAGACTGGATTTGGACTTCCGCAGATTGTTTTAAGAATGTCCGGTTTGGCTCTATTCATTGTATCAGAAATCAATTTTTCAATGTCATACAATAAAAAAAGATCGGTAACATAATCTTCTCTAATCCTGTTGGCATCCCCAACATTTTTATTTTATTCTTTCGTAACACTGCCTGCATGTTGACAAAATCAGTCTCGAAATTAAAGACTATCCTGGATTTACTCTCTAGAACAAATACATTGTGATTTTATTCACCGCGAGTCGATTTTCTCAATCTGCTGCTTACTTAATATTGTATTTATCAATAAACAGGAATTAAAGATGAAAAAAAAAACCGAATTTTCTTTCTATTACAGAGAAGATAACTCAATTTCCCAAAATAACGCGGAAAACGCAATGAAAACATTGAGAAACTTCCACCACATCCGTTTGCTATTCCACAGTAAAAACAACAAAATTCATCAGGTTCCAAATGGACTAGAAGACAGACATGTAAACGAAATTTAATTTTAACACTAAAATGTTCTTACGCTTGTTATAGTAAAATGCGGGCCCGTTCAAACGCATGCTCGTTCAGACCGCCTGGTTTGTTTCACTCGCCGATAGCTATCATACTAAATCACTGCACTAGCGTCTGCTGAGAAATTTATTTTTGAAAGCGACTATTTAAATACTGCTAAATTACTACACGTATGTTCTACGAGTAGGTTGGTTGTTCGTAGTTGTGTGAATTGCTTACGTATGAGTTTTTTTAAGTGAAATGTTCGTTATGAAATTCTGAGGTTGTCTAGTATTTTGTGGCGCGTAGCAGAATAAGATAAGTTGTTCAGAAATAGCACTTATTTCCCCAAATAGTCTGTTTTCTTTGTGGAAAGTATTTTCCCATATTTTGATGCAAATTCATCAAATAAGTTATTTTTGGCAATGGGTGTTGCTACTGTCATTGTTTGGAGTAAGAACTGAATTTTATCAATTTAACCAATATCTAGGTAAAGCACAAATTGCACCTATAAAATGTACCTTAATATTATAAAGAAGAAACCATTGCTTGTAAGAAGGGGTAATCTTCAGAACTAGTGATTCGATTCCTAAAATTCTTCGACTAAAGAAAAGCTAGATTATTCCCGAGTGTATAGGGTATTAAAACGACCCCGTGGGTACATTTCAATACAAAACGGTACTGAAACTTTAAGGAAAAACTAGTCAAAAACATACGAATCAAAACTACATAAATTCCGCAAGAACCCACAGAATTACTTACACCCACATTTAAATTCATTTCTCAAGAACTACAAAGGCGCCGACACATTTCGCGTGACATCACAAGTCTCACACAACATTGTGATGCTCGGCGCATGCGTCTCGCGTTGCATAATGCATCTAATGACGCGACCCGTTGCCCTTCCGTTTCCTGCTCGGCATTAATTAGCTTTTACACAGATTGCGCCTTACCTTAAGGTGTTGCTGTATTGTGTGATGAAGAATGAAGGTTGGATAGTTAGAGTATTTTAGGAGACATGTTATGGATGGAATTAATAAATTAAAAAGTGTGTTAGATGTCGTTTATGCTCCAAGGGTTAAACTGCGAATTGCTGATGAGTTATAATGGTTTTAAGATGAGGAGACGGCTACTTTTCATCCGAAAAATTCTTGATATATTGTAAATATATCAAGAATTTTGATAATAATGATAATAAAATATGCAAGTCAAAGTCTTTTCTCAAAATCAACCCTAATTATTTTATTTTTTTCCTTAAAATGTTTAAGTCCTGAATAATTTTATAACGGCTATAAATCAATGTCCTGTAAACCAGTTTGGCTTTGACTAGGGAATTACGTGCACGACTTTCTCTTACGAACACAAACAAACACACATGTAACATAACAGCTCTATGTAAACACTAAATTATATCTGTGATGAAACCATTTGCGCCTTGCTCATATATCCGTTTCCGTGTTAGATTAATTGGCCCGTAACGCACGGAAGGATGTATGACTGTCACAACTCATGTAAATTGCTGGTGTCTTAGAGCTACGCCAAGCAAGATGCTACTCATATAAATATCATCATATTTTAAAGTCTTCATTATTTATTACAGTCATTCATAGTTTGTTAATACTAGTATACTTACTAATATTACTAAGCTGAAATAGAAAGCGTCGAAAGAAAGTTTCATCATTAATTTTCATTGCGAGATAAACCGCGTGATGTTCCCTAAATCTGTTTTTATATAACATCTGCGTAGCATTGTTGGATACTAATCTAATTAACCTTAGACACGAGTCCAAATGTGTTAACGGGCGGCTCGGGAAGCCGGGATCGGGCACAGAGCACGCCAATCCGACACTTATTGTGATCGGGGTAGGTACCGGATTCGGGCGCGTAGCCGTCTCATTAGCATTCATCGTGCGCTCGCGGCCGCGCGCTCCCGAATAAAGCATCTGTTAAATGTCTCGTGCTAGCTAAAACTTACCCGTAATTATCTGTTAACATTCCCAAGTTTGACCTCGCGAAAATCTTGCGAATACTCCCAAACTCCGGTCCGGCCCACCGGAGGCGTTTTACTTCCCTAATAATCGGGCTCATGGAGATTTTTAATGAAAAAGATTGTTCGCCGTTATTTAGAAAGTTTGTAAAAGGGATCCAGCCTGAAGTTTGTTTTGATTTAGTGTTGCGCACCCAACGTTGATTGTGTTCTTCTACGCGGTTTTGTATCGGATTAGGCGTAATTAAAAAAAACCCCGGGCCTGTTAATAAATCCTTCCTTTTCATTGGGATCAGTGACACAAATTAAAATTTTCTTTTTTTAATTTTTCTGGCATGGTAATCGTGCGTGTGCCTTTATTTTCTTTTAAAAAAGTTAATTTCATAATTCGAATTCACATCGGACCCGTATCGCGAGGGTTGTGGAAGACAGCCATTCATTTTATCGATGATTCAAACCAAACCGTATCCATTCGGGCCGCTAATGGTTTTCAAATAAACCAGTGCTGTTAATGGTTCTGAATTTGTATAAAAAAGGGTGAAATTGAGCTAATTGATACGACGTGCGCCCTTTTTTTGTATGTATCGATTTCGGTAGTTAGGTATTTGGAAATTGATACTATAATTTGTTCAAAAAATTGTCTATCTGACCTCCAAAATACAACGCTAAAACTAAATAATATCGATACCGCTTGGTAAGACTGGTTGTCAAAGTTTCGGGACACTGACTTCCTGTAATGTCTGTCAAAGATCCTTGATTTCCAAGGCATCTAGGGAACTCGGTATGTAATGAGTGGTCACCTATCCATAGACCAACCTAGGCAGGCATGGCTTAACATACTTAAAGTTTTTTTGATTGTTGCTATTTAGCCACTGAAGACTACTGTAAGTTAATGATATAAAGTGGCAATGGGCAGGGCACATTGCTCGCAGAACGGATGGCCGATGGGGCCGAAAAGTTCTGGAATGGCGACCGCGAACCGGAAGACGTTGCGTTGGAAGGCCTCCCACTAGGTGGACCGATGACCTGTTCAAGGTTGCAGGAACCCGCTGGATGAGAGACGCACGGGACCGGTCAATGTGGCGACGCCTGGGGGAGGCTTATGTCCAGCAGTGGACGTCTTTTGGCTGAAATGATGATGATGATGAATGATATAACATAACAATCGTATTAACAATTTCCTTTAATCAAGTTAACATCACTCGTGAGCAATATTATATTAAGTACTCAACTTAGCATTGCACGCGGCAATATACTGCAGTATCATAATGTTTATCGCACAGTTTCCATCTCCTAAGTTTCTATTGCACAGAAATAAATAAAAGTTATTCTATATTAAAACCAATTAAAACGACTGATTACCATGCAATCAGTATAAAAAATCTACAATATTTAAACAGAGCGGTTCAGCTAATGACGGCTATAAATCATCATATTTTCATTTAATTACTTGAGCGCAGGTATTTTCTTTCAATGATACGGGATTTTATTTTATTTGCATCGTCAGCTATGGCGGAAGAGTCAATAAAGCATGTCATAAGTCTGCATTAATCACGACTGACAGTATAATTCAGTCCGAGCTTATCGTTAGAAAGTGAATGTATTTTGATAGATTCGCGCAAAGGTATGTCCCTATATCGATTTTCAATTAATCTTTTGTCCCCTTTTGCGTTTAGACAGATTCATTTTTCGTTGTCGCAAAACGTTGTAAGTGAGATTTTTATTTATTTTCGTTCTGTTGTGTTTGCGTGGCTAGAGTGCTCGTGGCTCGTGGCTTGTGGCTCGGATGCTCGGGATCCGCCGGGCGTCGTCTCATTCCTTTGCATGCTAAACAAACAAACGTGAACACAAACATTGAAATCGTATGGCGATGTTATTCATTCCTATCGATGCGTTGTCATATTTTTAACTCTTTTGTGTTTATTTATTCTGTCGTTGTTATTTATATGTTATGTGCTGTTTTAAAACAGATCATTTGAATCAGAAATATTTCCTTGAGTCATTTAAATACTTCGTTGGAATGTACCAAAAATAAAAAGGAAGTAGGTTATATATTTTTTTCTATTCAGTTGTACTCTACATTTTTTCAAGTACTTTAAAAGCGAATTTAATTAAATAACGCTAATTACTCCATACCTTTGGAATTCTATTAAAAGGATCCTCAAAAAGCATGTAAGTCTGTACTTCTATTTCCAGTGAAAACATCATTGATCCTTTTTTTTCAGCAAAAATGGACTGGCAGTGAAGCGATAGCAAAAAAGGCTCGCTGAATAGCCGTCTGCACCGGAAAGTCGGAAAAAATCGACACAGATTCGCGCCTGTCCGTTTTATGGTCGATATGTTAATAAATAGTCGACGTGCAGTGAATAGATGAGATTACAGTACAGCCACGGAACTGCATTGCCATACAAAAGATAAATGCTCAGAAAACAGTAAAGCACGCTACTATGTACACACACTGAGAAAAATAAATGATAGTATGTATCAAGAATGTGTCTCCGTCAATTATGTAACTTATTTATATAGGAACGCACAAAGGTGTACGATTACAGTAATAAAGTACATTGAGTTGTCCGTAGTAAGATTACTTTATGGATGTCGCTATGATTTTTGTAGATTTTATTAAGAACTTGTTTACTTTTTTGACCAGTCGCAAAGCGTAAATAAGTAGAAAAATAGTCGCTTTATAAAGTTTCTTGATTAATTTGAATAAATAACTTGACTGATATTAACATGCCTTATAACAAAGCGTTTAGGTCTCTTGTTTATGCTAACTATGGCAGTTGTTGCGTTTAAAAAGCACTTGACCAATGTATAAAAGTCACTTGATTGATTTCAACATCTTCGCTGATAGATTAAATCATTAAAATTGTAAGTTTTAAAATGAAATATACTTATGACGATAGGCGATTTGTTTGATAGTATCATGTCAGATGATACATTTTATAATGACAATTAATTGATTGATGTAAGTACGTCTTTGTACAGATCATGTAGCTTATTAAAGTTAAGTAATTAAAAGTGTTGATCTGAATTAAGTACTTCTTTGTTGTGCTTAAGTTGTATGTTTGTTCCTATTAAGTTGTCTGTCTGTTACTATTAAGTTGTATGTTTGTTGCTAATAAGTTGTGTGTTTGTTGCTATTAAGTTGTATGTTTTTTGCTAATAAGTTGTATGTTTGTTGCTATTAAGTTGTATGTTTGTTGCTATTAAGTTGTATGTTTTTCGCTATTGAGTTGTTTGTTTAGGCTCAATTTACACCGCCGCGGAATGGAACGAAGCGACTTTTTGCTACGAAATTCTACTTAACATAATGAACTTTATGTCAATTGGTTAACGTACAAATTACGTACGTTACATAAGGTTCATTATGCTATAAACAAATTCGTTGCAAAAATTCGATTCGATTTCGGTGTAAATTGAGCCTTAACAAACTCAAAAGCAACAAACAAACAACTTAATAGTAACAGAAGACAAACAACTTAAACGCAAAAAAAAACAAACAATAGCAACAAACATACAACTTAAACGTAATAAAGATAATTTGAAATATTCTTAAGTGTTTAGTACTGAAATAAAATAATCAAGTAATTTGACTCATTTATCTATATTCAAAACAGCAAGTTAAATAATCAACATAAAATGAACGAAATTGTTATAACATAAGAATAAACGGGTGTTAGGGACGGCCTTCCGAAAACTTCGCAGAGTAATCAGTCCATGAAACAAAGTCCTTTTTTCAGTGTCACCTGAAAAAAGAAACATTTTATATTAATATATATTACACACACATGTCTGCATATGGTGTCGTACGTAACGAATAGTACCATCCCATATCTTCCCGTGGGTGTCGTAAGAGGCGACTAAGGGACTTCCCAGAGAATGGGCAACAGCGTTCTCTGAGCTTTTGTAACAACCGCACTGCGATCGCCAACCCGCCTGCCAAGCGTGGCGATTATAGCAAAAACCCTCCTTTGGGGGTGGCCCATGTCCAGCAGTGGACGTCTTTTGGCTGAAATGATGATGATATATTACACATACACTCACTCGCACACACACTCACAGACACACCCATGTGAGCTTGCAAGCCCTGCTGTCAGAGGTTTGTGTAACGACAAACAAATGTCAGAAACAGTGACCCAGACCGATGCTAAACTCAGTTCACTTGACTCGTAACGAAAATTTGCATAATAACTCACAAACGGTTTACTAAATCAAAAACGGTCATTATTGAAAGACCTATCCAACAATACCCCACACGATAGGGAACGCAAAACAAATTATCATCTCCACCTTACACGTAGGGGAGGAACCCCAAAAAAAAAAAAAAAAATATTTGTTTCTCGCACTGCGCCCTTACCTGTTCCCTTCCCGCCAGTAGAGTATTCTTACGAAATTGTGATTGGTCTGAAGAGAAACTAAGCAGTACCTAATGGCAAGTAATGTGGAAAGTAGATGCAAAATACTTACTGGTGAAAATGGGCTTTAAATCCGAGAGGCCCCACGCCTTTAGTAAGTCGCCAGCTTCCTCCATCAAACACTAGGTAGGTATTCACTTGCCGCCACGACTTGATACCGGGACCACTTTAAATAATACTATAGGTACTAATGGCAAATTATCAGAAATTTTATTTAAATTAACACGGGACAATTGCAAAATATCAAGAAAGAAAATAACAAAATTCGACACAATCACGAACGAAAAACGGTTAAACAGACGCGCGCGCTCGAGTCACAGCAACGACTGATTGAAAAAATAAAGACGAAGTTACCATTTTAAATTAATTATTAATTTAAAAAAGTTAATTGATTTCTCATATTATTTTCCGATCATTACTTAGATGAAGACATTTATAAATGTAATAAAGATATTTTATTAATGTTGCTAATCAAGTATCTTAGTAGGATTTATCATGAACTACATTTACATCAATAACGTAGTTTTTTAACTGAATTATATGCAAATGATTAAAATACCCCAATCATTTTATCTTATTAGAATTAATAATGGTTTATGACGTCACCAAAATTAAATAAGAAGTTTTATTGTTTTAAACATATTTCACTTTATAAGCGTACAATCATTTAAATTTGATTTCCACAATCAATTGTGGTTTGTTGTTTTAAAATGATTAATGATTAATTTAATCGTTTTTTACTCAATCAAGCAAAATTTCAACTTGATAGGAGACCAGTTTTCTCAGTGCACAGCCTTAATACATTTATGGGAGATTCACGTACTCATTTTTAGTCTTGCTCATATTGCATATTCATTTTAGAACGACCATCAAAGAAGCATTTAATATAGCGTAAGCTATTAAACTATAGCCATTATGCCGCTAAAAATAAAAATCAAAGAAGCCGGCAGGACGTTATTTTAGAAAACGTAATATTTCCTGTTCGTTTATTTACTAGTCGCGTCATACATACGCATTGCGTGGAACACGTGTGGGTTACTCGGAACTGGCCAGAGCGTTGTATTTTACGTTCCTTACTTAGTTATTTCGGGATTCATTTCCTTAATACTGAATACCCGTATACCTACAACATAGCTCCGGCTGTTTCTATTCCACATTCCTCCCTGGGACATCGCGAATTAATTTAAAAACAAAACATACTTTCCAGAATAATTCATGATAAAATAGACGTTACTTTATTAAATTTCCTGCTACCTGGCCAGGCTGGGTCGGTAAGGCTTCGCTTTATGGCCCAATTTAAAAAATGTTTCACATTATATTATTATGAGAAGAAAATAATGCAGTGTAGTCTTACAGAGAAATTAAGGGGCTTAAATACATTTTGTACTGAAATTGCTTCATATCAAATTGTGAAATGAATACAACCGTTTGAAGCAGAAGGAAGAAGCGTGAAACGTGTAATTTCTTTAAAAGGTTTGCGCTGAAACAAGACCCAAAAGTTTATCCGTGTCGTGTGACCCGCCAATCAAAATGTTTCCTAATTTACCGTTTCAAATGGGTGCCTGGTCCCATTGAAACAAAAAAAGAAGTGGTCAAACAACTCGTACGAACAAAGCCAAGTTTTTTAAATTGGGGACAGAAGTCACCAAGTATTCCGTGATCAAAGGAGAGGAGAATGGCGGCAGGCTCACTGAGTCACCGAAGGGCCTCCACTGAACCTCCAACATTTATCTAACCTTGGAATGCTTCCTTTGAAATTGTGAAAACTAATTCGAAGCAGTTCTGTGATTACTTCCATCTGATCTTTTTGTTGTCGTTTTTAATGAAATTGAAAGCTTCTCTTTGTTGGACAACTATCCGGGAGACATACCTTCAAATAAAGTATCCTTCTCGGTCTAATTATTTTGGTACAAAAGTTTAGGCTTACGGTTTCTATGTGAGTTGGTCCTGTATGAGGTACACTTACGCATATTGCGAAGGTATGTTATTAAACCATAGGCACATTGTGTATCTTAATAGGGGCGTAGCTTCGTCGGTTGCCTGTTTCACTCCAAGTTTTCGAAGTTCTGACAACGCATCTTCCCGGGTATTGTTTAAAGTTTATTAAGTTTTGAACATTGCATGACGTAAGTCGACGTAGACTGGTAATGAACTGAACACGAGGTGACTCTGAGACTATTTCACGGTTTCGCTATTCAGCTGGTTTGTTCCACGTCGCATTTGTTGACATTGGAATTATTTTACCATTTCGCAACCGAAAGTTAACGATGTATTCGGGGAACAAAGTTAGTTATTTGATTAAATTAAACTGTGGTAAATATAAACACTGTGTTCTCTGGGGTATTGTATAAAAATACAGTACAGAGTAAGTGAAAAGGGAAGTGACATTTTGGTTGATGGTGTATGCAATCATTCATTACTTGAATATTAGTTGTACTCTCCTTCTGTGTCTTATGTTTTTCTCAAAAAATAGTAGTAACTTTTTCTTACAGACGGACAGACGAATGGCGCCCAACATTAAGTCCCAGGCGGGCGCCAATTGATATCCCACGATCTGGCTTGTCTCTTAAACCCATGATAAGCACATCCCTATAAGAAATTCTCCTTTCTAAAACAATGTTTTTCCCGCATTACCTCAGAATACACGTACAACGAAATTCAGAAACTTCATCGTACATTTACAAAGCAAACATGGGTCGGTAGGTGTAATTAGTTAAGACAAGGTTAAGTTTTAAGACATGACGGTATGCAACAAGTTCAGCTGCATTAACTTGTGATCAGCCCCGGGCTTCGCTGATGTTCACTTGTTCAAAATGTTCAAATGTTAACGTCAGTGTTCCAAATTGGAGGATTTTCTTAGACTGACGTTCTTTGTAAATTGTTCGTTGCAATGTTTTAGAGTTACTTTGTTAAGATCTTTTTGATTGACGAAGACGGTTGCTTTTAATATGCTGTTTTTGGTATGTAGGAGTTAAAAGTCCGATGTTCATTTATTTTTATACTTAGGTCTAACTATTAAAAACTAAAAAGTAAGTAGGTCTACTATGTGTTTTTTTCATTCTGATGGCGTTGTGAAATAAATAGACTGCATGGATTCAGAGTTTCGTATAAAAAATGTAATGTCTATAATATTCAGTAATTTGTTTTGAAAATATGCTAGTAAGTAGGATAGGCACTTGTAAAACTTTTAATGGAATGTAAACCACTCTTTTGATTGTTGACGTTTTGCTTTCCAAACTTAAAGTTAAGTTAGAGTCTTCTCGCAATATTTTCACATTATTAGGCAAAGTTAAATAAAATGTCGTTACCAATTTTACTAAAACTTTTGTAGAGAATTTTTAGGGGTTTTTTTTTAGGGAAACCAATTCTCGCCATATGTAATACAAACAATTCTGTCCAAAGGAAAGTCTGCTTCCAATATCTATTTTATCGATATGGACTCAAGCTTGACTAGTCGATGACTCCCGACACTTTTCCTATTAGGTACTGTTATCTTTATCAAGAAATGGGGCTGGCGCCTATTTCACTTCTTTGAGATATCGGATCAGTCTGTATGAAAAAAATGATACTAGCATGGAAAGCGCACGTCTTCAGTCGCTACATACCTACTTATTATAAAACAAAGCCCGTTGCCCCGTCCGTCTGTCTGTCTGTCAGTTCGCGATAAACTCAAAAAATACTACACCGATTTTCATGCTGTTTTCACCAGTGTTTCTCGAGGAAGTTTTTAGTATACAATTTTACCGACATCTACGCAGGCGAAGCCGCTGGCATCAGCTAGTGAGAAATAATTAAACAGCTTACTACTTGTTTCATTATGTCGAGCTCTGGTGAAAGAACCAAAATGGTCTCCGACGCTAGACACCCTCTGCACAATAACATCATAGTTCCGCAAAGGCTGAAAAGCCGCAACAGCTTCATGAAGTGTGTACCCCCGCTCACTGGCGAACGCCCTAAGGAAAGACTTAAGTTGTGGCGAGATAGTGTTGCCTTACCCAACCCATTTGTGCCACTTGCCGAAAATCTTCCACCTGGACACGAGTTGCCATGGTTAACCTGGAAGTCTCTAAACAGACTCCGGACACAGGTAGGCCGAAGCAAGGAAAACCTGTTCAGGTGGAGATTCATAGACGACTCTGCCCTGGAGTGTAAATGTGGTCTTGCCCCACAGACTATGGAGCACTTGATATCGTGTCCAGCCTGTCCTGCTGCTTGCACACTACAGGAGTTGATGGAGGCTACTGAAAGTGCCGAACTCGTCGCCAAATTTTGGGCCGACTCAATTTAATTGTCATCGACACGCTAAGAAGAAGATTATGTGCACCAATTCCTAGCTTGCGTAAAACTAAAAAATACAAGGGTATATATAATAAAGCCAATTTTTGGTGAAGCCGTGTTCCACGTATTAATATACAAGCAGAGTAAAATTCCATTCACAAATTCCAAGTACCAAAACATCACATATGTCACAAATGTTTATTAAAGCTGCACCAATAATCCCAAACAAATGCATGTTCAACTTAACAGGAAATGTATATGAAAGGGATTCAAAGAATGTGTTCGTTCATACAGGGAGTGTGTCCAGACATATTTCCCTATTTGCCGTCCTATTGTTTGTATTTCAATAAAACATCAGAATCCTAAACATCGTTTTTGCTTTGTTATCCAACATCCATTTATTAGAGGAATTTAGAAGAAATCCTTCATTTTTGTAAGCACATATTTGTTCGATTGTTCAATTAGATCGTACTTCATTTCGAGATATAATCGCGAATGTTCCACCAAAGTATATTTTCGTGGCAGTTAATACGTCAATAATGGGGCTGTTCAATAGTGAGGCGAAACAATTCCGGCGGCGGTCGTTTGTCGCGTCACGATTATTCGTATTATCGAGTTTCTATGCCCGGCTACATTGGAGCAGCATTAATAACAGAGATCCATAATCCATTCTCCATTACCGTCCTTTGTGCACTAAACGTTTATTAGCGGAAAATCATTTTGGCCTTTAAACTGGTCCCTCGTTTGATCGACTTTCAGTTTTAGCTACAATAGCCGTTCAGATTCGGGTTAGTTTAATGACAAACTAATATCTGTTCGCAAATTGAACGGCAAATGGGAAACGATCGGTAATATGTTACTGTTGTGTACCTTGTGTTTAGAGCTAATAAATATCTGTGAAATATCATCGTATTGAATTGTTTAGGCAGCACTTTGTAATGAATGGGTTACAGAACTGTTTCATAGGGGACGAGATTAGGTCAGGTAAAGGTGTGGATTATTGTAAGATACGTACGCAACGTAGGTACGCAACGTATATAGTTTATTTTAATGAAGATCACCACAACAGAAGTTTTGCTGTCCGATACCCTACGGTACTTTTTTTTTTGTTCACGGGGCTTTTTTTGTTGTTCCTAGGCTCCTATAACTTTTTATTTTAGGATACCAATAAGTTTTTGTTTTAAACAACCAAATCGACTCAACTCAACAGCGAACTAACACAAGATTTCCAGCAGTTTTATTAACCAAAGACCAGGCTTGCAGAAACCAAAGGCAAATCTACATAAACGCATTCAACCACGCGCAGTCCTCTATACAAACCACTTTATCTCAAACCAGCGATCCTCTAAATAAAATACACTCCTCAAGCAACTGATTCAATTTCTCGGCCGTCTCGACGACGCAGACCGAAACATCGGAACGCATTCACCGATTCCCAAGAGCTTGTTTCTAGTTGACGTCTATTTGCATGACTAACCACCCTTTAACCCCGGGCCGTGGTCAACAATGGAAACGTTTAGCAATTCGCTCTCATAATGAAGTTAAGCGGGGATTGTAGACCATCCCCATGAATCGGAATAGGACAACGTTACGCCGTTAACGGCTTTATAAACAATGCATTTAATATAGGGATTTATTCATTTGTATGCAGTTTGTTGTGGGATTTTGGTTGATTTTCGTGGGAAAGTTTACAAATATTATAGCATAGCATCACGCTTGTAGTTCCGTATGGTTAGGCAGTGGTGTATCTAATAGTACCCCCACATTTCGCTAGTAATGATTGAGTTACATGTAGTACGAAGCGCAGCTATTGCCATCAACTGTGCGCGAATCCAGACTTTGTCGCTGCTGCAGAGAAAGAACAATGGCAGCCGTTCATACATTAAAATAGTTGAGAAGAAATGGTAGTGTCTACATGTCAAAAATATCTTAAAATGTTAAGCTTCAGCCCCTGAGTAACTTTGTTTAAGAATTATGTCCTGGTAGGGCTCCAAAAAATATATATTTAGGTTTGAACTTTTTTAGGTTATGTCTTATGTCACTTGAAGAAATTCATACGTTCAGTGGTTTTCTGTTGCTATCATATTGAAAAACGTCGCCGAAGCGGCCGGGACGTTTGAGTGGCCAATGAATTTTCAACATAACATGATTATCTATGAATTTTAGATGAGCTATGAATTTTAGATGTTATCGGAAAAAAATGTCATACCACCTGCTTCTTAAAAAATATGATCTTTTGACTTTAAAGTCAAGACGGAAACTTCTGGAAGTTATGACTCTGTTCAATGTGTGCCGTAATCATTTTGATTGTCTGGACTTAGTTAGGAGTCTATGTTACCTGGTTCCTCGAACAGTTCATGTACGTGAGATACGCACTCGGCGTCTATTTGCTACTAGTTTTTGTAAATCTAACGCTGGCTCGCGTTCACCACTTCATCGCTTGGTTGAAACATACAACAATGAGTTTCATTTAATTGACATTCTGTTTTTAAGTAAAAATGCATTTAAGAGGCAAATCCTCGCAACCCTAAAGGACCAGCAAATTACCTAAAATACCATAGATATTATAATAAATTAATGTTTAATACGCACACAAGCTCACTTTTTCTCTTATACTGTTAAATCCAGATATTAGTTACTGGTTAATGTCCGATGATTTGGGATAAGTTAATAATAATATAATATATACTAAAATATATATATATACCTATATATATTGTGTTACAGATTTTATATTTGTACTTTGTGTTGTACCTTCTGTTACTAGCTAGTTTAAAATTCTTTTGTAATCCGTGGAAAACGTAGTGGGTAGCATAGTTGTTTAAGAATGTTAGTTTTAAGATATTATGTTTAATTTTTATTGTGCTACTGTTTGTTTTTCCTTAAATAAATAAATAAATAAATCTACAGAGTTGAGCATTTAATATTGTTTTCTATAATATAAATGTATTTTTTGGACCTTCAATTGTCAAAGTCAGTCAACCTGGTAATGTGTAATAACAAAATATTTATAGATAAGTACATACATCGCTGGGCATTCTACTTGTATTGCACAAAAGTACCTAGGCCTAGAAGATTTCTTTAACGGTCAATGGTTGCCATGTAGATTGATGAATGTAAGAAAAGGCAAAAAATGTTTGCCAGGATTGTAGCAAGATGAAGCATGTTTTCTCTGCCTACCTCTACGGGGAAAAGGCATGATTTGCCTAGGTGCAGCATTCATCATACTTTAAAAAAATATAAATGAAACAATTCTTAATTCTAAACACTCTTTTATTGTGCACATGCTATATTTTGTGTTTGCTGCTCGTCTGTACTCCGGTAACTCAATCACTGTGTTTGGTGCCTCTTGTTGGTTGGACGATACTGGTTCCGATGACTGGTTTTCTACTGGTACATTAATGTCAGATCTGGCCTCATCAATAATGTTCATACGCCGAGCCTCTCTCTGCATGCGTAACCAACATGCATGGCACACACGATCAGACTGTTAACTGAAAGAAATAATTTAAAATAGTTTAACACTATGATCTACTAATAAACGCAGTAGATTGGAAGGAGCTAAGCACCAAGTGAAATCATATTAGAAAACTAATTATAGATTCTCTAAACCGCCCTGAGCGGGTCAAGGCTCGGTACCCCGGCCCGTTCCTGAATCTGGTAGGCTACTGTTTTCTATTTTTATTTAACAATGGACACTTTATGTAAAAGACATGTGTGTGAAAATAAACATCACATAGCAATTATTATTATGTTTTGTGAACGGCTAGTAACAATTATAAACATCACTTGTAACATACCTGTCGTGGTGCAAGCCTGTTTTCTATAATACATAGCTATGATAGAGCGTTGTAAATCAGTAGGGGTGTCTCTTAATATTTTATCGCTCTGTCTGCGTAGTATTGAGCATCCATATAAGAGACACACATGAGTATGGCCTCTGTGACTCGGTCCAGCATGCTGATCACCACTACCAGAAACTTCATGCTGGAGAGATTGATTAATTGCAAACATTGCAAGATCTCTGCATGCTTCACATAATTATAGTCCTTCTCAGTTATCTGGAAAATAGATGATAATAAAATAAAACAGTTATAATCACAGTAACAGCTAGCAGTCCATATTGAATAGTTTATAATTGTTTCATTTGAGCTTTTATAATTTTATTTCAAGTTATGTAGGTACTTACTATGAGTGGGTACACCCAGGTACAGAGTAAACTAGTGACTCTTGGATCGAGTGTCAAGGCAGGATAACGGCGCAACGTGTTATGCAAATGCTGCAATTAACACATAGGATTCGGGTTAATCTGCTACGGTCTCCCAATAGTGGTTCAAATCGCACGTTCAACAATCCAAACAATGAGGCAAAATCGGAGTCCAAAGGGGCAGTAGCACAGTCACGCAGGGCAAGATCAGAATCCTTTAGGCACGCACAAGTCACTCAAAGCGAAGGGAAAGTCAGTCAAATAAGAAAATAACACGAACACAACCAACACGAAAAGCGCAGGAGCATCAGTTACAATACTCTTTGGCATCAGTGACAGGCCGCGCTTTGTGACGTGACAATGTGACATTGACATTTCATTTAAGCTGGTGTTGCTATAACATTAATAGAATTGTTACAAGATTATTACTAGAACGTCCCGACCGTTCCAGCGCGATTTAACATTATGATTGCGATAATGTTTAATTATTTCAAGAAATTATTTTTAAGAAACGTTTTTAAAAAATAAAACACTTTTATTAGTACTGATAGTTATTTCAAAAATATATGTTGTATTTTGTGTTATTTTGGTGGTTTTACAAGTTTACATGAAAATTGAATAAATATAGTAAATGGCAACACTTGAATAGTGCAAAAGTCATTTGATAGTCCCAAAAATGTATGTTTTTTACGGCGACCTTAAAAAATTTTTTTTTTTGTTTGAAAAATCATAGAAAAATAATCCAACTCATTTTATATTTAAGATATTTCTAGACACTATAATTTTTGTCAACTATTTTGCTGCCATTGTTCTTTCTGACGATAATATATTTAAAATGTCACTTACGGGATATCTTCCGTGATTTTAATTTGTTTTGAGTTCCCGATATGACATACAAAACCGTTGACATTTTAAATATACACACATCAACACGGTCTAGGGATATTTTTAAAAAAGCGAATTACTATCAATGTGTTAATTATTTATATGACATGTATATATTTAAAATATGCGTTATTTAATATTCTACCATTTTTTAATAATGGTTAAGGTACTGATTAAAATTTCAGGATTTTATGGAAAAAAAATGAAGCATAGACGGAAACCGTATATGAATTAACTTTTAATTTGTGAGTAAAAACTGAAAAAAATAGAATAATCATTTAATTTGTGTTTATAAACTTGAAGTTAGTAGTCTGATAAAGCACCCATGATGTTCATAACACATCGGCAACGATTCGGCATGCTCAGAACAAGGTTGTCAATGTCTTGCTGTGGAATATTGTCCCATGTCCTTCTGAGGTGCGCAAAAAGTTGATCTTCTGTAGCCATATTTTCAGGAACTTCCTTCAGAGCTCTTCTTTGCAGCATATCCCACGCATGCTCAATGGGATTTAGATCTGGTGATTGAGCAGGCCAGTCTAAGGCCCTAACATTATGTGTATGTAACCAAGCTGCTACCGTTCTCGCCGTGTGTGCCCGGGCATTGTCGTGCATGAGCAGGAAATCTTGCCCCATTTGTGTTCTGTGGGGCAAGATTACGGGCCCCAGCACCTGTTGGACGTATCGTTCTGCCGTCATATTGCCCCGCACCCAAACGAGATCCGTCCGTCCTCCAAGACGAATTCCTGCCCAAACCATAATTGTTCCTCCTTGGTATAGGTGAACTTCCTGAGGGTTCTGGAGACGGCTCCATCGTCCAGGAACTCGCCAAACACGCGTCCTTCGTGAATCTGGATGGAAGCCGAACCTGGATTCATCCGTGAACAGCACATTGGACCATTGCTCACGGCCCCACACCACGTGGTTCCGAACCCATTCTAATCGTCGTCCACGATTGCCTCTCCGTAAAGGTGGGACCCGGAGTGGTCTACGAGAGCGTAGATTGCTTTCATGCAGTCGCCTTCTTACAGTTTGGTCACTCACAAGCACTTGGTATTCCACTCGCAGCCTTTGGACCAATTGAGTCGCCGTTGCATTTGGTTGAGCTCGCGCAGTAATTTGCAAAAATCGGTCTTGTCTGGGGGTAGTGATGCGACTTGGCCCCCGGTGCCTCTCCGCTACTTCACCTGTGGCACGATAGCGTGTCCACAATCTTGAAATTACATTTTGATGGGTCCCTATGGCCTCAGCAACATTACGCTGAACAGATCCAGCTTCCAGCATTCCCACAGCTCGTAACATCTCCGCCCTCGTCAAATGTCGGCGTTGCATGGCTACAATACCTCAATTTTAACTTTATCTTTCGTTTAAAAATGAAAAAAAACTGTAACTAAACGTAATTCGTATTGTTTTCTAAATTTCGCACAAATGAAAATTCCCTCTCCTATACATCAAGACATTTTTATGCCACCGAAACAAAAGAATTTTCAAAAATTTGAATTTGGAATTAGTCTGAGATAAATTACAAACAAATCGGTGTATTAAAGATTCCAATGCGGCCAGTACTTTTCGAGTTATTTAATTAAGTATGTAATATCCCTAGACCGTGTTGAGGTGTGTAGTTATGAACCGTGAAAGCTTAAAACAGGGTTCTGACGATAAACCCCAATAGCACTTTGTCCGACTGTTTAATTGTATCAAAGACCTCATGCTCAGCAGTTACCTTTGCAACAAGAATGTAGAAACTTAACTTAAACAGAAAAATCTTTAGATGATGATTGATTGAATGTGAACTTATTTCATTGGTTAATCCCACCGTTGAATTTTCACCTTTTACCTTTTAGTGTAGGAGTTCCAACTCTCAACGCTTAGTCGAGAGTTGGAACTCCTACACTACAATAATAAAATTGTTAGGCATTCCTGAAGGTGTCAATTAGTACCAATGAAAACGGCACATTAGTCTAATGGGTGGTTATAACCACACTCAACAATTTCTCCCAAACAATTTTGGTCGGACCTTAGACCATAAACTTTTCTTTAATTATGCAGGTATGTCAGGTATTGTAAACAATAAAGTGCTATTAACATAAAAGTAGTAAGTTCATAATTATACAGCCAGTTCAGTTTCTAACCACAGGCTATTACTGAAAACTCGTCAGGTAATCCGCGCAACACTTTTCCTATCTGGGACCATTAGACTAATGAGGCTGTAAAGGTTCAGACAGATTACGTTTTTGAGTGCATGGCGGTCGCTGTAGGTATTGCTAGGTTTTCTCTGCATCTTTTTGAGGTACCTACTTATTCCTAAACAGCATACGAGCATGTTATTAAAGGTGGAACTTTGTATATAATATGATTGTGAAATATACAATCACGCTTTAATGGCTTGATGGATTAAGATAAAATTTGGCATACACGGTTGTAGACCATAATCTAAATTAAGATTTAGGATACTTAAATTATCCGGAAACATGAACTTGATTTCCTAAAATGAAACTAAGGCTAAATTGATTAACAAAACAGAGAAAATCCCCGAAATTCCAGACACAAATAAAGGTTTACTTATATAAATAAATACAATCGTGTAATTGAACGCTCATTGCTAATAAAATCCCGGACGCTTACAGACAAGCCCTTGAGTAGCAAAAACAAGCAAAAGACAGGAAAAACATCCGATTAGAATCAGTTCAGTGAATCTGAAGACACAGGGAACGGCACAAAGGACGCACAGCTTTTAGTTCGCTATTGTCTATTGTAAATTAACAAAATATTTCAGGAAAATCTTACTTTCGAAATAGTACTTTTTGAGAAAATTGAAATGTGTCTAAAAAAATTTCGGGTTGTTTTAATCCTCTGCGAATGTTATATAAACTATTGCTTATCGACGTTCAGCGATTTCATTTTTATCTAACGTAACGACACTAATATTATTTTGGAACTCTTAATTATTACCATAAAATAGGTCATACCTCCAATCAACTGCAACCGTTATTTCTCGAAAACATCGCGTTGCAACTTTACCAATTGTAAACATATTATTGCGTGACTGTACCTACTTCGATCACATAGGTAGGTGCAAAAATCAGTTGAAAAAAGCATAGAATGTCAGGAACAATGCTTTAGGTGTGTTTTAAAATAAAAGCTTTTCATCAGATCTCCAGGAAAAGTATACAAAGCACGATTCTCGCGCTTAAACAAAAAAAAAAAAAACTACCGTATGAAGTTCACCGAAAAAACAGCATAACACAGACAAAGACACAGCATAGCTCAATATCGTGCGATTGAATCCACAGTACCAGGCTTTCATGGAATCGCAGCAATTGTTCCGCGCGTGAAATGTACCAGGAATCGGTTTATACGAACTACTAGTAGTAACAATATTTCTCTTTTGTTTCCAGGTGAGTGAATCTTCACTACTTGAGTGCAGCAGCGGGCGCTACACAGCGTCCGATACGGTGAGTCCATTTCAAAAGTTATCGTGTTCACACTGGCTCTCCTCAATCACGCCGTTCTGTCATTCAAAAATAGTTTGTATATGTGAACACGCTTTTATTGGTTATGGTTTGATAACTCTGAACTCTACGTGGCTTCGGTTGTAGTTGTAAATTGTTTCGGATATGGTTTTTTATAAGTATAAGCCTATATATGTTGTCCCACTGCGGGGCAAAGGCCTCCTTTTCCTTCGTCCCGTTTTCGCTATCTAGTGTGATTGTAGGCCAATCTTTGAGAAAGAGTCCAGCTCATACTACATTTCTGCTTTTGTACTATGGTGAAGGTATAAAATTAGGTTTTTCTAGTGATGCACAATTTTCACGTCTTGTAATTTTTTTGCTGTACAAACTTCGTTCAAATTCAAAGAATTATTTAAGCGAAATGTCCAAATGAATCGTCTATTTGTTAGCAAATTTGTTTCCCTAATATTATTTTATACGGAAAACTTGAAGGACCACGAAAGTTGTTCGTAATAAGACGAAAAAAGTAAAAGATACGTCGAAATAAAAACTCCAAGAGCTAATCAACAAGACTTTTTCATACTTGTAGAAGTATCAAAGCGAGAGTCGTCTTCGCTAAAAGTTGCCGCGTTTTTTTCTGCGGACGCTACACTTGCGTAAATATATATTTTACTTTTAAATCCAATTTTCTAGTTCTTTTCCTGAAATAGCCTCAATATGGCGTTTACAAGTTGTAGTTTCATTCAAATATGATACACGGGACTTCCGACATTAACTCCTGAAGCGTTACATCGAAAGAATAACTGCTAGAGAATCATTTGAAATAGTGTTAGCAAAATATAACATTAGCTTTGTGATTTATGACAAAAAATGATTACATAACATAACACCACGCTTGTAATCCCCGAGGGGCTAGGCAGAGGTGTAACTATTAGTACATCCACAATTCGCCAGTTATATTTAAGTCCAAAGTAATAGAGGGCGAGCCTATTGCCATCAATGTGGCACAGATCCAGTTTCCGTAGTCGCTACTGAAAATTCCTGATGAAAAAACCCAAAAACAATTTGCACAACTCGAGAATCGAACCTAGGACCTCATGGTCAGCAGTCATAAAAGGCAGTATAAATTATCAATATCACTAAAAACTTTATGCGTTTTTTTCTATATTGACGGAGCTATAAATAAATAAGTAAAATAAAACCAGCCTTATATAAAGGTGTGCGTACATTAGTGTGTGCGGGCCGCAGCGCATCGTTGGCTTTTTATTACGATATCCACATAACTGTAGGCTCGTAAAATGTATGGAAGTGATTCGTGCGGATTAGTACTGCAGTACACCCAGCTGCGGCTCAATGTAGTTCTTTCCTCTCTACGAGTATAATGACGTGTCTATATTAACTTTCCCTGGGCAAACTTACTAAGTAGATGTTGTTGGAGCTTACAAGATAAGATAACACAAAACCACCGTACCGTGTTTTACAACTTCATTCATAAAACAAGCAACAGAAAAAACGCAAATCAAAATTCCCAGTCAGTTGTTTGAAGTAAAACACGATTCGTAGTTTCAAGTGCAAACAACATCTAAATCGTAGCAAAAATATTGCCCGTAGCCATCTAAAAATGTAATTCAGCAGTCAGAGTCGGACGCATCGGCCCTCCGCGGGCACTCAGCCCTCCCCATCTGTTCACGGTTCGAATCCAAAGACTAATTACGGCCCAGTTTTTACCACCTCACTCTAACATGTTCCCATTGCACCCGTCGGCGAAAAACTCCAAATGTAACTCCAATGAATTTAAAACTCTCGCATACTGATTCAGTGTCCAATATTCCCTGCAGCAAACCCTCCATCTTCAACGTTCCGCTAAATTGAAACTTAAAAACCACCCAGTAAGATTCAAGTTCCTACTCAAACATCCATCTCTGGGAAATTAAACTGCCGCAATCAAGCTATTTTAAGCTCTGCTGTAAATAATTTTAGGTCCAGGTTTATCTTGCTAACGATGAACCATTTTCGAGCTGGTTAAGTCTCAAGATTCGTTCGTACACCTCAAGTTTATAATTACTAATAACTGTAATTATATCATTTATAGTTTTTCAGTTTCAACATCGCTTATTACTTTTATTTAATACGAAAAGTATGTTGATGTATTATATAATAAAATTTTATAAAATATAATATAATTTTAAAATTATGCTTTAATTACTACGTTTAATGATAGTTTTAATTCCGGAAGTTTTATACAAACAAGCGTCAATATTAATTATTTCAACGGTAAGCGAGCACAGCTCAAAATACCGTGTAAATGAACGCAAATAAGATAACAAGCCAGTGAGCACATACCTACATAATTATCATTGAAATATGACAACACTTCTCTGTGAATCGACATGTAGGATATGCATCGAATGAATGTTGAATAATTAAATCGCAATCAAATTCTACAACCTGTTTGGGAATTCCAAAAACCAACGTAACTGGACTACGATGTAATTGTGCTTGGGAATATATGAGTGGAAAGAATTTCATTTAAAAATAGTAGAGCTAGCTTCGGGAGATCGCGCGCAATTTGTTCGCCGTATGTTTACCAATTAGCTATGAGATCGCGTTTCACGTACAACTATCTCGTTCCTTTTTTACTTTCATTCGATATTAGATTCAAGAAACCCTTCCGGTGCACCGCTCTGATCTCTTCCAACTCGAATGTTCGCGGAATAAGAGATGAACTTATATTGTAACGAATCGCTCGGTTTTATTTGTAGTTACAATTTCGATACATACGTTTTCTATTCGATTGCAGCGTACGTTTCGATAGGCGAGTTTATATTTAGGTAACCGTGTTATTCAGCGGCGCGGATTATTCCCTCGTATGTATGTACGCTGTGAAGCAGCATGCAGGCAGATAACAGTCTCAATTGCAGAGCGGCACTCGTTGGATCGCCTCACCTCGCGCACGCCGAGCCTCGACGAGTTTTTGAATTTTTAAATTACTCATTGTGCGATGGAATGTTGCCAGACGCATTCCCTCGTACGAGCACTCCCCATGCAATCGAATGTGCACCCAAATCCTGGGCCCTACGTCTCATAATACAGCGGCTGTCACGTCTCCGTTGGAACGTTTGGAGGCACACTAGGCGATATGCTCGCAAGCCTAGAACGACGTCCCCCTGAGTGTGATACTAACGAATGTCGTCCTAAATTTTTGATAGATAAAGTCGAAATATCAGTGACGCCCGATTGTACGCTTAGTATATCTCTCGCGAGCATTTTAGACCATTTCAGTGCTCTCCCACGTAATCCGTAACTTGAGTCACGTTTGTGATACTGTACCAGTTCCACGGACGAAGTATGAAATTTAGAAAAACTAAACGTAGCTTCGGATGCAGGTGCGCAGTAAATACCTGTATAATATTATATGCAGCCTGCTGACGTGTGCGAGGTTTGTCGTCCCGCGAGTTAAACTTTAAGAATATCGTGTGCGAAGATCATTCACCTGGAATGCAACTAGATAAGCGTAACTGTATAGGGCGTTAACAAAGACAGTCGAGACGCTCTCGTAACCAAGAAAGTTATTCCACTTACGGCGACTGAATCCATGACTGCTCAATTGCTCGTATATTCTGAAACTGCTTTGCTTATATGTTTTATTGTTGAGATTTAACTACAAGTTTGGGGTAGTCATTTGAAACTTCGTTTTCATACACGATTTCTTTAAGATTCCAAACAAAGAACGAGTAGTTTTAATTTTTGCCAGCAATTTTTAGCTGTCTATGGAATTTTAATTGTCTAAAATATAACGCTCGCTGTTAATTACTGACACATCTACAATTTAATGTCTCTCTGTATCACTGCATCGAAAGGCAGCCTCTTTAACGCATACACGCTGACCATTGTCTTTCAAACAAATAATCGTCGAAGTCATCGACAGAACCCGTTCCACACGGCGGCGTACCGCGTCGTAGAATGTTATTACCTCGGTACCCGGGAAGCGCAGGCGCAACTGCGTGCGAGTGAGACAGCGCACGAAGAAAGTTCGGAGAGGGAGAGAGATGGCCTCCGTGGGAGGTACCAAGGGGTCAGCGAAAGTGCATTGCCACGGCCGCAGTGCACCGCACCCGATGGGAAAAGTTGTACTCCGTGCGCGTAGAATATCCACCAACATGGGAAATTTTATGGGAAATACTATGATATATGCTTGAACACCGCTATTACAACGGTTCTGATTACACGACCCACGCGGAACTAGTCAATCAGTGTGGCTTGCTCAATAGCTTCAATTTTATGACTAGTGTCTGTTAACTATAGCTCAATATTGTTTTATTTTTCGGTCAGTGATCATGTGGTAAGTGTTGAGAAATCCAGTTTAGTAGGTTCCAGCAATAAAATTGTAGCATTAATCATGCATGTCTCGGCAGGTTGAAGGAATTCCTTAGCAGCCCGGTTAACGGAGGGGAGTTTAAAAATATAAAATAATGTTCTGAGCAATCTTGTTAATTCATAATGAAGGCTGATACACGGCGCATAGAAAGAACACCCTCGCTCCAGTTTCAATTTAAAGAAAAGGTAAAAATGAAGCGTGTCAAGTGGGGTTCCGTACTCTCAACCAGAGAGTGGGCCTGTTCCCTGTCTCGAACAAAGAGGGCATTTTTCGACATAACTTCTCCTTTCTTTGAGAACTTTCGAATCACCTGAGATTTGCACCCTTGAAGTCGATGATTCGTCTCATTTGTTACTTGTTTTCGAATTAAATTCGCTGGATTTTGAATTTTCGAATATTGAAATCGGATAGACTACAATATTCGAAAATTCATTGACGTCATAGATAAGTGACAGACGTTTTCAAAACGTTTCTTATTTCAAAATCGTCCATTACTATGTGTTTTCCTGTCACCGTTAACGCTAATTAGACTGTATTTTTTTCTAGACTCTCAGGTCACTATTCCAATATTCATCATCTGACTAGCCTTTTCGCTACTATGTTGGGGTCGGCTTCCAGTCTATCTGAATGCAGCTGAGTAACAGTATTCTACTTGGAGTGACGGCCTATCTGGCCTGCATAACCCATTAAGTACTGTGTTATACGATGCTCCTTGATATGACTGGTCACCATGGACTACCTGTAACGACTGTCAAATATCTATAAATAAGTACAAGTTGGAACGACTAACGCTTACTCCGTATAAAGTTAATAAGTTAAACAGTTCAGTAACATATTACAGATGATTCCACTACACCAAACTGCTCTCAATATCGATTCTCATAAACTTCCAAAACTCATAAGTTACTTAAGAAGCATTGAAGAGTCTCACGAGAACGAACCTTACGTTCAGGTGGCTCTGGATTACACTAAGGTTCTGGTTTAATATGCAACGAATTTAATAGTTAATGTTCGCGACGAAGCAAGCTCGTGTGCTCGCAAATTACTCCACACTTATTCCCTGGAGGGGCTTGTTGTAGATTTATGCTGTGCTTCAAGCTGCTGACACAGGTCGGCACTACATACTCTGATTTGAGTCGTTTTGCATGCACATCGCGGGTATAATTGGCGCGGACGAGTGCACGTAATCCTATTTTTCTGTTCGTGGGGGTTCGTGTTTTGTTTGGGAACGTTGGTCTTCAATTGAGCTTGGAGGTTTAGTTATACAAGACATGTTTTGGAGTTAAAAACGGAAAAATTACAGGTTATGTACTTCGTTCTCCTGCCCATATCTCAATACCTGTGACAAAAAAAAATCAGTTAAGATATTGAGTGCATCATTTATTAAACGCTGTAGGCAGTAATAAAATAATACATTCTTCATCTTAACGATCTGAGAGAATTTCTTTACCTATATGAGTTTAATTTTACCGACACAGCAGAAAATAGCTTGCTCTTTAGTACCGTGCAGTAGTCTATTTTTACCACCTTAATAAAGACCCACACGGATTATTTATTAAATTATTAATTATACTTAAAGGTAGGTACCGACCTACCTACAAATGTGATAAACTTATAATCCCCTAGTACCAGTAAATAACAAAAGCAAACTAAAATAAAAGTTATTAAATACTTTGGACATAATTTCTCCATTAAAATACAATTCATTAAACCTTAAGTTGGCAGGTTTTAACTTTTTTATGCTAATAAAATTGTTGGTAGCAGATAGTAGGTACTAAATTCTCTGAAATAGGTTATAGGGGAAGTATTTTTAAGTCGCGTAAAAAATTAATCACGTCCGCTAATTGAATACGGGTCAGAATCGCTTGAAGCTGTTTTAGACTTCGTAGCTTGCAATTTTTTTACAGAAAAGTACAAAACCATGTTTGATCATGCCATACTAACTGAACTGAGTTTTGGATTACTTTCGTTGGTTAATTTCTTTCTTTTTTACTTTTTGAATTATTTTCTTTTGAATTTTAAAAAAGTGCGAAATCATGCAGTCAAACAAAGTTACCGTATGTTTTTCTTACCTTATCTTACTTGTCCCAATACGGTACGTCACTAATGAGACAGCCGTGATGAGTTGTCACGGGATGATAATTACTTAGTCTTCTTCATGCATAGACAGCCTACTGTTGAAGCAGTAGTAACAGCAAAACTTCCATCATCATAATTATCTGACGAATTTTTTTTGTAAAAAGGCAGGATGATACCAAGCCATGTACCAAGCCCTGTAGGGCTATTGCGTATCTTTTTAAATGTCAGTGGCTATCATAGTGTCCATGGTTTGGTATACTAAACTAACCTGCTGGTCTCAATATTGCATCTGTAGTTATAAAGCCTGTAAATTACCTATTTGAACTATTTGAAACAAAATTCCTGAAAAAATCAAGTAAATTCCCCTAAAGCTCTATAATTATCTATGAGTCGAAAAAAGTTTGCAAACTTTCTAATTTGGGCACAATTAACGACCAATTATGAAATAATTCATCGTAACAACAGATTACATATTCTTTGCGAATATTTCTAACAAGTTTTTAATTAAAATTCTTTCGCAGAAGCCGAAAAAAATCTTAACGGTCTGCTGATAATTTCAATTTCCTATTTCAAAGTCTTCTTAAGCTAACTATGGGTTCCCTTGTTGTTACTTGTGGAGTTTTCAATTGGTCTCTTTCATATATATTTCTTTTTATTATTATTTTGTGTCAAAAAAAAATGAACCACAGAAAAAAAATAAACACCTAACTACTAGCTGACAGTCTCGTTGGTCTTAGTGTTCGCAAGTAGTGACTGCTGAGCTGTCCTGGTTTAGATTCCCGTGTCGGGCAAATTGTTTGTAATTTTTTCCATCAAGACTTTCTCATAGAAGCAGCCACGAAATTTGGATTTGGCAATAGTCTTGCACCCTAGGTATTATATGCAACATAAAAAACATGACTGGTGTATTGTGAGTGTAATATTCATCATCATCATCAGCCTATAATGTTCCCACTGCAGGGACTCAGGCCTCCTCTCTAGGAGAGGGATGAGCTATAATCCACCACGCGGGCCCAGTGCGGATTGGCAGATGTCACATGTCTTCAAATTTTTTGTTCTAAGATATGCCGGTTTCCTCACGATGTTTTCCTTCACCGTTTTGAGAGCAGCGGTGATGAAATAAATTACACAAAGTAATGCGCCAGCCTGGGTTCGAACCCACGACCTACTGTTCGTAAGTCGGGGCCGACACCACTGGGCCACCGCTGCTCAATAAATAATAGTGCTGCTTAATAATAGTGTAATATATTAAGTAAAGCTTTTCCAACCCCTTCGGGGATTACAACTGTGATATTTTAAGTTATGGTTGTCAACCACACAAAAAGGTTTAAATAAAAACATAATCAGGAGCTACTAAATAAGGCTTCCCATGTTTATTTCTATTACCGACGTCTGGATGTATCTCCTGAGACTCAGTTACATAAATGTCAAAGTTCTATTAGTAAATAAAGGCAGTACATACATATCCACTTCGTTACAAAATGGTGTCGCCTACAAAGTATGAAAAACCGTCGCATTTTTTCATTTTCTATGTAACCTCGGTAGACCACTCAACGCGATTCCTTTCATAACTATGACAGTTGTCATACCGGGTGGGCTTTTAAAAAAACCTATTCATTTTGACCTCAAGACGCGGGACTTAATAACTGTGGGCTGGGGGAGCCGAAAACGGTGGCAAGTGAGGTTCGCATCATCATTACGATTTAATTTCAGGGTAAAGCGGCCGTGACAAAGTCTACCGTGCCATTATTCTGTTCCACCTCGCAGAATGTTTAATAAACAAATGACGTGGGCCTTCATAATGACGCCCCGGGTGCTACCTTCCTCTCGTCTTTTAGGGCCCATTTTAAAGTTACCGCCATGAGCTATGTATATTTTACGGATGCGATATCGGACAACCTCAATGACACCTTTCAGCGCCGCCGACGCTGATAAAAATTAACACTGAGTTATATTTTTGTCTGGACGTTTTAACAGTGACATTACGTCGCTATCGTGCCTACATGTTCGCACATAAATTCTCTTGGGACATTTTATTGTAAAAATCTCATAGCATTTTTTTTATTCAGCGTCCCTCAAACTCTGAATTCGAATAATCCAAAGATTTTGTTCTCTTGGAGCTGTAAAATCGCGAATGAAGATAACAGGCGTTTTGCCCGCTCCACAATTCCCCTCTTACTAATTTATTCGTGGAAGTTCTTGTCGTTATAGTCGTATCTAACATCATTCGTGGGCTTAATACTTTATCCGTTTAATACCCCCGGCATATGGGATCGAGGTATACATATAATTTACTTGAGAATTTATCAATCTACTTATGGGACTTAACATCCGTGTATATTGTTACAAGTATTAAATAGGATTACAAGTTTTTCTCTTGTATCATCGTTCCCGAACTCCACGTAACTTCGACGGTAAATTGAGTTCTGCGGTGAAATAAAAATCGATTTCAATCTCACGAGGTGTCAGTTCATGTCATAAGTCATAACATATATTGTTTACATTATTTACAAATGGGTTCGATACTTTCACAAACATTAACACCTGTCACCGTGTCGCTGTCTTAATGACAGTATTTATAAGGAAAACTCGGCCGAACACGAAAATACAATTTGGTAAAAGGTAGAAGTTGTCACAGTAACGCGAGTGAAACATTAGGCGGGCGGGGCGTCACGTGACGCAGGCCGCCCTCCGCGCTTTGCCTACGATACACCACAAATTACTAAAAAACAATGCTCACCTAATGTGTATGTTTACGCTCCGAGAACTGTGTTCAAATATTCAAGTCACACACACGTGTAATTATCGTATTTTTGGACGTTATTACTGATTTTTGTTTTCGTTTGTGTGTGCTTCTGATGTTGTGAGCTTTTCAATATTTATTATTCAGGTTTGAATTGGTTTAACTTCTGTCGAACTTTCGTTATTAATATAAAAGTGAGCACTCTACTACTAAATCAAATGAATTCAGAAATATTAACGTCAAATCATGACACAATCGTAGTTTCACGATTTCAGTTATAATTGTCGGTTTTGCGTCCATTAGTTATCAATTTGGCTTTACGTCGTGCCGTGCCCCTAATCTAGCATCGATAAAAGAGGCGATTAAACCAACAAAGGATTAATATATGACGAACTCGGCCCACGGGGCCCATGGCCAGCAAATCGTAGCCATCCCCACAAATTTACCCACAACAAACCACCTCGTGAGAGCCGGAACGAAGATTAATCGCTGGTATACGGGATTACGGTAGTTGCGGTGGACCCACGTACCTATAACTGTTCACAGTAAAGCTGTTATACACCTTAACCTTTACAACTGTGAGCTCAAATTCCCATGATGCATCCTACCACAAAATCTAGGCCCAAAGGCATTCGTTCCTTAAACTTCTCTATTTAACAGCGTTATTTCATTATAGTTTAATGTTAGGTAAAGGTTCTTTAATATATCACATAATTTTGGAGCAACATCATCATTTACTTTTGTAATAAATCGTGTGAATTATTTACGAACTTTTGGTACATCGTTTAAGTTACACTTTCCCGCCATTAAGGGAAACAAACGAGATTAATGCCTAACATAAGTATAATTCCAATTACGGAAACTATTGACTTCAGAACTTCGTAAATCAGTGATAAAACTCGAGTTCAGAGATCGCCTTTTCAGATCCACAATAAAAAGTTTAGACATCACCTGATAAAATCTATAAAATCAGGGAAAACGAGCAGTTCCATACGACGAATATGTCACAACTCTCGAGCAAGGGGCAACGTACGAAAAAAATAACAAAGCATCGGAGAAGAGGTCCGGATCTCATTTAGACAAATCGCTCGTAGCGGTCAGGTCAGATACCAATAACAAGGGCCACACGTGCTATTGTAGTCCATGTCGTCATTAGGCCGCTTCCGTATAACTTAACAACTTTATCTCTGCAGTATACCCCGCCCTTATTACAATACTATACGGCATAAATTTGAATGTACTGTATAAATTGGCGAGAGTAAGCCCTGAGTTCCCAATAACGGACGCTGGAGGGACCGACGACGGATCCGATACAACGGCGTCGATTTCTCTTCCCAATAAATTGTTGCTCTTTGTATGTTATTATCTTTATTGTTGGAATAATTACTGGTAGTCATGATACGAGTATACTGAAAACACTATCATACTAATCCCTTTTAGCTGAACGGGGTAGTTTCAAGTAGGATAGTTTTTCATTAGGATTTCATGTTTTGGTTGGTTCACGCTTTCCCATTGAAGGTAATTTCGGCTGTTCTTGTTCTAATTAAAAAATGTCAATCATTACTTATAATTAGACTAGCTAATGCCCGCGGCTTCACCCGCGTGGATGTCGTTCAAATTATATACTAAAACCTTCCTCTTGAATCACTCTATCTATTAAAAAAAACCGCATCAAAATCCGTTGCGTAGTTTTAAAGATTTAAGCATACAAACAAACAAACAGACAAAAAAGCGACTTTGTTTTATACTATGTAAGGATAATTAATTATGAAAAATACGGAAGCATCCAGCCAGACTTTCAGTCAGGACTATTTAATTCCGTATTAAAACACACGACGCCGCGACGCGACGGCACTGTTCTAGAGCAAAGCAAACGGCGACTTGTTACGTTTTAAGTCAATTATCACACAGACTACGAATCTACAGAACTAACATACATTTTTGTACTTTAATTTCGCGAGGAAAATATTTTTAACACAACGTTTCTTTACTCACGGCGACGTGTTTTACTTAGTAGATTTTATTAGGCTCGCCCTCTATTACATGGGACTTAAACACAACTGGCGAAATGTGAGTTAACCAAAAATACACCACTGCTTAGACCTTCAGAAAAAACAAGCATGATATTATGCGATGTTGTTTCTTTCTTATTCTTTATTGCACACATAAAATAACAAATATAAACAAAAATTACAATTATAAAGCTTGTGTACAAAGGCGAGCTTAACCCAGGATTGGGCTTATGTTAATAAAGTAAAATTAGATCTCGTCAACATTTACTCAGTCCCAATAAAATTCGAGATCCATTTGTAAACATAGCAATAGAAAACTATCTTCATTTCATGACATCAAAAAGCAATTATTAGCCAAGTTTGCATACAAATCTCCTGTCGAGACGCCATAACGAAACGTAATATAATCCTGGGTGACTCTACTTACTTAATTCAGCAGCTTCCATAATAAAACACGCGACAGACTATCTCGAGTGTAGCGCAAACTCGGACTTGTTGCATTTAAGTTAATTAATCCTGAGACTAGATCAGATAAAGTCTGACTCGAAGGACCGACCTCTCAGACAGCCTCAGCCACATTATGTTTGTAGAAAACATGTCTCTCACCAACTTTGGTTCACTATGAACTTAGACGTATGAAATAGCTATATTTCAAGAATTCCTGTACCTACATTAGTTTCTGAGCTAGCTTGGATTGAATGAGCTTGGTATCTTTGGGTTAGTTAATTTATTCACTCACTTGCTTTGATATATGAAAAACGTCTTTATATTTCGACGGTCAGAATAAATATAAGAAACCAAGTGCAAGTTAAACTTTTCTATTAAGTAAAGCTTTTAAATAAGTAATCATATTTTAATGCGAGTTACCTTTTACAGGCAAAGTTGTGGAATTCACAAGTGTGGTAACCAACCTTAGAAAGAATTCCGTAGCAAATATTTCTCGAAGTACCTACCGTTATTGGAACGGATCCGATTCCGGAATAATGTTTGTCCGCAACAAACAATGTGTTGCCATTCTTTTTTGAGGAAAAAGCAATCTAAGGATAAATATTATATCAGTTTACGGCAATCGGTCAAAGTTTCCTTCATGATTTAGGAAATGGGACCTTTATAGTTTTAGTAGAGGGCGGCGAAAAATCGTTTTTTGTCCTCATTCTTGAGTATAGCTATCAGCGATTTCTGTGATAGGAAAAGTTTTAGATCTACGTTAAAATGAGTGTTTAAAGACTGCGGGGTTATTTTATAGGGGTTTTTACTGTGATGGGTTCTAAAATTAAAATCTTTGGATGACTTATGATTTTTTTAATAGGTAGATGGTACTTACCCATTTTATATTTTTGTCACGACGTTTTAATTTATATCACACTCAAGATTGTTAATAAAATATCAAATTAATACATTAATATAGCTCACAAAAATACCTAAAACATTACGACTGGTTTAAATATGTATATCAAAAATAGGTCGGTAAATCAAACTCAACGCGCCATTTGCTACCAAAAGAGGATTTAATCCCTAAATTTCACTCGGAGATGTCTATACCAGAGAAATCTGAGTGCGTGCGAAGCAGCCTAATCCCTTCTTAGCTGAGTCAAGGAATTGGGAGCTCATACAACTGCCTCTTGATTCTGCGAGCCTGGTACCGATGTACCAGACATACCGATGTATGTCTCGGAAAAATTGCTGATTTGATTTTAAATCTGGGGCGGTTGGCTAGCCAATTAAATACCGTTCGGTTAACCTACTATAATTAATTAATATAGTCTCTTTCTCAAAAATTATTAAAGATAAATAATTACGTAATGCGGCAAGCATTACGTAATTATTTAATAATAATTAATAATTATTTAATAATAATTAATAATTATTTAATAATAATTAATAATTATTTAATAATAATTAATAATTATTTAATAATAATTACTGAGCTGTTGTGGTTATATACACTGGGGTACATACAAGTTTTCTCAGAAGTTTCAATAAAATCGAGCTTTTTTTTATCCAATTTAATCATTCTGCTTCCAGACTACACATCGTTTAATACCGTAAAACAGCAACAATAGCTCAAATTACTTTACAAAAATAATTTTTAAGTTAATAATAACCTACCCCAAATATAAAAACCTGAAATTTAACCGCAACGATTATGGAAATTTCGCGTGAAATTTTGCAAACAAAGGGCCAGATAATAATTGCTTGTGTAATGTTGTCTGGGCATGGTATTATAATATCAAGGTCATTTTGCTGCATAAGTAAGTGTAGAAGGTCAGCTTCATACTGATACGGATGGTGGTCTACAGGCAACCGGGTACCACTGCCGGCCAAATACCTCACTCCATATCTTCCTGTTTTTTAGATCCGGAGCTAATGCGGATTGTTCAAAAGAGATATCGCTGCCTCGACACAAAGGCCTAAGAGGTTTTTAGTCAGTAGAAGTCTGACACTCCTTACCGCTTTGAACAGAGCGAGAGGAGGAGGAGTCATTTGATGGTTTACCCTCCAAAAATAAAATGGGCTAATACAGACCACTGGTCGTCAAGCTCATCTCACCAGTTTCTACGAGACCTGCCACAAAGCTTTTTAGTTAGTTATTGCATTGCTGATACAGAGCTGTCACTGGCAGCTACTGAACAACAATCAATTTTCTTTTTATGTATGAAAATCGTCATGGATGTCCTCCGCAATGGGTCATGGCGAGGTTTATCGGACTCTTAATGACTCCACACAGAGTTCCTAATTGTAATTTTTTATTGAATGCGCTGATACGTTTGCATTTTGCGTAATTAAACAGCAGTAACATATTCCATAATCACTCAAGTTCATTTTAATTTTGACAGTAATGCAGAATCAGATGTAACTTAACGGATTACTGAAACAAATGCCAGTGGGGAGTGCACTTACACTCGCTGTAAGTGAAGCGAGCGTATATGTGCGTGCTTTTCACTCACAGTAGTGAACTAACCTTCTGTAACCATCTGTTTTGTGGTTAAATGAACACTAGAGGTTATTTTCAGGAAAACGAAGTTTTGCCTTCATTGTCTGATAAGTTGTTTTCCTCTAGAGACATCTTCGATTTGGTGATTTGGATGGTAATGACTGGAAGGTATTTGAAATTAGGGTCTTGACGTGAGCCTTCTAACAGACTTCGTTTAAACGTTTTCCAGCCACTTTTCAGGGTTGGAATTTCTTAAGCGTTCTTACCTTCAAGTCTCTGTAATTTATTAAAATAATGTAATGTTATAGTATAACATCACGCTTCTAAGCCCCAAAGGTCTAGGCCGGTGTTCCTAATAGTACACATACTTATGTTTAAACCGGGCGTAAATCCAGACCACTGGCTGCTACTAAGAAATTCCGGATGCAAAAACTCAATAACAGTTTGCCCTACCTCATAATCAAACCTAGGACATGCTTATCAGTCGTACTTGCGACTAGACTAACAAGGCAGTCCGTGGATTGGGATCCTCCCTTTCGGGGCTGCGGGTTGTTTGAAAGAGATACCGCGGCCTCAACACAAAGGACTAAGAAGGAACATGGGTGGTTTTTAGTCAGTAGAAGTCTGACACCCTTCCGTTCTGCCCAGAGCAGGAGACTCCTCCCGCTTCACATCTGATGATCTCCCAACACAAAAAAAAAACCGGCCAAGTGCGAGTCGGACTCGCGCACCGAGGGTTCCGTAAAAAAAATATATTTTGTGATGTAACTAAAAATTTATGGTTTTCGTAATTTTTCCTTTATCTATGCTATAAGACGTTGCTTCGTACCAAATTTCAAGATTCTGAGTTCACGGGAAGCACCCTGTAGGTTTTGATTCCCTTGCAAGTGTCGAAAATTTGCGGCATAAACGGCTGTATCTTTTGATTGCGTTGGCTTAGAAGTTTGATTTTTTCACAGCTTCAAGGGACAGTAGACCTGAGTAATTGATATAAATTTCAGCTTCATACCTCCACGCGTTCCTGAGAAAAAGGGTCTTGACAGACGGACGGACGGACGGACAGACGGACAACAAAGTGATCCTATAAGGGTTCCGTTTTTTCCTTTTGAGGTACGGAACCCTAAAAATGGGGATCCTTGGAGCGTGAAGAAAAAATCATCATAATTCATAAGTTACATCGGTTTACAGAAAAAGTTAGATGAATCCTTTGATTCCGATTGTAGAAACAACCCCAAAAACCCTAAATAATTCATGAACCATAATCAATCATGGTTAAACAAAGCGAACCTTAGTTCAGTTTGTTCTGTAACCTGTTTAAAAATGCACACGAGTACGAGTTTGTGGCCCTTAAGTAAACTTCCAACTGTTGGTACAGGGGAATGGAACTCAACTTCTAATTTATACCCTTACGAGAATATTAAGGGCGAGATGGTTCAGATATGTGACGTCACGAAACGTATGATGACGTATGTGAAGTAATTAGCACGCGCAAGATAGGCCAGTCCGGGAAACATAATTAGTGTTCCAGTATGTTTAAACTTATTAAGTGGCCCTTAACAAAGTTTCGACGTGTATTGTGATTTGATCACGGAAATTGAGAGCATTTAGGTCAAACATAACAACGCGTTTTGATATACTTACTATAGTTATGTACATAGGTCTGAAATTTAGATTAAAGTCACAAAAAAAAAACCGCTACAAAAATAACACAATAACCGCAAACTATTCAGCGCCTGAATTTTCCATTTAAACAACTCTTTTATAAAAAAAACAACACACCTGTAATCCCCTAAGGGATAGCCAGAGGCAGTACCCATTAGTACACACATATTTCGCCAGTTTGTTTAAGTCCTATGTAATAAGGGGCGAGCCTATTGCCGTCAACCGGGCACAAATCCAGACTTCGTGAATACTTAAACACTTCTTTAGTACACAAAATGTTCTAACAAAAAGTGTCCTCCCAATTAACACAATCCAAGTTTGTCTTGACGGCTTCAAGATAAAACTGGGCAAAATGTAATGGATTGAAGTCAAACTTGCCGTGAAAAATTTTAGTCAATGGGGGAGATAATTTCTTCGGAGCGAAAAAGAGAAGTGTTTTATTATATTTCTGTGAAAAATTGTCCGCGGGCTAAAGGGCGGGCAATCGGGCAAAGTTGCCGCAGTAATTTAGCGTCATTTGTTTGCGATGAATATTTATTAGTCGATCTGGAAACAATGACCGTATTGAAATTCAATGTTCGCATTCAATGATATGTTTGAATTTCCAAAATACGCGAATTATAAACTTGGTTACCGCACACTTACGATTTGTATTAAAAGGATATTATTTAAATATGATATAGTCTTCATTGTTGCTACAATGACGATTTCAATCTTCGATTTAAAAATCATTAATGAAGATTTATTTATCTAGTTCAATCTCATCGAAGTTAACCATATTTTTAACATGAACACGAGCAAATTACAAGCTAATTATAAAGTTTTAAAAATTAAAAAAAGCACTGAAACCATTACTAAGTACTAGTTCAAAAAGCTCAATCTTTGAGAAAATTATTTAAAAAAAAACTGTAAACGCAAACAACAAAAATAGCTGTGCTAGTTGCAATTATAAGTGAAACTTACGTAATAATAATCCCGCGGGCAAAGTACTAGAAGCTCGTAAAGCGCGATATTTAAATTCGCCGCGGCGACAACTTTGCCGCCGGCGACAATTCAATTACAAGTAATAGCCTCTGATTCATGTTTGTATTGCTAATTAGTCCCCGGCTCAAGTTTTGTCACTCCTCACTTAGTGCCGCGTTCCCACCCAATGTACTCGCTGCTCGCTTAAATAGATTGTTCTTTGTTGACTGCGGCAGAACGTTAAACAACGTCCGCCTTTGTTTTCTCTCAAATTAAAGCATGTCCTTTCATCTTGCATTCAACTTCGTTGTTTTAAATCAACCCGGAGAACAACTCTCTATATGGAAATGGTTTATTATGCCCCAAGCTCGACAACGCAATGACCGATCGACCTAAAAAAACACATAAAAATGTTTTTATTGATCCCATACATAGTTATCAGATAGTTCGAAAGGGGTTCGGGGTAACAATGGATTGTAAGGATAAGTTTATTCAACAAGCGAATTTTCTCGTGGTAGTTGGCACAAGAAGGAAAACCACAAATCGACAAAATATCAAAGGGTTGGTGAAAGCTAACTTTGTGAAAACACGGTGGGTGAAAGTTATGTAAGTCGTAGCGGACCTTAACAGAAATAAGCATTTGGACCAATAGAAGAAAACTTGTAAATCCTGTGGTGGGACCGCAAGGTACACGCGAGCCGGGTCTTAGGGGCTCAGCGCGACCGCCGTTCTTGCTGTCCTGTAAATAGCCTTAGTTAACGTGCAGATACAGGTTAACAAGATTGTTTTGTGTGTTCTGTAGTTTCGTGTGTTCGAACCCTTTAAATATTTCTTGCATCGGCAAGTTCTGAGTTGTGGTTGTCTTTGTTTTATTTGCGTTTCGAGTGTGGTTGTAGACATCTTAATGTAACTTTATCAAGCTGCTATTTTCACTAAAATCCTGAACATTTCTTAGTGTCGAAACATCCCATCAAAAGTTTTCCTCCTAATACATATTACTTAATCAAAAACACATATTTCTCCCACAAATCACTCCACTGACTCACAAGTGCTTTCAATCAAAATACAACCTATCTTAAAGGCTTGTTGAGTGCGTCCGATAAAACAATACCGCTTGCAATGAAGGGCCCTCGATAGCATGGCCGAGTAGGGAGCCAAAGAGGATAGTGATGGGCTATTGTTACTATTATTAATAGTCTCTCTTTGTTCAATTATTATTAAGTGTTCAATGCTAAATTGATCAACGTATGATGTGGAAAAATAGACGAAAAAAAACATCCTTATTTCGCAAATTTAACGAAAATAATCTCATATCACTTCGGATTAAACGAGCGGAGCAGATAGAATATTCAAAAGATTTCCATACTCCTTTCACCGATTTCTTTCCTCCTGTAGCTGTCACTCACAATCCCGTCAAACATAAATGAGCACTTTACGAGTCAATTGGAATCCTTATTATTCCTTTGAGTTCAAGATTAAATATAAATAAGCACCTTGACAAATCTTCGTTTCTTACAAAAATAAATCCGTGCGGAGTAAAGAAATCGACACACAACAAACTCAATATGATACAGCATCTATCTAGCAATGCTTTACACTCGCAAGAGGTACGAGGAATCACAGATACACACTCATAGTTGGTACTATTGTATTGGCAAGCGAGCGGGCCGCAGCGACCTGTTGCTTCGAACTATTTTATTAGCGTGAGTGTGTCGGCGGCCCATTCTTTACGGCTCTTTTGTTGGCGTGCCGTTTAGTCTCACATTGTGCTAGCGCCGACGTGATTGGTCGAGTTTATAACGCAAACACGAAGCATATTTTCCATTTGTGCCACCCTATCCAGTTTTGCTTAAACTCACAGTTCTGTTGATTTGATTGTGTAATAATTCTGGACGTTGTTGTCGTGAATTCGGGATAAAATTTAAAGTTCACGCCTTGGGTGGGATTTTGCAGTTGTAATAATGTTCTGTGAAATCTTTAGGGTCTCAAGTGCTTAGTTTGAAATTTCAGTTAGGTTGAGGGCTTTTAATTGCTTCAGGCTGGCCTTTTTGGAGTAAAATCTTGTTGTATAAGTGGCCGTAACAATACATAAAACGATGAAATGGTCGGCGAGAATGCAAATGCTCGTGTACGTAGTCCTAATAAAACTGCATTGTTCAGCCGCCTCCCGTATGTCAAGATTGTCATCCGGATAGACGCCAATGCGGCCCCCTGCATAAATTGAAGGCTTCGCAGCCGCAACGCTGCCGGGAATTTCCCTCAGGGTTTTCAACACAGAAAAAACTGGATTCATCTCCCACTTCCAATACTTCATCTATAATTCAATATTCGCTATTACCTCCGACGACTATTTACAATGGTAATTTACGCGACTAATTCGCCGTACGTACACTTGCATGAATAATGGCTGATTTTCATTTGAAAATAAAAATTTCAGCGGCACTTTCTGCCGTAATGTGTGCAAATAAAACCGAGTATAGTATGCGTCGAAACTAAGGTACATTTGCATCTAAATTAGAAATCTAGCTCTGACAAAAAGTAAATAAAACAAGGATTAGACCAACTGCGAGTTTTAAAGTTTTTTTCTAGGTTTGGAGATTAGTTAAGTAAATAATATGACGCAGTCGTATTCAAAGTAAATCATTGAAATTATTCAATATTACTTGTCGTCTAAAACATAAATCACAAAAGCTCTCCAAAAGGCGTAAAAATACTAAGTCATCAATCCATATTACAGTGACAACATAGTTTATTTTCCTGTTTGTAAAAATCGGAAATCGACTGAAGTTCCCACTAGACAATCTTGTAAGTTTATATTAAGTTAGGAAATCGTTTAAAGACTACCACGGCGGCGCTCAGACGTCGGGTATCGATGCTTTCTTATTTAAGCCAAGTTTCCGGACTTAGAATTCAATAAAGCAGCCAACGGAATTTACTTCTCTTTGACTAAATAGCTTAAAAGATTAATTAAGATAAAGTTTCATCGGATCCGGTTAATGTTATAGCGTAAACACTTTAATTTTGCTTCAAATAAGTTTGTGCATTAGGATTGAACAAGTTGTAAGTCCATAAACAAGCTTCATTTAAAATTTCTGGGAACATCTCTAGCGTGTTGCCATTTTTGTTGGAAAAAAGTCTTGTACCGAGTTAAAGTAATTTTGTGCAAATGAAAATACTGAGTCAAAGTTACTTGGTTGTTTTTTTTTTTTATGTTGAGTTAGAGAAAAAAAAAAAAAAAAATTTGAAACTATTTATTGCATGAATTATTTAAGTTTTTTTACATACATTTTATATGGAAGTGCTCAATCTTTTTTTCAAATAAGATTAGGTGCACTTCCTTTTATATTTTTGGGTTGCTCGCAGGACCTACACGCAGTCCTCCTCCATTCTGAATTTCCCCACGGTAAAAAAAATGCTTAAGTATGCCTTTTATCTGGTGAGACTTCCGGCCTTCAAGCTTTTTGGCAACATCCTTTGGCAGTTCATTCAGAATGTTAGGAAGAGCATACGCCCAGGTCCTCCTACCGTAGTCATTACTGACCCTTGGCAATTTAAATAAAGGCAAATTAGACAATTGACGAACAAAATTTGGTCTGCTTGTTTTCCTTAGTTTGCTTATGTGTTCAAAGTAGTCAGAGGTAACAGCCACTCTGACCTTATCATAGATATTACATACCCTACAGTAATGGAATAACTCATAAGCGTGTTTAAATTTGAGTTTAATTTTGTATAATAATAATAATAATAATATTCCACAATTATCACACAACGCCATCTAGTCCCAAGCTAAGCAGAGCTTGTGTTATGGGTACTAGACAACTGATAAACATACTTATATATTTCTAAATACATACATATTATAGATAAATTACACCCAGACACAGAACAAATGATCGTGCTCATCACACAAACATTTGTCCTGGGTGGGAATCGAACCCACGACCTCCGGCATAGCAGTTAGGGTCACTAACCACTAGACCAACAGGCCAGTCACTATTATTATATTATGGTAACATCATCATCATGGTGGTTATGCTATTATTATTATGGTACTATTATTTTTAGTAATCGTATTTGTATGTCATATATCTTTTTGAGATAAGTTTTATAAGTTCTTCCATAACTAGTTATACCATAGCTTATTACAGAGTCGGCCAATGCCATGTACAACAATCGTAATGTTCTATATGGTAATTTGTTTTTTAATAAGCGCAACTTGGACATAATACTTCTGAGTTTATTGCACACAGAGTCCACATGTGGACCCCAGTTAAATTTATGATCAATCTTAAGTCCAAGATAGACATGTTCCAGAGTTTAGTAGTCGCTTAATTTCTGGTAAATAAATAAATTAACTGTCTGTATTTATTAAACGGACGCTTTGCGCGTTATGTAACATGTCCGATAATAGTTAGGTTACAAACAAAAATTAAAGACTCCAAAAACTGTGTATGTATGGAACAGGTATATAGCATGGACCGATTATTTAATGTCCATGAGCAAAGACGTGTAACTGGTTACATATAGCATATTAAGCATGTACATAAAAAAACCCTATAGAGGTAAAAAAGCTTTTACACCCGTACCTCTTTGGGATCTTGCCAGCCTATTACCACCGCCTGATCCTCATTCTCGTTGGTCCTCGATTAGTGTGGATTAGGTGCAAAGTGCAATACGTTTGTGCACATTGCACGATTGCATTGTCATCGCATTTCAGCCGTGCGAACGTGACCCCATCTTCAAGTAATCCTGGGACACCTGCTTTTCACATCTTCATTTCCTCTGCGGCTACATTTATTTGATGAAAGCTGTTGTTATACCTGTTATGGTGCTGGTATACGGGTTTAAGTGATATTGGATGGAAACTCGGAAATGGTACAAGTTCCTTGTGTTAGATTTTATTTTATAAAATGAACTTTGATGAATAGACACTTTATACAGGTTCTGACTTAGAAATCTAAAGCGCTTGTTAACATCTTCTATCTTCTATATCCATATAAATAAAAAGAGAAGTCCTGACTGACTGACGCCCAGCCCAAACCCTTGAATCTAGAAAGCTGAAATTTTGCACCGAGGTTCCCTTTATAATGTAGACAAGGAATAAGGAAGGATTTTTCGAAATTCAACCCCTAAGGTAGTAAAATAGGGGATGAAAGTTTGTATGGAAAATCTTCATATTCACGCGGGCGAAGCCGCTGGCAAAAGCTAGTAGTTTATATTTACTACTTAACATAACATCACGCCTGTAATCCCCGAAAGGTTAGGCAGACTAGATGCACCACATCTCGCTAGTTATGTTACGTCCCATGTAATAAGAGGCGAGCCTATTGCGATCAAGCAGGTACAGACCTAGACTCCGTGGCAAGTACTGAGACATTACTAATGGAAAAACTCAATAACACTTTGTCCGACCCGGAAATCGAACCCGGAACCTCATGCACAGCAGTCGTACTTGGTACCACTAGACCAACGAGGCATTTACAACTTCTCATTTATAAAAACTCAATTACAAACCGCGCTGATGCACATTTTAATTGCGGATTAAAGACAGAAAATCCTCAGAATTGCAGCACTATCTTCAATTAACATGATATAAATGCATCTCGAGTGCACAATGAACAAAAACAGAGCACTCAGCCGTCCGTTGCAAATATTTGCCAGAGTTATAAATAGGGGCTTTCATACGATGAAAAAACGTGGCGTTGCACGACAAATCGCGTGACGTCGGGATGAGCGGACGCATCGATCGTGACGGTGGAACGTAATCATTTTCGAGTTACTAGGTCTAGGTGAAAATGGCTAAGTGGGACGGTTTTAGAGCGACGCGTCGTCCGCGTTTTAGGGTTGAACGTTTAGGTTTAAGTTAGCTTTTAACATAATAGCTGAGATGCGTAATATGAGCTTCATAGTTTTAGAAAACTCTCAAGTTGTGCATGCAAGCATGGTTGTGAATTTAAACCATAAAAAAATATGTTTATTTTAATTATGTCATTATTTACTTTTTTTGTGACGGTGACATGTAATCATTTTCGAGTTACTAGGTCTAGGTGAAAATGGCTAAGTGGGACGGTTTTAGAGCGACGCGTCGTCCGCGTTTTAGGGTTGAACGTTTAAGTTTAAGTTAGCTTTTAACATAATATCTGAGATGCGTAATAGTTTTAGAAAACTCTCAAGTTGTGCATGGTTGTGAATTTAAACCATAAACTATGTTTTATTTTTTTATTTTAACCATGTCATTATTTATATTTTTGTGTCGGTGACACGTAATCATAAAATGGCTAAGTGACACGGTTTTAGAGCGGCGCGTCGTCTGCGTTTTAGAGTCGAACATTTGCTTTACGGGTTTTAGTTAGCTTTTTAAACTAGATGCGTAATAAAAGCCAGATTTTAGAGAACACCTAGTTTGCATGAAAACTTTCAATTTATGTGAATTTAAACCATATAAAATGAAAAAACTCAATTAACCATTAATTAACAATATTTTTTGCGACGGTGGAAGGTAATATTATATTATGCAAGCATGGTTGTGAATTTAAACCATAAAAAAATATGTTTATTTTAATTATGTCATTATTTACTTTTTTTGTGACGGTGACATGTAATCATTTTCGAGTTACTAGGTCTAGGTGAAAATGGCTAAGTGGGACGGTTTTAGAGCGACGTGTCGTCCGCGTTTTAGGGTTGAACGTTTAAGTTTAAGTTAGCTTTTAACATAATATCTGAGATGCGTAATAGTTTTAGAAAACTCTCAAGTTGTGCATGGTTGTGAATTTAAACCATAAACTATGTTTTATTTTTTTATTTTAACCATGTCATTATTTATATTTTTGTGTCGGTGACACGTAATCATAAAATGGCTAAGTGACACGGTTTTAGAGCGGCGCGTCGTCTGCGTTTTAGAGTCGAACATTTGCTTTACGGGTTTTAGTTAGCTTTTTAAACTAGATGCGTAATAAAAGCCAGATTTTAGAGAACACCTAGTTTGCATGAAAACTTTCAATTTATGTGAATTTAAACCATATAAAATGAAAAAACTCAATTAACCATTAATTAACAATATTTTTTGCGACGGTGGAAGGTAATATTATATTTTTTTGGCTTACCTATTAGAAAACCTACCTATAGGTGAAAATCGATAGGTGGGACGTTTTTAGAGCGACGCATATCGTAGGCTGTTTCAGGGCTAAGCGTTATTTTTCTTACCGGTTGGTCAAATTGTATAATTTTTGTATTGTTTCTGAGAAAACATGATTTAGAGCGTAATGGTGTTAGAAAACTTTAAGTCTTGAAAGATTCTTAAGTGTTACGTAAAGTATATATTTTGTAGGAATAGTAAAGTGTTCAAAATTTTTGAAATATTCGTAGTCTCAAACAGAATAATTTACACACTTTTTTGATTGATTAAAAAAAAGAACTTTAGTAAGGGAATCTATACATTAAAATTTTAATAGTCTTAGGTCATAAATTAATACCTACTATCAATCAAAACAGTTCACAGTAACACAATTAATTACTAAACAGATGAGACCTTAAGATAATTCATTAGAGTAATTCACCGTCAATTCCTTGGGAAGTAAACGGTGGACAAGTGAAATGTAATCAAAGGGTACAAATGTCTATCTGCCAACAATTCAACTGACATCTGCTTGGAACTCTTGTTTAATTAAACAAACACATTTTGATCTGTTAACCCTTTACGCGCTCAGGTTATCAATTGTTTGTGTTACGGGTAACGAATGTGTGGACGTGATGATGGGAAGTTTATTTTATTGGGACTTTGTTGGGTTTTATTCGTTAATTTATTTGACTCTTGTGACTCATTGAAGTTTCAGATAAAAAAAAAAATGTTTACAAACACCAAAAAAGCATGTTGAAGTGGTCACATCATTTCAACTTTTTTTAGTGTTGTTACATATGAGCAGAAAATGCAGTTACAGATAGATTGACAAAAGAAAGAAGAAGAGATTGAAAGTTGTAAGCAGCATCATTTCTCTTCCTGTGACATACATAACGCGGTATTCTACTACTATACTTGTTCAAGTTCCGGGTGAACTTTATATTATTATAGATTTAAGGAAAATTGTATTTAACGTTATACCTTATAATTATGAATAAAAAAAATATTATTATTGTTATGTATAGTTTGTGCAGGAAAAATACATAGCTTAATTACAACAAAAATAAAGATAGTTAAGATTTATACTAATAAGATGAATCGAAACACCCTTACATATCCTGATTCATCATCATTCCCTTACCATATCACCCTTTACCCAGTTTACCCATCGATTCACTCAAACCCCTCCACAATCATACTCAAAACTCTCCTCACGAGATTTGTCACTCAAAAATCGAGTCACAAAAAAATCGCGTCACAATAAAATCGAGTTACAAAAAAAAACAATTCAAACCAAACTCGGTCAACTTTGCCCACATTCTTCAATAGAACGTTATAGTTTGTATCAATTAAGCGTTAAAGTTAAGCATCAGATAGGCATGCGCGTCGAATAGCCCATCCGAGTGGACGATTCGGAGGAAATGGCGCAGAAAATTGCGCGCCGCCTCACGTGGACGCAATATCCTACGACGGCTACCAATTATGCAGATTATGTCGCCGACGATACACTTATTACAAACGTTACTTAACTGTACTTTGATCAAGTTGATGTATGGGATGAGAGTCTCAGTGCTGTAACTAAGGCTTGTTTGTTTTGAGATAGAAAATGGGAAGGATTTTTTATTTATTAAAAAGAAACATAGTGTCAGTCATAGTGAGTAGTGAGTAGTGTGTGGTATGGCCAGATGTATGAATGTGGACGAAGCAAAAGAGTATGTAAGGATCGTAGCAGATGGCGTTCTGTGGTTTCTGCCTGCCCCCATGAGAAAAGTGCGTAAAGTTTATGTATGTTATTTGTGTCTCACTACACAAATAACATACCTACATAAACTTTACGCCCTTACATTCATTAAACTTATATGCTATACATAAATAATACTATCAATAAATATAACTTAAGGACTTAGGCAGTGGTTGGAAAGTAGACGTAGATTTTTGTTATTGTAAGCTAAGATGGACTAGACTGGTTACATGACGAGTAATAGAGAATTATGGACATGCTGCGCCGCCCCTGAATAAACTGAGATAAGGACCAGAGAATAATGATAAACCAACGTTATGCTTCACTCTACGAACTTTTTTAATAAAACAGCTTTAGATATTTGGGTTATGATCATCACACAAGTTTACATTTTTAACCAAAAAAATTAAGATGAAGGCAAAATATGAAGATCTACATGAGACAATTTATTAACCATTGGCAAAAACTCAAACAAACTCTCAAAATATAAAAAAACTAGCTTTTGCCAGCGGCTTCGCCCGCGTGAAAATGACGATTTTCCATACAAACTTTCATCCCCTATTTAACTCCCTTAGGGGTTGAATTTCGAAAAATCCTTCCTTATTCCTTGTTTACATTATAAAGGGAACCTCTGTGTAAAATTTCAGCTTTCTAGGTCCAAGGGTTTGGGCTGGGCGTTGATGAGTCAGTCAGTCAGTCAGTCAGTCAGTCAGTCAGGACTTCTCTCTTTATTTATTAGAAGAAGAAGAAGAAGATCAAATTACAAAAACATTAATCAGCGGTCAAACTTAAAACCACCACGTCTCAGACGTGCTGGTTATAAAAATGTAGATAACAGCAACACGTGGACTACTGTAAGATGTTTAGTGTACGTGCATATGTGAGCCGAGGGGCAATCTGCATAATGAGAAGTCGGAGGTTATTGCGCGGATCGGACCAAGTCGGCAATTTCCCGCCTCGATTGTTATGGAGACTGGGAATGCACACATTGATTCCTATAGCCCTAGCTGGGTTATTTTTAGATACACTTGCGGAGCCTGTGAAGGTGGGCTAGGGACACTACTGTGGACTTTTGAGATTGCTTCGAAGAGAATATGCAACTTTGCCCAATGATAAATTAAACTAGGTATATTAGTTCAAACTATGTAAGCTGGAAGGGACATGGACAGGCACGACACGCAAACAGTTCAGTATACATCAAACATTTTCATCGGAAATTTTAAAAAAACGTTGGTCGAAATATACCCATACATTTTGACCAACGTTTTTTATAAATTTTTCTGTGTGTCGGGTGTCGATTTCTCCAGTAATAAGTGTAATAATCTTGGGTCGATGTTTGCCATAAAAGGTCAAAAATAATAATGAGGTCAATTGCTTTCCTGCATGCACGGGTTTAAAAAAAGTATCCTCCACTTACCAACAAAAAAGAAGGCTAAGGGCCGGTTTCACCACTTGCTGATAAGTCCCTGATAGCCTATCCGGAACTTATCTGCCAGATAAACTACAACTTTTGATAGCATTATCTGTCAGATAACTGTCAGATAACTATCTGACACTTTATCCGTAACCGGTGAAACTGGGGGTAAATCTATTTAAACGCGATAATATGTGATACAGATGTTAGAGCAACATAGCACACTCTAGTCACGTACCTCCTCCCCAAACGCTCACATTTACCGATTGCCCACTACAGGAGCCAAGGCATTTGCTTTACGGGCTACGATCCGCGACTGTATATCGCTAAATAATATCATAGCCCGTATTATAGCTCCCCATTATTTAGAAACCTTGAAACTAAACATATATTTAAAGTTACATTACACTCATATTAGTACGAAAGTTAATGTTCGATTCTGGTCCTAACGACACAACCGATTAGGTACACTTTTCTGGTGAGAAAACCAGGACCTTGAGTCGGCGACCTTTTCTTTTTTAAATCCGTTCCGTATAAATAAATAATGGGCTGCGGACGTCTTTATTTCACGACACCGAAGGTAAATAGCATTCTCTATCAATCAACCTTCGGGTCGTACATAATTTAGTGAAGGACGACTTCTCTCCGGACTTGAGAAAGTTCTTCGTCATATTATTGAAGTGTTGTTCTTGCTCATCGCAAACTCCGGCTACCTCATCTGTCGCGCCGTTCCACATTTTCCTTTACCTTTTTGCTGTATTTTACGGTGTTTCTTTATTCATTCATGTGTTCTGAAAGTTTGGATGAAACTACTTTAGATAGGACGTTCTACTGAAAGTTGGGTGAGTAGAAAACTCGTAAAAACTGTACCTTACTATTATGAGTGACGAACTTATTTCCGGTTCAGTTAATTAATTTAGGTTTTAGCTACTCGCAGAAAAGTTTTATCTCATTTTTATTTTAATAGCCTGTGCTGCTACACTTGGCAAAGGTCCAAATTCCTGCCATGCCTCCTCGGACTAACCCTCGCGGTACTCATCCAGATCGTCTTGACTTGTCTTGTCTCCTTTTGAATAGAAAATAAATTTAAAATTAATACATGCATTGCCTAATATTAATTGATTACCATCACGATTCAGTTACAGCAAATAGTTCAACGATGCAATCGTGTCTATTTAAGTAATCCTCCACGACCAATAAATCTCACCACAATCAATACTTACCATTATACTCCCATTCAATCGCAATACAAAAAATATTGTGAACATTGGCGGCATCGTTTACTCGGTTGACATGGCCCCAATTACCTGCCGATTGATGGCAACTGCCATCAACCTACAGCAGATCAAGTTCCGACCACTTGGCGCCCGTTCCACCCCCTGACGTCTTTCTTATCCCCCTTCACAGTCCGCCAGACGTATTTGACAGATTTGCCCCAAACCCGAAAGATTTTATTGACCGGTTATTATTTTATTTTATGGACATTCACTCTTATTTCATTGGCCCTAAGATGAAGTTACAGTTTTTGTCGCTCGATTATTGGAGCAAATCTTTGGTCACATCTAACGTTTTTATTGAATCGAATTCGGTGTAGATGGCTTATGGGATTGTTTTGAACGAGGTGTAATACGAGTCTTATATCTGTAACGTAATCGGTTCTGGATTCGAGTAACTGATTTGTACCCGTTATTTTCTTTTCGTTAAATAAATCTGAAACTAGTAGTGATTTAAAAAAAGAAGCGAGGAATAAAATTGTCACCTCACAGAATATTGCCAGCAGCATAAACGAATCAAGCGAAATATAAACTAAAAGGAACAAACAAAATACTGGGAAATGTTCCGAAGCGTGTCTTACAGACCGTTCAACGATATTGAATTGGATGAAAATAAAAACTAAAGTAGTGTCCTGTAGAGTTTTCGATCAAAGAAAATTACGCTAGGCGGGGAGTGAGACGGGCGCTTGGTCTTTTCTCCGGAGCCGTTGCTCTGGAGCTCTATAAAATCCCTTTCCTCGCAACATATCGTTCTTTTCTCCCCAAATTGCGGCTGTCCCGACGCGGCAGACACGTCCAGGTAATAACGCAATAAACCACTGAGAGCTTCCCCCTGGAAAAGCGATCGAGTTTTCCTTCAACCTTTCGAAAACGAGTTGTTCCTCGATTTTCGTAGATGCAGCGGTGCGAGCGTTGGAAAACTAACCTTATTTTGTGATTGTTTGTGTTGATTTTGCCGGGATTGGAGTGGTCTCGAGTGAGTGGTGTGCAATCGGTCAGGTTGCCTGACCGCGGGCGCGTTTTTCGCGGTACGCCCGCTTCAGTGTGGCCATCACTTTGTGTAATTGAAAACTCGATGTGCACTTGTACGGAACACCCGTTTACAAATAAATCTTTTACTGTTAAACATATACAACCGGTTAGAATCAGGCTGTTTACATAATATTACTTACTTGCTGGTGAGTGTGTTCTATTTTTACCCGACTGCGGCGAAGCCCAAAAGGAGGGTTATTTATGGAAATATTTTAGATAGTTATGATTGTATTGTATTTGCTGTAATATGTGTTAAGACATTTATTTGACTTGTCAGTTCGATTTAATGAGTTAACAAACCAAAACATTTAACTATGTATACCTTAATTTAATTTATGCAAGCATAATAAAAACGAAGATACGAAATATATATAATAATTTCCATACGAAACTCTCATTAGCTGAATTATTACAAATAAGACAAAATATTGAAAACATCCGATGCTCACATCGGTTTTAGATTAAGTTAACTTCAATACGGGACGTAAAAACAATAAGAAAACATCCCTCTCGTGATGCGGCGAACTAATCCTATTGTTGTACTTGCATTTCAGTATTTCTCGACACAAAACAAACCCTTAGGTACCTTTATTTTGTTGTTTTTTTTCATCGTTTCTCGTACAAGTCCGCGTCTGGTTTAGACCATTAAGTAATCTCCTTGTCGGCTTCGAAAACGCTGGCTAATGCACCTCTAGCAAGTTACGGCTGCAGTGTTCCTAGAATCAGAAAATACGAACGATTTTTTTATTACTAGCCAGTACGTTAATGGAACACTGCTGCTGGTCCGACAGAAAAGAGCTGGGTTTGGTAACCGACAAATACAACTGCTGTTTTTATTTTTTTTAATTTCGATTGTGAAAAATACATATTATTAGAGAGCGAATTAGGACTATACCCAACAGTGGAGCAATACAAGCTGACTATACCGGAAAAATACAATATTACTTCAAACATATTTTCTCATTCCACACATTCCCATATTCGATCCAAACTTTGAAACATTCCTCAATATATTCATAATAACGTGAGAACACATCAATAATCCTTCGATATTGACAGACTCGGTTCATAAAAACAAGTGGGGTTACGAAGAAAGAAAATATAACTGTATTCAGAAAGGGGGAAAAGGAAAGTGGGTATAAGTTCAATAATGGTGTTTGTTGCGTACGACCGTCGGGTAAATAAACTGGGTATAACTCCACCATTGGGCTTTTATAGTCGCGAGGAAAATCGGATTTTAATAATAATTAAGGGTCGCTTTGTCAACTGCTCCTTTTAATTTTGATGAATAAAGAAAATTATTTATTTGGCGGCGTTAGCGCTTACCGTGATTTATTCACCAATTTACGGACGTTTATAAGGCATCGCCCTCCCCAAGAGAAATATCTTTTTCATAATTCTGTGAGTTTGACGCCGACATTAGCACTGCGCTTGGAGAAGTTACAATTAATTTGTTGATAAAATACTGAATTTTTATTACTTGTTAATTGTTGCACTAATATTTAAAACAAAATGGAGGCTTCGTAGCAGGTGGCGTTTTGTAGATTCTGCCTCCCCCCATGGGAAAAAGGCGTGAGTTTATACATGTATATATTTGTATGTATATTTTATCAATAATTTAGAAAATAATTCTTGATGGTGTCGGTTTTTTTAGTTTTGATGATTTTGTCTTCATTATTTTTATTTTTTGTTTCAGGTATGTACACCTTTTGTTAAATCCAAGACTTTTTGGGTGAGTTCAAACGTTCAGAGTTATTGGAACTACTACTATTATACTATCAAATTATAGTACGAAAAGCCCAAGTTTTACAAGCCCTATTTACGAGTCAGAAATAGTCATTTATTTACCTAGAATGAACACCAAACAAACTTTCCCTCTTAATAGTATTAATATAGAAGGACGTGAATTTCACCGATACAAAAGGATTACAGCATTATTAAACTTGTAAAATTATTTCTCGTAGAACTTACACCGTAGCCCGTAGCCGCGTAGCGTTCGTAGCTGCGTATCGTTCGTAGCTGCGTAGCGGTGTAGCTGCCACCCTCATCCGTAGTAAATCTTTTAATCTCTTTACAATGGTCCAACGTCATAAATTTGACATCTGTGACTTTTTTATTACGATATTCGAAAACGTGTCCCTCCCAACGGTATGATAAAATCGTGTTTTATGGACGCGGACCCCGTCAGTTCATTATTTTATCCCGTAGAATCGATTAAATTGGCGCTTTTAACATAAAATTACTACGGACCATCGAACTTGATTCAAATGCTACATTATCAAATCCCCGTTCTTAATAAATCGAATCGCGAATATTCGAGCGCTGAAAATGCAAAACTAAATATTACTTGCAAGTTGGCAAGTACAAACATCGTCCAAAACATACAATTTCAGTTGCATCAGCTATCAAATTACTCGGAGCAAACGAATCGATTCCTGCCGTTAACAAAAGCAAGGAAAATTCAGACGTGCCATGAATAAGTAATTTCTTTTAAACGCTATTGTTAAATAAACATTTCTAAGATATTTTTAATGCATAAAAAATGTTTTCAATGAACAAAAGCTTCAGGTTACATTGTGATTTCAATACATTTTCGTTCGCAAGTGATCCTGTTTTGTAGTCGGGAGGGCTCGGGTCTTCCGATGAATAGATAATATCCATCTAGCTAACTGTAGTCCTATCATGAATTGGCAACTTTGGAGAAAATGGTAAAACGAAATAATATTTCTTTAGTATTTTTTGTCATCTTCAGACGGTCTGAGATGAAAGAGGTTTTAATGAACATGCTTCGGAGTCATTTATAAAGACTCATAACATTCTGAAGGGGCCATACATGTAAGTACTGGTACTTCAGAGTTTGGTGGAAGAGTGTCTTGAATATAATGGTAATACGAACCAACCTATTTATATAACTTATAAATAGACTGAGTTTTACTGTTCTTTCCTTATCGTGTGGTTAATGTCGAAATTCGAAATCGTACAAAGGTTTTCGATATTGGAAATCGCGTTACGGGACTCAAATGGAGTTGGGCAGGACACCTAGCAAGGCACAATGATGACAGGTGAACTAAGGCTGTCACCGAGTGGCGTCCAAGAACTGGCAAAAGAAGTGTGGGTCGTCCAGCGGCGAGATGGGCAGACGACATAGTTACCATCGGGGGAAAAACCTGGATGAGGCTGGCACAGGACCGTGGAGAATGGCACAAGAAAAGGGAGGCCTATACCCAGCAGTGGGTGAATTTAGGCTGTGGATGATGATGATGATGATGATGATGATGAATGTCTAACCTGGTGTTAGTTTTTATACCTCTGACTTGCCTTTACATGTCGTCGAGAAATATCTCCTCCTCAGGCATGCTGGTTTCTTCACGATGTTTTTTATTTTGATAAAGCATGATCCAATAAAACAGAAATGCGCGTCTTGGGTTCGAACTTGAGACGTATGACTTGGCAGTGCAATAGTCACACCGCTAGGCTATCATTGCTTTGTGCTGTTAAAAGAGTGTATTATAAATTTTAAATTTAACACAATACATTCAAAAAATACAAATCCAAGTTTATTTTATAGTTTTTAATTAATTTAATATATTATCTAATTTGGTCAAGTTTATGTTTTGGCGAAAACGTTTTGCAAAACCAATCCAAACCCTAAATAGTTATTTTAAAGCTTTATGTCAGACTTTATTATTACAAATATGAGCACCAAAGACAAGTAAGCTTCTACGTTAAAAAAATAACTAGAAGCCCGAATAAATAAACTGCCGCTTCTCGAAATATATTATTATGTTCACAACATAATAAGAAATCTATTACAACATTTCCTAACACGAGTACCTAGTACATTTGATTCGAAACGAGCAATTTGGAGCATCTTCAAACAAAGTACTACTATTATGACATTACTTTTGAATAAAATAACAGACAAACCTACTTTTTATACAGGGTGTTGGGTAGTTATTCGCTGACGTCAGTCATAAAACGTTACTCAGCGGCCATTATGCCAGCGTTACCTAGTTACTCAAGAACTTTGCCGTAACAAAAACACACTCACAGATATTGCGACACTCTTAATACTGATTTTCTTTTCTTTCCCCCAACTGGAGCATTTTTATGCTCATCCTTAGAACTTTTGCAATCCAGTTATATCAGCTGTGAAGAGCAAAGCAAATACAAAAACTTTTTTCGGCTTAATCTCCGCGTTTTAAGGATATTCATTGAAATTTCACGGGTTGCTTTAAATAATCCACGGAGACGTTATTCCTGTTTATATACGATTTTAAGTAACTTTTCCACGCGTCTCTCGTAAGCTCTTACACGTATAAAAGAAATTGAGAGTTTTTTATCGTAGGAATATAAATGAAACTTTCCCCCGAGGTTTGTGGACTCCGATTTTGTTTACGAACTTCCAGAAGTGTACTCAAGTAAGTTTTATTAGATGTTAATAGTGGTTAAATATGTATTTTGTAACTAATTAATGTTCTTTGCTCCAATTTAGAAATATTAATTAATCGTGAAACAAATTAGCTGATGTAATAATAAACGAGCAAACATCTGAGAGCTGTGAGACTGTATTGTCTCCAAAATATTTGTCGAAGTATTTTTGACAAATAGCTGAGTTAAATAATTCGTTGGTGTAACGATTCTCTCACACACAGTCAACGTCTCGGCGCGTAGGGAATTCTTATCTTACAAACGCAGCACTTTGATTATGAAGGAGAGGAATATTTAAAGAAGCTTTCGCTTGCTTTGTGTTATTCCCCGACGCATGTGCAAAATTTATGTATGAAATATGAGCAAGCATTACAATGTGAAAGTATCTTTTTACGTGTGTTACTATTTTTTTATTCTTTGTTACTATTTCTTATTTTTCTTGATGTGATTTTTCTCCAAGTTACTTTATGTTTATCTTTGCCATTTCCTTGTCTACCTTTGTATAGGTAACAGTAGGACCTCGACCGGAGTGAAACCTCTGAGAAACTTATTCCGGTCATTGAAATCGGGCCTGATTCGATCGCATCCCGGCTCATTCCTATCACTTATTCATCAGGCCATGAATACTTAAGTCAATTTACGTGTCGTAAGCTAAGCAACAGCCTCCTTGCCTTAATGATATTGCAGTAACAGTGATGTGTCTGTTGGTTAATAGACTATCAATTTCTAACGTTTAAATACATAATATATTTAACATGAAGAAGGAAAGTCGTATTTGTCTACTTTCTTTACATAAGTGATGAGTCCTTTAATTCAATTACTTAGATATGCTGAAGTTTAAATTTATCTTAGTTATGGCCACAATAAACATGAATGTCTACGGTTGTTTAAGAAAGTCAGTTGAAATGCAGTGTTCATTTAAATCCTGTTGTAGAAGATTCCATTGCTTGAATAGTGTAAGTTTAAGAGACAGTTGCAGGACTTTGAAACCACTCAATTTGGACTCCAAAACTACTTAAACCGTGGTTAAGTTAGGATTAAAGTTCCCCAAAGAATCTTATTTTTAGACGGTGTACCTACACGCTATACACATTTACGACTGGTGTTTTTGATCTTTATAGTAATTCTTTCATTAATATCGGTACATGGAGGCCTTAATCGTAAAGTTCACAACATTTACTACATTTTGGGAATTGAATGAGCCTCCTAATACGTAGCTATTCGGTATAGTTCAGTAAATGGACCTCTATGTATGGATGTATTATTATTGTTCGCCGTTTTAGTAAAAAGGTTCTGTTACTTTTTATTTGGAGTCGGTGCTCCCTTATCCATTAGAAGCGAGATTAGGAGTACCTCTGAATGCTTACTACTAATTTCAAATAATCATTTAATGCAATTTGGCTTCTTAGAAGGGTCAGTAGCAACTATTAAGCTTAGCAATACAGACTCTTGACCCTAAGGCCATTGAACAGGAAGGGCTAAACTAGAAAATTAAGATATAGGTATGTCCTTTAAATTGTGTACCTACAACTTCAATACGAACTCCATTAATTTAAACTATGCTATGCTCAGTTTAAAAACTACACTCAAAATTCCAACCTTATTTTTGTACACGTGTGGACAAAACTAAAATAAAAATGCACTCGAAAATACGAAAGCTAATCATCGCAGTCCGTTTAAAATATAACTTACTAACTATTTCATACGTGCTGGGACTGTGCAAACTTTTTAATTTTAGTCTAAGAGCTACATTGTTGGAGCTCACCGCTCATACATTTTTTATTGTTTCGATGAGCTGTCGACCGGGACCGGGACTACAGATATTCGTCAGGAGTTGCCTCTGTCTTTCAAAATAATGTTTTTTTTCTCTTTGTTTACCATCAATCAGCGTCCTACTAAATATTATAAATGTAAAAGTTTGTGAGGTTGTTTGGGTGTCAATGTGATGATGGGGCCGGACAGTGTGATGATCCCGTGGGACAATATCGAACTCCACGCGTGCGAAACCGCGGGAATAAGCTTGTTATAAGCAGGTATATTATGTTAGCAAGTGATTGATATACAGTGTAAATACTTAATTAAATCCCTTGAAAATCTACATTTTTTTTAAATTGAGGAGCTGTTCAGATACCAGGCATTTAGAATTGCAAGATAGTGTTTACTGAATATTCATCGCAACCCAATACGTCATTGTTTTCACTACGGCCGACGAGCTGTCGATGTACCAGGCGTCCAGAGCTGTGAGGTGTCAGGTGGCTGCAGTATGCACGTGCCAGCGTTCATTAGTGGACAGGTGCGTCTGCAATTGGAATCTAATCCCAGTGCTTTACTCCCGGAACAATGTTACGTTGGACGGTAATTGACAGGTGTTTCGAATACGTTCTCATCTTTGATGGTGCGTTCACTGCGGTCTTGCGGATGCTGGGGTTTGATGTGTTATTCTAGTTTGCTTATCCATATTAGTGTAGAAACAGTTTTGCTCTTAGCAAATCTCATAATTTGAAATATATTCCTAAAAAAATTAAGTTATTTATTTATATCAAAAAAAAATCTCACGCTACCAGTTAGAGATTGGCTGAAATGATTTTCCGAATTCAATTTCTGCTTCTAACCTTTAACAAACCTCATTATATAAAATTAATTTCAATGACATTTATATTATATAATAGGCCTTTGATCAGTAGTGGGACAATACGGGCTAAATAAAATAAAAATAAAACAATTACATTTTTTTAAAACGTTGCAGCCCACTATGAATTTCTCCTGAATCGTGGACGCGTTTACATAAATTTAAACTCACTTACACAACCCAGACCCGAAACATAATTTGTTCCGTGCGGGGATCGAACCCGCGACATGCAGCGCAGCAGTCTAATCGTTCAGCCACTGCATCAACCTTTAAAAAAACTTAAATCATTTAAAAATATTTAAAAAAACTATTATTATCTTGCGCTGGTGCGCATTTAGCACAGAACATAATTATACTCTAACGAGGCATTTAGACCACAGTCATGACATATAAGTTAGCATTCAAACTTGAACTACCCACAACCCCGAACGTATCAAGCACAAAACTTCAGTACGGGCTTTTTAAAACAAAAATCGCACACTGCCTAAGGGGCGAACACATCAGCGACACTAGCATGCGACATAGCGGCAAGAGATCTAAGGGCAGTCGCGCCGTGAAATTTGTCGTTTGACACCTCCGCTCCAGCGGGCCGCGCGTGCGACAGCGTTTCCGCTGCGATTATTATATGTGAGCACACGCCTCACCATGTGGAAACGGCCTTAGGGAGTAAACGTGAGTTTGATCTAATATTCACAGTTTGTGCATTGTTCATTGGTATTTTGCTTCGAGTGTTTAGTTATTTTATTTGTTTTTTTAAAGATAATATGATGACAAGAAATGCATGTAATTCAATCAGTTTGATATTCAATGTACAATATCTTGAAGAAAAACCGAAAGAACTTACTTTACATATTTTTAAAATTTCATCATTTCTGTACGAATACTAACTTTCTTTGATGCTTATGTATGTCTAATATATACAATATGTGCATGTTCCTACAATAGTTAGTACAAGCTAGTAGCTATGATACAAGGATAACTAAGACGAAATAAAATATTAGGCCAAAATAGGACATATCTCCGCCTCCTTGTCTTTTACAATCCTTTTCAAGAAATACTTCTACAAACGTTTACTCTCAGCACCTGTCTATGTCATTCTCGCGCTAAAAGATCCTTGTTGTCCTATACCTTCAAAAAACTTCACTAGGTACATTACATCTCACAGTGGCGCCACTTGCTTACGGAAGATGTCAAACAACTGTCAAATCCAGTACATTTTATTTTAGTTCTCGATTTTGTCACGCGCCTAATATCGTGTGCTGTTCTTAATTAGGACGGATGAGGATTTTTTTTCTGACTATGCAGTGGAACGAGATATCGACCGCTAATTAGTAAGTTTCATAAGTTCCACCATGTTGAGTAGATACTTCGTGGAAAATAAGATAACTGAAAATATTATGTGGCTGATTCAATAAATTCGTAAATAGAACAGTCTAAATTTTTAAAACAAAACAAACCATTGATAAGTCGGCATTAGTCTATGAGCAGTGTAGGTGTATGGTACCTGTGAGGTATACCTATTTAATTATCCAATCTCTGGGAGGCTTAGCCTAATAAAATAGCATGTTCTAAGAATTAAATTCGATCAACCAGACGGTACTTATTGGTAACCTAATAAAATAAAATTCCACTCACAAAATGATTCTAGGATTTATGGTAACTAGAAAAAGAAGTCCGTGTCTATTGCATTCTGGAATTCTTTATTATATTCACGCTGTATTCACGACTTAAAATAACAATTCTTCAAAATTGCTGGTTGGAAATAATTGTTCCGATATTATTTAAAAAACAATTTTATAATAGGTAATCAGGTGTAAATACCTGATTATAATAAAATTGTTGTTGTAAGTGTACAAAAGATAAACCATAAATAATATATAGGAGTGCAAAAAAAAACTAATCAAGAAAAATAAATAGGTAACTAACCTCCTTGCATTTTTATAAACAGGTTCATAGCAGAATATTATACAATAGCAAGGCAATTCAAAATAAAAGACGAAAGCCATATTTCCAACATAAAAAAAATGCGTGGTAAAAAAAAAACAAATCAGACGCAAATCTGTTAAAGTGAAATTACCTATGTTAGAAAAATAAATCGTTGAGGGTATAATCATAAAAAGTTTAACTCAGCGTTTGCTAACTAACCATTCTGTCTTCTGTCATGTGTTCAACTAGTTGTTTTATTAATTTTGCATCTTAGCTCTCGCGTATCTCCTAAGTTTCTTCTACTTATATTTTTGTGAAGTTTGTGTTCTCAAAATGGTGTTTAGTCTTCGTGAAATGTTATCCCGTTTGCGGTATACGTATGATGAACGTGATTGCTTGCATGATATTCAGGTGAGGAGAACAAAATATTTGTTAAATACTTATGGTTACAAAGCAGTATCTTTCAATAAATTTGTAATATTTTACCACTTAAAAATTGTGTCTAACCTAAGTTGTTGTCATTAATTATGCAGTTCATCGCAACGTCATCGCGTTGTGGTTTTTTCTGTTGACAATATTTCTGAAACACAAAAAAGTATACGTTACACTGTGTGGTACGTAAACACAACTCAAATTCCTAACATATTCAACCAGATAAATACGAACGCTAAAAGAATGACAACAAAGCATTTCCTAAATATTAATACATTTGAAAATTATTAACAACAATCATTAATAAAATTTATAAGGCTACGTGACGTAATCATATCGGTATAGTTAGCATCATAACCGTTTCATACGTTCACGTAAGCTATAGTTAGGAAAACGTATGGTTTTCGTTCTTCGTCGTGTCATCGCGCGAGTATTAATCATCGAATGGTTATATAGCCTGCCAGCACCTGAGAGGTTACTGTTTCCTCACAATATTAAGGTCGGTAGCACTTTTGTCGGATACAGTATGTGTGAGTTTTGTCTAGTCACTGCGGTGTGTTGTTGTTTTGGTTGGCACGTTACACTACTATCACTTTAAATAGGGGGTGAGCTGTGTTGAAAAGGGGATAATATTTTTAGTATCTTTAGCTTAGGTTGTTTTACTAAGCTTACGCAGTTACTTATATCTGTAATCTGGGTAATTTGTGGCTAATTAAATACATCTTGGATCAATCTTCAGGTTAATCCGCGTGTGTCTAATAGGTATAGCCCGCTTACTTACCTTCACGCTGAGGTAACAAACAAGTTTGTTTAGAGTTTAGATATAGACAACTTTTACCATTTCAAAATTTGTTATGAAGAGCAATATTTCCTAGCACAGGTAATAGGTATATCTCTTCCATAAAAAGAGGTTCCCCTATGTAAGATTTACTGTAAAAGTACCTACTACAAGTTTCTGCAATAAGGTTTTTATATTTATTATGGTCTTCAAACCATCACCATAGTTGTTAGTTAGTCATGTATATCCAGGCTACCATGCTCCACATGATTTTAATTAGTTCCAACCCAATTACAGCCCTGAACGTTCATTTAAGTAGATATTTAGATTGATTAGTTAAGTACGCAACTTCCATATTAAACCAAAATGACAGTTTAATTTGATAATGCGCCTAACTCAGTTAATAAACAGAACGAATCTTGATTCAATTCTCGATAACGATGCTTCTTTTCCCCTTTGTTGTTTTTTTTGCCTAATGTAAATTCTATTTTGTAACAGGAAAATCTTCTAAAAATGGCATCTAATTTCATTATAGTAATTACTGACAGCCTTTGATTCCGTACATTACTTAATGAGTATCTATTTATTTAATAAGATGTAATTCAATGTGTATAGGCAATATAGTGTTTTATTATATCATAATTATACCTAGTGCCTCCAGCGTTTCATACTCACGTTAATTAATTAGTTTCGACAACGTTCACTCTCAACTGTTAATACAAAAATAGATCCGTTCTTGAATATGTAAATAACGTTCATTAGTACGTACATTTCTTTTAATAGTCAGTTCTTAAATTCGTATCAAGGTGCATTTTTTTGTAACAGACACAAACCTATGTTTACTTATTAATTTCCGTCCACCAGTACACACGGATGAAAATCAGTGCCTTTTATTTGTATTGCGCCAGATTCCCACCTGCATTTCCACTCAGGAACAAACTGTAGTTTTGGCGAAAAAAAGCGATCGCAAACATAAATCAAATGGCAGTGGAAGGCCGGAAATTGATACCGTTCTGACGTACCGACTCTGTGTCCCCCTCCATACATAAACTTGCTTAAAATGACATGTATGCGAGCACGAAACGCGACTTTGTATGATCTGTGCGAATCTGAGTAAAAGGGGGAAAAAGTGTAACTTATTGATGTAGGCTGCTAAATCTGTGAAGTTCTGAAGTGCTTTTTAGTTGCTTGGAAAGTCGTAAAAAAGTATCGTTTAATTTACTTTTATCACAGAAAAGTAATTGAAAACATATTACTCGAAAACTCATCCTGAAAATGAGTCCGGTCGCAATCCAGTCTAATCGCTGCAACTGTTTCGCGAACCAATTTTAAATTTTAGTGAAACTGCAGAGGGCATTAAACGTTAATGCACCAACAATATTCCCCGGGACGGGCCATCGTAAAAACTTTGCCCACTAGCCATCCGCCGGTTGCAGCGTAAATACGAGCGTTGTGCACTTTAACATTGTTTTAAAAAGTAAATTTCAATAACGTAAGAAGTTCCGCGACACCCCTGATGGCTTTGTGTTCACGGTGGAATTGATGAATGGCTTTGAACGTTGATCTTGTAATTAATCTTAGTAAAAGTCCCTATTGCTTTCATACTTTTTAATCTTTGTGTTTCATAGCACTTCGTAGTTTATTATGAGCTACTTAGTAAAGTTAATGGTTTCGAAAGTATAACAAATACGTCCTCCATTTTACTTGGCAAAAAGTTTTAATACAGGGGTGTCCTGCCCGAAATGTATCGAACACCACTAGGGTAAGAAAACTGTTATTGTGCAATGTGCAAGCAGGCAATTCACGTCCCAAAGGGTTGTAAGCTTGGCAAGCGCACACATCCGCCGGGGCACAAATTTATTTTTCAACGGGTTAGCCAGTATTGAATTCGGATATTTGTTGTTAACCAACAATTCTTTGTTGTACCCAAATATCTGAGAGAAAGATTTTGAGAGTATATTTACTTACACTTGGTTTTCTTTGCTATTCTCGTAAGTTCCAGATTGATAAAAGCAATTTATCTTCTTGTCTTATTGTTGTTTATTCTCACATTTAATATGGAAATCGTTCAGTAGTCTTATTTGTACAATAACAAATTACATGTTAAGCTTCTTGCTATAAGCCACTACTAAATATTGTATTTGTATCTATTATAATATCTTTACGAACGAGTATTAAATACAGCCATCAATTTCCCAGTCCATCTATAACTAAGCAATAAGTAATCGTCACTTAATTAAATATTAATTACAAATATTATCAATAATTATGGAATTTTAAATAACAACAAAAAAATCCCGCATATTGGTCGAGTACCGAGAACTTTTCCCATCCCTGTTTAATTTGGCATAGTGATGTTTTAAAACAAACGTTACCTATTGGTGCAGTGATTGAACGTTTGTACCGCATACCTGATCTCCATAGATTCACATACTAGCGTATTGTACGTGGTACACAAATCGGTCGCTTGGCCGAGAGCTAGGCTTCACATTCCACGTGCTCACAGTTACGCTAGTACCTACCAGTAATTGGTATTCAGTGCATTGGACGGCCCTAGGACGAAATTAAAAATGTTATTGGCTTATGTTCGGAGTTGGCAGTTGCTTTTTACGCCGCTTATGCTATTTTTGCTAGAAACATTGGTAACTAGATAACCAATGAAACTAAAATAGTCAGCGACGAAAGTAGTTGATAATAATCAATAGAGGAATCCTGCATTTCGTTTGTCAAATATTGAATAACTCTCACAAACCATTACAACCTCGAAAGCTACAACAAAGAGTGCACACAAAATTAAAATCGACACATACAATCAACGCCCTCATAATTACTGTGTTAATATTTACATCGACTGAAAGTTTAAACATGCGAATTGCACACTTTTCCGCCAATTAATGTTTTGAGTTAAAATCGACCAACAAAGGCGGCCCTGTCATCGTTCGAATAAACCCGTAAATGTTTACTCGACACATCGGTCGCTGTATGCATCAATTAAAAATATATTACTTGCCGGGTTGACTTCCGCTTATCCGCTACGATGGGTTTCGCTTCGCTTGGCTCTCGCACGTGCTTGCATAGGGCTAGCCTGGATTAAAGTTTTGAAGAAAAAATAACAATTTTTTCAGAATTTAATCATACAATAAATAAATTGGGATAAGGGCAGGAGAATGATGATGATGATGAATCATACAATATGTAGGACATCTTTAAACCGACCGACGAAATTCCATGATGGTGACTGTAACAGCTTAATAATTATAAAAAATATATTTCACTGATTTGATAAATAAATAGCTGTACGAAAATATTTTAGTCTGAACAACAATGTAGTATGGCATCTGCTTCCTCACATTTAGCAGTCGTATCATCTACTGAGCTATTTCCCAACTATGTTGGGGTCGGACCTCCACAACCCAGTTAGTCCTGGATAATACGATCCTTGTTAGGCCTTGGTATGACTACTTGTTATACTTTCGGGCCACTGACTACCTGTAAGGACTGTCAAAGATCTACAATTGACAGCCGAGAACATCGACTTAACGTGCTTTCCGAGGCACGGATGAAACTAAGTAGGTCACTATGCATGGATCAACCCAAGCAAGCGCCACTTAACCTGGAGGTTGATCCGAGCGATTGTAATTATTTTGCCACGAGCTCCTCACCTATGAAACATGCAAATGTCACAAACCACCTTATAGTACTGGCATTGTAGTTGCAAAACGGGTTAGGATTGATTTAGAAAAAGCTGGTGCGCAACAGTCCAATATTTTATAGCCCATTCCCAGACGTGGTGGTTATGCATCCTGCGCAAGACCCAGTAAGTGGCTAGAAAGTAGAATAATCCAGTGCCAGTACAAGAATGCGATAGAAGCATAAAAGAGCTAAATAAAAAACTGAAACACGTTACTGGCAACCCGTCCGTGTCCGTGCTAGCACAGTGCGTGTATTCGCATTCCTATTCGCCGTGCACGCTCGCATCACGTCGTCGCATCGCACGCTGATCATTTTTATTCGCCCAAATGAACATATTTGCACAACTTTTATCCTCGCCGTTTAACTTTCGCTGGATGCGCTTCCACTCAGTTATTTGCATATAAATTTATCGGCGACATATGTTTTTTATTCACCGTATGATCGTTCTGACAAACTATCAGTCAATTTTCATATTTGCAACTAAATGCTCCAAATATCGAATCTTTATGAGATTTTTCAAATAGCTCGGTGTTCGCGACTATTGAATTCCGAAATTGGAATGCAGTTATCATATTTTCTGAGCGCTACATAATACAATTTTGTAGTGGTACAATGCATTCTTTGTTGTATGAGATTTAGTGGAAATAATATGGTTCATATTAACATTGCTCTTTTGATGTCTGGTTTTCAAAGCACGGGTTGAAATACTGTTTCATGGATGAATAGCTATGTATTCTTCGTTTTCCTTTTTCCTCTATAGTTCTATTTTTACGAATCTGTCTCATAATAAGAGGTCTTACCGTTGATTTTCTCTTGTCTCTAATACTTCATATTTTTCTCCAAAAAAATATTACTATGAAGATTTACTATTTGTTATGTAATCTAAATAAATTGTTTTATAATGATCCTTCTCATTAAAAAGTTAAAGAATATTTTTTCATTCAATCGGGATTTGGGTCAACCCAGAGCGATCAGGATTTTAGGGTTTACGAAAGATACAGAGACTTTTGCCTAATAGGTGCCAATATTTTTCTAGCATGGACTTGGTTCGCAAACATTATCATAGTCCGATTAATAAGTATTATATCAATATAATTTATAGCCCTTATAATGTAGCTTTTTGCCAGTAAAATAATTTTTAGAATTATATTCTAGTTCTACTGTTCCGGAGATTACCCCGTCCATAGAAACCAACAATCAAATTTGACCTCTTTATAACATTAGTTTAGATAAGATAAGACGCATATAACACAGCGGTCCAAAGTAAGGGTCGGCAACTCAGGCCACAAACATGTCAGTGATCACCTGTGCGCCGTCTTGTCAAAGTTCTTTGTGTCGGTCCAAACGAACCATTAATATGTTTCCGACAACAGTTCCGTTACTTTTGTGCCGCGCCGTAACTTGCCACCTAATGATGTGGGTTAACCGTTTAATATATACCCTCGGCTAAATAAAATTACCTACTTAACTCTTTATGGCCCTTATAAATAGCAATTATGGCTATTTATGATCTACCTTATCTTCAATTTATCCCGCAAATGTTGCTAGGTATATTTAAACTTAACACAAAACCAAATCTCAGATTACACTAAGAAGATATTGCCACGAGAAATTATTAGACTTGGAAATATTTCATATCCCAATACTTTATGCGAACATTTCTTAGAGTGGCGGTATAAAATTTTAATCATATTCCAGAAAGGAGGAATGTTTCAGACGAATTATATGTATGAAGCTAACAAAGTCTTTCAATTTTCGTGAGCAGCTTAACTGATACGTAAAAAAGTATCGACGAAGCCTCCTTCCCGCAGAATATGAATACAATAATACCCGAAGATTTATCCGCAGTCGGCCGCTACACTTGTTTACACGAATTTCACGAAGCGCGGAAGGCTGCATATTTTAAACCTACCGCCCGCTCGCTCCGATATGTTTATCTTGGTCTCATCTCGATATATTTATTGGGAAAAAGCCACGATCGGGATCTCTCCTTATTGGTTCCAACGGAGAACGTAATCGGTTTTATCTGTTTATTGTTATTGTATTTTAATATAAAAATTCGCTTACATTTCCCCCCAAAATTTTCTCATCACAAATTGTGTTAACTAAAGTAATATTTACGCGCGTTAATTTAAGACTTGGAGCACTGTTAATGTTTGTGTTAAAAACGTAACGTTTTCTCGTCAAAGGTGTAATTTAACATGGAATTAAAACTATGTAGGTGCGAACGTGTGTGGAAACATGTAACATGTTCTGATGTTGGCTTTTCATCAGCATGGTAATCGTGCAAAAATATTGGCCGTATTTCAGGCCGTAGCGCACCTGCCTAGAAATAAATAAAAATAACCCGCCGAATGAGCATCAAAATGAACGCAATGTGTAATTTATGTTCAATGTTTGTGAAACGGAACGTTTAGCATATCAGGATGTCAACGTGTATCTATTATATCGCGTGTGAACTTAATGATATGGCACATAGCAGACATTGTACACTAGACACGACACCGAAAGAAATATCATTAATTTGATTGCTGTAACATAACGATACATTACGTTCCAATTAGCTAACGAACTGCGAAATGACCATTGTTTATGTGTGTATGTGTAGTTTTTGGTAGTTTCTCAGTTTTACGGCTCTATATGTTAAGCGACAATCGTAAAAGTGCGGTGTCCATGTTTTACACCGTCCTTAAACTCGTAGAAGTGTCGTTGTATCGGAAAGAAGACGCGACGTAAACGTAATCTATACACATTGCGATCGACAAGGGACGCACTCGAATTATTGCCAGTAAATATTGCTTCATTGAATTTGTTCTGATCTTACACTGGTTTTTAAGACAGTAATAAAAATGAAGTTAGATTATTATTTATAGTGGTCGTAAAGTTGGTACTTACTGTGATGGTAACGGATCTTTTTTTTCCTTTTATAATTGGCTTCATGCGTGTGTCATAAAAGTGTGCTGTGAAGGCATTATCACGCTTGCGTTCTTGCGGAGTGAGCAAATATGTATCTAGGTTACAGTACTTTATATTCAAAGTTACACGTGGTGCTACCTATCGCCGCTCCCACACGCTTAGTTTATTATTAATGCGTGAATTTTTTGCGACGCTCACCTTCACAGCAAAAGTTTCAAGTAAGTGATAAAAAGTTTACGCGAGTTTCATGGACACAGCCGTGGGAGCCGTGACATCTAGATTTACATGCGGCAAACTAATATTGTTTCGTCTATGGCTTGATTAAACATAACATCACGCCTTTTTATCCGCGAAGGGTTAGGCAGAGGTACACCCACATTTCGCCAGTTATGAGTCCCATGTAATAGGGGACGAGCCCATATTGCCATCAAACGGGCACCAGGTCCAGACTGTGACTGCTACTGATAAATTCCTGATGGGAATAGCCATTACCCCTTTGCCCGACCTTCTAGCTAGACCAATGAGGCAGCCGAGTCGAATCAGTGGCTTGATAAAATATGTAATCAAAAAACATTCACATAATCACTCGATACTTAAAGATTAAAATTGGTTCAGCCAGGCGTGGCGGACATTAAAATCAAATTAAAACATGAATCATTGGCAACACTCGCTCTCGCCTAACCCTTGCGCTGGCAACACCAAGGCCGACTAACATTGGTTATAGTAGATTAACGGAAAACTATTGCCAGTAAAAACAGCGCAGTAGTAACTGAGCTCCGACGGCAGTAGCACGTCGGTAACGATTTATTACGATACCAATGGAGTTTTCGGAGTCCGGCGGCCGCTAGGGTGTTACAACACAAATAAATATCGATAGGGCCGTTCTCTTAGAGACGTGTATTGAAATATGTTCGATATTTTATTAGATAGTATTGAATATTTAGTTAATATTTTATTTGTGTAGGGGAGTTTATCTTGGATGAGATGTGTGTTTTTTCTATTTTTATTGGGCCTTATGGAAAAAGGGGTTGCTTGAAGTAGCAATTTAGTTTATGTTTTGTGTAGCTGTGTTTTTTTTTAATTGGTATTTTCATGTGTAAGAATAGAAAATGTATTGGCTAATGTTTTCTTCTAACGAAATACAATTTAATTAAGTATTAACTTTTAAACTAATATTATAAAGAGGTTAAATTTGTTTGTTTGCAAGGGTTAATTTTCGGAACTACTGATTCAATTCCAAACATTATTTCACTAACTTGGACCTACATTATTCCCGAGTGTCATAGACCTTAAAACTTTCCCGTGTGTTAATTTATGTACATACACATTCGTAACTTCCTCGTATAATTTGTCAATATTTCCTCTAAATTAACTTTTAATCAAAAAATCTCACCTACCCACTATTTCACCCAAAATAAAGCGTCAAATATTCCCGTCCCACTGCATACAGTGTTGGATGGTACAGCGTGGCCAGCCGTGGCTGACCCGAGATAACCGCAGCCACCGCTGTCAACATCAGCTGTTCCACCAGCCTCGCCTACATAGTGTTCACTTAATGTTACATGTTGTTTGTCTGTTCTCGGCCTATACTCATCTGTGTATTCGTTTGTTTCAGGTAATTTGTTCTGTTATGGAGTACACGGTAATGGGTATCCTGATAAGTTTAGATTTAGATTATTTTTAAGTTTTCGTACTACTACTACCCTTAGGAGATGGCGGGATGAGATAGACTCTTTCTCTAAAGATTGGCCTACTATCGCACTGGATCGCGAAAAGTGGAAGGAGGGAAGGGAGACCTTTGCCTGGCAGTGGGACAGTATAGGCTCATAATAATAAATAATTGCGTAGGTACTACTGGGGATTGGACCTCTCTAGGTGCTGTGACCACACTCTGGGCTGAATTTAAAAGAAAATATGATATCGCAGATCCTGGATGTTGTTTATGGCGATTAAGAGTGTTTGCAAAAGAAACTGAACTTGATGGAACTGTCACAGATCTTAAGCACGGTTTATAGTTGTTCTGATCACGTTCAACTTTATTGGTGTAATTCACCCTAAAGAGTTTATGTGAAAGATTCAAGACGAGGAACAACCAGCGTATTTGAACCATATTTCAGTGGTCATAGCGAAACCTGATAAAACAATTATTTTTCTATTAAGAAAGATCCCTTAATCTAAATCAGCCCACGCAGACCGTGGGAGTTGGCTAAAGAAAATAATACTTTAATACTTTTTGCCGAAAGAGGTTAATAAGGGATTAGGAGCTATAAGTAAACACGGTTGCTACCTCAACTACATTAGCCTAATGAACTTTGACAGGGAATTCCAAAGTGCCTTTTAGGCATCATCAAGTTACAACACAAAAGCAAAACAGATTTAAATCGGGAGGACCTACATTCAAAAATGTTTACAGTTCCACTGTATATATAGGTACAAAAATAAACCAGTCGACATCCATAACTATTTGACTACAAATAATTCAAATAGTATCACTCCAACAACGCCGTATTTTATCGAGAGAAAATTTTCAACTTGCTACGTAAAAACTAAACCTCTCCTAAGCATATGATTTAGTGAAAATTGAATACGAAACTAAATCTCGTATAGAGAAGACGTTGACGTTGTAAAAGTGCCTATTTGTTCACAACGCTAGCACCCTAAATATCACAAGTTATCTGAAAAAAGCGAGAGGGGTGTATACCTACATCTTGCTCCCTCGCGGTGTACACGCATTGTAGGTACGCGAACCTCTTTTCTTCACAAAAGCCTCCTTTATTATGCTCCTGTGTAGGATATGAGGAAATTGGCTGAATGGCTTTATATGAAAAACTCACGTAATCTTCGCGGGTGTGGCCCACAATATCCTGCACTTGGCTCCGCGAGACGATTCTTGTTAAAACATAATTCAATTGTTACATTAACGTTTTAAAAGGTATAAATGTGTTTGCGAATATGGAAGATTCGAGTTCGAAAATGTTTCGGCACAATGAACATAATACTCATAAATAATTATGTTTTCCTGTAATATGTTAAATGCATTCATTATGGATAGTTTCAACAACGCAGTACCTAAATAGTTTCTAGTGAAATATTAAATTATTAGAAGTTCGGTTAAATTGAAATGTTAGATAAATATTGCATAATGAACGATGCTTTATGAAAATTAAGCTACAAACTCAAAAGCCAGAAGTAACTTTGAAGTACAATTTTCCCTTGAATGTCAATAACAGAGAACGGACGCGTTTATGTTTTACGCGCATACATGAACATGACACCTGGCGAAATAAAGCCTTTCATGTGGGCAGCGCTCATACGGGGTGTTTATTGTCATCGGAGGGCCGCACACATATTTGGCGAGAGGCAACCGGGTTCGGTACCTAATAAAGTACGGCGCTAGGATTCCCCGACGGCGCGGCGGCGGTGCCGATGCCGGGGCCGGATCACGATCGGCGTCAGAACCGCCTCGGGGTATAAATTCGGTATCTTTCACCTGGAACGCTTCAACGACCGACGACGCCACGCGCCAGTTATGAAAATTCCAACGCTGGAATTCCGACTCACACTAGAGATTTTAGCTGAGCTTTGCGGTTGTCGTCGCCCGGATTTTTTAAAGAACGGAGTCTGTTACGTTTATTTCAGTCTGCGTTTTATGGAGGCGGGAATGTGCTCCGCTTTGGTTTATTCGCGGGCCGCCTTTCTCATGAAATTGCGCTGTTTCATTGCTTACGAGCCATTTTGAGGTTCTCGTTAGAGTTACATTTTTTATCGTGATGTATTTTTCTTTGCAAATTGTCTATCGCGGCGATGGGTCCTGTTTTATTGTTTTGGAGCGTGATAAAAACCACCTAAATATGTATCGGGGTGCTGTATTTAAAGTTGCCGAGAGACGATAAAACAAGAATCTCGTCTGGTATTCCAGACTGTAACTTTTGAGAGATCGGTGATCTCTGAGCGTACAATTAAAGCCGTCACGCAAATCCTGAATGGATATCGAATAACAAATGACGCGGCAAAATAGGGTTTCTGAAAGAAACCGAACATAAATTGCCAAAACCCATCAACCATTAACAATTACAAAAGAAAGGTAAGGAATGAAATGTTTTATTCATTCCGTTAACGAGAAAATTACCGAGAGGGCGTCGGAGCGCCGGATCCGATTGCAAGGACTCCACGAACCTTTGTCTTCGGGGAGAAGTGTGCCCAATGAGCACTCCAGATCCCCGTAGGTACCAATTAAGGATAGCATGTTACACAAGTACTTTATTGTATAATTCTATGAAATTGGAAATGATAACACAAATTAGAATCGAAATTGTCGAGAGTAGGTGAGCTGTAAAACACCGCCTGAATTGGATAAAGGGCTAGTTTCAAATTATGTACGGGAAATGACGAACGCGCGGCTAACGTCCACCGGCTACGCTTTTCAACGTAAACACTGTTGATGTGAACGAGTCAATATGTAGCCGCTAGTGAGTAGATCACAATATGCAATGGCTTTTACATGATTACTGCAGTTATGACAAACCAAAAAAAGTTTGTTTTAAAGTTTTTATTTGTTGTATTTGCAAAGAATTCAAAGTTGTTTCAGATAAGTTAAAATCTTACACGGCTAAAATATAGAAGTGGTCATCTCGAAGTTCTGGAAAACTTTAACTGAAAGTTGTGCTAAAACCTCGTTGACTACTTTCCTTTAATCGTGATTCCTGGTATAACTAATCCTAGTAGATGCATTTTCTAAGTATTTATTGCCTGTGAGCCGTATCCTTTTGGCTAAGGCGAGGTATCATTACGGGCTATTACGAAGGAATCCAAATTAAAGGTCCCTGCAAGGCAGACGGAGTCACCGCTCTGCTAAATTGCTGAAGAATTTAATTAAATACTAATAACAAGCCAATCTCTGCGAAGAACAACTGATGTTATTATTACAGTTATTTCATGATTCTGTATAGCGATTTTAATTTCATTAACAGTATCATATACAGCCTTAGCTCAAGGGTTCACTCTATTTTATTCAGAGTATAGAAATGAAAACAAATTACCATTATTATTTCTGCTTAATTACTTCGCAGCATATCTTTCCTTTGGTAGTTATACAGCTCTAAAATGTTACTTGCTATAAAACGATACTGCATTCCACAGTAGGGTTGAAAACAAAGTTGTTCGCGATTACATCACGACTTCGCAAAATCTGAATACACCCCAACAACGGGGGCTAATTACGTTAACTTCTTTCGGGTCCAGTACAAATTCCGAATAGGCTGTAAAGAGTGCGAATTTGCATCGAGAATATTTTTCGTCAACAATTAGGTTGTTGGGCTTTTGTCTGTGCCGACCGGGGGTTGGTTTTAACGACGTTTTAAAAGATTCCAACTCGAGACCGGGGGCTTATCTCGAACGTGCTCGCTGCTTGTTACAAAAAACCCTTTATTAACTTTACGAGGCTTTTAACGAATAACAGAAATAAATATGAAGGTTTCACTTCACAACGCGGTGGTTTTACGACACCGGAAACTTTACAATCGTGTCGTTACCACCGCCCCGCGATCCACACTGGCACTTATTTATATACTTGTGTATAAGTACGTGTTTTACAAATCACTGAACATTTTTACTATTTCTAAAACTTGCAAAGTGGAAATAAAATAAAAATATCCGATCACACAAGTAATTTATTTGCCAGCTGTAAGTATTGAAATAACATGAAAAAACATCAGGAATCCGTTGACCGATATCACGTCAACGTATTTTCCAGGTGTAATCATATCCTCTTATTTCACTTCACCGCCGTTTCGGAACACGCATTGTTTACCTGCCAACAGCTTTTGTTGTTATCGAAAATGCAATCCGTATCCAAAAACAATACGTACGGACGTGTATGCAATATTCCTGAAAACGTCATACCCCACGACCCTTTGAAAAAAATTCATGCCACGTCGTAGGTATTTAATTTCTGTCGGCTGCAACCAGTCCGCAGTCCGGATATCGGGTTTATTATGAGATACAAAGCCTTTGGACGCTCGCTTTCTGTACCACTGTTTGATTGGTGGAACAGGCGCCGCCGGCCCTCTACAGCGCACCTGAAACTACAAATACGATAGCACGTATCATATTACCATGTTCGCCAGTCCAACATTCCAAATGAATGACACAAACATTTGAAAGCCAATCAAACTGGGAGAAAATACAAACAGAATTTCAGATAACATTTTATTGATAGACAGTGCTGTGTTTCTGAACACTGAACATTTTCATGAAATGATTTTCGGTATCAGATGGAAGGAATATCTAAACAATGGACTGCTTTATGTCTGGCGAGTTATGTTGCTAATCAAATCTCGAAACTAATACAGAGTTTAATTAGAAATATCGAACTACTGCCGCATCTACGTGTTTTATGTGAGACGTAGCTCCGTGGCGTGTTGTCAAATGAATGGCAGCATGGAGGAAATAGCTAGATAAAGGCCACACACTAGTTACAGATCAGTTTCCGAATTCCGCTTTGGAACGTATTACAGTGAATCAGTTCGGTAAATGCGCAATCCTTCTGTAATTTCACGGAATAACCCACCTACCTATTGTTTCGTAATTTGAGAATACGACCTACCTAACCTCCCAATTTAATTACATTGGTCTTTTTTTGTGGTTCCTAAAATTAAAAAGTTCTTCGTTTTATACTTTACACTGAGAGCGGGTTATAATTTATTTTTATACTGGCATTATTTTGAGAATACGTTGCTCTTATTTGAATTATAAACTAGCTTTACCCACCGGTTTACTCACGTGGATACACATTTATTAAGTTTACCGTAGAAACTTTCTGCTTTCAAAACTAGTGGTTCTATCTACTTACTGTGTAAGTATTTGATGCTTTAAATTTTGAGTATAAAGGATTGTAATATTGTGATGTAAATCATTTATGCCTTCCTTGGCTAGAAAATATGTAAATCATTTTTATATAACTTCATCATACAAACATAAACTCACGTCTTTTTGCCATGGGGGGAGACAGACACCACAGAACGGCACATACTCCTTACTTTCATACTCCTTTTATCTGGTAGTACGCATGCCAGTTGCGAGTACTACGCACCTGTCATTTCTGAAGAACCTAACCAATAACCTTAACTTCAACATCAATAACTTTAAAATGTCTATTTACCATATTCCATACATTTCCGAGGGTATAAACAAAAAGAAAAGTATTTTAATACAATATTTACGCGAGCTCAAAAGCACATTTATCTTATAGTTATCCCTCGAGGGATCCACACTAACTCTTTGTTTATTTCGGGTGATAGAGGTACGAAGTCATAAAATAAACCATTGAATAAATGACTGTGCATTTGACAAACGAGCATTCACAGATATATCCGGCAATAAACGGGCAAAATGATCCTCCCCAATGTATTAAATAATATAGGAATTCCGCGGAGGGAAGGGAACACGCGGATTCTGGATTTGGCATACCTTCCCCGAATGGTTATGTTAAAGAAAATTGGTAGGATCTTTACCTAAAAATATTATACCTAATTCATCTGAAATTCAAAAATTGCTTAATATAAAATTGCATTGATCTTAACAATCTATACATACAGGAGACTTGGGCAAATTTAAACCCTTCAAATTGTTAACAAAGTCCAATTCAAATAGGGAAGCAATATTTTTATAATCATTTCACACAAACGAAAGTCACAGATAGTATAAAATAAATAATTTACCAAAAACATCCTCGTCCTCTAAAGTCCCTTCGTCGACGCAAATTAGATACTCGAATACACTGCATAAATAGAAAGCAGAGATTATAAAACAATACGGTGAGTGGGTTCCGCTTGTCATATTCTCGCGTGGCGTTATATTGTACGGAGACATTATTATTAACGCAATTCTTCGGAAACACAACACAAGGCAACGCGGCCCGTACCTCATACTTGTTTTTCTTAAATCTCTCTGTGAACAACTCTATTATGGGGAATCTTGTTAACATTTGAAATCATTTCTCTGCCCCGGGAATAATGAGTTCTGTGTTTTCATTTGAAACTCCGGTGACTTTTGTTTAATGGAATGATAATACAAATGCTGGCCTCTTTGTAGTGAGGGCCGAGAATATTGTTGTTTTTCCTCGGGCGGGTCACTTTAGTTCCAAGGGTAATTTCATTATTTTTCTAAAAAAATTGCTTTCACAAATGAAACTCTGGACTGTACAATCTTAATGTTGATTTATGCCTTTTGAAATCCACTTTTGTTTATGTAAAGTAATTTAGGCAGATTTTTTTTCCTGTTTTCGGGTTAACAGAGAGATGTTCTTTTATGAAATTCTAGGTAGGAAAGGATATCAAGGAAAATATTTCAATTTAAAAGGAATTTATTAAAACGTTAAATCTTTAAGATAACTTTTTTATTTCCCTGCCTTTCATTAGCAGATATTTTGCTTTGTTTAGAGAAGTGAATTAAGTCTGAAGTTGTTTATAAATCTCATCATAAACCTAATGAGTTGTTATAACTTTTGGAGCATTAAACAACGAACCGCGAGAATCTCTTAATGTTCGTATTTATAAAACTATGTAAAATATAATTTGACTTGTTACCCCCGGGGGTGTATTACCAGCAAGTTTTCGTCTCGTAACAGAATATTATGTAAACAAATTTAATTATAGCCTTGAATTAGCCACAATGGCCGGCTACCGTCGCTGTGAATGGAAAACTTCGGAAACCTCAACTTTGTACAAGTTAAGTTTCCTCTGTGTGCACAGTAACGAAAGAATTTTACAAAAAACGTGCCTTGCTTATTTCCTGATAAGTGCCTGCTATGCGGTGGTATTTTATGTTTTTTTGACTTAACTTTGCCTTTTTTAAAAAGGTCTAATGTGTTCCAAGAACCATGTTTATTCTCACAGATTACAGTTTTTTTTATATAAAAGTTTGTAGGAACTGAAAGCTTTCTAAATAAATAAATAATCACCTCTAAGTGTTCCAACCAAAACTTTTTCAAACTCCTAAAAGCTATGTTCAATTAATCAAATAAAACCTATTTGTATTAATTAAACAACGTGTCCAAACATCAACCTATGGTTTATCCCGGTTTAAAACAAATGCGGACGCACCCTAAACTTGTACAATTTATCATAAACTATCTAATCAATTTAGAAAACGATTCGGCGTTTAATATCAAATCCACGTTTTCTCAAAGGTTTGGACCGAAATTACGGCATTGTGCTAAATAAATTGTTATTAATGACCAAAACGTTCCGTACTTGCGAATAACAAAAGCTCCTCGTATTTTGTGGATAAATTCCGAATTCCTTGCATACGCTTAGACGTCGAGATTATGGATGGAGATTTTTCATCACAGTCAATATAACAACAAGGATAATTAAAACTGATAGTCCCTAATTGATGGTGAATTTCTTAATGATATTGCCGTTTAAATGGCTCGCTTAGAACTATTCATAAAATGAATATTATTTTACAGTCGGGAAAACAAATATGGGTTTGTTGCGCCAGGTGTTAGCCAAGTGTAGGATATTCCTCATGTCATGTTTTGTAGGCTGAAATAAATGGTGGAAGTTTTTAGTAGCTTCGTGAGTTTACAGAATTCATGAGCGGGTACGGAGATGTAAGTAACGGGGTGTCAGTAATTATTCACCAAGCTCACCGCTAAGCACAGGCAGGTTCATATTTCCTATGAGCAGATAATCTGCTCTCAGCATTAAACTTGTAAAGTGCTCTGCTCCATATGTCCTCGGTAAAAGGGAGGGTTGCCTTCTATTCATACACTGTGATACTCTTTTACGGTTCAAGCAAAAACACGCCAAACGCTGGCGAAAGATAAACCCCGGGGCGGTACGAACGCTGTTGAATTTTACGATTCCGCTAAGCCGCCTTAAAGTCGAGCCCTTCCTGAATATTTTGATTTATTTATAGGCGTGAACGCGTAAAAGGGTGGTCCAAAAACAATATACCGCGTCGTTCAGCTGGCGCGCTACTTGGGACACTTAACATTATACGCCCCTATGAATAAACCTACATATTTATATCCTTCCGTTTTGCGATACTCATTTCCCAGCTTCGAGACTTTTAAGACGTTACCTTGACTATACGCAATTTACTGTGAACGCGAATTTCTTCCCGTAATTATTAGTCTTAGTTAATTTTGCAGAGGCCCAAACAAATTTGCGGCTGAAAAGTTTTACACTTAATTCATTAGTATGTGGTATAATCGTGTGAGAAGACGCAGCCGCGTTAAGCACTTGCCGCCGCGACTCGCGCTTCTAACACTTCATTGTGATGCTAATTTAGGGCAGCTCTATGAATATGGGGGCGGCACTCCCAACGCGCGCACTTTTTGCCTCACCGCGCTAAATTAATTTGAATAATACCGCCGATAGGCAACGAGCTCCGCCGAAATGTCTTTTATATGAGTTTCCGACGTGAAAACTCCGTTACCGCGAGGGCCTAGTAATTTTTTTATCTCCAGCTTAAGAATTACGCAAAGTACGTGTTTATAAATACTTAATTGTAAAAGAAAGGAACAATCGGATTTTAACTCATTTTTCTTAGCCGGTTCTTATGTATTTACATTTTATGTTAGTGTATCTTCTATCGAAAGTACACATTTAATCAATAGATCCACTGCACTGTTTTTCCTCCCATCTCTTTGAGAGTAAGCAAAACGAATGTTCCATTAGACAATGGAATACACTCTCGCTCGCATAGAGCCCGATAAAATAAATTTCACTTAGCTGTTAATCACGTCCCTAAAGCGTGTGTGTCCATGTACTCGTGCAGGTAATGGCGAGAGCACTAAGACAAAATTGGCTTATGTAATCTCCCAGTCGGAGTATATCTGCGGAGGCTGTGAGCGGGCTCCGGGGCGCACGCTCGCAGTCTGTCTCGCCGCCCAATTCCGATGTGGAATGCACTTGAGTCCCACACGTACGTGTTCGTCATAGAAATTACTCAGGCAATTTTTAAGTGAGTCTTTCCCGCTGCAACACTCACGGGTATTCAAGCCCGTCCCTATATACTGGAGCACTTAAAGGAGGTAAAGCCACTCTTAAACAAATGAAAGAGCTTTCGTTCGTCGTTTTTGCCTCACGGCAATCCGCTTTACTAAAAGGCGGTGAAAATTTTATGCACACCAAATAAAAGTATCTGTAAGGACCTATCAGATTGGGAGTTTGTGTGAGCTGGTTTGTGTGAACGTGACGTGTTACGATGTGCTTAAAATTTACATAGACAACATAAATCAAAGAAACAGAAGGGCTATTATTTCTTTAAAGAACATAAGACCTAGAAACATCCCATAAACTTGGTCACCTGTCTATTGAAGTAGAAATACGTGCATTATGGTATAAAGCCCTTATTCTAATTATTGCGTGATAAATAAGAGGTTACTGTGGAATTCAAACCGAATTTTAATAATTCTTAATTATTCCGAGTTTCTTAAATAATGTTTGTTTGCAAAATCGCTACGCTTTTGCACTTTCATTAATTTTATTTGTATAATTTAACTCGTTTAATTTAGGCGTCAAATTACTTTTCTGTTGGACCCCGTGGCCTGCGTGGCAGTGACGTCGCGCGAATCTGTCACAGAAAGCTTAAGATTAGGTCAATTTAAGGTTCATTTTCGTGCGTGATTAGACGGAAAATGAACGTCGCTCCACGCCACGTCGTTTTGTATAGACGGCTTTTTAGCCTACTCACAATACGCCCCGCGCTGTAATGTAGACAACGGTGATTTGATAAATGAGTTGAGCTTTTTTACGTGAAAAGACTAACGTTTTGCGTTCAAACCTGAGCTTGTTTTGACAAAACCTTTGCGGTTCCCACAACGGAGTCAGTCGCATTGGAGCCCTCTCGCTGTTTTTCTAATGAATTGAGTAGGCAACGAGAAAATAACAAGGAAAACTCTCCAATGGAAGATAATAGCGGTGATAATGGAGTTCATATTGAGCGTGTTTAGTGGGTTACCATAATTGCAATTATTTTAAACTGGTATAATCTTATAAATTCTTGTCCATTAGATCTGGAAAAAATAAAGAAAACCATTACGGCTTGTTTTCTTTATTTTTTCCGTCCGCCGTCTGTTCTTCAACAGATAGCATGCAGGCTTATCTCGCTTCATTTAACGGACCTTGGCCGCAGTACCTTTATGAGTTGTCTAGTGTTACGAGACCGTAATGGACCTGAACTTCGTAACTTTTAGAACCTGTTATAAGAGACCTCTGGTGGTTTAAGATGGCCACTTTCGCAGATCATAATATGAACGACCCATAAGGAAAATAGATCATAATTGTAAAATAATATGAATAAACGTGTTGAAATTCGTAAAATTTACCATAGTTTTATTTAACATAGTTGGGAAAAGCCCAGGCAGATGATGATTTCAGAATCGTAGCAGGCGACGTTTTTAGTTTATAAATGTCTTATTGGGAAGAAATATGGCTACATGACCTGACCTGGCCAAGGTTGCAGGAACCCGCTGGATGAGAGACGCACGGGACCGGTCAATGTGGCGACACCTGGGGGAGGCCTATGTCCAGCAGTGGACGTCTTTTGTCTGAAATGATGATGGTGATGATGGCTACATACTATGTGATTTAGGTCAGTTAGTAAAGTCTTATTTCCCTTCCACAGATAATCCGAAGTAACCCGTCCAGTACATTTTTAATAAAAGCAACCGTAACCCCCACAACATTGCGGCAAAGTAATATCACTAAAACTGCCTCAATATTATTTTCCGTTACTCAGATGCGACTAAAGCGTTTAATATTTAAAATAATCACGGCATTGTCGGAAACGGTGTCGACAGCTAATGTACGGTGGCGAACCGCTGCACGGCCGGCCCGCACTTTGCCTACCCATCTACGTACCCTTCTATACACACGTAGCTATGACAACCGCGACGTGTGTTTGCCCACAAACTGTTTGCTCGCATATCCGTTGTGCTACCTATTATTTGTTCAGCGAATTAGACGTCACATTTTATACAAATAAAGGTATCAGTGCCTTATTGGTTCGAGGGGTTTGTTTAATCGGGTCTTGGAGTAGCTTTTTGATAGGACGTTACTTCGATTATGAATTCTGGACATAAAGGACGAAAGCTATATATTTCATTCATACAGACAAACAGAAAATTGTACAGCCACTTGCATCAATCTTCAGGTTAAGCCGCAATTGCCTAGGCGAGTCCGTGGATGGGTAACCATCCATTACACACCGCGTTTCCACTGTGTCTCGAAAAGCATGATAAGCCGTTGGTTCCCGCGGTCATTTGTAGATAATTCACAGGGTGCTCCGAAAGTTTGACAACCAATCTTACCAAAGGGTATCGTATACCCAGTTCTAACTGGTCAGAAAGGCAGTTAAGGGTATCATTGCAATGTAAAAGATCGTTGTGCTATTTCCTTTGTGATGTGCTGAAATTACTTAAATAGAGTAATTTAAAAAGCAGCAATCCGTAACTAAGATATTAATTACTATGACGATGAAGCTGACAGGGGTGTCTAAATATTCCCAAAAATACAGCCTTGAACAGGAATCAGAGATACTCCAGTCTTAATTTTGATTATGTCAAGGACACGTAATTATTGAAATTGGTATCGTTTTAAGAGCGTCTTGAATTTCTCAGGAATGTTCGACAAGATAAGGGCGTCATTAAAACATTCTCCAATCCCGGAATTTCTTAAGTACATACATTTACTCCGGTATATTGTAAAGGAAACTTTATAACGTATAACGTAACCAACTGTATTCCTCGAGTTTGCTTGATCTTAATCCTTTTCCTTGAGAGTTTGCTACATGGCGTTTAAAAATTCAGCATTGTATGAAAATATAATTTACTTGTTTATGGGATACACGTGCCGTAGTGCGGTACGTGTACTCTAAGATGGTTCAGACTGTACTTAAGTAGTTAGGTTATAGGTACTTATTTTCTGTTTACCTAAGCCTAATGATGATTTTATTTCTGAAAGCTCTGCTACGTTTCACAGCAGATATTCATAATAGTATGATGAAACTGTTAAATAACAGTGATGCCATGAATACGCCAACTTTAACGAGGTGACATTAGGAATATGTTGTGCATTGCGGAAATGCGAGCCGAGTATTATGAGTCCGCTTAAATCTCCGTCAGTCAAATTAATTATTAGTTCTGCTCCGTGCAGCCGGGACAAATTGACGCTTGTTTCGTCGGAACACTCGTATAATTAAATACACAAGCATTTAATCAAGGTACTGTAACACTGTAAACTCATGTACGTAATCCTTCAGATATGTTATAACATTGCCGAGGTAGCTCGAAGTTGGCCGATGTAACCCGACGCCACCTGGCGGCAGTTGGCTTAAGTGTGCCACCTACCCAGCAAGAAAGCTGGGTTGAGTTGGTTGAGCCGTTCTTAACCCGCCGCCGCGGGCTGCGTAGGACCTGTCCTAATAACCGGGTACAATAGTGGCCCTGAGCAAACAACGGTCGCTTATTGCTACTCGGCACTCCGCAATAACAGCGGTAAAAACAATAGCACGGCCATGCTCCTTGTGATTGCGGGCTTGCGGCCGCCACATTGTTCGCGTTACGAGGACCGGCTTGCGTCAAGTTGCAGTTTCGGGTTCAATGGAATGTAAAACTAAATAATATATAACCTAATACACAATTTCTTTTCAGGTAAGCTGCCCTGTTATCGGTATCGCGGATTATACATTCGTGAGTCTCTATTATATCAATTTTGTAGTGAAACGTTGTAGTGGACGTGTACGGTCATTTCACATGTTATGTCACATTCATGAATCCATTGAGCATGTCAGTGTGTAGAAATTGTTTGTGCATAGTAGGAAGGATTTCTTCAAGAACTATGTAGGAAGGTACTGCAATACCCACTTAGTTCTTGAAAAAAATCTTCGTCATCAAAAGCGTGTAATTTCAGCATATTGATATCTGAAGAATCGACATTTGTTTGAATGACCGGTCAGGGATTGTCGGGAAATCAATTCGTAACGGTGTCATTTGTCGCATTCGGCCTCGAACACTCGACAGTCGGTTTTAATTCGCTGATATCCACCTTTGATCCGGCTTTTCCCAGATTATATCGTCGTACGATAGCGTTCGTCCAATCATGCTTAAACGACTTCGACACATTCGGACTGCAATCAAAGTTAACGATGCTATTACCGATCAGATAACAGTTTCGGATTTCAAATAACACGTGATTAGTCAACTATGTGGGCACATGATTAATTTAAAATAACTTACACGAAAAACATTATTATAGAACCGCACGGCTTAGTCCTAATAACCGTAATAAACATCAACGGTAACGAGCAATAGGCAGCGATTCGTGCTGATGTTACACTGTTTTTATACACGACCGGTACATGGGAAAGCTTTCTAATTGCCGGAACAATGCTGAGCCGGTTATTTGCCGGCGGCATTGTTTTTGTCCGCGCCGGTTCATTTTACCCCACCTTCCCCCGGGTGGGAGATTAATGGAATTTGAATACGCATAGCCTTTGTGTTCGGCTTTACGCGTAATTTAAGTGTATACCGACCGGGTGAGTCGGCGTTTTGCTGCCAATCTCACGGTTAGACTCGCAGGTGCGCGACTTCTCTTATAGCTGTTATGTAAAATGACGCGTCGCCCTGCCAACCCGCCCTTGCCTCGCTGAATACCCTTTTTGCGGACTCACAGTTCTCACACAAATTGTGTTTTTATTTCTATCGATATAATTTCGTGACCTCGATTGATTTCCACACGTGGTTGCTTCCTAAAGTTTACCTTTAATTACGATTTTAGTGTAGATTAATACATATTTGATAACATTCCCTTGTCGGTCGGTTCGATAAAAACTGTCATTATTTCGGTGGTCCCCTCTGTTGGCGTTCAATAAGCGTTGTGTGCTCAAAGCACTATCAATCATTCCCTTGCGCCTTCTAGACACGTCGAGAAATAAAATGTATTTGTTTTATTAGGGCAACCTATTGATTTTGGATGAAATGAGCATCAGTGTAAAGCAAATACGCGTCTGTTTTGTTCCGGCCGCTATTATTAACGTCATAATTACGTGCGGCGCTAATGTTACTCAAATAATAGATGGCTTTGTAATGTAGTCGTCATAAATGTGTAGGTACATGTGGCGTAGTGGAAGCTGCATATCAATCAGCTGAAGGCAGGCCTGTTGTAGGCAGAATGCTGCAAATCCATTAACATAATTGAGCGGCTTGTATCCGGGACACTTCACGGTCCGGATCGTGGACGTCTTTGATGGCGCATCGCCGTAATGAGGAGCCGAAGCCGGCGTCATCCGCCCTAATGCATATTTACAATAAGGACGACGAATTGAGACGCTACATTTTGATAACAGCCTACACGGCTTTTTCTGGCCTAGTAATTCAACCATGAACACGAATTTCGGTATTTCATACTTCGTGATTCCAAATGGAAATGGAAATGTACTCATATTTTCTGCGCCGCTATACATTACGAACTTTTGTTCTGTTAACCATGCCAGATCAATAAATTATAATTAGTGATTTTTAATCGCAGTCATTTGAAAAGCTCACATTAATTCAATAACTAAATGAAAGCCATTATTTACATTTTCACTCAAAATCGACGAGGCACGTGTTCACAAACAAACCACACAAAAACAAAGTGCCTGCAAAAATAGCGTTTACCACACAACGGCGCTTTATGAAATTTTCGAAATCCCCATTTAATTGGGCGCCTGTGTCGCCACAAATTAATTAAAAGCGCTGTGGGATTTTATTAACTTATTGCAATTATATTTAAACGGTACGATTACAGGGGCGAAGCGCGGGAGCGCGGGTCGCGGCATCGCGTCTAATGTCATTGCGAGGGCGCTTACACGCCGCCTCGGAATTTGATCAAACTCCTCGTAATCGGGGACAAATAAATCTCACCATTAAAATTAACGGCGACCTGCCCGGCCCGCTTCCGACCTCTTCACTAGATTTATAATCACCTTTTAGAATATCGCCACAGTGATGTTAAGCCGTTGAATAGTTATTAGTAAAATTATACTTAATGGACGCAAGATAATGCCATGTAATCCGCATAATAAAATTATTATGGGTGGCTTTGTAGCAGAATAATTACATGTTGGAGACCTTTAGGCATTTATGACAGGAAAGCATTAATTTAATAAGCACCACTAAACGTCCAGGCCATTTAAAGTTCATCAAATTTTAAACCGGCAAAATATTCTTGAAAAGTTACCAATTTCTTCGAAAAGCAATTAAAGCAAGACGGAACGCAATTTAAGTTACCAGCACAACTCGGAATTGGGGCTTACGATTGATTTGGTACAATGAATTACAAATATTCTTTAGGTTTACTGCATCTGACACATTTTAGGTAACAGATCGGTGTAGGTGAGGGTCCACCGACCGCCGCAGACCACCGCATTGACAAACGACTCGGACCACTTCATTAATTGCGGGCCAGTCGGCCGCGCGACCGCCTCTAAATAATTCACATACGACTGCCCTCACACGCCGCAATCTACAGCGGACATGGCGAAAATTACGAGCTCGTTCCCTTGACGATTTTAATTTATTCGCCCTAATTAATTTGGTTTTTTTTAATACTCCAGCATTGGCCCTTGACGATGGGTGCTCGGCCTTTATCTGAATTTTATAGACTTCGATTAATTTTAAGCTTCCTTTTTGCCACGTATGACTTCTGCGGTTTCCCTTTTATCAATCGTTCCCACAATTTTAATTAGAGGTTTTCATCTAAATATTTAAACTTAGGTTATTGTAAATTTTCCATGGACATTTTATAAAAAGAGAGCACTTAATTTAGAGTAAAATATTTTTAAACACTAAGTTATCAAAGCTTCACTAACATAGAACAACATTTCAAACAATATAAAACTACCATAAAACATATTAGTGAAAACCGCGATATTTCCAAACAGATTAAATGTAATTTTTAGTTGGACTCGTTCTCGCTGCGGTTAGCCCGATGATACAGTTGCGTTTAAGGTAATCCATTACCGAGCCGCCAGCAGCGAACGTGCGGTCGTCGTTAAATACACGCATGACAACAGTCACTCGTTTAAAACTATATCATCATGTTCATACTGGTTTATTCTTTCCACTGACAAATTACCTTATATCACTACAACTGAAAAGGTAGACAGAAACTGACCTAGGGGTCCAGTCTGTTTACTTAACTCCTTCCATAAAACTATAATGAAAAGGCCCGATGAATACGTAATATCTTAATCTGAGGCGTCGAATGTCGATTGTGCAATAACAAGAGGTTGGATGAGCAAAAAGCAGCTGCGGACCCACTCGTAATGCTCGTAACTAGAGCCGTTACGCAATTCGGCAACGGCCTAATTGATTCCTCTCCCATTCGGCCAGACGGGGCGGCGCATTATCGAGCACAGGTGCCCCTGCTCTCCGGTTATTTGCCTCGTCGCGACAGACGCCGCCGATATCGGCCCACCTCTGACTCAAGATCTCCGACACCCGTTTCACCTTTAATTGTATATCGGAAATTCTTTTCGTGACGTGACACGATTAGTAATAAAGTTAGAACACGACGCTCCTAAACGGAAATGGCTTAATTTTCACCGAGTTTGAGATCTCTGCATCGGCACTCGTCCATCGCGGCGTTTACCCTCCCCCGCCTATTACAGAAGTGTGTAAATCGAGCGAGTGTTCGGCAAGGTGAAATATGGAGAATCGCTGGCCGATTTGTATGCGCGCTGAGTTCGCTTTAAGTAATTTATCTGAAAGTATTTTTGGTCGCGAGCGAAGGGGTGCGCGCTGCTCGCTCGTTCCATCCTTCCAATCGCAATGTGTCTCCACTCATTCAATTACATTAAAAGCTTAATTAGGAATATTAGCGAAGAGTCCTCGTTTATTTCCATACTCTTTGTTAGTTGGTTTCAGTGAATTTTCTGGAGTTTGTTGAAGGCTTCTTCGTTGCGGACCGAAGTTCTGAGATGCTTAGATGAAATGCGGCTCGCAATTAGAGTAATGGACGGTAACCTTTTCTGGTGAAATTAACGCCATTCGTATATAGCAAAAGTACACTCAGCACAATTAAGTTCTGGAGTAGAGAGAAATTGCAACAAGTGCAACGGGGCTGGTCGCGTCCACGGTCCATTAAACCCACTCAGTTTGCGGGCCGTTCTGAAACCTTCGCCAGCTCACCTTCGCACAAACACTTAATATGTCATATTACATATTGTGCAGTTCATCGTCCCTTTTGCTTCACTACCTACCCCCATTTCGCTAGTACTTATTTACAGCAAGAGGCAATGCTAGTGTAGTGTGCTATCGAGTTGTCGAGTTGCCGTCAACTTGAGTCTCATTCTGTTAATTGAAAACTTGTCCCGGCGCCTCGAACCGCGTCTCTATTGTTTACCTCAGCTTTTCGATTTTTTCCACGAATCTCCTCTTTTCATAAGTATCTCTTTTAACGAGTCGTCTCCGTCCTTCGTTTATATCGGGCTTCTTTTGGACCCCTTACAATGAAACGGGGATGCACAATTGGTTTTTCCCGTTTTTTCCTTTCTTTCTAAAGTATTTTCTTTTGGAACGTTGTCGTTTGAAGGTGCCTTAGCTTTTAATGTCATTTCTTACATAACATACTCGTATATAAGCTTCGGATTTATTTACTCCAAGTTCTAATCTTAGAACGTTGAGTAATGCGTGTGAAATGGAGGTTTGAAAAGTGGAATGTTGACGTGTCGTGACTTATTTGTTTAGGATAAAACAAGTTACGATCAGTGTCAGTGACAATATCATTTACGTAGATAACCAACTCACCAGTGAGCCCAAACGCAATAAAACTAAGTACAAGCTTGGTTCAGACTATAACTCGTTTCCTCGTGTGCCGCTCCATCACTTTCACATTCCTCCTTATACAGGCACGTATGAATTCTCTCTTCCCTGGCATGCGCACGAAATAAATTAAACTCTTTATTCTCGGGTACAAAGTTTGTATTCCCATGTGTAAATAAGATACTTGTTGCTGGCCCTAAAACGGCCGTACACCGGATCAAGCTGTCTTGGCGAACTACCGTTCTTCCTTCCCCATTTCGAGGAAAAACAAGGGAAAAGTGTTTTTGGGGCGACAATATCGCTATCTGTTCGCGGGGACATAATTTGTCGTACGAGAGTTGGACACCCTCGATTTGCCTCGACGGCGCCCTTTGAAGTGAACGTTACTCGGTCTATACACGAGTATTACGTGCTTATAATGATTTTCAACGTAGTTGTCTTTCTGAAAAATCTGATTTATTTTTGTTTTAGAGACAGAAAATAAGTTATAGCAAGGCAAACTATGTATTTTATAACTGTTGAAAAGTAGTTCACTTTTGACAATTTTTAATGTGGGTCTCTGTTTTTTGTCCGAAATTAGTATCAACTTTTATCTATAAATCTTTAGTATCCTCTTAGAACTAAAATATAGAACCAATAAATCACATAGTAATACCTCCAGCAGCCCAAATTAAGAAAAAATATAATATTTTAGCAGCCGCATAAAAAAAGCCATATCACTTTTTATTTCACTTCCAGAGGTGACGTTATGGCTCATAAAAACTTCATATCTATTAACTTGCATGAATCTTGGCTCACACTTAGCTTTTCCCACGACACTGCCATTTCTGCCACGTTTGTATGTTTGAATATTTCATAATAAATTACGTTGTAGTATAGTTTGATAGTTCATAGCCTCACAATATTGTGGATTTGGCCTTTATGGCAGAAAGTAAAATGTGTTATAGGGTTATTTTTCCTGAAATATACCGTGGTCGTTTCACCTTTATGTATGCTAAGGTTTTGTGTATAATTCCCTAGTTACTTGTCAAGATGCCTTCTAAGAGCAAATATATTTCGGTCGAAGGAAACAGCCTTGAAAGTGGATAAATCTATCACAATTTTACTCCTTTCATAGGTATAAGAGATAACCTATTCTTTGTCTGAATATTATATTTTTTTGGTATTCTATTTTATGCAATTCTGCCTTGTCAATAAAAATGTTCATCGTATCCAAACTGATAGATATTGCAACCGCATTTTTTAATAACGTTAAGATTATAACAGTATTGTTAAAATGGCTGCTTTTCCTGGCTGTTTGGCATCAAACAAGCGGTTCCGAGGTAACGCAATAACGCCCCTCGCACACCGTTGAAATTTACCTTATTAATTTCGTTAGCGTGAAATAATCACACAGCCAGCCTCCACTGATCCTTCAAATTATTTACGTATAATACAAAATTTGTTGGTAGGCATGCGTGTAGTAAGTACCTTCACGTTGGACCTTTCAGCCACATAGGTTACCGATTTTTATGGTTTTATGCTTGATCGGTGGCAATAGGCTTCGATCTCTATTACAGGGAACTTAAACATAATTGGAAAAATGTGGGTGTACTATTAGGTCACACATCTGCCTATTACGTTATTTTTTTTTGTCACACAAAATATGTTTCGTTCAAGTCAAATTTATTTTGGGTCTGTATCCATTTTTTTTTTGTACATATTTAGTCATGATTACGGTGGTCGGACCTACCGTTTTAATTTGTTTTACATACGATAAAAAAACAATACTCAATGAAACCTTTCATAATCAATAGGCTACTAATAACTCAAACCTACTTAACTCTAACAGGAAAAATCAAACATAATTTCCCAGAAGAAATATAATATTGAAACAAACAATAATATTCGAGTAATACTGTATAGCTTCCCGCAAAAGTATCGTTAATTTTAACATTGGTGAACCTAGCCTGAGTCTAACCTGGGCTATAAATATCTTGTGGTGTCTGTATCTGTATACTTCATGGTTAAGGTGCGCTTACACTGGCAACTAAAATGGTATTGTATGGCCTACCTTATAGTTGTTTTGTGTCTGTGTATTTGTGTATGTGTGTTTTAATGTTTGTAAACGCACTGCACGACGCACGATACAGTAAAAGGCAAAGTTTAAAAAAAAATGTGGGGTCACCCATCCACAGACCAACCTAAGCAAGCGCGGTGTAACCTGAAGATTGATCCGAGTGGCTGTTATTATGTAGCTATCTGACTGTTAGTATAAAGAAATTATGTCGAAATTGAGAGTAAATCTATCTGTATCTACTCTTGGCATAAAAATAAATATACTCCAGTTTTGTTTTAACAAATTGTTCTTTCTCTCTCCTTCTTTCACCACCTCCATCAAAAATCCGTTTACTGTAAAAAAATCCCATGTAAGCGTACCTTAACTTACAAGTGCGGTCTGATACACCCACTTATTGGAGATCCCGTTTTAACCCGACACGTCGCCTTATCGCGACGTGTTATCTTAATTTGCAGTTAGTTAACGGTATTCCGGTAAAGGATTACCTAAGTAGTGTCTTAGTTCAAGAGCGAGTTCCGAGGAATTAGTAGTGTTAATTAATCTGAAGATATCTGTGCTCTATAACTTGGTTTTAGGAAAGATATGGGATAATTATGTACCTAATAGTATTGAACTTATACTCAAACCTGTGTGTATCATCGTAGTGAAGATGAATGGAATTTTTATTAAAGCTAAAACAATTCGTCCATTTAGATGGTGTTATTTTTTCCACGAATAGGTATTATTAAGTTTATTTTTATACTTAACTACAGCAGTTGTATGAGTAATGAAACATTTTTATTTAGTAAATAATGAAATAACAAGTTAAATGATAACTTTAGTCTACCAGCATTACAAGAAACTAACACCCGTATCTATAAACAAGTCATTACTATTAAGTACTTGAATAAATGTCATTGTTTAAGAGATTTTTTGTCTGTAGTTTAGTAATTCCTTGATGTTAGAACTATCAAACGTTAGAATTCTTAGTTTTACTTTCATTGACGGATACTTAAGATCAAGTAATTACTTTAACTTGACTATAAATACGGATGTAAAACTACTTCACTTAACAAAGTCTAAGCACTATGTGGATTAACTTGCTCCAAAATACAGCAGACTAGATATTCCAGTAAAAAGGTTTGATATAGCGCGAGCTTAACCCGTGGTGTCGGGAGCACGCGCGTTTATCCACGCAATCTAGCATCCGTGACGTCAGCCTCTTTTTGTCTGCCACACAATCTGATCGGCCAACTTCGTCCCACTGAGTTATGGCTCAGAACTTACCACTTCACCCAACCACGTCGCCGACAACTTTAAGGTCTACGTGTCTTTATCGGTCACTTTGTTCCTACAAAAACTTTCTAATAAACTTTACCCTCAAACTGACTCCTATTAATATACGAGTCTGTTTGCAGTTTTCAATCAAGCCAAAACTCTACCGCCAACTTTTTGTCTAGAGAATTCAACAATATTAAAAGACCAGTGTTTGCCCCTGATCCTTGGTAAATTACATCAAAACTAAGGGTTATGACAAAGAAAACACAAAAACTTTTCCAATTACATATTCAACGACTCCGCTCAGAAGAAATTCACCACTCCTTGAACAAACGCCTCTATGAAAAGAAATCACCGAATAGGTGAGCGCGGGGGTAAACTCACGAGTAAACATTTGCGTATGTAAACTGGAATTATTCACGAAAAAACTTTTAATGGCGTCCCCGGAGTTCCCGTCAAACATTTATCAACAAAAGAACGAACGTCCCGCAGGCGATGGAACTTGAAATGTATGGAAATTACCCAGTCACGAGCGGGAGAACAATTCACTAACGTCGGCATAGGCAAATGTTTTTGTTGCAGCTTGTTTCGTTGTGTAACTTGTTCAGATTCCAAGTTACAACAGTAACTACAAAACGTGGTTAGGCTTATGACGCACACACGTGGTGTGTACAAGTAAAACAAACCAGAACATATGGCTTTAAAAATGAAACATTCCGCGGATACAGATTCAAATCTGCGAGTGATTCGTCAGATGTTCGCCGTCGAGCGCGCGTAGCCCCTCGTTGGGCGCCAAATAACTCGGAACGGAATAATGAACCGCTTCAGATTCTTCAGCAAACAATCCCTGTCATTGCTCGACTGCAGATAGAAGATTAAAATTTCATAAATTTTACTACTAATGCTGAGATATTTAAATTTAATATTTTTATAGTTTCTTGGAGTAATATCAGGGTAGATACAAAACGAGGAATTTAATACTTTCGTAGCAGTTCAGCGAACCGGAGTTAAGTTAAAGTTACGTAGAATTAATACTCTCTCACAATTAGTAGTTAATTATGTTCTGTTTGATTATCTCCCGAATTTCAAAGATTAGCCAAAGAGGTAAGATAAAATAAATACATTTAGAGCGGACACCGTTTCATTTGCATTTCAATCAGAACGATATAGCCGGTGGAAAAGAAAATCTGCTCTGTCGCCTCACTTAAAGCTTTTGAAATATTCCTATAACTTCTGATTCTACGAGAAAAAAAGCCTATTTGAATTGGAAAGATCAAAGCGTAAAAATTTATCGTTACAAAAAAAGCGCGGCAGGAACGTCCAAAAAGACGTCAGGCACTTATTATTTCAACAGAGCGAGTGTCTCGTCTCCTCTCTCATTCTATTTGTCTTTTCGATTGTTCCGGTGCATAGACTCCTCCATTACTCGGCACTGAAAGGAAAGTTTTGTATTCAATTTGGTATTATAATTCCCATTTGAAGTCGCCACGCACCATCGCGCCGACATCGGCTATGTAAATGGGCGTATCCGGGACTTAGTCGCATTTTCGCCAAAAAAAATGTTGAATAATTTCATGTTGACATTTTTTTACTCAAATCTGTGATCCTCGATTTCTCGTCCCACCTGCTTTTCTGCTGCAAGAAATCATGTTGGTGCCGTCTCTTATTGCAACATCATGATATTTTCATGTTCTTGCGCCTCACCTGCCGTCAATCGATAGAAAAGAGTTACGATAAGGTTAAGCATTTATATAAATAACCACTTGCAACTCCCAGTAAATTCTTCAGTTGTGTAAATATTTCCGTGTGCTTACCTGACGTGAATTTTTATTCAGCTTCGCGCGCTCAGCTCCGTCGGGAGACAAGGAAACATTTCAGAGTTTCTCTTCAATTTAAAATGGAAACTTATCCCTCGGCTACCATAAAGTCTGTATTTACCATAGAAATCCACCTAGCTCGCTGGTTTCATCCTAACCGGTGTCCACACTGAATCCACCTGGATTTAGAGCGTGCACATCGGCTGAACCGGGCCTCCGATGGAGGGGCTTGCATCTTCGTACAAGGCGACAGGTTTTATTTTACGATATGTTTTCCGCGACCGTTTCGCAGATACTAAAATAATAAGAGTTTTACGTCGCCGCGTATTATGTAGCTTTTATGGCCCCCCGAGCTCGGCTGAAGCGCTGTTACAGTGGCTTACGAGGGCTCTTGTGACGAAATAATTAACCCAGTGTTGCTCGTATTAGACTCCGCTCCCACCTAACATTCACTACTTATACGTTTAACATTTTATTGTACTCTTTATACGAAATTTCCTCAGATTAGCGATGTTTTTCCTTTGTGCGATTTAATAAAAAAAATAACGATGCCTCTGCTCCCTGGCTGTAGGCTATAACTCAATAAGCAGTATAATGAGGTTGTATCTTTATGTTTTGCAAGGAGGAAGGTAGCTACCTACCCACCAGATCACTTTTAATTAGCGAACACGGCTGTGGCTCTTATTCAATTGAATCCCCCACTCGACATTTCGTATTATGCTAAGAAATTGAAATAGCAATAGCTTCAATTATGTTATTTTAACGTAATAATTACCTAGTCCAATGTTAGGGTAACTGATAACGATATGAACAAGGACCAATGTGTAATGAGACACAACGATCGCAACAATAAACGGTGATGTTTACTGGCGGCACAAAATCACGATCGAGATATAGGAGTCGGGCTGGACGTCTATATCCCAGCCAGAGACAAGGGACCGATAACAGATTACCCGCAAACACGTTTTAAATTCATTTCCCGACCCGAGCGCCGATCGCTCCCCGATAAAATGTGGGGACGACCCGGGAAACGGGGACATATTTACTTTGTCTCCCCGCGGCTGACTCCACCGCGGCCACTTCCCCGGTCAGGTAACGCTCCGAAGTGGCAAAATATTTGTCCTGGCTCGTTACCCGTCTGTTCCGATTTAAGAGCATTAGCTACTTCCAAATCTGGACTCACTTTTAAACTCGAATCTCAAATGTTGTTTTCTTAATTTTATTCCGCTTTGTAAAAGGAACGGAATTTTGTAAGAGAAAAAGTTTGTGGCAAACCCATTATGTTGGTGATTCTTTTCACATAGAAAGCTAACAACTTGCACTTTCTTGCGTCTTACTTTCTATCGTATGATATTTTTTTCAAGTACAGGCTACGTAACATCGCATCTGTAGTACCCGAAAGTTTAGGCATAGTGTACCTAATAGTACAACCACTTTTCTCCAATTATATTTAAGTCCCATTGGGGTGAGCCTATTGCCATCAACCGGGCACACAAACTCCGTGCCTCCTAAAGATAAATTCCTGATGGAAAAATTCAGAAACAATTTGTCCCACCATGGAACCGAACCCTCTCATACTCACGATAGCTACCACTAGACCAACGGCAGTCCTTTCACGTACTGTCTTTAAATTATCTCATGTCTTAAAACTACATTTGCATTCTCAATATTTACATTACTCAGCAACCCCACAAAATTCTCAGTAGCTTGTAAATTTTTGACGGAAAACTAATTTCCTTAATCTCTCAGACATTGTGGTGTGTTGTTGATAAGCGCTCGAAATTCAGTAACATGGTTGTTGCTACAAGGCTTACAAACTTGCACCACGGCTAAGTCCATTAACACGTCAAGAGCTATGGGCTATGTTTTGACGCCAGATATTTTGAAGCACAACGCTTTTTGACACTCGCGTCGGCTAACAGCACTTGCTTTATCCGGTCAATTGCTTTGTGTACGCCTTTGTACGGAATTTACTTGTTTTTATTGGATTACGGAAGCTTCTCACCGAACTTAACCGAGCTTCACTGTTCAACAATGCAGTTTTCACGTTTCATTGCTTTTGGGTTGTTAAGAGGCGAGCTCGTTGGCTGAAATAAAACTCTCTTTAATCATTTATTGGTCCTTATACCTGTGGTTTGTTTCTCCTTGTTATTTCATAATAGTTTATCTGTTTCCGTTTCCTTATCGAAGGTTCCACTTTCGTTATTTTGTTTTCTAATTTCACTACCAGTAGTAATTTGATTATGATTCATAGTCACAGCATCTAACCCGGCGCTAGTGCTGGTAGAAATTAAAATATATGTTTTTATAAGTTTATGGAGGAGAACGTAATAAAATTATGACTGTATAAAACTAACATTACCTACGTACGGTTCGCTCTTTTAGCGGAAATATTATAGTGGTGCTGAGTACCTGAAAATCATACTCAAAAGTTTAATGTTTAATTTTAAATAGAATTTCTAAAAATCATAAAATCTTGTGAACTGAGATGCTCTTTGAGAAATGTTTAATATATAGGGTCGCCCCCTATTACACGGGACTTAAATTCAACTAGCAAAATGTGGGTGTACTATTAGGTACACCTTTGCCTTACCCTTCGGGAATTTCAGGCGTGATATTATGTTATGATGCGTTACCTATATTTTATTTATCCTACCACTGATTCGCATGAACGTTGACCCTACCTTAATTAAGCTAACAAAACACATACAACAACATAACAGCGGTCCAATAGCTCTGTATAACAATAACATTATCATTTAGTTAGTCCTGTATGCTCTGTAACTTGGTATCGGTCTCGATACTGTAGTTCGGAACTGCAATGTTCCTGGTATTACCACCTCCGGGGTCTAATCAATAGCTGCCCTGGCCAATGTTCGCAGCCGTACTCTAAATACACGGTATTATGTACTTTGTAATTAATTAGTGCATTGTAGCGACTATGGTTGGTGTTTAGTTGTACATTTTTGCCTTTTAGTTTGTATTTCAATTGATGGTTATCTACAGTTTATGAAAACTAAAAATCTGTTTTATTAAAATGTTGGAAAATTGTCGTTTGTTACTCAATTACTCTTCAACGGTTGAACGGATAGATATACTTAATTTCTGCCGAATATAATATGTTTATGGTTGTATATAAACATAGCTCATTCAGCCCATAATGTTTCCACAGCTGAGACACGGGCCTGCTCTATATGAGAGGGAAAGAGCTATAATAGACCACGCGGGCCCAGTGCGGGCTGAAATTTTGACTTGGTTTAAACACACTAAGATACCTATATTCCATTTAAAATCACATGAAGTAGTTTTCCAAGTACGCGAGTAAAACCACAGTCAACTGCTAAAGATAAACCCGTTTCTTTTTGGACTAGAGTAATTAATCCTGAGCCATCGGTTTCCCAATGATTCTTAAAAAGTCGACTGCAGTCTATTGGTCCGTATCGACTGGAGGTTTTTGATTGGCGATGTCTATTTGAGTACGTTTGGCACATATCAAAGGGCTTCAATGCTCGTGTCTGGCTAGTGGTATGTCTATCTACATTATGTGGATACAAGTCAAAAAAAAATTGATAGGAATATTTGTGAAATGCATTTTTTATACAAATGTTGTAAGGTTTTTAATGATCGTGTACTCAAAGACCAGAAATAAAAAGTGAAATAACTCCCTAAGTCCAACACAGACATTTTCACGCCCTTCGCAAACCAGCCAATAAAACTTCATAACGATCTAATGATAATTAAATATTGCGATCCGACGTTAATAAATATAAAGGACTCGCTTCAAAGAGGGAAGGTGAAGAATAGGAACGAAAAAGTATTTAAATCTCCGCCGTTTTTATTTATCTTTGCGAAGCGCCGCCGGCGGTTAAATATCTGAGGCTACCCCGCGCTCTTCTGGAGACAAATGTAAACATAGCATTGCCTTTGAAAAGCCATCCGCGAATATACGCGAGCATACCATAAATAGTTTTGACGTCAAGTTAAATTGTTTGTCATGTGTGACGTATTCTTTTTGACGTTTTTATTCTGAATTTGTATGTAATTTTTTTATTAAATTTTGCTGGAAAACATGCCTTTCACTTACTTAGTTAAACATAACATTGACAAAGAATTACGATAAGTTTATTCGTGTTCGTGAATAAAATATGACAACATGAAACAAACAATTGATTAAAAAATATTGACCTTCTTTATTATTGACTGTTCTTCGTAAACATTCAACTCAAGAAAATCCAAAGTATTTTAACCCCTTTCAAGAAATAAAAGAAGAAACAAAAAGTGGGTACAAAGTCAAGAAGTTTTCACTTCGAGAAATTCCCTCAATAGTTGAACGAAACATATTTCCTTGGAGTTGTTTTAAAGATGGCATACATAATCTAGCGCTAGATGCGTTTTCTCAAAGACACAGTATCAGCATAAGCTGTGAAACGGTCCTCTTTGACGCAGCCTCACAAGATGACTAAAGAGTGTCACGTTTTGCATTCTCTCGTAGCTCCGGAGTACGATTGTTACTATTGAAAATGTGACACCCTGATATACCTTGTTATACTTTTTAACGGTAAATAAAATAGGGAAGTCGCTCGTCGTGTAGGGGTGTGTGGGTAATGAAATTTATGTAGGTAATTGACTAATAATCTTCTTTTCGATTCGATGGTAATTTTGTTGTTATTACCAACGTCAGTAGCGGTTTTGAATTGCTTCAAATATTCTAGTAATGATATTAAAATTGAAGCAAAGTGCAGCTTTTATTTATTTTCACTACACAATAAGTACACAATAAGTACGACTCAATTTTGCTTGTTAGAAAACTCTTTTCACTTTGAAAATCAGTCGTGCAATTGAAAAGTGAAGTGATTCGATGTTTTGTTTAACTGATGCTTCAGCTGTGTTCACGTGTCGATATACTAAATCGAAGAAGCGTGAGAGGGCTTGAAATAACAAACGAAATCGCTGCCTTGTATTGGGCACGATATAACATTTGGAAGGCAAAAGGAAAATATGAAAAGGCGGAATATTGCCAGACGAAATTACGATCGCTTTAGATTCCGTACGGCCCATTGAGGGGTGAATTGTTACCTTCGTACATTGCCATAAAGAATCTATTTGTTTTTCCTTAGTCAAGTGATATTGATTGTCTGCCATATGAATGTGCTAATGCGATACAAGTGAACCCATTCATACGCCTTTGTTGACATCTTTGAAATTGTATTCTTTTTTTTTCGTCATACATTTTGTTAGTTAGCTTGGCTTTCTTACTTTGTAAGTTAAGTATCGTTGTACCTAGTGACTGGGTGGAGGTCAGATAGGCAGTCGCTCCATATAAAATACTGGTATTTAGCTGTTTGTGGATAGACTGGAAACTGACTTTCAGGTGATGATTAATATCATACATCATTTGAGCTGTAATTTCATGACTCCAAATAGAAAGGTGATTTGATTACCGCACCTAAGGTTCCCGAGCAAAAAAGAAATCCCCTAACTACTCAACATAATTAACTTACATTCCCAAACTGCAAATGTCCCTACATTACTATACACATAAGACTACCGGTACACGACCAACTAAAAGCCTAGTTAGCGGCGCGGCGTCGCCTAGAGAATTGAATATTAGCATTAACAAGACAAATGTGCCGTTGGAGTTTGATAGTTTCTCATTAGGAGCCGGCCGGACCTGTCTCGTCACAACCTACTCTAAGCCGCTTTCCCAACTCCTCAAGTACTATAAATATGGGTAGTAAAAACTAGAGGAAGCGGCTTCCACTGTGTGAGTGAGATAAGTTTTAGCTGCAAATTGTAATGAACGCTGAAGATATTTAACACTGGGGAATTTTTAATCTAGTTTTCGAGTTTTTGCTGCAAATAATAATAATGAAGGTGGAATTTTACTGTTACCACTGAAATTATTGATCACTAGGGATATTTTAAATCTCATAATCATCTGCCTAGCCTTTTTACACGACTGCCCAATAAAAATAATGTTTCCAACTATGGTAGGTTCTGCTTTGAGTCTAATCGGATCGGATGTAGCTAAATACCACCATTTTACATGAAGTGGCTGCCTATCTGACCTCCACAACCCAGTTAGTACCTACTAGGTAACACGATACTTATTGGTAAGCTTGGTAGTCAGAATTTCGGGCCACCTGGGCCACGACCAACCTTAGCAAGCGCGGCTTAACCTAAAGATCATCATCATCATCATCATCAGCCATAAGACGTCCACTGCTGGACAAAGGCATCCCCCATAGAACGCCATAAAGAACGGCAGCCTGCCGTTTGCATCCACCGGTTGCCCGCGACTCTCACGATGTCGTCGGTTCACCTGGTGGGAGGCCTACCAACGCTGCGTCTTCCGGACCTAAAGATCGACCCGAGCATATTATTGCAGGGAGATTTTTAAACTATATTCCCTGTGTATATTCCTATATTATTAATTTATGCTTGTAATTTATTAGTACAACAGCAATATTGTGTAATAAATCACATGAGTTTGACTTGTAACATCCGTGTCAAGACGCAGAGTGTATCTGTGATTATTCTCCCGCTCTCGCTAGCCTCGCACGATAAATAACAACCATTAACACGTTTCTTATAGTGACATTAGCCTTTATTGGATCCACGGTACTAACTCAATCTCATTGAGCCCAAATAAAGACGGCTCCATATTATTTTTATAAAACGTAATTAGGATAGACGTTATGACTAATGTAATAGGCCGCTAACTTTTCGTTAACTCTAAATTACTTTTAATGATAAATGTTTCCAGTTAAATTAGTTCTTTTGTACGTTTATTCAAAGTCCCATTTCAGTTGTTTATAAAATAGTGAAAGCCATAAAACACAGTAATGCGCCCACTGCACTGTATTCGTATCGTCTCGCATGCAAATGAACTTCTCCTCTAAACGTTGCCCTTTGTTTCTCCCGGTCTGTATCTGTTAACTTTTATCGCACAACTTTTCCTCGAACCAGATTAGTTTTGCTCTAACAGTATCGTAAATTGAGCGGCCATTAAGCTCAAGTTTAGTGAGCGTAATGATCCGATCTATCTTACAAGTTTAACAGGTGCGATTTAAAAGCGGATCGTAATACACGCGGATACTAAACAACCCTTTAATTAATATATATTATTGAGAGTAACAGAGTTAGCCGCATCGATCCCGGCGTAAGCCCGACATAGTTCGAGCCGAGTTAAAATGGCACGCGAGTTGCGCTCGAGTGGCGGTTACCTCCTGACGTCTCTATTCGTTACTAAAGTAACCAGACCCCTACAAGTTTGTTCACACAAACTCGCAGCTCGTACTTTCCCTATAAAGTAGAGTTGTGACAGCGAGTAATGTCTCCTTATATTGTTCTGGGGCTAAGAGGTTTGCCTCCTAGTTGTGATGAGAATTGTTAACTTTTACATCGTCTCGCATCTGCCTAATTTATCGCAGTCACACTTTGAATTTTTAATACACACACATCTCAACTACACCGGCAACTGCAAACATAATAAATTATGACTGGAATTTATATTGCTCGTTGGAATCGAAGAAAACATCGTTACGGCTTATTAATGACTGCGGAACGTCTTAATATCCGAGTTGGGGCAAAGAGTTTGGGCGATAATCGATATTACCGAATATCGATTATGAAGTTAGTGCGAAAATCATCCGGCGCGGGTGGGCGCTTGACAAATGTCCGTTATAAGCGCAGAACAAATTGGTGCAATTAATTACGAGTGGAGCTTGGCAGCGCTGAGCCGACAAATATTATCAAGATCGTTAATTTCGACATCTTAGTCGAAGACGGTCGGGTGAGATGATATGGAGCATTAGACGAATGTGCGGCGCACACGGTGCGAGTCGCGGTGATGAGATCGACAGCGTGGCAGTGCGGTGCTTAGCGCGCATCGTCTGCTTTACACACAGACTTGTTAGCGCCTCCACCGTGCACCGCCTGTCTACACCCAACACGCTCGACACGCTACTCGCGGGCATTAGCGGTAACGTACATAATAGCTTACCAGTGTACCTAGCGCAAAGCTTACCTTATATCCCAGAAAATTATTTTGGTCTCAAATTTTACTCCACGATTTTACTTGGTTTAAAATTTCCTCAGAACAAGCTTCATTTATTATGTAAGTGCATAAGGTATACTTTAGCTAATACCCTTACGTAAAGTTAGTATTAGGTAAGTACTGTTTAAGAATTTTTCCACGTAATAGTATTTATTTTTGATTTATTTTCCTTTCTAAGTAAAGTAAACCCCTTCTTTTAATCAAGGCGAAATAAGTTAATTAACACTCTCGGGCCACGAAGGTGAAAAATTGTTCTGTTAAGAGCTTTAAACGAATTAGAGAGATTAACATAAACGGTATTATTAATGCCCTGAACTATACAATATTATATTGACTTCTTGTTGGCGGCATTTGTAGCAAGCTGTTACACAAATCCATGTATGTTTTTGTTAACGATTCAATTCCGTCGAGTTGCTTGCGCACATAAAACACGAATATAAAATTGTGCGAGTAACGCATGACTCTTAATGAAAAGTATATTATCTCACATAAAAACATTTTACGCTCGTTTCAACGCTGGTTATTAAATTAAATCATAATTTACACACGTCGAGTTAAATCAGACTGTAAGCTCGTGAAATCGCAATAAAAATTATTAGACTCGTTACAGCCTTTCCACGCTAGACCCTTTTTATTTTTTTCATATTAGATTCATTCTCGGAACAATGATGTCATAAATGCCGAAGCGATTTTTCATTCGCATCGTAAATGTTCGTTTTCTCTCGTTTCTCCCTATTTTATTCGGCCACAGAAACAAGGTGCTCCCGACACGAGTTTTATTATATAAGCTTACCCTACTCTTACTATGATGGTGCATAGTGGGTATAATATTTTATTTGACATCCGTCGATGTCGGCAAATCTTGATGGAATTGCATCGATCTTATTGTTGGAGAGTTCGGAAATATCCGTGATCTTTGGTGGACATTATCTCGGAAAGAGTCAGTTGTTCGCGTTTCATTGAATGTAGGTACTCGACCCCAATTTTGTTACATTGACGGTCTGCTTTTTCATCCTTATGCCCTAAATAATAAGGTTGTAAAGTGATCGACCTAACCTACTAACGTACCGGTGGTACTTTTTAGGGTCCGTAAAAGGAAAAAACGGATCCTATAGGATCACTCGTGGGTCTGTATGTCTGTTTGTCCGACCATTCCCGCCCTCCCTTATCTCCGAAACTATTGAACCTAAGATTTTGAAAAAAATACGGAAATTATTTCAACACTTATAGATTACTAGCTTTTGCCCGCGACTTCGTTCGCGTGGAATAGTGACTTCCGGCAGATTTTTGGTTTATCTCGCGAAAAAAAAAAAACTATCCTATGTCCTTTCTCAAGTTCCAAACTATGTCTGTACCAAATTTCATCAAAATCCGTTCAGCCGGTTTGGCGTGAAAGAGTAACAGACAGACAGACAGACAGAGTTACTTTCGCATTTATAATATTATATATAGTATGGATAGGAAATTCTCTCAATATCTACTAAATTGGTAAGTCCGACTTGCACTTGGCCAGTTTTTTTTTAATTATTGATCTCTATAGAGTGTTACACATAAAATTATTTCATATACGATAGTGCTGTCAGATATGTTCATGATGTTCATAAAAATTGCACGCTGCCAGTTTAGATACAAATTCGTATTTATATTTTATTCCCGGGTTATCGTTTTACGCACTACACGAGTTTTATAGCGGACATGGTTATTTTAACATGTGTGTTTTATGTTTTTTTTTTTAAGTAAGAATATAAAAATGGCATCCAGGTACCAGACTTAATAAGTCGGTAAATTTATATAGGTTTTGTTGAGTTGAGTTGCTTCTGTCCTAGAAATAAATTAAGCCAGTCAGGCATACATTTTACCTAGAATCAAAAATCTCCAAGACCCTTAAAGAAGTCTGAATGGAATGGTACTCACTTACCTAATAGCCAGGTTATTTCTCATCCATACTTCCATACTATATTAATATACTATATTATTATATACTATTAATTTTATAAATGCGAAAGTAACTCTGTCTGTCTGTCTGCCTGTTACTCTTTCACGCCTAAACGGCTGAACGGATTTTGATGAAATTTGGTACAGACATAGTTTGGAACTTGACAAAGGACATAGGATAGTTTTTTTTTCGCGAGATAAACCAAAAATCTGCCGAAAGTCACTATTCCACGCGAACGAAGTCGCGGGCAAAAGCTAGTATTTAAATAAGCAACCACGAGCTTTTAATTCTATTATATTCTCCAAAATTTCTACAAGTTGACCCTTAAATCAACTACAGTACACTCACAGTTATTATGCTTTGTGACTGGGACTGTAGCTTCTTTTATTTTATATTTGTTCGACAATTCAGAAGTGCCTGTAACTGGCCCACTTGAAATAGATGATTTGATTTTGAATCTAACTCGCTAAAAAAATCGGAAAGAAACCATAAATATCTCAACTCGATATTTCGCTCATCCCTATTTGATTGAAGCTTTTTCAGTAAATTGATTTCAGATGTTATTTGAACAAGTATCAAAAGTAATATTTATCTAACCTTAATGCCCATATATATCATAAATAACAACAGAATCTTTGTGTCCCATCGCTCCCAAACGTTTTCAGCACATTTTAATATCACTAATACATTATCCGTATTGATTTCCGACAATGGACTTCGATACTCCTCTTTGACCACGTAAACATATCATTTTGCTTCCTTACTATCTGTTAGAAGGGCCCAAGCCCGTTCGTCTGTTATAAGTAAACCTTTCATGTATATTTTATTCCCTATATTTTGATATGTGGGCCCCTCGTATCACGCTCATTCAAATGACATATTGGAGGAGCGTTTGAGTATGTTTCTCATCGGGAAAAGATCACAGTTTTCTTTCGAGAGTAAAACCAAATACCATCTTGTGAAGAACCAATCTAGGGAATTGATTTTGCGTCGTAGGTCCCATTCGTACATAGCTGCGCACGTATTATGTGGACAGATTACATTTTTTATTAATACGTTCATTTCACGATATTACGCAGGATAGAAAATAGTTTTGCTTTTGTTAACTGCTATCACTAACCGAGAATAAAACACAAGCGCTTACATAAAAGAGTACAAACGATTTTTATGAGACAAAATTTAAACATAAAAAGTTCTTGAAAAATGCAATGTCAATCATTTAAACAAATAAGCAGGTGTTTTAATTTCTGTGGGGTACGTCCTACCTGCTACTGATGAGCCTCTAGACAAATAACGTTAGTCCCCGTATTTATACCCGATGTCACCATTGTCTTCATCATGAAGGCATCATTCAACATCATTCTCCATTAAGTTGAGAAATTGCGTCGGAAACGATAACTGCCCTCTTTCCCAACACAATCCGGCTTCTTTCCGCAAAATTTTCATCCGTGCTGTTTTTTCGTTGTTGTGAAAAATGTTATTTAATTTCGGGCAATTATTACACGCGCTCTACGAAATTACTCCAAGGAATAGGACTTGCGAATGTTGGTTTTATTTCAGAGAGAACGTTCCTTTTTGTACAATGAAAGCTTTATTCTGAAAAATGAGAATCCCGCTGTTACCTTTATCTGTTTTTCATAATACCTATTAAGTAAAATGCAAATAAAGGGTCACAGTTATCACAAATGCGAAACTAAGAGCTAAAAGGTTTTCTTTTATTGGACTGTAGTTCAAACAAAATCTGCATACTTTGTTTTAGAATTTATTATACCTTAAATATTGCGAAGTTCCACTCGTGGAATCCTCTTATAAAATAAAATACAAAACCCTTGCCAACAATTCGACAGGATTACATATACGTAGATTAGGTATGATGTGGATGTTTGTAATAACAGATTACTTTTCTAATTTGCATTTTCATAATCGAATATAAGTTTACATAGGTTGGCGCGTGTATCGCCGTCTGTCCTCGCGTTAGGAACAATTGATGTGTTCGGCTATATTAAGTGTCTCGCGTGAGTGATATCCAGGAGACGCCGCCAGGTGTGAGCTTCGCGATACAAAATCCGCGGTGTTGCGTCATTTGTACGTTTTCTTTATTACGTAGCGTGATTTATACCTTAGCCCGGTGCGTTTAACTGCTGAGGTCTGTCATTTCGCCGTCTTAAATTGAGATTGATCCCGGGGAAGGGCGGGTTGACGTGTGCGTTGGCGTGTCCCGGAATTGTGTTTTTGTTTTATTTTGTTACGTTTTTCCCTTTGTGCCGGGGGAGATGACGTCTTCGCGCATGCAAAGTCACCTGTCAATATTTTGGCAGCGACGCGGCCTTATTTCGTGGCGTTTAAGGGCTCGGTTCACATTGGTAAAGCTCGGTATTGATACGTTTTCGCGTTCAATATCGTTTTCGCGTTCACACCAATTAGAACAGTAATTATTGGTACAGCTGTAATAAACGTTTTGTGAAACTGCACCAAAGCACAAATACCTATAAACAATTAGCTACAACTATCTGAAAATATTATTCAAACATTTTGTAACTGACGTATTGAATATTTGCCGCTTTTCAATTTGTCCAATTAGTGATTTTCAGTAGAAGCATTCGCTTCCATTACCCGGACATTGATTTTAAATTACCCATATTTTGATTTATAATTTGGATTAATTTGAAAGGCAGCATACATGTGTGAACTGGTTTTCGGTAGAAATGTTGATTCCAAATTACTCACGGATTTGATTTATATTTGGAACTGCTTTGTATTGGTATAATGCGTATGATAGGAATGACATAGGTAATCATGTCTGGTAGAATGTGTAGAATAAATAAATTACACGAAAGAAAGCGCCTGTTTGGGTTCCCGTGATTGCTGTTCGCAAGTCGGGGCCACCATGCACCACTGGATCACCGCTGGCCCGCTGCTCTCGACTGTTACCATTACCAGTCAATGCATGTAATCGTACTTAGTATTAAAATCACATCCTCTGAAAAGAACTTTCGTAAATCAGTGTAAATAAAAACTGTATGTAGTTTTATGTACCGTAAAGTAGTACGTAATTTAGCCATAGTCAATTACTTTGTTATTTTGAATAAGGTAGTGTTTTACAAAGTCCACAGAGAGTTGTTCGTAATTTTAACCATGTAGAATATACCGTGTTAATTTTATAATCTTAATAAGCCAGTGTATTTGAAAGTATTTCTGTTTTGTCCACAGAGAGGCTCCGACGAGCTTCTTTCGCAGAGTGGCGTCACCGTCATGGCGCCCGCCGCTCCGCACCACGCAGACAATAACAACCAGGACTCCGCTGCGAAAAAGGTAAATATCCCTTCATCATCATTGCAGCAGAAATACATCCACTGCTGGACTTAGGGCTCCCCACAGTATTCCCACCAAATATACCATAATCTTAACTAATGTTATGAGGCCTAATGGGCGGTGTAAAAACTCTGACACCAGGATAGGCACTAACCACACGATTAAGAACATAGAAGAACTAATAAATAATAATAATAATTATATTTATTATTTTTATACCGGTATTTTTTATATTTTTAAATGTTTTTTTATATTCATCATCATCATCAGCCTATAATGTTCCCACTGCAGGGACTCAGGCCTCCTCTATAGGAGAGGGATGGGCTATAATCCACCACGCGGGCCCAGTGCGGATTGGCGGATGTCACATGTCTTCGAATTTTTTGGTTCTAAGACATGCCGGTTTCCTCACGATGTTTTCCTTCACCGTTTTGAGAGCAGTGGTGATGAAATAAATTACACAAAGTAATGCACCTGACGGGGTTCGAACCCACGACTCACTGTTCGTAAGTCGGGGCCGCCACCACTGGGCCACCACTGCTCTCTTTTTTTATATTACTTTAAGAATATTTAAAAATATAATTTATATGTATAAAGTTAAATAAAGGAAATAATAAATAATACTATTTTTTTATTCATAATTATAAGGTATAACGTTAAATATTATGATAGTGAATTTGTTTGTTCGTCAAGCCGTCTTACCGGCTGTACGGATTTCGATGAAAGGCATACAGTCGGAACATGACGTGGGCTAGGACATATTTAATTTTTCTGGATATTATGTTCCCATTGGAAAAGGCAGGAAGACCGCACACGTTATAAAATCGGCCGATGTAACACATAATGCCAAACATGGAATTAAAGAGCCGTCGCAGGCGCAGGTGAAATATGTAGGTTTCGAGCGATTCGTACACATAAATATATAATATTATATAATAGATGAATGCTAAGTTCACACCCAAATGTGAAGACCCACACAATACAAAGACGAAATAAATAGCTACAGCCCATTTCTTTACTTACCTTTTTAACGGCACTTCTTTTGCTGAAATGTGTAATTAACTGAAAAACGATTAATCGTGATAAAACGGCGGAATCGCGAAACCGTAATAAGTATTAAAATAAAAGGTCCCTCGTAAAAAGCCAACGTGCCATAAAGAGCTACCCTGAGGGTTTGGGGGCCAAATTTTTATTAATCTTCACTCCCTGAGTTGTCGATACCCGGATGGATTTTTACATATAGATATTAAATCGATACGGTTAACCGGTTAACCCTTAATAAGTGGTCAAAGCGTGTAGGCCTTAAAATTAAAATGTTTACACTCAATTTTGTATGGATATGATTTTTTACACGAATTTTTAATTAACGTTTGAACAAGACGAAAATTGCTGAATAAAGTAACGTAACAATATTCAGAATTAAATATTAATTGAATATGGATGCGTAAAAATAAGGTCCTTTGTATTCATAAAACAATTTGAAATACTTACTTGAAAAGAATTTCCATTAGGTATCCTATTTCTTTGAACATTTCCTCGTTTTACTCCTTCGCTAGATAATTTATTGCGTTTGCAATGATATGTGATATGCTATCGGCGTGTGTTATTATATTTGTCATTTTTAACATTTACTCGGCATCCTTTTGAAGTAATTTGCGAGGAAAATTCGCAGCCATATTTTTTTAGGTAAACATAATGCTACAGTTTACCGTTTGCACAAATTAAATTAGTGGCCAAACTATCCGCATTTTTGTGAACGTATAGATGAGCAGTAAAAAAAATAATAAAAACATAATGAGCTGTAAACCTCTAATAAACAATACTTTATAGGTTAATCACTGCCCATATTTCAACGTAACATAAACCGACACCGTTAACCCAAAGGTTAAAAGCGACAATGTATACAGTATGTAGCCAGCACTAATCAACGAGATGCTGCTGTTTGAAAAGAAAAAATCTCGACACAAAGCGCGCACGTGGCAAAAGGTAGAAAACAATCAACATAGAAGAAAACAGTTATAAAAGTAAACAAGGTCGCAGTTTTGGGTCTTTCCTACTCCACACTTGTTTCATTGTATATTTACATAAATACGGGGCGAGTTTTGCATGCACACTTTGTTTGCTACTGTTCAAACAGCTCTTTGTTTGTCGAGACCAGGGGGCCAATTCTCGGTTTTAGAGATTTATCTCGAGTTCGAGTTTGTAAGTCTATCTCTATGTCTATCAAAAATATCTCTATCTCTACCAAAAAATTTCGAATTGAGCAGAATTCCGTATTCTCAGTCAAAATAGAAATAAATGTCACGAAAATGTCGATTCGAGTGAAGCTAATGTTACCATTATGAAGAATCGCGCGTTCCGTTTTAGGTAGCTATGAGTGAATGAATGATTTTGTTTTAAAACTCTGACTAAACCTAACTATTTAAGTATAAAAGAAAGAGAGAAAGAAAGAAAAAGTATTTATTGGTTTCACAAACAAACAAGTAAACATAATTATGAGAAACACTTAAAATTAGGACATAATTTATATATTAAATTAGAATAAGTCCCGTCCCGTGCAAAGCCAAAGTAAAACGAAACGTTTAGTGTAAAAATAATCAGTTTGACAGCTGACTGTCTGTCAGTGACTAATAAAATTATGAAGTAAACAATTATTTACCTTCGTTTTCAGGTCTATTTTAGTGGTATCCTGAATTACAGGAGCCAATTAGATCTAAGTATTAGAACCCTTATTAAATCTTTATTTAGTCTGAAGTTTTTAATGACTTCTGTTTCGCTCAAGTCGTAAATATCGACGGCGGGATAGCTGTTGTCGCCGTGTATTGGCCAGTTGCTCGCCACTTTCCAACAACTCCGAGATAAAAATGCTAATAAACTCGTCCATCTTTCAGTGGTTTCAAGTCCAATCGTAAGTACACAATTACAGAGTCTGTTATCTGCGCGAAGGTCGTCGTTTCAAGAAAAAAACAATGCACAAATCAAAGAGTATAAATCGAATTTCCAGTACCTATGAGATGCCAAGCCGTATTTTATTTAAAAACTAAAGAAAAGAAAACACAGTGTACAATCCAAAACTCAACAAATTCACTCAGAAATGACGTATCTATATAATCGACATTACATCTCTACTGCTCAGGAGCACTCGAAATGAACTCTAACGTTAGCCTTCGACAAATGTCGAATTCGAAATCCCCAGAATAGCAACTTTTAAAATTTCTCGAAAAAATGACGTCATTAGAAATTTTTCTCGAGTTCGACACCATCTCTAAAACCGAGAATTGGCCCCCAGTGCTGGCCGTGTGTTTCGACCACCAAATGGATTGCATCATCCATTAAAACAGAATAATGAGTTACATTCCTAGGGCAGATTATGTTACATGGACTGCGGGTTGTTCGAAAGAGATACCGCGTTCTCGACACAAAGGGGTAAGAAGGAACATGGGTGGTTTTTAGTCAGTAGAAGTCTGACACTCCTGGAGGAATCATTTGATGATTTCCCACACCAAACAACAACAAAAAAAATGTTTATATTACGGAGATATTACGTATTCCTTCACTTCCTCTACGTGTATGCTTCAACTTAGCAAACCAATAAAAACCACGCACTGGATGAAGAAGTTTTATATTTTTTTGAGTTTAAAGGCGGACTTAAGTCTTTGAGTGTGCTAATTAGCACTACTGCTTACGATAAAGCTGCAATGCAAGTTAATAGGATTCAATTCACGACTTCTGACGTCTTTGGTAGAAAATATATAAAAAAAACCCGTGTGGGTGATTTCAAATAAGACATTTTCGCATAAAAATCAAAACATTAAGCAACTGAACATTAAATAACTGAACTTGTTAAAGACCAAACAAAAGTATGATGTATTATGGCAGAATATAAAACAAACAATGTGGGAGAAAGGAAGTGTAGCACCTTAGGTAAGCGATGGACCTGTCACTACTTATGCATCGCTAAAACTTATAAACTCAATATATTACCACCCCTCGGTATTCTTTGGGAGCATCATACTTCGTAATAAACAGCGATGGGAACCAAGATTCTTCGCTAAACATAGGTAATACTGTAATAGTGTGTTCTCATTCCCAAACCTTATATTTAACATTGCCGTAGGTATCATTTACGCAAATTAAATAGAAGCGAACCGTCTCGGTGAAAAGAAACCATTTTCTTATTCTTCCCTCAGGCAGTTTATTTCCCCCGCTGTCACCGGTCATTATGTCACTGTGAAAGTAAAATATCATACTGGCTGTTGCGTATAAGAAAAATGTTATTTTTTTATTTCAATAGGAATTATACATAAAACCTTTTTAATGATTCTTGTAAGGTATATTTGAGATCTATCAGTCGTCTGAAGAAAAGTTGTTATTATTTTTTCTTTCGAGAATGTAAGTAAATTAGAAACCACTTTACCTGTAGTATTTTATTAAGTTAATATCGTTTCAAGAAACGTGGGAATAATTTATTCTAAATTGAGTAGTTTATTTCAATATGTTTCTCAACTTTTACTTCTAGAATTTCTGTTTCTGATCCTGTTTTGTAAGTAGATATTTTGATGTCTTTTAATCTTGTTGATTATATTATTTAGTCTTTACAAAAGTAATCTGTTACCATACATCGTAGGCCCATTTGTTTGTAATCATCTATTCCCAAACTAGATTAATTAAATGATTCCCTATCTCAAGCAAAACAAGGTAGCCATTTTAGTTTCGCGGCGTTTTGCCGTCCATTTACTCTCACTTGTTAGGGGCGTCCTGAAAAAACCTCCGCGCAGTAATCTTAATTACATTGTGATCTCGTTACTGCTCGGCCTTAATTCATAATTAAATAGGGACGTGTCCCAACGTTGCTTATTTATTTGCTATTTTATGGTTTTGCGATTGCCCCGCTTTTTTCTACTATGAAAATTAAGGCAGGGCCTTTTTGCGACACCCCTTCTCCTTTGTTACCCTGAATATTCATTTAGTGCCTATCGGCGGAATGGCGACTCGTTTTTAAAAGTATTTTTTTATGTTCTCTCTTTGTGTTGTACTGCAAACACTTCATGCTGTGAAAATATTGAAGCAAAACTCTGAACCTCTGTTTTTATATAAAATGTTTTATGAGTTGTATTTGGGCCGTTACAGGGAAAATAAATATAAAATTTCAATGTTTTTTCGAGTTTCCATTTCAAATTGAAAGGAAAATGCAGACAGTTTTAATTAACTTGAAATGTTTGCTTCAATTTTGATGTCAGACATATTGCTTTCATACGTTTGTATTTAGCAAAATACTCTCGTTGAAATAATACCAATGTCAGAGGGAGCACGTCTGTAGAAAACACACTAATCAACCCTCGTCCTCTTTGACCGGGTCATTAATGTCCAAATCAAGTAATTAATTATGTTCCCCGTTTTTTCCTCATTTTCTTGACGTTTCCTGTAAAAACGCAAAGGGTCTTCTGCCTTGTGAAGATCAATCAAATCAGAAGATGTCCGGGGCTGCGTTTACCACTACTTAAGCATTTACGAGCTTGTCTTACAGAGTTACGACATCGCTTGCACAGGTTGACTGCTGATCTTATTTGGAGAAGAATTTACGATCTATTCTGTCCCTTTTTTCTTATTCATTGGAGTACCTAATTGTTATTTTCTTTTTAAACTGCCCCACTCGGTGGAAAACGGTAAATTAGCTGGCTAAATTATAAATAGCTTTCTGTTTTATATTCGAATGACGCTCTGAAGGCGAGAATAACTTATTTAGTAAAGTACCCTAAACAGCCTTTGGAGCTGTAAGATATTTGCGTATTGTGAGTGCTAAGCGCGTACGCAAATAACGCGGCCGCGTTTATTGACTTCGTTAGTACATAGTTTAGTTGCTAATAGAACAATTAACATCAATATTGCTTACTAATGAAGCCGCGTAAATAAAGTTCACTTTCGTATAACACTCCTAAGTTGTCTCTTAAAATAAACTTACGTTATTAATGAAACAGGTTCTAAAATCGAGTGAAATATAATACGACCACTCGTCTTCATCGATTTCGTTCCCAGAAAATTCAGTAATCAATCAAATGATCTCATAAAGATATTCATTGCGGGGCACTTACTATTTTACTACTAGTTTTAGGGGGTACTAAAACCATTTGGCTATCTTATTTTACGATTTCCTACCACGAGCACGGTCTGAGCGTCTGTTCAAACAAAAACTTATGGTTCGTGTGATTTAAGACATAGTTACTGGTGGAGGGGAGTGTTTACTGTACACCTTTATAGTTTGTTATCGCTATTACATACATTAAGTAACATTCAATGTAAACGTATGGGCATTTCATGGATATTGATAGTGTTGGTGTATCTATATTTTACCCGACTACTTAGACTTTGGTGACAATTTGCAGTGAAACTTTGCAAACTCAAACTCAATGTATTTATTTCAATAAGACCAATAAAAAGCGAAGCTACGATCACAAGGCATAATAACTTATGAAAATACTGCAGTTGCCCATTCCAAAGCGTAGACCTCTATAGAGAAGTATGGGCAAGAAACTCCATGGACACTTTTTTGCCCAGTGGTAGTTTAATTTTAAAAGCTACTTGAAGTGGCCCTTGTCCCTGAAGTGGTTTATGTGCCTCATCTATTCTTCTTCTATCATATCAGCTGGCAGGTAAACATCCCCCATCCCCCTTGCTAGTGTGCTTTTGGTTGCTTCCTGCAATAAAAAAAAATATTTTACGTTTCATGGATACAACTATTTATCTTGACTCTGATAAGAGACCCTACACTTATGCAAAGTTATGTTTCATATAATTTAATAACGCTGTTTCTACTTAGCAGAATCATAGACGTTTAAGGTGGATGTTCCAGGGTAGCCCGCGAAATTCAAATTTTCTTACGTTTTTAGCGATTTGCAGGCCAAACTGTCAAGAATGACCTTTTGATGAAATACTCATTATTGACAGTTACATGAACTTGGAGGGTTGTAATGATGATTTTGATGATTATAATTCTGTAACTGCATACGTCTTACAGCCGCGAATCATATTTTCACTAACATACAACCTAGCACTGACCTGCAAATCGCTAAAAACGTAAGAAAATTTGAATTTCGCGGGCTACCCTGGAACATCAACCTTAAATGTAGCATCACGCTTATAATCCCCGAAGGGTTAAGCAAATTGTACCTAATAGTACACTCACATTTCGCCAGTTAATAGGTAGGGGGCGAGCTTATTGGCATCAACAGGGCATAAATGGAGTCTCCGTAGCAGCTAAGAGGAAATTCGTGATGAAAATACTCGAAACCGGGAATCGATTCTAGGACCACTAGACCAACGAGGCAGTCACGATTATCTTATAGGTTTTTTTACCCGACTGCGGCGAAGCCTAAAAGGAGGGTTAAGTGTTTTACTAATGCTGCATAAATACCGATCATCTCATTATCCATGACAAACTACATAGTACAAAGCCCCATCAAACTTAATTAAGGATTAACGGATAACAATATATATTTCAATGAATAATGTTCTTAAGGCAAAACGGCTGGAAGTTGCGAAGCGATTCAGGCCCAGCGAAGGCCACTATTAAAAGTTTACCGGCGCAAAGTTGTCCCATTCTTATGCATGGATGAATTAGCACCTAGCTAAGTAAAGTGTGGATGTTCGACCACTTTCCTTCTGGAATATTCTTTGGGAACTACGTGGCTATTTGGCTTTAAAATACAGCAATGATGTTTTTATTATTGGCATGCATCGTCTTTCCTGTCGTGAATTGTAGGTTCGAGCCTGTGGTTCGAGCCCAGTTAGACATTTAAATTTCTGTAATTCAAATTATTACTACTACTCTCAAAATGGTTCTGAAAAACATCGTGAAGAAACCAGCATGCTTGAGACATATTTCTCGACGTCATGTAAAGCCAAGTCAGAACCCCTGGGCGGCATAAAAACTCTGACATTAAGATAGGCACTAATCAACCTATAAACAAAGACTTTATATACCTGGTATATATCTCTATCCCAGATTATATTTACGAAACTAAAAACTTCCACAGCATATTTATGGCAATATTTACATGTATTTTATGAAGCATCTCGAAAGTTCCGAGTATCGTATCACAGTGGTTGTCTTAAACCAGTGAACAACACTAAGTTTATCGATTCGTCTGTCGTCGCCACGTATCGGCAAACCAATTTCCTGCACCTGATTTTTACAACTTTTCACAAGAGATAAGAGGTTTTGTTCCTCTTTATTTTTTGTATACTAAACAAGATAGGAGTTGTGATTTTATTCGGAAGTAAAACACCGAAGAAGGTGTAACTAGCCTATTCTCTTATCAATTCATATATAAAACATATAATATCGTTAAAATTATATATTTAACATATCATCACGCATGTAATCCCTGAAGGGTTGCAAGAGAGAGGTGTACCTATTAAATAGTACACCAACATTTCGCTATAGGGGGCGAGCCTATTGCTATCAATCGGGCACAAATCCAAACTCCGTGGCTGCTACTGAGAATTTCCTGATGGTGAAACCTTTTGCCTGACCTAGGAACCGAACCCATGAGGTCAAAATAGCTACTCAATAAGCCTTATACAGTAAATTATATTTTAATGCAACAATTAAAATCTATGACTCTATTTACAAAACAGGCTGGAGTAAATTAATATTACATTTCTATTTTGATCAAATTCACCAATGAAGCTTCGATATAATTTTATACTCGGTAAGTAATTACTACCCACATTTAGCAAATAATGTCTATACAATACCAATTAGAATAATAAATTATAGTAACTAATCGATACCTAAATGCGGTGCTCAAATTTATTTGATGGTCCAACTATCATAACAAGCTCGGAAGTACCTCTCAATCTGTAACAAATAATATCATTGATGGTCGGCAATGAAATACAATATTCCACTGGTCGGCCAATTAAAAGTTTGAACGAATCGACTCCAACGATTTCTAGTGTAATAATGCTCTTGAAATTTTAACGGCGGATGCAACTCTAAGTGCGGTGCAAGCCATAAGAATCAATTACGGGGGATTGTTTTAGTAAAACTTTTGTTAGGGGATGGAAACATCATTCGAGGAGATATTGATTTTGTTTGCTGAAGGAGTTTGAATCGGTCTTCACTATTCGAGTTTTTGACGAAGACGATCATGATGCATTAGGACCGATGGGCCAGAGTCGTCACGCAGTGGGTGTCAAAGGCCTAGTAAACGCTAGCTTAATTGTGACGACTTAGAGCGTTTTGTGCGAGATTGACCAGAGAAAACCAAGAGAAAAGTGGAACGCTATGGGGCAGGCCTTTGCTCTGCAGTCGGGCAAAAGAGGAAAGTATTCTGTCACTTACGGGACAGTTTCCGTGATTATAAATTCTTCTGAACTCCCGAAATGACCGAGATGACTGATGATAATTTATAATCACGATTGTAGTTGGGTTGGGCACAAGCCATAATTTATCTTGTACAGAAAAACAACTTCTTGTAAATACAAGAATTGAAAGGAGAGCGTGTACCTATAATTTTTAAAGAAATGAAACATTTATCGCAAGGCAAGTCTCTTACGCATTAAAATATCGCTGCTACATGAGAACTTGAACCTCCTTCCTACCTGCGGTACTCCAACTTTCATGGAGTTGCTACCGAACGGCCCACTAAATCGCAATTGTTATTAGTTCAAGGGTTCCGATACTGGGAGAGAGATTTCTGTCTGCGATAGTACATTATTTCTCAAATGACGGACATGTTTGAGGGCCATCAATAAACGTACTTTGTCCAGTTAACTTTGTCCACTTTGTCGTGGATTGACGATGTTTGTGTTTGTAATATAAGAGTTGATAATATAATCGGTGATAAAAACACGAAACATTATCTTTTGAAGATCGGGATTTTTTTTCCAGCATTGAAACATTTACAATATTCTACGATTGGGTACATACTATAACTAGTAGGACTATCTCGTTGGTCGAGTAGTCACAAGCGCGACTACTCACCATGAGGTCCTGGGGCTTGGGGTTCCTGGGTCGGACAAAGTACTATATTACATGGCACTTATACATAACTGGCAAAATATGTGTGTACTGTTAGGTACATATCTGCCTATAACCATACTATGCTATAACGATACTATAACCGCCTATAACCATAATTATAACTATAACCAAAATAACAGAATTTATGTATGTCTACAATTACATGCATTTCATGCAAAACATTTCTCTCAACTCCCTCTATAAGTGAAGAAAATCATCTTGAAAATGTCCCGACATTCTACAGTTGACTTAAAAATATTTAAACGTTAAGAAGCAAGAAGCGACGCGAACCGTTTTAAAACGATTCTTATCAAATTTTACAACAATTCACTTGGGTATATTTACAAAATGGAAAGAACCAAAAGCTACTTAGCACAATATTAATTTATTAAATAATAAACAGTACAGCTAAAAGTTGAAGGAATCCTCTTACGTGAATATATACGGTGAAGTTTCGCATACATTTTGTTTACGTAGATAAAATAAATATTTGTGGGAAGTTTTCCTGCATCACGAAATCGATTACGCTGTAGGCTCGAGGGCCGTTTCTTTGATATTCGCTCAGTCATTGTCTACCTACTAACGGTAGCGTAACTTGTATGTTAAGTAAATACCTACCTGAAATATTTTGTAATTTAATAAGTTACATATAGATAGGTATTTTAACTTACAACACCAAACTTTTGAAGAAATAAAAACTGTGTTAAAAAAAATATTCACAAAATAAATGAAAGCTAGTCTGGTTTTAGGTCGAACATTCCTATTTTTTTTTTGTGGTCGTCTGGTTAAAGCCTTAACCGGACTATCCTGGGTGCCTTGAGTGTAAGGCTTCCAGTCAGGGTAAAGGGGGTCTTAGACTGCTCTAATACCAGCAGCCATATTTCTTTTTAAATATAAATACTTACACCGTTGTCAATTTACTATTAATACCGCACTGCTATTCCAACGCAAAATAGCCGTCCTAGACACGTAAGCGACAAATATTAAAAACAATAATATCGTTAGCCTGAAACGGCTATATTACTCAGCATTTAACTTAGCAAAAACTTTCTTTAAGACTTAGAATCTTAACATGATCCCTAACAGATGTTAAAAAGTAAGACGTGGCTCTTAAACGGGGTAATACCTCCCGCTTCTGATGGGTCGAGCCTGACCCGCGCCACAAGCGGATTACAGAATTTCGTTTCCTTAGTCACTATGCGACCGCCGCGCGTCGACGGGGCGTTTGTCAACGCGCCCTAAGCAGAATACTTAGTGTGCTCAGGTACATTTGACTCGTGTTACGTTTACTTGAACGTGCCAATATTAGTGTTCGGTTACAGGGGCGTTACATGATTACAAATTCCTATGCTTCAGATGTGTTTGAAGTCGGTTAGTTATTTATAATCAGGTATTAAGGTTGTTAATGGCGTTCTACGGTAGTTTATAACTTAAAAGCTTCAGTGTTCGTGATAAACGGTTTAAACTGGAGAAAAAAACTTTTTATCTGCCTTTTTGGTGTGGTGGTCGCAAGTGTGGCTATTGAGCATGAGGTCCTGGGTTTGATTCCCGAGTCTGGCAAAGTGTTATTGAGTTTTGAGCCACGGAGTCTAGATTTATGACAGGTTGATTGCAATAGGCATGTAGTATGGAGTTCATAGGACTTAAACATAACTGGTGAAATGGGGTTGTATTAGGTAAACCTCTATCTAACCTTTCTGGGATTACAGGCGTGATGTTCACTCGAAATCTCACAAAAATAACTACTGAAACAATTATCACTATTAGCATAAATGGTTTGCAATAAAAAACAAAGAGCATTTAGATGGAAAAAAGGTGGGTTAAATTAAACTGTACACTGAGTTTTCCTTTGAGGAAAAATGCTTTCTACGATTAAACAGCCACTGAGAATTCTTAAATACAGCACAGACAAGTGGCGTCATTCTTTTTTAGAAACATAATATTGTTAAGTTGTGGCTGCGAGTTTATAGCGCCATAATGTTAGCGGGAACAAGTTTGAAAACAGTTTTAGTCGGTGGTTTAGTCAAATTTTCCCATACTTTATCAATTTATGACACTACCTTAGATGCACAGTTATGTTATTTAATACCTGGTTTAAATACGTAAATTTATACTTCACCTGTGTTCTTACTTACATATTATACAAAATAGCAATGAATTATAACCAAAAGAACGAAAATTATAAAAAAAAGAAGCGAAAATATTAATTATAATTAACACCTGAACGATAAAATCCGTGTCGATAGGTCGTCGTAGACGTAAGAGGTAGTTATAGTTAATGATATGGCGCCGTAGACGCGGCCAACTGAGAAATAGTGTTTCAATAAACACGGCCGGCGCGATCACCGGGAAAATTGACCGATTCCGGGAAATCCTCACAGGGAAAATGTCATACGATAGCTTTTTTTTCTATCCAAAGAACCAAGCCAAGATTTAATATTTATGGATGAAATGTGAGACGGAGCGGATGATTTAAAGTGCCTGATGTGGAAATCGTTCCTCGCAGATTTTCTGACCCAGCGAAAGTAATGTCCTTCTTTACGTTTTACGTACCAGTTGTTTTCTTTCGTGAGAAGAGAAAATACCGAACCTTCGAGGTGGGCGAGCGTGTGCGACGATTTATTCCTCCCTTTGCAAGTCACTTTGGAAAAATATTTTTTATTTGTTTATTTACGGAGATTTGGTTCTTTTGATGTCGATTCTAACGAAATTCGGGCTGTTCAGAAATATCATATCTGTGTACTCTTTTCTTTTAGTTAGCGATTTGTTTATATAAAGATCTGAGAGTTCGATTGTTTTTTTTCTCGGTTGGGTTTGACCGTTTAGACGTAACAATATTATTGTCTAACTATTGTATAAGTAATCAATATTTCTGCTACCTTTTGTATTATAATCTGAATTAAATAAACCAGATCCAATACAAAATAAGTATATCTAGGTCTTTTATATGAAGTAAATCTAAATAAAGTTCCAATCGCACTTCTTACTTGAGTGAATGTAATTAAAAAGTCAATCACATTGTATCAACAGTATACGTAGTGTAGCCACTAAAAGCCACAATGGAACACTTCTCCAAGTGTTTCGACTTTTCCCTTGCACTTTTGTCAGAGCAGCTGCTCACTTTGTCTGAACTTAACAAGGTCGAACTAATAGGCATTAGACTCATTTGTTACACCTCCACGCTTCGCCGCCCGCCAAAGAACGTAAAAAGGGAGACGCTTAGATACGCCGCAACTCCCCAAATCTTATTCCCTGTTCCAACTGAAATGTCTGCTAAGATTTCCTCGAAAACATAATTATAACCTCGGAAATATTTGATAACCCTGTTTTATTACAGTTTAAGTTCGTCGTGAGATTTAGAATTTTTATTTAATTTGTTTATGATTTTTTACAATCACAAATTGCGCTGTAAAGGTTGCTCTTTTCACTTGAATGAGAAGTGAAGTGTCATACAAAGCTACAATATATTCGGGAGTCGGTTCGAGCCCGCCGCCGTAATCAAAAGGCTCTCTGGGGAACAATGGCGCCCACATCGGGGTTGGGCCCGATAAGCCTCGACAATTATACTACATCGACTTTTCAATTATCCAACGGGCTCTTCCTCGCGAACAATGCTAGCTTTATTTATGTATATTAGAACGGTCATTTTATACGCTGTGTGCCTTTTACATTCGCGTTTGCTCCGCCGGAATCGAACGCCGCTTGATAACGGATCATCGCGTCCAGCACACTGTGTACAAAAAAATCTTTTATCGTTGTTTTTCTTTACTGAAGGTTTCTCTTTATTAAGTCTTTTGTTATGGATCTTTCTTGTCTACATCTGGGAATATTAAAAGTCAGTTATTAGTTTATTACTTTATTTAATAAGTTTTAATTAACATTTTCTTTCCTTTAACAGGTGAAACTCGAACAGAATGTTGGCAAACCGTCGCGGGTCATCCACATACGGAACATCCCTAATGAGACGACAGAAGCCGAGATCATACAACTCGGTCTGCCCTTCGGGAGGGTCACTAATGTTCTCGTCCTTAAAGGCAAAAATCAGGTAAGATACTACATTTGTTTTCGGTAAATTGGTTTGTAAATGTAATCCTTTTAATTAGGGTACTTTACTGTGCTTGAATTGGGAGAGATTTTGTTTTACTGGCGAGAGGGAAATTCGGTTTTATATAATAATGGAAGCTATTCTATTAATTTTCACATTAGTTATTATCGCGTCAGTTGAATATTACTGAAACTCTTTACGACATCCAAGTAACATAACTTCGTAAGTATTGATTTAGATGAAAACTTACGTCTACGTCTTTCTACTCACCCTATTTCCATCAGTGGTTAAATGGCTACATTAAGCTCCGCGTCACAATAGACCATGATAACCGAACATCTCTGTAATTAAGTTCAAGTTCTCGTCAACCACGATTAGCCAAACTTAGGCCATAGTAACCGATCAGGCCTCATTTAACAAATGAAGTCGGCCATGTAGCTACTCTAGTCACAATGGCGCTCGACTCCGCAGGAAGCACAACAAGTGGCAGGCACGGCTTGTCCGCAAATAGGCCGCTAACCATTGTCACAGCCTACCCCTACCCGCGTTTTATTGTAACTGCAATTGCAATTGCTGTAATTTGTCGGTTGCTGCACTAATGAGTATTGCTGGATTGTTTCTCAGTTCTATCTGTGTGCGAGTATCTAGTAACCTCAATCATGTAAGGTTCTTGTAAATAGACAGAGGGTTATCGATCAGAGTACTAGGAGCGTAGAAGTCATAATTGAAAATCTTGAGCCTTATTTCCTGATTTTTGTTTACCAAACAACAAAAACGAACCCAAATATTGAAGACGCACGATAAATGAGGCTTTGTATATTTTAAAACAAAATGTTACGCCGACGATGGAAAGCAATTTTAGTATGATCGACATCCCTACTAACCCCCGTCAAACGAGAGACGTTTATCTATTGCGGGGTCAAAATGAACGGCGAATTTGGAACAAATATTCACTCTTACATTTTAGGCCCCTTTCTCATTTTTACCAGCTTATTTTAAAAGTACACTTCTCGAATTGAAACCCAAGGGAGAGATTGCATCTCAAATTGTACATTGCGGAAATTAAAGGCGATGACATCTAATATAAATTTCAATTTGGGTCGAGAAGGGCTCATGAATGAGTGTAGATCGAGATACGTTTACCGTGATTGACCTCCTCAAATGATATTTTACGATCGTATTTTATTCAATTTCTGTATCCGTTTCTGGTCGCGTTTCGGTGAAGTTATTTTATAGAATAAAAGTAATAAATGGCTTGTTTGTTCAATTACGCAATATTCGAGAATTGTAAAGTCCAGAAACAAGTTGTAGAGGGTAAGCAATCCATCAAAAAAGTATGTTCACATTATCACGCGAGCGTACGAGCAGGTTATAAGGCAACATCTAGCCGGTTTTACTGCGTATTTTACGTCGAAACACCCACCGGGCACGTGCAATGAGAAATTTACGATTTCCCGCTGACAAATTAAAAATGAGTTAGTTTACAACCGAGAAATAAAATAATAAAAAGAAAATCCTATTACGGGAACGCAGGAGGCAGCCGCGACAATGTTATCCCGTCTAATAAATAGCTCGTATGACATCCACCCTGTATATAGCGTGGCGTGAAGGAAAACAATCTCTCTTCTAGCACAAGGAACAAGTCGAATCCCTTTTTATGAACGGTCACAGGCTCTTTACTCGCCTTTTCTTATCAAATATTCTGTGTCCTTTTCTACTCATACTCGAGGTGCAAAGTACTGGAAAATTTTCATAAGTTTCCTCTCTTTTTATTTGTGATTTAAATAGTCCAGCTTAAAATATTCACTGTATTTTATAAAAAAAATTGGATTCAGATTTAGAGAATTTGTAAAATGTGTATGAGCAAAATCTTTCCGTAAAGTGGTAACATCGCCAGATTATTTGAAACTAATCAATATAAAGTACCGCACGTGGTCGTCTCTAGTCCTTTGACGCACTCCGAGAGTGGATGATGAAAAGTATCGTTGGTAGTCGATGGTTACCGAACCTGTGAGAGTCCGGTTACAAAGGCGCCATCTGTGGAGAGGTGGGCAAACACCGATGTGAGTGGGTGCGGACAATCGCCCCCACTCTCGGTGATTAAAGCGAAAGAGGTGTTGACACTATTTTACGATCGTCGCTCGCGTGACAGCCACGGTTCTATTAATTTGTACAGCATCGATTTTGATCCCGTAACTGTTTTCGATGGGATGGGATTTTGGTAACTGCTCCATTGACCGAGTGTTAAATAAAAGTTGCTATGTCTTGAAACTACTACTTTTAGTTTCAAGACATAGTCCTAACTTTAACATTCAATGTCTATTGTTTGTTTCCTTCGAGTAATCTTCTTTATATATTTTTTAACACAATGTGTACTTACATTTTTAAAACCATATAAAAACATTTTACAACATTAAACAATTTTTAGGCCACTGGTATCTGGAACAGGGTCCGAGTTCCCAGCACATCATTATTATTCTGCATAATATGTTTTGCATATATTTGTGATCGATTGTTTATTTAATGGATAGCAAACCAAATACTGAAAAAATACGGCACGCAAACGTTTAGTTTACATTATAGGTATACGTTACGTATGTCAGAATTTTCCGCTGACCCCGCTTTTCATCGCCGTGTATAGGAATATTTTTAATTAGCCCCGGGCAAATATTCTATTTAATTTTCGGCATAACACACACAAAGCGCCGTATGCTTCGTATTGTCCAATGCCTAAAGCATAATATCACGGTTTGAAAACGACGTGGACTAGATGAATTTACGTTCGAAACCGCTATTGAAATCATAACGCTTTTCGAGAATGATGCAGACTGCAGAATTGTACAGTCTATAGATCAGTGGGCGCATGTGGAGTACTCGCAGGTTTATGATGGTTGGGGGATCGGATCCGATTAATTGGACTCCATAGGCCCGGCAAACACAAACCTAGTTGGGGTGCGCCGCATTACACTACCGCTGTTGTTAAACAATTGATTTATATCTCCGAGCGAGGAGTTTGTACGTTTTAACGACCCAACAAAAGAGTTGGGAACTATTATTCTGTCTTGCCCGATACTCGACGTTGAGAGATGGCATTTAGAATGTTTGTTATTGATGCTAAAGGGGACTGTTGAATGTTTCGAGTTTGAGAAGTAGAAATTATAATAGAAAGATCTGTGGTTTTAATACTTTTGCAATGAAGCAGTGTATGATATTACAAAATTAAGTAGATATCTACAAAGAATTAATACGAAGCCACTATGGTCACATAACCACGTGTTAATAACACTCAAATTGATTATAATATATGAAAAAACATTTACTCACACCGTTTACCCATGGTGGTAAGCAGAACTATCCTTAGAAAGAAGAGAAGAAAGTCTGGTTGAAAGAGAAGCTTGTAATATAAGTTTTTAAACTGACATGGTCACTGACATTAGGTACTATTAATACTATAAACGGGATATTTACCATGTTTTCTTATTGTTTCGAGTTCCCGATATTTCGGCGCTGTTACAAGCACCATGACATCCCGTTTATAGTATTAATAGTAATGAGAAGCTTGTTGGTTGATTTTCTAATATTTTTTTATTTACTTGCTAAGTATACTAAAACCTTATCATGTTCTGTACAGGCATTCCTCGAAATGGCGGAGGAGATATCAGCAGTGGCGATGGTCGCATACTTCGGCGGCTGCGTGGCCCAACTCCGTGGAAGGGCCGTCTATGTTCAGTTCTCTAACCACAAGGAGCTCAAGACCGATCAGACACATAGCAATGCCGTAAGTACCTTTATTTTTAGTTTTTGTAATGATAAGGCAGTGGCCTAAAAGTCTGACAACCAGGCTTACCAAGAGGCGATGCCCCTTGGACATCCGGTTAGCCTGAAAGCATGTGAATTTTGAGCAATGAGTGTTTCAACAACCAACAGATAACAGAATAACTTAAAGTCCATATATAATCGTCAACCGGTCACAATTTCAGAGGCAAGGTTGCTAAAACACTTCTGTAAATAGAAATCAGCACACGATGGCTGGTCATTTTAATCAACTGAAAGGCTACCAAATCCAAATATATAGAACATGTTAAACACGGCTATAACAGTAACTAATTAGGATTACACTCACGGGCTGGCTAGACACAAAACGCGGCCACTCAATACGTAATAACGTAACGACAGTTCAATTAGGCCTATTACACAACAGCGGGATTATCGTGCGGTATGCGATCGGGCATTAAAGCCCATGTTACAATTGCGAAACAGACCCCCCGGCTGTGGCCTGCACTCGACCTGTTAATTTAATCTTTGTTGGGGGCATCAAGACCCCACAATTTAGATAACGGTATTCAATAAACCCGCATGCCGCGACGGGACATAGTCGGCGACGTTGTTCCGATTTGATTGAGTTACTAAACTATTACTGTTCTCTCTATACGTACATTTGCAGTGATACCGGCCGTGCGTGTCGTGACTGCTGAATAATTTCACGAAAAGTTACCTCGTTTATGGGGTAAACGGTCGTAAATTGATGAATCAGTGTGTGTCGCGATTATGTTGTTCGTTTGGGACTATCTGTCAGTCTCTCGATGATTTCGATTCACGGTGTTAGATTATTATGATTTGTACACACCCTTATTATTACAGTACCTATTTATGTAGGTATATGAAAAAAATGAGATAAAAACAGAGAGAAAAGAAATAGATTTACATTAAAGAATTATCAAAATATAAAAAATACTTAAAAATAACAAGAAAAAGTAATTCACTCTCCCACACACACTTTTGAGTTTCTGTGGGAGGATGAATGATTTTTTCATTACACATGACAATGACAAACATCTACACAATATCTCGAGGCAAATAAATCACACTCCGGTGTCGATTCCAGTAGAGCATATTGTATATTAAATAAAATACAGGTAAATGTCCATTCTTAAATAGCTCGTCTATTAAACATTAAAATAATGTAGCAATAAACAGAATGGCAATTTTTTACACCGAAACTTTCTCAGCTTCAAGATAAAATTCATCGCCAAGATAAAATTATTCTTCACCTTTAATAGGATGTCACTCCATCAGCTCTCTATAATTAACGTTCCCCTTAACATCTTCGAGCACTAAAAAATATGCTCAACTCTTTAATATCGCCGTGTCTTGTTGATTGCTTTAGTTCCCTTTACCTACTTCATTTTTATTACTTAACCCGTTGACTTATAATTACGAACACAGCTATTTACAACTGTAACATCCTTTATACCTCTTAATAACCACTTTTAATTAAATAAACACCAAATAGATTACCTAACTTTAGTTAAACTTAGCTGGTTAAACTGGTAAGTAACCCTTTAGGAACTTATTTGTGTCTACAGACAGGTTATGTCGCTGAAATCTGCTCAGTTAACCGCATCAAAACGTTAGTTAGCTAGTTCCCTCCTCTAGTTTTGTTGCAAACACTACACAAGTTCGGGACTTTCGTATTACTTGTGAAAAATAAGGCTGCGATCCGAGCACCTATGTCGCAATTCGTCACTATAAGAATCAACTGGCATCGCTCGCCGAATCTTACCACCCTCGATAATAAGGCTTTCGGGATAATGTTAGGTAAAAAAGAGATAAATGCCGAACATTTGTGAGTGAACCTTTCTTACCGGAGGCTCTTCGGCAATGAGAAAGGAAATCAATATTTTCGGTAACAAAACACCCAATGGGAGGATTAATTAAAACGCTTAATTAGTTTCGTTTATCCAAGAAACCTATCAAAAACAAACCCTCAACCATTTTGATGGCTGATAATATTGAGAAATTGTTCTTGCCTAAATTTGTGTTGCCATAATTGAGGGGATGGCACTCGATAACATGCGCAAGGGTTAGCGTCGGACCACGGGGAATATTTACCCACCGGATTGTCTAACAACACAATCATTATGTGCCACTAATAATATAATTTACCCTTTTTGCGGTAAGAGCTGCTTTGACGTCGTCATTTATAAATCAGTCAAGAGTTTCGACAATAAAGGTAGATTATTTCACAGGAAATCAAGGCAGTCAACTAGCTGTTTGTTAACAATTCAGTTAGCGCATTTACGTATTATTAGCAAGTCTGCATCTATTCACTTATTCACAAGTTTACTCTTCACAAATATGTACAGCACATTATTATTGTAACATTATATAATATTCGCGATACATTGTTTATTAAATAGTTGCAGGTTGTTTGATTAAATTGTCGGCATCGCAAACAGGCGTTTGTGTCAATACGTGGCTAATTAATGTGATGATTAAACTCAAAACGGATACATCTAGGTGTCTATTATCTGTTTGCGTTAATCCCTGTTTCTCTGTAGTGGAGTGTAAATATTGATCTGTAACATCTTAAGCGAATTATGGTAGACTGGTACAAATACCTACCTACAATTTTGGTTAAAGTAGATATTGTGGTTATTTGGTCTTTGATAGTTCGGGGGAGAGGGTAATCAAACGAAATTTTGGGGTTCAAAATAGGTGTTTATTTACAAAGGTGTGTAGGTTGATAACGTAGGTAATTGTTTCAGAATTTCTCTGAATTTGATAATATATAAACATAGCTTACCTATATGTGCCAAAAACATAAACGGTAAGGAATTGTTTCATCTGAAAAGCGTAGGAATAATTTAACTGTTGGTTACAAACGGTATGGCTCGAAAAATCACAATTCCAGTCCACATTAAATAATTGGACAAAAAAAGATGGACCTCGCAAAAGAATACACTTAAAAATTCTCCTTCAAAAAAGAATTCCCTATTTCGTTACCTAGGAAGCAAAGAATATTATTTGACGTAGCGTCATCTGTTCGATACCTCATAATGATGTGACTGCAACGAGAACTCGTTACCATCACCGACGACTTTATCCCCTGCACATTTTTCATGTACCTTTCTGGGATTTCTTTGTACAGGTGCAACTGATAGCTTTTAAAAAATAATTTTAGTGACTAGCTGTTGTCCGCAACCAAGTAATAATTTTACACGCGAAAGAAGCGTGTAAAATTATTATAGAAATATTACTTCCCTATTTGAACAGGATTTTGTTAACAATTTCAAGGGTTTTAATTTTTTTGCAACAAAGTAATTTTTTTTCTACAATCAAAATACGTAACTCGTTATGACATCAGCAATCTGCCAGTAAAAGTCCCATCTAAATCGGTCTAGCCGTTTCGGAGATTAGCTGAATCATTAGACAGACAACTTTTTGTCAGTCTGTTTGATTTAAATCAAATGGTTTTTTTTGTTATAAATACCGTTTAAACTTTTAGCTAATAAAAGCTATTTGTATCTAAATTATTTGCATCTCTCACAGAAGATTTTAATTCCGTACCTATTTGACTAGATCTTACCTAAATTCTCATCCATATTAATATCACTTGCGAAGTAACCCGCTTCAATGTTTTAATTGAAACTTCAGCACTCCTGAAAGCTTCGATAATATTACGTTATTTAAGCTTCGACAAGACAACCTCTTAAAGTTAATAAAAGATAACAATGTTGAACATAGTGAACAGATACAACCCAAACTTTAGTGCACGACAAAGAATCAAAGTTATCGTTCATAAAACTATAATATAAGTGCAGCCGTTGACTTTTATATAATCCACTGAACATTCCCAACAAAATATCAGCTTAAGTGTTAACACTGAGCATACATACAAGATAATGTGACTATAAAGATTTATCGCTATCTTGTCACATTTCGGGATCTCTTTGTAGCGCACTATTAAAAGTTATAACGAGGCTGTTACGAATAGACAGACTAGGCTTTGTTATTGTGATTCACATGAAAAGACACGTTTTATACATTATTACATCACTGAGCATCCGAATTTGATCGTATTTAACGAAATTGTCTCCTGAATGACGCAGACTTGAGAGAATGATGTCGACCAGCTGCATTTTAAAGAACGTGCATTGAACGCAAAGCTTTGATCAATCATGCGATGCTAAAGGTTTTTGTGGTGGGTGAATAGAACTCTCGGTTCGAGTTATTTTGTCGCGTCTCCTCGACGAATGTCTGCCAGTGGTCGCCTGTGAAAGATTGCGCGTCTCCCGAATAAGACCTTTTAAATATTTTCCAAGTTCGACATAGCCAACGCCGGTGACTCGTAAACTATTTTTGATGGAATCACATTCCTGAAATCTTTTTGTTGGGTGGTCGTTTTATTCCTTGTATTTTGGTTTTGAGATATAAATCAAATATCAATAGTTTTGGATTAAATAAACCATTAACAGATTACAAAAAAGAAGCAAAACAAGCATAAAAAAAAACGGCAATGGCCAAATATCTAAGTAATAGGCTAATTAATTTTGCTATATTCACAGTAGCCACAACTTTTATTCGCTGTCCAGTTAATATTAAAAACATAATTTTGCCTAATAGCTCCAACATAGACATATCAAAGAATAATGTAGCAGAGAAAAAAAGGAGTGAGGCGGAACAAGTCAACGTGAATTTGTACCAGAGCCTTTGCCGTCGACGGCAGGCTTACCATGACACGGTTAAAGCCTTATTTTTGTGTCTGGCCTGCCCGCTTGTCAGCCCGTCGTCGCACAAAGCCATGTGAAAATATAGGATCAAAGTGTGCCGCGTCCTTGCATGCGATCGTAACGTGTAAACAACACGTATATTTCACTCGCGTGTCATTACGTTTTTTTTATTTGAACCTACCGTAGATCGCGTTGACGGCTTTTCACGTGGGGTATTGGGCTTTTTTAGCAAGTCTGCAAGTGAAATGTTTTGCGCACGTTGGAAAAACTAGTTCACATTTTTACTAGTTAACTTGATTAAACTTTCAAACGGATAGACTTTTAGGCGGTGACACATATCCAACTGAAAAAGCCTGACTAAAAAACTCGTCATTTATATGAGCAATTTATGAATGTTATCTAACTCGCTAAGCACTCAAAGTGTCGCGTCCACAATGCCGTCCGCCCCTATATAACGACGCAACAAAGTACCGAATTGTTCCCGGACGATACAAAATAAGTTTATGACCCCCCCTTTGTTTGATGTGGTCAATGTTATCTGTTGGTCTTGGACACTCGAAGGTGGCTCGCGCGTGTGTCAGATAGCTCTCCTCTCCATTCCCCTATTACGTTCCATTGTTCGCGAAATTATGAGAGTGAGGGGCTGTTGTTTGTACATACTTTTTTCTACGTGACAATGAATGTTTTTACTTACTGAAGGACGCACTGAAATGTGGGAATTATCACGTTTTGTTGTGATGTGCTTGATATTTGGATATCTCGATTCTGTCCTTTGTTTCTATCTGTAATGGGTTAGAAGGCAAAGTTAGTCTCTATACTAAAGTAAACTTAAGTTTAACTGATTGGCCACGAGCTACACAGGCAAGTGTGTTGCTAAAGCAACTACAGTGAAATCATTGTAAGACCGCTTTCGCGATTGCACTTACTCAAAGGATACAACTGAAAAATCCGTGTGTAGCTCGGGACAAAGTCGCATCGCCTGAGAGCGTAAAACATCTTTTGAACTATTTAAAACCTTGCATGACACACTTTTCTCTTTATGCACTTATCCCGTCCATCTTCAACACTTAAATTCCTAAGTTTCCCCCTAATACGTAAGTCCTAGCATAGTTAATTATAAGCTAACACACCTACCTTCGGCGTACACTTACCTATTATTTATAGGTAATATTTTTGCAGTCGGCATCAGCGCAGGCCGCGCTACAAGCAGCTCAGGCTATATCCAACAGCGCCGGCGCCGCGCTGGTTGCCGGCGCGGGTGCCGCTTTACAGCCCGCCAATGGAGGCACGGAAATACAGGTAAGGATTAAATTTATGTTTTTTTAATATCTTGTAAATATCTTTAAAAAAAATTTGTGTTACTAGCACCACTTTACTTTAGATTTAATTGGCCCAAAACGTCCACGGTGCCCTCGGTGGCAGTGCAGAGGTCAATTTGACCTCTATTTATTTTTAACCAACTTCTATCTTGTAAAGACTACCCAAGCGTGGTACACCACAGGCCAAGAAAATGCAGCTATAACACATTGAACAGACTCTAGAAGAGCAAAGGCAATAATAATGTAATAATGTGTGCAATGTGTTCAATGGGGTCTGTCTCCACCGATCCCGGGATCCGATTTGACGTACCTATCACGGATCCGCTGTGTTTATTGATTTCTTCATTTCCACTACCAAGAAACACCTGAAAAACAAACAGAATATAAGAAAATTCAAGTCCATTCCACAAGTCAGTGTCTTTTAACTTGACAGAAATATATTTAGTACTGTAACAAACGTACCGAAGTACCAAAATATATCACTCGGCGTTCAAGTAACCCCCTACATTCATATTATTCATAAACTAATACCCCAGCGTACCCAAAATAACGATCCAACAATAGTGTTTAAAACTATACATAATTAATTTCACCTGTATCCATTAATCATCTTACCTGTACCGATATATATAACACATAACTTAAGTAACACAGAGAAATTCCAATATAATTATGAGCCGTTGAAACAGAGCCGATTACAGGGACCTTTAAAATATTAAACTTGCTCCACAAATTAGGTTTGGGTATTCTCTCGGGGTCCCAGACTAAGATGTAGACTGCGGCTAGCATGCAGATAGACTGGTCTAAGACGTCCGACGGATTGTCGCCCGGAGGGTAAGGATCATGCAGTCGCAGCGGTCAATATACTTACGTAAGGTGCGGAATCTAGTTGGGTAGATGGCGATTTTACAAGAACATTTTCTTTTGGACCGACAACTTAGAAAAAGCAAGTAATCTTTTGATTTGGGACACACGCAATATAAAAATATTTAAAATAACAACAAATATGGTCAAAAGCCTTCTACGTATTTTTTAGAAATGTCTAACATTGTCTTCTTGAGACTAGAAAGATTTAAAAAAAAACAAATTCTATGTGGTTTGTATTAGTCTAAACAGTCAAAAATCCCCCGTGTCCCACATCTTCATGTCTAATGCAATATCTAACTGACATCTCCAAGAAATACCCAACGGGTTTATAACAAAGACATATTGGACAATATCGCTTCGCTTCTCAATATGTCCCTACCTTTAGCTCCATGTATCTTAACTTCAGTCACAAAGCGTCTGTGGGGAGTTTAATTATTGATAAGCTTTTCTCATAAGCACTAATTAATGCTTTTAATGGAAGTAGATTATTACATTCTTTGTTCGTAATTACCGTGTAATTGATCGCTGAACATCCTTTTGTGATTTAATTAATTAAACCAAACATTTTATGTAAATAAGCAGGTACGTGGAAAAGGTTCTTTGTGTTTATTTGTTGGGTTATACTTGTACACGGGCCGTCATAATTTTGTATTTTCCTTATTAAAATCTTGGCTTAGAGAAGAAAGAAGATCAACCACTGGTTTGAGCTTTGAGTCTCGGGTGAAATCCCTCGGTGTTTAAGTTCAGTTTATTAAATCGCAGCATATTTTAATGTACTAGTTTTGTTCACAGGGTGGACCCAACACAGTCCTGCGCGTGATTATAGAACACATGTTATACCCGATCGTGCTCGACGTACTCTACTCCATTTTCCAGCGGTACGGCAAGGTGCTCAAGATCGTCACATTCACTAAAAATAGTAAGTACATAGCTTCCTTTATTTACATCACGTATACGTTTGATAAATGTTACACGCACGCAGGGTTGAATTTACGGAATATAATTATGCATATGCATATATTCATAATGTTTGCGGAAGACAGTTACATCTTCAGCGTCGAACGCAATTTTGATGGATGAGCCCCAGGTACGACGAAAACTGTGCGTGAGGAGAAGCCACCGAAAAAGGAGGAAGAGGAGGGACGAGGGAACATTACCGCACGCCTCACGCACCCTCGAACAATACCTCCCAGCCTCACACACCACACCTCAGGAGCCTTCCGTTTGTTTTAACACAATTTTGCACAAAATCCACCTAATTAATTATGCAACCGCTCTGTAATTTGCTTCAAATATATTGTTTAATAAGCCTTTTGTCACAATCGCTTTGTGTCTATCGCAACCCAGGATTACAGCGGCTAAAACAACTATTATTGAATCGAAACGAGGCGAGCTTTAAAATTAATTTCGGTCGGACGTGTTATAGTGATAGATTTACCAAACATAACACAGGGCCGAAATCCAAGGGCGCAATCCGTTTAAAATTTAAATCGTACCCTCATGCATATCCTAAATAAATCCGGCACACAGGAGGCAGGTAGGTAGGTACATATTTGATAAGCTCCCCTGAGCCGCGGGCAGCGTGCGGCGTGGCGGTAGCGAGTGCCGACATTACAGTTCACTCCTGCCTAATTACACAGTACCTAGTCGAGGAACCTCAAATCAACTTTATTTAAAAACCCCGCTGGGCAACGCCCGCGGAATTAGTTAGCCGAGCGTGGAAATTTCAAGCTAAAACGATTCTTGACGACATTTTCACTTAATTACTTCAACTTGAATTCACTTTATTTAAAACATTGATGAGGTGAGAGACTTCAAACATTGCAAGGCTCGTGTTGTAAAAATTTCAAACATAATTTATAAGCTGCTACGATTTTCCGTAGCAAGGTAGCTACGAGTGGATTTACTTTACGTAGCGTCAAGTTTCGTCCACAACACTGTTACTAATATCGTTTTCGAGCCTATGTATACTAATCGAGCGATAGATGCAATTCTCTTGTGTATCGTAGAAGTTGACTGGCGTAGCACCGTGCTACGGGCTACGTGTGCTACGCAAAGCAAGTGCTACGCAGCCTGTACACAATGGCCTTCCAACATGAGTCTACGCGACATTGTGCTAACAATATCGACACAGTCTTGCAAACATTTGTTTATTTCTTATATCTCAAGTGTCTTTAAACATGAAGTGAGTTCAGAATTATATTAATTTTCCGTATTAGCTGAGAGAAACCTGTAATTATAGCAATTGTATACACATAAGCTTAAATAATCTCTTTAATGAAAGCTATAATTTACGATCTTCAATTATAAAATACCTCTGGAGATCCGATTACTTACAGAAATTAATGATAGATGAATACTCATAGTACAGTGAAATCGTAAAATAGAATTTGAGTAATTAATTTTTATCGGTCCCTTCATTAATTAAGTCGATTCGGACGCCGTTTTAGCGTCATTGATTAACATTTAATTATTAATATTGGAGTCGTTTTTTCATAAAATAAACATTAGGTATTATTTTCTGTCGATTTTCTTTTACTGAAGAGTTTCTTTGACCTTGACCAATGAACTGTTAGCGGGGATATTGTTATTAACATAACGGTCGGCAGTTTAGTGCTCGTAGTAATGTTATTAGCAGATAAAAGGATATGGCTGCCCAACATCCTAACATACTCATAATCACGTCACACGGATGGATAAGAAGTATCTACCCAATTGTATTTCTAGAATAACCTCGGAAATATTATGATAACCTGATCATTAAATTCACCTTCTTATTACAAACTGACTGCCTCGTTGGTGGTTAGTGGTCGCAAGAGTGACTGCTGAGCATGAGGTCTCGGATTCGATTCCCGGGTCGGGCAAATTATTTTTGGATTTTTCCATCAGGAATTTCTCAGTAGCAAGTACGTAGTCTCTAGAAGGGTTAGGCAAATGTCTATGTAGTCTACGTAGACCTTTGCCTAACCCTTCTGGGATTACAGTCGTGATGTTATGTTATTAGAAATCTATAAGACGCAAACAACTCCAAGGTCTATGAATGACGGTGTCTTACGTCCTCTTAAACTCCCTGAATAAATAAAAAACAAAGAAACCTTAATAGTGTAGGGATAGCAACTTGTCAACTTTTATGAACAAAACAGTTGCAATTTTAAATCCGATCCGCCTTGTTTTATACAACTCCTATTAAGTTTTGTTACATCTCTTTACATTTAGTTCAGGTTCATAAAATTAAAAAGTTGTTTTACTACTACGGCTCGTCACTCGTGGCTTTATAATACCTGCCACTCTTAGGTTAAGCCCTGCTTGCTTAGATTGATTCGTGGATGGGTGACCGCCTCGGAAAGCTTGCCAAACCGATGGTCCCGGCTGCCATATAAAGATCTTTGGCAATAGTTACAAGTAATCAGTCTGAAAGTCTGACAACCAGTCTTACCAAAGTGTGTCGCATTATACATACAGTACCTATGCTAACTGGGTTCGGAGGTCAGACGGGCAGTCGATCCATGTAAATTACTTGTATTCAGCTCCATCCAGTTAGACTGGAAACTAGGTTTAGAAAGCAAATAAACAAAAGGCTCGGCAGATGATGTGGACGAGTGGCAGCGGGTTGTTCGAAAGAGATTCCGCGGCCTCGACACAAAGGGTTAAGAAGGAACATGGGTGGTTTTTAGTCAGTAGCCTGAAGAGTCATTAATTTGATGATTTCCCATCCCAAAAAAAAAGACATAATGTTTTACTTTTACAACTAGGACATACCAAAATACTTGAAATCTGTCCGACTCATCTAAAATTAAAGCACATCTGTATCTAAACGTTCAAACATGAGCCAACCCCTATTCAATACGTGTAAGGTAAACAACATACTCATAAAAAAGCTATCAAACTCAAATCACAGCAATCTGCCGTTACATTTAATCGGTTTTGTTCCGCAAATCTCAATACACGTATTACCAGGATAGCAGTGAGTATAAGCAGTTCAGACTCATAACTTGTCGATATCATGACATCAGTTCTCCTAATGCAGCGTTTCCAATTTCCGAACGTCCACCTTTCCGAACGGCTGTTTGCTTTTTTGCCGCATTCATCATTGTCCAATTGTAAAAGCTTTTGTCTCCGGACAATTTCCCGGCACCTATTCTGCATCTGAATATTCATAACGGCACCTGACTGGCGCGTTTGACTTTATATGTACTGCAGTGATATTGTAAATAGCATCAGAATGGGTACCCATTACCTTCAAGGAAATGCGTCTTGTTTATATTTCGTATGAATATTTTCTTATTTTTCTTGGATAACTTTGGAGTTATATCATATTAAATAAAAAGGAAGAATATTCTTTCCTTATAAATTGTTCCCTAACCTTGTTCTAGACGTGAAGACTTGGCTGTCTGATTATCATACTGTTATTTATCACTATTGTATTTAGCTGTAAGTCTTCCAAAGTCTTTAAATAAAAAAAATAAAAAATATATTAAGTGGTCATTAGTGTCAGAAAGCATGACGTACATAATGCTTGTAGTTCCCGTAGAGTTAGAGGTGTAACTAATAGTACACCCCCATTTCGCCAGTTACGGTCCGGTCCCTTATAATAAATAAAGGAGGGTGAAAAACCCAATAACACTTTGCCCGACCTGGAAGTCATACCCAGAATCTCGTGCTCAGTAGTCGCGCTAGCGGCCACTAGAACAACGAGGCAGATTCTCAGAAAGCTCTACATCAACTAAACCACAAGTGTGTTAGCCCTAGAATCTATTAAAACCGTATCGGAAACCTAGACGCAAACTGAAGTAGGTGCATATCCGAAACGTATAAATCCTTATTTCAATTATCCTGTCTCGTAGGGGCGCAAATAAACCGCATAGCTATAGCGCTCTCATTTTCGCTTTCACTACCCTCTGTGTGTCACGCACCTGCCTAAACTTACCTACAAGTATATATGTACACGATTTGCATAAAGCGTTTTCTTCATATTTATGCCGATGATATTCGTGCTTTTTTCTAAATCGCTTTCATAATCGTTTCAAAAATCTTCCGTCGACGCTGCGAAGTTATAATATTTGACATAACTTATTTCCTTACTAAGATACTCAATCGCATATCCTGAATTATTCGTATAAGTCATCGCTTGAACAGATTAAAAATTGAAGGGGTTGTCAGCCATCCTTATCAACGTGAGCACACGTGAGTTTGAGTTTCCCGACATCGGAAATTTAATATTCCGCATTTATTTACGAGTATATTTACACATTCGCCGCCCACGTTCGGTAAAGCCACAATTTTCTTATAACATTAATCGCATAGAAGTTGTTACCGAATTATGATTCATGTTGTTTCATGCGTGTTACTTTCATGAGTTGCGAAGTTTGCCTGATGAATATTCCGTTATGTTTATATACACATTGAATGCGGCGTAGAGAAAACGTTTATAATAGCGGTTCCGCTCTGTTGGCGCGTCGGCCACAGGCTGACGGGAGGTTACCATCAAACGCGTTTCTAATCCCGAAACAAATCTCAATGAAGAGCGCGGAGTCGCCGTAATCCTACACCGCCCCCCGGCCCCGCGCCCTTACCCCGCAACCTGCCCCGATTGGCTTTATTAAGGTGTAGCAGACCGCTACAATTATTATGCGTCCCCTGTTTGCAGTAGGTGTCGTGTCTATGTCGTCGTTAGATTCCCTTAATTAAGGATTTGATTCGTCTACAGATATCATCTTTGCGGCGTCTTAGTTTTCGTAGAAACGCCGAGTGTGAGCTTATTTACATACACCAATGAATAGCAACGCGTCGCGTTGTATCTAATTCCGCTGAGCAATTATAAGGAGCAACCTGAATTATTCGTTCTCGAAGTGTCAGTGCACCAATGCTAACGACGTTGCTGTGCAAGTATTTAGCAATTTGCAAGTAGTATCCGAATGTCGGAGGCGAAGGTTAGTTGAAAAGGCGCGTAAATTGCGAACGAGGACGCATTCAAGCTTGACAGAGCTCGCTCATTTCAAGGGAGACGTTGAGATTTAAGATATCAAATTATACTGTAATCGGTCGGCCGGCGCACCGCCCTGCCCCACCGCTTAATATTAACATAGCGGAAGCAAGCTCTTTGCTACACAGCGAAACGTGGATTACGAAATTTTAATTTTACCACAACTCCCATCTTGTTTTTGCGCAGACATTGACGTTTAAATATTCTATAAAGTAATTGCGCATTCCAGTTGAATTTTTAATGAAACATAATGAAGCGGCGCGTACGCTACGGATTGATTGAGATTTGAATTTCTTGCGCGCAATCGGAGCCGCAAGCAACGTTATTGAATTAGCGCTTGAATATTTCAGCTTGGATAAATAAAACAGAGCAAAGGGGACAATTATTTTGCCAAACTTCCATTTTCGTTATTGCCTAAAGTGCATAAAACTTTTTGTGTCAACACCAGCTTGTGAATGGGTTTAATTTAAATTAATGTTAAACGTTTGGACGCCTAATGGAGAATTTACTGAACTCATGATTGTTAAATAAAGTTCAGCTTTAGGCTTTCTCTTCATATGAACAGATGGCAAAATTGGCTGCAAAAAAATAAACAAATTTTAAGAACATAAAATAAGACAGTAATATTTACCCCATATTTCTCATTTCTTAAAACACACCATTTTATAAGAAAACCAACCCTGCTCAGCTAATTAAAGCTAATTTCTTAATAAAAGTAGAACATCAAACGAACGTCGTATGTAGCAAAATACCTCGATATCGCACGTAACATCCCCCAGGCTAAATTGTTACATGCCCGTGTATCGTAGCGAAGATAACGAATAAATAAAAAATATCATAACATATTTGGAATAAGCAAAATCTCTTACATCGTCGCTACTCTTTTGTTTACGTAAAGTTGTGTTTCGGGGTAAAGAGAAGCACGGCTTTACATGATATATTTATGTAGCGGTGTATTTAATTACATACGCGTATACTGTGTACTTAATTCTATCGAGATTTATAGAAAAAGTAAGCCAGAAGGTAACTAAGTTGACAAGAAAGGCTACTAAAAATCCTTCCTTTTTTACTCTAAATCAAGATTATAATATGCAAACGGTTAACAAGACCTCTCAAGAGTCAGTTTTTAACTAACTATTGACCATAAAAATAGACCATCCATAGTTTTCTGCCACTTCCAACCTGGCAAAGACAAACATTTTCTTCCTCAAAACAGCATACCTAATCTCTGCCAAGATCGGCTTTCCGACTCAGTCCTTATTATAAAAATTCCGTAGTATTATAAAGTGAAAACATTTTTCAGAATACCAAATAAACCTGAGCTACATTTTCCTTTGTTTTCATGAACTCGGTGCATACGAAGTAACTATTACATTCAAGTGGCCGTCTCCATTGTCCCTATAAAAAGTTTTTGCTTATTCACTATGTAATTACATAAAAACTCCAATTTGCGGTAAGCCTTTTATGCATTCCATTTTAACGTTCCCAAATGGGCCAAAGAAAATATGGGGCCTTAAAGAGCATTTAACTATGTATGAAGGAGACACCGCGTTACTTTTAATTTACGCCGACGGTTCCGCCTTGAGTGGTTCTACCTTCTATATTTTATAGGTGCAGGCAAATTGTTAAGGTACAAGAGTATTTTGCTCCCCGAAGTTTTGTATGTTATTATAAACTTTACATTTTATACAATCTAATCTCTTCGTTATCTTAAAGATTTTCCTTACTCTTGCAAGTTTTTGGATTTACAAGAAGTAAGCCTTGGGCAAACTGGGTTTCTGTGGGTGTTCTGCCACCCTGCTGTCTGATAATCCTTTAGGCGACGCCTTTGATATCCATGGGAAGATTTTGACTTGTCTAATAGAAAGGACCTAAAAAGTTGTTTATTTTATGAAATCTTTTTAGATGGATCGATTTCACAAATAATGATGAAATCATCAAAGACTCGATATAGATAAGCTATTGTTTTCATGTCGAGACCAGAAAAAAAGCAATCTGTTAGGGTCTACTTAAGTACTAAGAATAAAGTTCTAAAAATAATCCTTGATTTTGATCTATAGCAAGAACTATATCCTAGAGAATATTTCAGAGCTTTGAGGTCTTCATACAGCTAAAGCAACCTCAAAATAACGACATAACAGTGCCTTAACCGAGCTCTAGTCTGTGTCACACCGTCTAATGGTACGTAATGTGGGCAACGCAGGTGCTACCTACCCGAACGATGTTTCCTAAAAATGTGAATTTATGGTCTCGCCCTGCGGACGGCAATGATCGCCCGGCTCATGCCTTAAATTAGGGGGTTTAACGCTTATCCTCGCACTAAATATACTCCACCAACTATATTACTTGTGGGACCATTCCAGTTGAATGTGCTCCCGCAGTTTCCCCATTGTTTACGCACTTGATTCTGTGATTAACGAGTTTTTTTATCATTGATTACCTCAGAGAATACCTTGTACTACACGAGTAACTATATGTTATTTACAATAGACGCGAAATAAGGTGGTTTTACACGCTACCGCATCAAAGTTTCACAAGGCGAGCAAGTAAAACAACGTGACAGACGCAATAAATTCCTGCTCTCCAAGTTTATGACGAAAGTAAATAGGCATGAAACTTGTTTAGTTGAATATTCGGTAAAGTGTTGATGATAAAATAGCTGCGGTGCACCTGCGACTAACTCGGCGGAGTTCGAGGATCGCGGGTGGCCCACGTCGGGCGCCAATTTCACCTTGTTTGAACGTTCTTGTGAACAAGATATTGCCTGTCAGGAATTCCGTGAGACATCCAACACTCGAGTACTCTAGAGAAAATTGTTTTACGACTACGAAAATTGTTATATTTTATAAAACCTACATGATGTTGTTACATAACTATTGGGGTGCTTTAATAAGTTGTAAGACTGCTCTAGAGAGTAGGTAATAGACATCACAAATTAACATCGATTATTTGAATTTTAAGCGAGAGTATGAATACATTTAAATTGATAAAAAAAAAATATTTATAATTTAACATGGAACTTACCTTGTTATTCAACATCATAAGATAATTCAGAATCAATTTCAGTCTCTAGACTACACTTCCACTAAACTTATTTAATAAACTACCCACGTTCATTTTAATTAAGGATTTAAAAACATCGAGTAAACCTTTATTTCGTTTTCTTCAAATAAAGATCAACAAGCTTCGCCGAGTTTCTTTTTCAACACTCCAGTTCTCATTAGTCCTAATCCGAAGTCTATTTTGTTTACAGATTCATTCCAAGCCCTCATTCAGTATCCAGACACGGTATCGGCGCAAACGGCAAAAACAGTAAGTAAAAGACTTCTTTGTTTTTATTTAACCGTTTGTAAAGTAAAGCCATAAAATAAAGTTCTTATTGCCGCACGTTTCATTCACTTTAATGACTCTCGAACTATCTCGGAATGAAGTGTATCCTCGCTCTCTACTTCACTTCAACTACGAGTACGTCGTTGCAGAACTATGACACATCACCAACGTTTCTAAAATAACACAAACAAATGATAAAAGCATGGCAGTTTCAAAATTGTTCGTGTAACGTTAAATCTAAATAAAAAACAACTTTGGTCAAACGAAAAAGTTGTCGGAAATCTATTCTGTTCATTTAGAGTGTGGACGCCCTCAAAACATTAAAGTTCCGTGTACATTCGTCGGCAGCTTTACCTCCAACAAAGCTTTAGCAACAACAGACCGTTTATGTGCATTTAATAACAATAATATCGAGAAACAACATGGCAGCCTCGAGTCCGCGACAATAGGAGTCGGTGCCCGACTCGCCGAGTGGGACATCATTTTTCTCGGCACAACTTTTCCCATTCGCTATTCATTTGCGTTAGAAGTTGGGCGTACTGCCGCCTACTGCAGCGACTGTTTTAACTTTATTTCTGATGCAGCGTTCAGGGCAAATTAAATTTCGTTTTGCGGCTTCCGCAAACTCGCTTTACGAGTATAATTATCGGGATTTTGTTTTTTTTCGTTGCCATACGGTTATGAATCGCTGAACGTAACTTTGTTTCCGACCGATGGCGACTGAGAGTTTCGCTTTTTGATTTTTATCATTCGAACGCAACGAATCGTACAAAAGTTTCTTTTGTTATATTCAGAAGCTTCGTGTATACGAACGGAACAATACGTAACAGGGATCTCGATAATAACAGCACAAAAGATAATTTTAACGTGCTTGTTACTCCATTCATTTGCCGAATTTGTCTGTGAAACCTCGCGACGTAGGTACAATTCGCTAATGAATTCTACAATAGCGAGTCGACTATCCGTCCTAATTAGTCGCTCTTTACGCCCAATTCCTGTGGAGCTTAATACGATTGGTATAAGCTGCAAACTGGTAGCGCATTGCAATAGAATCATACAGATAAAATTAAAGGGTGTGCATCGCGTTCAGCTTATGGCTTAATGTTAGAAATTAATGTTGGGTAGCCGGGAAACCCCTCGTGAAATTGAGATATCACCGGCAGAGCTGAGTGGTGAAAACTTAGCAACGCTAAGTCCCATCAACTGTGTCGTGATTGGAGTCGAGCATAGGACCGTGTTGGCGCGCCCGGCTAGTGCAGCCAGATCAAATGCGGCTTTATATTTAACTGTAATAAACGCGGATTTACTCCAACTACCATTTGGCATTATGAATAAAATTGATTTTACTTTTTCGCGAGCTACAATGTGGTTTTATGTTACAAATGTTTTGTCTGTGTTATTTGAAGTGCGGTTACGAATACATTTATGTTACGTCGAGACTCGCGTCATTGTAAATGGCTGATAAATAATTATAGGTACCATATAAACAGGATAGTTATATTCAACTGCTTCATCATGCTCATCATATCAGCCCGTAATCACCCACTGTTGGGTATAGAAATCCCCTTTTTTCCGCCTCATTTTGCGTCCCTTATCCAGGTGTTTCTCGCGACTTTTGATCACTTCTAAATAAAATAAATTTTCACACAAAACCAATCCAAACCTAAAGACCATTCCATCCAAATTGAATCGCATCTTAACACGTAATTGAAATGGGAACAGCATACTTTAATCCCAGTGTCAGCGATAACATTGGTTTAGTCGGTACTCTAGTTCCGGCAGTGGTCGCGACGGCAATAAGTCTGCTCTCGTTAACGGATCTAAGGTCGTAACTTGAGTCCGTAACTCCGATGCGACCTAACGAGCATACAATGTTGGCTACTGCATCTATTTTTATTGCCCCTCCTGTTTATTGCAATGCTACATGCAATCGGCATGTTCTTGCTAATGATTGTTTATTTTATTTGGGGATCATTCTTTTTCGTTTTCCGGATCGTGAGAGTTTTATCGTTGGCTGTTTATTTTGTGGAGGCAGGTAATTAATTCTTAAATAATTAATTAAACACGTAACACCTCGAAGTCTAAAAAGAAAATTCACATATATGTGGTGGAAGGGACACTGACGAGCCGTATCACGCATTCAGAACATCATTCTGAACCCACAGAAATTTTTGATCGGTCATTTTTGAAAAAAATCTGTTGTATGGCTCTTTTATTTATGATTAGAATGTAATAAAACTCTTTATTCGAATATCCAGGACTCAAAACCACCTGCTGTATGCATCAGCTATTTTTGTAGTAACCTATCCCACCCTGTGGGTTGGACACCGATGCAGACATCCTTTTTTCGTAAAGTCTCAGCTCCTCAGAGCTAATGCTCAACCACTACACACAGAATTAGTTACACATCACGTTTACAAACCGAACGTTATCCGGTACCAGTCCCATGTAGGCACTCGTTCCTCTCGCTTCGGACTCGGTTTTTTCTCGAAATGGAATTAAAACGTCCCGCGAGGTAAGTGGCAGCACAAGTAAGAGGTACAAAGTGAAGTGAAGCCGGATAGTGCTCCAGCCACAAAGGGTACAGTCGGATGTTAGGAGCTCTGAAATCCCCCGATCCCGACTCTATGATCCTTGACATAAATCTCTAACCTCGCCATCAAATCTTTTCAGAAGGCGGCTTATGCGCCCAGACACGAAATGTACGCTCTTAATGCGCTCGACTTCATGTACTTAAATGTAAATGTATATAAATAGCCGCGCAGCGCTTTTGCCAACCAACCAAATATTCGCTTGAGTTTGTGGAAATGCTCTGAGTATGTCACTACTCACAACCTGCCGGATAGGTTTTTAGTGAAAAAAAATTTGGTGTCATTGAAAAAGGATCAATCATTTTAAAAGCGTAAACAACACCCGTCTATCTATCATCATCATCACATACTGACAAAAATACAATGGCTGTTATTACGCACAAACGACAGTTTGCAGTAATAGTAGAGGAGCACTCGGTAGTGAGACAGTCATTAGTGTAGTGGTTGTATCGTGGGCCGTTAATCAGAACCTTGGCCGCTCCATCAGTAAGTTATGATTGATAACAATGTGATTCATGCGGCCCTCCGGCCTGCTACTCCTGCCTCATCCATAACGCGGCCGACGCTGTCACAGACAATCCATATTAACAGTCCGAGGTGCGTCCCCATCTATTGTTTATATCGCACACGATTTTTCATCACGCACCCCAAAATAAATATGCACACCCCGATTACATCATGTTACATCCATATTTTTTCGTTACATCCTGAATATAGCCATTTCTGAATCGTTTGACCCGTAACGTAGCACGAATAAATAAAATATGAATCGTTTCCAATATCATAAATAATTGTCAAATTCATACAGCGCAGTCTATTTGCATGAATTATTGTCATAAAAAAGTAATACGTGTCAGTAACAGCCGTTCGTATTTTTCATATAAGTAAACGAGGTAAAGTTGACAAGACTTCGTCTCCAAGGTTCAATAAGGCGAAATCCGAGATACCGTTTATGGACTCAAGGTGCGGGCTTTGTTTACATTTTAAAATTGCACTTTGCACTGCGGCAACGTCTAACCGGTGTCTTTGTGTCAACACTGGGACGTGTTCAAACAATGTAACCGTCAAAAATGTTATATCTTCGCCTTGAGCGAGTCTGTAATACTCTACTACGAATCTAGTGCAGTAAAACTATCTACTGAAAGAGATCAATGCACTATCAAAGCAAATTTCATTGGCTTCCTCGCGGAACTTTGTTTTATTTGAAATATTGCTATTGACATCACAAAATACATTGTATCAAAGTTTGAAACTATAATAGCTATACAGTCTCGTTTGCTCTGTGCTAGTGACGGTCAAACTTCATAGAAATTTCACGGCAGCTAACAAACAGTTGGTCGTTCACCTGCACCGAGGTCCGAGTTCCGTTTAAAATTGCACGTGCCATCGCCCACCCCTGTTTGGGCTCCTACAGACTATGTCAACACCGCTTGAGCTGCACTCTGCATCACCTAGTTACGTGTCAAACATTGTTAAGCAGTTGTTGTGTTAGTGTTCTGTGGCTGGTTTGCTTACCGTAATCAAGAGGCGGCTGACAATCAAGCGTCGAACGCGGCGAGTTTAAAACTTTCGGCACTCGCACGGTTTACTCGGCCACTTCACAATACAACGCCCGTAGGCTGTATTACACGCTCATAGTACGCCAACATAGGTAAAACAATGCCATTATGTTTCATGAACAATATATTGTTCATGGACAAAACCGATTCGCGCCTTACCCCCGCGGCTAAAGTGGTACAGTTCATTATTCATGATGACACAATGTACATACATTTAGCACCAATTTAGTTTCGTTTCCAAAGCAAACTGGAGCGGTGTGTTAAGTGGGCGCGGTTGTTGAGCTATCGTCACTCGATTTTCGTTCGTCACTATCAGTCAACCACAATTAGGGGTAACCGCGAGTATTAATTACATTGTCTAATGGAGCGAACGCGGTTTGTTCGGTGACGCGTCCCCAAATGTGTACCTACGTACCGTAATTAGGTTAGAGCCACTATCAAAACTTAATTTATTATTTCCCCTTTTGCGAAAGTCCGCTCTTCGCAGTAAATTTTATGGAGTACCTATTCACGTGAATCAGGTGTACCTATGCTCTCGGGTAGTTTGCTACAAACTGTTGTTTATTACTTGAACCTTCATTTGTTATTAACTTATAAATCAAAATCATAACAGTTTACAATTAATATCCGAATGCAGAATTAAAACAGTTTTAATTTTTTATTCCAACAAAAACCACCAAAAAGAAATTACTCAAAGTGCCATTCGTCACAGTGCAATCTCATTTGTGCCGATTTAAATTTTTAAATGCTTTTCCAATAGCAAAAGCGAAGTGATTAAAATGAGCAATTTTGCAGTCGTTTTGTTTGTTGGTTTATTTTTATTAATAGTTAAAAGCTTGCTCTTGGTGTACATTTTTAGTGCATCGCCCGGCCGACCGGGCGACCACCCGATAAGTGATCCTTTATCCGTGGCTAATCGAGCGGATATCTACCCGTCCAAAACAACATTGTTTAGTGAACCAGCCCAACTATTCTAAATTAAAACGTTACACTCTATACATTATTTATTTCGCTATCAACAAATTGAACCTGTCACTTGATAAAAAACGATGCGCCCGAAATGTTTTCATTACAATTTCTCTGACGTCAACCGCGGACAAAAACCAAATGCATTCCGGCGCTAGCGTAATCCTTGCACCGGCAACAGAAGCACTTTGAGCTATGTGGGCTCTTATAAATATTAAACGCGGCGAGCTTGGGACCCCAACAAAAACGTTTATCTGGTCTCCGTGGAAAAACCGCCAGAATTAGCAACGGGGGGGTGGATTAAGGCGAACCGCATTTAATCCTTCACTAAGAAGGCTTTGCTTAAACGAGTTCTAACGAGCTAAAGATAAAACAATTACCGGGGACGTGATTAAGAGATACGAAGGACACTTGTTACGTCTTACGTTGACGCCGACGACTCCGCAGCCGCGAACCCTGTCCGTCTGCTTCAAGAGCTCCAACTTAACTTTCTGCCCCTGAAAATATAAGTGAAAAATTCTAATTTATTATCAGTGTTTGTCGAATCCAATAAATCGACTGAACGGAAAATCGTTCACCCTATTACGCAATAAAAGATTCCAATATAAAATCGGGCGTGACGTTTGTCGTTTTATCACCTTGTCACTCTTCCTAATATTTTTTTTACCTCAATTACGACTCCCTCCGCGAGCGCAAATAACCATTTCAGAAGATTAAAATGAAATTCTTGAGAATATTGATGCTGAGAGTGGAGTCGACCGGCCGGTGTTATAAACTGAGCAGCATATTTTCTTTCATAGTTTGAATACCGGATTTTTACAACAGTCAGGTGCTAAATGTTACGGAATAACTTTGTTCGCCGGTGGAACTCGTAACTAAAATGAAATATTAGTCTCGGAGGGAGTTGACCCACAGACTGGAAGGTACTCAGTCGAGATAAGATAACAGACCAACTTAGTAGAAAGATCATGGAATTAATTGCCGTGAAATAGAAAAGATTTCGATTCCTTACTGCTAAGCAAAGAAAAATAAATTTAAGAAAATGTTATTCATAGAGCACAATATTCAACGACGTAATGTTTACGCAGATCCTTTCGTAAAATAAACACAATCTTTTTTAAGTAACATTGAGATTTTTTAGATTAAAATAAGACTTCTTAAAGTAACGACCGAGTTAAATTCAAAAGTGCCTCCGAAAAAGCTTATAAAAAGTAAGAAATTAATCTGCAATTCAAAATCCTTCTTGCCCTCTTATTCTTTTTCGTCTCATTCTTTTCTTTGGCAAATCCACGACAAACGTTCGACTGAGATACCTTCATTAAAGGTCTAATATATATAACAGTTTATTTCTACTTATCCTTAATATGATCTTTATTAAAATCTTATGTGTCATTGACGGCATCGGTTTTAATAGTAAATAGGTTCTAGAATATTCATGACTAAGCTAGTAGGTATACCTATACTTAATATCAGATTTTAAAGTAACTTCTAATACCGTCACCAAGATGTTTAAAAAAAAACTGTTTTTAGTTTGTTCGCGATATTCCTGTTGTACAATATTAAATACAGTTTTCAATAAACTTATTCAAAACAACAACAGTATTAATTCTGAAAATCTGGCCGATTGGATTGTCATCCGATTGAAAAGGTGGCAATTAAGATAATCGCTTCCTGGATTTTTCACAAACAATCACAAAACAATCTCTACGACAACTAGGTCACCATTTGGGATATACGCTGTTTGTTTATGGCCACGTTATCCCATAATGTTTGGTAACGAATGCAAATTGCCGAAAATGAAACGATATTGGAATCACGGATTATGTTCTCATTTGACTTTTAAAATGTCACTCGACAATGTATTAAATGGATGTATATTAGAATTGTAAATTAATTACTCGTTACGTTCTCTTACGCTTGCCACGGTACATTTGGCATTCAAAATCGAATTCGGGCCCGCGAGGCTGTACAAAACTAATTACGTATCGAAGCTATCTTCTTCCACGCTTTCTTACGTGCCTTTCGCATTTCCATATAAGTTGAGCTTTAAACGAGCCAATCTATTCACGTCTACACATCAGGGGGTCGCATTTGCATATAGAACAGAAATTTATTAAATCTACACCCAATATCCTACGTACCGACATCGAACTTTTGCTTCTTCGACGACTCCCCTGATATTTTTATTGCACTGTAAAACTGTTGTTATGCCCGTACTTATTAAAGTATCTACTTGATTTATTCCTTCTGCAGCCCTTCATACTTTATATTCCCGTCGTACTCTTCACACAAAAATGAAAGAGAAAGACAATGGCTACGGCAATAATTAACGATGTCTACTAGCACCAAGCACAATCATTTACGTTACTTAAGCATTAAAAGCCCAAAACATTTTTATTCAGCTAATGGAGTCCGTCGTAAAAATGTCATAATTCATTTGACAGATGACGGTTTACAAAGGAACTCCAATTTACTCCACAGGAATTAAGTAATTCAGGCTTTTAATTTTTATCCTCTGACAAAACTTTGTCCCTGCAAGCTTCTTACATATTTTAGTAACGTTGTAATAATTTTGGCACGCCATTTTTGGAATATAAAATAAGTTATAATAGCAATAGAAATTAATTCTAATACTGTGGCTCGCGACACAACTACCTCAGCGTGTTTGCTATTCACCGAAATGCTAACAAAACCTTTTAAAGCTCACTAAAACCCCCAGGATTCTTCATGAACACTAACTTAAGTCTACAAAACCGTTTTATTAATTTGGCAAATTGTTAAGTTTCATTTAACATTGGTCCCGAGAGGCCAAAATCTACTGTTTCAATTGAAAAAGTAACGTTCAAGAGCCAAAGAGTATTACAATACCTCTTACAGCAACGATTATACTTTTTCGACTCAATCCTGTTAACTTGAAAATAAATAACAAACAGAAAACGTTGAGTGCTCTTTGCATAATTCTATGCCATTTGTAACAATAAATTATGCCAGACGATTGCACTGAGTACACGATCATAAATATGAGTGTACGGTTCTTTTATAGCATTAGTTTCATTAGTGAAAATAAAACGTGTTGCATTCTGGTTTCATTATAAAAATATTATGTACACACCGACCGCGCCGACGAGCTTTATGCTCGCAGGAATGGGTTGAGTGCTGTTGCATTTTAATTAATTCTCTTTTCTATCGCGATGTGGTGTTATCAGCCTCCCGCAGGCGTCGCGGCCAAACAAATAGCTGTTGCTCTCGCTACGTAACAATTTTGACACGGCCATAATGCGAGTTTTTCTTCTTTGTTACGGGTAGTGTATCGATCCACTTTTTTATCTCGTGCTAAAAGGAATTTTGCTTTGTTGGCATTACACTCCCGATGCAAATTATAAAATGAATAAAGAGACAAGCACCCAGGTTTACCTGGCGTCTTTTATTTTATCCTGATCGTATTAAAAAGTTAAATTGAAGGCGATTCATTTTATTACTAATAAAAATCGTCACATCCTTATTATCACTCAAATAAACGACCCTCAAAAGAAGTGAAACTTTTCCGACTTGTAATATGTTTTTGATGAGATTTATAATTTGTTCTGTTTTCGTGTCAAACGAGAAAAGTTATTTCAATAATCGTAACTTTTTTATTTATTTTTAGGCTTTAGATGGGCAGAATATTTACAACGGTTGCTGCACACTGCGCATCGACTACTCGAAGATGACGTGTCTGAACGTGAAGTATAACAACGACAAGTCTCGGGACTACACGAACCCCACGCTGCCGTCGGGCGATGGCGACGCGCACCAGCTGTTGACCAGTGAGTTGATGCCACTGCGGGCACGCCTCGCCCTGGCCCTCGCATCCAGGATGAGTTAGTCCACACTACTCTGCGCACCTGGAAGCTTTTTCACCGCGCTCCAACTCTCACACATGTATCGTAGACTCTTGTGTCCTGCATCCAACGATACCCACCCAATGGGGCAGATGATTGGTCCAAAACACCTTTTTTTCGAGCAATTAATCATCTAAAACGCCAAGTTTTAGCGCGCTCCCGGTAATCTACGTCTGCCCCATTAACACTTGGCTATTGGTCTTGACTTCGATCGCTCTTGCACCTTTTTACTTAGGTAGTTTACTGGTTTTCTTATCTCAAAAAGTCTTTTCATTTTAAATCTTGAAGCTCAGGTATGCTCATTACGTTAGAAGTCTCAGAACATTTTCTATGTCCCTAGTAATAGCATTAATCTTGAATGCTTGAGAAATATGCTTTGTTCCCTGCGTAGCCTGATAGGTCCCCATATTTTATTCATTTTCACTGTTTTTGATGTTTTGGTATAAAGGCGCCGTTGCCTCTCTTTCTTTATGTTGCAAATTACGGTGATTTTGTATTCTTGGCTGTAAATGCGTATGTTTTTTGTTGCGTCAATATACGTATGAAGTTACAGTGTGAAATAAATCTTGAATAACGCTTCCAAATTACATTTGCTATTCCACGTTAGCTCTTTTCTTGTTTATTATTCATATTTCAATGCTAAATATTCCCGCGGTGACTAATAACTCGTCATAAATCCGTATTGCACCGTAGAGGGTTGTAATATGTGTGGATCATTCCGCCATTCGCAATGTTCTGCTTTTGTTATAATTATGTTCTTTGTCTGATTTGTTTATTACAATAAATTATGTTATTGTTTTGACATGTAATTTTAAATTACATTGGCTACATGATATCATTCACGTCATTTTAGTATTTCACTTAGCAGCTTTAAGTTTTATTTTCTGTTTTGATGTAGATAGGCTAGGTTAAACATTTTAGAACATAATTATAACAATTATGTTCTTTGTCTGAATTGTTTATATTACAATAAATTATGTTATTGTTTTGACATGTAATTTTAAATTACATTGGCTACATGATATCATTCACGTCATTTTAGTATTTCACTTAGCAGCTTTAAGTTTTATTTTCTGTTTTGATGTAGATAGGCTAGGTTAAACATTTTAGAACATAATTATAACAATTATGTTCTTTGTCTGAATTGTTTATATTACAATTATTTATGTTATTGTTTTGACATATAATTTTAAATTACATTGGCTACATGATATCATTCACGTCATTTTAGTATTTCACTTAGCAGCTTTAAGTTTTATTTTCTGTTTGATGTAGGTAGGCTAGGTTAAACATTTTAGGCAGGACTTCTTTATTTTCTCAAACTATAAATGTTTCCTTTATTTATTTTTTACCCGACCTACAAAAAGAGCATCATTTAACACTGGTCGTATGAACACAGGTGGCGGTGTGCTGGCTCCTCAGTTCCTGGGGCTGGGCTCTGGTCTAGCGTCGCCTTATGGAGTTGGCGTTGGTGGGGTCGGTCTGCCAGCCTTTGGCGCTCTGACGCTGACCCCGGCGTCCCCGGCACTGCGCGCGCTGACCGCGCCCCCACTGCCCCTGGCCACCGTGCTGCTCGTCTCCAACCTCAACGAGGAGGTTAGTACCAACACAAACCCACCCACCTAAATACTGGCAGGCGGATTTATACCTTCTTTCACGTAACCGCCCTTTTCTACACCAAAAAAAAGAAAAAACTTAATATTCAATATCCCGATTGTATACTTAAAACAGATAGACAAAATTCCTACATTGTTCCGACTTAGTAGTTTAATGTTTATTGGCAAATTTATTCATTACGCTAACACAATAGCCAGTAACGCCCGTATCAGACACCATTGTAACTGTGGGTTCACTTTCGATTCCAACAAACTAATGCATTAACCACACGAAGGGCGTTACAGGTTGTTCTATTTATATATTCTACTCAAACTCCTTAAAGATAAGTTGCTAATTTATTTATAGATATGATGTCAGATATCTTTTACAACTATTTATAATACTGTCTCTTTTCTCTTTCCTATTGTTTTAGATGGTCACGCCTGACGCTCTCTTTACCCTTTTCGGTACGTGTGCACATACATTCCGTATTTTATATTAAAACATTAATATTGCTCCTGAGCCCTGTCGCCTGAAAGACAAATTGTCAGCTAACATTCTCGACTTCTATACTGCCGTGGTATAACTATAATGCCGTTATCTGCTAAAGTCATTTTTTTAAATAACGCAGAAAAACCGCGACAAATTTTTAAACCGATGTCATTTTTCGAGGACGACACCTATCAGAGATTTGAAAGTACTAAAATATAGATGAAATCGCGTACTTTTGAACTACTTACCCTATCATATCGTAAATATAATTTAATTTCATGAAAAAGCTTCTTTTGTGTTTTAGTTCATTAAAGATGTAACCGAAATCATAATGGATCATCGACTAAAACGCCGCTACGTAAAGCGTAACGGCGTTTTAGTGTATCTTTTTCATAGCAAATTATTGTTTATTAAAATGCTAAAACTTCATCACTTCATTGATTAACTAAAACGGCGTTATTTGCACATAACGACAATTTAGCTTACGATTATGTATTAAAGAACTGATTCATGTTAAACTTAAGTGCGTTTAACGTTACTTTACTGCTTTTAAGTCTGGTAACCTTTAGAAGCGTATTAATTAAAAGGATAAACTTGAATCATTGTTTAGCTAAAACGTGGTTAAACTAAAAACCTTCCAGTTTAACGACATTATAGCGTAATAATATTAAAAAAAAATTGAACTATTTTCTTGCACAAAATGAATTAAATTTGTAGAAATTAAAGATAATTTTTTAAATAAAAGTCATAGTTTTATCAATCAACTAGTCTTGATTGACAATATTATTTTATTGCTTTTCAAATAATATGTAGTTATGCTTAAACTTATAACTTTCACAAAACTTTGCTTATAACTAGATTATTTAGGAATAACACTAAAATCACATCAGTTATTTATAATATAATTATGTACTACTTGTACTTTAAAATAAGATAACATAAAACAAAAATTACAGACAAACTTCAGTCTTTCAATTAACCTGAGATAACAAACAGTCAAAACTAATTCTAATCTTCTCCTTGAACTCAAAACCTTATATTTCTAGTATCATTTAAAAACAATCATCAACTGAAAAACAAAAAATAATATTCCATAATTAAATTTTAGTTATAACTTTTATCTACATTTATTAAAGCCTTCTTGATAAAATATATATATTCTCAAAAACACAGTATTCAAAATCGTGGGAAAGTCTGGTTACTCAAGGCATACCTGGAATTCAAAACTATATTACTCAAACAGTAAAGCAAAAATACAGTCAGAGCAGACGGGGCCCGATTTTGAAGTGAGACGAGGCGTCAGACGATTGTGACCCAATGTCACCCAAATAATTCTCCGCAGAACTGGAAAATATATTCCGGAAACTGGATTGGTCTCATCTGGGTCTCAACATCGATGGTCAGAAACTAAATCACCTCAGATTCGCAGACGATTTAGTCGTATTTGAGGAAAACCCAAGTCATCTGGAGCTTTAAGCAAGGAAAGTCTTGAGAGTTGTAGGAAAGAATTGTCCATAACCACAAAAAAAAATGTGGACCAATTCAGAAAAAAACCGACACTGATAGATTCAATCCGGGGTGGGATTGAATCTGTTGATGAATACATATATCTTGGCCACTTTATATCACCATAAGACCAAATAACTAAGGAAGTCAACACAAGCATAGCAAGTGGTTGGAGAAAGTATTGGTCATTAAAAGAGGTCATGAAATCCAGAGACTTGGGAATGGCTGTTAAGAGTTTTTTTTTTAATATCTGCATACTACCATGTATAACATACGGATGCGAAACATGGGCACTGACAAAACAGCACAGAAATAAACTGCAGTACTGCCAAAGAGCCATGGAACGGAGCATGACAAATAATATACGCAAAGCAAATCATGTAAGAAATGAACAATTGAGAGCAAGAACTAATCTACAAGACATCTTGACCAGCAGGGCTATTGCATATCTTTTGATGACAGTGGATAACTTAAAGTGTCTATCAAATAACTGTCAAATGGTGATTTTTTAAGAAAAAAATGTATCAAACCATGACCAATTTCCAGTTAATCTATGGACACTTATGATAGCCACTGACATTAAAAAGATACGCAATAGCCCTACAGGATTGACCAACAAAAATGGAGATGGACTGGCCACATGATGAGAGCAAACACAGAGAAATGGAGTAAAATAATAACGGACCGGTATCTAAGGGAAAGTAAACGCAGCAAGGGGAAACAGATAAAGAGATGAGAAGATAAGCTGAAACAAACAGCGGGCCCCAAGTGGAGGAGAGTGGCTCGAAACAGAAAGCAATGGAAGGAGCTAGAGGAGGCCTTTGCCAAAAGATACACTGAATTAAGCGACATTCTGTAACAACTTTACAGTAAAAAACAAGATGTAATTCAGAAAATATAGGGCAATTTATTTATTCATAATCGTATCACAGTTACATTACAAAATTATTTTTTTTTAACTATTTTAAATAAGTCTCAATAAACTGACACTACTCTATATTATTATTCTAATCAGAACTTGTACCGGAATGCTCATTTTCGCTTTTTGGCAAGTTTTTCCAAAATAACAATTTGTGAGGGGGAATTATGTTCGATAGGTTTTTAAAGAAATCTGCTTTCCTTCTTAGGTTCGATACCTTTCGGTTCAGTTCTATATTTAAATACCATTGTCCGTGGGTTTTTAAATATCTATTGTTCATGAAACGAAGAGTTGTATAAGATGCATCATCGAAATTATTTTTATATACATAAGATCATAACTTTTACGTACGAAACATACCACAACAATATTTTTTAAATAAGCTCTTGGAGTGGATGTTTGAATCCTTCTTTGGGACACAAATGATGGAAATTAATGGTTCGCCATATCGCAATCGTTGCAAAATTGGGGGGATCAAACCTGGAGCGACACACTTCCTTACCCACAAGCTCCTGGCGATGCACTAGTTTCACCCCGACAGCTTGATTTCGGTACAGGATCGTTACGTAGCCGGTGTCCCCCACCCCGCGCGAGATCAGTTAACGGCTTTGTAGTGTACTAGTGTCAGATAACGTCGCTTTAGTCTAATAATGACGGACAATACATTTTTGTTTAGGTTTGAAAATGCCGCTACGGGCTTGTAACGTACGTTAAGTTAAAATATAAGTATCTCAAATATGAAGCAATAATGCCGTTAAACATCGTTAGTCAAGTTTAAGTCTAACATTTTCAATTAACGACGTTATAGTTTAAAAAAAGCGAACTCCTTTATTAAAAAAAGAATACCTATAAAACAGTTATAGTATCTTAACCGCTTTGTAGTGTACAAAAGACTGCTAACGGCAATCTAGACAAGTAACCATATTTTTTATTTGTGATAAAAATATGAGTTAATGAACTTTAGTGGCTTTATAGACTCACAAAGTTACTTAACGTTATTTTTGCTTATTTCACACGTGAGAAATATGCACTTAACGGCATTTTTATAATTATTATTTCCAAAACTATTCAAGATATAAAAAATTCGCAAACACAGATCGATAGATTTTTTTTTTCTCATTAATGTAGTATCAAAAGTTGAAAATTGACCAGATGTTGGATAACGGCATTTTAGTTATACCACGGCAGTATACTGATAACCGCATCCGACCACTTGTCGAAGCTTTGCTTGATAACACTATCGAATCTAAATTCTAAACGCTTTATTAACTCGTATGACAATTTGTGTTTCAGACACCCTAGTCGTAGCTAAGTTAGTTAGACCGTCTGTTGTTTACCCAGTGTTGTCTTTATTTACGTTTTTATTTTATTTTCTTTGTGAGCTGTCAGTTTCAAACTAGATACGGTACAGCGAAATACGCATCTCTGTATGACGATGACGTCATTAGTCCTTATTTTATTTTATGTTATTTTGTTAAGTTATCTAGTAAATAGTATCCATACCTACCTGAATATCGGTAAACGGACAGCGATACCACAAACATGGTAATCGCTGTTAAGAGCTTATTATAAATGAGAGGTGCGTTTACTATGAGCAAACGAGAGTTTAAGAGCTCTTTCCCAATTAAATAGTGAGTAGAAGTGAATAATTGTTTGCAGTATTTTGCTTAAGACAGCGCGCCAGTACACGGCCGGTGCTGTTAACCGCTAAAGCATTAATCGAAAGCTTAACGTGACCAATTTAGAGCTTGGAGTTGTTTCTTCTTGTACTTTCCGACTGTCCCGTTTCACGACATTATATATTACAAGCCGTTGTACTAAAATATGCTGTGTATCTTAAAAAACCGTGATAAGTGTAGTAACTTAGTTTAGTAATAGGTATACTTAAGACAACATTGACAATGCATTATCCTGTTGGTAGACTGTGTTTCTCTCACTCAGAGTCAATTCAACAGAAATATAAACAAAACACACTCTACACAAAAAGGATACTTATATTATTATCAATAGATTTTATTTCTGAATAACCCCAAAGCGTATTTGTAAGACTTTTATTTGCGTATAGGCGTGTACGGTGATGTGCAACGGGTGAAGATACTCTACAACAAGAAAGATTCAGCCCTCATTCAGATGGCCGAGCCACACCAGGCCCATCTAGGTATGTATTCTACAACACACCCTATATTGAAGACTCTAAGGTCGATTTCACGTTAGATCGAATGTATTTATTTAGGATTATACTTATGGTTCTCCTCACTGTAGTTTGTTTTTCTTGTAACATGAAGTGTCGTTGTTTACTTGCTACTTATAATCTTAGAGATACTATGTTTTTCCTCTCGAATTAGTTCAGAAAATATATGATTTCGATAATCATTTACTTCGAATAGTAAAAAAAATGTTGTTAAGTAATTCTGATTATAAATCTTAATTAAGCATCAACAAATAATTCTTAAATCTACTGACAGAATCTAGTATTGTCTTTTATAAAAGGCTCACAAATAATCACTTCATATTATTGCTTAATACTTGTTCAGTTATAATATTCAGTCTACTAAACGATCGATACATAAGTAACAAAAAATGCAAAATAAAACAATGGCCCCATACTGTTTTTCTGATCGAAGTACTTATGATAAATAATTAATTATAGTAGTTAGTAGAAGAGAAAGAGTAGTAGTGCCATTATTTTACCTAAAATTACATGATACATACCTACTACAATAATTTAAGAGAACCATAAGAAAAAAGATATTTTCCTACCCCATTTAACATGTGATCTCCAAACAGCCATGACCCACATGGACAAGCTGCGCGTGTTCGGCAAGGCGATGCGCGTGATGCTCAGCAAGCACCAGACCGTGCAGCTGCCCAAGGAGGGACAGCCTGATGCTGGACTTACCAGGTACGTTACCATCATGGTACACAACATTTGTGGCTGGAACTTTGTGAGTTTGCTAAGCTGGTGGTTTGTTATATAACTGTACCCCTTCAAATGTCAATTGTTTTTTTTGCCAAATTTTGTTCTATGGTATATGGTATTAATAACATCCATCGTCAAGAACTGGATTAAAACGTTATGCTTTAGCACTCGAGCCCATGTTTATACATCCAGCTATAAAATTGCATCAATGGATGGCTCCATTCTGTTAAATAAAGCAGTAGTTTTAGACCTCGTTCTCTCATACGGAATTCCCAAAAACAGGTCATTGAACAGCCGTAACAAACCGTTAGTATTTGATTATAGTCGCGCTACTAACGTCCTAATGTGAAAGCGGTCTAAGGATAATTTAAGGGCACACAGAATATTATAAGGAAAACCACTATTTGCCTCAGGTCTACCAAGGGTCTCGATTATTAATAACCTGTCGACTTATACCAATTTAGGTTCCCAAATATTATAATAACGTTTTCTATTGACCGTGTCAGTTTTCAGTAAGCACGATATAGAAGTGATTGACACGACCTTTAAACCTACATCACTCGGTCTGAATCAGAGCTTGATTTTGTGATCCCAGTTTGTGTCCGATATTTCTTAAGCCGATACCCAATACGTTATTATTATATTCGTGTTATAGTCTGGATTCTGGGAACATTTAAATATTTCGATCAGTAATATGTCCTTACTTCCACACATTTGCGCATTCATTCAGAAAACTGACATTAATTTTGTAGTCTCCCAACATCAACTAATAAGGCGTAGCAATTTTTATTAACGGTTTACGACGCTACGCCGAAATCTCGTAGCACTACAATGTGCGTAGGCGAACTGCTACGCGGCGTAGCACGGAAATGCGCTACAAAAATACTGCTTCGCCTTGTGTTTTCTTGCATTCAACGATTTGTTCGTGTATCTTTCAGGGACTACTCCCAGAGCCCGCTGCATAGATTCAAGAAGCCTGGTAGCAAAAACTACCAGAACATTTACCCACCAAGCGCGACTCTTCACCTGTCCAACATTCCGTAAGTTTCCGACTATTTTCAAACTAATTCCTTGTAACAATAAAGAGAAAATATACAAAGATTTTTCATGACAATCTTCTATTTTAGATAGCTGGAATATATATTTTTTTTGTTTACAGAGCTACGGTGTCTGAAGATGATATCAAGGAAGCCTTCACCAAGCGAGCATTCACGATTAAGGCTTTCAAGTTCTTCCCGTAAGTTGTTATTCGATTATATTTGTTATTTTTAGTTTTTTTTTTTTCAATTTTTGAAATCACACATCAACACGGTCTAGGGATATTTCATACTTAATTAAATAACTCGAAAAGTACTGGCCGCATTGGAATCTTTAATACACCGATTTGTTTGTAATTTATCTCAGACTAATTCCAAATTCAAATTTTTGAAAATTCTTTTGTTTCGGTGGCATAAAAATGTCTTGATGTATAGGAGAGGGAATTTTCATTTGTGCGAAATTTAAAAAACAATATGAATTTCGTTTAGTTACAGTTTTTTTTCAGTTTTAAACGAAAGATAAAGTTAAAATTGAGGTATTGTAGCCATGCAACGCCGACATTTGACGAGGGCGGAGATGTTACGAGCTGTGGGAATGCTGGAAGCTGGATCTGTTCAGCGTAATGTTGCTGAGGCCATAGGGACCCATCAAAATGTTATTTCAAGATTGTGGACACGCTATCGTGCCACAGGTGAAGTAGCGAAGAGGCACCGGGGGCCAAGTCGCATCACTACCCCCAGACAAGACCGATTTTTGCAAATTACTGCGCGAACTCAACCAAATGCAACGGCGACTCAATTGGTCCAAAGGCTGCGAGTGGAACACCAAGAGCTTGTGAGTGACCAAACTGTAAGAAGGCGACTGCATGAAAGCAATCTACGCCCTCGTAGACCACTCCGGGTCCCACCTTTACGGAGAGGCAATCGTGGACGACGATTAGAATGGGTTCGGAACCACGTGGACTGGGGCCGTGAGCAATGGTCCAATGTGCTGTTCACGGATGAATCCAGGTTCAGCTTCCATCCAGATTCACGAAGGACGCGTGTTTGGCGAGTTCCTGGACGATGGAGCCGTCTCAAGAACCCTCAGGAAGTTCACCCATACCAAGGAGGAACAATTATGGTTTGGGCAGGAATTCGTCTTGGAGGACGGACGGATCTCGTTTGGGTGCGGGGCAATATGACGGCAGAACGATACGTCCAACAGGTGCTGGGGCCCGTAATCTTGCCCTACAGAACACAAATGGGGCAAGATTTCCTGCTCATGCACGACAATGCCCGGGCACACACGGCGAGAACGGTAGCAGCTTGGTTACATACACATAATGTTAGGGCCTTAGACTGGCCTGCTCAATCGCCAGATCTAAATCCCATTGAGCATGCGTGGGATATGCTGCAAAGAAGAGCTCTGAAGGAAGTTCCTGAAAATTTGGCTACAGAAGATCAACTTTTTGCGCACCTCAGAAGGACATGGACAATATTCCGCAGCAAGACATTGACAACCTTGTTCTGAGCATGCCGAATCGTTGCCGATGTGTTATGAACATCATGGGCGCTTTCTCAGACTACTAACTTCAAGTTTATAAACACAAATTAAATGATTTTTCTATTTCTTTCAGTTTTTACTCACAAATTAAAAGTTAATTCATTTACGGTTTCCGTCTATGCTTCATTTTTTTTCCATAAAATCCTGAAATTTTAATCAGTACCTAAACCATTATTAAAAAATGGTAGAATATTAAATAACGTATATTTTAAGTATATACATGTCATATAAATAATTAACACATTGATAGTAATTCGCTTTTTTAAAAATATCCCTAGACCGTGTTGATGTGTGTATATTTCAGCTAGATCCGTATAATTAAAAATATATATATATATATATATATAATTATAACATTTCGTAATTACAGGAAGGACCGTAAAATGGCGCTGGTGCAGCTTCCGTCTATCGACGACGCGGTGGCGGCGCTCATCAAGATGCACAACTACCAGCTGTCCGAGTCCAACCACCTGCGAGTGTCCTTCTCCAAGTCCTCGATCTAAGTCCGCGACGGAATATCACACAAGCGGCAGTCGCGTCACGTCGCCCAGTCTGCCACAGGCCTACTGCTCCAGTGCGCCCCCACCCAACGGCATCGACACTCCCGACGTTAGGACTCTCCCACACACTCCGCGACGGCGCGAGCCTCCATGACGCGACTGACCAACATCGTACCTCTCACACAAATCGAGAATTTCCCTCGACTGAAATTAAAATATATCTGTATTACGCTTACACGGATCACTAGATACTAAGTGCTATTCTATTTTCTTAATAAATACGTACGTTTACTGTAACTGTACATCTAATCTAAGAAACTATCATCACAGTCAAGCGCTGCTTATATCTACTGTATTTTCGATACGATTCTAAACGAACGTATTAACGAAGAGAGGAATTATATTTTGTGTGATATTCATTCCATATGTTGAATAAGTATATCAATTATTTTATTTTTTATAAAGTCGTAATATTTCCCGGTGATTACAATTATATAATTTCGTTATGATTATCTGGATGGTATATTTTGCAATTAGATTGCGCTAGTTACGTTGAACTGGTCAGCTCGCGTGTGCCGGAAGGTCGCGATGTCAAACATTGCTCGCCAGCTCGTCCAGTAAACAGCCAGTTTATGTACCACCTCACAATTATATGTTCATCACATTATTAGCACATTGTTGAAATATCTCTCGCGTCGCATTATTAATTTGCAGTTATTACTATTAAATTGTATTTTATACATATATTTTATTATTGTCTATTTTAATATGCACAATTTACTATTATTGCATTTCTTTGTAAGTAAACATAGTTTTGTACGCATACACATTTTTTTCTTATTTGATTACTGGAATGTTTTGTTTAGGAATGTGTATGTGTGTGCAATATTAGTTATAGAATAATTTTAGTAATATATTTTAGATGTAACCGTGTTCTGTCACCGGTGGCCGGTGTTCTTGCTTCCATTCTTGTTTCGTTGATAGGAGGATATTGTCTGTTCTTTACTTCATTCATAGTTATCGACGGTTAGTTAGTGTAATCACAACTCTTATCGCTTAGCATCTAGTTGTATATCACTATTTAAACGTTATGTTCAGTGACATAATAGTGACATGATGCATTTATTTCGATGTTAATTTATAATAATGGTAGCTACAACATATATAAATGCTCGTGCATACGTTTCACTAAGTGGTTAATTTTAGATAAATAATTATTTATTTGTTAGCGGCGGGAGGCGCAGTGTTGCCAACCGTCACGAACATATATTTTAGAATAATTTCACGATTGCTGCGCATTGCCACACTGCAGTGGAGTAGCGGCGACAGTCTATCAAGTATTAGCCAGATCTGATTTTGCTCTACGACATATTTAATCAACAGTATTTACACTAGGTCACAATAACTTGATGAAACAGTATTTTAGTTAATGAACTGTCCTTCTCGATACTTCGTTTTGTATATAGACACACTCCCACTTCGATGCGTTGAGCTTCTCACACTTCGGACTACGCTCTCGATTGGATTTCACACATCTTTGCCTTCTTAAATTAATTTAAAAAATATGTCTAGTCCAATGCAAAAGAGATTAAGTTTGTGAATTAAGTAATTACGTTATCAAAATCTTATGAATTCGTCTCAAAATATTTAAAGTCTGGTAGGAAAGCTTTTGTAAAAAGATTGTATATGGTAACGAATTTGTTGGTAGAGGGATGCCGCGAGAGCCACGCTACCGTTAGGACCAGTTTAAGTGTTCAGTTACACGTCCAGATTATGTGATTAGGCAAAGCATGCGTGAAACAGATACCTGAATATGACGAGTAGAGGAATCGGATGCCATCGCGGGAACAGCGCCGCGACCGGGTGGCATGTTAATTAATATTGTAAGTCACTTATCAATCAATGCATTACATATCTCGACGATGCCACGGTCGGTATTCAATTAGGATAGAAAAAGGGAATGTAAATTGTAGGATAAATAAAACGTTACGGTACGGGGTCACCCCGCTACCCGCATATGCGTATGCGTCGCGCGGAGTGTATGCATGTTATATATACCACATCAGGCAGTCTTACCTATTCCATTACTTTCAACATATCCCATTGTCACTAAATAGACGCGAAAAAAAAGTAAAAAATAACATTTTATTTTAGAAAACATTTGTGAAGTTATAAAAATCACATATTTACACTATTATGAAATGTATAATATATTATCACGTAACATACATAAGAAATAAAGATAGAGCTTAGTAAGATGATTAAACTGAAAAAAAATATTAGATTGTCATTACGTGTAAGTTTAATAGAAAAATTTAATCATACAATTGTATTAATCAGTACCTACCTATAATAAGAACGTAAAAGTAGTTATTTGGTTTAGATAATGTTAGGTGACCAGGGTGTGGTGATATTTTGCACGTTTTTGAAAATGTTTTTCTATACGGCGCAGGATTCTGTGCCTGTGAGGAGTGATGGTCGAGTGACGTGAGAGCGGCGGTAATCGCATTTGTAATTTTAATAATAATTGTATTATTATTATTATGTATTTAAATTAAACAAGAATCACAAAGAGGAGATTACATATCCACAGTACTCAGCGTAGAACGCTACACACATGCCGCGTCCGTGCGTTCGCGTCGGTTCGCTCGCAGCTCTTCACTAGAAACAGTTACTCAGTCGCTTGTGCTCAATACATTCGTAGACATGCTCGATTACTATTTACTGTGTGTGTAGCGTTTTCAGGCCTAAAATTTTCTCAAATAACATTGGTATTGACTAATAGATAATTATAGGAATTTATGTGTTTAGAGAAGTATTTTAAATATCTAGATTTTAATGGTAATATTATTAAAAATAAAATAAATAGATCAGTGTTTAGGATGAGATGCCAAATTTAAAGTCAATACAGATTATTTTAGGTAAAAGTAATTGAAGTAATCTTAACATTTATTGAAAAGTTGATGAAAATGTTACAGTTAAATTATATTTGAGAGTTTTATTAAGCGCAATATATGCAATTTTATTCATTGTAAGTGAACATTGTTTCAATTTGTTAGTTAAAGTTATGCGTTGAAAAATGAAGTGAAAGTTGTTTTCGAATGTGTTAATTGATATCCACCCGTGCGATGAGTTGTGTCGGGCGGTCTTCACGTCATCTACGTTATCGTATTACTATGTATCTCTTGCGTTTCATACATATCTCCGCATATCATACTGAATATGCTTATATTTTATTGCGCTTTATATTTATCTCTACTACATACATATATTAGCTGTATTTAGTATTTCATAATGATATGAATAAAGGCCAACATATCAATAAATAGAACTTTGGCTAAGGCGCATATATTAACTGTCATGCTCCTCGATATTCTGCTTAGATGTTGTCTCTGACTTCCTTCCACCTCGACGGCGACGCCATCGATGTTTGTAATGTTACGTGTCGTCGTCGTCTTCTTATTTTAATTTTAAGCCTTTTGTGTGGTTAATTTCACTCTTTATTTTTAATTTCATAATTAAACTATTATTATCATTGATACTTTTTGTTCTTTATTTTTCAATCCTTTCCCTTTCTACCTAAATCCTTTTTTATTTCAATTTCCATACCAATTGTCTACGATAGGACAGCGGGCGGAGTTACGACAACACCACGTTTAGTTCACTCAGTCACTGCGTTCATTCAGTTTGTTGTTCATGAATGTGTGTGGTTATAATTTCATCCCTTTATTTCAGACCACCTGAAGAAGTATCAAGAAACTATTTGTAAATAAAACTTATAAATGTTAAAGGGGATCAATATAATGAGATGATGTACATTAGTACACAATTGGTATTCTAGACATATTCGTACTTTTAGAACTTAATTATTACTATCCTGGCGAAATCTACACTCGACTACATTTTAAAGTATATCTATTACGCTTCGATATATTTATAAAACTTGTGAATAAAAATTCTCTACCTTTTTTCAACTGAGTCTTCTGACTCTAGAAAGAAAATATTTAGGCGAAATATAAACACGTTGTTTTAGTTGAATTGTAAAGGGAGTAAGGGACTTAAAATATTGCCAATGATAATTATGTTTTATATAATATTATCAAGTGGAATATTGTATTTCGCACAGGGTATAATGTGAATTAAAATTATAGCGCTGCCCGTGGGTGGCATTTGATCGCCCGAGGCGGTTATTTTGTGTCCGTGCCACGTCCCTTATTCCTACTGTGTGGAAAGAACTGAACCATTCCGTAATGAAACGTTATTAGCGAAATTATTGTGTGTCTGCCACTTTATACACGAGACCCGGTCACAACAGGAGGGAACAGCCAACCAGAGACATTGTATTGAATGAATTTAAATGAGTTTGTTTCGAGAGCATAGTGCGGGAAAGTGGCAGCCACACTCATGTTAAATTAATCTGAAAATGTAAATATTATACACGACTATGTTAATAATTACAAATTAAATTAATAGGATCTATAGTAAAGATTAACATAATCATTACTTTAAGATTTACTAGTTAAATATCCTATCTTAATTTCAGTAGTCGCTCTAGTTAATTATATACCTACCTAAATTATCGAGAACCTTTCTTGGGAAGTATTACAGTTACTACCTTCCTTGTTTCCTCTTGTTTTAATGTTTTTGTTGTTTCATTAAAAGAATTAAATAAAGGTGTGCAAATTAAAGGGTTGTGTGTAAAGTTAAAATAGTTAAATAGATGTAAACAATCGTTCGAGTAACGTTTATCTCATCAGTTTCTTGGGAAGCACATCTAGTTTCGTTCACTATCGTAGACTTGCTGAAACAATTTGAACATGTCAATATTAATTAGTCTTAATTCAATATGCCAAAGACCAATCGTTGGGAAAAATAACAGGGATATAATAATATTTTTCCTTTCATCTTAAATGATGTTTTATCTCTAATGAATACACGTTCTAAATCCAAATGGCAAGCTTTAACGAGCTATTTTTCAAAATAAAACCTATTTTGATGATTGTTTTGTGAAAATTAATTTTATGAAACGCGGCTGGTCCATCTGAGAGGCCAGACGCTCACTAAACTACTTACATTATGTAAAACAGTTATATGAATTATAAATATATACAACAATACTAATATCTAAGTGACTACCCTATTGAATTCTAGATTTATTCTTTGTGATTTTATAATAAAATATAGTTGAAAATGGAGTTTTTATTTTATTTATAATTCCCAGGTTCCTACCAAATAGTCATATAGGTACCTACCATTAAAAGCTATAAATGACAATTCGTTAGTCCATTGTATCCGTATAGTTCTACTGTTCAGTTCAACTAGTAGGACTAAACGGAGAAAAAAATCCATTTAGTTCTACTATCTGCTGTATGAATTTTAATTGAACTAAACGGACAAAAAAGTTCTTTTAGTACTACTAATTTCCGGAATTATGTCCAACTGGTTGGACCACGGGGATAGGATGATCGTGTAAAACAAACATACATGCAACGCATGTTGTACTCCATGACGCGCGCTCGCTTCGCTCGCATATTACATAACACTATTGTCTTCTGTCCCCGAAGTGCCGGGCCTCCGCCGGCCTCCTTCGTCGGCCTACGGCCCGGTGCCCATGCCGCCCATAAAGGATACTGTCGCGAGACGGTCGTATTATAAAACTCACTGTAATTGAACCATTGGTAAAGATATTTCCCCATAGAACAACCAGTTGAACCCAGTTGAACCATGGGTAAATTTACTTCTCCGTAGTACAACCCATTGTATCCGTATAGTTCTAATACAATGGAAATTAGTAGTACTAAAAGAACTTTTTTGTCCGTTTAGTTCAATTAAAATTCATACAGCAGATAGTAGAACTAGGTAAATGGATTTTTTTCTCCGTTTAGTCCTACTAGTTGAACTGAACAGTAGAACTATACGGATCCAAGTCGTTAGTCAGTAGGTAGGTACCTACCATACTAGACACCTGGGACCACCATTCTAAAAGTAACCCACCACATTTTAAACTACTGGTTATAGTATAGTACAGACACCAAAATATCAAACAACAATCTGTCAAGATTCTATTTTGAATTTTCAACTTTATCACTAGAGTGTTACGGTACGTTCAAGGTTGATTGAAAAAATTTGACAGAACACCCGACTTTATGTGCTTGGCGTCTGAACTTTCTGTGAGTGAGTCGTCAATTTTATTTAGGTAGGTACTTACTAAGTATTACTGACATTAATACACGACATGGATACATAGTTACCTACAGTTCCACTAGAAAGTATGCAGGACCAGGAATGAGAATTGTATTGATCACTACATACTATAAGAGTAACGATAGAGTGACAGTAATTAAACCGTAAGTATCACAATATTATTCACAATGCCATGTTAAAAAACATACATTACCTAACTGCCTCACTCAGAGAGCTTTAATGATTACTTAGGCCATAACTTAGTAAAGGTTTTGGCAGTTTTTGTATGGCTTAAGTACCTAATCATTAAATATCTCTGAGTACCTCAGTACAGGTACCCGGCGATAAATATTGCACATCGACCTTTGCAAAAATCAATGCAATTTATTCGTTAATTAAGTTCTTATTTCGTATTTAGCTTGCCGTGATACATTTTCGAACCGACCTAGCTTGCGGCAGTTATAATATATAAAAGTACAGCGGAAAAGAGATGTCCCGAACAGTCATTTCGTATATAGTTTCTGCAAAGGTCGATGTGCAATATTTATCGCCGGGTACTGTAAATGTCTTAACATTCTTGTTGGTACTTGAGACAGTATTTCACCAGAGTACCTAATTCAAACAAGTACATCCAACTGAAACAAGAATCTGTATACTGACACTAAACTAACTTCTTGAAAATCAACCATCAAGAATCACGTGATCAATGATACTTTACTGATAATACTTACACACCTAAATGTTATTCCCTCATAATAACTTTGAAAACATTGTGGCTGCGAGTGTACCAGGGGGTCTAAAACGGCCACTTTGGCAGATCATAATATGAATTGCGTTAAAAAGCGTAAAATGGACCTTTCATTATAATAACTGCGTCTGTAACAATTTAGTAAAATACATCATAATAGGAAAATAAATAAATAAATTGCGTTAACATTCGTAAAATAGTCACAGACGCAGTTTTTATTATGAAAGGTCCATTTTACGCTTTTAAACGCAATTCACATTATGATCTGCAAAAGTGGCCATTTTAGACCCCCTGGTGTCATCATCATTTTTTCAAAATAAAAAGTCGATTAGACCTCGAATACAAGAAATAATTGAAAGGTGGGTAGTTTTATTCACTTAGATTTTTTTTCATTCTTCATTTAGAATCCTAGATGGCGCTACTGGGTGAAACTAATCGTAACGTTTAGAAATTGATAAGATTAAAATTTGATGATTTTTGTAGTAAATTGTTATATTTATTCAAAACGATTCTGAAATACAGCAATATGACTCATCACGGAATATTTTCTACACTTGCTTAAATAATGAACTGCACCGTGAGATTTTACCATGTCAAAACATTTATTTCTAAACGATAACTTCAATGTCAACATGACAGCATCAAGAATCGACGATTACAGCATGAAAATTAGAGATGCGAAAGTGTCAAAAAGAGTCGATTTTAATTATATCGTTTTTTAATAAAACGTTTTGAAACCGCCTTCGATAAAACTACTTATTGCACATTTGCTAGCGAAACACCGCAGATTTTATGGTTATTGATATCCAAATACGATAAAATCACATTCGAAGCAAGGCGAGTCGTCTTGTAATTGAGAATTCCGCAACTTAGTATTGTGGTTGATATCCATAAAAATAACGCCTCATTTGCCACCCAATTAATCAATCTAGAATTTCAATAGATCCATTAGTAATGTACCCAAAATTTTGTCGACATTGACACTATAAATGTATTTTACTTTATGGATTACAAATAATACTTATTGACTATGATAAAAGTAAACTCGTGGGAGGGCCATGGGAAGAGATAATCAGAGGGCTCCAACCCTTAGTGGTATAAACTTAGCTCCACAAGTAGCGCAAATGCCGTATCAGAATCAACATTAGCAAAATTAAAATAATTTATTTCACATAGGTCTCCATGGGTACCTTATACCTACTTATAAAACGTCGAGAAAAAGGTGGACATTTTGGGTTGATCGTTTGTTTCTTGGACATGGGGTCTCAACTCGAATAAATTATAATTAGTCTTGAAAAAAAAACACAATAGATGGCAGCATAGGTAGCAGTAATGAAATTAACAATCGCTTAAGGTGAATCCTCCAACCAGCCCGCGAAATTCAAATTTTCTTAAGTTTTTTGCAATTTGCAGGTTAGTGATAGGTGGTATGTTGATGAACATTTGATTCGCGGCTGTAAGACGTATGTAGTTACAGAATTATAATCATCAAAATCAATAATACAAGCCTCCGAGCTCATAAAGGTTCCGGAATGGCTTTGATCTTGTAAAAAGTCATTTTTAAACCTTGCGTGCGTGTAGTAGGCCCATTATGGGCCTACTACACGCACGCACTTCCCCACAGTTTTGCTTGCGGGATTACACGGTGCACACAGTACATCGCGCGTGTGGTTTGTAATGGTAATACAGTTTTACCAGCCATACGCGCGATGTACTGTGAAGTGTGAACGAAAACTGTGGGGAAGTGCGTGCGTGTAGTAGGCCCATTAGGGACAAATTAGGGAGGTGTCATTTCTTTGTATGGGATTGGGTATCTGTACGAAGTATTATAATATCTGTGCTATGGAGAAGAAAAAAACTACATGGTTACACTAAAGGCCTATTCATCAGAAAATAAGACTGCCATCCGGTGATTTTAACTGTGTCATCGAACAAATTGCCAATATTAGGGTGTCATCCGGTGGTACAGCATGAATAGAAGCCAAACATTCGACTCTCACTCTTACTTACCCACAGTAAACATTGATATGAATAAATCTGATAAAGTGTCGTGAGTCAGGGAGATAAAGGGTAAACTACAAAATTTATACATTGAAACTGATAAAAATTGTATACCTTTTTAATTTAAATAAATTGATATATAAAAATATAACACAACCAAAATGTCGATATATTGTTTCATCGATACTTTTCTGCAAACGTCAACGTCAATGTCATTGCGGGAAAATAGAGAATGTCGCCGGAATAGGTTCATGGGTTCTGCTGAAGAAATTAAATAATTTACTAACTAATTACAAAGTAAACCTGTAAACGATATTTAGTAAACCTTACAATAAACAAGAAAATTTGTGATGTTATTGGTCTTATAGATCTGTTCTTTACAATGTTTCGGACGGTGTTGAGATTGTCTCCGTCTTTAGGTCTTTCTATTTTCAATAGTACTCCGGCTCAATATGATCATGATTTACTCAATCGACCCACTCTTACTCCTCCTAAAACTGGTTGGGAACGAGTCAAATTAATGTATGTCGGGAAGTAAGTCAAAAATAGCAGAAATTTAAGTTTGTATTCCTTAACTGTGATATTTTTTCAGATGAATAACTAAACTGATGGAAAAAGTACTTAAATGAAATTGTGCATTTACTAATAATTTTTTAATAAAAGCTCTATGAATTCACTACTGGTTTAGTAGTAATTAACATTTAATCTATTTTCTATATGTTTATAACCTCTTCTAATTAAAGTCATGCATTTTTTACTCGTATTTCAGTGAATATGAAGAAGTGTCTGAGGAACTAAACACAGTCATGCAGTCATCATTATGTGGAGCCTTCATTGGTGCTTGCATGGGAGGTTTTGTTACTTCCCGGACAGCTTATCTCAATTTTATAGAAAATAATCAAGCAACTATATTTAAATCGACTGCTGATGCAAAGGTAATGTGTCCATGAAATCACTTGTTCTACAAAATAACTACTATTATAACCAAATTGATATTATGTTAAATTTGTTGTACATCCTTAAAATATAACTGTTTGCTGTTCCTATCAATAAAAATAAAATAAAATCATCATCTGCATAGCCTTTTTCTAACTATGTTTGGGGTCAGCTTTAAGATTGCCTATCTGACCTCCACAACTCAGACAGTGCTAGGCATAGTGTAGACAACCAGTAAGACATACCTGTATTATGAACACAGGTTGGAATTAGTATTTATTATTAGTTATTTATGTACTTGCATCAAAATTTTGATACTAATATGGGTCTTCACAGAATTTCTCGGGATTTATAATACAATCCAGTGTGGCCAACAATATTACAAATGAATAATAATAAAAACCTCAGGGATAGATTAGACAAATAAAACAAAGATACAATAATACAATTTTTATTAGTATTTACATAAATATTTACAATACAACTGATTAATTTGGCAACATTGCTCATGCAGTGGTTTAAATTGTGTAAAAGTAAATAACTTTTTTATTTAACAAATCATGGGATTTTTCTGCGCTTTAAAATTAATCTCGGGATTTTAGGCTATATTCTTTTGCTGTATGAAATCAGTGTAAGAACATAAATAACTACCTAATTCCTACAGCTGATTTGTTGTTGTGTTGTGTGTATTACAATAACCCTTAGTAAAACCAAAATTGTCACTTACACTTTTGACTTACGCTATACTTATAATTTTTCTATGGCTATCAAGTTTTGTATAATTGTACTCTGCTTTTATGGGTGAGAAAGTGACCTTCAAACACATTATACTAAGCCATACATACTGTTGATTCCAGAAAAAACTACAAGATTATGTGACGGTAGCCTTTGCAAAGGGAGCTTACAAGTGGGGCTGGAGATTATGCTTCTTTACGGGAATATTTAGGTAAGGAGATAAATACGTGAACTGAAAAACGATATGACACAATGAAGTAAAACTCACAATGTTTATCTTCAAATATGTCAGTGATGGCTAAGAACATGACAATCATAATATCACACCTGTAATCCTCGTACAGCGTAGCAGCAATGGCGACCCCGACTTACGAACAGTAGGTCGTGGGTTCGAAACCTGGCAGGCACATTACTTTGTGTAATTTATTTCATCACCGCTGCTCTCAAAACTGTGAAGGAAACCGAAAAATTCGAAGACATCTACCAATCCGCACTGGGCCCGCATGGTAGATTATTATAACCCATTCCCTCTCAAAGAGAGGAGGCCTGTGTCCCAGCAGTGGGAACATTAATAGGCTGTTGATGATGCTGATGATGAATAGATAGATAGATGCATCGGGCTAGTGTCCGCAACTCCACGCCCGGAGCGTGGGTTTTGCGTGCGGGTGGGAATCTTATTCGATCCACCGAAGCTCCCCGAGAAAAGCCAGCAACCCCTTGATGTTACCGGCAATCTCGCGGAGAGTACCTGGGTTACCGAAGTACTTGGCCCTGTATGGGGCAACCCCTGGACAGTGCAGGAGCACGTGGGCTGCTGTTTCTTCTTCCTCCATGCAGGCTCGACACAGAGGACTATCCGTGACACCTATAACAAAGAGGTGCTTATTAAATGTACCGTGTCCAGTGATGGCGGCCGTCACTGTGCGTAGCTGCAGCTTAGTCAGCCGGAGCGCTTGTTTGGTGAGGCGGGCGTCGATGGCGGGAAGCGCCTCCTTGGCCTGCCTGCACTCGCCGTGGTCTAGCCATAGCTTGGCGTGAAGTTCTCTGGTACGTTTCCTTACCAGCGTACGAAGATAACCGAAAGGGAGCGGCACGATGGGTTCTGGTCCCACCGCCGCCATGCTTGAGCCTCTTCGAGCGAGCTCGTCCGCTGCATCGTTGCCTCGGGAGTCGCTATGTCCTTTAATCCATTGAATGGTTATATTGTTGAGGTTACCTACCTGGTTCAGGCGTTGGTGGCACTCGTATATTAGCCCGGAATTGACCGTGTGGCTCCTTAATGCCAGCAGCACAGCCATGCTGTCAGAGAGTATACGGATGGATTGATCCTTTACCTCCCGTGCCAAGATGGCTGATGCCGCCAGGGAGATGCCCATGCATTCTGCCTGAAAGACAGTGTTGTGGGCACCTAAAGGTACGGCTATGTGGATATTGAGATCCTCCGAGAAGACTCCGGCTCCAGTGCCAGTACCTGTTTTGGATCCATCCGTGAAGATCCGCAATTCTGCGGGGCTAAGTCCCTCGCAGCGGTGGTCCTCATGGAGTTGGATTTTGTACTTCTTGTCGAATACGTACTGTTTGGGTACTCGATCATTAACAGCTTTCACCAGGGGAAATTTGCTTTGGAGTCCCTCTAGTGTCGCAGTATGCTGCGTGTACTTCTTACCCCAGAGTTGTAGCGTATTAAGGCGCACCGCCGTCATCGTTGCTTCTTGTTGAATGAACAGGTGGAGCGGCGGAAGCCCCAGTATGGCTTGGAGGGCTGCAGTCGGAGTTGTCCTCATGCAGCCTGTGATCGCCATGCAGGCGAGCCTTTGCATACGTTGCAGCTTGTTTATGGCTGTTATTAATTTGGTACGGGGCCACCAGACCACTGCCCCGTAGGTGATCATGGGTCGGATTACCGCACAGTAAAGCCACAGTATAATTTTGGGGGATAGGCCCCACTTCTTACCTATCATCCTCCTGCATTGCCAAAAGGTGATGCAGGCCCTGTTAAGCTTGTTGTCAAGATGACTGCTCCAATTTAACTTACTGTCCAGGATAACTCCCAGGTATTTGACCTCGTTGGTTACCTGGAGCTCTGTATCGAATAGCTTGGGTAGGCGATGAGGGCCTAGCGTACGTTTTTGGGTAAACATGACTAGCTCAGTTTTCGTGGGGTTCACTGAGAGATCGAACTCAGCACACCACCGTTCAACTATGCGAAGCGCCTGCTGAGCGAGATTGCATATAGTCCCTGTCACCTTCCCCGAGATGAGGATGGCGAGATCGTCTGCGTACCCAATAGTATAAAAGTGATTAGCATTGAGCTTCGTGATAAGGTCGTTGATCACCAGATTCCAGAGGAGGGGCGATAGCACTCCTCCCTGGGGACAGCCCTTGGCTATCACTGCCATCTGCTGCTCCACTCCAAGGCGGACTACTCTTTTGCTAAGCATATTAGTAATCCAGTCTGTCAGTACCTGTTCCACACCATGACGGGAGTGGGCGGCGCTGATGCTGGAGAAGTTTGTTTTATCGAAGGCTCCTTCGATATCTATGAAAGTACCCAGGCAGGTGCCTTTCTGATGTATTGCTTCTTCTATCCGGCTAACTACCAGATGAAGAGCGGATTCAGTGGACTTACCCGCGCTGTATGCATGTTGGTTTGCGTGAAGAGGTATTGCTTTTAAGACGCCATCCCTCAGCTCTCTCTCGCATATCTTCTCCATAGTTTTCAGGAGAAAGGAGGTCAGGCTGATCGGCCGGTGGGATTTGGCGTTGGTATAGTCACTCTTACCTGGCTTAGGGATAAAGATGACTTTCACTTCCCTCCATCCTTTCGGGACATAACGAAAGGCCAGACACGCCCGCATAATAGGCACCAGTTTTTCCGCGACGGAGAGCCCGCCCCACTGCAGTAGTGCAGGAAACACCCCGTCCGGACCAGACGCCTTGAAAGGATGGAAGCACCCGATCGCCCACTGGACTTTCTCCAGCGTGATCATCATGTGAGCGTATTTCCAGTCGTTATCTGTTGGAGTTTGATTTACCTCAGTCCAGTCAATTGTGGGTGTGAAAACGCAACCCGGGAAGTGAGCTTCAATAAGGACGCGCATCGCCTCTTCTGGAGTAGTGGTAAGCGTGTTGTCAGGTTTACGGAATTACGGAGCACTACCGGTCCGGCAGAATTCTGCTGTGCCAGTATTTTCCTTACCCTGTTTGCTTGTTGGCAGGATTCTATTTTCCCGCAGAATTTCCTCCAGCCACCAGAGCTTCTGCGTCGGATGCATTTGTTGTAGCTGGATTTGGCCGCCCTATAGACGTCCCAATCCTCGTCAGCACTGGTGTTCATGGCTCTGTTAAAGGCTGCCCTTACCTTCCTGCGCTTACGTTCCAAATCCGGTCCCCACCATGGTTGCTTGCCTGGGGTTGTGGGCGGAGTTGTTTCTGGGCATGTTACATGGTAGCTATCTAACAGTGATTTCGTCAGGTAACTTACTTGCTCTTCGATCTGGCCCGTGTTGTCAGGGGTCTTCCAGTGCTTTGTTGGCGTAAGCTTGGTTACCAGGATGCGAGTGTAGGCTGCTCGATCAGTATTGCGTGGGTTGCGGCGTGGCAGTATAGGTGTCACACAGACCGGGATGTCGAAGCGGATCCACCTGTGATCCGAGCAGGAGGCCTCTTTCGAGACCTGCCAGCCGGATGCGATAGCCGCGACGCCCTCCGATGCCAAAGTTAGATCTATGATCGTTTGACTGCGTCTGGTGACGAATGTTGGTTCGGAACCTGTATTTAGTAGGGTTAGGTTTGTCGTAAACAAATAGTCAACTAAGGCCTTACCTCTTGCGTTCTGCGTGTTCATGCCCCACAGAGGGTGATGAGCGTTTGCGTCGGCCCCTATGACCACCTCCAGCCGTGTGCACTCACAGTGCCTTACGAGGCGGGCGAGGTCATGCGGGGGCGGCTCCTCAGCCTCAGGCATGTATGCCGAGACGAAAGCCACCTCTACTTCCGTGTCACCGCGCCGTAATAGCAGCCTAGCTGCAGAGATATCCCTGCAACAGAATTCCGTAAGTGGCTGTGCTTTTATGTTATGCGTTATGTAGATACACGATCTCGGATTATCATGTTCTGAGCTAAATAGGAGCTTACCCCCAAGATTGGAGAGTCCTTGAATTCTTCCCGCCCTGATCCACGGCTCCTGGATCAGGACTATGGCCGTGTGTTGAACCTCCAACCACTTCCGTAGCTGAGCCGTTGCGGTCTGACTGTGGTGGAGGTTTGCCTGCAGGACTTTACAGGTTAGCGAAGGGGATGCCATTGCTGGTCGATCCGTCCTCGTCACCCTCGAGCCGCAGCCCAGCAAACAGAAAGCCGGGGTCGAAGCCGCCCTCCTCCAGGTCAGAAGCCGATGACAGTATATCGTCATCGAGCTCCCCTCCCGACGTAAGGACGGTTTCCACACCGACGACTGCTGGGGCCTCTGGCTCTGCTCCCGCAGGCACGTCCATAGGCCGTTCCGTGGAACTCGTGGAGGGAGTTGACTCCTCCACCCGTGATACCCCCGATGTGGTAGCTTCTGCCGGGAATTCCTGAGGGACATTGACAAACTTGCCACTCGGTGTCTGGAACATCACATAGACCCTCCCGGCACAGAATGACAGTCGTCGTTCGGCTTCCATCAGGATCGGAATATGGTCCTCAGGGATCCCGACTACCACGAAGCAAGCGTTTTCCTGCCTCTTGGCTTGCAGCAGTGCCCAGCTCTTGATATCTATCCATCGATTCTGATGGGATAGAAGTCGCCCGATGTTGAGTGGGTCCGTGAATACCCCCCGGTCGTCAGGGATCAGTATGCCGCAACGTACGCGGCGCTTGATGTCTGCCTGCCTCTTGATCACAAGCGACGTGCCAGCAAGGGGAGGCATCTCAGCTATGAGCTTCTTCAGCCAGCTTAAGGTGACTTCACTGTCGCACCACAGCTTGAGCACCCCATCCACGAACGCCGGCCTCGCGTTGAAGACCGGTACTGGCAGGTCCAGAGCGTCAGGGGAGCAGGCCTCGTCGAGCATCTTCCTCTGAAGAGCCTCGAGGATCTCGCCCGCCACCTCCTTGCTGATCTGCCCCATCCGGTCGCACGTGACTGCGACGTCGAGGTCCGATCCTGCAGCTTGGGCGTAGCTACGGTTAGCGACCCGCTTGGACTTATCAAGCCGCGGCCGCTTACGCTCCCCACGAGGCGACGAGGTCTCGTTGAGAGCCCGCTTAGCCGCAGCCTGATCATTCCCAGCAGGTCGCTGCGTAGCCGCCGTGGCTGGTCCTTCTGCCGAGCCTTGTTCCTCTATCGTGCCGGCTGGTGGTCGACTGGGGCCTGGGCGGCTGTTGTCGACTCCAGCCTGCGACCGCTTGCCTGCGGAGAAGAAGTTGACAATGCCACTGGTCGGTTGCCCCTGACCAGCAGCATTAGCCTGCATTAGTTGCCGGGAGTTACCCTTACCTTGTGCCGCTAGCCGCTGCTTCTTGTTCGGCCGGTTCCTTCTTATGGCACCACTTGTCCCGGGGACCGGAGCAGCTTGCACTGCAGGGTCCGCACGTTGACGTCGTGATGCCAGAGCGTTACCCCCCTTCCTACCGTTGTTCCTGCCCTTCTGCACCTGCCAGTTTTGCACAAGCACGTCGTTGGAGATGCAGAGCTCCGCCGACTGACCAGTGACGGCCATCGGGGGAGGGGCTACTAGAGGAGCTAAGGGTGGGGGAGGATTTGGAAGCAAAGCCCGCCCACCGGCGTTAACCGTTGCGGGGGACTGTGCAGGAGGATCGGTACTGGTCCCAGGCAGCGCCGATGTTCTTCCCTTGTTGTGGGACTTGTTGGTCTTGGCAGCGGTATTCGCCACTGCCGGACCGGTGCCCGCACTGGAGCTCGCTGTGTTGGCAGCAGAGCCCCCGGGGGCCGAAGACGTGCTTGGAGCACCCCTCTTCGGAGTTTTGGCTTTCGCCTTCGCTCCGGTGTGTGCTTGTATAGTGTTGGGTTGAGTTTTTGTGTTTGTGGTTGAGGTTGTTGTATGTGTGTGAGTGGATGATGTTTCTGTGTGTGGTTTTGTTGCGTGTGTGTTGAGTGTGTGTGTGTTTGTGGTGTCAAGTTTGTTTTTGTCCATAGTGTTACCTTAATTAATCTTCATCTCTTTGGCTTCCCACCCTCCTTGGAGCCCGCACCAGGGAACGTCTCGCTACAAACTAGCTCGAACGTTAGGACTACCATCGAGATATAGGAGTGTGAGGCTGGTTCACAGTGCGACATCGGGTGCTTGATCGGGTTGGCATAGGGGACTGACTAATCCCTTCTGAACTGATCAACCCTCACTCACACCGTCAGCATGACCTTCACCACCGCTTTGGCCATCCTGAGACAACCTCCGCGGACCTCCCACTCCTCGCCGTGACCCTCTGACGGGACACTATGGCCATTTCCCTACCCCCGGCTATTGGGTAGGGCCACCGTTTCGCTTGAAATCCAGACCAAAGAGGGCGTGTTGCCTTGCGGACACATTACCACCAGCGCCGCTCGGCTCAACCCCCCAGGACTCCTTCATCCCCGCTTACGGCGCTCAACTGCGCAGGTCCTAGCGCAGGTGACTGGTTGTACCTACTCGATACCAGCTGAATTTGAGTGGCACCGAGCCCACCACCATCCAGTCACAGATGGTCGCAGTATGGTAGGGTAGAAAGCGCCTGGTGGTTTTTGTTACGTCTATTTCGTAGGGAATTAGACCAAAAACGGGGTGGCAACCACGTGAAGGTGAACACACCAGGCTTGCCTTGAGGATCTACACGACTGTAGCGCTCTCCCTCAAGACCCCGCCACCTTACCGCCTCTGAGGGAGGCAGCAAGGTAGACTTGCGCCTATGCTAACATGCAAAGCAGAGGTATGCAAAGCGTGTCGTTATAAATTCGCAAAAGCATAGATCCAAGCCCTCCCCTCTGATGATGAATCCTCGTACAGTGAAGACGAGGTTTTTCCACTTATCTAATGTACCTGTTATGTTTATGTTGCATGTAATAGAGAGGAGTCTATTGTAATCAACCGGGCCCTGTAGCTGCTACTGTGAAATTCCATTTGGAAAAACCCAATAACACAGACTGACTTGGGAATCAAACCCAATCATCCTCATGCTCAGCAGTCGCGCTTGCTCCCACCCACAAAGCAATCAATATAGAAATAACATCCTGTCAAAGTACAGCATAGAAATTACATGCATCAATATTAAAATGTTGACACACGAAACTGAATGGACTGGATTTTTGTACTAGATGACGTGACCTCGGCACAAGGGCAAAGAAGGAACATGGGTTCGGTTTTTAGGGCGGGGCGGGGGGGGGTCATTTGATGATTTTCCACCCACCAAAAAAAAAAAAGGCTTCTACCACTTACTACTTCTTGGCTTTTACCACTTAAATACATATCATCAATAGGGTAGTTGACAAAAAAAAACTAATTAGTCCGTCACATAGATTACCAAAAAATAACGACACGTATTTTTTCTTTTTGCACGTAAACCAAAAATGAAGATACAGTGCTTCGATAACTCGTGTGACGTCACATCGCACTATATTTTTTACTATGTATTGCCGTCAAAAGCCCCCACTCCTGATCTTTGACGCGTTATAACTTCGTCAATTTTTATTAATTAAAAATAACGTATCCAATATTTTTCGATAATCTAATTGACGGATTAAACGGAATCATATTTTTTTTACACCCAGAACACTTCCCTAATAAAGTTATTCACCAATTAATTAATTTTAAATTAATATTTTTCAGTTTAACATCGACAACAATATCAGTGTACCGAGGGGACACCTCTCTGATTGAATATGTATCAGCGGGGGCACTCACCGGCGCGTTATACAAGATCGATATGGGACTAGCTGCTATTGCTGTTGGTGCCGGGTTAGGTATGAAATATCATGTTAATCATACTTCTTTGGGGGGATAAGGAACAGGGTGTAAAGTTCTTCATCCCCCATAGAAAAGGGAGGATCCTCCGACCGGACGGGTGTTGTGTCCGGTGGGCTAACTGCCCGACATAATATGTAAGTCGGGAACTCCTATAGGTTTATGTCGCGAATAATGTTGATAGCGCGATGTAGGAATTTCTGTCGCTAGTTCGCAGGTGTTGCGATAGATGTCGGTAGTCGCCACACTTCTTTATATCTTAATTAATGACTCGGGAAGCCGTGATGAATTTAAATGAAATTTGGTACACAGATAAGTAGTCTAAAGCCAGAAAGGACAAAGGCTACTTTTTATTTGGAAAAGGGTTGTAAGGGATGAAAAGATCCTGTTGGACCTGCGGATTATCGAAAGAGATAACGCGGCCTCGGCGCAAGGGCAAAAGAACATGGGTGGTTTTTAGTTAGTTAAAGTCTGTTAGTTATTTGATGATTTAATCCCACCCGCCAAAAATAAAAAAAGTGATGAAAAGATTACTTTAGGTCGCGATGACCGACATTGGTTGCGACATCCACGCGGACGAAGCCGCGGGCAACAGCTAGTCCATACTATCCATACTATCCATACTTAATATTATAAATGCGAAAGTAACTCTGTCTGTCTGTCTGTCTGTTACTCTTTCACGCCTAAACGGCTGAACGGATTTTGATGAAATTTGGTACAGACATAGTTTGGAACTTGAGAAAGGACATAGGATAGTTTTTTTTTTTTTTTTCGCGAGATAAGCCAAAAATCTGCCGGAAGTCACTATTCCACGCGAACGAAGTCGCGGGCAAAAGCTAGTTATATTATAAATGCGAAAGTAACTCTGTCTGTCTGTCTGTCTGTTACTCTTTCACGCCTAAACGGCTGAACGGATTTTGATGAAATTTGGTACATAGTTTGGAACTTGAGAAAGGACATAGGATAGTTTTTTTTTTTTTTTCGCGAGATAAGCCGAAAATCTGCCGGAAGTCACTATTCCACGCGAACGAAGTCGCGGGCAAAAGCTAGTTATATTATAAATGCGAAAGTAACTCTGTCTGTCTGTCTGTTACTCTTTCACGCCTAAACGGCTGAACGGATTTTGATGAAATTTAGTACAGACATAGTTTGGAACTTGAGAAAGGACATGGGATAGTTTTTTTTTTTTTTTTTTTTTTTTCGTGAGATTACCAAAAATCTGCCGGAAGTCACTATACGAAGTCGCGGGCAAAAGCTAGCATTGTATAAAACTGTAATACTGTAATAGCGACTCAGGCACAGAGAAGTTGGTTGCGGCTTAGCTTCGTCTGCGGCGCTGCATCTAAGATAAAAAAGTCGAACAGTAATAGAGTTGCTAGTTGTTTATATTATTGTGTTCATCTGGTTCATCAATCATTCATATTATTCAATTAAAGGACACTTTATGCTTTACTAACAAAATAAATTTTATTTACAGGAACTGTTTTAAGTACTGTAGCTGGACTAGCAATACTGGGAATACTAAAAATCACTGGTGTCAACATGGAAGACATTAGGAAAGCTTTATATAAGTTAAAAACAGATAGGTAAGATTATCTAAAGAGCCATACCATACTAGAAAGAGAGAAAAAAGACGTTAGTAATCACGTCCAGACGTATTTTCAAGGTTCCGTAAGGGTAAAAACGGGTCCCTATTACTAAGACTTCGTTGTCCGTCTGTCTGTCTGTCACCAGGCTGTGTGGGCACTCTAAATACTGTTTATGTGATTAGCGCAGTGGCTGAGCAATTGGCTACAGACTGCATGTCGCTGGTTCGAAACCCGCACGAAACAAATATTTGTATGGCTTACAGCTAGCTGTTCCGGGTCGGCCTCTTTGTGTGTGTGTGTTTAAATGTTTGTAGACGCCGTACCTACGATACAGGAGAAATTCTTAGCGTGGGGCAACGATTTAAAAAACCTTATAATCTGAAATAATATTATTATTTCCTAATGCATTTGCTTTTTATTTACAGAGACGATCAATACAACCAAGCACTAGAAAAATCAGCAACAATTAAGAACGATGACCTCTCAGAACACCATAAATCCCTAATTTTAGAACATGGGGAGAAGAAGATAGAAGATATTAAATAAGTAGCGTGAAAATAAGGTCCTACTTAATTAGTTTGATTCGTTTTGAGCGCCACAGTCACGTATAGACGACAAGCCGAACAAGCAAAAAAGTGTGCTTGTCGTCTTACTTGACTGTGGCGGTCAAAAGGTTAAATAACTAGCTGTTGCTAGCGGCTTCGCCCGCTACAAACTATCCTATGTGTTAATCCAGGTTATAAACTATCTGTGTACCAAATCCAAATCCGTTTAGTAGTTTTTGCGTGAAAGAGTAACAAACATACACACTCACTTATAAACTTTCGCCTTTATAATATTAGTGTGATTGGTAAGATTGTCGCCTTACGGTCAGTTGCGAAACGAAAAACAACGACTGAAGACTGGCTGCATTGAAAATAAGACCCTATCGCCGTTGTTTAAAGTAGAAAATTGTATGAATATTGATGAGGAGGTCAACCGTCGCCTTGGTCGTATAGCTCTGTAAATCAATATTTGTTACGATCACAAATTGGCTACTTTCATGACTCAACAAAATATGACTCTATTTAGTTCGTCAGCTAGATTATCGAAAAATATTGGTAACGTGTTTTTTTTTTAAATTATCAAATTAAAAAAAAATTGACGAACATAAAATGTGCCAGGTACACGTCTCTGCTTAACCCTACGGAGATAACAGGCTTGATGTTATGTAATGGGCTGCAACTAATAAAGTAAAACCTTATTTATTAAATAATGATTAGAAGAGAAATATTTAATTTATCAAAGTCAAAGTCAAAGTCAAAAATATTTATTTCAAGTAGGCCAGTAACAGGCACTTTTGAATAGTCGAATTAAACTAACTGCGGCACTCAGAGATATCCAACGACTGCTCAAGCCGCCACCCAGCAAAGGCCTGACATAGTTTTGTATGACAAAACTGCCAAAAACCCTTACCAAGCGACGGCCCAAGCAACCACTGAAGCTCTCCGAGTGCGGCAGTAAACTACTGAAGCTAAATATCTGTTTTATACTGTACAGTATGAATAATTTTAGAATTAGAATAGACAAAGTTTTAATGTAAATAAAATAAAGGCTATGTTTATAACTTGTTTTTTAATTATAATCACGAAGTAATTAACGACATAGAGGAAGCCTGTGTCCCAGTTGTGGGCACACACATAGGCGGCTAAATGTTGCTGTGGGTCGAAAACCTGATCAGGTGGAGATTCACAGTTCACTCTACCCTTGAGTTCTATGTGTTGTTCCACAAACAACTGGATACTACTAAGGCCTGGACTTCACCGAGCGTGTACGAAGCGCAGAGAGGTGATGCGCTAGGATGTATCCACCGAATTTGTGAAGAGATGTAGGTACCCCATTCACCGCACACCGCTCGCTACTCACGTTTCTTCTGGTCTCCGCCTGAGCTCTTGGGTGCTAAGCTCAGAGGCTGGCCCAAACAATTAAGAGACATAAGTCTCCACTATAACCAAGCAGAGCTCATCTCCGCTTCGTTGGTGTAATGCCCTTAGGCTTTGGTTCCACTGAGGCCGAGTGGAGCGGGGCTGAGCTGCGATTCACCAATCACAAGCGGAGTGGAGAAGATAATGTGGATTTCAAGTCATGTGATTGGTGAACCGTGGCACAGCTCGTCTCCGCTCCGCCTCAGATGAACCGCAGCCTAATGCCGTACTGTTTGAGCGTTACAGTTACTGATGGACGCTACTGAAAGTGTCAAAAGCGTAGCCAAATACATGCCGACGTATAATATAACTATCGATGAGCTAACAAGAAGGGGGAGGATCCAAAATTAGAGTTGGCTTGTTACCATAATTAAAGAAAAATTAAATATTATATTAAAAGCATTTTATTGTTACAGACATTGCACAATACATAATTATGTTGTCGAACCGATTTACAAAAATATAAGAAGATATTATGTATTTACAAATTTCATAAAATTATTGTATTTGTGCATCAATTTTAGAATAAAAAATCAAATTATTTTCGCTTAATTTTAAATATGAAAGGTAAAAAAATGCTAAGACTTAAAATATTTATTGAAACGAGATTATAAAGAACGCTTAGACATAATCAAAAGAGTTACAAAACGTTAAAAATGGCAAGATGTAATTATTAAATATATTGAGCTATAATTATATGCGTTCTTATTATATTTTCAAAACTCGATTTTAAATAAGTCCTCGCAAAATACAATCATTCATCAAATATTAAATTTCAAATATACATAAAAGAAGCATTTTTCGATATAATGACTTTTAGTAGTCTCTATAAAACTGGTTAGAATATAATTATGTAACTTCACATAATTTCTTGACTACTTAATACCTACTGTATTTCTTCGCGTTATACAAAAATACTCGTAACAGCTAAATGACTCAAATACATAATTATGTAGAATATAAAACTTAAATGAGAAATATGTACCAACAGAGTTATAAAGTGTGGCCCTTAGCTAGGTGATTATTTTTATAAGAACTCAACTCACATATTTTCACGTTTGACCCAATTATGCCACAGAAATAATTAAGAGTCCAGCCTTGTATTTTCACTATTATATTTCATTGGACGTTAATACATAGATATTTTTATGAACATATAACGCAGGTCCTATTATGCAAAATCACGCTACTTTATATCTATAGAATCCTATAATTTCATTGTCGACTAATTCGTTTCTTTATCTGATAATATGTAATATAATAATACTTTAATTCTCAGTATACTTAAACACATAATATACTACATTGTTTTAAACATTTTTAGAGTATACAGTTTATACTTTAATTTAAAAATAAAATTCATTATTGGAAAGTTAATTTCGGTTTAGAACTAATTCAAAAATAAATCGATGTTTATAACATTTTTAGAAATCATGTTATAATTTTGTTATTTTTATTGCACACTGACCTACCAGTCTTTTAATATTTTCTACACTTTATTGTTTCAATATCTTTTTAATTCATGGGTAACTAAGCAAGTTACAATATTATTTATATTTCAGCGGCAAGTCACTACAACTCTGAAATAATATTTTTTTAAATCACGTGGCTTTATTGCTTTTAAAAGAATGAAGTTATACCTCTTTGAAAGAAGAAAAGTTATTGTGTAATTATCCAAGTTAAAAGTAGGCTTATTAGGGTAAGTTGGGCTTTTAGACAAGCCTACTGCAGGCTAGTCCTACATCATATTATAAAAGCTGTTTTTTTTTCTGCAGAAGTACCCTACAACAGGTTAGATTTAGAACGAAATATACTTATGAACATATTATGAATATTTTCAATAACTCCGACAAGTCCATTTTGTACAAAAAGTCACGTAAATATTTCTAAAGGACTACAATAAAAAATACGATCACAACTCACAGCTGGACGAAGCAAAAGTAGTATAATATGAGCATTTAGGGTTTTGCAGTTCTGCACTTTTCTGCCTAAACTCATAGGTAAAGACGTGAGGGATAATAATAGTCAACCGCTAAATTTTGTAGCACTCTAAGGTTGAATATAAAAATATACATATAAATCTGTCATTAGCCACGTGATTTTTGAAACATTTACTCTGCCGCCGTACATAACGAAACGAGCACAACTGTAAAGAAAAATGACCCTTATTGATTTTTCAGTAAAGTTCATTTTTCGGCGGCAGTACTGTACTTATTAGAATTATTGTGAGTTCTGAGACTTGGTGATTCGTTTAGCGCCCCTGTTAGGTGGGCCCTTGGGTTTGGCGAAGGCAGGACGATGGAGGTTCCTCTTCGGATGAATCTCGTCGTACAGAAACTCTTCAGTGAGTTCCGTTCCAACATCAATTTCTAACTGTAAGGAAATAAACGGAGGTTATTATAACGTTTACGTGAGACGTGACTGCCTCCCGTCGGGCTGCGGGTTGTTCGAAACCGATACCGCGGCCTCGACATAAAGGGCTAAGAAGGAACAAGGGTGGTTTTTAGTCAGCAGAAGTCTGACACTCCCCTTCGCTCTGCCCAAGAGCGGGGGGGGGTGTCATTTCATGATTTTCCACATACCAAAAAAAAATAATGGTGGCCGGGACCGCCTAAACTACTCGACCACTGAGGCAGTCTCCCTTTGTTAGTTAGTTTAACTAAATACAGTAAATACACTTAATCTTGGCCTCACTTTACTAGATCTTTTCGCACAATGAACGATCAGATTATACTGGTTTTGTATAGCTTGATGTGTAGCCGTGTGTACACCTCTGCCTAACCCTTCGGATATTACAGGCGTGATGTTATATTAATGGATTAAAACTTTTTTTTTTACTTTTGTGAAAGTAACCATTTTTTTTCAAATCCCTCTTTGATCCCCTAGTAATTTCCTAGACGAGGGAGGAAAGTATCTAGTCACTCATTGTAACTGTATTTAGTTAAACTAACTAACAAAGGGGGACTGCCTCAGTGGTCGAGTAGTTTAGGCGCTTGCCTAGTGACCCGGTGCTCGTGGGTTCTTTTCCCACGGGAAGCATGCTTTGTGAAGTTGTTTCCAGTTTGGCTAGGACGTTGCAGGCTTGAATCACCTGATTGTCTGATAAAAAGATGATACCATACTTCGGAAGGCACGTATAAGCCGGTGGTCCCGGCCGCCTTTTTTTTTTTTTTTTGGTGGGTGGAAAATCATCAAATGACCCCCCTTCCCCGCTCTTGGGCAGAGCGAAGGGGAGTGTCAGACTTCTACTGACTAAAAACCGAACCCATGTTCCTCCTTTGCCCTTGCGCCGAGGCCACGTCAATGTAGGCCCTTGAGGCCGTTTAGAAACTCTGACACTAGGGTGTGTAGGGTCGTTAGACATTACTGCCCTTACGATAAGAAGAAGAAGATGAAACTTACTCGTTTAACGATTTCGACACCCTGTTGCTCAATAATTTCTAAAAACTGTCCTTTACAGCTGGAATACATCATCCTCTCCTTTATACTGCAGTTGTATCCGGGCATGGAGTAGATAAATACTGGAAATTACAAAAAAAAAAACACTTTAAAAGGTGTAAATGTAAACAGTACCTTCATCAAGCCGTCAGCTAAGTGTTGTGCAAATCAAACTGCACACAAAAGATTGCTGGGAAACGAGTTCTTTTTGATGTCGTCGATTTAGACCAGGGTAGATAATTTTTGGAAACAAACAAAATTATAGTAGGATGTAACCCATTGCAAAAGGAAGAGAATATAACAAAAATTAAAGGAAATATTAATTACGGTCGACCTGAGGTCGGTAAGTGGTGGGGGGGAGGGGGCTTATTACTTACAATTTTGCTATTAAAATTTAACTTTTTCCATAGGACTTGTAGTTTTGCCGGAAATCGAGACAAACCCTCACTTCTCTACCTCAGATCGACCGTAATTTATTTTTCCATTAATTTTTATTATATTCTCTACCTTTTCCATTGAGTTTCATCCTACTTTAATTTTCTTTACTTTTTTTTACCTTTTTTGAAGGCTTCGGTAATGGTCTAATTAAAAATGTATGGTTTTAAAAGTTTGTATCAACTTTAGTAACAGAATCATAATTGAATCGTATTTCAGGTTGAATTCGGAAAAAGTAGGAAGCGATAGGGCAGCCCGCGAAATTCAAATTTTGTAACGTTTTTTGCAATTTCCTTTAGTTTACCGTGTGTCATTATTTCACAGAATTTGATCGTTGTTAGTGATACTACCGAAAAACGATGGTGTATTAACACTGTGTTTTTTTTTCCAAAACCATTGAGTTCGATTTCGGGCAAGTAATATTTATTGAGCTTTCAATTAATGATGCAGTTTTAGTTTCAAAACGGGCTCGAGACTCCTTTGAGTATTTTCCGCTATTCCTCATGGTTTTTGATTTTATATGTATTACTTGAAATTACCAACCTATGCTCTCCATGTAGTCACTTTCATGCGTGTGCTTGAATATATACAAGTGGTATCTGGCTTGGTCGTCTGGAACCTGCTGCGGTAACTCAGCCAGAGTAATGTTGGCTGCTTTGGATAAGTGGATCTTTTCTTCATCTAAATCTGAAATTTATTATAAACATAGTTATCGTGTGGTTTTTAATTTGAGAGACTAAATTGACACTTGGAAATGTCAAACTTCCATATAATTACAACAACATTATATGGAAGTTTGACATTTTCAAGTGTCAATTTAGTCTCTCAAATTAAAAACCACACCTTATAATGCTAGTTTCCGAAAAGCGTTTGGCTGTTTTTTTTTTTAAATATCTTCATTCATAATTATGAAGTTTTTAATACTAGCTCTAGTTCACGGCTGCGCTTGCGTGGAGGTCGGATTGAACAAAACAATAATAATCAACGCCTAGAGACACGTAAAAGGTCTATTTTGTAAGAGGACATTGTACTAATTTGTCGATCTTTACCTTCAAATATCTCGGTAACGTGACACTTTGGGGTACCGCTTTTTTGGACATTTTTTGTTCGTCTAAATCCTCTATCCATACACACAATTTTCATCGTAAGCCACGATTTCGAAAAAAATGAAAATGTCGGGCAGGTTGATATGCCACGTCGGTTCTATCGCCTTTGAATTTTCTTGGGTTGTTGCAATTTGCCGGTCAGTGTCAGGTTGTATGTTAAATAAAATAGGCTTGTGTGGTGAGCTTAATTTGACAAAACTCACCTATCTTAAATTGCAAGTAGTTGTAGGAACCTCGTTTGAGATCATGAATTCCTTGTTTGGCATCTTCACTGATGGGGAAAGAAACACCACCCATTGTCTGCTGCCTGGAAATTCGAAACAAATATAATTAATAAAACTAGCTGTTCTGTGTATAAAGTCAAGTGATGTGCCGGATCGTCAAAAATGTTTATCAGCGGACAAGAATCCGGATACGGATATTTAGTGGCAAGATGCGTGGATACGGATCTTTTTTTTTTCATTCAATAGGTGTCGGCGCATGACCTTGAAACGATAGTTGACTGACGTCATGCCCACCTCAACGACGGGCAGGACTATTACCTTACTAAACCGAAAATGAATGTATTACTAGACGGAAGTTCCGATATGCAAATCCGATATCCTCATGAGGTTCCTATCGCATACATAACTTGTTTTTATGAGTTTAACTACAGTTCATTAATATTATTATTAGCGCTTATAACGGGATATTTACCATGTTACTACTTGTTTCGAGTTTCCAGTATTTCGGCCCCATCACCACGGATAAACAAGAGTAAACATGGCAAATATCCCGATAAAAGTGTTCATAATCAAGTAAGTGGCCAACAAAACATGTCAGTTTAAAAAGATTATAAATAACTTACCTAGCATCAGTTCCATAGTTAGTGTCGTGTTCGCTCCCCTGTAGCTCCTTCAAGGCCTCCTCCCTGTCGGTAAGCGGGGCAGGCGCACTCACGCCTGTCAAATGAGCCTTGTAACCTTTCAGACTCACTTCATCCTAGAAATAGAAAGGTTACTATTTAAATAATCAGTTTTTCAAGTTCATCGTTGTCATATCGGGGAAGGAAAAACATTGTGGACTTATGTAGCTTAATAGGTAAACAAGGTGTAAACCAACCCTACACGAAACCGTCAACCAAGCATAGGTATAGGATCATAATATGGATCATAACATGAATCATAAAAAACTTTTTTACAAAAAATTAAACCGACTTCAACAAAAAATCAAACACAAAAAAGCGAAAAATAAACTTAAGAAGAAAATCAGCTTCTGAAGTCGGTGACTTTTGTTTGATTTATTTCATGATTTTGCCACCGACTTCTGAAGCTGATTTTCTTCTTAAGTTTATTTTTCGCTTTTTTGTGTTTGATTTTTTGTTGAAGTCGGTTTAATTTTTTGTAAAAAAGTTTTTATTTTTCACTTTTTAGTGGTTCACATGTGCTTACCCCTTCACAGCGTACTGGCGTGAAGTTATGTTATGATCTGGTCTAAACAATAGACAGACATGACATTTCAGCAATCCCAGTCCATTTGCTATCATTCGTTGAGGAGTTCCGTTGCCTATCTCCGAAGTTCTTCATCAGATCTTCACTAAATTGAAATGAAACCACTCCGAGAAAGTACTCTTCCAAAAACTACTCAAATCACTTCAAGTGTGCCTATAAAATTAATAATAATAATAATAAAAATCTTTATTGCTAGTAAATAGGTACAATAAAACTCCTTACAAACTAATTTGGCTAAAATTAATGTGCACTTATGTGTCAAAGGAGTGCTTTGGCACTCGTACTAGGATTACCCTGTATCACGAATGCCATCACCTTCCTCCGGACCAGCTAGGTATGTTACATAACACAATCAAATTTGTTTTAATCTGCACAAAAAGTAACTATAAATAAAAACAAACTTATACAAACAAATAATAGAAAAAATAAAAGATAAGTTAAAATACTAACAAATGGGGTACGTGAATGTATTTTGTTTTGTTTGTGGTGAGTGAGTAAGTGTGGTTGTGTACGTGTTGTGTGTGTTTATGTGTGTGTGTAGTGTATGTGTGTATATGTGTGTGTGTGTTGTGTGTCCTGAGTTGAGTATGAGTTGCTAGAACAGATAGTTAACCCACCAATTGTAAAAGACTCTCAGACTCTTCGTAGGTGAGACCTTTAAGCCAATTACTTACAGCAGTCTTGCATTTCTGTCTGGTGAGTAATGAAATGTTCAAAACAGCATTGACTTTCTCGTAAACCCGAGAACCCAGAATCCAATAATGCCGCTGAGCTAGAGCGGTTTTGTGTCTTTCTGTGCTACACAGTCTCGTTCTTTTGCGTTTCCCTGCACGCAGCCGTAAGGACTGAGGTATGGTGGCATGTTTACGCATTGTTATTTGGAGCACAAAGAGTTGCCTAACCGTTAAAACTTCACACTCTTTATAGAGAAGTGTGGTAGGATACCTAAATGGTTTCCTGCACATGACTTTAAGGCCCGCCCTTTGTGCTCTTTCAATCCGTAACATACTGACTGCAAAGGTACCACCCCAAACGGAGATACAATAGCCCAGCAAAGATTGGACAAGTGCAAAGTAAACTACTTTAAGGGTTTTAGGATCTGCCACTGATCTGAGTTTCTTGAACACAAAAATAAGTTTACGAATACGGGGGACGAGTTCATCAATGTGCTTTTTCCAGTTTAGCAAAAAATCGACCTGAACTCCAAGGTATTTAACACTTGAGGTCCTCTTAACATGGAGGCAGTCACAACTGGTGTTAGCAACGTCGCAGCAATGTGCCTGAATTGTATATGTCTCTGGTTGAGGTTGGCTTTTCTGCGAAAGGGAAAAAGTTACAAATGATGTTTTGTCCAAGTTAAGTGTTAACAAATTGCCAGATAACCAATTCATAACAATTCTAAATGTGTCTTCCGCGTAACCCTTAACCTGCTCCCAGTTTGTGCCATCAATGAGCAGTGCTGTGTCATCGGCATATGACAAGATCTTGGTGTGGGGCAGGGCTAAGGTGCATAAGTTGTTAATGTAGATTAAGAATAATGTTGGACCCAGCACGCTGCCCTGGGGCACACCGTAACTAACAAACTGCTCATTGCTGACAAGTGGACCAATCTTAACAGACTGAGTTCGTTCCGCTAAATAGCTACGAAAAATATCTAGAACAATACCTCTTATGCCTATGTATTCTAGTCTATCAACAAGAATGGGCACCGAGACAGTGTCAAAGGCCTTGGACAAATCAAGGAATAAGCCGATGCATTTGTTGCCTTGATCTGGTGTTCTACTGATATGCTCTGTTAAATCAATTATTGCATCTTCAGTCGAACAACCACGTCTAAATCCAAATTGGTTCTGAGCCAGAATCTTGTTTGTGTTTAAAAAGTTAACCAGTCGAGTGTTTAGTGCTTTTTCTACCACTTTCGAGATAGTGGTCAACACTGAAATTGGTCTGTAGTTCGTGACACTGCCTTTGTAGACCAGGGTCGATAATTTTTGAAACCAAAAAAAATTACAGTAGGATGAAACCCATTAGAAAAGGAGGGGAATATGATCAAAATGAAAGGAAAAATAAATTACGGTCGATCCGAGTTCGGGAAGGGGGGGTGGGGGGGGTTTTAAGGGGGGAAAGCGGTTTATCTCTATTTCCGGCAAAACTACAAGTCCTATGGAAAAAAGTTAAATGGCAAAGTTGTAGGTAATAAAAAGATCTACAACTTTTGGATTTGCAATTTTTTCACATAACCTCAAAATTTAGGTGAAAAATTCAAAAAACCAAGTTTTTGGTTTTTAATTTTTATCTTTTACAAAAAACATTTTTTTTTTTCACGAAATTTAGTGAAAACTTACATTTTTATGCCCTAAATACACTGTAATTTTTGTGATTAAAAATATTTATTTTTCACCTTATTATTGACTTAATATCAAAAAATCAGCCCTATTTTCAATCGAAAATTCTGACGTCAAAATATCTGCTTTTTTTAAAAAGTCGGTGGGCGTTGTGTTCCTTATAATCTCTACTTTCTGATGATGTATAAAAAATATACATTGCAATGGTAAATTTTCTCTGAAAATGCAAAGTCAGCTGCTGCGAAATAATACCCACTACCAAATAATGGCCTAGACAAGAAATTATAAGCGTATTTATTGCTGTTTTATGCCTATTTATTGTTATTTTAAGATAATTTATATATCGTGGAGACCTACGGAAAATTTTGGCCCATCAAAAGGTATTTCACAGAGAAGTGGGGAAGGGGCTAGGAGGGTTTGGCCCTTACTACCTGTTATTTTGTAGCAGCTGATTTTGCTTTTTCTGAGAAAATTTACCATTGCAATGTATATTTTTTATACATCATCAGAAAGTAGAGATTATAAGGAACACAACGCCCACCGACTTTTTAAAAAAAGCAGATATTTTGACGTCAGAATTTTCGATTGAAAATAGGGCTGATTTTTCGATATTAAGTCAATAATAAGGTGAAAAATAAATATTTTTAATCAAAAAAATTACAGTGTATTTAGGGCATAAAAATGTAAGTTTTCACTAAATTTCGTGAAAAAAAAATGTTTTTTGTAAAAGATAAAAATTAAAAACCAAAAACTTGGTTTTTTGAATTTTTCACCTAAATTTTGAGGTTATGTGAAAAAATTGCAAATACAAAAGTTGTAGATCTTTTTATTACCTACAACTTTGCTATTTAACTTTTTTCCATAGGACTTGTAGTTTTGCCGGAAATAGAGATAAACCGCTTTCCCCCCTTAAAACCCCCCCCACCCCCCCTTCCCGAACTCGGATCGACCGTAATTTATTTTTCCTTTCATTTTGATCATATTCCCCTCCTTTTCTAATGGGTTTCATCCTACTGTAATTTTTTTTCATTTTTTACCAGTTTTGAAGGCTTCGGCCCTGGTCTATTGTCCCCACTCTTGAAGATAGGATGCACTAGAGCTCTCTTAAACACTCGTGGAAATTTGCCACTAGAAAAGCACAGATTAATAACGTGGGTAAGGGAAGGTAAAATGAATGTACGTATTTCCTTTAAAAAATTGGCTGGGATTCCATCCCATCCTACGGCACAATCATTACGAAGTCCCATGATGATAGTCTCAATTTCTGCCTCATCGACATCTAGAAGAGCCATTGAGGTACCGGTCGAATTTGTAGCCCGGATATTGTTAGTCTGGGGGAGGAGACTTTGTGGCGAACTTAAATAACTTTGATTTTGTTTTTCCATGATAGAGACAGCTAAGTTTTTACCTATGTTGACAAAGAAGTCATTGACTTCATTTATGGAAGAAGTTGGATCCTCTGAATTGGTAAGCAATTCGTCAGGAGCAGATTTTTGTTGATTAAGTTGGGCAACATTCTTAATTACATTCCACGTTGCCTTAGGGTTACCTTTCGCTTTTTCAAATTCATGCTGCTCATACACCCTTTTAAGTTTTTTTAAAAGTTCGTTGCAAAAGTTGCGATACCTGGTATAGGTGATTCTTTTGACCATATTATTTTTATCTTGTTTGGATTCAATATGCAATTTATCGCGGTTTCTGATACATTTTAATAGGCCTGAAGTTATCCACGGTTTGATGATTCTATTCTTGTGCAAAATTTTGACATATTTAGTATTTGATTCGACTATGTTTGATAAAGTAGAAACAAGGTTTTCAGCCGCGATATTGGCATCGTTTGATGAAAGGACAGAGGTAAAATTTGTACATTTAACTTCATCTATTGCGGATTGTATGTCAAGTTTTTTAACAATATTTTTAGTCTTAGTCTGGTTCAGCTTTAGATCGATACAGAGCAAGGTTGGAGAATGATCTGTTATACAAGTATCCAAGACAAAAACAGTTGAAATATTATTAGTTTTGAGCATTACATGATCGAGACAGTTCTCACCACGGGTAGGTAGCTCGTGAGCCGGTAGAAGGCCATGGGAAGCTGTCAGACTAAGGTACTCATCGGCACGAGAGTCGTTCCTGTTAGGGCTTATGTTGATGTTGATATCACCCATTAATACAACCGTACCGAATGAGCCTAAAGATGTTAAGATATTATTAACACTAGTTAAAAAACCGTCAATGTCTTTATGCGAAGGCGAACGGTACACGGCAACAATTGCAATATTCTGTTGTTTCAGTACCAAACAATTCCCATCTACAAAACTGGGTTCAGTACATGTACAAGAATCCAACTTAGAGGATACATAAACCACTACACCGTCGTTTTGATTTGAAAATTTTGATTTATATGAGACATAGCCATCGAGTACAGGCAGGTTCATTACTTTACTTAAGGCGCAGTTAACGGGGGAACCGTAAAAACGACCTGTTTTTCGTCGCAGAGTTAGCCGTATTGCTACTTATTACAATTCCAAAAAAAATACAGTGTATAGTCAAATGTATAGGTAAAAGACTTATGCAAAAATATTTTCTAAAAGTAATCAAGAACCTCGAAAAAAAAAATCACAAAATCACAAAAAAAACACACGAAAAAACTTTTTCGTCTCGAAATGCTCAATATTTTGAGTGACAACTGTTATTTATTTTTTTACTATCAGAAAGGAAATTTAACCAACTAAAGACATATGTAAAAATATTTTAACATTACAGCGTATTTTTTTTTTAAATAAATTAAATCTGCGAACTATCGTTCATTTTGGCAGTCACGAGCATCAAACGCATCGCCATTTTCAACCTTATTTGTTTAGGCGATGAGTTAAACGCGCGCTCAAGGTCGCGGGCAGCTAATGTCGCCTTAACCAGCACTCTGTTAACAAAATTATATCGCAGCTCAAGTCCATGCTCATAAGTAAAACATTGAGCTCATCATAGTTACAATTAAGACTACGTATGTTCATATGTAAGATATTTGTAGTTTTAGCATTCCCCATATGTTTAGAACATTGACCCGGTTCAGTAACAAACGATGAGGCAATATTAATGTTATCAATATTATTTGCTACAGAATTGAAATTAAAGTTTAAAGTGGCCATTGATTGATAGTTTAAATAAGATTATCATTGTATTTGCACAAAATATGCTAATATAATTTGGGTTCATATGAGTATATCCGTAGACAGGGTGTTTTATGTAGGCATTATGGCTATGTATGTGTGTGTGTGTGTGTACAGTGGTATGTATTGTTTTTGGAATAATGTAATAGAATAATAGTGTGTTCATTTTTACAATAATGTAATAGAATAATAATGTGTTCATTTTTACAATAATAATTAGTGGACTATCGAAAACTATGGTATAGAAACCGTTCTCCATGCAGCTTATTATAATATGAAATAAAAATAATGATTTGAGACTAACTAGTCATTGTTTTGATTTGAGCTTCACCAGGTCCTCTTCTGAATCAATACGGGAATAAGGCTCACCTTGTTTCTTGCGCAAATATATACGACCTCGAGATGTCCAACAGTAGTTGTAACTGTTCTCTGCAGCATAGTCTCGGGCCATGTAGAATAGTTTCCTTGCCTTGAAAGTGAGATTTTCCGAAACATAAATAGGATTTGGTGGTCCATCCAGTTTTAGGTGTTGAGTATTAAGTTTATTGCTTCTGTTTTGGTTATTGAATTGCTTTAGTGACAGGAGGAAGTTTTCTTTCGTTAGGGTAGAGGTAAAATCAACGATTATCGATTTGTTTGACGTTTTTGTTTGGACTCTATAGATATCTCGTATATCGGTTACCTGAATCGACATATTCATTATCTTACCAACATTGCTAACCGTATTCGCTAGGTCACTTTTGCTTTCCGAGGGTTTGGCGGGTATATTTCTAATTGTTCATGCCAACCGCTGGCGCCACCTATCACCGGCGCGCCGAACTTGGTGATCGCTGAGCATTCACGCTGGCACAGGGGTTCATACATTCATCACCACCACCAGGCGGAGCCAGTGTCGCGCGGCCCCTTCCACGGATTGCAACATCGCTAGCTCACCGCAGCTATAAAAACTTTTTGTTTGTATAGAATCAGCCCTTTTTACCTTCTCTCTTCCTTCAACTCACATCCAACATTCATACAGAACCCACAGTGCAGTCTGTAATTATGTAATTTTTATATGAAGGAAAATATACGTCTCAAATCATCACGCCTATTCAATTTTTACACCGACGGAACAACTGATCCCCAACATTTTGGTCCTACGAGACGGATTCAAGCATACCAGCCGGAAGAAGACTCCACATACACAGTGCCGACCACGTTGCCGGCACGTTGCGGACTTTGACTCGGACTGGAGCCGGGCGCTGAAGACAATAGCTGGCTGTGAAGACGATCGACCGAGTGCAGCGATCATCACGATCGACCGAGTGCAGCGATCATCACAGCTGGTCCAGTGATCCAGCAATAACATCATACAAGAAGAAAAGGCAAAGGCGTAAGAAACGTAACGGTCAGGTCTCTGTTCCGTCCCGTCAATCCCACCCATCACATCCATATAGTTGCGATTTGTGTTAAAGCTGTGTTTCGTTTCAGTTCACGCGAGTGTGGCAGCCACGTGGACCAGGTGATATTTGCATGTGAGTAACCACACCACATCACACCACACCACATAACGCTCATCCATATTCCGTCAGAATGTCGGTCAAGGCAGTGGACGAAGTTCTTTCCGAATTAAAGAAACGTAGGGGTAACATTAAGGGTCGGTTAACCCAGTTTAAAAATTACGTGGAATCGTTCGCGGGAGCTCACTTAACAAGCTTACAAACAGCTGAGTTAACTTTACGTGTTCAAGCCGCGAGTGAATTATACGATAAATTCGACAACGTAGAAAATGAACTCGAACTACTCCTTCCGGAATCAGAAACAAGCGCAAATCTACAATACATAGAAGCATTAGAGGATATTTATTTTAAGGCAATAGCCAATGCAAATTGTTTAATTAAAAACGCGGAAATTAAAAATCGACTTCCAATTGCATCAGAACCACGTGTCAATATTAAATTACCAGACATAAAATTACCTGCCTTCGATGGAGCCTATGATCACTGGCTAGAATTTAAACATTCATACGTAACCATGATTCACAATCGTTCCGATCTAGACGAAATTCAAAAATTCCATTATTTACGCTCAGCACTTAGTGGAAGCGCGTTACAGGTGATAGCAGCTTTGGAATTCAGCCCAGCCAACTACGTTCACGCCTGGGAGTTACTAGAAAACCGTTATCACAACGAGAGGTTATTAATCAATAATCACGTAAAAGCGTTGCATAATATTCAATCATTAAAACAAGAATCGCCATCGCAAATAAGGAAATTAATCGATACTATTTTACGTAACCTGCGCGCTTTAAACTCACTGAATGAACCCACAGTTAATTGGGATACATTAATAATATATTTAGTGGTCAGTAAGCTGGATTCGTCTACGGAACGTGAGTGGGAAAGCCACATCGGTGCCACGTGTTTGGGTTCACGAGAGAAAATAAAACTTAGCGATTTAATAACGTTCCTCCGAAGTCGAGCGGACACGTTGGAAATGATCGGCACTAGCCACATAAAGGAAAAAACACCTCATAGCGATTTTAAACATCAAAACGTGAACGAAAAACGTAATTCACATCGAGTACACAGTTACTCTGCGACTAAAGCGGCACGTTTTAATAATTTCCGTGGTGCTACAAATAAGCAATGGGAGTTACCCAAGTGTGTCCTGTGCGATAGGGAACACTCATTATACGCGTGTACAGCCTTTCTTAACATGTCCGTGAGAGACAGAATTAAATTTGTTAGCGATAACAAGGTATGTGCAAATTGCCTGCGAACCGGTCACGCGCTAAGTCAATGTAAATACGGGTCGTGTAAACAGTGTTCAAACAAACATAACAGCCTGTTGCACTTAGACGAGAGGGGTAACAGCGCGTGTGATCGTGCGCCGGCAAGCGGAGCACTCGAACAAGCTCACAGTTTAGCTACATCAACGTTACGTTCGGACGACTCGAGCCATACAGTCATGTGTGAAGCAAACACTACCGGATTTAAATTAATAAGTACTGTTTTGCTCTCTACGGCGTTAATTGAAGTAGCTGATAATAATAACGTGTATCATACGGCCCGCGCGCTCTTAGATAACGGAAGCCAGAACTGTTTCATAACAGAAAAATTAGCAAAAAAAATAAATGCGTTATATATACAGTCCACTATTCAAATATCGGGTGTGGGACAGTCAGTCTCGCAATCACAGCATTCATGTGACGTCACAATACGTTCAAAATTAAGCGATTTCAATACCAAGCTTCGCTGTTTAATCTTGCCATGCATAACATCCAGTTTGCCTACGATAAACATCGAAGCCGGTAATATATATATACCTGAGTTCTTACAATTAGCAGATCCGACGTTTAACGTAAGTTCAGAAATTGACTTGTTGATCGGCGCGGATAGATTTTGGGATCTTCTAGAAACAGACAAAATACGTCTAGCAAGTGGCCCATTCCTACAAAATTCAAAATTAGGATGGTTATTGTCCGGTCCTGTGCTCGCGAGGAGCCCAAAACCTGCTCACGTTCATTGCCACTTCAGTCAGGAAATCGATAAACAACTCCGGCTGTTTTGGGAACTCGAAAACATTCCTTCATCATCATGCGCACCCTTAACAGATGATGAACGCACCTGCGAAAACATATTCAATAACACTACAAAACGCGTTGAAAACGGTAGATTTTCGGTTCGTATACCGTTGAAAGAGGCACCAGATGCCCTAGGTGATTCTTACACGTCAGCAACGAAACGATTTTTAACCTTGGAGCGTAAACTCGATCGTTTACCAGAACTTAAACATTTATATTCTAACTTCATGCGTGAATACAATGATTTAGGTCACATGTCCAAGTTGGAGACTTGTAGTCAACCAAATTATTATCTTCCACATCATGGTGTTGTCAAGGAATCTAGTTCAACAACAAAACTACGCGTTGTATTTGATGCTAGTGCCGTCACTAGCTCGAATAAATCATTAAACGATATTCAGTACCCGGGACCCGCGTTACAAAACGATATTTTCTCGATTTTGTTACGATTTAGACAATATAAATATGTAGCTTGTGCAGACGTGGAGAAAATGTTTCGTCAAGTTCTTCTCCAGCATGACCAAAGGTCACTGCAATTAATATTGTGGCGGGATAACCCTTCAGATCCATTAGATACATATCAACTTAATACAGTCACGTACGGAACTGCGTCAGCACCATATTTAAGTATGCGCTGTATTAGACAGTTAGCTTTAGAATGCGATGATGACGTCATCGCTCGCGTCATCACGGAGGACATATTCGTGTACGGTCCATCCTACTTACATAATAAATTAAATCATAAAAAAAAAAAAAACGAAAGAGATACCGCGGCCTCGACACAAAGGGCTAAGAAGTAACATGGGTGGTTTTTAGCCAATATTCAGCACGAAGACATATTCAAATTCGATAAATACATTTCATTCACTTAAACTTGTACGGGTAGGTAGCTATGTACTTAGATTCATAAATAACTTAAGACTCAGGCGGGCGGACCGCGCCAAGCGACAAACCGGTTTCTTATCAGTAAACGAGTTGGACGCCGCGCTGAGAATGTTAATTATACTCGTGCAAAGGAATTCTTTTCCAGATGTTTTGAATAACTTATTGGCTCAAATTCCTATCAAGCGAAAATGTAAACAATATAATAGGATTTCAAGTTTAAACGTTTTTATTGATGAACATAAAATAATTCGGGTTGGCGGTCGAATATGTAATTCATCCGACTTCACCTACGATAAAAAACATCCGATTTTATTATGCAGTAAGCATCCATTCACGATTTGTTTATTTAAGCACGAGCATGCACGATTATTACATGCCGGACCTCAACTTTTATTAGCTAACATGCGTGAACGTTGGTGGCCGTTGAACGCTAGAAATCTCGCTAGAAAAATAGTACACGAATGTATAACGTGCACACGTAATCGGGGTAAGACATTAGCACCTCTCATGGGCAACTTACCTTCCGAGCGGTTAGAACCTGGTTACCCGTTTATGCGAACCGGTGTAGACTATGCGGGGCCAGTTTTCATACTATCCAGAAAGGGCAGAGGTTCTAGACTAACTAAGGCATACATTTGTCTTTTTATTTGTTTCACGACTAGAGCCATGCATTTGGAACTCGTTACTAGTTTATCTACAAACGACTACATATTAGCACTAAAACGTTTCATTAGCCGGCGAGGTACGCCTCGCACTATCTTCTCTGATAACGGTAGAAACTTTGTGGGCGCGGAAAAGGAGTTTCCTTTATTTTTAGAAAAGGAATCAGAAGCCATCATTGATTACGCTTCCACTAATAGCATTGAATTTCGATTTATTCCTCCTTATTCTCCACACTTTGGCGGACTATGGGAGGGCGGGGTGAAGTCATGCAAGTATCACCTGAGACGCATAGTAGGTAACGCGCGACTAACTTACGAGGAATTTTCCACGGCTTTGACACAAATCGAAGCTGTCTTAAATTCCCGTCCAATGTCACCTCTTTCCTCAGACCCTTCTGACCTTTCCCCCCTCACCCCCTCACACTTCCTCATTGGCCGACCGTTAACGTCGCCACCTTCAAGGAATTTTCCAGACCAGCCAACTTCGAGTCTGACACGCTACGAGCGCATCGAGCAACTGCGGCAGCACTTCTGGCGTCGCTGGTCTACAGAATACATCTCTGAGCTGCAACAGCGAACCAAGTGGAAGACCAAGCAGGAGGACATCACCTTGGACAGCCTTGTCCTCATCAAGGACGACCAGTTGCCACCATTGAGGTGGCGGCTCGGTCGCATTCTACGTGTCATTCCAGGCGGAGACGGCATAGCACGAGTGGCTGACATCAGGACAGCTGCTGGCACGATCAGGCGTGCCTTCTCCAAGATCTGCCCGCTGCCTCCACAACCTGTGAGCGGCGACGCCTGACTCCGTGCCGGGAACCATTTTGGAAGCAGCGCTTCCAAGGCCGGGGGCATGTTCATGCCAACCGCTGGCGCCACCTATCACCGGCGCGCCGAACTTGGTGATCGCTGAGCATTCACGCTGGCACAGGGGTTCATACATTCATCACCACCACCAGGCGGAGCCAGTGTCGCGCGGCCCCTTCCACGGATTGCAACATCGCTAGCTCACCGCAGCTATAAAAACTTTTTGTTTGTATAGAATCAGCCCTTTTTACCTTCTCTCTTCCTTCAACTCACATCCAACATTCATACAGAACCCACAGTGCAGTCTGTAATTATGTAATTTTTATATGAAGGAAAATATACGTCTCAAATCATCACGCCTATTCAATTTTTACACCGACGGAACAACTGATCCCCAACACTAATTTCAATACTGGATGCTCTTTGATTTCTCTCCATTGTTTCTACCCTATCCTGAAGGACCTGAATATAGGCGAGATTATTTTTCCTTTCTACATCTAAATGTTCCAGTTTTGATCTCATCTCCTCGTACTGTTTCGACATATCTAACACATTTTTGTATATGTCATTTGTGTTTTCCTTAATTTCCTTAATACTGCCTTGAAGTTCTTCGAATTTTTTATTCTGCTCTGCTTTAAAGTCGGACAACATTTGTCTCATTTCTTGCATAAAGTCAGAAGGCCTACTCCTCGAGTCGTGTTCCATGGAGCCCTTCCGCATGCGCTTGTTTGTTCTGGTTGTTATGTTGTCATCATGCTTCACTTCACCGCTTAGATTAGGAGCGGATTCCACTCGAGCGAATGTTCCCGCTACTCCCGATGGACAAGGGGTGCTTTTTAACGGCATGTTTACAAATATTATAGCCGTAGTACCAGGAGATCAGAAGTATGAGGACGACTATGTGTATCGTCGGTAGTGTGGGCACGTTAGGTACGCGTGCTAGGTACCAGGGCAGCAGCAATTTGCGGGCGTAGAAAAACAGCGAGCCAGAGAGCTGATTAGAGCAGGATACCAATAGTTTTACCAATATTATGGCCGTAGAACCAGGAAACCAGAAGTATAGTGACGACTCTGTGTATTGTTGGTAGTGTAAGCACGTTAGGTACGCGTGGTAGGTACCAGGGCAGCAGCAATTTGCGGGCGTAGAAAAACAGCGAGCCAACGAGCTGATTAGAGCAGGATATTAATATCTTTGCCGATATTATAGCCGCAGTACCAGGAAATCAGAAGTATAAGGACGACTCTGTGTATCGTTGGTAGTATGAGCACGTTTGGTACGCGTGTTAGGTACCAGGGCAGCAGCAATTTGCGGGCGTAGAAAAAGAGCGAGCCGGCGAGCGGATCAAAGCAGGATAGCAACAGTGCGTAGGCGTTGACAATGTGTTGCGTACCTGTCTCTCTCTATAGTTGTCTCTCGCTCGCAGCCGGCGGTAGGTACTCGTTCACGCGTTGCGTACTTGGTGCGGTGTCGAATTAACACCTCTTGCTGTTTATGCACTCCTATTTTTTTAAGTTTATTATTTTGAGTAAAAATGGATTTTTAAATACGTAAAAAATGGTAAACGTTCACAGAATAAGCGTCCGATCTTAACGGAGGTCCGGGAGGAAGGGGAAATTCGAAGAGTTCCCTCTATTTCTCCAGGATCCCATCATCAGATCCTGACTTGGTGATCATGGGACCACTTGGGAAGTATATCCTTTCCAACAAAAAAATAATTTTTCAAATCGGTTAGCAAGCGACGGAGTTATGAGGTAACAAACATAAAAAAAAAAAATACAGTCGAATTGATAACCTCCTCCTTTTTTTGAAGTCGGTTAAAAATGACACGACACTGGTCTTCAAAAGACCATCACACTAATCTGCATAGCCTTCATGTGTGTACAAACGTATTGTTAAACCTTTGCCGCCTTATTACAAAACGTAGTTAAACCTGGTTTAACTTAGACTTGGTTTATCTCGCATGACGTCTCACTTCAATAATATTCAAAAGAAAGTGACAGCAAGCGAGATAAACCAGGTCTAAGTTAAACCAGGTTTAACTACCTTTTGTAATAAGGCGGTTGGAGTTTCTTGCCGGTTCTGCTCCATACGAATCGACCAATGCACCGAACCATGTCCCCCTTTTTTTACGTTTTACAAGTGCCCACGTAGGCCTATGTGAAATAAAATATTTTGACTTTGACTTTCACAAAATATGGATCATAATATGGATCCTAAAAGCTTTTGGAATTTTGTCAAACGCGGTACCATTACCGTTGCTCAAACTCAGTTAACTCAGTTTGAGTATGATGGACGAGTCGTGGTTGGAGAGGAAGCAGAAAATTATTTTGCTAACCCCGTCCCAGCTGCAACTAATCCTGAGCAGGGAGGTAGCAGACACGCTTCAACTATCGCTATAGATGTGATTTAGTCCGGTCAATATAGACATTTGAAATAACTATAATTCCCACAGAGCCAAATATTGGTGGAGAGCTGGGGTATACCATTACAAACAAAGCCTTAAAAAACCCCATCGATCCTATGTGTGCTACAAAAGTTATTCGGGGTCAAAGGTCAAAATTTGAGGATTTTTTAATTTTTCTCGAAAACGGTAAGTTTTATCAAAAAAAATCTCAACCCAAAGTTGTAGATCATAAAATTCTCTACAAAAATGTTCTATATTATTATTTTCTAAGAGTTACCATTCCTGAGATATCGCGATTCTAACAGTCACATTATTCTTCACTACATAGTATAAAATAAAGTCGCTGTCTCTGTCCCTATGTCACTTTGTATGCTTAAATCTTTAAAACTACGCATCGGATTTTGATGCGGTTTTTTTAAATAGATAGAGTGATTCAAGAGAAAGGTTTATATGTATAATAACATCCATTTGCACCCGTGCGAAGCCGGGGCGGGTCGCTAGTTATGTATAAAAGCGATAGGTAACTCACTCCTCACGAGATCTTGAAAACCGCTGGACGTATAAAGATGATTTTTGGACAGGAGGTAGTTTATAGTTAGTAAACGTCCGCTAAGAACGGATTTTGCGACAGGGCCGTATTAGGGTGATCTTAGGGCCCTCGCAAGTTTGTATGAAAGTCCTTCATTTTTTATGCTACAATCTTGATTTTTGGCAGAGACGTAGTTTATAGTTAGTAGACGTCTGCTATGCATTAATTTTCTGACAGGTCTGGATTAGGGTGGTCTATGAGCTTTTGCAAGTTCTGATTCGTACAAACTTGCGTGGGCCCTTAGACCACCCTAATCCGGCCCTATCGCAAAATCCGTTCTTAGCGGACGTCTACTAACTATAAACTACCTCCTTGTCAAAAATCATATTTATACGTCCAGCGGTTTTCGAGATTTCGTGAGGAGTGAGTTACCTTTTGCTTTTATATGAAGGCTCTTAGAATCGCGATATCACAGGAATGGTAACTCTTTGAAAATAATAATGAACGGCATTTTTGTAGAGAATTTTAAGATCTACAACTTTGGGTTAAAGTTTTTTTTGATAAAACTTACCGTTTTCGAGAAAAAATCAAAAAACCTCAAATTTTGACCTTTGACCCCGAATAACTTTTGTAGCACACATAGGATCGATGGGGATTTTTAAGACTTTGTTTGTAATGGTATACCCCAGCTCTCCACCAATATTTGGCTCTGTGGGAATTATTGTTATTTGACCACTACTTTTATGTCTAAATTGACCGGACTAATTGACTCAGCCGACATAATTATATATCAGTAGCAATTCGCCGAATGAAAGCATATTCATCTGCCTTCGGCAAGGCGTTTGAGTCGATACTTAATCGGTACGTCACTGGACAAGTGGACAGATCAAACGCAGCATAACTACCACGTTTCGGGTGTCCCTCTGGAGCGTATCAACGCAATAAAAGATCTTGGACTGACTTTAGATGTGAACATGACATTCAATCAGCACATCATTAATATTTGTGTTAAGTTATCTGTTAATCAGTAGCAATAAAGCTATGCTTAATTATTTATTACTAACCCATTTGGAATGTTCAAATTTTCTAGCTTCTTCAATGCGTTAGTACTACAAGTTAGTAAAATAAAATTTTGTTGAATAATAAAAAAAAGTAGTTAAAAAACTAAAAAACCCGACTGAAAAAACTGAAAAGCAAAAAACAAGCACATTCCAGACATTTTGAGAATCTGACGATTTGCTAAATAGACGTTCTGCTATATAGACCATCTGATAGTTGGACGTTTTGCTACATGGACATTTTGCTAAGTAGACTTCCTGCTCATTAGACATTTTGCGCTGTTGGACATTTTGCTACTTAGACCTTCTGATCATGATGCGTATTAATCACTGCTATCTATAAACTAGATAAACCAATACCGCTATCAGTTTATTTGTTTACCATTTTAAATCGTATGTTATGTCATTGTAAGGACGAAATTTGATGATTCAGTTCTCCGATGGTCACCTTGATCAGTAGATTTCAAAAGCATTTATTTGCTCTCTTCTCGTAATAAGTAAATAATTAGAACAATAATTATACTGTTTTTTTTTTTAACTTAAGGCCATGTAACTAACGCAGTTATGAACTGTGACCATAAATCATATTGGCGAATCGGGAATAGGGGATCGGACAAAAAAAAACTAATTAGTCCGTCAGATAGATTTCCAAAAATTATTGAACGCGTATTTTTTCTTTTTTAACCGTAACCGCTTTCGGTTCCTGATAGCAACATTATGTCGCGCGAATACAGCGCTGCGTCTGCGGGACTTCTTTCGTGAAATGGACTTTAATATCTTATTTAAAAGGGTACGTCAGTATCATAGCAGGTGGCGTTCTGTGTTTTCTGCCTACCCCCATAGGAAAGGGTGTGAGTTTATGTATTTGTTTTGAGTTTATGTATTTGTTTATGACACTTTTCCCTTAAGATAAGATGTGACATTTTTTATGTTACAGAATCTCAGGGCTACAATAAATTGTAAGCTGAGATAACCAAAAGGTTATCTCAGCTTACAATTTAGTTGAATGTACGTCTTGTATTATGTTTTTTAGGGTTCTGTACCTTAAAAGGAAAAAACGGAACCCTTAGAGGATCACTCGTGGGTCTACCTCTCTGTCCAACCCCCCCCCCCCCCCCCCCTTATCTCCGAAACTACTGAGCCTCAAATTTTGAAAAAAATACTGAAATTAGTTCAACACTTATAGATCACAGGAAAACCTATATGAAGTCTTTGATGCTAAAATAACATGGAGAATCTCTCAATATCCACTACAATGGTACTGAACCCTTCATGTGCAAGTCCGACTTACACTTGACTTGGCCAGTTTTTAGTTCTCTTTTTGTTTTAATGTTTTGTCCCGTGCAAGTTTAATAAATACTATTTCTGTCTTTTAAGATGCTTAAATACAAAGGATACAAAGGATACAAGGTATCAAAAGCATACCTTCACAGTGGTGTGCATTTCGTCCTTAATATGTGCAGAGCCGAACTCCTGTTTGAGTGTGGCTTTAGTTGAGGCGTACAGCATCTTGTGTCTGACTGGGGCACTGTCTGGAGACCAGCTGAGGAGCAGCCACTCATGGCCGAGGGAATTTGTAGAATCGAATCTGAAAAATAAATGCTATAATAAAGATTTTTTTGAGAGGATAATATGAAAGAGTAGCTCCTGCTTGCAACTTCGTCTGCCAAAAGGTGTTAAGCCATATAATTTACTGGGATAGTACTTTGTGTTTATCCAGGCTATAAAAAAATGTGTGCCAAATTTCGTCCAAAATAGTTCAGCTGTTTTAAATTCAGAAATGACTAACCTGTATAAAATAAAACATGGCATTTCTTCAACTACCAATGAGGGTACATATTTGTCGAAATCTTGTTCCCAGGAGTGCTTTGTTGGGTAATACTTGGATAATACCAGCTGCTCTGAAATTAAATATAAAATGAAGTGTACTTGCAAGCCACAACAGAAAAATAAGAGCATTTTCTTTTAAGAGTACATATTTGTCGAAATCTTGTTCCCAGGAGTGCTTTGTTGGGTAATACTTGGATAATACCAGCTGCTCTGAAATTAAATATAAAATGAAGTGTACTTGCAAGCCACAACAGAAAAATAAGAGCATTTTCTTTTAAGAGTACATTTTCATTTTTCCACAAAACTGCTATATTGGCGCAATGAAAACGTAATAAAGTTGATAAAAAAAAAAACAATGGATATTTTTTTATGTGGGGTGTTCAAAATGATCTACTGAATATAAATGGTAGGTACCTATCTGTTTTAACTTTGGTATCCCTTACACCTTGAATATCTTACCACTGCTCTAACTAAATTGATGTCATCAGCTGCATGAACAGTATTACATTGACTTTCGCTGCAAAATGCTTATTATTTCATAAAGGTGTATAACAGGATCATACCAAGTGCATACCTCCATGAGAAAAGACAAGGATTTATTAAGCAACATACCATTTTCTATGCTGATTTTCAAGACTCGAATTTTTCCATCTCTACATTTTCCCAAATATTTCTTTAATTCTGCATTAGCTGAAATGAGAAGAAGATTTTTTATAATCTGTACTTTCTGCTTGTTAAATCAAAACATTTGATCAGTTCACTATTCAGGCACAGTCTGTATACAATCATAAAAGTCTAGTTATTTTATGAATTATCACAAGTGTAAAAACGGTTGTTCTTTTTTACAATTTGAGTTTAAATTATGGTTTTAATAGGTATAGAAGATTTGAGATATTTAACATGGGAAATTAGTTGCAATGCAAACCAGTCTAATGTATAGTCGACCAAGAAATTGGTTTACCACTCTAAGGTTGAATATCATTTGCATGTACAAAACATCAAGTGCTATTTTCGCTTGACAGATTAATAACTGCTACGTCAGAATCTGTCATTTGTCATTCCTTAGCGAATAATTATGTTACTGGGAGATGTCATCAAAAGTGGTAAACCAATTTCTTGGTCGACTATACAACACTACTTCTAACCTTATAAATAATACAGCTAACAAACCATGACAGTAACTTTCACTAGTTGTAACTAAATTAATAAATCATAGGTTTCGTAGTAATCTTATTTCTTCATATACAGTTTCATAACAACACTGTTTCATACCCAGTTAAATTTTTTGTGTACATTGCTAAAGAATTTTTATTTTCCCTTGTTTGTCTTGCAATCAGTTATAAAACTTTTTTTTTTTTGGATGTTGGGAAGCTATCTAAAACTCCTCCAGCTCTGGGCAGAGTGGTAGGAAGTGTCAGATTTCTAGTGACTAAAAACCACCCACGTTACTTCTTAGCCCTTTATGCAGAGGCTGCAGTATCTCTTACGATCAACCTGCAGTAGGTACCGATCAGTTATAAACCTTAAGATTTTTGTGTCAATATTGACTGCTGAGGTCCATTCTTCCAATGAAGAATCTGCCTCTCAAAATTATTGTTTTATTCAGTAAAGTCCCATAAGTGGTGGCAAATCAGGCTTTTCATAGTTTTTGGTTGACTAGAGCTATGGCCAAGGGGTTGGCATTAGGGCATGTAAGTACCCGTTTCATTTAATGTTATTGAAAGTACCAGGTATACCTAGATCTATTTGGTGTTTTCAAGGTATTTGTAGAACTGGGGGCATGCCCTACTGGTAGGCATGTGAATTTATTCAATATTTGTGTCTTAGTCTCTGTTATACTTCCTATTTTATGTTTCTGATATTCCAAAATGGAATCCGCCCCTAAGACGACCCACTAACCCCAAAATGAAATCATAAATGATGATTTCAGTTTTGGGATTCCATTAATTAACAAGCATTGTTAACAAAATGGAATTTTAGCGTGGGAGATCTGGTTGGTAGCCAGAATAGCGTAATTTCTATAAATATACTAAAAGGTTTGCAGCTTTATTTCTTTTTCGCTATAAAAGCGGAAATAAAATGTTTTAGCCGGGGTTATTAGCATATTACGTGGTTTATTTTGAAATAGAAAAGATAACTGTACATTTTCGTACCTTGAATTCCTGTTTGATGAGACATTATGAAATTACTGTTACAGTTATCTTACAATACACACACTCAAAAAAACAAAGTAATTTACAAATAACAGTATTTAAAATAATCTGTAAAAGAAATTAAATAATAAAATTACAGCCAGCCAGCAATCTGAAGTGTTGACTTGACAATTTGACATCATGACTTCAGACTTGACAGCTCGCAGCCACAGATACCAGGCAGCTGTCAATGACACATCGAATATCGATTTATCGTTATGGTTTTCATTAGTTTGGCAACACCGTGGAATCCATGAAAGTTAAAAGCGCCAGGGTAGCCCGCGAAATTCGAACTCACGCTTTTCCCAATTTGCTGGTCAGTGTCAGGTTGTATCCTTCCTTATATCCTTACATCGTATAAAACAAAGTCGCTATTTTTGTCTGTTTGTCTGTATGCTTAAATCTTTAAAACTACGCAACGGATTTTGATGCGGTTTTTTTTAATAGATAGAGTGATTCAAGAGGAAGGTTTTAGTATATAATTTGAACGACATCCACGCGGGTGAAGCCGCGGGATCAGCTAGTGTTAGATAAAACAGGATTCGCGACTTCGCGACCGCAACAATAGTAGATTTTATTAACCAAGGGCTGTATGACATCAATTGCATACGAGGTTTTTGGCGCCTGAGCGAAGCGAAGGCGCTAATTAACCCGAGTATGCAATTGATGCTTACGCCCGAGATAAATACTCTGCTTTACATATCGATTGTGAGGTAAGTAAACAACAAGACAGCAGGTTTCAATGAACATTTAATAAGAAGAAAAAAATGTGTATTTAAGTAAAATTATTACAATTTGTAAGAGATATGGTCACGTTCTTTTTAGGTATATTTATAGTTTGTACTAGTAGACTGCCTTTTTTTTTTCACGCACGCAAGCGCGTCAAATCTTGCTGGCCAGTTTGATTTTTAAATCGATTCCATCTAACATACGATGTGGAAACAAATAGTTCCATATTTAAAATAAAATCTTTATAAAATAAATTGTCTATATTCCGATTCGAGTAATTAATCGATACCGAGAAAAAAAAAATTAACTTTTTAAAAATATTCTTCGTGCAGTATGAGTATGACAGTTCTTTTTTCAAATTCCAAAACCTATGCTGTAATGATAGTCATACACCCCGGCATTCAGGGGTGTAAGTTTTACTTACAGAGCATGAGATGTAAAATAAGTTTCTTCCTTGAATGATTTTTTTATCAATAATAGTCACTCAATGGAATTAAATCAACTCACGGGGATTGTATTAGTGATTTTATTTATCTTTATAAAAACATACTTACGGATTGCAAGAAAAAAAAGAAAATTTGAAGTTTGTGGATTAAGTACCTTTTTGAGCTCTCATATATGCTGGTTTTTGGTTCCTGCCGGGGTTCGAACCCACGACCTACTGTTTGTAAGTCGGGGCCGCCACCACTGGGCCACCGCTGCTCTCCATAGGGTAGTCGACCGACTAAAAAAAATATGATTCTGTTTAGTCCGTCAGTCAGATTATTGAAAAATATTGGATTCGTGTTTTTTGTTTTATCAAATTAATAAAAATTGACGAAAATAAAGCTTGTCAAAGACCATGGAGAGGGGGCGTTTGACGTCATAGCTAGGTAAAATTGGACCAAGCTGTGACGTTTCACGACTTTTCGAAGCACTGTATCGTCTTCATTTTTAGGGTTCCGTAGTCAACTAGGAACCCTTATAGTTTCGCCATGTCTGTCTGTCTGTCTGTCTGTCTGTCCGTCTGTCCGTCCTCGCTTAATCTCTGTGACCGTTAGCACTAGAAAGCTGAAATTTGGTACCAATATGTGTATCAATCACGCCGACAAAGTGCTAAAATAAAAATTGGAAAAAAATGTTTTATTAGGGTAGCCCCCCTATATGTAAAGTGGGAAGTGATTTTTTTTTTAATTTTAACCCTAACGTGTGATATATTGTTGGAAAGGTATTTAAAAATGAATAGGGGTTTACTAAAATCATTTTTTGATAATGTCAATAATTTCGGAAATAATCGCTCCAAAAGTAAAAAACAAAGCGTCCCCCCCCCCTCTAACTTTTGAACCATAAGTTTAGAAAATACGAAAAAAATCTGAAAAGTAGAACTTTATAAGGACTTTCTAGGAAAATTATTTTGAACTTGGATGGAAACAACAGATGGAAACTACAGTTAACCAATATAATTTGGTCCCTGAATCGTATGAGCGCCTATACAATCCAGAGGTCAAGTTTCATTGGCCCGTATTTCAAAGAAAAAAAGAATTATTACTACGGAACCCTACACTGAGCGTGGCCCGACACGCTCTTGGCCGGTTTTTTTTTGTTTACGTGAAAAAAGAAAAAATACGTGTTCAATATTTTTTGGAAATCTATCTGACGGACTAATTAGTTTTTTTTTGTCGACTACCCTATTGCAAAAATCTCCGCTGCAAAAATAATGCTATTTCATTATAAAAGTACCTGCTTTAAATTAATCCCCTAACAGGTCTTATATTACTTCAGATGTTTGCTAGTCTGCCAGGATACTCTGTACAAAATGAAGCTTTAGGGAGCAGTGAGGCATACTCTGGTGGGCGGCACAGTGGTAGGTATTATCTCATGCAAATTCAAGTTTCTATTTAACAGCCAGGTATGTACCTACCTTTCAAATGCACTTTGCATTTTTGATGCAAGCTTGGACCTGAGCTGAGCTTGTAGGAAAAAGGGATGTAAATAAAATTATGCTTACCTACCTAATAATATAGGCCTTGACGAAGGACTTTTGTTGTGTCTTAAATTGTGCGGGGTGTATCAAACAGACACGTGTGTACCTACCTAGGTACTGAATTTCTGCATATTATTATTGCAACATGCGTTTTGCCGATGACAAAGTGCCTACTTATTTGAGTTTTGAATTTGATTAATTAGGTACATAGTCAATATAATATCGATGGTCCCACTGAATAAACGGGTTCCCTATTGATTTCAAAAGATAATGAATTGATTTTTTATAGGTACCTACCTACGATATTTTATTCCACCGATGCTCTACGTTCAATGCACCGTTTGTGAAAGAGTTCCGAGTGTTTCCGAAAAAATCGGAAACACTCGGAAATTAAGAATAAGAAAACACATTTACTTGGCACTTGCCACCAGTGAAAAAAAAACAAATGAAAAAAACCGTGTGCCTTTGCAGTTGAATCTGTCAAAATCTATTAGTGCATGTTTGAGCAATTCCGAGAAAAATTGTACGTAAGAAAAAAGTACTGTCACAACATTTTACAAACAGTTTACTAGATCATCTTATAATCTAACGAATGCAGTTTTTTTTTAATGTACAGTATAGCTCATTATCTTTAAAACGAAATCATTATGGAGTCAATTGTTGTTAATTCCACTGATATAAAAATAAAAATAAGAAGCATAAAAGGGATTTTTTGCGTGTCACACCGCATATCGTTAACTTTAACCAACCGAAGTTCATGGTTTTTTTAGACATCCTTCAGCATTGTTTGGAATTTATTATAGAATATTGTTTTGTTTTTAATTATACCGTTAATTTTACTCATAAATCTTATTGTATTACACTAAAATTTATGAAATTTAAATTAATCAAATTTGACCATGGTGGACATTCCACTTTAGTCACGGTACGGAAATACTGTTTTATTTGCTGTATTAACTACCAAAACAAGTTATTTTATTATCATGGTAACATTATTGTAGTAGTCAGCCATTTCTTTTTACCCGTGGCGTATTTGTGACGCAGTAATCCGTGACGAAAGCCCTACTAACTAAAAATACTCGATTAAGAAGTCCACTATAGTCACAGCAATAACGTGATTCCGATATGTTCTTAATACATTATTTTATTTACGAATTATACTTCATGTATCTGGGTAAGTCGTGAAGTAATTATTTCCTCTAAAAGAACAAAGAATATTGAGTGTTGTCGTCATTATTATTAGTAAGCGGAGTTCGTCACGTCCGTTTAGTGACGAGACATATAGGGGAAATTTTAAAATTGTCCGATTTATCCCTTAAGTAACGGAACAATTTTTCGCGGAATGGCTCGTTTACGAACAGGCGGGGCGTCGCGCGGCGCGTGCTGCGTTTTTAATTCAAACACAAATGGCGATGTATGAAAAAGTTAACGATTTCAAACGTCGATTTTACCTAAGCAATTTTTCGCTCGTTAGTTTAAAATGCAGTGTTTGTTGCGGTGGACCCGTCTCTCAGTAAATTAATAAAAAAAACACGAGACGAGCCTTCTGCACGCGCCACGCGACGCCACGCGTCTCCGTAAACGAGCCCTCAGAGGTTAGGAAAATTTACCAGTTTCGCGTAGTTAGATGTGCTGCCGTCTGTACATAAAATAATGCATATTTTATAAACCATGGTCCATGTAGGTACATAGGTATAACTTATCTTCTAGATAGCTAACAGACAACAACAAATCGCATCCCGGTCCGACCATTAATTGTATCAGAAACAGAGGTCATTAAATACTTCTGCTCAATTTAGACGTAGGTCCTGTAATGGCGGCCACCAATGATTTCCCGCCAACACAAATACAATGCGGGAATGGCGGGAACACACCACAATAATTGTTGTGGCAATGGTGTCTCGCTCGATGATAATTAACCGCTCATAATATAGCTATGCGAAATACGTGACAATAGAATGGCTTCTGCTGTTTGGGTTTTGAAATAACATTAAAATTACTATTTCCAAATATTTATTAATGGACTCTTCCTACTACCTTAGAGAATTTTTCTCTGAAAATCTGGGATTTTTGATAATCACAAGAGTGAGTCATTTGAGTGGGTTGTTTTTTTAAGTAAGAACTTTGGAAAACGCTGTAGGTACGTATTTAGCAAATTATTGAGGCAGCAATGTTTGACTGCCTCGTTAGTAATAAGTAGTCTAGTGGTCTCAAGTGTGATTGCTGAGGCACGAGGACCATTTTTCTGGAGGGTGGGAAATCATCAAGTGACTCCTCCCGGTCTGGGCGGTAGGGAGTGTCAGACTTCTACTGACTAAAAACTCCCCATGTTCAGTCTTAGCCCTTTGTGTCCGAAGCCGGTATCTCTTTCGAAAAACCCACAGCCCCGACAGTAGTCGCGGTCGGCTCTTGCGGGAGGCACGAGGGCCTGGGTTCGATTTCCAATTGCCGGAGAACCCAGACAAAGCGTTATTGGGTTTCCCATCAGGATTTTTTCAGAAGCAGTTATGGATTCTGGATTTATGCCCGGCTGATGGGTATAGGCTCACCCTAACTCCCTTTGCCCCCACTTGCCGTTACCTACATCGGACTAGGTAACTGGCAAAATGTGAGTGTCAATGGATACCCCTCTGCCTAACCCTTTGTGAATTACAGCCGTGATGTTATGCAATGTTTGCATAGCAACTAGAGAAGTCGCTATTATCATAAAATAAGTTAACTGAAGTTTGGTGTTTGATGATCTAAGATTGGCATCGGCAGTCGGCTAAGGCCGGTTTGTGCAGATCATCCTAGTCATCGTGGTGCTCCTGTTATTGTTTACCCACGAGATACGGCCACAAAACGACTGATTTTTTCAACAACAACATAATCATCATCATAAGTCATGGTAATCATTTGTATCATCGAAAAACGACATGCTAAAATTTACTCCTTTTGCTTTCATATAATTTCTTATACAATAATTCATCCATCGTTTGCTTGGTCTTACTCTCCCTTTCTATCCATCAACATTTAAATTCATCGCTCTTTTAGTCACATGCGATTCGCTTCATCATTCATCATTTCAGCCAAAAGACGCTACTGCTGGACATAGGCCTCCCCCAGGCGTCGCCACATTGACCGGTCCCGTGCGTCTCTCATCCAGCGGGTTCCTGCAACCTTGACCAGGTCATCGGTCCACCTAGTGGGAGGCCTTACAACGCAACGTCTTCCGGCTCGCGGTCGCCATTCCAGAACTTTTCGGCCCCATCGGCCATCCGTTCTGCGAGCAATGTGCCCTGCCCATTGCCACTTAAGTCTGGCGATTCTTCGGGCTACGTCGGTAACCTTGGTTCTCATGCGGTCCTCATTTCTGATTCGATCACGCAAGGAAACTCCGAGCATAGCCCTCTCCATTGCCCTTTGGGTGACTTTGAGCTTTCTGATAAGGCCCATTCGCATGATAAAATACTTTATTGAATGTGTATCATCAAATGTACCCATCTATTTGATGTCTAAATCGCGGTATTTCGAGCTAAATTGGTCGGATCCGTTATTGTATGTAAAGCAAATGAAAACGTTGTGCTGTATCTATAGATTCCGCTTTCAGATGCAGTCAACACACACACATTGCCGACGAGAATTTGTTTTAGCTCATTGTTCTCGTAAATACAGGATTTGATTTCAAACCGCAATTGGTTTACGTTAATTTTATCGCATGTGAACAATTTCACAATTACGATTTTAATTAAACAATAGCAAAAATTTGTAAGTAAGCCTTACCTACATTATTGTGCTTAAAAAATTTTAGCTGGTTTGTTTAAAGTGCTTCGAAGTGAACTTTTGTTCACTTCTAAGATTAAGAAAACTGCAAGGTAACGATTTTTTGGTTTGGGAGGTACGTGTAGCTCTAGATCAATTTTATTCAAGGACGCTATTACTTTTTACATTGTATGTAGGTCACACCTTATCGTTTTTAACTGTAATTCAAAATAACTAGCCACACGGTCGGGATTCACCTACGTGGAAAATCAAAAGAAAGACCATCATCATCAGCCCTGGCTGACAAAGCTGGCTGGCTGGCTGGTTGGAAAAGGCCTACCTTTTCCAACTTGAATAGAAACAAAAATAGTGAGCCGAAGTAGAAATCATCACATTCTTGCCCTTATCCTAATTAATTTGGGGTCGGCGCAGCATTTCTTCTTTTTCCATACTTTTCTATAACTCGTCATTTCATCAGCCATCTTCTTTCATGCCTTAACATCCTTTGCTTTTAAATACCCGGTCACAGCTAAAGCAGTAGAGTTGACCGGCAGAGTTGTAAGTAAGGTGTAGGAGGGCAGTTATAGGTACCGTATAATTTGGTCTGGCCAGCCATATGGGCACACGCTAGGTAATAGCTTGAAAAGGTCGCCGTTACCGAAATCGGTAAGCAGGACTATATAAATATATATCATTCTTTACACAGTCCATCCATATTTTCTTTCGTCTTCATCTATATTACAGTTTCCTCATACCTCCGGAATACTCCGGATCACTTGACCATACACGACAACCGATTACCACGCAACTTTTTCATCGCCGCCGGTGCCACTTATAGACTTCCGCTTATGTACTCATTTCTTATTGTATCCATTTACGTAACAGCCACGCCACATGCAAAGGATATGAAAAATAAAAATAGCATTTCGTGACAAGCAAAAGAAAGACAAACTTCACATTTAACATTATAACATCATAATTATTATAACAATAACACCAACAACCCACATTTAAAACATTATAACAAAACAACGCCATCTAATTAGCCAGCACATAACAAGACAGAAGAAAGATGAAAGCAATTCGCTTTAAACATCCTCAAGAGCAAAACATATTCTACGAGTACGGTAATGAGGCTACCCACAAAGCGGACACGAAACACTACGAAATGGATGAAAAATGTGAATCGGGAAATCTGTACAGCTCTCATCAATTAAATATTTCTGACCCATTAGCACAGGTGGCAAGCATCGTAATGGAAGGCCATTAGAGTTGCCGGCCGCCCAGAGCCGCATTATAGGCTGCGTTTGCACTGGAGATGTGCGGAGCTAAGCGGGGCGAGGATTAGCGGAGCTGTGACTCTTATTCAATAAAGCTCTAAAAATTGAACGGTATATATCAGGATGCATAGTAGATTTTTCGAACTTAATTTAAACGTATATTGACTGAAAGAATAAGTACCTAGCACTCCCATAATTATATTAATTCATCCGTCTAATAATGACGGAGAAGTAGTTAAGCAGCTCGCTTAGCAATATAGCATACCTACCGCTTTGCACGTACTCCTTGCATACATCTCTTGCTTGTTATATAATGGACACAAAGCGCTTAGCATAACTCTCAGCCTATTGATAGTTTTCCCTCACCACCGCGCACCGCTTAGCTATCTATGCCGTATATAAACGCAGCCTTAAACGAGTGTGTGCTAGTTAGCCGCGTATAAATCCCTATAATACTGGTTTTATATCCCGCTAGCTAAGTTTGTTAGTGTTTGATCTATTTGCCGCGTTTATAGGCGGGATTGTGGCTATCGTTTGTGATTTAGACGATTAGTTAGATGATTTATACGTCTGCAGTGTTATAGTTGTTTTTTTTTCAGGGTAAATTCGTCAAACGCAATGGATGATCTCATCGTCATGTACATAATATCTGAGCAAAGGAAGTTACGTATTAGATTAGCCAAATTGCATGAGCAGTAAAAAGAAGAAGAATATTTTATAGTTAGATATCTACGTTGCAGAAAAAGATGAGGTAGGTAGTAAAATTTTCCAGAAATATAATATTCAGAGCGAGTCACTTTAAGAGCGAGAGAATAATACTGAAATACTTCAACCCGATTAGTTTAAAGCAAAAATGAAGTCGTGACCTGAATATTGTTTATCTTTCTCCAATATCAGGAATTACCGTGAAAGCTACAAGTTAACACCAAGTCCTATTCCAGATGTCGCAAGTCCGGATAAATTGCTGTAATCTCCCCGAGCCGGGCGCCCATCCAACTCAAGATTCCTTTCACTCCGCTGGTTTAACGAAACCGCGCGGTTTTGCTTGCTACGCCTATTGTCCGCCTGTTATTATTAGTGTTTCATGGGTCAACTGGTTCAAAGCAAAGCAGAGACCCGTACACTGGAAAGAATTGAAATCCGGCTTCATAATGACCTACTTTCCTACCCAACAGATTCGAAAGAAAATGCTGTTGAATCGATTTTTTAATCAAATTATGATGTCTGGTTGAGAAAATTTTTCGATTAACTGTTTTCGTGGAATCGCTGGTGTTTATTTAAGCTGGACGGTGACGCTAAAGCCGAATCATAGTGTATGGCCAGATTTTTAAATTGGATGAAGTTCCAAAACTGATAGCAATAAAAAAAAGTATATCACAAAATTTTTGCTAGCTAGGTACTGCACGAATATGGTTCAACAACAAAAATGGAGATTTTTCGCCTATATTTTGCCGAGAAAAGCTACGTGTAATATCTGCCGCGTTCCCGGGCTCTTGCAGCGATTGAAAGTAAATTATCTATGGTTGCTAGTTTTTGCTGGCGGCCGGCCGGCGCAGCCTGCGCTGTAGTGCTAATTGTTTTCATTTTTTGAGCGGTCTGCGCACTAGGCTTTGCACAGAGACATTTGTCCCGTTTTTATCATTGTGTGGTTATTTATTCGGTGTCCAGCGGTCCGAGGCTTGCGGAATTCGATTTTGGATTAGGTTTTTTTCGGTACAGATATTCGCTCCGTTTTGTGAAAACGTTTTATCAATTTCTAAAACCATCCGAAGCCATTGAATCCGACCAACAATATCAATCAATTAGAGCAATTGCCCCTGTGACTAATGTTTATTTAAAATTATTTACCGCATATTTTATTCATGTGCTGTTTCTAGACGGACTCGTGTTAAATTTTTAATGCAAGAAACGCGACTCCGAGGCCACAGTAATGGGAGAGTAAATATCGCTGTGCTCCTTATGAATGAATAATAAATATCGAGCGTCGGTGCTACGCTGCAAATACAACCTCTGGGAATTTCGCCTACTTCGCTATTTTGCTTGGATTTAGGTTTGAAACACTCACGAATTGACCGCTACTCTAATGCATTCCAGAGATATAACAGTTTCTTGAACCGAAATAAATAATGATGAGCCATCGCCAGATAGTAGCGCACGGAATCTCCGTAAATTCTCAGAGCCACTGCAGTCCAGTGCAATAATATAATATCTAGTCTAGAAATATTTATCCAGATAAGTTGCCCGGACAGAGTTCCCGACATAAAAGATTTTCTAGTTTTGTAATATAAAAAAAATAGTTTTAAACGGGCTCATACAGGAAAATCCTTTTTACTTTCGCACTGTATTTGGATAGCGGAGGTCCACTGTTTGTCGGAAGGTTGCGTTAAATAAAACGAACATTGTTTTCAACGCCGCACCGTTTCACGTTAATTGCGCAGAAGTGTTTAATGAACGCTTGTTCACCGTGTTTGCAGGCTGAGCTATTTGCCGGCCCTTGTAAACTCCCTTCAAAAATAATAAAGCCTTGCTGGTGTCAGCAGCAGACCGGTCTGGATGACTGCACGATTATTTCCCGTTCGCATTATGATCAAAAAGGTGTACGATGAAGTCTGTGGAGCCAGTACACGTGTGGCGTGGCGTGGTGTGAAAATAAAAGGAGTTTTCGGTCGTTGTAGCATCTACTTTCCGCAGTTGCGTCCCGCGCCGGGAAAATGTTAGTGCTTGTCTGTGTAATTTAGTAAAAGTACAGCCTTATCTGTTGCAGACGTGACAGGACGAAACATATTACGTGTGTGATATTGTAGTTTGTTTTTTGTAGCTGCATTTTTGTTTATTTCTATTTTTTAAAAGTAGATAATTGAATAAACCTTTTTATCTTTCTCAGCACGTAGGTTGAGGCGTTGGAGCAGAAAATAACGCTATGTGAACATGCATTGGCAGTCTGGCACAAAATCAAAACCATTTATGTCTACAGAATATTCTCTGTGACGCATTTGCGCTCATAAATTTATCAATACGGATGTTATAATAGGAAATTTCCACATTGTGTTCAACGCTTTGAGATCCAATCGACCGTGGGACCTGCGTCGAAACCACGCCGAATAAATACACCTCATAAATATTTAACTTTACGAAAAACTCAACTACAAAATACTGAAAATAATAAATCATTTACAATCGCTGAAATACTTTAGAAAAATATTTAATTTCGGGCGTTTTCTGGTTCAGTGATTGGATTCATTGTTAATTTTCGTTTTAAACTTTTTCTTTTGGCATTGTCAATGGCACGTCTTTCTTGTTTGAATGTGTTTTGTCCATTCGTTTGGAAATACATAATAATATTACCAATGCGAATTTTTTTGTCTATTCCCTTTCGTGGGATAATCTCGAAATCCTCGAAGGCAAAGCAGTGGGTAAAAGATAGCTACATTACAATAACATTCAAAAATATATTATGTTGTATTGAGGCACTGTAGGTATGCCATAAAAGGACATAGATATTACAAGTTGGAAAGAAGCAAATAACAGAACATAGAATTATATTACAGAACGGCGAATCTAGTATTACCAGGATCTAATAAGCAGTAAGAAGTACAATAAATTATAGTATCAGATACAGCTGTACCATATCTTAAGAACTGTATTAGAACTAGTAGGTACGTCCATTTGATTTGAGAAAGTTGAATATTCTTACAAAACATAAAATAACGTCTGTAGTACCCCTAGGGGTAGGCAGAGCTGTACTTAAAAGTACATAATATGTTTACCTACTTTTATTTTCTTGTCAGATATCGATTTTAACGCAATTCATAATCATGATCTGCTATAGACCTATAGTGGCCTTTTCAGGCCCCTGGTCCACAAGTTTTTTGTGAATGCTTTATCAATAACAATCGGAATATTCTCGAATCTTTTGTGTGTTTTGGGCAAAGGTCGGAGCTCGTCAGTCTACTTTTAAGTGAGACAACGAGCGATTGAAAGTGATATCTAGTGCGATATAAGGTTTATTTATATACCGCCTTATTCATAAAAATAGTTAAGAGTTGTTTAACTTAAGCTTGGTTTATCTCGCATGCCGTCTCACTTCAATAATATTCAAATAAAAGTGACGGCATGCTAGATAAACCAAGCTTAAGTTAAACAACTCTTAACTATTTTTATGAATAAGGCGGTTATTTATTAAGGTTCAGTAGTGTTTTCGCGATTGTGTATAAGTGTTTTGTGATCAATACAGTTATTTCGTGTGTTTAATTGGTAGTGATTTAATTTATCCCGTACCCAGATCGTAACTATATATTTCCTTTTATTTATTTTCATTTTGGTACCACTGTGTGACCATATGTGTGTAGATTGGTACTAAGTACGCCAAGTATTTATTTCGGCGCTTCATGTTATTTATTAGAAGGCTGATGTATGTTTCTGAAAACATGGATGTGAACAAAAAGCTATCAAAGGTAACTGCTAATTTCAAGGAAAACCCGATCTAAACGTTTCCGTGAAACTGTGAACTTACCCCAAAAATACTTTCCAGAATCACGGTCTGAAAAAAAAACAGAACCTATCAAAGCTATTTTCAAGAAATCTGCCACGTCTAATTATTATTCAGGACCTCTCCACGTTCTAACGTGAGCGAAAATAGACGAAAATGTAAAGAAATCCAACATTTACATCGTATCGAGAATATCCTCCTGACTGACTGTCAATTGCCCGATACCGTTCGATAGCCAACCCCCAGAATTGGTAAGTCTGTATGAATCGCTTAGGTAAGTAAAGCACTTCTTGTTTCAAATACCGGGAGCAATTCTTTTGAATTGCTTTGCGCTTTGCACTTTGCATTTCCAACTCCCTTTTTGTTCCTGACTTTCAATTTAACTTTTATGGTTTTGAAGAGTTTGAACTTAGAACTAAGACTGTGGAAGAAGCGGGTGTTAAATATTGAGTGCCTACAAAGTGCTGAGTGTCACATCTGGGTTAGATGTCCCAAGTTTTTTCTTTTTTTATATCTTTATTTTTTTGGCATCTGGCGTACCTATTAGAGGAAGGACGTGCGTATCATTCATTAGTGATCGATCGGCTTAGATTTAGGACATTTTCACGTAGCGGAAAAATGTAAGTGACAAACTCAGTTTCTGCCTTATAAGACAGATTTTTGTCACGGAAAATAAATCTTACCTGTCATCCTCATACCTCGGCGTGTGTAAGCAACATTATTGGCATAAACCGTGTTTATTATTCAGAATGCAAGGACGTGTCTTGTCTGTTACCATATCATCGATCTTAGACGGGGGGTCGGCTTCAAGCTTGTTTGCTTAGGACGGCTCCATGTCCTTACCGTTACACCAAATATTTGAAACTGTTGATGGTAAAACGCTCAGGCTCGTATGTCATTCGAGTGTTCTGTGTGTATTGTGTTATGGATACAATGGTTGTGGTGATTGGGGATGTAAGGCAATGTTGCTGGGTACACCGTAGGATATTTTATGTGAAGAAGACTTTGGTTCTTTAAGATAAGATATAAGTTAGCTTAACGCATTACTTTGTGTAATTTATTTCATCACCACTGCTCTCAAAACGTGAAGGAAAACATCGTGAGGAAACCGGCATGTCTTAGAACCAAAAATTCGAAGACATGTGACATCTTATACCAATCCGCACTGGGTCCGCGTGGTGGATTATAGCCCATCCCTCTCCTAGAGAGAAGGCCTGAGTCCCTGAAGTGGGAACATTATAGGCTGATGATGATGATGATGATGATGAACGTATTAAAACTGAAAATGGACTTGCTTTAGAAACTTACGCCCGAATACTCGAACGTCACTCAATTTTAAGTTGCACTTAAATCTCGTGCTGTCTTTGTTACTTTAACGCAGAGTGACAGAGATAGCACGAGTTTTGAGGGCTACTTATAATTGAGTGACGTTCGAGTATTCGGGCGATAGTCAAGCGGACTCGTATACATTTATGGCTACTAAGAAGTGGGTAGAGAAAGTCGAACTAAGCGCTCATTTCCGCTCAAGCACCGCGTCTTTTTAAAAAAGAATTATGAAATTGAATATTTAGAAGGCAATGACGTTTGGCTGAAGAGAAGACAAGTGGTCTTCCAACTACTTATGTGACTAACTGAGCTGTTAAGCTGATGTATTTATTGGAATCTATGACAGCCATTGATGTATTCTCTACTGGAATCAAGAATAATTTTAACGATGTTTAGCAACACCCAGTGACATAGGCGTCGAATTCAGTGCAAAACCATGACAGTTTCTAAATCCCATAGCCATGGCAAAATTCCCTGTGTGTTTTGGGTGCCAAAACTAATTAGTCTCAAAGCATTGGTGTCTATGTTTATTCATTAGAAACCTAAGCAACGTATATGCGTTGGCTGCCTCGGTCTAAAGTTGGTGATGAATATATGCATTTACGGGTGTTTGCTCCATTAATCATCATGGAATCCTATAGAAGCAAATACAGCAATATCCACTTTTTGCTCAAATGACCCTGATGATAGCGCCACCATCTAAGTAAAATTTTAAAACGTTTTTTAAAAGTAATAGCGCTCCTAAAACAGCAATATCCCGTATAAAAAGTAGTTTCACTTTTAATGTTCGGTGCAAAAATAGCAAAATCCAATAGACTGTCAAAACTGGCCAAAACCAAATGCAGCAAAGTCCCAACTAGCCAATCACGGAGCGTTATTCAGTATGGCGAAAACGGTTTTATAGGTGCAAATCCAGCAAAATCCCAAAGTAGGAGGATGGTAGGAGGTTCAAAAACAGCAATATCCTACTGTCATGAACAAAAACAGCATTAACCACTAATTTTTTCAATATTTTAACGTCATCGTTTAGTTATTTTATATAATCGCTTGTGCATGCATGTGTATTTTAACATCCCCATTGCAATACAATACAATTTTGTTCAAAAAACATGGGTATGATTATCAAAATTAGTTTTATTTAAATTCCCAAAAATCACCTTTCATGGATATTGCTATGTTTGCTTCTATAGGATTCTGATTAAATACTTGCAGCCAGATTCCATTTCTAAATGATGGTAGAAAGTTTGGATTTATTCATTTTCGTTAAACTATAAGAAGCTATTTGAAGCCGATTTTGATACATTATTTTGATATATTGAATTAAGTACTTATGCCTCGAGGCACAAGTACACACGGCTACACATCAAGTTATAAAAAACCAGTATAATCTGATCGTTCATTGTGCGAAAAGATCTAGTAAAGTGAGGCCAAGATTAACTGGTTTTGTATAGCTTGATGTGTAGCCGTGTGTACTTAATTTCAACTTTGAAGATTCAACTGTGTTTTCTGATACCAAATAGGTATATAAAAAAAAAGAAATGACTCCCTCATATTATGAGCCTCTCTGATGAACAAATAAGAAAAGAAGTCAGAAATACAAACAAAACCAGCCAATTACATGCTCTAAACACACCAAAATATGTAATTAACTGAGTTGTAATTGGTCGAATCATGGTCGAGTAGAATAGAGAGAATACACCTCGTTCCCCCGAGCGAATAACTCGTGGCCTAATGAAATTGGCTACGGAAATGTAAATTACGGAAAAGGCCTTTGTTTATTTAATAATAGGAACCAAACAGGCCCGTTTGTCTAGGTCTATTTGGTGAGGATCCCGACATTTTTGTTACGGGAATCCGGGGTATACGCACGACAATTTAATTGAAAACACCTCAGGAACATAGAATAGAGGAGAGAAAGGTACTGTACACCTCTATGATTTTGGAGTAGGTAGATACTTATTTTTTGCTCTCATCATCATCGGAGGCTTTACAGCTGCGGGTAGGTCAGCTTGGTCAACGTTTTGAGCGGCCACTATTTCGGAAATAAAATAAAATAGCAATGCATGGAAGTCAGGCCGGCCAGGCTTCATACAAAAACCTTCCAACACCTTTTTCCATGGTGACCTATTTTTGATCTTTTCCCTCCCATTTTTCACACTAACAGTCTAAGCGGATCTTTTCAGCGTGCAAATAAATAATATCAAAAGATATCCTGCATCAGAGAACTACTGAAAAAATAAAATACTTGGGAACCTCGTTCGCGATATGAGAGCAATTTCTCTGAAGCTGTTACATTAACACCGTTTCTAGTAATGTGTGTAGTTTGTTGTACAGTTTACTGATCACGTTTCTTGGCTGCTGCTGCTCTTCTATAACTTTCATCGATTTGTAGATGATGTTGATGTGTGTCACCATCTGCCTAGTCTTTTCCAAACTATGTTTGGGTCGACTTTCAGTCTAACCGGATGCAGCTGAATACCAGTATCTCCACAACTCTACTCTTTGGTAAGACTTGTTATCTGACTTACGACGGACGGACAGCTATACAAACCTACTTCTTTACTTTCAACACAGATTGGCGAGGCATCAAGAATCAAGGCCTGTAGTGGTCCCGTCGGGGACGCGGATTATAGAACGAGATGACGTGGCCTCGGCGCAAGGGCAAAGAAGGAACATGGGTTCGGGTTTAGTCGGTAGAAGTCTGACACTCCCCTTCGCTCTGCCCAAGAGCGGGGGGGGGGGGAGGGTCATTTGATGATGATCCACCCACCAAAAGAAAAAAAGGCCTGTAGTGGCCAATTTTTTAAACTCCGATGTTTTATACGAGTATTACCAAAGCCCTCGTAATATGAACTGTTCCACTGCTTGCATTCATCGAAGAAATATGTAGCAAACAGAAGGTACTATAGCAACACTATTGTTTAGTAACAAAAGTTACATAAATATTAACACATTTCCCTTCTGACGAGCGAATGATCTCCTAACATTCTTTATGTTGTGCATCATGAGCTCCGAGAAAAATATGATTCTTGCAAAAGCACCATTAGAGGGTAGGGCTTTATCTACAAAATAGTAGTATAAATAAATATGAGTTCGTGTTTCTGCTACCTTCACCCACCCCATTTGAGCTATGAATCCTCAACGGTCTGATTTGCATCTCAAAGATAAAATCTGTCGCAAAGTGAAGTGATATTCTTATAGAAAGCAGAATATTCTACCATTCAAAAAAATCAATAGGTCCATAAGAAATATTTCATAGCTTTTGTCATAGAATAATGATATCGCTTGCAGAACTTCCTGAGGAAAATATTATGAAAATGCAATAACAATATTTTATTTCAGTTGTTTGTTGTTGTTTGATGAAATATACCGAGATCGATGCGAGTTCATTCACTTAGAAAATAAATAGAAGAGAAGAGAACTTCATCCTGTAGTGGCACGTACCTACATAAAATTATTAAATAACATTCCTGATGTTTGTCCAGTAAATGTTTAGAAGCAGGAAAACAAATAAAAGGTGATCTCTATAAAATAACAAGACACTAAAGAAATCACAATACAATTGAATCACAACAAAGTCAACCTTATAATACGATAATAGGCTCAATTTTTCGCAGATTCAAGAACAAATTACGTTCCCAAGATCAAAGTAGCCGTATCTATTCACGACTAAAATATTTACAATATTTCAGTTTGAATGCCTCCCCTGGGGGTTGGAGTGGCTGATTTACATGACAAAGTCTCTAAGTAACCCCCGAAGGATTTCGGCGATGCGTCTCCACTTTGCCTACAGCAAAATTCATTGGTTTACTACCGACGCTGTACGAGACCCGATTTTCAAACGAGCATTCGCTTACACACATACGTACTGCGTATGATTTAATTAAGACATTTAGGTCGTACAGCATATTTATATTCACAAAACTTTCAACTTACAGTTGTTGCACTCCAAAAATATTTTCGTAGACAATGGAAGCACGATATGTCTGCCGAAATCAGCTTTGTGCTCGCAACGCGAACTGTACATAAAATCTCTTTTGAATCAAAATATCAAAGACGGGCCAAAGAGCAAATTGGACAAATTTTCCGGCTTTTAAGGAATCTCCGCTACAGAGTGCCACTAACGGAGGAAAGTGGGGAAAAATGTTTTCTTTCACAGTCCGATGAGTTGGCGTCGTAAACATTTTTTGACACGACATGTTCGAGTGTGTGATTTTCATGGGCATTTGTGTGGGATGTGTCGAGTTGAACATGTTGTCGTGACGTGTCGGGTAGGTTCGACGCGACTTGGCTGCTAAATTTAGATGGAAGTCGTGTCATTTTGCTGTGACATATTCGTGTACAAGTTTCGTCTGGACTCGATCGAAATTGGCAGTTGTTTTGATGACACTTTTTGATCGAGTGGAATGTTGAGTGGATTCGTCAATGAAACATGACTTTACTCGTTCTTTATGCCATGGACACTGGCAACTGTCAGCAGTATTTGAGCTAACACGCTATATTGCCTGTGAGCTGTACTTAGTAGCTAACCATACCTGTGTGCATTAGAAACTTGTCGTCCAGTTTTGCTTTTATGTGCTTAGACTATAAAATTCTGAGCTGTTGTGCTCTTGCACAATTCCTAGAGGACTTCGAGGTAATGTATTAAAGCCCACCATTATTCGCCGGTTTCCAATTATATTCACCACAAAGGGTAGCCAGACGACAACAAAAACTGACTGACATTATTTAAACAATGAAATAACAACGTGATCATTATACGGATATCTGTCACTTTAGTTTTACATTATAAAGCCCTTACCATACCGCACTATTGTTTCCGACTGCCATTCGGTACATTGCACTCATAATTAACGAAATTACGTAAGCATTTTTAATTTATTCCATTTTACTGCGAATTCTCTGGCGTAAATGCAATATTGCCAGTATTGAACCAAGAATTTTAATAATACAGCCTGTTATTAAAAAGAAACGATTAAAAAAAAGAGGTTTAATTAAAAATACAAAATGTTTGCCGCTCCTTTTTTCGTTTTAAGTAAAAGGTGTTAAAATGTTAAGCTAATTTGATAAAGACAAATGAAATATGAAAGAGCTAAGTGAAAAGTTTTTCTTTTGAGATTTTCGTAGTACGAAAAAGGTTAAGTGCTAAGATGATAAACAGGCAAATGTTACTTTATTTTTTAAAAGCAATCCCGAGCGACTCCACTTATGTGAAATTAAATGAAAACTTGGTACTTACAATAGTTTGATTTTCAACTAGCTTGTTCAAACAATTTTTTTTCCTAAATGAAAATCTTAGCCTTCCACTATCGCTTGCATTACCTTTATGCCTTCAGAAGTAAGGTTGAAAAGTGGTCAACCGTTAGTAAACTCGGTAATACGAGTACCTACAAGACCGCCACACCACAACACAAAACTTATCAAAACCCAGACGTGTGCTAAAAATGATGGGCTCCAAAATGACTATTTCAACTGCTTAACCCAACACGGTTAAAAGGGCCGTGTATCACGTGCTAAAATGAAAAGTCGTGCACTATTTTGAAAACGTGGTCGAAAGCTATTCGCTCCTTCCGGTTCAGTGGCCAGCGAATGAAAATGCTGGTCTGCCTGCGTCGGTTCTAGCGTCCGTTTTCATTTAGTGGTTAAAGGTAAAGGTTTGTTTACCTTTGTATAATAAATAGAGTCGTTTAAAGGCGTCTGTGGTGTTTGCGTCAATGTGTCTGTCATATGTGGTCGTATTTTGAGAGCTGCCTTCGGTATGAACGGGTAATGTGGTTTGTTAGTTGCAGTTTCATGAATTGTTTTCTATCCCCTATCTACCTAGAGTGTTTTTGTTTGTTTTGCCTGTTAATATTTTTTTTCTGCCAGTAGTGACTAAACTACAATGTAAAAATGTTAATGGATGAAGAGGAAGAGGAAAACTAAGAAAACGAAGGATGGATTGTGTGAGGAATGCTATGAAAGAAAAAGTAGTATGTGATTAAGCCGTCAATGATAGTGTTGCGGTCGATCCGAAGTTACATGGCAAAAGGGCAGAAAAGTGAAGATATGTTATTGTAAGAAAAATAATGAAATAAAATGAAAATGAATACAACTAAAATCTTTTGTAAAAAAAAACACTGACTGTACAAAATATTAAGTAAGATGAAGTAAACCATCCATCAATTAAGTAGGCAAATATTTTAGCCGAATAGGCAAATGAGGGCAGAAAAATTGGCATAAAAAGACATCTAGTACGAGGGCTGCGGGCAACGGCAGGCTCATTCTAAATGACAGACCCTCAAGACAAGGCGACGAAATAAAACTGCAAAAACATCCCTTCGTTTTGACGAGCGCTGACAGGGCATTTTTTTCTTTTTTTTTTTAAATTCTAAAAACATTGTCCGTTGCCAGTTTTTTTCTTTTATTACATCTGGCTCATGCCATTGTTCTTCTATTGAGTCTAGACGTGTCTTATTTATGCTGGAATGTGATTTCTTATTTTGATTTTCGATATGTGCATACATTTGGAGGGTATCGTCTGTTCTATTCTTATTAAATTGTGCGAGGTAGCTCTAAATGGGCACCCATTTAGAGCCACAATTTTATAGAGTTACTAGCTGATGCCCGCGGCTTCGCCCGCGTGGAAGTCGGTTAAATTATATACTAAAAACCTTCCTCGAGAACTACTTTATCCATTGGTGAAAACAGCATGAAAATCGGTGAAGTAGTTTTTGAGTTTTTGAAGCGTACACAAACCAACATAACATTTTTATATATATAGATTTTAAAATGATGAATAATAATAATAAGTTTATTTATTTCTCTCACAATGGTTTTGTAGCACATAACAGTTTTGAACACTATAATATTCACATTGTGAGAGCTGGTGCCTGAAGTAGGTTTCAAAAAAACCTGTATTACAGGTCACCAGGCCCCACTTAGTGGCATTATTAATAACAGGCAGGTAACATGTTTTCTACCAAACAATTATAAATAAACAACAAAAAGAAAAACAAAAAAAAGAAAAAACAAAGTAAACAAATGAACAGAAAGAAATAAAATAAAATAACACAACCAGAGCAGTCACAGGGTGTGTGTGAATTGGTATATGAATGGTGGTGCGTGTTTATGTAAATGGTGGTGAGTGTGTATGTGAATGGTGGTGCGTGTGTATGTGAATGTGAATGGTGGTGCGTATGTATGTGAATGGTGGTGAGTGTGTATGTGAATGGTGGTGCGTGTGTATGTGAATGTGAATGGTGGTGCGTGTGTATGTGAATGTGAATGGTGGTGAGTGTGTATGTGAATGGAGGTGATTATGTTGGAATTTGAATCAAGTATTATGCATTTGGGTGGAGCAACTTTTCTGTGTCATCATAGGAAAGCGTTTTCAAGAAGTCAACAACTTTTTTCTTACAACTGGGTTTGTGTAGGGGATATATATTTTGACCCTTGTTGATGACATTATATAAATAATCTCCTAGGTAACAAAAATATTTATGGGACTGACGCAAACGGAAGAACTTTGTATTACAAACAGTACCCTTTCTTCGCTTATCCCTCAGTAGATCCGGATCATAAACCAGCTGTGAGTGCTTTTTAAGGATTGTATGCAGAACGAAAGTTTGTCTTACAGTCAGTACGTCCCACTTTTTGTATAAGTCGACTGTAGGAAATCGGAAGGGAAGGCCCGCAGCAACCTTAAGTATGGCACGTTGAGCTCTTTCCGCTTCTATCAAGTGTGTTTTAGCAGAACCTCCCCAGGAGATGATGCAGTAGTCGATAAGCGACTGACACAAGGCAAAGTAGGCCATCTTGATGGTACGATGGTCAGCTACATGTTTTAGACCCTTAAATATGTATATAAGTTTGCGCAATCTTGTTACCAGGACGTCTATATGTGGTTTGAAGCTGAGGGATTTGTCTAAAGTAACTCCAAGGTATTTTATGTTATCTGCCCTTTGGAGGAAAGGACATACGCAGGGCTGGTGGGTTGACCAACACGTATGTGCCGTAATTGACAATGAACGTGCGGGCAGCACGTTCGAGCGATGTGCAAATACCACGTATTTGATTTTTGTGACATTTAGAGTCAACACATTATTCCGCAACCATGCTACAACTCTGTTAAGACCCTCCTGAGCCACACCAAAGACCCTATCCCAGCTGTCACCACTGAAGAAGAGAGCAGTGTCGTCGGCGAATGTAAAAATTTTACCATTGCCAAGGTGAAGCCGGCACAGGTCGTCGATGTAGATCAAGAAGAGGGTGGGTCCGAGTATACTGCCCTGAGGCACACCAAAGGTCAGTGACTCCTCACCACTCACCATCCCATCAATTCTAACTTGTTGTTTCCGGTTAGATAGGTAGTCCTGGAATAATTTTAGCGGTAGACCACGTACGCCCATGTTTTCCATTTTGTGCAACAAGTGAGGGACAGAAACCGTGTCAAAGGCTTTTGCCAAGTCCAGGAACACCGTCAAGCAATTTTTCTTCTTATCCAAGTTCGTTATGACCGAGTTAACCAGCTCATGAACCGCGTCATTGGTAGATTTACCACGCCGGAACCCAAACTGGGAAGATGAAAGAAGGTTGTTAACCTCGAGAAACTTAACAAGCCGGTCATTCATAAGGCGCTCCAGAATTTTCGAGAGCGTTGGAAGAATAGAGATGGGTCTGAAGTTGTTGACACAGTTCCTGTCACCACCTTTGTGTATGGGTTTGATAATCGCCGATTTAAACGCCTGCGGGAATGTCCCTGAAGACATTGCGAGATTGCATATGTGGGTAATAGCGGGGCACAGAAGGTTTGCATATCTTTTTAGTAACCGGCCCGGGATCTGGTCAGAACCGACAGCACAATTATCCCTTAATCCTTGAATGCGTTGTAGGATCTCGGCTTCGTCCGCAGGGAGCATGGCCAAAGAGTGAAGAGGAGCAGCCTTCAAGATATCATCAGCCTTGTTTCTGTGCGGGAACGACTGAGAAGTAATTTGCTCGGCTAGGTTACGTCCAACATTCGCAAAGAAACTATTGACCTCATTAATACTCTTGTCCGGGTTGACGCCTGAGATGAGACAGGAGGAGCGATCTGCTGCCCTGTTTGAGCCGCTAATCTGTTTTATAACTTCCCATAGCTTCTTTTTGTTGCCACTTGCGTTCTCAATCTCTTGCTTTTCATAACATCTTTTAGCTTTTTTCAGTAGTGAAGTGCAGAAGTTCCTATAACGCTTGTATGTTGTGTAAAGAATTTCGTTATTTGGGTCCATTTTCTGCTTTTTATATAGATTATCCCTGTTGCGCATGCATTTTAACAGCCCTTTTGTAATCCACGGCTTACTGACTAGTCCCCTTCTAGGCATTTTCACTACTTTTGAGTTATCTTTTATAGACCTTGACAGACAACCTACCAGCAAGTCAGTTGCTATGTTTACATCGCTGCAATTTAAGATGATTTGAAAATCCAGATTACCCAGGGCTGCGTCTAGGTTCTCATAATCAATACGGTGACTAATTTTATTCGAATACTCCAGCTGCGACCTGTGAGCAAGGTCAAGGCTAATGGCAACACTCTCGTGATCGGTAATTGATGATTCGACTACAAGGCAGCTGGCCTTCAATCTAGTCTTAACCATGATGTGATCCAGGCACGTTTTTCCGTGGGTTGGTAGTACATGACCTGGCAGCATGCAGTGACCAGCCAGGATATTAAGGTATTCGTGAGAACGTTTATCGGGGCTATTCATGGCTATATCTATGTTTATGTCACCGCAAAGTATTATGTTTTTGTAGCTGCTTAGGGAGGTGAGGAGAACATCAAGGGCTTCATTAAAATTGTTTGTGTTATGTTGGCCGGGAGGGCGGTATATTCCAAGGATACAAGTATCTGAGTTTAATTTGAGTAATAGACAGTTTGCTTCACCAATTGATGGTTCCTCAAAAGACACTTTAAGTTGTTTTTTGTAAAAAATAACTACTCCTTCATTTTGAGTCCTATGGCAAGTGGTCGATACATAGTTATAATTATCAAGGATGGGAATGAATTCTTCTTCGTTATGGTATGGTTAACCCGGTGTCAGAGTTTTATGCCGCCCATGTGTTGGCTTGGCGCCTCTGTCTTGGCTGTACATGCCCTCGAGATGCCGATTCATTTGAGCAGTGAGAGCGACTTATTTTTATGTTAGAAAAATATCACCATTTTCGCATTTCCATTGCAGCTGTTGAATTTCTCGTAATAAGACGTAGAACGAGAGAAATCTAAAGTGGTTGGCTTGTTACTCATTACTAAACTCTACAGTCGATAATTCAATATTACAATTCTTTTGATATTGGCTCGAAGCAATCAATTTATGAAAATAGTCACCGTCTCTCGGGGAATAGATTAACATATTTTTTTCTAAATTGGCGAGGAATATTCAGATTTCCCTCCAATTTTCTCGTGGAGGACACTCTATTGAAATTCACGTTGATATTGAATATTGCGATCCGCCGGTTGTTGGCACAAATGCATTATAATATAAGACTTTTTGTTTGTGTATTGTTTTAACGCGTGCCATACTTTCAGACCCATTTTGTTGTTCTTTGTGAAACATTAATTGAATTTCTAATTAAGTTTTTAGGTCTTATGTTAACTTTGTTTTTCAGTTAATTGCTGTGAGACGGTAGCTTTTATGAAATTATGTTTTTGTATTCTTAGAGCTGTTTCAGTGAAATGTTTTAATTTAACAACAATTTAAGATGTACTGTTGGTTACGTTTCCAAGAATGCGTGTGCTAATTACTACCACGTAATTAGTAAGCAAACAACTAATTAGAAAGCTAACGATGTGAAGTTGAATCTTGCTCTCAGTTGCTCAAAGCTGGTTTCAAAGTTTAGTAATGGCATTGGCATCTCGACTAACACTGGGTTAAACTAAGATGGTTTGTGTATGAAGGCTTCAGATTACCTTCATCATTATACGGGTTGCAAACGGGTTGTTTTGACTGGCCTGTTGGTCTAGTGGTTAGTGACCCTAACTGCTATGCCGGAGGTCGTGGGTTCGATTCCCACCCAGGACAAATGTTTGTGTGATGAGCACGATCATTTGTTCTGTGTCTGGGTGTAATTTATCTATAATATGTATGTATTTAGAAATATATAAGTATGTTTATCAGTTGTCTAGTACCCATAACACAAGCTCTGCTTAGCTTGGGACTAGATGGCGTTGTGTGATAGTTGTGGAATATTATTATTATATTATTATTATTAAAGAACACTGACATGAGAACAGTCACCACTTATTCAGTACCTACATCATTCTGAGTTCTGAAAAATTTCTACGGGCCCAAAAAAACATTTTGACAGTGTTGGTATTATACTTTTGTAGGAAACAGTCGGTTTGTTTTTAAAACCAATAAAAAAATTATGTGGGTTCAGAATGATTTACTGAATACATTGCAACCGTTTTTGCGCTGGTTTTCCTTCCACATTGTCGATCTTTAAATCTACAATGTGGAAGGAAATTCCAGCTCGCCTAGTTTGGCCCGTCGATGGGTCCTAGTAGACTTTTAACACTCGTTGCAGTTAGTCCGTGGGCCGTAAGTCTGACAACCAATCGCAATGTATTATCGACAACCGATATCAGATACCTATGCATCCGCTCCATGTAAAATTCAACTGCATCCGGTTAGACTTGAAGTCGACACCAAATTAGTTGGGAAAAGCCTAGACAGATAATTTCATGTTTTTGCATCTATAGAATACTAGGCGTTGCCAGGGGCTTCGCCCGCTACAACTCGAAAATTATCGTATAGGTTAATCCAGGTTATACACTATCTGTGTACCATATCCTAATCCGTTTATTAGTTTTTGCATGAAAGAGTAACAAACATCCATCCATCCATACATACTGACAAACTTTCGCGTTTATAATATTAGTAGGATAGAAAATCTTTATGTGATAATCGGTTGTCGTGGTATAGGGCGTTGCCAGGGGCTTCGCCCGCTGCAACTCGAAAATTATCGTATAGGTTAATCCAGGTTATACACTATCTGTACCATATCCTAATCCGTTTATTAGTTTTTGCATGAAAGAGTAACAAACATCCATCCATCCATACATACTGACAAACTTTCGCGTTTATAATATTAGTAGGATAGAAAATCTTTATGTGATAATCGGTTGTCGTGGTATAGGTACTATGGATGCGGAGAAATGAGAAAGATGTCGTGAGGAAAGTTTTGAGGATGGATGGAGTCTAGAAAGGCATGATATGGCAAGAAAAAATACAAGCATGGAAAAAGATGATAATCATGCTAAATAAAGCCAGATAAATCTTTGAAAGATTTATGGTACACACGCAGAGCAAATAAGTACATTCATATAAAAGAATTGTATTGATAATGTTCGTATTTAATTTCCGCGAATAATTATGTCTCTGACACAGCTCAGAGACATAATTATTGTTGTTGTGTGTTTAGTTATGTCGATCGCGGTCATTCATTGGTGAAATCCTCTCTAAAACTCGATTGATGCCTGGTTACTGAAATGATGTAGGTACACAAATTACCCACACATCATTTTCAATACTTAATCGATGACCATTTCCAATCCCATTTCTCCTTCCATTTGCAGCCAATAACACGATTCAGTCTATTTATATAATTTGAAAAAAACACATTACTACACGTCCTTTAAATTAATTACATTTTTCCATTTCACAGAAGTAGGGCCGACACCCTTTTCAATAATTAAAGAGTGAAGTCCCTAAATAATTAAAGGGTCTATTCCGTAATATTGATCGTATTCCGTATTAGGAGAGCTTGTAGATGATTTTACGAATCTTATCGAATGGTACCTATGTCAAAGTCTCTTGGTAATCGGACGCTGTTATAAATAAATAATTATTTACACAATCTCGGTTTAAGCTGCAACAGGAATCAATCATGTAGATGTCAGAACTGTTGTAAGTAGGTGAATGGATTGATGATGTTAAAGGTAATATCAACACTTTTTTTCGCCCTGGGAATCGCACCGCAGGACCTCATGTTTAGTAGTATCTTGACGGTTGACCACGCGACCACTACACCATTGAGGTAAACAGTCGATACTGAACAATGATTGGTGAAATGTATGTACCATCGCCTACAATAATGCATGGGAAGTTCAGAAAAAATACCGTGTGAAGCAAGAAATGACGCCACCTGGCGTAAATAAGTACTCGATTAGCAACATTGATTATATTGTTGATGCTACACTAACTAGAGGGCGCTCACGCTGTATAAAATGTTCATGTAGTTTCTTTTTCTGTATTTTATATTCAAATAATTTATAATCAATTACTTCTATTATATAAATTTATTCCTAACTACCTACTATGTTTGTTTAAATTGAATATTATTATCATTTTATAACTAGGAGGATTTTAATTATCTATGTTTTAGTTTTCAAACTTGAGGGTAGGTCGAATATGAATTCATAAATAAAGTAGGTAGTAGAAATAATTAGATTGAAGATTTAGATGAGTTATGACTAAGCTCAATTGATTGTTCGTTATGTTTGTTTCGATTACCTCATTCGAGTGTGTTTAGCTCAGTTTTATTTTAATTTAGGTGAATTAACTTATTTCATCAAAATGAGTACGCGTTGTAATATTGTTTTCTTTACAAGAGCTCAAATAACTGATTTGCAAAATCAAGGCAAAAACTTATCGACACTCGAAACTTGTCGACTTATCTTATTGTTAACGTAAGTAGTTTAGATTTCAAAATTTTTATAAGAAAAAAAAATGTTTTAGTTACGTCTATACTACTTAATAAATAATCATTATTGCGTGTTATTATATTTCTGTTATAATTATTGTTGCAGAGAAAAACAGTTGTTCTATTGGTAGGACGATTTGAAGACGAGGGATCTTTGCAACACCATCAAAGAACTAGTAGACCACGGCTCATAAACACATTACAGCGTCAAATCGTGTTATGAGAGTATGAAGAAAATGGATTCCTGCCGATGACCGACTATGCTGCTTTATATGACTCAAGTGTTGACAATGCCCGTCGTGCTCTTATAAGTGAAGAGCTGCATTATAGGAGGCATGTTGTGAAACCCTGGCCCACAGAAAACCATTAAAGGACAAGATTACAGTTCGCTTTGGATCATGTTAACTTTGATTTGAGTAACTTTTAAGTCCAGTGAACACGGACGCTTATGTTTGTGGTGTAGAAATATTACGTGATAAACAAGTGGTTATGTGTGTCCAATATGCTGGTCATATTGCAGTGAACGTGTGGGGATAGATAAGTGTTGCCGATCCAGGATTTATATTTCATAATACTTAAAAATAATATTACTTAACTTTAGTACTTATTTTTTATATTAACTGGAGACCGGGTTATTATAACCTATTACGACTGACTGTTATTATAACCTATGACTTACGTATTTTTAATAACTAAAAAAAGTCAAACAATTTTTGAAGTGAAAACTTCTTTAGCGGCGTTGAGCACTTTGGGAAATTGTTCTGTGATGGGTATAAAATCTTAAACTCGCGTCAGGAAAAGTGACCACGTGACCCTGATCGAAAATTCGTCAGGACACGTGACCACGTGACCCTGATCGAAAAAGCGTAAGACGGATGGAGAGTAGACAGCTATCCCCTCTCTACGGCGCGGCGAAAATGTATGCCTGGGCCTACTGTTTCGTTTAGGCAGCGCAGGGCGCTTAATAATAATAATAATTATTATTAATAATAATATAATTAATAATAATAATAATAATAATAAAATTATTAATAATAATAATATAATTAATAATAATTAATAATAATAATAATTAATAATAATAATAATTAATAATAATAATAATTAATAATATTAATAATAATAATAATTAATAATAATAATAATTAATAATAATAATAATTAATAATAATAATGATGACAGCTGTCAAAATTGAAACAGCTATATCTCGGAAACTATCGACCTTAGACTAGTTGTGTGTAGGGACAATTGATAGGTCTCAATGAGATCTACATTTCGGATGACAGCTGTCAAAATTGAAACGGCTATATCTCGGAAACTATCGACCTTAGACTAGTTGTGTGTAGGGACAAGTGATAGGTCTCAATGAGATCTACATTTCAGATGACAGCTGTCAAAATTGAAACGGCTATATCTCGGAAACTATCGACCTTAGACTAGTTGTGTGTAGGGACAAGTGATAGGTCTCAATGAGATCTACATTTCGGATGACAGCTGTCAAAATTGAAACAGCTATATCTCGGAAACTATCGACCTTAGACTAGTTGTGTGTAGGGACAAGTGATAGGTCTCAATGAGATCTACATTTCGGATGACAGCTGTCAAAATTGAAACGGCTATATCTCGGAAACTATCGACCTAAGACTAGTTGTGTGTAGGGACAAGTGATAGGTCTCAATGAGATCTACATTTCGGATGACAGCTGTCAAAATTGAAACGGCTATATCTCGGAAACTATCGACCTTAGACTAGTTGTGTGTAGGGACAAGTGATAGGTCTCAATGAGATCTACATTTCAGATGACAGCTGTCAAAATTGAAACGGCTATATCTCGGAAACTATCGACCTTAGACTAGTTGTGTGTAGGGACAAGTGATAGGTCTCAATGAGATCTACATTTCGGATGACAGCTGTCAAAATTGAAACGGCTATATCTCGGAAACTATCGACCTAAGACTAGTTGTGTGTAGGGACAAGTGATAGGTCTCAATGAGATCTACATTTCGGATGACAGCTGTCAAAATTGAAACGGCTATATCTCGGAAACTATCGACCTTAGACTAGTTGTGTGTAGGGACAAGTGATAGGTCTCAATGAGATCTACATTTCAGATGACAGCTGTCAAAATTGAAACGGCTATATCTCGGAAACTATCGACCTTAGACTAGTTGTGTGTAGGGACAAGTGATAGGTCTCAATGAGATCTACATTTCAGATGACAGCTGTCAAAATTGAAACGGCTATATCTCGGAAACTATCGACCTTAGACTAGTTGTGTGTAGGGACAAGTGATAGGTCTCAATGAGATCTACATTTCGGATGACAGCTGTCAAAATTGAAACAGCTATATCTCGGAAACTATCGACCTTAGACTAGTTGTGTGTAGGGACAAGTGATAGGTCTCAATGAGATCTACATTTCGGATGACAGCTGTCAAAATTGAAACGGCTATAATTATCTCGGAAACTATCGACCTTAGACTAGTTGTGTGTAGGGACAAGTGATAGGTCTCAATGAGATCTACATTTCGGATGACAGCTGTCAAAATTGAAACGGCTATATCTCGGAAACTATCGACCTTAGACTAGTTGTGTGTAGGGACAAGTGATAGGTCTCAATGAGATCTACATTTCAGATGACAGCTGTCAAAATTGAAACGGCTATATCTCGGAAACTATCGACCTTAGACTAGTTGTGTGTAGGGACAAGTGATAGGTCTCAATGAGATCTACATTTCGGATGACAGCTGTCAAAATTGAAACAGCTATATCTCGGAAACTATCGACCTTAGACTAGTTGTGTGTAGGGACAAGTGATAGATCTCAATGAGATCTACATTTCGGATGACAGCTGTCAAAATTGAAACGGCTATATCTCGGAAACTATCGATCTTAGACTAGTCGTGTGGGAGTTGGACATTTTGACCCTGAACGTTAACGATGTCGACTGTACAGTCAATAAAATACAAAAATAATTTATTTTGAACTAGACTGTACAATGTTTTTATGATGCTTAATCGGAGGCATGGGAAAAAATATTCCCGCTCCTCCTACCAATCGGAGTTCCGATCGGAGGACAGGGAAAGACAAAATAAATGGGTTAGCATAGTTATGGCGGAATAATTGAATTTTTAAATAATGAATTTGGTTTAACTATGTCGAATGATCGCAATCTTAGCACAACGAAATACAAAACTACTATTGATGCGGTCTTTATTAGACATTTAAATAGGTTCGAATCAAAACTGTTCGTTTCTTACTTCAGCTACCATAAACCTATCGTATCAGTTTTAGAGATTGGCGATGATAGTTCTGGTAATGATGATGGTGAAAAAGTCGTTGAAATTATGGATGAAAGTTGATTTTTCGGAGAGATAAACTTTTTAATGTAAAATAATTGTAATAGTTTTAAAGTGTTAAATTTTTAATGTAATATAAATTGTCATGTTTGTGTACGATAGCGCAATAAATCAATATTGTATTCTACCACATAAATGATAGTACTTTTATACTGTTAAAGCAATTGGTGCAAAATTATTCCCTAACCATTCCAAAATATCAAACATGCTCAACGTTAATAATCAAGTTTTCACTTCTGCCGGCACTCCCGGAGTGCAACCCGTCTTTTTTTTTTTTACATTACTTTAGAACCTTTTCGTATGTTTTTGTGCAATTGTATAGCTGTTACCACCGTTTCACCGTTTGTTAGCTGTTGCTGTTGCTACCTATTTAATTCATTTAATTTAACTTTTCACTTTTGTGATAAAATAATCCGGTCTCCTGTTTGTCTTTGTTGAGGTTACAAAAGCTTCAATCCTCTTTCCGATTTTGGAAACGAATACTTAAGCTATGGCCTCAATAAGAAGTTTTATATAATATAATAATGTTGAACGATAATAAATGTCTGTTTTTGAATAATAAACTGTAAGAAATAAACCTCTAAAATTTGTGTGTTTTTTTGTTTGTCTCCGTTCATCCCTGTTGCTAACTACTACTAACTCGAATATTATATTTTTGAATGCTATGCGCACTTATTAGCTTAATGAAAACATTCCTTATGGTTTCTTTCGTATTTTTTTTTATCATTTAACTTCTCACATCCAACCTAATACGTGTTTCCTAACTTCTTACTTACCTAACCTATTCCCAAATCAAAGTTCATTTTTTTCTATATCTCAACAGAATAGTTTACATTTAGTTAAGACTAAGTTATAAAAATCTACCTCCATTTTATTTCACCTACAGGTGACACCGGGTAATCCGGATATTGTCATTGCGGAAAGTAAAAACTTTAACCGCCTTATTACAAAAGGTAGTTAAACCTGGTTTAACTTAGACCTGGTTTATCTGGCATGCTGTCACTTTCTTTTGAATATTATTGAAGTGAGACGTCATGCGAGATAAACCAAGTCTAAGTTAAACCAGGTTTAACTACGTTTTGTAATAAGGCGGTAAAGGTTTAATTTCTTATTATTATTTAAGTAGGAATTACAAATAAAATTTCTGTGAGGTAGAAACAGAAATAAAACTTATGCCACCTACAAGTGACACTGGGGATTGAAGAGTTTAATATCACAGTTGTGCAGAAACCAAACGCCATCTATTAATTATTTTCGAAAATTTGATTTCTACCTTCACAGAAAAATAGGCCCTAAGGTATCCATGCACTTTTGTGGGCGACTGTACCTACCTAGATGTAGGTACACTGAAACCTAACCTTTGGGGAACTACAGGGGCAATGTAATCTACACTAATATTATAAAGAGGAAAGATTTGTATGTTTGTGTGTGTATATGTATGTTTGTTATGAATAACCTCAAAAACTTCTGCGCCGATTTCAAAAATTCTTTCACCATTATAAAGCTACACTCACCCTGAGTAACATAGGCTACCTTTTTTTCCTGTATTCCCACGGGAACGGGAACTAAGCGGGTGAAACCGCGGGACGTCTGCTAGTGTTATGATATACTTATTGAGTTACTATACAAAATAGAATTCGTTTTTGTTCTTTAAATTTTGTTCTTTCTTTTGAGTTGTACTTGTAACATTGTTTTTTAAACCAAATTGACTTGCTGTGACATATCTATGCTAAATATATTTCACATAGTAGGTATGATTCCCGTTCGCCACTGAAAAGGCGGTGAGTCAAGTAAAATCTTATAATAGGAAAACCGTAGCTCAAACAAGTCCTGCGTGGGTTGTTGACATGTTGATTGATTGTAAAAGACTAAAGTTTGCCGATGCCGACGCCGGCCGACGGTCAGGCGTACGATAGGCAATTAAATTGTCTAGACCCAAGTACAAGTAGAGCCAGCAAGATTAATTGTTCACCAAATAAGCTACCATCCGTGTATCACACAGAAATGTCACTTTGACAGTGGTCAGAAATGTCCATTTTGGTAAAACTATAGTGAAATCGCTCTCATCATCATAATTTGCACTTTTTGTTCACTCATTGCTGAATAAAGGACTCCTCCTACTCGTGCCATCCTTTTTTGGTCCGTAGGTACCCATCAACCAGGTTTTACTCACGATCTTCTGCATGTCAGACCGACGTCCAGCCATCTGGCTTTTGATCTACCAACACTTTTTCTACCGTATCTCGACCAATCACTATGAAATAGGTATCACACGGCGAATTGGCTTTGTGTGTCAATTTGTTAATCATTTTTGCCCTGACCGTACATGTCAGCACAACCTATCACGAAAACAAAACACATTAATCTTTCTACAAAAAATGAGATGTCAGAGGTTCGTGTTTTTAGAATATTTTCAGTAAACAATTATTTATTATCGTGCGAGACAATCTGTGATGTAGAATGTGGCGAGTTTTCGATGTAGTTCTGAATGTGGTAACAGATGGCGTCACTGGTTACTTCGGTCAAAGTTAACATGTTTTTTATCTTCGGGACATGATTGTGCTACTTTTTCTACATTATGAAACAAAATGATAAATGAAGAGAAACAGAATAAGAGAAATGTGGAGGAAGGATTTTTGTCGGATTTAAAAAATATTTTTAAATACAAGGTACATTGGGATTATCGATGAAGAATAACAATTAAGCAGATCATGAATATACGATCAGAGTAAGATTTTGAGTTTTAGTTTAATTCTCTCACGTCAGGTTCAATCCAGACGAAAAATAACTGGACGGATGATCCTAAGATTGCAACAACGAAGCAAAATTAAACGCAGGTAAGTTATGTAACGCAATTGTCTGTTGATAGTATAATATAATGCATACAAACAAATATGTTAACTTAGTGCTATCTATACTGGGCACTGGAAGTTTCCAGTGAGTCGGACCGGATGCCGCATAGTCGGCATAGTTCACGGTGAGTCGGACTCGGAACTGTCTGCGGTGATGCCCCAGTGAGTCGGGGTGATGCTGCATATTATTATGCTACAGTGAGTCGGAGTGTGCAGTGCTGCGTAGCGGCTGGCTGTTGCGTCAACCAGGAGAGAGGTGCGTGTCTCTACTTGCTGACCGGCCGAAATGCAGTGTGCTGTGCCAAGGTCGCTGATGAGGCTGAGGGTGATGATCAGGTATGCGCTTCTGCTGCATGCTGGTGGTCAGGATATCCTATGAAGCCGTGTTTGCTGGCTGGCGGTATGACTCGCTGCTCGAAGACTTGAGGAAGTGATGATGAAGTAAGTAGCTGACGTTCGTGCTCGAGGTCACCAGTTTGGAGAGTATTGAGGAACAGTGAGTAAAGTTCCACATCCCCCATTGAAAATGGAGGATCCTCCGACCAGACGGGTGTTGTGTCTGGTAGGCTAACTGCCCAACATGTGTACGTCGGGATTTTCTATATAGTAATGTCGCGGATAACTTTGATAGCGCTATGTAGGATTTGCCAATTAGTTAGTATGTGTTCCCATCCATCTGTGATCCATTTTACGCTTTTTAACGCAATTCATATTATTAACTGCTAAAGTGGAAATCATCAAATTACGCCTCCCGCTCTGGGCAGAGCTGTTTCAGACTTCTACTGACTAAAAACCACCCATGTTCTTTCTTATCCCTTTGTGTCGAGGCCGCGGTGTCTCTTTCGAACTACCCATCAAAACAATACTACCAGGACCTCATAATATTCAAGAAGCCAATTAATCGACAGACACACCGTAATTCAAGCAAAGTCAACAATCAAACATTGATTCGTTAATGTGATAATGTGCACTGTGTCAATTCATTATTATGCTAATAATTAAGAGCTAAGTCGTGTCTTGGCATATGATTGACTTGATTTATATTCCTCTTGTGTGTTGCAGGTATATTGTCAATATGACTTTGATATAATTATCTATTGGATACATCATTACAATAAGTCACTGCTAAACTCCGAATCAGTGTATGAAATTAACATCATCGTGATTTACAAGATGGGCGTGGTGTATAGATAGACTATACACCGTGGCACAAACTTTAACTACGGATTGAGAACATGGTTCAAAAAGAAAATCATTCATTTATCATCGTCATTCTCTTTGCCCATAACCCAATTTATTTGAGGTAAGGGTAAGCGCAGCGTGTTTGCTTTTTTTAACTGATTTCAAAATGGAGGAGGTTCTCATCTCGATTGTGTACTTCTACGGAAGCGGACGGTGAAAGCAACATTGACACAAACGATTACCACGTAGGAATTTTTCATCGGTTATTTAAAAACATACATTATGACCATGTGGCCAATGCACTTTTGTAGGATACAGCAGGGGGGAACCGTCGTGGCTGCGGGTTGGAAGGAACATGGGTGGTTTTTAGTCAGTAAACGTCTGACACTCCCGACTGCTCTGGCCAGAGTGGGAGGAGTCATTTGATGCTTAAGGGAGATGGACTGAATGTGTGGTAGCCGATTGCGCGTCGATATTCCTTCTACCATGTATAATAGTCGTCATCTCATGACCCACACCTATAGACGAAATATGTAGAAAATACGAAATCCATTGCCAAAAAACTTTGTCAGTTTAGAAAACAGTGATTTCACAAAACGTCATCGATCGTCAATATTAAATCATTTACCCCTATCCGTTCTAATAATATAGCTGCGACATACATTATAGCTCGTAATCCACTTAGTTAACCCGTGTTAGCCAATGTGTTTACCAACTAGTTATACAATTTACTGGTTAATAAAATTGTTGTTGATCCAATTATTTGGTACCGACCGGCGTCGGAACAACATTGGGACGGCGTATATAGAATATTAAAGGCAGTGTTTAGATTTACATAGGTACCTTGTGTTTGTAGGAGATTAACTTAGTTGGAATTTCAGGGTCGTTGACGTATATATATATACAGGGTGTAAGGGACCTCGTCGGGACTGCGGGTCCCGTCGGGGCTGCGGATTGTTCGAGGAATACTGCGGCCTCGACACAAAGGGCTAAGAAAAAACATGGGTAACTAGAAGTCAGACACTCCCTACCGCTCTGCCCAGAGCGGGAGTGAGTCATTTGATGATTTCCCACCCTCCAAAAAAAAAAGAGACGTTGTCGTATATACTTACAGGGTGTAAGGTTCAGCCCTTCGTAGACTGTTGGGGTGGATTCAGTATATTGTCGTGCATTTTGTCGGCGTAACTCATTTGTACCTATATTCATGCCAAATTACAGCTTTCTAGTATTCAGAGTCTTTGAGATATAGTACGGAAATACAGATATAACATGGCGAAACTAAGGGAACCTTGCTGTTGACTACGGAACCCTAAAAATCATACATGACACGCATGTATTCCCCGAGGGGTTAAGCAGAGGCCTAATAGTTCACCCACATTTCGCGAGCTATTTTTTTTTTAAAGTTCATGTAGTAGGGGGCAAACGTATAGCCATTAACCGGGCATAAATCTAGACTCCATGGTTGAATGTGAACAAAATATTGATTACGGAAGGAAAAAACCAATAACACTTTGCCCGACCTGGGTGTCGAACTCAGGACCTCATGCTAAGCAGCCATACTTGCGGCCACTAGACCAACGAAATCCTTTTGCTCTATTTATAAGTACCTAAGTCCCTTTCCTGTTTTCTCAACCACATTTTCAAATCCATGGCTAACTATTAACTACATAATAATAGGTACATATTATACTACCAATAATAATAAAAAAAAAATTACCTCTAAAGGTTTATGTTTTATTAAAAAAATCCATTCCTTTTTACATAATAAATGCATATTTTTAATACTATATGCTTTTTGAATCATTTCAGAATCGAATATATGCTTTTTGTCGGCGGAATAAGTAAGTAAGAATATTGAACAGACTCTTACATGAGCTTTACTTGTTTTTACTTCGTATTGAAAATATTCAAAGCAGAGAATGATTCGATAAATTTATGGGAATATTTCAGTAAATACACCAAGTCTACACTTTACGCAGACATCTTGACTAAGAACTCAGTACATTCGCTATTTCAAAGCTTTGTTTGTAACTTTGTATAAATAGGTAAAGGCATACAATTTCTACTAACGACCAATCATTTGAAATAAGGAATTAAACCAAAACCCTTAATATTGAATAATTTTCTTTTGATAGCAAGCAATACTTGTTAAGGGAAATACATTCCATTAACGTGATTATGAAAATCTTCAAAGAACTTCGTTTGAAAAAAGAACTTTTATTTTTTAGCCTGTATATGGAAATTTCGGAACGGCTAGTTGACGCATCCCGTGACCCAAGGGCAGGCTTTTAATACCTTGGCCAGAGGCTAAGTGTTGCTTGCTAAACAACGTGGCAATGACGCTTATAGAGTCTTGGGCGGGTCCATATTGGCTCACCTAAAGTTTTTTACCCGAAATTGTTCTTCCTAACGATTTGTAATCCGAATGATCACTCCTCCTAAAATTTTTCATCCTAAAGTTTGAATTCCTACTATTTGTAATGCTACTGGCGATGTTCCTAACACTCATGTTTCCGAAAATTTTAATTCATAATATCGTTATTGTAAACATATTTCAACTCCTACTGTTTTTTATCCTAACGTTTTTATCCCTAAACATAATTACCATAATATTTTCACTCATACAACTGTTTAGAATGATTAAAGGTCGTTTCACTGATTTTTGTCTTGAAATGAAATAAATGAATGAAATTCAGGTCAGAGTGTCGTCTTGGGGGCACAATGAAAAAAATACTTAGAAAAATTTCGCGACCAATTTCCAGGTAGTGGTAGTTGGTCACAGTTCTAACCTAACCTAACCTATGGATATCTTTGCATAGTATATAAGGTCCCATTAAAATAGGTGGACAAATTTTAACACAGCGTTTAGTAAGCCTAACTAAAGACACATAAACAAAAAAAAAACACTATATAAAGTGATTTTATTTTGACTTAAAATAATAAATTGCCGGCACTCTAGAACAAACTCATCCTATAAAAGTAGGTATTTTAATGTCTTTTTCTTATATATTTTTTTACTATTGTCCTTATTTTAGCGGTCTAAATCATTTCTAAAATTTTGTCCACCTATTTTAATGGGACCTTTTATAATACTGATTATTATGAATAAAAAGTAATATAAACAAAAAAGATATATGACTTTGAATAATAGTGTAAAAGATGGTTATGTTGAGAAAATATAGGAAAACAAATAATAGTGTAATAGATGTTTATTGCTACTGACAATAAGAAGTTGAATGCTTCGGAATTAAAACATTAGAGACAGAGACTTTAGGAATTGCGATCGTTAGGATGAAAAATGTTAGGAAGAACATTTTCGGATTTCCAATTATCGGAGTTGAAATTTTAGGTGAACTTTGGCGCACCCCTCTTGGGCACATTATCAACTCGCAGCATCGAAGAGCAGGTTTTGATGCCCTTTTATAGTTTCTTGTTACTTTGTTTAATCGTTTTTTAATTAATAATGTAAATGGTTAGTAGGTACTCTAAATAAATATTCGATTAACATAAAAACATAAATTATCCTACTTCCTACTAATATTATAAATGCGAAAGTTTGTGAGTATGTAGTTACTCTTTCACGCAAAAACTACTGAACCGATTTGGATAAAATTTGGAACACAGATAGTTTATAACATAGGATAGTTTTTAGTTTTCCCGTGGGGTAATTTTCGCGTTGTAGCGGGCGAAACCGCTGGCATCTAGTATTTCTTATCGAAACGAGATTGTCCCTTCTTTCCTAAATTTGATCTATGCTGTGCCCGACAGGGTCCATAACTGAGACTGATATAACCATTTCGCTACCAACTGTATACATTATAGTACTCAATAAAGAATTGCATTGAATATTTTCGTAAGCACATTCCTGAATGAGAAGCAAAAACTGTACCCTTTACTTCTAATTAAATTAGGAAGTTCATTATTCCAAGTTGTATTAATTTAGCTGAGCTCTATTTGGGTAGGTTCAGGTTTAAATGAGTTTAAATTAATTTAAGTACTCTGAAATAGTCGAGATTCCCTTAATCGGTGAACCTGCTTAGATAGAAGGTTTAGAAGTAAATTGAGAGCCTTATTAAACTATGAAGGGGCTATGTTTGTCTAATTTAATTGTTTCCATTTATATTATTTTCTTCAGTCACGAGCAATAATAATATGTTTATATATCATCATCAGCCTATAATGTTCCTATTGCAGGGACTCAGGACTCAGGGAAGGATGGGCTATAATCTACCACGCGTGCCCAGTACGGGTTGGCACCTGTCACATGTCTTCGATTTTTTTGGTTTTAAAACCCCACGCGATATTTTCATCTTATAAAGAGCAGCGGTGATGAAATAAATTACACAAAGTAATGAGCCTGCCTGGGTTCAAACCCACGACTTACTGTTCTGCCACCACTGGGCCACCGCTGCCGTCTATGTACATATAGATGGCAAAGTTCAAACGCGAAAGTCTCGTGAAATAACGGTTGAAACTTTAAGATAGATAGGACCTACTTTATGATGAGTTACAAAATACTTATTAGTTTCGGTATACCGGATGAAAATGAAATCAATACAATGGGCGTAAATTGCTTCAAAGCGTTACTAGCTGTATAGGTACAAATAAGTGCTGCTGACTGTACTTACAAATTAATAGGTAATATCGTTAAAATAATATTCAATTTTGCATGTTTTAAAATGGGTTTTAGTATACAATACTCATGCGATCAGCAAATCAGTAAAACTTTCCCTTGGAAGATTTCCTGTCATTGATTGGAGAGTTCCATTGTCTATCTGCAAAGATTATCAAATCCAAACGGTTAGATCTCTGAAGAACAATATTGAAAAAAAAATTGTGTCGTATTTATTTTACATGTAATGGAATCAAATCATATCTATACCTACGCCTTATTCAAGTTAATTCAAAAACTAATCATCAGAACTTAATTAAGTTAATATGGGACCATGCCTCACGTATTCTGGGGGGGACAAAAATTGCTCAAGTCTTGACTTGTCGGGCCTCGCAGAGGCCATACCGCGTGACACCAACACCACGTCACAATGGTCAAATGTTGCTGCACATAAGCGACCCTCTAAAAGGAGCTCGCGTGTGCAGCAAGAAAATACCAAAGGGCAGAAGGGCCTACCTGAATGTAGTCGCCACAACCGGCGCACAGGAAGGGAAGCTCCAAAGCCCCAACCCTTACCCCACCCTAAATCCGCTCCTACTGAGACGGTGACTGCAGCCACGAAAACGCGGCGCGAGCCCGATCAGTCCGACCCCAAGGCACCGACAACGGCACCCGAGGGAACGGAGTCCCAGAACCCACCACCACCACCACCACCATCTGGTCAGCAGAAAATGAGGCGCAGGCCGAGGGGTCATCGCGCACGGCGGCCAGCTGCGGCGGCTCCCACTGCTCCTGAGCAGGAACAGTCTGGGGGAAGGGTAAGTCTGGACGGGCACGCTTCTTCGAAGCGTCCTCGCCTTGATGAAACCCAGACTCCTAGAGGGGATGCCAAGCGCGCGAAAACCGGAGCGAAGCGGACGGTAAGTTACGCGGATGCGACACAATCGCATCTGATGGTAGCAGTTGTTACCGTTCCACCTAGGGACCTCTCGACCAGCCAGGCCAAGCAGCTGCAGGTGGCTATTGATGCCAGTATTCTGCAAGCCGCTCTGTCTCTGCAGTCTCCGAGCATGCCGGCCCCATCTTTCCGCGGTCGCCCTTTCCTCATGGACGGGGCCCTAGCGATGTGGTGTGAGGACGCAAACGCTCTCAGCTGGCTAACAAGGTCAGTAAAAAACATCCCATCACCTATTCCTGACACCACTCTGGCTGTCATTAGCCAATCAGAGATGAAGAAGAAGATAAAGGCAGGGCTTCTCATCCACACCCGTATCACGGAGACTGCTACACTGCACAGGGTCCTTAGCGCCCAGAACCCGTGGTACAAAGTCGAGTCCTGGCAGCTGTACGGCATGACGGTGGATGACAAACCCGAAGAACCAGAAGACGGGGAGAAGGTAGTCCACCTGACCCTGGGCATCCCCGAAGACCAAAAACAGGTAATCCTCAACCGGGACCGACGTGTAGCACACATGTCGGGAAGTGGGTACATCCGCTTTTTCACACCGGACGAGGCGACTACGGCGAAAGCGGAACCAGCAGCGACGAGTGGGGCAACAGCCTCGACGCCGTACACCTCGGCTCCCCGACAGAGTACGAGCGGGGGAGACCTGAACTCGTCGTCGCAGAGCGGCGGGCACACCAGCGACGAAGATGTCCTGCTCAGCCCATAGCTCTACCCTTAACGTCATACAGACCAACCTCCAGCATAAACAAATAGCGGCGGCGACCTTACGCAGAGTGCTGGAGGCAAACAACGAGACCGTCGCCCTTATCCAGGAACCCTGGATAAGAAACAACAGAATCTGCGGTCTAAACAACATCGGTGGTAAGTTAATGCTGAACACGGTAGTTGACAAACCTAGAACCTGTATTTATATTCCCAAAACCATAGCAGCCACACTGCTTAACCAATTCTGTTCCAGAGATCTCACCGCTGTGAAACTTGTGACAGAAACACAAACCATCCTAGTCCTGGCCTCAGTGTACATGCCGAGCGACGGTGACATTCCACCAAGTGAACTCGTCGAACTGGTGCGGCACTGCGAGGCATCGAACTGGGAACTCATCATCTCGGCTGACTGCAACGCACATCATCCGCTATGGGGAAGTAAGAATGCAAACAGAAGGGGTGAGTTACTAACCGAATTTTTATTCCAAACAAACCTAAACATTATGAATAGGGGTGCGGAACCCACTTTTGTAAGCTCTAGGTACCAAACTATTATAGATATTACTCTAGCTACACACGCGGCGGCAAATCTTGTTGAGGGATGGCACGTGTCGAGCGAACCATCGTTCGCAGACCACCGCCGAGTGTGTTTCAATTTACGGCATAAGATAACAAACCCTGTTCCATATCGTAACCCCCGAAAAACAGATATAACTAGGTATACCAATTTAACAAACGAGGCACTAAGTGATGCACGAACACCTGATGAATTACTCAGTACGAACGATATAGAACGCGGCGTACAGTTCCTAACCGACACTCTTTTGAGCGGATACGAACTGGCATGTCCAATTATAACTCCTAAAAGCCTTGACAAGAGTTCATGGTGGGGGCCTGAACTAGAGAGATTGCGCAAGGGCCTTAGGAAACTCTTCAACCAAGCGAAAAATTCCAGGTCCACCGAGGACTGGGACAAGTATAAAACAGCGCAGAAACACTACAAAAAACGGATCAGGTATCGAAGGACAGAGGCCTGGCGTAATTTCTGTAGTAGTATAAACTCAACAAACCAAGCCGGAAGAATTAAGAAAGTTCTTGCTAAGGGTGATCTCAACCTTTTGGGCTCCCTTAAAAAAGACGACGGCACCTATACAACCTCGGACGAGGAAACCAGCGCAGTACTGCTGGAGACCCATTTTCCCGGATGCCAAATCACATCCGACTTAGAGTGGCCTACTGACCACCACAGCGCACCAACAACCAGCGAATGGGATGTGGCCAAAAAGCTCGTAACCGCGGATAGAATAGAATGGGCTCTAAGGAGTTTCAAGCCCTTCAAATCCGCAGGGCTGGACGGAATATTCCCGGCCCTACTACAATGGCAACTAAAACAGGTAACCAAGCACCTAATACCAATCTACCGGGCCTGTATAGCTTTCAAATATATCCCCACACTTTGGAGAGAGGCAAAAGTAGTCTTCCTACCTAAACCAGGAAAAGAGGACTACACACAAGCCAAATCTTTCAGGCCCATCAGTCTAACATCTTTTCTTCTGAAAACACTGGAAAGACTGGCAGATCGACACTTACGGGATGGAGCTTTAAAAAGCAAACCACTGCATCCCCAACAACATGCGTACAGGAAAGGCAGATCAACAGAGTCGGCATTACACATGGTAGTGCACAAAATAGAAACGGCTATAACCAATAAAAACTCAACACTTGCTGCCTTCATAGACATCGAAGGAGTTTTTGATAAAACAATACACAACAGCATTAACCACGCCCTGCAAAAATTTAGTGTAAAACCAGTAATAAGAAACTGGATCACTGAACTGGTCAGCAAAAGGGCGGTTCAGATAGTGGGAAATACTACCACAAGAGCCAAGGTAGTAAGAGGATGCCCCCAAGGAGGCGTTCTATCTCCACTTCTCTGGAACATAGTAGTGGACAGCCTCATAAAGAAACTGAATGACAGAGGATACACTACTATTGGTTATGCAGACGACCTTGCTATACTGATAAACGGGAATGCTGAAGATATGCTATGCAAAGTGATGCGCTCTGCTCTGCAGATAGTAGAGGAATGGTGTGAAGAACACGAACTTTTAGTAAACCCCAAGAAAACAGAACTTATCCTTTTTACCAACAAAAGGAAGTTACCAGAATTACAACTACCAAAGCTTTTCAACACAAGACTCTCCCTATCAACGCAAGTGAAATATCTGGGCATAATTCTTGATAACAAATTGAACTGGGCGAGCCACCTAGAGGCTAAAACAAAGAAGGCCTGTATAGCTTTTAATCAGTGTAGAAGACTAGTTGGTAAGAGATGGGGTCTTAACCCAAAGATCACACTCTGGCTATACACATCAGTTATCAGACCTTCTATTACCTACGGATCAGTTGTATGGTGGCCTACGCTGACCACGGTGAAAACGAAACTCCAGAGTCTGCAACGCTTAGCTAGTGTAGCAGCTACTGGATGCATGAGAACAACTCTATCAGCAGCGTTAGAGTATCTTTTAAAAAGACCTCTGGATCTGGTCATACAGGAGGAAGCTCAGGCAACCGCTTTAAGACTAAGATCAAACGGACTATGGAAAGTAAATACAGAAACAACACACTCAAAAGTTTTGCATGGGATTCTGAAAGAAATACCACTCCTTGAGGCGCCCATGGATAAAACTTCATGCCACCATGTGTTCGATAGAAGTTACGACATCCAACTCACTGCAGAAGCAGTAGATAGCTCTGGCATCAATGAAGTTAGGATATATACGGACGGCTCCAAGACCTCACACGGTACTGGAGCCGGCGTCTTCTCGAATGATCTAAACATTTCAATATCAAATACCCTCGATAAATTAAACACAATCTTCCAAGCCGAATGTATCGGTATCACCAGAGCGGCACAAGCAGTTGCAGCCAGAGACGTCAGTGATTTTAAAGTAAAGATCATCTCAGACAGTGCATCGGTGCTTCAAGCCCTAAAAAAACAACACAATTACCTCTGTCCTAATACTGGAATGCCACAATGCACTCCAATCCATTGCAACCACAAATAGTGTAACCCTGCAATGGATGGGACCATGCCTGGGATTATTAACCCCTTTCTAATAAAAGAACCTTCAATATTTGATTGAATAATCGAATGCTCGATTTGTCAATCGAGCGATAATATTCGCTGAAAATACACGCAAAAAACACTCGCGCAAAAAAATCACTCGATTACTTTTTGTAACGCATCTTCCTAAACTTTTTTTAGGAAGTCTGTTAAAAATAAGATATCAATATTTTAATACTTACCAAAACAATTTCTTTCAAACTTACCTCAAAAAAAAATCTCAGCACGGAGAGGGTTAAGAGAACCAAGTTTACTTAGGGTTATTTGTACCCTTTCGTTCAGGCATTGTCAACCGAAGGAAATTGAATGACCCTTGTAACTATTGTGATAAACTTCCTTTGTAACTAGTTTCAATGTATGGATTTATATGCATAGTTAAGTAGTTCGGTATTTCTGGGGGCGATGCGGGATATTCGCTACTGTGTGGGTTGTCCGTATGTCTTCAGGATATTTCAAATGATTTTACGAAGTTATTGAGGCATCAATTTCTGTTCCTTACCCGTTCTTCTGCTTAGTGATCTACCCTTTGGAATAGGGAACTGCAGTATATTCACAGATTTTTTGCCTTGTGACTGGGACTGTAGCTTTCTTTATTTTGTATTAGTTTTGATAATTCGAAAGTGACTGTAACTGGCCTATTTGAAATAAATGCTTTGATTTTGTTTATACCTATGTGGGTTTTTCAGAGTTGAAGGGAAAATATGGAACTAACTATGATGAAGAGAGAAACTTGGAGAAGAGATGAAGACACTTTGTAAGGAGTTCAGTTACAGATTTCAGAAAATTAAATAATTAAGACTGAGACCATAATTAACTAACCAAAGACGAACGGTGAAGACGAACTAAACGTCTTGAGGGATTAGCTAGATTGGACTATTCAATAGTAAGAAGTGAAAAAATGGAAGCATGTTTTGTTGTCCCAGTTTATAAGAGCAATACAATACACATATAAAAAAAAACAATTATCTGGGTTGTAGTTGTGGTGTAGTCGCTCAATGTAAAATACTGGTATTCAGCCGCATCCGGTTAGACTGAAAGGCAACCCAACATAGTTGGTAAAATGCTAGGCAAATGATGATGATGATGATAATATTGAAAAAAAAAAACAAGTAGGTAAAGAACAAGTTTTGATGTGGATGGGTATAAGAGTACACAAAGGCCATAAAAACGATGGATGGATTGTGTGAAGTATGAGACGGTAAGAAAGTAGGTGTCCGATCAGATGACGACTAATAAAGAAGGATGGAAGAAGATGACATGCTTGTAAATTAATTTGGTTAAAGGCAGCAGAATGAAGATAAACTGAAAATAAAACACAACTCTTGCATATTAATATCTTTTGGCAACCAGCCCCCCCAATCTGAACGCTGTCAAAGATAGTTATAAATTACAATCAACAGATTAGATATTCAAGGCTCAAATTAATTCCGGCTTGGCTGGTTTGTAACAACAGTTAGGCGACACCTGTTCCCATCTGTATTATGTAACAACTTACGTAAGCTTTGGCTTTTAACTCAAAAGCGTAACTTTGCCAGCCATATTGAAGCAACAGGTATATCATGTACTTACATTATTCTATTAGACTGGATAGGTACGCTTTAAGTGATAAAATTAGGGTATATTTTGGTTAGGGACGACGGATGTGGAAGTTTGGTTTTGGAAGCTTACGTTTTGATAAGGATGTTTTAGAAATTTTGATGATTTCGGAGGCGTCACAGAAAATCCCTGGAACTGGGCCGATGTGAAATAATTACGATTTGAAAGTGATGCTGATGTTGCTTCCAATTTGGACATCTGATTGTGTGTATACTGTCGCAAAGTTGGCTCATTATTTTACCCATTTGGGAGAGACCACCACAACTATCTATTTATTACACAGCTATAATCCTAAATCCCAAAAGCTAAAACTATTCGTTCTATGACCACAACAAGAATAAAAGCGAAATAGGAGAAATTAAGTCGCATGACGGCTCAAACGGATAGCAGATACCTAAAAATGTGTCAAAATTGGAAATCCCAAACAAAAAAGGGCCCGCATTAAGCTCTCTTTGAAGGCTAGCTTTTAAATAACGTACTTATTCAGGCAAAAATAAGGTCGACTGAAACGATCTCCTACAATTTAGCCCATAAACATATTATTTTACATGAAGGCGGCATAATGGCTGAAAGCCTTCAAAACGTAATAGGTACGCAGTGCTTTTATATAACCCATTTTTCCTTTGTGCGAGGATGGTGGGCCTTTAACTTGTAAATTAAGTAATAAGTGGGTCTTCAGCGCCTAAGTAAAGGAACACATACGGTAGTGGTTTCTGATGGAGGCTAACGATATGTGCTGACTCCTTGGGTGTTCTGAGAGTAGGTAATGTTCAGTTTTTTTTTTTTTTTTATTATTGATAGGTTCGCGTTTGACCACTATCTCACCTGATGGAAAGTGATGATGCGGTCGACGATGGAGCACGCTTACCTAGAAGTAACCTATTCACTCTTGACTTAAAGACCCCTAGGTTATAGCTATCAGGAAATACAGACTCTGGCAGGGAATTCCACTCCTTAGCTGTACGCACAATGAAAGTATTCCCAAACCGTTTAGTGCGTATGGGTGGGATGTCCACCATATAACGGTGGCGCATCGCCGTACGTCTTGTAGTCCGATGATGGAACGGGCTTGGCGGAATTAGATCGTGCAATTCCCTCGCACACTCTCCGAAATGTAACCGATAGAAAACCGAAAGGCTAGCTACTCGTCGACGATGTTCAAGGCTCTGGAGCTTTGACTTGACAAGCGCGTCATTGCCGATGAGCCTCTTGGCTCGTTTCTCAATTGACTCTAGCGCATCAGGCTGGTATTTAGCGGATCCATCCCAGAGCTGAGAGCAGTACTCCACACACGATCGGACTTGCGCTTGATATAAGTTGAGCAGCTGTTTCGGTGTGAAATACTGTCTCACCTTTGCTAGGATTCCCAGCTTCTTGGCAGCCAGTTTAGCCTTAGCCTCGATGAACGGACCGAAATTGAGGGTTGACGTAAACGTAACGCCAAGAAGCTCAATGTGATCGGTTAACGGCACGGTCACACCACGGAAAGTAGGAGACTGTTGGAAATCGCTCCTTTTTGCGGAAAAGAGACACGCCTGGGTTTTAGCAGCATTGAACTTGACCAGGTTGGCGTCGCCCCATTCAGAGACAGCCTTCAAGGACAAGTTAGTCAGTTGGTTTTCATTGACTGGCTTTATTTTACACTAGCTTTTAAGTGAAAAAGACGATTTTCCATACAAACTTTCATACCCTATTTAACTCCCTTAGGGGTGGAATTTCGAAAAATCCTTATTCTTTGTCTACATTATAAAGGGAACCTCTGTGCAAAATTTCAGCTTTCTAGGTCCAAGGGTTTGGGCTGGGCGTTGATGAGTCAGTCAGTCAGTCAGGACTTCTCTTTTTATTTATATAGATAATAGGTAAGTTAAGCTGATTTTAAAATCAATAAGAGCTTATTGATAAATCCTCAGACTAGTGCATGTATACTAAATGTATATTGTGTGTAGGTATCTCTATGTATACTGTTGTGTATGTATTTACACGAGTACTTTTTAGTACGTTGGATAATCTTATCATCATCATCAGCCTCCAGTAACCACTGCTGGATATCGAACTCCACCTAGTCTGACGCCACGCGGTCTCCACTCAACAATTATGAGTCACGTGCTTAGTCAAATCATGCCTTTAGTGTTTCTTACCGTTACGAATGGTTGGTAGTTTGGTGTGAGCTAGAAGTCATGAGAATAGATCTACATTCACGTAAGTCACCTGGCTACCTATACCTACTAAGCCAGAATGAATAATTATGGAGACTTGTCGGCAGCTGTGTATACGTCACTATAAAATTAATCCATCAAGTCGGGGCTACGGGTTGTTCGAAAGAAATACCGTGGCCTTGACACAAAGGGCTAAGAAGGAGCATGGGTGGCACAAAGAAAAAAGTATTAAGGTACATACAGACGTTATACTGAAAGGGACTGCTATGTTAGCATGTAAGAGAAATTATTGTGATTATTAAGTGAATGAGTATAAAAAATGTTTCTTTGGGCAAGTTGTTTGTTATCATGACTACAATCACGTGTTTAAATATCCATCATTAAACCAGTCACCCAATGCTGCGAGTTGTTCGAAAGAGATACAACGGACTCGATACAAAAGGCTAAGAAGGAACATTGGTGGTCATTTTAAGTCAGTAGAAGTTGGACACTCCATCATTGGATTAGAGGTCAAGACCATGTAATTTAGCAATATTAAAAAAAAAAAGGTTCCGTATGGTGTCGGACGTAAAGAATAGCACCATCCCTTATCTTCCCGTGGGTGTCGTAAGAGGCGACTAAGGGACTTACCAGAGAATGGGCAGCAGCTTTCTCTGTGCCTTTGTAACAACCATACTGCGATCGCCAACCCGCCTGCCAAGCGTGGCGATTATGGCAAACCCCCCCCCAAAAATGATAGACGTTGCGTTGGAAGACCTCCCACTAGGTGGACCGATGACCTGGTCAAGGTTGCAGGAACCCGCTGGATGAGAGACGCACGGGACCGGTCAATGTGGCGACGCCTGGGGGAGGCCTATGTCCAGCAGTGGACGTCTTTTGGCTGAAATGATGAATGATGAAAAAAACAAAATAAATTGATCGCGAAAAAAAATAGTAGAATGAAGCTGCTGGCACTTTACGTGTTGTAATTAGTTTGACATCCATTGAAAAAAATACTAAATACTTTACCTGAAAATTTCACCTGAAACTGAAACTCAAACGTCCTTGTTAGCCAGATATTTCGCCACCTAATACCCAAGATCTCAAAATTGGCTTTTAAAGACATCGGCTCCAAAAAAACAGCCTATTTTTAAATAAGGATCACAAGTTCTACTCAAAGTTTGCATAAGCGTAATTATTCTTGACTTTCTTCCTACGCATTTTACCAAAAGGTCGAAAATATTTGGCCATTTTAAAGACCGAATAAAAGTGTCATCTAATATAATCAAAGAGCTTATAAAGACGTTAGCGAGCCACTGAAAGCAATTTTCATAGTAATTACCTGCGGAAGCAATTGGAGTATATTTTCTTAAATTCTTTGTGAAAACGCTGAAAAAAAGTAGGGTAGTTTGAAAAATGTTCGGTGGGCATTATGATTATGTTAGTACGTTTTAATTATGTTAAATTCAAATTCAAATTCAAATTCATTTATTTGCAAAAACACGTGTAGATAATTTACATGGTATGCTCATTATAGGTGTTAAGATAATGTCTTTGGCTCAACATGTTTGACCATTGCTGGTGTACAAATTAGGTCGAAAGACCATAAGATTTACAATTAAAATACAAAGAATAATAATATAAATAAATCAACAATTAAAATCATAATTAGAAATAAAATAAATTGGTAGATAGTCAAGAGATTCATAATAAATGGAATAAATTTAATTTGTATTTTTAGAGCGATTTGTCATTTAAAAATTCATTAATATTATAATAGGCTTTGTCCGTCAGTATTTTCTTTAATGTTTTCTTAAACTGGTCTGTGTTTAGATGTTTTAGGCATTTCGGGATATTATTATAAATTATCGGCGCTCTGCACACAACACTTTTATAAAGTAGCGCTGTCTTAGATGGCTGAACTCGAAGTTAATTTTAGTAATTGTGCTTGATGTGTTTTCAGGCGTGTTTGATATTCAGCTATTTTTTTGCTTAGATACCGATCGTAGCAGATACATACAAAGCTATTTTGTTGTTTTAAGACATATATCCATCCATTTAATTTAAATCTATATAAATAAAAATTAATCTCAATTCTGTAAGTTTAGCTAAAACTCGAAAACGGCTGAACCGATTTGGCTAACTTTAGTCTTGAAATATTCGTGGAAGGTTTAAATGGTGAGAAAGTTGTAGGTAGGTAGACAGGGTAGAAGGTAGGGTAGTAGGTACTTGGGGTAGTAGGTAGGTAAGCAAAAGAGCATTGCAACGCACGCTATAACTAGTAACCTAATAAATATTTATGTTTGTATGATGTGATGGGTTACGTATTGTCTTTATTGAACTGATAGTTTATTGAAATTGTACTTGTCTTGTGTCTCGCCTGTAAATACAACATCCTTTGCGATGAAGTTCCCTCATTCAATTCTCTAGGTATGTTGGGATTAATCTTCTTTCAACTCGTGTTCATATAATAATATTGCTGTGTGCCGGTCTCCTCCATTGCAGGACACTTTCCCATGTATTCCCGCAGGTCTCCCGCATCCAACTCTGCCTACTTCTCTTACCAAATACGACGTCGTTGGTCCATCATCATCTGCCGAGCCTTTTCCCAACTATTTTATTGTCGGCTTCCAGTCCAACCAGATGCAGCTGAATAGGTACCAGTGTTTTACATGGAGCGACTGCCTAGCTGACCTCCACAACACAGTAAGTACTGGGTAATAAGATACTCCTTGGTAAGACTGATTATATTTAAAACACTAGCTTTCGCCAGCGGCTTCGCCCGCGTGAAAATGACGATTTTCCATTCAAACTTTCATCCCCTATTTAACTCCCTTAAGGGTTGAATTTCGAAAAATCCTTCCTTATTCCTTGTCTACAGTATATAGGGAACCTCTGTGCAAAATTTCAGCTATCTAGGTCCAAGGGTTTGGGCTGGGCGTTAATGAGTCAGTCAGTCCTTCTCTTTTTTATATAGAAGATTTTCGTTAACATTAATTGACATGCAAATAAAAACTAATTTTGGTTTCTACAATTAGTTAACCATAGTTCCATTTGCCATTTAGGTCGCCACGTTTAAACAAAGAACTCGTAGGAGGCGTCTAAAATGCTTTCGAAGTAATTAAATTTATCACTACATCTGTTACTTGAATCTTTGCGCTCCGGACAATGGCGGAAAGGAAGCTTTCCTGACGTGGGGATAAGTTATACCTACAGATGGAAATTGTATTATTCTGCTTTTAGTGGCTTTGTGTAAAAGTATTCAGATGTTCTACTCATATTTGCGTTTCTAAATCTGATAATCTTATATATATTTTTTATCCGCTTATAAAGTCAATAATATTATGAAAGGGACCGACGACCGACGTCAGAAACCAAAGTTATATTTTTAGTTTTCTGCAAAAAGTTTTTCTTTCTCATGAGTATATTATCTTTTACTCTAATATCCGAACTTACATGAGTCTTTTACTATAAACATCCGAACTTACAAAGTTATATAACCCTTTTTCCTCGGCAGCAAAAATATGTTACAGGAATAAAATTACGGTAAAATACCTGCGATTAATTAAGTGCTATATTAATTGATACTGAGGGTCGAGAGCTTTTTAACAAACTTTTCGTATAAAGTCACGCCCACACAAATATTTTTCACCAAAGGAATCCTCATGAAAATATTTGCTCCAACAAAATGTGATTAAAATACTTTTCAAAGGAGGTCTCCATTTGCTTCCTAGATAAAAATTCTAGAGATTTTCCACTGTCAAAAGTTAGGGAACTTTGAAGTTGAGCCATTCATCTCTATGACGTTTTAAGTGCTTACTTAAGTGGCTCAGCTAGATGGTGAAGCCTTGTTTAATTTTCGATGGTGTCAGGAAACTAAAATTTTGGATTGTTTTCTGTAGTTTAGTCGTGTATGATCAATTGATCATGCTGACACGATCATGCGTATAAAGCCGTATCCAGAAAGTTTGATTCTCACAGCCAAAGCTTAGTATTATTATTATGAAAATATGTATGTGTGAGTATGGATGTTTGACGCCAGAACGGCTGGACGGATGTGAATGAAAGGTGAAAGGCAGCGTTGTATGGGAGTTTCGTACCGCTAATAAAATGTCGTGTTTTGGGATACTTTTTGTTTTAATTGGTAGTCAATACAATAGGCAAGCCCTTTTAAAATTCATAGATTTTTAGATGTTAGGACCTTAAAGTTATAACCAGTTTTATTTTTGAGGTTGTGTCTTTTTAAACCGTTACAACACTTGTTTAATTTTTTGTCACTAACTTCACGAACGCTGTTATTATATCAATAGAGCGTACCCTAAGAATAAGATCGACTTAGTGGATATCGATATTCTTACAAATAATTAAATAATACTTCATTGCATTATCTTTATTAATCATTATCATTATGTATTATCACTTTTTTACTTATTAAAATAGATGTTTATTTAAAATCTGTCATATAATTGATTTTTAACGTAACCTGTAAAAAAACCAAATAAATAATCGATAAAATCGGCTGCACCACGGAATGCACTAGTAAACGCAAGTGCCAATGTCAACGGCTGTCAAGTCAATTGTCATGTCATTCGCTTTTCGTTTGGTGTGCAAGTGAATGTGTTTTTCCAGATCTCTCGAGATTTTATTATTCTAAGACCTTTGATCGATCGAATACTGGACTCCGAAATGATTGCCTTTTGACTGACCCTCGCTTGAACATTGGACACCGTTTCTAAACTGCCACCCCTGCTGACATTTGCTAGAAAACCGTATTTGTACTTTGCTCATTTGACGACTGGGTTCAACATCATGAGGACCGCAACATTGCATTGTTGCGGTCCTCATGATGTGGAAGGCGAAGATTGGAAGATTATTCTTTCAATTGTTCAAGAATGGGTAGCGCCTCAAACGGTTAGTATCCGATATTTCTATTTAACATAACGTTTTTGTAATCATATGTAATTATTTAATGTAAACAAACTAAGTAGTGTTATCGCTCATGTTCAGTTGTCTGTTTATAGTTGTATTTTAATGATATCATAATGTGCAATAAATTCATATTTGAAGACATCACATCGCTAAACCGGACTGAACCTTCATGGTTAATTACAACCTATTATTCCCTCTCTCAGAGTGGAGGTCTGTGTCCCTGCAGTGGGATTGTAATGAGGGGCATAGGTCTACCCAAATATACCCAGATGTTTATTGCTAAATGCTAATGCTAGTCTTGCTAGACCCTAATAGTCAAATGTTTGTTTCAGGTAAATGAAAATGACTTTATATGCCTGGCTTGCTGGAATCATGCCAATGCTATATCTAGTGATGGAAATATACCAGAACAAAGTGAACAGACACCTATGGGACACCGACGGGTGTGTATTCACTGTGGACATTCTCTTCTGAGAAGAGTTCGTTGTCATACACTTAGGATTAGTACCGTGCAAGAACGCAGAATACACGAAGTTATAAGAGAATTGATCCTACCACGCACGGTCAGTATATTTGCTTTATTGATGCTTTATTAACATTCTTTAGTTTAGCTTTTGGTTTTGAAAGGTCATTAAAAATGTTATTTGGTATGCTAAAACATTGATAATGGTGTGATAATGGTCAAGCTCCGAGCTCCTCAGGATTTCTTTAGATCAGTATTTTTAAAGTGGACACACACAACACATCGCATGTGTAAAAGCACACTTTAATGTAGATAAATTATTTTCAGGTGGGCGCTTCAAGTGTTGTCTGTCACTCGTGTTGGGTATGAGCAAATAGAGCATCCCGGCATTTTCATTCAGGAAAAGGAAAAGAAAATGGCTCATATGTCATAGAAGTGTGTAGGGAGGTGGACGGTGACCTACAGCAAGAGTTATCTACATCGGACTTAACCTGGATGTTAAGAGAAGGATGAAATCCAGGCATATTAGTAGTAGGATGAATCTACAGCTCTCTAAGTGGAAGAGATGCTATAATTCAATATTACTGCACCTGTATCATAGGAAAAAGAACGGTTGGTTGCTGTGCCCATACCATGAGCATAATATGGTATCTTAGTTGGGCACGGCACCAAGGTAATCAATTGCCTCCTGCACAGTTTCTGGATACTGTATTATTATACTATGATAATCCTAATGAAGAAGATGATTAAAAAACCATTTAACATAAATATGTGTTTTATTTACATTTTAATTTATTGGGTATCACCATCTATTAAAAATCCCCCAGCAGATATAATCCTAACAAATATCAGCCAGTAGTTATGTAAGTGGGCCTTGTCTAATAAACATAGTTTTCAGCTGATGTTTTCAGTGATATCAATAATATAAATCTGAAGTCACCCCCGTAAGCACTTTTTAAGGAAAGTAGGTATCTACTTACCTGAAACCTCATAGTGCTATGTTACAGCACAGCGCATGGGGGTTTTAGACTTGCGTAGGAAACAAAGCCTCGAAAATATCATGTTATTTAACTTAATTATCTCAAATAATGTCATTGTCTGATATTATCAATTTGGCCATCACTGGGAGACGTGAAAATTGGGCTCATGGAACCTACCTAGATTCTTTAATGAATGGCCAAAATTCAGCCCTGTAACGCCAGGCCCAAGTTTCTATGGAGTTTGGTTTTCTCCTTTCATCAAAATCCGTTCAGCCGTTTAGGCGTGAAAGAGTAACAGACAGACAGAGTTACTTTCGCATTTATAATTATTAGGAATTATGTAAGCTCTACATGAACGCAGCTTAAACGCAGCCATATTTATATGACATTTGAAGCTGTCACCTGTCTACTGTTTTTGACAACTACTTCCTGCTCACGGCTCTCTGTGTACGTTTTGTGTCGTCTCCAATATTGTCCAATTTAATTAATCTTAATTCATCATATATACTATAAAATGGACGTGTAATATCTGCTTGTATTTTGACAAATAAAAGTCTGGATATATACTATCGAAGAGTTAATTTGGTTGATCACGCCTGACACGCCATTCCATTGCCAAATCACAACACCTGCTTCAACAATAATATTACTTAGTATGGATTACGTGTAGTAATACAAAAATTTTTTTGGTGAAAAAGGATAATAATATGTTCTAGATAGCTGGTGCTATCTTTGTAGTGTTTTTATCAATAAGTTGGCAAATTGACATGAGAATTGTACCTATTCAGTAGGGTGCTTTAGGAAAGACCTGCGTCCAGCAGCGGTCTGCAATAGTTTGATGATGATGATGATAAATGATGAAGTGCTGATGGAGTTTTAAGTGTGGTTAAATAAAACAACTTTGTTTTTGTAGGATCTAACATTTATTTTATTATTCTTAATATTACTTCATCTAAGCAAGGGGCAGGTCGGGTCATACCTTCATGGCGAGCGTAACTAAGGTACCAAATAATACTCATAACGTGTGAGCAGCATCCCACTTCTTAAACCTACAATGCAATTACAACAATAACTTTTGATTGCGTCCCGACCATTCATATTTGATTCTGTAACTATGAAAACGAAATAAGTTCTAGCAGAAGAATGGCGGGACTTTATTTTAGCACGAAGCAACATTGGGTTTATTCCCTCTAAGCCATGTATTCTCTCTCGAGATACCTCTAATGTATATACTCCATGAAACCGAAAATGCTCACCCACATATGAACGAGCCTGGCGAATTTGGTATAGGTACCTATACCACAAGCAAATAATAATAATTTCTCCATGGATAAATAATATTAATCTCGAGCTTGGCCCCAGCAAACTCCACAAACTTCATTCATGGATGACATCTGTAAATATAAATAACATTGATGAAACACAAATTAAACACTGACAGACATAAATTGTGCCCAACATGACCAAGCTACAGAATAGTTCTTGACATAAAAACCCAAACCCATGCCTTGTGGCATTAAGTCCGCCTATGTACCACGTTTGTGCATGAAGTTTAAATAAATAAATAAAATGATTGGTTTTCACCTTACAGAAAATCTTTACCAAAAATATCTATGTTGTGTTAATATGAGAGAGAAGGGCTATGTGACAATGGAAAAACCAGTACCCTTTTGTTGTTAGTAGAGCCATCATGATTGTCCCAGATTTAGCAACATAAAATAATAATTGCCCTTTGCATGACACATTATTATAAGCTAATTACTATAAATATATTTCATATACCTGCTGGTGCTCCATCAAACGAGCAGTGTTGTCGGGATTCCATTCTTGATCTGATGTTGGGTCGGATAGACTCTGACCACATACAGCACACATCAAATCAGAATGATCACCGTCCAAATGATCAGGTAAAATGGGTTGAATATCTTCATTTGGTGAAACAACCCTAGTTCTTCTAGCTCTTAGCCAACACGGCACACAAGCTTCATCCTCAGAATGAAGCTAAAATAAAAAATATATAAATAAAGAAAAGGTTGCATTTAAAAATGCATGGTATTAGTGGGAAATAATTTACATTGTTTTAACACATACATCAAATCAAGACACCTAATTGATACAAGTTATATTAGGTATGTATGTGTTGTTATACCTCTCGTGGTTGGATCCAAGTAGCAACTGTGTTAGCCATTCTTAGTTCGTCTTCATTTGCACCTTCAATCAAAATCCTGCGTTGACTGATTCGTAGTATGGATTGCCCACATACAACACAAACACTTTGATGGCCTGAGCGTCTCCTCGGCATATTATCAGAAAACGGGGATGACTAGCTAGCTGCCAGCATGCACGGCAAACATGGTCAGCAGGTGTTATCTGGAAATAAAGAAGTGATTTTGTGTACGGCTCAACATTGCTTTATATGACTATGACACTATAACAGTCATACTAACAGAGTAATAACTATTATAACAGTGTTAGGCAAACCAAGTTAGGCAAACAAGAAGTGTTAGGCAAGTAAACAATACATGCAAAACGATCACTTATGTGTTTGTACATTATATAGGACAAATTGTAAATATTTAATTAAACAACCACAATGGTGTTTGTTATTTTTTCAAATAATGTTTAGTTTAGTTTTTGTACACACATATTATTTTAGTATGATATCGTGTAGTTTAAATGATAAGGACTACTTTTTAACACGTAAAAGTTATCACTTCGTAACTGACACACTCGTACGCAAAATGTTATGTTTGAAACTACTTACATCTCTAGGATATGTCCACAGCCGAATAGTATTGACGAGATCTTCACTCTCATCCGATAAAGCGTGCCTTCTTATTCGGGACAAGTGAACGTTGCAATTTATGCATTGCAAACTCGTCATTTTAATTAGAAGCACGTACACACACAGCACAATTAATAAAGCGTCCTTTCGCGAAAAAACTATCAACAGATAGAGTACGGAGGAGCAGTAGCTCGACTCAACGTAAAAATGGCCAGATAATTTGCTAAATTGCTCAGATGCAGTTACAAACAACAATCCAAAACAACAGTAAAGAACCGAACAGAGACTCGGAAAGATTTTCCTGTCCTGTCAATAAAATAATTGCCAATACAAAAAAAAAATATTGATGTCGAAAATAATTCCTATCATTAAATAGTTAATTATTAAGATTGTATGCAATAATTATTCATTTTAAGGTATAATGTGTAATTGGTTAATTATATTTACTGTTATTTCTATTTTTAAATAATTATTTATCATTGTGAGCCTCGTGATATTTTACAAATGGCAACTTCTAAAAACATAACTACGTTTAGTTTAAGATTAATTACGTTTAACTACTTAAATCTTTTGATTGATATAATTAATGAATCCGAACTTCTAAAAATACTAATGTTACATGAAAATGAATGGTTTAATTGACTTAATAAGTGGTACAAATTCTATCACTTAACAAAAAAAAAAATAGGTGGTACGAATTCTGCCTTTGGCCTTTGGGACACACATAGTTTATAACCTGGATTAACACAGGGTATTTTTTTCCCGGTAGAACAATCCCGTGGGACAAAACCGAACACTACACGGGTGATACTAGCTTTTGCCAGCGGCTTCACCCGCGTGAAAAAAAAACGAATTTCCATACAAACTTTCATCCCCTATTTAACTCCCTTACGGGTTGAATTTCGAAAAATCCTTCCTTATGCCTTGTCTACAGTATATAGGGAACCTCTGTGCAAAATTTCAGCTTTCTAGGTCCAAGGGTTTGGGCTGGGCGTTGATGAGTCAGTCAGTCAGTCAGGACTTCTCTTTTTATTTATATAGATGATGATACCCTGACTGCCTCGTTGGCTTTGCAGGCGCAAGCGCGACTAGTGAGTATGATGGCCTGGGGTTAGATTCCGGATCGGGCATAGTGCCATTGGGGTTTTCCGTCAGGAATTTTTCAGTAGGAGCCACGAAGTCTGAATGTGTGCCGGGTTAATGGTAATAGGCCAGTTTTGTTAAGTCCCATGTAGGGGTGGGACTTAACAAAACTGGCGAAATGTGGGTGTAGGGTACTGTTAGTAAACCCAAACACTTTCGATTACTCTGCCTAACCCATCAGGGTTTACAGGCGTGATGTTATGTTATGTTATCTGACAGCTTTAGAGTTTGATAGATGGATGGTCTTTGAAGTCTGCATTTTGAAAAAATGTTACTCAACTGGCTATTACATAAAAATTCAAAATACTTCGTAGGTATTCCAACTCCTAAAATAAATAAGGTTCGAATATCTACACAAACTGTCCAATTTCCCTGATACCCTTTACCGAGGCCCGATCACCGTTTCAATGAGGTATTTATTCAAAATACGACCCTCAAAGTCAGGTAACCTTACAATTGAAAATATAAAATTCTAATAAAGACGTCTTTATTACATTTTTATTCTTTTGATTCATAAATAACTAGGTATTACGAAGCGAGGTACTTACGTAACTCACAGAATGCTTCATTATTGTGAAACACGAAAAGTTCAAAGCAAAAAATTCTATTAGTACGAAAGGACAAAGTTGACAAGGGAACTGATCATCGTCACCTGTCTCCTGACGGATAATGTCTGGCAAGCATGTACTAACACCGCCTCTTGGCAAATAGCCGAGTTAATTAAGCCACTAGCCTAAATCCATACATCACTTTAGTAGGCAAGTTTAATTTCTAACAAGTTCTTTGTTCGAAAATCAAGCTTGTAAACTAAGTTCAACGATAAGGCTTTGTTTATAATTGGTGAGCTTTATTCCGCCATATCTGATGGGGTGCGGCGAACTGCTTCATTTATGAATTTAAGAGGGTCACAACAATTTCTTGACAAAGGCAGGGTGTCCTTTCGAGGGCTCACGCACCACCGATCAGCTCAGGGTGGCTCGGGACAACAGTCATTAATACCTTCGAGCAATTTGGGCTCATTTATTCACCACCAAGTAAAATTCTGTCGTGTACGGTAAGATTTACGATGAAGTCATTACGTTTTATGGGCCATAATTGATAGAGATACCATCTCAGGGCTACTGAAATTGCAAAGTGCTGTTTCAAGCACGTTGAACTCAAAGACGCGCATTAGTGTAAAGAAAAATAGCCCGTATTAACATAAACGACTGGCGTCGTGGTTATTAATTACAAAATTTTATAGGCAGGCGACACGCGAAAGTTCTTTTATGTTTAACACAAATATTTCTTTTTGGGGCGTTAATATCGAGCTCGGTGATTTGGTTCCCTAATAACGATCACGTTACGTAATTAAGTCTTTAAAATGGTTGTTTTTTTTTTACATTATGTCCAAAAATATTTTAGTACCCTAGTTAGAGTAAAACATAACATCATCCACGAAGATTTAGTTGGTGGTGTACCTAATATGGTACACCGACATTATGCCAGTTATATATACGTCCCGTGTAAAAGGGAGCGAGCCTATTGCCATGTAGACATCAGAGACTCAATGAATAGTAAAAACGTAAAGCGTAAGCTAAAACAACACTATATAAACTCTATTAGAACCTAACTGATAATAGCGCGTTGATCAAATCTCAGACCACGGCATGCTAAGACAGAACCTAGAGGTCTAATATTGTGTCATCATCATCATCAGCCTATAATGTTCCCACTGCAGGGACTCGGGCCTCCTCTCTAGGAGAGGGATGGGCTATAATCCACCACGCGGGCCCAGTGCGGATTGGCGGATGTCACATGTCTTCGAATGTTTTGGTTCTAAGACATGCCGGTTTCCTCAGATGTTTTCCTTCACCGTTTTGAGAGCAGCCGCGGTGATGAAATAAATTACACAAAGTAATGCGTCTGCGTGGGTTCTAACCCACGACCTACTGTTCGTAAGTCAGGGCCGACACCATCACTGGGCCACCGCTGCTCCTAATAAAATGTAAATGTAAGAAACTTGTGATTTTTAAATAAACAAACAAATAATCAACCAGGCACAAATATAGACTCTAAGCTTCCTTAGTTATTTAACCTCCCCACCTACCCACAATAATCACCATGACCAACCAACTCACTACGCGATCCTCTACAACAGTAGTCTGGTGATCTGATCCAATAATTTCGCTAGCTATACAGATTACTCGATGAAGTACGGGCGACGTCTTGTCAATGTACACGTAATTATATTCTTGATCCTTTCAATTTTCCCTTGATCCTGCAGCTAAGACGGGCAAGTCCGTGTATACACACGGAACTTAAACAAAGTATCAAACGCAGTAATCTCTACTTATTTACATAAAACATTATGGGGAATCACGCGATCATCCCTGAAGTTAGGGGTTTTCACTTTTGGGTGAGGGATTAAGAACTTTAACATGACTTCTATAAGGCACTTTATTTTTAGAAGCTTTCAAGTGTGGGTTGTAGTTTTTCACGAGCATTGTTCCCTTAGAGTGTGGACAGAGTTGCAAAACTTAGCAACGTCATATGATATGAGGTGTAATTTGGATGTGATCTCTTTTAGGTCATAGATGTGCCTAGGTACTTCCCTTTTTTTCGACGTTGCTCCATACTAGATATTTCTACTGTATAGTGGGTGCGTCTAGCAACATTTAAACTCACATACAGAAACCGCCAATTTCCAAACTCTGGGCTACTACTGAGAAACTAGCGGTTTTAGCAAAAGCCCTTTTTGCCCAACCCGGGAATCGAACTCAGGTCGCACTCTCAACCACGAGACGAACGGGGCAGTCTCTCAAAGAGAATTAATATAGAGTTCCAAGTCCATTTCGGTGCATCAGTACGAGACACGAGTACACAACATCTCCGTTTGTGTTAACATGCGTCACTTAGGCACGTGTCGGACTCATTAAACTTGGTCTTGCTAATATATTTATGGTAGCAAGGTAACTTGTTACGCAAAGAGCACTACAGCATTAATGCCTCCTTTGGCTTAAGAGGACCAACTTTATACGTGGAAAGTTCGCGAACTTATGATTAATGATACTAAGTGTGTTTGGTCCACAAGTGATAGTTTGGCGAGTGTTAGATTAAGACTGGTGGTTCGTTGATTTGAGAGTGCATTATGAACAAGATGTTATTGAAGTTGGGGTGTAAAGTTTGTATTATACCTACATCAAGCTTTATTCTAGGCAGAAATATTAGATAGATGTCAGATGTACACTAATGTACAGTCACCTACAAAATTGCATGGATACTTTAGTGTCTATTTTCCTGTTAACGTTTTTTGTCGGTAAATAGTTTACGTTAGGTGACGTCATTTCTCGCTTCACACGATTTTAATTCTGAATTGTCCATGCATTTTTTCAGGTTACTGTATACCAAATGTCGTAGGATTTCATTGTTAAGAGCGTATGGTACCTCAAACGCGAGTTTTATAATGCGTAAAAGTATATGATTCACTGCAGTAATCAACATCAGAAAAATATATGATATTCTTCAGGATATATGCTAGTGCCATAGTGTTGTGAAAACATAATACAACTAACTTTGCTTGATAGAAAAAAATCGCGAAGATACCTCTAAAAATTTCTTTTAACGAGTAAAAACCATACTAAAATACATGTCATCGTTCTGATTTTTTTGCCAAATAATTCTACAAGCAACAAACTAAAGTCATAGTGTTTTACTTTTTTAGTCTAATCAATAGTTTTTTTGTAAATCGCAAAATACCACTAATTTCGCACTATTCGGCCGCAGACCTATTAAACGCTTTGTAGTGCAAGCTGATTAGAACTTTATTCTAACAGTGTTTCAAGCGAAGTTTGAACCACCACAAATAGGGTTGCTAATCTGAGGTAGCATACGCTCTTAATACTGTACTGCAGTACTTGACAAATAAAGTGAAAAGTGCGACAAAAATTGGGATAAATAGTTTGAGAATTAGAATTACATTGCTAATTCGCGATGTAGTCCAGATTAACAGTGCTAGTTTTGTGGTGTGACCATTGGACTGCCAAGTTTTCAGTTCTCGAGTTCAAACCCAAGACACGCACCACTGATTTTCTGGATTCCTGTGAGTATTGTATAGTCATCACTTGCTTAAGAAAAGGAACACAACGTGAAGAAACCAGCACGACTTTTTTTTTTGGATGGTGTGAAATCATCAGGTGTCAGACTTCTACTGACTAAAAACAAGACATGTCCCTTCTTAGCCCTTTGTGTTGAGGCTCGAACAACCCGTTGCGCAGACGGGCAAACCAGCATGCCTTAGAGATACTTCTCGATGGCTTGTAAAGCTAAGTCAGAGAGGCAACTACAGTACTTTCACAAGTTATTATGCCTTGTGATTGTGACTGTAGCTTAGGAGTGCAATGCGACGTTTCGGGAGTTGCTGCGTCGGGCTGCGCGGCGCCGGATGTTACCGGCGGCGAGTGCTGTGGGTGCGGGGGCGTGCGGCGGCGCGTGCCGTGGCGGCGGGTGCGCGGGGCTCCAGGTCGCGGGCAGCGGTTGTGCGTTGCGGCGTGCATTCGTTGTTGCGGTGTGCGTCGCTGCGTGCTTTCGTGCTCGCAGTGTTCGTTGTTGCGGGCATTCGGTGGCGTGTGGTTCGGCGTGGTGGCTTTCGGAATGACGTATTGCACTCGTAGTTTCGTTCATTTTTTTTTCTGACATTCAAAAGTTCCTGTAATGGCTTAATTGAAATAAATGCTTTAAGTTTGAGTTAGAGACACCAATGAGTGGCGTAAAATTTTTTATCTACCCAAATATCATAAACCCTCTCTAATGCGTTCAAAAACCATAGGCAATGACCAGCATTACCAACCAGCAGAAATTAACAGAACTGTAATGAGCTCATAACCTACTGAAAACAGTAGGTTATGAGTTTAAATTTGGAACAGGTGTCAAATTCAAGTGAGTGTGCTATTCTAGTATCTACATTAAAACAGATAGGTACCTATCGATACGAAACCCCAATTCAGTATGATTTTAATTATAAATCGCACGACATTTTGATCTCGAGTGACACAAGAATAGTGACTTTGTTCGTTTGCCTATGATTTAAAAAAAATGACAGATAACCGAAACGCCGCCATTTCGAGCTGTCATTTGTTCGTTAGCTTTTTATTCTCTTTGATTGAGTAGACAAATTTTCTGCTAAGTTCTTTATTTCTGTCGAAAATGAGTGATAGTGACTCAGAAATTAACATGAACACTCCGCCAGATATCGAAAATGCAACTAATAACCTGTTAATTTTTTATTGCATTACACTGGTAACAATGCTGGTCATTTCCCTATGGTTCCCGAGCCCATCCTATGATGGGCAATTAGTGTATGCAACTATACATAATTAGGCATTACAACACTCGTGTGATGCTATTAAGAAACTCGCCTTCGGCTCGTTTCTTAAACCCACACTTGTGTTGTAATGCCCTTCATTATGCACAGTCGCATAAACTACTATGACACTAGGTTAAGTACTAACCACGTGATAAAGAAAGAAAAAGTCGAGACTGGTCAACCAAGGGCAGCTTCCACAACCAAATCAATACACGGAAATGGTCAGCCAAAAACAACTAAACTTTACGTAGCAGTCAAAAAAAAATAAGGGTTTTTATTTCTGCCAATACCGTTAAATCTTTTTTCTATCAAATACTGTTTTCCATAAGTTTGCAGGAAATTGAACTTTCATCAGTACCTAATAAGCCGAAGTATTTGCAAAATTTTAAGGTTGGAGCAAAGTTTCAAGTGTCAATTTTGAGAGCAAAGCTTTCCGCTCCAATATGCTAACTTTAAGAATTTTTGGAAACTTTAAATTGAATCTGTATCGGGGAAGTATCGATAGTGTGGATATGAGGAAACAGAAGTTTAAGAATATTAAAGTTTATTTACGTTTTTGATAGGCGTTTTAACAACTTTCATTGAATGAAAAGAGATTTTATGGTAAATGACCAAGGTTAGATTGAGAAGTCATTTTAAAGCGTTACCTTAAAACGTGGTACGTGACAGATTTGCTGCTTACTTACTATTGAATGAAATTCTCATTGAATATCTCTGAAGATCAGATCATCAGATCTTAACAAAAGTTAAACAGGGACCATAAAGTGATCTTCTTCCAACTAAAAAAACTATCGTCAAAATTGGTTCACAATAAATTGACGAAGACACTACTGAACATAATAAAAAAAACGAATTGATAACCTCCAACTTTTAGAAGTCGGTCAATAAGGCTAAGTACTTACCACTCATACAGCACCATTCCAAAATACCCACAAATTGGCATTTCATATAAATTACGTACACCTAAATGAGTCCATAGCATGTCTGTAAAGGGGTCTGTGAAAATATTTTGATTAGTCCCCGGATTGTAGGTAACAATGAGCTCCAATCAGGAGGCCTCAAAAATTATGGTAATAGCCTTCTTTGACGCGAATCCTTTGTTATACATGACTGTCGAATTATTAGGTCGGCCTTTCAATATATTTTTTGAATTTTAATGTAGGTTTTTTAATTTTGGAACCTGGTGTTAATGAGACGTTTGTGATGTTAATTCTGGCCTTGTGTGCTAATTGTATAATGCAAATAAACTAAGGCAAAAATCGCTAATCGAATTTAAAACGAAGTTTTGTCTTTATATATTAATTTTTTTTTGATTGGCAGAATAGAGCTTCACATGTTATAATCTCGTTTAGCAGTAAATTTATTAAGCGATTTGTGGTGTTATCAAGGCTGAGTGTGTTAGTTCGGAAGTATGTTAGTATTTTTATTAGTCAATAACCAGATAGTGTTGTCAACTTGAAACAACTTGATACAAATTACGTAAAACATCATAGGTATCAAAACACAACGTCATAATAACTATCGACAATTGTTGAACAACTTTGTAGAAATTAAGTTAACTAAATAAAATCTAAAACGAGGGAGCCACTAAAATAAATTAAAACTAGACTGAATGCCTAAAAGCTTAAGTGTTCCATTTAAATTAACGATCTAAGTTTTAAGGATTAAACGAACCGAAACTTACCTTGAAGTAATTTGTTATGTCTTATTTCATTTGACTCCTTAATTATGATGTTTAACTAGTTACTAGCCCGGCTAAAGAGGAAGAATAATAAGAAGGAAAGGTTTCCACCAAAAATGCGCAGTAAACTTCAAAGTTACCTAATTAAAAGTACTTTGGTTTATCTGGCACGTCCTTAAGTCTAGCTAAACAGCATCATTACCTTTACATATTATTTTCTCAGGTACAATATAGTACATTATGGTATAAGTGTGTAACGTTGGTGATTACCTACCGCTGAGGCGCCATTGAGACCCGAGCCGACAGGTGAGGGTCTTAAGGAAGCCGAGGACGGTAATCATCAATACACACGTGTATCATACGACGTTTTTCAACACACTTGTGAAGAAAATAATACTAAAAAGTCATCTAAACTGTTAAAACGAGTTCTGATTTTTTTTCACAATAGCGGGAAAAATTAATCGGTTTTCCTATGCGCGCGCATCTACAGTTCTACCAACTTATCTGTTTGACGTAGCGATGCATTTTTTCTTGACCAGTGGCGCCACCATGAAATTCACACTTAAAATGGCCATACTGTAATATATGGCGATCGACCATAGACTAAATGAATGAGCGCGATAGAGTTTTAGCCACGTATAAAATGAGGAAAAAGTTTTCTTTATTACAGAAAAAATAAAATTTATGTTATTTGAGTGAAAGTTTCATTTACTTAATAAAAACGTACAAGTTGAAATTATCTATTTAAATTCAAATTTGCATGAAATAAACAAGCGCTAAGTACATTATTTTTATTTTTACTATTGAACACGATCTTTTTTGTATCGAAACTTTTTTATGAACGTAGCAACTCAACCAATAAAATTAAAAAAAAAAAAACCTATAACTCACTAGTGAATAATAGTAATGAAAAAGTCACAGTTTGATTATAGGTGTCATTATGTGCCTAATTGCGGTGAAATTATAGCCACTTTATGAGCAAGTGTGTTGAAAAAACATTTTTCAACACACTTGCTCATAAAGTGGCTATAATTTCACCGCAATTAGGCACGTAATGACACCTATAATCAAACTGTGACTTTTCATTGCTATTATTCACTAGTGAGTTATAGGTTTTTTTTTTAATTTTATTGGCTGAGTTGCTATGTTTTAAAAAAAGTTTCGATACAAAAAAGATCGTGTTCAATAGTAAAAATAAATTAATGTACCTAGTGCTTCCCCATTTCATGCAACTTGGAATTTAAATAGATAATTTCAACTTATACGTTTTTAATAAATGAATCTTTCACTCAAATAATATAACTTTTGTTTTCTCTGTAATAAAGAAAAAAAATACCCATTTTGTCCGTGGCTAAAACTCTATTATCCGCGAAAAGTCAAAAATAGTGAAACCATATTCTTTTAGTCTATGGCCGATCGTCATTGTTACAGTAGTGGCGCCACTGGTCAAGAAAAAATGCATCGCTACGTCAAACTTAGTACATTTATTTTAGTTCCGTGTTTTCCCGCCTGCATAGATAACTTGGCAGAACTGTAGATGCGCGCGCATTAATTTTTCCCGCTATTGTGAAAAAAAAAACCGAATTTGTTTTATCTGTTGAAGTTGGTAGAACTGTAGATGCGCGCGCATTAATTTTTCCCGCTATTGTGGAAAAAAAACAGAACTTGTTTCAACTGTTGAAGATGACTTTTTAGTATTATTTTCTTCACAAGTGTGTTGAAAAACGTCGTATGATACACGTGTGTATTGATGATTACCGTCCTCGGCTTTCTTAAGACCCTCACCTGACGGCTCGGGTCTCAATGGCGCCTCTGCGGTAATCACCAACGTTATACACTTGTACCATAATGTACTATACTCCACCCACATTAAGATAAAATAAAGGTTTTACCAAGGGGTATCGTATTACCCGGGGCCGGTACTAACTGGGCTGTGGAGGTCAGACAGGCAGTGGCTCCATGTAAATTATTGATATTCAGCTGCATCCGGTGAGACTGGAAGCCGACCCCAATATAGTATTTATATTATTTGAAGATTTTCCAACCACCAAAAAAAAAAAGTTCGCATAAATTTACTCATTCATATCATTCCTCATACAACCCATCCATCTTTTCTCCATACCAAGATAAACGACCAAAGCATAAATAACAACCCAAAAATTCCAAGCTACTCATTCGAACTATTTCGTATTTACCATACAACTAATGAACTAGGCAGTCAATAAATTTCAAGTGCCGTACCACATATATAACGCTAGTCCACTCAGTCAGACAAGATTGGATAAGTTTATACGACCTTACAAATTGTTTGACGACGGTTCGGGAGTATGATCCTTATTTTGTCAGTAAATGATGTCTTTACACCGGCCTTAACTGTACTGTTATTATTAGATAACTTTTAGTTTTGAGGGCTTCTAATATTGCGTTTGGGATATCGTTTTTGGTGTTTTTGTACGAAATTTCATGAGCTCGTGGCTTAATAAGAACTGCCACTCGGGTCGATCTTTAGGTAAAGCTGTGCTTGCCTAGGTCGGTCTGTGGATGGGTGACCGCCCGACATACCGAGTTTCCTCCGTGCCTCGGAAAGCACGTTAAGCTGTTGGTCCCGGCTTCCATATATAGATCTTTGGCAGTCGTTACAAGTAGTCAATGACCTGAAATTCTGACATCCAGTCTTACCAAAGGGTATCGTATTAGCTAGTATTAACTGGGTTGTGGAGGTCTGATAGGCAGTCGCTCCATGTAAAATACTGGTATTCAGCTGCATCCGGTTAGACTGGAAGCCGACCCCAATATAGTTGGGAAAAGGCTAGGCAGATGATGAAGTACGAAATTTCATGAATAGCAATTAGCGCATTTTCTGATGTTTTGGTCATCATTATCCACAGCCTGAACTCACCTACTGCATGCTGGGTATAGGCCTCTATTTTCTTGTGCCAATCTCCACGATCCTGTGCCAGTATCCAACTACATATATTGTCTGGGCATCTCGCCGTCGAACGACCCACACTTCTTTTACCTGTTCTTGGACGCCATTCGGTAAATCACCATCGGCATGTTTTGGTAAATCAAATCACTGTGCGACCCTCATCCAGGTGTTTCCCGCGACTGACGACATCGTCGGCCCAACGAGCTTTAGGACGGTCCTAATTTCCTTGGCCAACACTCGGTTAAAGCCTTTCTCCATCTGTCATCTCCGTGTATAGCTAGATGTCCTACCCAGGACCTGGTAAGGTCTGGTAAATATTACATGAAAACTTTGTAATTACAATATTAATCTGTTTAACTATTTAAATAGCGACACGTTATTCAACTAAACAATATAATTTAGAACGAAAACAATTAGTGCAGTAATTGGTGACTTTGTGATTCACTGAATAATGTTTATCATCATTTAAATATCATGCGTGTTTGAAAAGGATTTACTTTGCCCAAAAACTACATCATATAATTATCATCTACCTTTTCCTAACTTTAAGTGCATATTTTACATAATTTATTTCGTTAAGTTGAAAGAGAAAATTTTGATTATTTAATAACAGTTAAACAAATGAGATATTTATTTATTTATATATACTTTATTGTACACCACAAAAATACATAACAAAAGAAAACATAATATACACTACAAAACATACAATGGGCGGCCTTATCGCCCATTGTATGTTTCTTATTTGAGATATCTTTATTATTTAGTCTTTTAGGAATCATGTAAGTATAACTAAATTCATTAACACATTTATTATAAAACAACCATTATTTAGGATATTTTTTTGTCGGAAACCTGCAAAATATTTAAAACTCAATTTCCCTAAAATATACAAAATGTTAGTTGTGCCTTTTTACTTCTCTCTGTTTTAAAGGCCATCTGTTCGAAATTGAAAAAGATTTATATAGAATTTTATCAAACATACATAATATTTGTTACATAAGCTTTGTATACAAATTTTCACAGTTCACCGAACGGATTGTACGTCACAAGCGCATAATATTGAAACCAGAGAATAAAACCACAATGTTTAAAATGAAATCTGAAAATACAATTCGGTTTCGTTTTGCTGGTATGCAATTAGGTTATTTTCTAAATTGAGTTGGGCAGTCTACATAAAATAATTAGGTATATTTTTTTAAAACATAACATAAAATCACGGCTGTAATCCCTAAACGGTTAGGCAGACATATACCTATAACAGTAGTACTCGTATACTCACATTTCACCAGTTATATTTAAGTTCCATAAGTCCCATATATTATATTATTATTATAGTTATTATTTATTTAAACTTCATGTACAATAGTGGTACATAGGCGGACTTAATGCCACAAGGCATTCTCTACCAGTCAACCTTAGGGTCACATAAGACAGCACTGTGGTGGAGTACAAAAAAAATATATAATACGGAGTAAACTATTTTGTGTTATATATATTGATATACATAAATAGGTACAAACTAATACATATTATTATAGATACAGATAGAATATAATAAACTAATATAAATTATAATACATACAAAACAGTCTAAGAGATTTGATTATTAGCCATTTAGTCCGATTTTAAGAAGTACTTCCGAACTGCTCTTTTGAAAGCCATTTCATTTTTGGATGAAACTTTCTGGGGATATTTCAATGGGTTCTTGGATGGTTTGAAAACACAATTGGTCCCGGTAGGTGGCGCTGTTGTCCGGGCAGGACGACGGCTGCTGGGTCAGCTAGTATTTTATAAATTCAACTGGATTTTTGGGTTGTAGTCTTAAAACCGGCTGTTTCTTTCTTCCTTCCATATGTCGTGACGGCCTCGTTGGTCTAGTAGTCGCAAGCGCGGCTGCTCAGCATGTGGTCGTGTGCTCGATTTCCAGTAGGGCTATTGCGTATCTTTTTAATGTCAGTGGCTATCATAAGTGGACACTTATGATAGCCACTGACATTAAAAAGATGCCAAACCATGCAGATGAAAAAATGTACCAAACCATAACCAATTAAATAAATTGTAAATTTAGTAAATTGGTTATGGTTTGGTACATTTTTTTCTTAAAAACAAAAACTCACCATTTGACAGTTATTTGATAGACACTTTAGGTTATCCACTGTCATTTAAAGATACGCAATAGCCCTGCAGGTCGGGCATCGTGGTAATAGGGATTTCCATCTAGTTTTTTTTTTGTTGCAGCCACGGGGTCCGTATAACATGGGAATTAAAAACATAACTGACAGAATGTGGATGTACTATTACGTAAACCTCTGCCTTACCCTTCCAGGATTACAGACGTGACGTGTATATCTATAGTAAATCTATAAATCTGCAAATTTAATTTTTTAATCCTTCCTTATTTTGCAATAGATATATTAGCGTTCGGGTCAAATTTAAATTTTATAATCCTTTCCGTGTTTCTTAAAATTGATAATTATGCTGCTAAGTTCAAGGTGATATTATAAAATTTGCATTTTTGCAAAGTGTTCCTTATGGAAACTTGTATTTCTAGTTCAAACTTTTGTAAGTATTTTTATTTATACACAATAGGTGTTTTTTTAATATAAAAGTAGCTATTAGGTACTAAAATTGTTAATAAAAACAGATAAAAACAGATTATAGAATTTTTTGATACAAAAAAAATGTGAATTAAAAAAGTGTCTATATTATTAAAACAAGCCGTGCAGTGCGCGAATTTTAATCATATAATCGTCGTCTAAGTCCAAAAGGGTTATACAGAAGTGTTCGTAGTAGTACCTACACAATCCATACTTTGTGTCTGCGACTGAGAAAATCTGTTATTCTGGTTGGCAAAAAAAACGATCTTACCGACCAACTTCCCATTTTAACCCGAAATCTGAAGATATACAGTATTAATACTGTAGTAGATGCAATTAATAACACCATATTGTTAGTGTCGAGGAGCAAAATCCAGTTGATATATGTAGGTACCTACTACCACAGACATTAGAATACCTAGATAACGCAAGTATCACAATCCACTATGTGACCCACTGTCGTCATGACGTCGCGTTGTCCAGATATAAATATGTACATCAATTACAATATTAAGGCGAGGTTGCAGTACTTTGTTTTTATGTACGCACGACCTCGCCCCCCGCCCTGCCGCGCTAGCGGTATAATGCCTAAATTTTGACTGTTTTTTGCTTCTTGGAGAAAAACTATAAAGAAATTATACAATCTGTTTTCACCATTTACTTCAGACTAAAAAGTTCTATCTACTGATATAACTTTCATATAAATTCATGATGAAATGTCTTAGCAGTACACGTTTGAAATTGTGATTTAGAGTCATGTTTGATAAAAAAAAGTATCGAGCCGATCATTCTAAATCGCGTTTCTATCTTTACGATTTACTAGAGAGTATGTTCAATTTTTATGTAATGATTTTTATTTATTAAAAAACTCGTATTTAGTTCGATTTTTATAGGTTCAAAAATCTTAAAATTACTGCAACCCCGCCTTAATTTCATTATACTAGTTCACTAGTAACTGGTATAAAAGATCCGCGTCTTAAGAAACTTCGTCGATAGAAAGAGCTCGTGGCTTAATAATAACTGCCACTCCGGTCGATCTTTAGGTTTAAGTTGGTCTGTGGATGGGTGACCAGTCGACCACATATTAGTTACCGAGTTTCTTCCTTCCGTGCCTCTGGAAGAACGCGTTAAACTGCCATAATATAAAGATCTTTGGCAGTCGCTACAGGTAGTCAGAGACCTGAAAGTCTGGAACCAGTCTTACCAATGGGTATCGTATTAGGTACTCAGTCTATACTCGATTGTGGAGGTGAGATAGGCAGTCGCACCATGTAAATTACTGGTGCATTCGGTTAGACTGTCAGCCGACCCCAACATAGTAGGGAAAAGGGCTAAGTAGATAATGTCTGCCCGTCGTCGGGGCCGCGGATTATCGAAAGGCATAACGCGGCCTCGGCACAAGGGCGAAGAAGGAACATGTTAATTTGCGTAGGAAAGTACCGTTAATAAACCTAAATATTTAATGGTGTGAATAGATTTTAGGACATAATGAAGAATTTTATTTGAAAGGCAAAAATAATGAATTCTATGAAAACTTAACATTACGTCTGTAACTCCAAAGAGTATGGCAGAGGTGGACTCATTCATTAGTGGTATACTATCACATATCATTAGTCATGTTAAAGTCCCATGTAGTGGATATTACTAAGAAATTCCTGATGGAAAAACTTAATTACTTTTTACCCGACCCGGAAATCAAACCCAAGACCTCTACTCATCTCGCCTCCGTCCACTTGGATCCCATGACGAGGCTCCCATGGGATCCTCGTATAATTTTTTCGCCTTTTCACTTCCATGGGATCCTAAGATTATTTTCTTCGCCTCTTCAATCTCATGGGATGATAAAATCTGAAAAGAAAAATCGTAATAGTATTATTATTAGTACGGTGTGTGTGTGTATTAAATGTGGTGTTGTTCACCCCCCCCCCCCCCTCCGGTTGGTGGTGGTAAAATCCTTTATGGGTGGCATGAGCACCGGGCCGTAGGCTGACGAAGGAGGCCGGCGGAGGCCCGGCACTTCGGGGACAGAAGATATTAGTGTTATTTAATATGCGAGCGAAGCGAGCACGCGTCTTGGAGTATATGCGTCGTTGACAATAATTATCACGTGAACAATATCTTTAGGTATCTCTTTTTGACATTGGGGTGATTCATCCACTTAGCTTCCGAAAGAGTGGGTCTTAAAATGAACATGGACAAAACCAAGGTTATGTTGAATGTTCATGTAACACCCACTCCTATCAAGATCGGAGACTCTACGCTCGAAGTTGTGGACGATTATGTCTACCTGGGACAAACGGACCAGTTGGGTAGATCTAACTTTGAGAAAGAGGTCAATCGTCGAATCCGACTCGGCTGGGCAGCGTTCGGGAAGTTGCGCGGTATCTTCTCGTCCAACTTACCCCAGTGTCTCAAGACGAAAGTCTATGACCAATGTGTGTTGCCAGTGATTACATACGGGACCGAAACGTGGTCGCTCACAATGGCCCTCATCAGAAAGCTCAAAGTCACCCAAAGGGCAATGGAGAGGGCTATGCTCGGAGTTTCCTTGCGTGATCGAATCAGAAATGAGGACATCCGCTTGAGAACCAAGGTTACCGACGTAGCCCGAAGAATCGCCAGACTTAAGTGGCAATGGGCAGGGCACATTGCTCGCAGAACGGATGGCCGATGGGGCCGAAAAGTTCTGGAATGGCGACCGCGAACCGGAAGACGTTGCGCTGGAAGGCCTCCCACTAGGTGGACCGATGACCTGGTCAAGGTTGCAGGAAACCGCTGGATGAGAGACGCACGGGACCGGTCAATGTGGCGACGCCTGGGGGAGGCCTATGTTCAGCAGTGGACGTCTTTTGGCTGAAATGATGATGATGATGATCCACTTAGCGGACGACTAGCAACAATATTGTACTCCATGACGTGCGCTCACTTCGCTCGCATATTTAATAACACTAATATCTTCTGTCCCCGAAGTGCCGGGCCTCCGCCGGCCTCCTTCGTCGCCCATGCCGCCCGTTTTTTCCTCTAAAACGGCCATAGGAACTAAGTTGCCATAGAAATGTACGACAAATATGGTTATATTTTGATCCTATAAATATAGTAAAGAGGCGAAAAAAGGCGGTTATTTGACGATTTTCCACCCACCAAAAAAAAAAAAATCCTTTACTCACTACTACTCTCAGCGGTCGCGCTTGCGACTAACGATGCAGTTTATTTTTATGTTGGACCTGATTTTTGTCCCACTGTGGGTGAATGCATCTTAAACCAGAGTTGAAAATCCTTTTAGCCTATCGCATAAGATGGGGTGCATACATGATACGTCTTATGCGACAACACTTTGTCTAAGTTTGTCTCATTTAGTTTGACCCAGCTGCAGCTGTACTCGACGTGACGTATTTGCATAAAATATGATGTTATAATAATAATAATAAAGCCTTGTTTATTCCTTAATAAAAATATAACACAATTTCACATTAAATACAATTCGATATTTTAAAAATAAATTAACTTTGAGTTTCAATAATAAAACATAACAACGCGAATTTAAAATTTTAAATCGAAATCAAAATAACAATCAACATTTGAATTCAAAATTAAAATAAATCAAAATCAATAATTATCACAATTAAAATTAAAATCTAAATCATAATTAAAATAAAATCAAAATCAAAAAATAACACGTTTAAAATTCAGATCTAAATCAAAATTAAAATAAAATCGAAATCAATACTTTACATAATTAAAATCAAAGATTAAGATTAAAGTTAAAATCACAAACAAACATAATATAAAAATCAATTAATCAGTATCAAAATCAAGAAACAAAATTTAAAAAATATGATGTTGTGAGCAGATAAAGAATTAAATGCATAAATAATAATACAATATAATATTACATCAAGCAAAGTGGTTTAGCGCAACACGTTTTCTCGTTCCCTGCTCCCTTGTCAGACGCCACGGCACTATTTTCTCCTTTCCTTTTTTCTTTTATATCATTCCTCACAGCTCCCATTCTCATTTTCTTTGGTCTTCCTCTCCCTAAAAAAATAAATTCATTGTTTTTAGTTCCATCCCTCCTCGTCACATGTCCATATCAGGACGCCTTCAAGATTCCCTTTCATTAGAACAACAGAGTGAAATGGAAAATTCCAAAATCAGAAAACTTTTCTCAGTTCTCTTTCTCACTGAATAATAAAATGAACCGAACCACGTAAGCTAGCATTAAATTACTCGTAATTAGTACGTTTATTATATAATTTCCTTCTCCACAAGTGACTACAGACTGAATTGTCTCATGCAGGGCTGCAATAAATACGAACACTACCATTGTGTTTCTAATCATACCACGAACTGGTTTAGTTTGTTGGTCCAAGTTGTAGGCAATTGGCGATTTTGTGTAGAAAGGAATACTTTTGAAAATTGTGATTCATGTTTGTATATTGACTTGATTACAAAATATGGGGCACTATGTGTCTTAATATACTTTCGATTGAGTTTACATTTAAACAATAATCAATAACATTTGACGGCATGGTTGGCGCAGTGGCTGAGCAACTGACTGCCGCGCTGCGTATCGCAGACTTGATACCCGGACAGACCAATATATTTTATATGGCCAATTTGTTCCGGATCTGGCTGTTTGTGTGTGTGAGTTTAAGTGTTTGTAAACGGACCATGCAATTTTGTTTAGGTTATCACTATAAAAAAATCTTGGCAAAGGTTACTTGCTTGATGAGTGCCTGTTTCTTAAAACGTTGTCATTCCGCCGTCGTCATTTCGTTATGCCCCCGTGTGAATCACACGAAATACGCTGTCGCCCATCACATACAGCTTACCCCAAGGTAGTCTCGTTAGCAAACCGTCTGCCACTGCCTCGGAAGCCTTTATTAAGTGAGGCAACATTAAACGTGCGACAAGACAGTTTGTTTCTCCGCTCCATAGAGTTGTTTGATGCAAATCGACATGAGATTCCGCCTCGTTCTACTTATTGTTGTGGCTGCGGGCTTCGTGAGTGCAGTAAGTGTGATTTCTGCTTTATTTATCGCTTGTGTGTTTTGAAATTAGAAGGCTTGCAGTGACTGTTTGGGAAATTCGGAAAGTTATTCTTTGTGTTGACTAACTGTTATCTACTTTTGTTAAAGAGTTTTATTTTTGTAACCTTGGTTCTTTTTCTAAAATAAAAGTAGCCTTGTTATTTTCTTTATTACGTCAGCTATCTGCCAGGAAGTAGTAATCCCGTCACAATCGGTTCAGGCATTTAGATAGGATTATTCAGAACAAACAGACAGATAGACAAAAAAACATAAAAAAAAAATGTGATATTGTTTTATGCAGATCATATAATTTCAAATGTGTTGTTAGTTTGATATTACTAATTGACACTTACATTTACTTTTATTGGTTTAGATGAAATTGATCAGCGTTTAAAAGTTTATTCGACTTCCGATAAACAATTTGGGTTACGTCGTATCCTTTAATTAAGAACCGTAATACTTAAATAATAATGAAATATAATATGTAAATTCTCTTTGTTTAAATTTAAAACCTGTTTTCTTTAATAACAATGTTTCGTATCTCACTTTATAAAGACGAACTCTAGAAAAACAATTTGTACAGGCGTGGGTCGGAATTGAATCATAATAATGCAATACTCCACTTTACCTGCTCTTGCTCTGGAACTTGAGAAATACATTCTAACTTCCCTCAGCTCTAATAGAACTTAACAGTTTCCTTTTTGTTGCAAGTTTTTTTTTCTTAAACAGATTAAAATGCAAATTAGGTGTTGCTAGTTAAAGTTTCTGCATTTTTTATCACTACCTGTGAGTAGTTGTTAAGATTATTTTTTCATTTAATTTACAGGAAATCTCATTACTTACAGGGAAAAGTTAAACGAAGCAATGATCACTGTAAGTATTCATATATCATTTTTATTTCATTTCAACTGCCGAAACGTTACTCCTTGGATGTTAATGGGCTGATATTATTCCTGAATCATTGCATTTTTTTATTTATGACACTAAAATCAACGTAGAATCTTATTTGGGAACCATTTTTAGGGTTCCGTACCTCAAAAGGAAAAAAACGGAACCCTTATAGGATCACTCGTGTTTGTGTATCTGTCTGTAGATAAGACGGCGACCGAATGGTCGGACCATTCCCCCCCCCCGCCTTATCTCCGAAATAACTGAGCCTTAAATTTTGAATAAAATACAGAAATTAGTTCAACACATAGATTACAGAAAAACCATGGAAATTTTCTCAAATCTACTACAATGGTACGAAACCCTTCATGTGCAAGTCCGACTTGCACTTGGCCATTTTTTTTAAATGTTCGGAGTAAGCTGTTTATTTATAGTCTTTTATTATTATACCTGTCAGAAGAATCTTATTACGCCAGCAAAAATGGATATTGAGCATAAAAATCTCTAAATCAAACATTACATATTGCTTGAGAAGATAACCAATTGCGATCCAACTGATTCCGCATTCCTTTGCTCCCAAATCACTCTCTAATATTCGCTCAAAAATTTATTTCGCTATAGTCAATAAATTTTCCATTTATGAATAAACTTGCGTATAAAATAACTTGTTTGGGGTTCATGTTGACTTTTCCGAAGAGAGATGGAAGGAGTTTGGACTGTATGTTACATTAATAATGTATCAAATCAAATAAACTATTGCCTGCTGTTGGAGCTGCTGAAAGTTTTGAGTTCCAGCGATTGATATGAGCTGTTGTTGAAGGTACTTTGTAGGGTTGTTTAGTGGCTGTATTATAACTGTTGTAAGTAGTTGGTGTGGTTCTTGATTTGGGGTACGAAGTGAGTTGTAATTTACTTGATTTTGAGATCAATGTTGTATGATTTTAGAGTTTGTGGCACAATGATGACAATTTATTTTGATAAAGTAGCGAATGCTTTATCGTGTTGTTTGTGACTGAATCGTTGGTGTAGTGGACGCGATCGCAACTGCTGAGGATGAGGTCCTGGGGTCAATTGTTATTGGGTCATGGCCATCATTGATTTCTCAGTCCCAGTCACGGAGACTGGATTTGTGTCCACAATGTCAGTATAATTTGGACTTAAACAGAATTGGCGAAATGTGGGGGTACTATTAGGTATACCTTTGCCTAACCCTTTTGTGGATTACAGGTGTTATGTTATGTTACGTTACGGTCTCAATATTCATAATTATCATAGTTAAAAATAATATTGTAAGATTTTTACCAGAAACATTCAGCAAAGAAGGTTGAAGGTTTTCCATGGTACACGAACTCTATCTAATAGCATTGAGTTTTGAACGAGGGCCTTCAATTAAGCACCAATTAGCTCAACAAGAATTTAATTAAAGAAATCTGAAATTATATCTAACTAAATAACTTCGAATGAACAGACCATTTACGGAAAGCTGGTCTGTTATCAAGGAAATATGTTGTTCTAACAAAGTATGCGTGTGGGTTAGACCAACTCGCCTTGAGAGCTGCATTGATGCTTGTCTAGGCATTTTAAATGCTTTTTTCTTATCTAGATTAACTACTTACCTTTGTTATGACTAGTGCGTATATGCGTTGTGATAAATGATGTTTATTTTGTAAATAGGTTTTTTTCAAACACTTTTACATGTCACTTTGCAAATTAGTGTCTGAGATGATCTTCTGAAGAAAACACCACACAGATTTGTGTGGACCCGTCCAGTCAGTGCAAGCATTTGTCAGTTATCGTGGAGCTCGACTTTTAACACTCAAGGAGCTCAACGTCACGACGAACAATATCAAAGAAAGGACATTTGAGTGGGTCGTTTAGTACTCGATACTGCCAGACAATCGTTAAAACTAAAGAAAACATGGTCCTCACATTCACGATAATAGATTTTTTTTTTTATAAAATGCCATTTTTGTGTTACTTAGAATGACGAATTGAGGACTTATGTGATACGATCAAGTTCGGTTGGATGAAGATGTAATGACAAAACAGTGAACAGTGTTTAGATGGTTTGTACACTTTGAGAGGATGAGTGAATGGGCAATAAAAAGTTTGCAGGTGTGAGTGGCAATGCCAGGAGAGAGGCGGGGGGCTAGGAGAACATACCGAGCCTTTTCAGGAAGAACATCGTAAGCGTCGAAATTCCCAAAAACCGGTTTTAATTATTAACCGCCAGATCAACTGATTTTGAATCTTTTTTCACTTACTTGAGTTCACACATTTGAAATAATAGGGAGGTACCTATATAACACCAAGTAAAAATTTCAAATTGATGCTGTAAATATTTTGAGAAATATAAAAAAAAACTTCTCCTGTACAATTACGCAAAATGGCGGTTACGATCTTCTTCCTGAAAAGGCTCGATACACTTATTGGTAATGTTCTTTAGAAAAGTCAGGCGCGTAGTACTCGCAACCGGAGTACGTATATGACCAGATGTATGAAAGTGAACCGTGACTCACTCGCAGTGAGTGGTGTTCATGGAAAAAGCCGTGAAATTGTGTATGAACGTACTAGTGACTAATTAACTAATTAACCTTCCAGCGTCCTTTGTCGTACTAACACTTTTATAATTATGGTGGTAACTGTGGTATTTTCTAATGTCTTTGTTATTATTTTAAATGGGTAAATACTTGTTCGTAGTAAAGGTGACGTTGAAATAAATAATATGGCCATAAATATTTCAGTAAGATTTTGGTGACCTATTATTCTAAAAACCAATTATCATGGTATAATGTTTATCATATTCATCATGTTAGTGTAGCTATATCCACCCGATGGCCCACTTCCTCGTGAACCAACTCAATTATTTGTTCTAGCATCTTCCAGGTTTTACTTTCAGTATTATGGGGACATGTAACATAATTTATCCTGTAGGTACAACCAATCGTTTTTTCTTTTGTTTTTTTTTTTTGAGTGGTGGAAAATCATCAAATTACTCCAAACAACCCGCAGCTGGTACAACCAATCCTGAACCAAGGCAATCAAAGGTCTCATCGGGGCTGCGGGTTGTTCGAAAGAGATACAAGGGCCAAGAAAGAACATGGGTGGTTTTTAGTCAGTAGAAGTCTGACCCTTCCTTCCGCTCTGCCCAGAGCGGGCGGAGTTATTTGATGATTTCCCACCCCAGCCCAAAAAAACAAAAGGCAACCAAAGGTTTATCTGGTAGTTATTAGGGATCAGACGCCATTGTATATTGCCATGATATTGAGGGTCAAAGTTTCCTCTTTTTCATTTTTTTTTGTATACTTGTTTATAGTGTTATAACTTTACTTTAAATACTTCTACGACCCCCGTACTATCCAATGCATTCATGCACAATGCTTTCAAGTGCGTAACACGCAGTTCTACCATGAAACGTGATATTTCACCCAAAAAAAAAACAAAGTTTTTTCGTTTGGTGTACAGAATGCTTGGTCGTCAGCTTTACACATTGCATGTTAATTTTATAGAGTAGGTACAAAATAGCGTAAATGTTAGCATTTATTTTTTTATTTCTAGTGATAGGCTCAACCAATCTCGGTGCTTCAGCCACATTTGGAGAACAAGGCGTGGCTGACTGTTTAGCTGCAGGGAATCCGTCTTGGAAGTGCTATACGGAACAGACTGGCTTCAACCCTCAGTGGCGATAACGAAGAATATATTAGTTTAAGTGTTAGAGTTTTTATGATTAAATGATGCATTGTTACTTTTGTGTTTTATTGCCATTATAATGCCCAGTGATCAATGCTGAGGTCATGGACCAACATCCCGGTTCAAGCCAATTCATAGCTCCACGAGCAAAGCCGCGATCAAAAACAAATATGCGAAATTATCATTTTCAAAAACAAATTAAATAATAATTAATTAATTAACATTGAAAACGGGATTGATTATCATGGTTACTGTTAATTTCGAGTTCACGATATTTCGGCGCTTTTGCAAGTTGCACCATGATTACGCATAAAGTAAAGTCATTGCGTGTTGGTGTTAAATGGATACAAATAAGATCGGGAACTCGAAATAAACATTCATCATCATCATCAGCCATAAGACGTCCACTGCTTGACAAAGGCCTCCTCCATAGAACGGCAGCCTGCCGTTTGCATCTACTGGTTGCCCACGATTCTCACGATGTCGTCGGCCCACCTGGTGGGAGGCCTACCAACGCTGCGTCTTCCGGTTCGTGGTCGCCACTCGAGAACCTTCCTTCCCCATCGGTTTTCGGTTCTTTGAGCGATGTGGCCTGCCCATTGCCACTTCAACTTGCATATTCTGAGAGCTATGTCCGTGACCCTGGTTCTTCGGCGGGTTTCCTCATTTCGGATCTTATCGTATTGTATAAATAAACAGTAAATAATGATGTTAAATATACCGTTTTCAGACCATAATATATATTAGATATGCAAAAACTATCCTAACCCACAGCATTATCAAATCTCCACCACATCCCACCATAAACCGAACCATTAGTTTCATTATAATTTCAACTTTCAGACTGCACGTACCAGGCTACCAGCACAGACGGGTAACTTTAATTCTACGTCTAGTTTCATAAATCCTCTCACTTCCATGTATCCGGTCCGTTTATTATCCGAGCCGTACCAATTTAGATGGTCCCACTGAATTTCAGATATTATACAAGTGCTACGTGACTTTAGAATGGCGAAGATTCGCTAGCTATCGTCGAATCAGATGTGGTTAGTCGTATGTCGCAGTAATTTTAACGTATTCAGCATTGCTTCTTGTATATTCTGTACTGTTTGTTAGTGGTGTATTGTTATTTGCTTGTACTTGTGTTGAGTTTATGCTGCGTGCATTTTAATGATCATCATCATCATTATCAGCCTATAATGTTCCCACTGCAGGGACTCAGGCCATCTCTCTAGGAGAGGGATGGGCTATAATCCATCACGCGGGCTCAGTGCGGGTTGGTAGATGTTTATTTATTAATTTAAAATAAATGATGATGATAAATGAAGATGTCACATGTCTTATAATTTTTTGGTTCTAAGACATGCCGGTTTCCTCACGATGTTTTCCTTCACCACTGGGCCACCAATGCTCTCATATTAATGATACGTTTCAGTAACTGCAGTCTACCTAGAAGTCGACCGAATTCTTGATAGACGGCACGGTTGGCGCAGTGACTGAGCGATTGTCTTTTGCGAGTCGCGGGGTTCGATCTCCACACGGATGACGACGATCTCTACAGATAGTTGTTCCAGGTCTGGCTGTTTGTGTATGCGAATTTAAATGTTTGCAAACACACCAATGATATAATAATGAGAAGTTTCGGGGATGGGGAAATGTTAAAAAAATACAGTATGTGTGACCACGAGTATCAGTAAGGTACTGATTATCGACAATTCAGTAGCATTACCATACCGTTAGATTTAAATCCGGCTCGAAGGACCATTTGTTAGGGACTAACTAACTAAGGACTTAATTTAAACGCAGTGGACTGTAATTTACGATATATAATCCAATAAATAGGTTGTCAATGAAATTGTTGGTAAACTAAAGAAATGTGCGCGCGCTACCGATCTCTGTTGACGACGACCAAACAGGGGTCGTATTACCCAGTGACTGAGTTGTGGAGGTCAGATAGGCTCCTTGTTTAAAACACTGGTGTTCAACCTTAGGCAGGACCCCGAGTCCCGACCCCAACTTATCCTAAGCAGAATATTATGGTCACCAAATATGGATCATGGTGGTTACAAGCACATTGGCATTGGCATTACATGAGCTGTTTAGTATTATAGAAGAACCTATACCTACTGTATAAATCTCTTGAGGTGCTCATGATTTCATATTTCAATGAAAACAATTCCTGAAACCACTACAGTCATTTACAGAACAAAAACATTTTAAACACCATTTCTTAAATAGCATTGTAACGTTATCTAAAAGACTTTCCCGCAGCATCTCTGTTTTCTTGATGGTATCTGACGCTTTTAAATATTCAGTTGCAATTTTGAGCTGCCAAAAACCCCCATTCATAGAGCCACTTGCTTTGATATAAGTAGGTAAGGGACCCCCGCGAGACGTCGAGATATCTGCCCAAAACGAGGGCCGCGAATCACTTGAAGTGGGTTTATTAAAAGGTGTGAAAGGTCCTGATAGGGTTTTGTTTTTATTTTGCATTGCATTGTATGTTTTAGTTATTCCGTGGCTAGATAATAACAGGCGTTCGGGGTCACCCATCCACAGACAAACCAAGGCAAGCGCGGCTGAACCTGAAGATTGAAACGAGCGGCTATTATAATCTAGCCACGAGTTGATAAAAACTCACTTCTCTATTTGGCATAATATTTTATACCGTATTCTCTTAAAAGCATAACAATTTTATAGGAAACTCGGCGACGAATGATAAAACTAGTAAGACGAGAGTACGTGCAATGGAAACTTTATTCTGATTAACAATTTTTTATTTGGCTCAAAAATGAAACGGTGAGTGCGCAGTAAAAGAAACGGTTATGGCCACAGGGAAATGTTAATTTACTTTTCAAAGGATTCATGAGATATCTTAGCGGTTTTTTGATAAAATGTCGGAGAACAATCAACAAAACCGTAATTATACCTGAGTGTATAATGCTCTTATAGTCCTTGATGGGGTACCAAGTTGAGTTGGTTAGTTCGACCATCCTTTGTCAGACCTGTTTTAGGTCATCCTGATATGATAAATCGTCCGCTACTACTGCCAAGGAATTAATGCACTGTTAACGGTTTTTTTTAAGGTTGAATAAAACGCTAAATGAAAATATACTTTAGTAATGTTAAATGAATAAGTAATGATTTTATATCAAGATTTCATAACTATATATTATGCAAATAAAAAAGGATCGGTCCCAGAACTCAGGTTCAACAATCAACGCCACCACAGGACCTACAAGACAGTCTTCAAGAGATTAAACTTCAAAAGTATGAAGGAGTGAGAGTCAAGTTATATTAGTGAGATAATATTCTAGTATTTAATGATGTAGGCGAGAAACTTATGAGCAAAGTTTCTTTACGCGTAACTTGCAAGAAATGTTACAGAAATTAAAAGCTGAGCACAGGTGTTAAGCAAACATGTTCAGCTAAGTAATGTAGGTCATGATTTACTTGTATGTTGTGGCCAATTTAACTTGAATGCAGAGTTAAAAGTTTTCCATGGCATAACATCGAATTTCTTTCTATATTGAATTGCATGAATAATAACTTGAAGGCGCGGTTGGTGCAGTGGCTGAGCGATTAGACTGCTCCGCTGCGTGTCGCGGGTTCGATCCCCGCACGTAACAAATATTTTTGTATAGGTGAGTTTAAATGTTTGTGAACGCACCCACGATACCGGAGAAATTCCTAGTGTGGGGCAAAGACTTTTTTTTCTTTAGCCTACACTGTCCCACTGCTGGGAAAAGGCCTACCCCATGGCTTTCCAAGATTTTTAACGATGTGCTTTCTCCGTCCAATCCATTGAGAATGAGTCCAGATGGGTGATCACTCATTACAGATACCGGCACGGTTCTTGAGCGCTCGGCGGAAGAGTGGGGATCGCTGTGCGCATCGTACACTTTATGACAAATAAAACGCACAGCCGTTTATTATTTATTGGTCGTGAGGTAAGTACAGCAGGAGTAAAGAACAAATCCCGAGTGACGGCTACGACGCGATGCGCTACGGGCCAATCACTGCACTTTCCCCGCCCCGCGTCTCACTTCATACCACCAAAGGGACCCAATAAATCACTTTTGCGTCAGCGCTCAAGAATCGTGCCGATGATAATACATAACAAATTTCCTCCGTGCGGCGAAGAGCACGTTAAGCCATTGGTGCCACCTGTCATTTGTAGATAATTGACAGTCTTAACAGGTAGTCAGTGGCTCAAAAGTATGACAACCAGTCTTATAATGAGGTGTTATATTACCCAGAACTGAGTTGTAGAGATCAGATAGGCATGCAGTCACTCCAAGAAAAATACTAGTATTCAGCAGCTTCTAGGAGGTATACCCAACATGAAAGAAAGAAAGAAAAATGATTTATTGGTTTCCCACAGGACAAAAACAAATTGACAAAAAATTAAAGGCAAACAAAGTAAACATAGTAACACTTAAAATAAACCAATAAACCCAACATACAACATCTGTCTCGTAGGAGGATCCTCCTTTTTTATTGGTGATGAAGAACGTTACACCCTATTCTTCATTACCGCTATATTTTTTATCCCACCCGTGTGATAGTTTCAGACCTCGATTCGAGCAAAGCCTCAGGCAAAAGCTAGCCCATTGTGTGCTCAATAAATGGCCGAAATCTCGTGCTACATGCATAAATAAACCACCCATATAAGCACAATGTGGCCCAGTTATACGTATAGTTAGTCAAGTTATGTGTTCCAGTACTAAGTTAAGTCAGAACAAAGTTGGGCGTGTTCTAAGTAATTTTATGAGACAAGGATTATAGAGTCGGCGAATATGGCACACAATTTTGTAGTGCTTAGCTCCACTAAAATATCTTCACTAGGTACTTATTAAGACGTCAAAATGGAGATCGTGGCTTAATATTAACAGTCGATACTTTCAGCTGCACTTACCTAGGCTGGTCCGTGGATGGGTTACCAATTGGTCATCCATTTCATACCGAGTTTCTTCTGTGCGTCGGAAAGCACGTTAAGCCGTTGGCGGCCTTTTGTAGATTGTTTGATTGACAGGCCGTAGTCAGTGACCCGAGTCTGACAACCAGTCTTAGGGGTATCGTATTCCCCAGTACGATACCCCTTGGTTGTGAGATCAGATAGGAAGTCTCTACATGTAAAATACTGGTATTAAACTGAATCCTCACAGCCCGCGAAATTAGATCTGAACTATTTATTACACGACTGCCCAAAAAAACGGTGTTATATTTTTATAGCTAAATTAATTGGACACTGACATCAACTTTAATTTCGTTGTAATAAAAGCGATTTCGTAGTGCAGCAGGTGTGCCCAATATTGTGCTGGCTGCTCCAATTACAAGGACAAATTATCCGCTATTTATTTAATTGTAATCCTTATGTCCACTCACACACAAACTATATCCCTCTTTATCATTTATTTCTTACATCTCTGTAACATGCCTGTGGTCGTGCAGAATTTCATAGTCTTTGATGCGTTAGTCTGATCAACTGTATCCAACTATTACTTCTGCTCAAACTATCTCGAATGTGAGATGCCGGATAGCTAATAAAGTGGTATTAATAATGCAATCAATTTGCTGCTTACGACCGTTATCTTAGATTGGATTAATGGCACTGTTTTCTCTTCGCGTTTTCCGTAGGTGAGACTTTGGATAAACATTGTGTGTGAATCGAAAAATTGTATGCGGTATTGGAAGAGGTCCATTGAAATTGCTTATTTAAAATAATTGAATTACAAAAATATTAAGAATATGAGGGCCTTAAAAACAGTATTATGAACTAGCAAAAACCTCTATCTCAGGTAACTACCAGATGTAGCTGAATACAAGTATTTTACATGTAGCGACTGCCTCTCTGATCTGCACAAAACAGTTAGTACTGGGTAAGCTTAAACCTAAATTTTATGTCTATGTTTCTACATTACGACTTATTTTTATTATTCGACTATCAACAATCATTACAGATTAATTTCTTAAAACTAATTCAATAGAAGTGTACTATCTTGTGTGTTTTGTATTTGTAGGTACTGTTTTGTGGCAAATCATTACGAACTCTTTTACTGCGACTAAACAGGGAATCAAGACCAAATGAAAAAGAAGTAGAACAAACTTTTGAAGATCTTGTTCAGAAAATCGTAGTACCTAATTATTTCTATACAAATCATGAGACTCAGCCAAGTTTACCTAGCGGTCGCGGTGCACTGAAGAACTTTGGAGCTACAACTATACCATAACTATTAAGGTAAAGATTGGTCTGCTGGTAAATTAGTTGACCGTCAGAGTTTAGGACCGCTTGCGAATTTCACAATGAACTATGGACCACTAACTATGAACATCGGGTAGCCTCCCGATAAGATCAATTTGCCGGAGAGCCAGCGGTCTTTACAATCGACGGAGTTGAGCTAAATTTACGACGAACTTCGATGCTATCCGAAGCTAATTTACTGGTCTTACTTATCGACTCGTTTCGCTTTACCTGTTGAAAGTATGATTTTAGATAGTTTAAGGACGATAAGGGAAGGTACTTCGAAGATGATTGACGGTTCTTCGTGTTCAGCTTTTTGTTTATGAGCGTGTCTTCAGGAAAAATGAGCATATAGATCGGCATAATATAGCATATTATGCCGATAACAACTGAATAAATCGACTACAAGTCATAAATATAGTGATCCTGATCGTCTTCGGTCATCGCGGATTTTTTTTTCCCGAGATTAGCCATCGGCATTGACAGGTGCACTCTTTGTTGCTTTACTTTCATAGTTCGATGGAACGATAATCCGACATGACCTGTGTGAGATCAGGCGCAGGATAGGAACGTTAATGAACGCAGTAGGCTTAACGTACTTTCCAAGTCAAAGTGACCTGGTATCATACCGCCAACTTTCGAACTCCGGGTTACTATTGAGAAATTTCTGTAATGGATAACCCAATGTCACTTCATCTGAACTCAGGATCTTATGCAGTGCGACTATGAGACCAACGGCTATAGATACCGTAGCAACAGTTTGTTTAAACTACTCACACAAAGGGTTGCAGAGATCCCGATTGTCGCCATGTTCATGCATAGTTTAAGTGACCGTTTAGTGTAAGGCCACAGTCCACTTCAGGTCTCAGAGGGATCGATTGTCATATTATTCGAATATCTACAATGGGACATCAGGGGTCCTGAAGTTTGAACATCTGGTATGACAATAGGGTAACGATAGCAACATTGTCTTTCATTAGTCGATTGTGCCTCTAGGTACTAAAATACGTAATTACTACTGCTAAAACATAAACAACTCAAACTTATCATTACTGACAAAAACATAAAATAAGCTAGTATTATAAATGCGAAAGTTTGTGAGTGTGCATGTTTGTTACTTCTTCACGCAAAAACTATTGAACGGATTTGGATAAAATCTGGTACACAGATAGTTTATAACCTGGATTATTAGGATACTTTTTATCCCGATTTTATCTTCCCGTGGGATCATTTTCGAGTTGTAGCGGGTGAAGCCGCTGGCAACAGCTAGTAATATTATAAACGCGAAAGTTTGTAAGTATGTGTGGATGTTTGTTACTCTGTCACGCAAAAAACTATTGAACGGATTTGGTACACAGATAATTTATAGCCTGGATTAACACATAGGATATTTTTTATCCCGATTTTATCTTCCCGTGGGATAATTTTCGAGTTGTAGCGGGCGAAGCAGCTGGCAACACCTAGTGTAAATACTGACTTATCAACGTCTAGCCTAAACCCTTGAATCTAGAATTTTGAAATTTTGCATAAAATATAGACAAGGAAGAAGGAAGGATTTTATTTAAATTATACCCCTAAGTGCAAAAGCGATGAATTTTTTAAAACTTTTTTTATGTATATTCACCGATTACTCGAAGACGCCTGAACCGATGTAGAATATTCTTTTGTTGGAAAGGAGATATCCCAAGTGTGATACCATGATTAGGAAATCAGGATCTGATGAGCATCCCAGACAAATAGACGGCAACCCTCTAATTTTATAGGCACGTATTACGTGTTTCGTGCTTTTTCTAAAGCTTTTCAAGTATTCGCATCTAGCAGTCATCACTTCATGTTGATGTGCTGATCATGGAAGGTATAACTCCTTAACGGTTAAGAGTTGGAGGATATTTTTTATCCGCGACGGAACGGAGACGGTATATGCGTTTGGGGTGAGAGGTTGTTTGTTTGTTTGTGTGTTTGTGCAAATACATGTTGCCATTTTTCTCCAAAACTACTTATCCGATTTTGATGCAGTTTTCAATTATGGGTTCGGGTTTGATTGGTGCATGTTCTTAGATAGATTTTACGGTGACAACTCACCAGGGGGCGCTGCAGCAAACATTTTTTGTGCAAATCAAAGTTGCCATTTTTCTCCAAAACTACAAGTCCGAATTTGATTCAATTTTCAGTTATGGGTTAGGGTTTGATTGGTGCATGTTTTTAGATAGGTGTTACGGTGACAACTCACCAGGGGGCGCTGCAGCAAACATTTTTTGTGCAAATTAAAGTTGCCATTTTTCTCCAAAACTTCAAGTCCGATTTTGATTCAGTTTTCAGTTATGGGTTAAGGTTTTGCATGTTCTTAGATAAAAAAATAAAAATAAAAGTAAAAAGTTTAAAATAAAAAGCAAAATTTAAAATTTTGAAAAAACCCACGACTATTATCCTTTTTCAATTGATTTTTAATTTTTTTTTGGTTTTTTCAAAATTTTTGTAATAAAATATTATGGGGAATATAATATGGTTGTATTCTTTCAGGTTATCTAGGTGAGCTGATTGCGGAAGGTACTACTCCTCATCGGTTAGGAGTTAACTGTATCGAGAGGGTAGAGTTGTTCCTATTAGTACGGTCAGCATCAGAAGTAGCTGAACATTTCGGAATTTTATTTCTTTTATGTATAGGACTCTAGCTATTATTTTTAATGTTTCAGAAGATTATTAGTTAAAATAGTCCTTACACTCCAATAACATGTAGTAACGAGTAATATCTAACAAGTATTTATTAAAAAAACAGCTTCGAAACTTTGAGTAATGTTAATATACTTCTGATGCTGACCGTACCTACATCCACATTTCGCTAGTTATGATTAATTACCATGTAATAAGGAACGAGCCTATTGTCATCAACCTGACAAAAGTTTGGCTCTACAAAGAAGTTCCTGATGGAATTTTCAAAAAATCTTTGCTCAACCCGGGAATCGAACCCAGCGTTCATTCCCATTAGTTCGATTCATTAGTTCGATCGTCGAACTAGTGAGATTTTTTTTTCTCATCTGTTCGACCGTCGAACTAGTGAGAACTTTTTTTCTCATTTGTTCGACCGTCGAATTAATTAGATTTAATTCGTAATAGATAACACTCATACATGCAACGCATGTACTCCATGAAGCGCGCTCGCTTCGCTCGCATATTAAATAACACTAATATCTTCTGTCCCCGAAGTGCCGGGCCTCCGCCGGCCTCCTTCGTCGGCCTACGGCCCGGTGCCCATGCCGCCCATAAAGGATACTGTCGCGAAACGGTGATTCATCCACTTATCGGACGAATAGCCTATAATTTTGCGTTTTTTATTTTATTACGAAATTAGTAAAACATTTAAATGTAGTAGAACTATTTTTAAATCTCACTAGTTCGACGATCGAACTAATGAATCGAACTAATGGGAATGAGCCGAACCCAGCACCTCATGCACAACAGTCGCGCTTGCGACCACTAGACCAACGAGGCAGCAATACTTGAATACTACTGCTAAAACATTTAATTTATTACGTACTGTTGTCATTAATTTTGAATTTGTTGGTAAATACCAAGTTTCACTATTTTCTTAGGCCGTATACAGAAAGAAAGCTGGTAGCCGGCGCTGATCTACCAGCGCTTATAGGAACCGGTACATGCAGGTAACCGTCGCTTGTTCATATAAATACAAGCTTTCTTTTTCTATACGTCCTTAAACCAGAACCAAGCTGCCCTGAACTTTGTGCTTATCCTTTAAGACGATGACAAGAGCCAAATAGGCTTGTCTCGAACAACTTTTTAGCCAAATCTATACAGTTTAACACGGCGGAAAAAATATATGTTAATCTTGAACATATTTCTGAAAATTTCGTTGTTTTCAAAACACGTTTCTGAAAAGTTTTCTCGATACAAAAAAATGGTAAACAATACCTCTTAAAATGATCTTCCAACAAAAATATCTGAATTAATTATCAACGTACGTTCGTAAAATTTATAACAATAACGTATCATATTTAAATACAAAATTTGGTTGTTTTTAATTTTTGATTATTTAATAAATTATTTTGATGTAATTAATTATTATATGGTTTGTAAGAAGTTCGAGCGTTGCGTCATCGCGCTCTCTTTCTTACCTAAGCAATCCGACAGTGAGCGCTTAGGCGCGGTGCTAGACGGACGTATGTCACTTTGCGCCCCACTGACAGCTATCCGTTCATCTATAAATTACTAGCTGACCCGGCAAACGTTGTTTTGCAAAAAAAAAAAAATAGGGGGATGAAAAATAGATGTTGGCCGATTCTCATAGATACCGGATAAGCACAAAAAATTTCATCAAAATCGGTCAAGCCGTTTCGGAGGAGTATGGCAACGAAAACTGTGACACGAGAATTTTATATATTAGATTATTGACCGCGTCACAATGTTAGTCCAGGATCCACGGTACATTTTTTCACTTGATTACTATCAAGCTAATTTTCCGTGAGCAGCTGCATTTTGATGAGACGCCAACATTACCCTATACGAAAACTCTCGATTGTGGTAGGTAATAGGGGCAGCAGGGATAAAATATATATTGATTATATATTATTATAATTATTTATTTGATGATTTTCAAAAATCTATTACTAACTATTTTATTTTTATCTGATGATCATTATCTAAATCCAACATGTATTGAAACGAGCTCATCAAAAATTACTACAAACCAGCTGTTTTTTAGGGGTCCGTAGCCGAATGGCAAAAAACGGAACCCTTATAGATTCGTCATGTCTGTTTGTCCGTCTGTCCACCCGTATGTCACAGCCACTTCATTCGGAAACTATTGAGACTACACAGTTGAAACTCTACAAGTATTCTGTGAACCGCTTTACGATTTTTATACAAAAATAAAAAAAAGGATTTAGGGGGTCGCCCCATACATGGAACTGAAACTATATTTTTTTTTTTCATCAAACCTATACCTACGTGTGGGGTGTCTATAGACATTAGATAGGTCTTTAAAAATGACATTGAGGTTCCACAAACAATTTCTTCTCAAAGCCAATCGTTTGGCAGACAGACACTTCCAAATTTGTAAAATGGCGACCGGCCTCGCGGTCGCTTGCCTTCGGTATTGCCAACAATGACCAGCTTTTCAAGGCTGCTATCTCCTCTTTGCATTATGTGGCCGAAATAAGACAAAATACGCTGTAGGCAAACTGTTGACAATCGAGTCTTGATATCGAGTTGGTAAAGGATAGACACATTTGTGCGTTTGGCCGTCCATGGAATTCGGAGAATCCGCCTAAAACACCACATTTCGAATGCGTCTATCCTCTGTCTTACTCTTGTTTGGATTGTCCATGTCTTAACTTGTGGGGAAAAATGCTCCTTCCGAGAAGCCTGTGTCTGAAAAGGAACCGATCCAGGCTGATGATGGTTTCGTGACGGTGTTGAGGAGGAAGCGCCGTCAACGAACCATCAAGAACCGCTGCGGCACGGCTCCATCGGAGCCCAATGTGCATATTCGTGCCGCAAAGCCGAACACTGTGTACCTCTCCCGTCTACATTACACCACTACGACGGAGGACATCGTGGAGTACGTGCGCCAGAAGATCAAGTACGTGGCGAGAGTGCAGCTGCTCGAGTCGCGCCGCAACGTCAATGTTTAAAAAAAAAAAAATACTTTAAGGCGTTTGTGGTGCGAGTACCGACATGCTACCTGCGTCTTGGAAGAGGACTTTTGGCCGCAGGGGGTGGTGTTTCGACGCTTCCGCGGGCAAGTGCCACATGATCGCACAGTGACGTAGTGCAAGTGTAGTGATACTAATATAGTTTTAAGGTTTTGTTTACTAACACAAGCTGTCAATTATATCGTATGTATGTTAGTCTGTAAGGTATTTATCTATGGGCCAAAGTAGCTTGAAAATAAATAAATATTATTATTATTAACTCTATGGAGGAAAATCAGGAAAACTAGTGCTCTGACCAAACGGGCCTTCGTTTTAAAACTTATACCACGTTTTTCCCAGATGTTCCGGGGGCGTAATATAGCATCTTTAGCCATGGCTATCCGCCGTTTTATTTCTGTGACGCAGCTACCTTCATTACTTATATTGGAGCCCAGTTAATCGAAGCTGTCCACAGTATAGATGCCTTAGATGTTATAGGCGCCCGATTAGGGCATGTAATATCGGAAGATTTTCAATTCCGATACTGAGTTACGATATTAGATGTCAATATCGGAATTCCGATATTAATATCGGAATTACGTTATTTAATTTGAAATTGCACATTTTATTTATAAACTAGTGACCCGCCCCGGCTTCGCACGGGTGCAAAAAAGGTATTAAAACCTTCCTCTTGAATCACTCTATCTATTAAAAAAAACCGCATCAAAATCCGTTGCGTAGTTTTAAAGATTTAAGCATACAGACAAACAAACAAACAAACAAACAGACGCGACTTTGTTTTATACTATGTAAGGATTGCACAAATTCGGTATGAGGTTGGATTGAGTGCAATAAAAAACATTTTTGAATAATATTATATCATTTGGTTCAAACTTTGGTTGTTTTAAAGTATGTATTTATTTACTTATTAAATCAAAGAGCGCTACTTCGGCGTAGAAAGGTTGTAAATGCCATTTTTAGACTGAAGTTACTTTATTTTTAATGTTAAACTTTTATAATACTATTTCGATTTCTATATATTTTTTTATAAACGATTTCTTGTAAAAAATAATGACTTTTAGGACAACAGTGAGGCCACTCAATGCGTTAAAGGTGCGGTGCGGCGCCGGAGCGGTACCGCAACGTCAATCTACATATAAATCTGTAAACCGTGTCACACAAAATTTAAAGATTACCGTATCACCATAGTGTTATAGAAAAGTTTCATTGCGATTTGCCTTGAATCTAATTAACATAAAAAACACCCAAGTATCTTCATAATCGTATTAGCAATAATTTATTTAAGTTTAGTTTTGAAAATGAATAATACGAAACAAAAAACTTGGATTCTTTGATAAAAAGAAGGAATATCATTAAAGCATTATTAACAGCAGCGATGGCCCAGTTGGCTGAAATGATGGCCCAATGGTGGAGCAGCCCCGACTTACGAACAGTAAGTCGTGGGTTTGATCCCGGCAGGCGCATTACTTTGTGTAATTTATTTATTCACTGCTGCTCTCAAAACGGTTATGGAAAACTACGTAAGGAAACCGGCATGTCTTAGAACCAAAAAATTCGAAGACATGTGACATCTGCCATCCCCCACTTATATGCCCACGTGCGGTGGATTATACTGCCGTGGTATAACTATAATGCCGTTATCTGCTAAAGTCATTTTTTTAAATAACGCAGAAAAACCGCGACAAATTTTTAAACCGATGTCATTTTTCGAGGACGACACCTATCAGAGATTTGAAAGTACTAAAATATAGATGAAATCGCGTACTTTTGAACTACTTACCCTATCATATCGTAAATATAATTTAATTTCATGAAAAAGCTTCTTTTGTGTTTTAGTTCATTAAAGATGTAACCGAAATCATAATGGATCATCGACTAAAACGCCGCTACGTAAAGCGTAACGGCGTTTTAGTGTATCTTTTTCATAGCAAATTATTGTTTATTAAAATGCTAAAACTTCATCACTTCATTGATTAACTAAAACGGCGTTATTTGCACATAACGACAATTTAGCTTACGATTATGTATTAAAGAACTGATTCATGTTAAACTTAAGTGCGTTTAACGTTACTTTACTGCTTTTAAGTCTGGTAACCTTTAGAAGCGTATTAATTAAAAGGATAAACTTGAATCATTGTTTAGCTAAAACGTGGTTAAACTAAAAACCTTCCAGTTTAACGACATTATAGCGTAATAATATTAAAAAAAAATTGAACTATTTTCTTGCACAAAATGAATTAAATTTGTAGAAATTAAAGATAATTTTTTAAATAAAAGTCATAGTTTTATCAATCAACTAGTCTTGATTGACAATATTATTTTATTGCTTTTCAAATAATATGTAGTTATGCTTAAACTTATAACTTTCACAAAACTTTGCTTATAACTAGATTATTTAGGAATAACACTAAAATCACATCAGTTATTTATAATATAATTATGTACTACTTGTACTTTAAAATAAGATAACATAAAACAAAAATTACAGACAAACTTCAGTCTTTCAATTAACCTGAGATAACAAACAGTCAAAACTAATTCTAATCTTCTCCTTGAACTCAAAACCTTATATTTCTAGTATCATTTAAAAACAATCATCAACTGAAAAACAAAAAATAATATTCCATAATTAAATTTTAGTTATAACTTTTATCTACATTTATTAAAGCCTTCTTGATAAAATATATATATTCTCAAAAACACAGTATTCAAAATCGTGGGAAAGTCTGGTTACTCAAGGCATACCTGGAATTCAAAACTATATTACTCAAACAGTAAAGCAAAAATACAGTCAGAGCAGACGGGGCCCGATTTTGAAGTGAGACGAGGCGTCAGACGATTGTGACCCAATGTCACCCAAATAATTCTCCGCAGAACTGGAAAATATATTCCGGAAACTGGATTGGTCTCATCTGGGTCTCAACATCGATGGTCAGAAACTAAATCACCTCAGATTCGCAGACGATTTAGTCGTATTTGAGGAAAACCCAAGTCATCTGGAGCTTTAAGCAAGGAAAGTCTTGAGAGTTGTAGGAAAGAATTGTCCATAACCACAAAAAAAAATGTGGACCAATTCAGAAAAAAACCGACACTGATAGATTCAATCCGGGGTGGGATTGAATCTGTTGATGAATACATATATCTTGGCCACTTTATATCACCATAAGACCAAATAACTAAGGAAGTCAACACAAGCATAGCAAGTGGTTGGAGAAAGTATTGGTCATTAAAAGAGGTCATGAAATCCAGAGACTTGGGAATGGCTGTTAAGAGTTTTTTTTTTAATATCTGCATACTACCATGTATAACATACGGATGCGAAACATGGGCACTGACAAAACAGCACAGAAATAAACTGCAGTACTGCCAAAGAGCCATGGAACGGAGCATGACAAATAATATACGCAAAGCAAATCATGTAAGAAATGAACAATTGAGAGCAAGAACTAATCTACAAGACATCTTGACCAGCAGGGCTATTGCATATCTTTTGATGACAGTGGATAACTTAAAGTGTCTATCAAATAACTGTCAAATGGTGATTTTTTAAGAAAAAAATGTATCAAACCATGACCAATTTCCAGTTAATCTATGGACACTTATGATAGCCACTGACATTAAAAAGATACGCAATAGCCCTACAGGATTGACCAACAAAAATGGAGATGGACTGGCCACATGATGAGAGCAAACACAGAGAAATGGAGTAAAATAATAACGGACCGGTATCTAAGGGAAAGTAAACGCAGCAAGGGGAAACAGATAAAGAGATGAGAAGATAAGCTGAAACAAACAGCGGGCCCCAAGTGGAGGAGAGTGGCTCGAAACAGAAAGCAATGGAAGGAGCTAGAGGAGGCCTTTGCCAAAAGATACACTGAATTAAGCGACATTCTGTAACAACTTTACAGTAAAAAACAAGATGTAATTCAGAAAATATAGGGCAATTTATTTATTCATAATCGTATCACAGTTACATTACAAAATTATTTTTTTTTAACTATTTTAAATAAGTCTCAATAAACTGACACTACTCTATATTATTATTCTAATCAGAACTTGTACCGGAATGCTCATTTTCGCTTTTTGGCAAGTTTTTCCAAAATAACAATTTGTGAGGGGGAATTATGTTCGATAGGTTTTTAAAGAAATCTGCTTTCCTTCTTAGGTTCGATACCTTTCGGTTCAGTTCTATATTTAAATACCATTGTCCGTGGGTTTTTAAATATCTATTGTTCATGAAACGAAGAGTTGTATAAGATGCATCATCGAAATTATTTTTATATACATAAGATCATAACTTTTACGTACGAAACATACCACAACAATATTTTTTAAATAAGCTCTTGGAGTGGATGTTTGAATCCTTCTTTGGGACACAAATGATGGAAATTAATGGTTCGCCATATCGCAATCGTTGCAAAATTGGGGGGATCAAACCTGGAGCGACACACTTCCTTACCCACAAGCTCCTGGCGATGCACTAGTTTCACCCCGACAGCTTGATTTCGGTACAGGATCGTTACGTAGCCGGTGTCCCCCACCCCGCGCGAGATCAGTTAACGGCTTTGTAGTGTACTAGTGTCAGATAACGTCGCTTTAGTCTAATAATGACGGACAATACATTTTTGTTTAGGTTTGAAAATGCCGCTACGGGCTTGTAACGTACGTTAAGTTAAAATATAAGTATCTCAAATATGAAGCAATAATGCCGTTAAACATCGTTAGTCAAGTTTAAGTCTAACATTTTCAATTAACGACGTTATAGTTTAAAAAAAGCGAACTCCTTTATTAAAAAAAGAATACCTATAAAACAGTTATAGTATCTTAACCGCTTTGTAGTGTACAAAAGACTGCTAACGGCAATCTAGACAAGTAACCATATTTTTTATTTGTGATAAAAATATGAGTTAATGAACTTTAGTGGCTTTATAGACTCACAAAGTTACTTAACGTTATTTTTGCTTATTTCACACGTGAGAAATATGCACTTAACGGCATTTTTATAATTATTATTTCCAAAACTATTCAAGATATAAAAAATTCGCAAACACAGATCGATAGATTTTTTTTTTCTCATTAATGTAGTATCAAAAGTTGAAAATTGACCAGATGTTGGATAACGGCATTTTAGTTATACCACGGCAGTATAGTCCATCCGTCTCCTAAAGAGAAGGCTTGAGTCCCTGCAGTGGGAACATTATAGGCTGATCATCATTAGCCTTATCAGATTATTAGAAAGCCATCGTCTATCACCAACTCATGACAGAGGTAAGCTACATTTTTGCCGACTGTAATAATAGTGTTTTAACATACTTTCATGATTCTTCAAACACATAATTGTAGATCGTAGTAAGTACCTACTGTACCACTAAATGCAGTGTTATTCTTTAATTTATATAACAAGTTCTCTCCCTATATTGATTAGTGAAGAATCACCAAATTCATGACAAAATCAATGCTTTCAATTAAATTGAAACCGATGATGACATTTAGAAACAACGAGATTCTATGACTATCATAATTTCGTACCCTTACTCCCTAGATGTTTTGATGAAAATTGTGGCATTTACACTGCCACAATTTTCATCAATTTAAATTGTTGTTTTGATATTTCAATGTCACTCGTGACTTATATTGCTCTTCTATCGCATCATTAGTGAACTGGCAAAAGGGATACGGTAGCGCACTGTCGCGCTCGGCGCTACACATGGATATATAAAACAGGTTCAGTTTAAAACTCAAACTATAGAAAAATATGTCCGATATTGCAATTCCGATATTGAGTGATCCAATATCGGAATTGTAATATCGGAAGTTTCGCTCCGAGATTCCGATATTACGAGATTCCGAGATTCCGATATTCATGCCCTACGCCCGATAGCTTTCCCGCACGATCTACCACCATAAGCTTGGTTTTCTGCCTATTTATTGCAAACCCTACTTTGCCACTTTCCAATCTGTGCCGTATCTCTTTCATGTTGCCAAATGTTGTAGCAAGGAGAACGGTGTCATCAGTGTACCTCAGATTGGAAATCCACTTTCCACCAACAGTAAACCCCTTGTCCCAGCCCTCAAGAGTCTTGAATGATATTACTCTTCATACATTTTGAAGAGCAGAGGTGAGAGGATGCATCCCTGCCTAACGCATTTGAACAGTCGGTGTCTATTTTGACGAAAGAGCGGTTGTTGATGTGTAGGTAGAGGCATCGGACTATGTCAATAAGATGTTGAGGCGTTCCCATGTCTTTAAGAACCCCCCACAGCTTGCCCCACTCCACGCAATCAAATGCTTTGGTATAATCTATGAAACATATCAATACAGGGCTGTTAAATTCCCGGCGTTTCTCTATAATTTGGCGAACGTTCAGAATTTGTTCCCGCGTGTCTTTGCCTTTAACAAAACCTGCTTGCTCTTCTGGAATTTGTGGCTCCAGAAAGTGTATTAGCCTGTTGTTTATGATGTACAGGAATATTGATGGTGCGTGGAGTAAGTGCCAAACACTTAATATAATTTTTAGAATCTTGTAGGTAACTTGTAAAGAGTGGGTTTAATAGAAAATATCCAATCCCCAAAACCCAGTTAGTAAGTAATCATTTTTAATGACTTCGTTATCGATACATATTGGAAGGAAGGAAGGGGACTCTTTGATCAAACCATACATTTTGTAGGACAAATATTTTTTCAAATAATTTAGATAATTATCATCAGATTTAACAAAAAAAAACCCAGCTGATGATTCTCAAAAGTGTTTGTACTTAACACTTTTGAGAATCATCAAACCAACATTTATTTTATCCCTGCTACCCCTATTACTTACCACAATCGAGAATTCGAGAGTTTCGTGCAGGAAATTGTTGGGCGTCTCGCCGTCTCATCAAAATTAGCTTGATAGTAATCAAGTGCAAAAATGGACCGCGGATCCTGGACTATTTGTTTCATATTGGTAGTATGGCGCTAGGGTATCGGAAAAATTGTGGGCGTGTCCAAAAATACTGAAACATCAGAAGTCAATAGCTATTGTCATCGTCTTAATACTGACGCGTTCAAGCAAAGTTTATTCAATAAGAAATCATTCAACAGCGAACGACCAACAATGCGAACTATTTTACTTTACCACACATCCTATGTGGATGTTTGTGCTAAGCCGCGGTGAACAAGATAAAATACTTCGGCCGAGTTCGTAAACAGATTTTGTTCCAAGACGTTGTTTCTTAATTACAAATTCCGACAGGATTTCTCCGTCGGTCGCGGACTGAAGCGTCCCAATACACAAGTTTGAGGGCAACTGCTTAATTAAATCATCAATATAGGAGTCTCAAGGGGTCCACGGTCCGTGCCTGAGTGATGTATTGCTCGTTATAGTTGCTGATCTTCTGATAATACACTTAGAAGAGATGCCTCTTTATTTCCGCAGAAAAAAAAATATTCTTAGCGTTTTTAAGTGTGTCAACAAAACACAACATCACACCTGTAACCCGCAATACAAATTAGTAGGTAAATACATATTTCACCAGTTACAATAGGGTAGTTGACAAAAAATCTAATTAGTCCGTCACATAGATTACCAAAAAATATTGGACACGTATTTTTTCTTTTTGCACATAAACCAAAAATAAAGACGATACTGACAGTGCTTCAACAACTCGTGTGACGTCACATTGCACTGCATTTTTTACCATGTAGTGCCGTCAAAAGCCCCCACTCCTGATCTTTGACGCGTTATAACTTCGTAAATTTTTATTAATTTGATAAAACAAAAAACACGTATTCAATATTTTTCGATAATCTAACTGACGGACTAAACGGAATCATGATTTTTTTACCCAGGACTCATCCCTATTATGGTTAAGTCCCATGTAATACGGGGCGAGCCTTTTGGCATTAACCGAGGACAAATCCAGACTCCTTGGCTGCTACTGAGAAATTCCTGTTTCCAATAACACTTTGTACGACCTGGACATCGAATCTTGGACCACAAGCGCGGCAGTTGCACTTACGACCGCTCGACCAACGAAGAGTGTTTCAATATCTCTTGGAATGATTATAATTTGGGTTTTGTATATCATTCAGTCACGCGTCATTCCCTCTAATAATATTATATTATGTTACTGAGTACAACAATAGAATACAAAGATTGTTTTGTATACCTACAATGACCCTACAGTATCTAATGGATTTTTTAATCCTCGTTTTAATTTAACTGTAATCGTTAAATTCTTATTTGGTCCTCTAGTATCTGGTTCCGATTCGGAAGCACAATGTGATCCATTCATCAGAGATTTATCTTAATTCACAATTTAAATTGGAGAAGTATTTGAAAGAGGATTAAACTATCAAGTTGTAGGAGGCGAAACAAACGTTTTATTTTAACCAGGACTAAAGGCTATAACAACATTTCCTTTAGAAGATTGTTAAGGATTTCGCCTGGATTACAGAGATCTAAGTCGTAATTTCATTTGATCCCGACCTGTCGATATTGTCATCCCCGAGGGAGTTCCAATAATACCTGTTAATTGGAAACTAGTCCCTCAATGGTCTACCCTTGGTTACCGTCATAATATACTATAATTTGTTCTTGTTAGCAACAAACGTTATCCTTGTAGGATTGGGTTTGTTTCTCTGTGGAGCGAATTTACAACGTCCTAATTACTTTTGTTCAATTTGTATTCAAATTGCTTGGGGATATATTTTTCTAAAGCTGAATAAGTGTTTCAAGTGCTGTTAATGACTAAATGAGGATACAACACTAAACTGTCTTTAGAATAAAGTTGTAGACGTTACTCTAAAAGAAACAAGAAAGAAGTATCTGTGATTTGCATAACCTACGTAGTTTTAGAGTATTTGGATCATTCAGTGTTAAATAAAATACATAATTTATCGGTTAAAACTTTATTTAAAAACAAAACTTGTAAGTTTTCTTGTGACGCATCTGAAAAATAAAAATTATTCGTTAAATCCTAAAAAAGTTGATCAATCAGTTTAATAATTAAAATATCAGAGGATTAAAAATATTACAAAAATGATAATGGATCAATAAAATTCTGATGATGGAATCTCGAACTATGGCTGAACTGTCATATATTTGTGCCATGAATTTTATAACGAAGTTATATTTATGATTTCTCATTAACAATAGAACAAACACACATTTGCAGTATTTTTCATCATCAATGGAATAAACAATAGACGTACAATATTATTTACCCTTTAGTTTGTACATAAATATCTAATATATTGCAGTGTACGCAATGGTGCGGTTAGGAAGCATGATTTCTGGCCGAGCCACCGATTTTGTTAAATATCTCGCGAACCTTTTTAGTACTTTTTTTTAATTATTATGAACAATAATGAACATATTACGAACATTTATTCGCAAATGCGACTGTGGCGCGGCCAGAAAGTGCCATGCCATAAAACGTCAACTAGACATAAACTAAGCGAATTGGAAGGAAAAGACGGAGCACAGTCCTCTTATTTTAGAAGCCTACCTCTCAATTAAGTTATTACTGTTTTGTTTTGTCTAATTAAAACTCTTTTACTTTAATGTTTTAAAATTGTATTCTGTCACAATCATAAGTATGCTACGTAAATAAATGTACAATCACAGAGAACGAGGGAAACTGTTCCTCCGTAAGTACTGCTCTCTATTACCTAGGTTACGTATTTTTTTTTTTTTTTTAAAAACGTTGCCCCACACTAGGAATTTCTCCTGTATCGTGGGTGCGTTCACAAACATTTAAACTCACATACACAAATACCCAGACCCGAAACAACTATTAGTAGGCCATACAAATATTGGTTCCGTGCGGGGATCGAACCCGCGACACGCAGCGCAGCAGTCCAATCGCTTAGCCACTGCGCCAACCGTGCCGTCAATTGTACTTCTTATGTTGTTATTTTTACTTTGCCAAATAAACAAGTTTTTTTTTTTAGTTTAGGACGATTTAACATGTGTGAATAGTGGGTAGTAATTAGTTCTCCAGAAATAAAAATACTAGTCAAAAAGCCTGTGCCACATCAACGATGTTACGGTCACCAATGAAGACTACTAACGGAATTTCAGGACTGTAACTGACTGTAAAATATACCCATAACCAGAAAAAAGCTACATCCTACACCAAATAAAAACAGAACTCCTTCACCATTGAACCAACCGCCATCATTTCAAAATGATCAAGCACACAGATATAGATAGACCTATAGATAACGCCAGTATCACGATCTGTATGAAAACCAAGCGTGTCATTTTTTTGACTACCTATTATGACGTCACCAGCACTATAAATCGAAAAATCAAATCGATTCAAAGACGTACAGCGCCTCCTTCGCCCCAACCCCTGCCTTTTGCACCAGCGCCGACGTCCGACTAGCGCTATGCACCGATGTAAACTGAGCACGAAAGTGGCCACTTACGATTTATGTACGTAAGCTAGGCACGAAAAGTAGCACACGAAGTAGTTGCTCTTGCGTTATCTAGGTCTATCTATATCTGTGATCAAGCCATTGATATAATAATTGATATAATAGGTTTTATTATATCAATGGATCAAGCACTTGTTTTATTCAGTTTCACCTTTTTTTACTCGGCTCCTACAAATGTTCCACAGAATAGTGGTATTTGATTTGAACTTTCCATATTTTTAAATACTATGTTGAAAACGAAAGGGCGAGTTGCTTTAAACTCTTTCGGTTCTTGAGGCACCATAACTGATGTAGTGCTAACAGTCAGAGCTGGAAAAGCAAAATTTGTCCTAGGTAAAGCATAATTTTCGGAAAATATAACTGCAGAGCCCAATTCATTCCTACTACTTGTACTTGTAATAAAATTCTATTTTCAGATATAGTTGGGTTGTAATAAAGTGTGTTTTAAAGTAATAGGAAGATAAAGAGATTTTTATTTATGAAATACTCTGTAGCCATTAGTAGGTAGCGCATGGAAGCGAACTTATTAAATAAAATATTAGTTATATAAGTAATTTAGATGAGAACCACTGGTTAGTTCTATATACGTGGAAGTACACAAATAATGTATAGAGAGCATCGTATTTCACCATAGTGGACGAAGGTTCTACAAAATACTGGCATTTCTTGTAGTTTAATACAAAATATATACGGATGGTTGGCATTAAAGAATTTTGACTGATTTACGGGTACTATATTTATTCTTGATAGAAAAACAGCCGTAAATGTAAAACATTATTGTATTGTAGGTGAGATACAGGATATAAGAGACTTTTGGGGTTACTTCAGTAAATAATATTACTAAGATAACCGGTACAATAAATTTATTCAGGAAGGTCACGGGAATCCAATTAATTTGATTAGTTTTATTTTCACGCTAAGCAATTCGATACCGTGCAAAACGCACGTAGCGAACGGCAAGCGCGAAGACGAGTTCAATGAACTCTGTAGCTAGGCAGGAAGTGAACAGCTGATTTCACACGTTAACCCTTTCAGACCTGGTGTACACAATATTTCAACATCCATTGTTGTTATTTTTAAGGCCTTTTATTTACATAATATATGAAGTGTGACAATGAAGTTTTACATTAAAACAAGGGAATAGTAACTTAAATACTGTTAGCAGATTTTTTTTCCAGGAGAAAAGTTTCAGTGAATTATGTTTCAAAATATACAGCTTAACGTCAGCCTGCCATTTTGGGGAGGGTGTATGGAAAAGTCCGAAAGGTAGTAATAGTGCCTGCTATACATGTTATATCCTTCACCAGTAAACAACCACCAATTGAAAAAAAAAAGCTAATTGTAGCGATTTTGTAACTAAAATTTCACCTTTTACTGCGCTCCTACAAATAGCCCGCAAAACAGAGATACTTCGCCAAACATTATATAGTATATGAAGGGGCGTGTTGCTTCGAAGACATATATTTCCGGAGGAGGAAACTGGAGTGCCAAAGCTTTCACTCCTATAGCTGAAAAATATTGAATCACCCTTGAATAGCTGTGGAATCCAACTGATATCACAAATGCTATTTAAAGTAAATTCACCTTAATGAACAAAGGCTCCGCAGAACAATATAGTGTTCTTAAAAATAATGTAAAATAGGAAAGGATGGTTAGCATTGAAGATGTAAACCGGAAATAAGGGGCGACTGCTTCTAGATGTAATGACAGCTGTAAATAAATTAGGAACGATTAAAATAAAAATAAATAAAAACCCACACACGAATAACTTTAAGATTTGCTAAGTTTCGTGCAAGCCAATGAAATTAAGGAATTCAATCAAGATTAAGGCGCTAACAGCATTGAAACTAGCACCACCCACATCTTATTTCTTTTACTCTAAAATCACATAAAATTTGAAAAATCCAAAACACGGTAATGCTAGTAAATAACCTGTAGTATATTTAAAATCAATTTACATGCTTCTAGACTTCAACTTTATCGCTAAAGCTTAAGGTTGTAGGTTGATTGGGCAAATATGAGCTTTATGTGTATCGGGTATCTTCATAACTGTCGACTATATGGCAGATAATACAAAACTATGATAACGAGAACGAAGCGACAGGAGTGTCTAAGCATCTTAAAATCGTTTGATGTGGCAAATGATTCTTAAATACTACATTTTCTTCGACTTTAAAGCTTTTTGTATTCACACAACGACTTTCTAGGGCTTTGACATAAGAATTTTGACAGTTTGGGCCAATCTAATACATATTTGACCTCCCATCATCATCTGAATAATCAACTCGTACAAGCACACCAGTTTCCTGTATGGTACTTGCTCCAGTAGTATGCAGTAAAGTATATTTGAACTTTATGAAGGACAACACCAATAAGATGTGTGCTGAGTATTTTTTGTTAAATTCTTGTTTCATTCATCCTTCTCAACTTGGCTGTGTGAATGGTATTTTGTATTGTCGATACGTACCAGTAGCTGCCGCAGCCTCAGTTCCTAATTCATCAACTGCAATGAAAGCTTGCTGTACTGCATCAGAAACATACACTGGTTCCGGGTTTTCTAACAATCCTTCAAACCCATCTGAAGTTTCAAATATTTTGCTGACACCGCCGTACTAAAATGAATAAAATAACAAATATTAGGAAAATTTGTTAAAGTTTTATTTTTTAACAAATACAACAATGTAAATATATTGCATAAAATTATGTTTTCCTACCTTAATAAGCAGTGGTTTTAAATCAGTATTGGTTTTTATTGTCATTTTTGGCAAAGTTAATTCAACACTTTGTCTTTGTAGACGTTGCATTATTTTGTCCCATTCACCAGGTTCTGCAAGTGTTGCTAATGTAGGCACAAATTCGTCTTGAGTTCTTGGGAGAACCACCACGAAACTGAAATTGTTGCCTTTGTAAGGCATTTCTATAACCTAAAAAGAGCGAGAAAGGAATTAGGTTGTCAGTTCATAAGCACCCAGAATTAACTGTACAAATACATAAAATTTAATGTTGCCCCACTCCAGGAATTTCGTGGGGCAGTGGGGCAACAAAAATAAATAAACATTTTCTACTTCCTAGTGAAAGTTAAGGTGTTTAACTGTTTATGTTATCTTCTTATTTAATAAAATACAAACCTGGAACTGATCATTTTCAGCGTAATTAAAAGAATTCTCTTGGTACATAAATTTCAAAGGTACTGATTCGCCGTTACTTTTATAGAAGTCTTTGACTTCTGTATTATTTGGGTTAAACTGGTGCACCCAATTGCCCTGAAAAAGCATAAATGATTTTAATTAAACTCAAACCGCCTTATTACAAAACGTAGTTAAACCTGGTTTAACTTAGACCTGGTTTATCTCGCATGCTGTCACTTTCTTTTGAATATTATTGAAGTGAGACGTCATGCGAGATAAACCAAGTCTAAGTTAAACCAGGTTTAACTACGTTTTGTAATAAGGCGGAAAGTATTTATTTCAAATGGACCATTACAGGTGCTCTTAAAAAAATATATGCTGATCGCAATGAAAACTTTCAACCAAAATTGGTTTGAACGTTAAATAGTAAAAACTTTTTAACAAAAAATAAAACCGACTTCAAAAAAAAAGTCAAAAATAAATCAGTTTCTGAAGTCGGTAACTTTTGTTTGTTTGATTTCATTTTTTTGTCACCGACTTCAGAAACTGATTTATTTTTGACTTTTTTTTTGAAGTCGGTTTTATTTTTTGTTAAAAAGTTTTTATTTTTCACTTTTTAGTGGTTCACCTAATGTGGACAATGTAGTATTTTTTTTAAGTTTTGTAGATTTTTCAAAAACCACTTGTCCGATTTCGATAAAAAAAATTATGGGACCATTTGGGATGTATATCCTTTAAAACAAAAAAAGAATTTTTCAAATCGGTTAGCAAGTGACGGAGTTATGCCCGAACAAACATAAAAAAAAAAAAAAAAACATCCGAATTGAGAACCTCCTTCTTTTTTTAGAAGTCGGTTAAAAATAGTTTTAAAGATAAAACATTTAAAAAGCACTTGTTGACTAGACTATCAATGAAAGATAACTTTAATGTTACTCTGGGCAACTGTCTTAAAACTAAGCTGTAAATTATAGAAATTTTCTTACCAAGAAATAAATTGCGTTGACTAAACATAATCTTGTATTCGCATCAAACATGTCCTCACTTACAAGATCTGGAATTTTACCACGAGTTCGGTCTGATACCTGAAAAAAAAATCCTTGTGAAATACAATTTACTGTTATTCAACTGCATCCGGTAAGACTGATGGAAACCGATAGTGATGATGGGTTTTTGAATAAGGAATTTCTCGTTTGACGCCTAGTTGATGGCAATGGGCTCGCAGCCATTTACATGGACCTTCAAACGTAACTGGCGAAAATGTAGATACAAGTCTGCCTAACCCTACGGGGAATCAGGCGTTATCTTATGATAATAATACTCACCCACGCATTTATTATATCAGCAGCTTCTTTACTTAGACTGAAGTCGATGTTTTGTCCTTCAGCGTCGAAGATATCAACAGAAATACTTTTGAAGGGATCGCTTAATGGATAGTTCTCGTTTGCGTAAGTTTTTGAAGCCACTTCAAATTCAACTTCAGATTGGTTCTTGAATCCGTTGATTAAATCTTTGAAAACAGCCTTTATCTATATGAATTAAAATAAGTTGATTAGGTTAAGGCCAGTTAAGACCAAAGGGCAATGCGGGATCGAATCAGAAAAGAAGACATTCACAAAAGAACTAAGATTAATGACGTAGCCCGAAGAATTGCTAAACTTAAGTGACAGTTTGCACTGAGCACATTGCTCGCAAAACGGATAGCCGATGCCCCATCACCATATGTCGCCACACGGATACCCCATCGGCCATCCGTGTGGTGACCGTGAACCGGAAGACGTTGCGTTGGAAGACCTCCCACTGGTAGACCGATGACCTAGTGAAGGTTGCGAGGATCTTTGGATGCGGAACCCACGCCACGGAACCGGACTATGTGACGTTACCTGGAAGAGGCCTATGTCGAGTAGTGGACGTCTTTCGCCACTAGGATTGGTTGTCAAATAAATGGCTATCGGGTTTGCGAGCGCACTCAGTCAGATTTTGGTGAAACAACGAAGTGAACCGAAGTAAACTAAAAGTGAATGAGTGAATTTGTGATTGTGTGAAAACGATTTGGTGTTAAATTGAAATTTATTTTAGTGTGCAACGGGTGGTATTTAATATATCCCATATATTAAAATATATATCCTCAAATATTCGCTACTTACCGATAAATTAAATGGAACAGAATGTGTATGAAGTTATCTGTCAAGTAAACAGAACAATCCAGGATGGTGAAATAGACCCTAAGTAATGTAACGTACCTCATCTTTACACTTAAGATTGAACAAGTTGAGTAGTTCGTCCAGAACGGGTCCATCCTTGGCCCATATAGTAAGTTGTGCCAAAGGTATCATTAGCGATGTAGCTGATGCTACGGAGTTTTCATCTGGCTTTTCCGAATTCTGGTACTAAGAATAAAAAAATACGTTAAATTCCCTGAAAGTCTGAATGTTCAGGTAATTTGTGGTTTTATATCAATATCTTACGTATGAACATAGATATAAACAAGACTGGTGCAGAAAGACAAGTACCAGGACCAGTATATGATACTCTTGCTTTATTAATAAATTAATCTGACCATTCACATGCAATAAAAGTTTGTTAGAAGGAAGGTACACTTACTTGTAAAAACTTTGCAGATAAGGAAGCGATTCCTTGATTGAGTCGAGCTGTTGCTTCTGTGAGATTCACCGTGCACTCTGAAGCTGGTAAATAAATCAAAATCCAATAAATTTATGTGAAAGATACAAGAACTATTTTTTTTGTCAATACGTTTTTTATTACTGTACTCATCATCTTTTTGCTTTTGTCTCGTTCTATTTGGAGTCGGCACAACACATTTTCTTCTTTCAATCACGTCGGTCAAATCACACTGTCGTAATTTTTGAGGTATGAGGATTTTATTTTTCCTCAGATACCTCAATCAATTATGACCTCTAAACAAAGCCTCAGTGAGCTCCAAGTAAGAGTTGGTTTTGTTGTATTTTCACTGTAGTTCTTCGTCCATTTACACTGTTCAGAAGTCATGGTCGTCATTTTTTATTTTCTCTTTATAGCGATTAAATCGATTATAATGAAGCGTTTTAAATGTCATTTTTGTCAAATCAATTGTTAACGTTTGTCTTTTTAGCGTTACTAGTCAGTCTATTGCTTAGGTTTTATGGAAGAGTGCATCCTTATAAAATAGCGTAACACGGTTCAAATTTTAAAATGTATTGTTTAATCAATAATTGACTACTGTATAAAGTACTTAAGCCTTCAGCCACGATCTTCGCAGTGTGGCTGGTAGCAGCTGGATAAGACTTGCCAAAAATCAGGTTGAGTGGCGTGAAATTGTAGATGCCTATGTCTAGCAGTTGAGTGCTGTAGGCTGATGATGGTAATGAAGGAAAACTGGTGGTATGGGGATTTTATCTATCCTCAGATACCGTAATCAAAAAAGAACTCAAAATACAACCTTGGTGTACTCCAAGTAAGGGTAAGTTTTGTTGTACTTAACGGTAGGAGTTAGGTTATAATATTAAAAAGAATTAGTTTAATTAACTAGGTACTAATAGGAATATTCGAGAAAGGTAGGTACCGTGACGGTTTGACGGCATCGGCTTTATTTTGTAGCGCCACAGTTTGCTATTGAATATAACAGTATATCTATCTATCTATCTATAATTAAAAATAAAAGTCCTGACTGACTGACTCATCAACGCCCAGTCCAAACCCATGGACCTAGAAAGCTGAAATTTTGCACAGATGTTCCCTTTATAAAGTGGACAAGGAATAAGGAAGGATTTTTGTAAATTCAACCCCTAAGGCAGAATACTTACTTATTTTTATTAAAAAATATGCTTTATGTGTACTCTGTTAAGACACAATTTTTTAAACTTGTGACTCTTTAGGTTGAACACTTTATAAAGCATTTTGTTAAGTACAAAAAAAATTGGCGCGAAAACTTTACATCGGGCACTGCGAACTTTCCGTTTGCATTCTCTCATTCAAGCGTGTGCGGCCCCCACACCCGCCCCCGGGATCCCTTGCGAGCCGTACTTGCGCGGGAGGGCGGCAGTTTTAGCATACGTGCAGGCGTTTAGCAGGGAACTCGCGTTGTTTGGAGGGTAAAAAATGAGACGCGTATTTGGGAAAATATAAGACAGTGTGTAGTGTAATATTAAGACAGTTGATATTAATTGTGCATCAAGATGCCTCGGAAGTATGTGCCAAAACACAAAAGTTATAGCGACTCATAGCTGCAAGAAGCGATAGATAAAGTAAGAAAGGGTGATTTATCATACAGAGAAGCTGAAACAAAGTATAAAATTGATAAATAGTTGTTATGGAGGAAAATTCACAATTTAAACACAAATAAGCAAGGAAGGAAGACAGTTTTAAGCATAGAAGCAGAAGCAGATCTACTAAATATATTAATTATTATATTATATATAATATATAATTACCTAAGTATATAATAATAATAATATATTATATTATTATTATATTAATATATATAATTATTATATTATTTTAGTAATATATAATTATTTTATATTATATTATTATACTACTAAATGTTGTCAAGACTATGAGTAGACATATGAGTAAATGTCTCAAATTTACACCTTTTCAGTTGATACTTAAGTAAAAAAAATATAATGCATAATTCTGTATCAGGTTTTGTATTTTTTCGTCTTTTATACTGTCACACGTAGGCAGATAAGTTTAATTGTAGCATTAAATTGATGATTGCTGTTGTGATTACCAAATAATTTAAACCAAAAACCAATTATATGTAAGCTGAGTTGATTATATGTTGATTTTTTTAAATTTTAAAATGTTATATTTTTTTTTTGTTAAATTTAATAAAAGTTTTCGTATTATATTTAACCCCGTTGTCTTCTTATTGCCCCTGTATCTGAAAAACACGCAAGGTATAGAAGTTTAAAGCCGTTTCATTTTTTGACTTCTGTGTCTTATATTTCCCCCATTATTGAGGAAAAAAATGAAACACATGATTTGTACACAAAACTATATATCTAGGCCAATTATCTTAAATTTAATGTTATCATGTGAAAAATACCAATGGACAGTATATAATAATCTGTTCTAAGACTCACTAAATAATCTTTATCAGCGTCAAAAATGAAAAGATTTATTTTTCGTCTCATATTTACCCCGCCTGACATAAAAAAAAATTACGTTATTAATAGAAAGTAATTGATTTTTGCATTTTTTGTTAACAAATGAGAACTAACAAAAAAAAACTTATCGATTTCAAGTCAGACGATCTATCTGGTCAAAGTAAAAAGTCGTTGTCATAGTCAAATCATTTATTTCAATAAAACCATATTCCAACAGTTTTTAGTCAGTTACAATTAGGTAATCATAACCCTACCTTATTGTCTGTAGACTATTTATTATTTTAGAATAATAATATCCCAGATAATATTAATATCTAATTATATACTAAAGTAAAGTCTTGTCAAACATCAAAGTCAAAACTCAAAGTAATTGATTTCATAAAAATCGTTAAGAAGCAAATTAGGAATAGTCAAAAAGTCGATCAATTAGTCAGAAAGTTGAAAGTTATTGCCCGGTCCACAGCGTAGATTTTTATGGAGAAAACACAAGCAAGAAACGCCTTGAAGAAAATATTAAATAAATCAAGTTATTGCGAATACAAGATTTTCGTTAAAATATTATTGTTCTTGCAGGATATAAATGTGAGAACAATGAAAAAAGAGGTGCACATTAAAAGAGTCTTAAAATATATGAAATCACTTACAACAGTTAGAGATCGGTATGCAATCGCCACTTATGTCTCTCACAAGACCACTTTTACAGATACAGCCTGGTGTATCATCACAATCATTATCCTCTACCGGTGGACAATCCATTTCTTCGTCAACTTCATCACAGGTGAGAGGCTCGCAGACTCTGCAAGGACTCTCCTCCCATTTCTCGTCTGGACCACATCGGGGTGCTAGAGTGAAAAAACTTCGTTTGCAATATGTTTGAACCACCTTATAGGGGATCGGGGTCATGGTCGTGGTTAAGAAAAGCTTGCCGAGTCCAGACAGCGGATTGGTGACTATGGCATAACGCGACACCGCCATGCTTAGGAAAGTTCGTCGCGACTGTCATTCAACTCTAAGATCAGGGCCCTGCAAGGGCTGCAAGTTTGGCGTTGTCAGATTTTGACAACGCCAAACTTGTCAAAATCAAAAATTATGAGATCAATGATTGACCATTCTGACACTATTGAATAGCAGACTCGGGGCCCTGACAACCAGTCTAATCAGAAGGTATCGTGTCACTAAGATCCTGTGTTGTAGAGGTTTGATAGGCACTTCAAACTTCCCCGGGTGAGTTCCTGCTATAATTTATGAACTATTTAACTCCACCGAATTAGTAACAGTAGGTTATTCCACCAGGAATTTGGTAGAAACTTTCGCGGAGTCAGGATTTTCCCGCTCGGTTGCTGGCAATAGGCATGGGGCCTGCGACCTAAGCCTACCTAGCGAAACGTGGGTGTTATCCTACTAATATTATAAATGCGAAAGTTTGTAAGGATGTATGTATGAATGGATGGATGTTTGTTACTCTTTCACGCAAAAACAACTGGACGGATGTGAATGAAATTAAGAACACAGATAGTTTATGACCTGGATTAACACATAGGATACTTCTTATCCCGGTAGTATGATCCCGTGGGACAATTATCGAACTCCACGCGGGCGAATCGCTGGCACAAGCTAGTATTAGATACATCTAGAGGTGTGTGGTGTGGTGCACGGTTAGACAGACAGACGGTTAGAACAGGGGGTCTAAAACGGCCACTTTAGCAGATCATAATAGGAATTGCGTCAAAAAGCGTAAATGACCTCTCATACTAGTAACAGCGTCTGGGACCATTAAGGAAAATAGATCATAGGTAAGTAATAATAGGAAAACAATATGAATTGCGTTAAATTCGTAAAATGGTCACAGACGCAGTTACTATTTTGAAAGGTCAATTCATATTCTGATCTGCTAAAGTGGCCATTTTAGACCCCCAGGTGTGATGCCATGAATAAGTAACGAAATAAAAACTTACGAGGACATTGTTCGATGGGTATACAGGAATTGCTACTATTTCTGGCGTACCCGTCTAAACAGTAGCATTTTTCGTTACACTGTATGTTGACGTAGGGACAGTCGTCCTTGCTCTGTTCATTTAGCGTCTTGCAAACATTGTCACATTCAACACCACATGAGAAGTATTCGAATTGTCCCATACATTTTACTACAATAAAAATGTCAAAATCATGTTTATTTTCGTATATTCGGTACTGGCGACAGCGTCTTAGAAATTGTGATACCAGATAAGTTGTAGTTTTCGACAAAGTTTGGTGCAACGTTATTTTTCTACAATTTTACTGTCATATTTGTTCTTCTAGGCTAGATTGACCATTGGTAGTAACTGCCTTAATACAATTTTATATGAACAAAATACCTAATACTCTCAATATCATGATTTTAGTTGAGTTCAATAATATGTATTTTATAATAATTGAGATCTAAATTGCATAAAAATCTCACATCATCTTGGTCATTAGTTATTTTTATTGTTTTTTCATAAGACCTGCTCTTGACCTCGATCACGCCTGATGGAAAGCGATGGATGAGGTCTATGGTGGACGTACACAGAATTGCTGACTGTTCACTCTTGCCGTAAATTGTTTTCAAAGAAAAACTGGTATTAAAGTGACTGAAAAGAATTTAAAGAAAGCATGAAAGAAAAAAGAGAGAAGAAGGAAAGAAAGAGAAAGAGAACGAGAAAGAGTAAGAGAAAGAGAACGAGAAAGAGAACGAGAAAGAGAACGAGAAAGAGAACGAGAAAGAGAACGAGAAAGAGAACGAGAAAGAGAACGAGAAAGAGAACGAGAAAGAGAACGAGAAAGATAACGAGAACGAGAAAGAGAACGAGATAGAGAAAGAAAATGTAATTATTGGTCTCACACAGGACGCAACTATGTCAATACTCACAGCAATTGGCCCGAGATATACATTCTCCGAGCGCGTTCCTGAAGAAATCATCTTCACACACACAGACAGGTTCGCAGGGCTTACGTCTGTTGATGGGACAGACGTAGGTCCTGTTGAGACTCTCGCATGTTTGAGGTGGGCATGTCGAAGGACAATGGTTGAAGACTTCGTGGGCTCCAAAACATGTCGCTGAATAATAAAAGTATTACATAAAATATGTCTGAAAGGTATGGCAATCTCGACCGTATGTTATACATTACATTAACGTTTCGACTGATTATTCATGCTTGTGAGATTATAGCGCGCCATTTTGTCGGGTTGTTACTGAAAAAATACTAATAGGTAAACTCAGAAATTGAAGTTGTTTAAAGGGTCATCGCGTCATAAAAAGGATTTCTGGGACCTAAACCGCTTGAAACGAATCAACGTCCGAAGAAGAATAATAATATGTACAATAACCACGTCGACGCGACGTCTCGATGTTCAAGCTATTAACTATTTTCATTGTTATCCCAGCCAGTTGTATTTCTAAATATTTGTTATGTGTGGTATGTGTATTGCGTTTTTGTGTCATTTTGTATCCTCGTCATGCATTTGCGACACCAATTTTTTTTCTCTCTATTCTTATAGCATACATAATATTATATCATCACACTAACTTGTTATTCCTGTTGCACCCACATTTTGCCGTTTATGTTTCGAAGTTCCATGTCATAGGGATCGAGCCTTTTGCCATCAAACGTGCACAGATCCAAACTCCGTTACTCCGTGATTCCCGATAAAAAAACCCAATAACACTACGCCCGACATGGGAATCGAACCCAGGACCGCATGCTCAGCAGTCGCACTTGCAACCACTAGACCAACAAGGCAGTGATATTATACATAATTATATAGTAGTTAATTATTAATTATTAATCTTTAAAATACAAGAAAGTGGTTAGAAAATTGAGTGAGCTCCCTGATTCCTGTGCTAGGCGACTTGTGTTACAGGAGTAAAATAGCCCTCTCCAAATTGTTAGTTAGAAGTAGAACTAAATCTTAACGTAAAGCTGTAATTTTTTTTTCTTCTTCACGTATCGAAGAGCTCAAATTGTGTTAGACCAGTATATAGCCACCTGCACAGCTCTATCATTAGCTTCGAGTAAATCTTGAAAAGTGCAAGTGGTTGTGCAGGATGCGCAGGATAGGAGGCATATCCTACAGAGGGGCTCCACAATGGCACTTTGTTTACGATGGATCGAGGATAACCCATTGGGCTGAAGTATATCTACAGCGACCAACCTGGGCTCGCAATCGGTTCCAGATTGGCCACTGCAAATCGTCAGCTGACTATTTAAAACTGGTACACTTACGGTTGCATTCACTTTCTAGTACACACTCTCCGTCTTCATTAAGCAAACGGCCTTTGACACAGACACAGTCTCCGATACATTCGGTAACGTCTCTACAAATTTCGGGGCCTGTTAATTCTTGACATGTTCTTCTACCGCAACGTCCATTGGCACATGTATCATAGACTTTGTACTTAGGACAAACGGGTTCTGTAAACAATTATAGGTTTAGTTAATAGGAACTAGTAATTTTTGCGGGGATCTGCTGGATGCAAGACGCACGGTCGACACTGTGTGGCGACACTAAGTATGCGGGCACAAAACTTGCGACGGCGGCCGAGCGATGGCGGTAGCGGGGCGAAACAAACCGTAAAACCGCGCAAGCGACAATACCAAACTATTTTGTTCTCGTCACTTCCGCGTCACCGCCCGTCGCTCCACCGTCTCCCGTGCGTCGTTCGATCGCCCCGCTTCGCCGTCGCCCGTTTCGTGGCCCGTCGCGGCTATTATATGCAATGCTTTTGTATAGGTACATCGCCGTTTAGTCCAACTTTTTGATAAACGTTTATCATACTTACTTGGACAGTCATTGGTCGGCACACAAGTTCCATTTTTAGCTTGAAGGTATCCTTTCTTACAAAGACATCCGCCTATACATTCCTCAGGGTGTACACAAATTTCAGGGCGTCCTAAATCTGAACACTTCTTTTTCTGACATCCACCGTTGATGCAAGCGTTGTAAACTTCGTTCTTTTTGCAAGTTGGCGCTGAAAGATACATTGAGGTTAATAAATTAAAATAAACATTTATTCAGGACCAAACATTTTCTGCATTTTATGCACCCACCAAACTGCGGAACAGTTTCTCGGCGGGATTCATTAGCGCTCGTCTTTAATACATTTGGTTCAAACAATAAAAAGAAGAGATATAGGTAAGATTAAGATTATTAAGAAAATACTTCAATAGTTTGTTTTACTGAAGTTGCGGATGACTTATCTCCTTCATAAATTCATCTAAATTGCAAGATTTGCTAACCGAGGGCAGAAACAGGCTGCGAGGCTCTCTTAAACGTATGTTTTTTAATCCTCGGATATACGAAAGAACAAGGTTTGATGTAAGAAAACTCAGATCAGGGTTAAGCACGGCATTGCATGTGAGCCATACTACTTGCATTTGACATTACCCGCACTGGGCCCGTGTGGTGGTTTATAGCCCATTACCTCTCATATAGAGGAGGACTGTGTCCCTGCAGTGGCGAAATTATGTATAGCCCTGATTATTTAATAGAGCATTTTGTATGCATATTTTTATTTTATGTGCAATTGAAGAATACACACCTTTGCCTTGATTCAACCACTAAGGAACTATTAAAAAACGATACACCCTAGTCTATGCGTCTGAATTTAAAAAAAATGGTAAAGTTTTACTTACTGCAGTCTTCAGGCAGCACGCATCTCTTAATATTGTCATCGTAAATTGTGCCCGGTTTGCAATCACAACCATCTAATAGACAGAAGAATGGACAAATGACATTACGTTCATTGCGGTTAGAACAACGCTGACAGAAACTACCGCATCCTGGTACAGCGTTTGGATCTCCGTTGCAAGACTCTGTAACAAACGAAGAATTTTGTAATATCTAGTAGATATCCGCACTAACATCATCTACTTAGGCATTTACCAATAATGTTGGAGTCTGCTCCCAGTCTAACCGGATGCAGCTGAATATTTCTTAAGAGTCAAATTAAACTCAACATTAATTAACTATGTGTATGAAGTTCCGTCAATCAAAACACCAAAAATTTGCTATCTGTTAGTGTTTATATTAATTATCCAATATAATTCCATCCCCTTCTCACACTATATAATATCTCCATTATCTCATATTGTTACAAGTTATTTTTTTTTTGTCTAACGTAATTTATAGGATTGCCGTCTATTGCATGGGATTTAAACATAACTGACGAAATGTAGTTGTACCTACTGTTACATAAGGAGCTTTGCACATGGAGCAACTATTGCAGCAACTAGCAACTAGCCGGCAACTAGCTGTTTACATAATATATTTCAATTAGGCTGCGCACACATAGCAACTCGAGTTTCGAGTTCCGGTGATCGTCAACAGTTTTCAGTTGCTGCAATCGATGACTAAGTTAGTTCCTAATTGCCGCAACTAGAAACTGTTAAATATTATACCGGTTTCTAAAGTTGCCGGTTATCGCTGCGTTGATTGAGCAACTCGGCTATGAAAGTTGCTCACAGATTGCCATAAAACTGCGGCAACCATAAACGTTGCTTGTAGCAACTATCGACCAGTTACAGGAAACTTTTAAAAAGTTGATAGTTGCCTCAACTTAAGTTGCTCCATGTGCAAAGCGCCTACACTCACCTTTCCACATTACTCATTATTATTTAGAGGTGTACCTATCACTGCCTAACCTTATGTATGTAATTTATAGGATTCCTTACCATTACATTGGCTGATAGGAATACAATTATTGTAATGATCTCTAGCGAAGTTATCATCACAATAACATTTCTCAACGCATCGCTTATTTTTGATCGGACAATTTGTTCGGTTTCGTGTTGATAATGTTGCACAAACGTTGTCGCATTCCGGTCCGCAGGCAAAGTGTTCATTGGGTTTAGTGCATTGTACTGTACAGAAAAACATCAATAAAACTGTATGTCTGATATAGTGAGTTTCAGTATGAGCATTAATGGCAGGTGGTAGTGATAGTGCTAGTGGTCTTCTTAGCGTGTCGAAAGCAATCTAAATTGTATCGGCCCAGAAAGGAGTTACTAGTTTGGCGCTTTTGGTAGTGTCCATCAGTTAATGTAGTAAAAAAACAATAAAATACGCAGGACACGATTTTAATAACCCCATTGTTTGTGAACCAGCACCACATTTACACTCACGGCAGAGTAATTTATGAATCTCCACCTCAGCAAGTTTTCCTTGCTGCAACCAACCTAGGTCCGGAGTCTATTTGGATTGGTTAGTTCCTAAAGCTGGTGGCGCGATGGTGTGACCATGTCTTTAGGACGAATAAGCGACAGTTGAAGCAAAATTCTTTTTTTTTTGGAAATTTTGCAGTGGAACTGGACTGGAACTTGATGGACAAATGAGCTTAAAATGGAAGCAAGGACAAACTAGTTAAGGAATGCGGAGAATCAGGTGCTGTGACATACAGGGTTACTGGTAAATCGACGTATTCCTTGTAGGACATCGTAGTTGGGTTAAAATGCAATAAATTAAGATACCAAATTTTCCTCCGAAATTCAGTAGTTTTTGAGTTATTTAGATTTTTGTACAGAGAAATTCCAGATTTACTACTGTGCATGTACTAAATGAAAAACGATTTTCGTTATGTAGTCCATGACTTTGTATTTTTTACTTTTTTAGATAGCTGATAAGACAAGGATATTTTCTAGTAATTTGTACATCTGGCGTAGTATTTTTATGTTTATGCGCCATACAACTTTTTTACAAAGTAATGAGTTCACATCTGTATATATATACTTCGGGATCTCCTTTTGCTGATGTTTTTTCTTGGAAAATGAAAGTATATGGCCAAGATACATAGACTGATGAGGTTACTTGGATGAGATTGGCACAAAAATGGAGAGATCTATAACCAGCAGTAGGTGAATTCAGGCTGTGGATGACAATGATGAACGAACAAAAGGTATCAATGAGGTTCTTTCATAGAAAGATCACTTACAGCAATTTGCTTCTGAAATACATTCATCGGCAGAATTTCTGTAGTAGCCGTCTTCACATCGACAGGCTGGCTGGCAAAATTCTTCGCCTTGAGGTGGGTTTGGACAGGGGTAAGCAACCCCAATAGCCTCACAAGTTTGTGGCGGGCAAGTTCGAGGGCAGGGGTCGTAAACTTCGTGTTGTTTTGTACATTTTACTATTGTGAATAATTAAATAAGTTTGTAGCTACATAATTAAAATTGATAAGTACGTAAATAAGCAAAATATGACTAGATTTACACCTAGATCCTGATCTTGTGTAAAATGTTGGTGTTTGAAATACCATATTGTATGTATGATACTACTAGTTAATTGTTGCCAGCGGCTTCACCCGCTACAACTCGAAAATTATCCCACAGGATGATAAAATCGGGATAAAAACTATCCTATGTGTTAATTCAGGTTATAAACAGTGACCGACCCGTGGTACAACTGCGATGTCCAACTGGTTGTACTACGGAGAAGTAAATTTACCCATGGTTCAACTGGGTTCAACTGGTTGTTCTATGGGGAAATATCTTTACCAATGGTTCAATTACAGTGAGTTGTTCTTTCCTTGGTCCAACTAGTTGTACTTCTGGGAATTGAATGTATGATCTATGGAACAACTACTGGTAATAAACAGGAAAAGGTTATCTATTAATGCTGAAGTGCAATGCAATTACTACCTCCTCTTTTAACCAAAATTATAATACGACCGTCTCGCGACAGTATCCTTTATGGGCGGCATGGGCACCGGGCCGTAGGCCGACGAAGGAGGCCGGCGGAGGCCCGGCACTTCGGGGACAGGAGACAATAGTGTTATGTAATATGCGAGCGAAGCGAGCGCGCGTCATGGAGTACAACATGCGTTGCATGTATGTTTGTTTTACACGATCATCCTATCCCCGTGGTCCAACCAGTTGGACATAATTCCACAGTTGTACCACGGGTCATAATCATAAATATCAGAAAAAAAGAGTTGAACCATGGGTAAATTTACTTCCCCGTAGTACAACCAGTTGGACATCGCAGTTGTACCACGGGTCGGGGTGGTTATAAGCTATCCGTGTACCAAATTCTATTGAAATCCGTTTAGTAGTTTTTGCGTGAAAGAGTAACAAAAATCCATATCTATATACACTCCTTTGCAAAAAAAACGGGCATCTTAGGAAATTTACGTTCTAAGGTCGATTTGAGTTAATTCAATGAAATTTAATTGTTTGACGTAGTCTGTATACTTATAATCGTGTAAATTAATACGCGTGAAGTGAACTGTGGCAATTTAAAAAAAAATATCTATGAATTCTTTAAAACCGATGTACACGGCCAAACAATAAGAAGTGGTCGGCAATAAAGACAAGAAGATTTTTTTACTTTGTTTAATTAAATAAAGTTACAAATGTAATAACCTAATAACGAGTGTGACCTCCTCTTGCCAAAATCACACCTTGAATCCTTCTGGGCATGCTTTCCACGATGTTTTTTGACGTTTTGAGGAATACGTTCCCACTCTTCTGCAATGACTCTTTTTAGCTCCCTGATGTTTTGTGGAGCATGTTGCACTGATCTTACCCGTCTCTTTAGAACATCCCAGACATGCTCAATTGGATTGAGGTCAGGACTTCGAGCTGGCCAATCTATACGACGGATCCCAACTTCTTGCATGTACGCTTCCACGTCGCCAGAACGGTGCGGGCGAGCATTGTCGTCCATAAAAATGGAATCTTCCCCAAGTGCAGTCAATGCGGGTTGTGCATATGGAATTAGGACTTCCATTATGTACCGGTGTGCATTTAATGTTCCATTTTCTATGAGAACTAACTCCGTACGCCCCGTCGAATTAATTGCTGCCCAAAACATAACGGAGCCTCCGCCATAAGGAGTGATTTCTTCGAAACACACTTCCGCATAGCGTTCCCGTGGTCTTCGTAGCACTCGCCGGCGTCGGTCCTCTCCACACAAAGAGATTCTAGCTTCATCAGAAAACAATACTTTATTCCAGTCCTCCAGAGTCCATGAAGCACAGTTTTGAGCAAACTGAAGTCGAGCAACACGGTGCTCACGGAGTAATTTAGGTCCCCGAGCCGGGCGGTAACTCCTGATATTGGCAGCCAAAAGCCTCCTCCTGACGGTCCACAAGCTAACTTCTACTCCTCTTACTTCTTCAAGGCTCTTCTTCAGGTCCACACTTGACGCCTTACGATTCAGCAAGGCCTGACTCACCAAAAAGCGGTCATCTCTTGGTTCTGTGCGTCGTTTTCTTCCCGAACCGGGTCTTCTTTTGACCGAACCGGTCTCTTGATACCGTTGCCAAGTCCTCTGGACAGTTGAACGACTCACATTTAGCCGCTGAGACACGTAAGTTTGCGAACAACCTTCTTCAAGTAGGGCTATAATTTTACCGGCCCTTATCGCTTTATCACTCATGTCAAAAAGTGGTATTTAATGTAAAAAGAAAGATAAAATTGTTTAATTTGCAGAAAATATCCAAAAAGTTTTAAAATTTTAGTAATCAGTAATAAAATCGTTTCAGCAATTCGCGCCATTAGTAAAGCAATTTTACAATAATCTACAATAATCATTATTTTCCTTTTGTTAATTTCAAAATTTAAATTTGGAACGTACAGAATCATGCCAGGATTCTTCAAATAACATGCCAATACATCGTCAAATTATTATAACCTCTTACTTGTCCTTCTTCATTGAAGTAGAGAAAAAAATTTGAAGTGCCCGTTTTTTTTGCAAAAGAGTTTACTTACAAACTTTCGCGTTTATAATATTAAGTAGGTTATATAAAAAGGGGAAGAAAAATAAAACCCATTTTCACTCTTAGATTACACTGAGAAAAGTTGCACAGGTATATATTCATACTTACGTGGACATTCATTTTCAGGTATGCAGCACCCATTCTGGTCGAGTAAGAAACCCTCTTGGCAGACACATCCTCCGTTGCATTTTAAAGGATCTATACATAGGTTAGGCTGTCCTACTTGTGAACAGTTTCTCTTTTGACATCCACCGTTGGCACAAAGTTCGTATTTTTCATTGATTCCGCAGTTCACCTCTAAAAGTATTGTAGTAATAAATATATAATGTAAATAAATAGCTCAAAGTACACGTGTATACGCTGCGCTGGATCAGCATTTAACTCAACTCTAACCATGTATTTCTCCCATGAAACTAATGGGCCTACCACACGCTCAAACTTCACCACATTTTTGCCTGCTGCGCGATGTATCGTGTTCACCGTGTAATCACGCAGGCAAGACTGTAGTGAAGCCTGTGCACGTGGTAGACCCATAATTAAATGATCCACCGGAGTGGAATCGCCATAAATTGGGATCAACTATTAAAAATAAAGTGAAGGTGAAACTACCTTGAAAAACTAGCTGTAGGCCAAACAAATAATGTAGTACATTTCCGTGCAGGAGTCAAACCCGCAAAAAAGGTACAAAGATATTGAATTTATTGGCTTCTTCTGATAGAGAAGCTTATGGCTAAGTGATAACAGCCACATGGGTCGATCTTCAAGGCTAAACAATGTTTTCTAAAATTGGTCCGCGGATGGGGGACTATCATTACAACAAACAGAGTTTTATCCGTGGCTCAGAAAGCTCTTTATGCCGTTGGTCCCAGCTGCCATTTTAGATCTTTGGCAGTCCTTACGAGTGTATGGTTAGATTAGTATACCAAACCATAACCATTTGACAGTTAATCGATGGACACTATGATAGCCACTGACATTTAAAAAAATACGCAATAGACCTGCTGAAGTACGATACTCCAACAACCTGTCTTACCAAGGAGTATCGTATCACTCAATTTCGGCGTTTTGGAGGTCAGATAGGCAGTCGCTCCAAGTGAAATACATGGTATTCAGCTGTATCTGTTTTGACTGACAGCCGACCGGACCAAAGGTGGGAAAAGGTGAAGTTTATGATGATGATGAGTCTCTTCTTTCGGCTGCAATGATGAGTCTCTTGCCGAAAATGTTCAATAAAATATTTACCTGGACATTCGTCGAACGGAACACAAATATTAGATTTATTTCTGGCGTGTCCTTCTACACAGTAGCACTTATCGTTGCACTTTATGTTGACAATGGGACAGTTTACTTGGCTTCGGTTGTGCAGTGTTTTGCAGACGTTGTCGCATGCACCGCCACATGCCCAGAACTCGTTAGGACCCGTGCATTTCACTGGAATAATCATAACAAAACATTACGCCTATACTCCCCAAAGAGGCAGAGGCAGAGGCAGAGGTAAACCCATTAGTACATTCACATTACTTCAGTTATGTTTTAGTCCCATGTAAGAACATGCCTATTGGGGGCGAGCCTATTGGGCTGATCCGGGGACTAAATCAGACTCCGTAACTGCTACTGAGATATTCCTGATGGAAAACCCAATAACACTTGGCCCGACCCGGGAATCGAACCCAGGAACTCATGCACAGCAGTCGCGCTTTATGTAAAATTTAATACTCAACTTCATTTTGATGTATCGATCCCTCTGCAACTGCAATAAATAAACTCTCCAGCAGGTGGGGCATAGTTTGACCAGGAATAATCAACCCATGAACCGACCACCGATGGGGAAGAAAAGTTCTCGACTGGCGACCACGAACCGGAAGACGCAGGGTTGGTAGGCCTCCCACCAGGTGGACTGACGACATCGTGAGATTCGCGGGCAACCGGTGGATGCAAACGGCAGGCTGCCGTTCTTTAGAGCGTTCCATGGGGGAGGCCTTTGTGCACCAGTGGACGTCTTATGGCTGTAACTGTAATATTTGAATGTCTTTGGGTGTTACTTACGACAATTTTCCTTTGAAACACATACTCCACGTTGGTCCCTATAGAAACCTTTCTTGCATCGACAGGCACCCTTGCAGTCTGTCTCATTAATTCTCATGAGTGGACAATGATAGGTCTTGTTGATACTCTCACAAGTTTGTGGTGGGCAAGTAGGGGGGCAAAAAACGTATTCTTCATTTTCTCCCGTGCAATTTGCTGTAAATACATACCAGATTAACATGATTCAAATTGCATTAAAATGACGTTGCCTATTCGGAAAGATTGATTGAATAAATTATTAGAATTGTGAAATAGTCAGGGTTGTTGGAGTGTGGATTCCCGTAGGGTCTCGTAGCTTGACAACATAGTTAAATAACTTGTGTTTGGGATAGGCTATGCTATACAGTGCGCTGCAATAAGCTATTGAAGATAGACCTCATTATTATCAAACAATGCTAACTTGACTTTTCAAACAATGGTCTTATTAAAAATATTACTTCACTCTTTACATCGAATTTTATTAACCATTTCATGAATTTTAAATTTTCCTGCACGGAACTCTATTGCTTTTTCAAAAACATAAATTGCCTAAGTCACTCCTTTTATAACATATTTCAGTAAAAAATTTCGTCACAATCGGTCAACTGTTTTGGTAATTAGCCGGATCAAACAGACAGAAAAATATATGTTTGTTAAAAGTACCGTATATTTTCATACTACTTGATTTCAGTAAAAAGCTGTTATTTCGTAATTACAAACAGACACTTCAATTTTTTTTTTTTTTTTTATTATAACTCGTCAAATAAAAGGTCAATACTCACGTTTACATGTCTCTTTTGGCACACAGATACCATTAGGGTCCCGCAAATAATCCTCTTTACAAACACATCCCTTTTTACAATATTTAGGATCCATTTTCACACAAGGGATCGGCTTTCCTAATTGAGAACAATTTTTAGCAGAACATCCACCGTTGGTGCAATCCGAAAATACTTCATCCTTTCCACATGTTCGGGCTGAAAGGGTACAATTAAAAATTGTTAAATCTGGTCCCCAGTAATGATCTCATGGTCAGAATTCGATGAAAGCGGGAACAAAGCTTGTTCAGTGCAAACCACTTACTAAAGGTCAGTAGTACCATATTCATGAGTTTATAAAGATTATTTTTAAGCTATTGCATAGCTTCTATCACGGGCCTTGAGCGTGGAGCGAATCCAGAAATTTCGTAACGAAATTTTCAACCAGGTTGCTATGGTTACGGAAAATAACAAGGTTGTCAACTGAGGTTGTCAAATTAAATAATTGATAAAAAATGCTATGCAATACCATAACCGCGGCGGTCTCCGAGTGTCACACGTTTTTTATATTAATAAATATTTCACTCTTTTTTCGTGGCATTATTATTGGCAGTATTTTATTTTTTCAAACTTTTTCTTTTGAGTCTTTTTTTCTTTATCCTGTGGTTAGTGCCTAACCTGGTGTAAAAGTTTTTATGCCAACCACGGACCTCTGACTTGGCTTTCTATGTCGTCGAGAAATATCTCTACGGCATTCTGGTTTCCTCACGATGTTTGCCGTCACCGAAGAAGATTTGTCAAATTCATGTGCGTTTTTTTTATAATTATCACATAATAGTATAATTTTATCAATATAATATGCACATGAATCCTAAAAATCAGAGGTTTTGGGTTCGAACTCGAGACCTATATGACTTGGCAACCCGATGGTCACACCAATAGACTATCACTGCTTTTTCTCTGTTTTGGGTGAATATCACTTTTTTTTTACCAGTTTTCTCTCGTCAATTTCTGAGAGACGCTTTTAACCCTTAAATTGGCAGAGTACTCCACAAAAGACACACACTTTGAAAACATCAATTGTGGTAGTAATCTAAAAAAAAATACCTGTTATTATCATTTTTAGCTTGCAATAATTGTGTATTTTAGTAGATAAAATATTAGGATGTGATAAAATCAATAATTATCCGTCAAATTCAAAATATCTTCGAAGCGGTCTGACGTTTCAGTGTCACATGAAACCTTTTTAAGTTTTTCTGCGCTTTTTTGGTTAGGACTTGTGGTTATTAGGTTTTACATTGCACAGGGACATTATAAACAACATCAATCGTCCATAATTTTATGTGTAAATTACGTAATTGCAATTTTATGAGTTTGAAACTTTGTGTGTACTCCCTGAATACCGTTGCCAAGTACGCGCAAAATAGACTTCGGTATACACAAAGTACATTGCCAAGTATACAAAGAAATACAAAAGGGGTTTTTTTGTTTGTTTTTGATACATAATGATATCGATTTTATGTCGTATAGCATGTTATTTTCTCTTTTCCTGCAGCACTTGAACCTGACACAATCATATAGATTCAAGCTTTGATCCCGAAAGAAAATGCATGATCCGATGACAGTTCTTGTTTTGATGATGAATCACACTTCCTCCACCAAGGTCAATTCTCACCCACTATGAATGTTCAGTCTTTCAAAGTCAAATACACATACAACGTTGTAACGTACTCCTTACACCAATGCTTCAAGAGGTTTTTCCGTATTCATCCATCAATATTATAATGCCATGCCAACATGGAATTGAATTCAACCATTATCTAAGTACCATCTGTAGAACTTCTACTGTCACCAGTTCCATAGCACATTGAAATCTTCACCTGTGCCGATCTCTAGATCTAAACGCAAGTAGCTTTCAATCTTCACTTTTTGCTCCATGTAGTACAAATACAAGAAAACATATTTCACACTAATTGGCAATGTACTTCCGGTAGTACATCAAATTTCGCGAAAACTGTAATATTCAGATTTTTTTCACAATTTTTTTCAGTCTTCTGGTATCATAATAAACCAGGAAATAACAAAAAAAACATTAAATTTTAGAAATAATTTCATTTGCCAATTTAAGGGTTAAGCGGTCACGCAAGGTTTTTTGTTTGTTATTTGAATAAATTGGAAAGGATATTGAATACTAAAATGACAGTGAATTAGAAAGAAGTAAACCGATTTAAAATATTCCGTAGCTGTTACTGAGAAGACCCAATAATACCAACTAAGCCCCAATAAGATCAACAAAACCAAGGAATCAAACCTAGGACCTCAAACACAGCAGTCTCGTTTCTAACAACTACACAAAAACTAACCAATTAAGCAGTCCTTTTCTGACAAGCATTCTCCTCGCTGATCTCTATAGAATCCTGGATCACATCGGCAGGCTCCCTTACAAACTGCAGGAGCGATGGGACACTTGTACTTTCTTCCGATGCTCTCGCAAGTTTGTGGCGGGCAGGTTGGCGCGCAAGAGTCGTAATGTTCGTTGGCTTTGTTGCAATCTGAAAGGAAATCGGATGAAAGGCTTATCCTACTAATATTATAAATACGAAAGTTTGTGAGGATGTTTGTTACTCTTTCACGCAAAAACTACTAAACGGATAAGGATGAAATTTAGAATACAGTTAGTTTACAGCCTGGATTAACACATAGGATACTTCTTATCCCGGTAGTATGATCCCGCGGGACAATTGTCGAACTTCACGCAGGTGAAGCCGCTGGCACAAGCTATAGTATTATAATAAAGCATTGTAGCCTCATACTCATTTTGCCAGTTACCGCTTGATTCTTATAATTATGAATTCACAGTAAAAAAAAAGGGTACCTACTATAGAAGTTATTACTTACTGTCACATTGATCTATCGGAACACAAGTACCATTTATTGTAAATAAATATCCTTCTTCACAGATGCAGCCTTTGATACAAGCTGAGGCGTTTAATTTTACACAAGGAATTGGTTGGCCTAATTGAGAACAGTTTCTGGCGTCACAGCCTCCGTTAATGCATTCGTCGTATACTTCGTGCTCTTTACACTCTTGTGCTAGAAACAAAAATAAGAAAACGAAAAAAAAAGTTAGTGGAACTTCAAAGGCGTGATGAAATTTTTCATTCTTTCAATCCTATCTTGATGACTGGGATCATTTTTTTTTATTATTCAGTTGTGCAAACATTTATAAAAAGGATTCAAAGTTCATCATCCGCCTGTAATGTTCCCACTGCAGGGACTCAGGCCTCCTCTCTAGGAGAGGGATGGGCTATGATCCACCACGCGGGCCCAGTGCGGGTTGGTAGATGTCATTTCTTCTAAGAGAAGACGGCATTTTCTCACGATGTTTTCCGTCACCGATTTGAGACCGATTTCAAAGTCAAAAAACACAAAACAATGAGTTTACTTCAACTTACGGCAATCTGTTATATTAATACAACGTTCATTCTCGTCCTTCACAAAACCCTCTTGGCAGACGCAGCCGACGGTACAATATTTTTGGTCCATTTTCACGCATCCCGTAGGATGTCCTACATCCGTACAGCGCCAGGGTCCACATCCACCGTTGCTGCAATTTGAGAGGACTTCATTGTCGCCACATGGTGGATCTAAAAATAAATATTTTTGGATGAAAACTTGATTTTATAAAGTACGGACACCGTATATTATTTGTATTTTCTAACGAAGGACACGCGCAATAGGGCATGCTTATATGATATTAATAAAAATATGAAAAAAAAAACACTAATAAATAACAGAACCATACCAAATATTTCGCAAAAGTCGCGTAACCCATACGCTTATCGCAGAAAATGTGCGCGAGTCAATGACTTTAAGGTATAATCCATTTTCCCTTCATATTTTAAAACTGGCGTAGGACAATGGCGAAAAAGAAACGTCTTATAAAATGAGATCTGGAGAGCGTGCGGGCCATGGCACAATTGGGTCCCCTATGTTGTTTCGAACGCCGCTGTTGCGACACACCCTGTTGCGACACACGCTGTTGCGAATTATTTTTCTACTGCCTCACAGGTTCGAAAGCTCATGGACTCGAATGAAGACGCGAAAGACTCTGAAGAATGTCGTGTCTATTTAAATGTTACCGGCCAAACAAGATTTTAGGACAAACTAGTTTTGCCTAGGCTAAATTAGTTCTTCGTTTTCGTCAACAGGTCGACGGAACCCCGCTGCGGGGCTCCTCCTCCTCGTCTGCAGGGTATAAAGGGACCTAACTAACCGAATCTCGTGGTGCCCCTGACGTCGACCGTCTAAGGTTAGCGATTCCGTAAGCAGGCCCACACTACCGCGTATAGTTAGAACTAGTTTAGGTTAGGCGGAACTAGTTTGTCCTAAAATCGGGTTTGGCCGCGTAACATAACCTATACACGAAGTATTATAATATCTGTAAAATGTAGGTATAGGCATACCTACATTTTTCTCTTTTTGCTTGACACAATAATTAATGTCATGTGCGTTAAGTTCAATCATTAATATCATGTTTATAGAAATACCTATAACAAGTGTTTTATTAAAATACTAGCTTTTGTCCGCGGCTCGTACGACATACCCATGTGTATGTCGGTAAAACTACAAAAATGACGATTTTCCATACTTCACATTCATCCCCTATTTAATTTAACCCCTCTAAGGTTTGAATTTCGAAAAATCCGTTCTTATTTCTAGTCATTGAGTTAGAATGTAGTACTGTAGTACATTATACCTCAATGTTACTAGTGTACAAGGGAACCTACATTTGTCTGTGATTCTAATGTATGTATCTCATATCTTTGATTTCGTGTATTGAATTGTTGGTGAGCCAAATAAATAAAATAAAACCTCTGTGCTAAATTTCAAGTTTCTAACCCTTTACTTTAGGCCCTGCGCTGATATGTTAGTCAGTATTATTTTTGTGTTAATAGTCCGCCGCACTATTCCCGAACCACTGTTACTCCTGTTATGTAAGCCAGAATCAACAGTGGTGTCCACAAGAAAAGCGCCGAGACAATGAAGCCCGACGAAGTTCCAGAGAAACGATTGTTTAACTGTCTTGGATCCCGCAACGTAATTAATCAGACAAGAATAGCGGAGGAGTAGGAAAAACATAATTTCCGCTACCTTCCATATCAGCAGGACACAGAACCGAATAAGGCCAGGCAATGTCAGTCAGTCAGTCAGGACTTCTCTCTTTATTTATATAGATAAATAACTAGAAAAACCTTTCTTATTCCTTGTCTAAATCTAGGCCGTGGGTTTGGGCTGAGCGTTGATGAGTCAGTCAGTCAAGACTTCTCTTTTTGTTTATAGAGATTGCCTAATGCCAATATACCTATATTTTATTAATTTTATCAATTATTCGTCAATTCATCTTTTTATCAAAAACATCTGAAGTATATAAAAAATAATATCATTTATTAAACATTAAAAGGGAATCTGGACTAGGGCCTGACCGCGAAAGGCATTATCGTGACTTATGCTTATAATATTACCACGTCATCTAGGACCAATGAATTATTATCTGTTAACGATCTACTTGATTGGTCTTATTTCTCTAAGGCTAGTACGCACTGACCGGAGCCTTGCTTAGAGCCTACAGCCTAGCGAGTAGCGAATTGAAATGAAGGTTCGACGTTCCAGAGCAATCGCAGGCGATCGTTCTGGGTGCTTGGCGCCTTAGCTATAGCAAGTAATCAGATGTTAAAGGCTCACGGAATTATGATATGGTCAAAGTCAGAGTCAAAGTCAATGTTCTTTATTTGCTAAACATAGGTGTCACATCGCCATATTTTGCCGTCAACGGCGTACAAATATTAAAACAAAATTAAATGAAAGAAATTAAATTAAATTTTGTTAAAAGGTCACGGGATGATGATATGGTCAAAGTCAGAGTTAAAGTCAAAGTTCTTTATTTGCTAAACATAGGTGTAAAAGATGTAAATATAAAGTTCTGAGATATAGCTATGTTTTGCCGTCCACGGAATATTAAAACAAAATATTAATAAATGAAACAAATTAAATTACATTTTGTTAAAAGGTATAAAGGCTCATGGGATGGTGATATTATTATGGTCAAAGTCAGAGTCAAAGTCAAAGTCAAAATCAAAGTCAAAGTTCTTTATTTGCTTAACATAGGTGTACAAGGTGTAAATATGCAGTTCTGAGATAGCTATGTTTTGCCATTAATGGCATACAAATATAAAAACAAAATTACAATTAAATGAAAGAAATTAAATTAAATTTTGTTAAAAGGTATGCAAAGTATCATAATTATCTTAAATTTATCGTTAGTATTCTTTCTAATTTCTAGGTAGGTATAAAAAATTACAAATTGTATTTTAAAACTATGTTATTTAACTAATTAAATAAATTATAAAATACTTAGCATGCATGATCGATTTGTCGTCTAGGTATTTTTTAGTAAAATAGTATGTCTTTTGAGTTCAGGATTTGCTGAAGAACTTTTTAAAATCATATAACTCATGTTTTCCTCGTATAGGCTTAGAAATTTCGGTATAAATTCTGAGTGCCATGCGTAGAAATATTTTGTATGAAGTGTTGTGTTGTGTGTATTTTGGCACAAATCTTATTATTTATGGTGTTTCGAATACAATGTTTCAACTGAAAGTAAGTTATTATTTCACGAACACTTAGTTAACTTTAAGGTACTTTTCATATCGAGAAATGTTATGGAATCGAGTTTCCGAATCTGAAAAAGCTTACAAGTAGTCCGTAACTTTCATATTAAATTAGTGACAAAATGAATGCTGCAGTAATATGAAATCTAGAGTCATTAAACTATTACAAGTTTGGGCCCTTAAGCCTCTGGGTGCTGGGCAGCATATGTCAGTGTGTAAAAAGCCTTAAAATTTGCAGTATTCTTCTACATGAATATTATTAAGTCACTTACAACATTCTTCCGGACGCACACATTTCTTAGGTATAGGATCGTAACGGAAACCAGGTTTACAAACACAGCCATCTTCATAACATTTGCAACTTTCTGGTTTGGGGCCAGGACAACGTTTGATACAGTCTTTGTCACAACCAGGTTCAGCGTTGAAGTCACCATTGCATGAAACTGTAAAAGAGTGACATCATAATATTACTTTGTTCATACTTAATCCTTTATTAGTCGCGTGGGGTCCATCGGACCCCAAGCAACTTAGGTTTTGTCATAGTAGCTTCCTAGCTCAGGCGCTCTTCTCTCCCGAGTACTTGGTTAGCAGCGGCGACAACCACCCGAGCCATACGGGGTTGACTGTGGCAACAGACCCCGTGTGACCAACAGTGTTGAATTGCTCCCATAAGTAGAGCGTTAACATTTTTTTGTAACGGTGCAAGCATTTTGACGCGACTAACTAAGAGTTAATCGCTCCAGATATGGATCGCTGCCCTTTTGGAGGTGGCTGTGACAAACTAGATAGATGCAAAATGTTGAATACTGAATGTAAATAGGGTTACAATGACGTCTTGAAGCAGTATTGTTTTATTGCCTAGAATGGTTTAAGAAAGAGACAGGGTTACCCAAAATATTCATCGCCATATTTTTCAAACTGAAACATAAGGTTCAAATTAAAATGCTTTTTGCGGCCAAACAGGGCAGGTTTGGAGAAATGGTACTAAGCCGTGCACTGGGATTGGCTTAGTTCAATATTGTAATTACTTCTACACTATTGAATTTATACTTTCACATTAGCCTTACCACATTTCTTCCGATCTATGCATTTCCCCGTACTGTCGTCCACTACTAAGTCACCTTTGCATACACAGCCGTTTGTGTTACATAATTTGTTACAGAGCATGGGTTTTGTGCTGTTATAATTTGAGCAAGTTTTACGGCAGTTCCCGCAACCAGATACTGCGTTTGGATCTCCACCGCATGAAGCTGTAATAAAGTTAATGTTAAAAAGTCTTTCGTCCCAACGGTAGAGTATCAAAAAAGACGAACTATTCATCGCTCGCCATTTTTGATACTCTTCCGTTGGGACGGACACAATTTAAAAAAAAACCATCCATATTTATAACTTTGTCAATAAACAAGTTGGAAGAAGAGCAGACGGTCTTAGCAAGGTTGGAACATTTTTATATGAAACATGGTCTTCTTCAACTTCCGCCGTATTATGTATTTTATTTTTATTAAAATATTATTGTTTGTTACAGTCACACCGTAAACGCTTAAATACAGAATATTATATCATTAAATCTATCCTGAAACTCCCCATTGGAGATTGTGAACCAAGCTACACGTTTATTAGAAGAAATATAAATTATCCCCGATACTTACAGCATTTATTTTTTGGTATACAAGTGCCATTTGGGTCACGTACCCAGTCGTCCTTGCACAGACATCCTTTGATACAAAATTTGGGGTCGATTCTGGGACATGGTATCGGATATCCTAATTGCGAACATTTCTTCGGCCGACACTCGCTGTTCGTACAGTTTGAAGGAACTTCGTTCTTCCCGCATGTTGGTGCTGTTTAAAAAAAAATAATCTTTAAATAAACGAATACTAGGTAATTGACGTCGTTCACCGATATATCATTTCCAGTGTTAGGAAAAGCAATGTTTAATTTGCTTTTTTAGGCTGAACGCCCACTTCAGACTTTTTGTCGGGCCGATTTATTTGTTCGTCAAAAATCGGTGACCGATTTTGTTTTGGTCAGAAATAACGAACATATTTAAATCGGCCCGTATGAGCCCGACAAAAAGTCTGACGTGGGCGGGAGCGCTTACTCATTTATTACCAACTAGCTTTTGCCAGCGGCTACGCCCGCGTGGATGTCGGAAAATATCAAAAATGACGATTATTCATACAAACTTTCATCCCCTATTTAACTACCTTAGGGGTTGAATTTCGAAAAATCCTTCCTTATTCCTTGTCTAAATTATAAAGGGAACCTCTGTGCAAAATTTCAGCTTTCTAGGTCCAAGGGTTTGGGCTGGGCGTTGATGAGTCAGTCAGTCAATCAGTCAGTCAGGACTTCTCTTTTTATTTACATAGATAGATAGATAGAAGAAGATAGATTAATTAATCCTTTTGCCCTGACATACATACATACATGCGTAATATTAAACAGAATACACTCAAAAGCCATATTAGATAATTTATTGCTTGAAAAGAAAGCTTATTTGCAAAAAAATTAACATTTCATTTTGGGGGCCGTGTATCATTAAAACGTCGATTTTAAAATAAAAAAAATACATATCACCTCAAATGTTTTTATAGTTTTAATTACAAGAATACGTCAAGCCTACGTCATTTATTACGTAGATAAGTCGTTATTCCCGACTCTCATTAAAATTTGTGGTTCTTTGACAGTCGTTTCAAGTATTCAGGAAGCTGGAAACTGACAACCAGTCCTACCGAGGGATATTGTATCATAGTGCTAACTGGATTTTGAAGGTCAGATAGGCAGGTGCTCCATGTAAAATACTGATATTCAGTAACATCCGTTTATAGTGAAAGTCGACCCCAACATGGTTGGCAAAAGGCCTGTTATACCGCTGTTATACCGCTCGTGATTGGGCTCAGACCATAATTTGTGATGAATCGTTAAGCGTTCTGAAGTCCATCGCACCATAGTTGGGAGAAGGCTAAGCAGATGATGATGATAAATCTAGTCTCGATGAAAGTCAATAAATCACCAAAAAAAGAAAAAAAAAAGACATTCAATGAATTACCTGGACAGTCGTTGAACGGAATACATGTTTTATTTACATTTCTGGCAAATCCTTTTAGACAGTAGCACATATCGTTGCACTTTACATTGAAGATGGGGCAGTCATCTTGGTTCTTTTCGTACAGGTCTTTGCAGACGTTGTCGCATGCAACACCACATGACCAGTATTCATTAGGACCCGGGCACATCACTAGAATTATAAAATAACATAGCATCACAGGAGAGCAGTGGTGGTGGCCCCGACTTACGAACAGTCGGTCGTGGGTTCGAACCCAGGCAGGCGCATTACTTTGTGTAATTTATTTCATCACCACTGCTCTCAAAACGGTGAAGGAAAACATCGTGAGGAAACCGGCATATCTTAGAACCAAAAATTCGAAAATATGCGACATCTACCAATCCGCACTGGGCCCGCGTGGTGGCCCATCCCTCTCCTAGAGAAGAGGCCTGAGTCCCTGCAGTGGGAACAATATAGGCTGATGATGATAGCATCACTCCTATTAGAAGAGATGTACCTCTAATAGTTTCGCCAGTTATATTTAAGTCCCATGTGATAGAGGGCGAGCCTATTGTCATCAACTGGGCACAAATACGTACTCTATGGCTGTTACTGAAAAACTCCTGATTAAAAAACCCAATAAACCTTTGCCCAGTCTGGGAATCGAACCCAGCACACACAGCACTGCAGTTGTTATTTTTGTAAAATAATCAACTTTTTCTTTTTGGCGCATCGATGTTATTTCTATATTACACGGTTAACAGTATGGGCAAAGTAGGTGACCACGTTTATTGCAGCGACGGAGTTGTTATTCAGGGGGTCTAAAATGGCCACTTTTGCAGATCATAATGTGAATTGCGTTTATAAGCGTAAAATGGATCTTTCATAATAAAAACTGCGTCTGTGACTATTTTACGAATGTTAACGCAATTCATATTATTTTCCTATTATGATGTATTTTACTAAATTGTTACAGACGCAGTTATTATAATGAAAGGTCCATTTTACGCTTTTTAACGCAATTCATATTATGATCTGCCAAAGTGGCCGTTTTAGACCCCCAGGTCGTCAAGAGTGCAGGTGAACGGACACCTCAAACACTTCACCACATGGGGCATAGTTTGATCTAGACTGATCAACTTTAATGGTGCATTGAGATGCACAACAGCAGAAAACAATTTTTGAACAAGCACAAAAAGATCGTACCACTCAAGATAAGTCTTTGAAATTCAGTTCGAACTCGAAGTCCACAAGTTGTGTCGTGGTGACTCCTACTATACTTTACAACAACGTAATTCATTCGATATTCGGTACGAGACAGCCATAAGAAGTGTGCTACCAAAGAGATCTGGGTTATAGAGCGGCTGTTGGGCATATTTTTATCTCACAATTTTGAATCTCGAACATTTTTGATTCGAACACACGAATGTTAATTGACGGGCGTATGAAACTAGACAGAGCGACTTGTTACTAAATAGTACTAGACTTGTTACTAATTAATAGTAACAAGTAGTAGACTACGATTTTCTTCCTCCTGTACCGTCAATCACTGGAAATAGAATATTTGAATGTCTTTGGGTGTTACTTACGACAATCTTTCTTTGGAACACATTTTCCACGTGCGTCCCTATAGTGATCTTTAATGCATCGACAAGCAGGCTTGCAGATAAGTTTTATACGTGGACAATGATAGGTCTTGTTGATGCTCTCGCAAGTTTGTGGTGGACAATAAGGGGGGCAGAGATCTAATTCTTCATTTTCTCCAGTGCAAGTTGCTGTAAATAGGTACAAGATTAACAGTCGCTTAAATGATTCAAATTGCATCCAAACCTTGCCAATCCAGGAAGGTGGTTTCAACAAAGTATTGTAAAATAGTCAGTCTGGTTGGGGTCGGCTTTGGTCGATTTCAATAGGCTGCTTAGTGATGCATTAGCTGATGATAGTGTCCGATAAAATAGTTTAATAGCTTGTGATTGGAAAAGCTTTACCAAACAGTGCACTGCCATAGGCTTATGAAGATAAACCGCATTATTATCAAAGAATATTGAATGAACTTTTCAAACTATGGTCTTTTGAATAGGTACTAGCTGTTGCTTTCTCCTTATATCATCAGCTGTTCTATATAATAGTTCTTTAGTGCCAGCAAAAAAATGGTCCAGCAATTTCGGAGATTAGCCAGAACAAACAGCCAGACAGACAAAACATTAAAAAAAAGGCATTTATGTTACAAGTATAGTGACAAGCACTAATAATGTAAACACGCAGTAAAATTCTTGTTGTATGATTGTTAAAAAAAGGTCAATACTTACGTTCACATTCCTCTTTGGGCACACAGATACCCTTAAGGTTCCAATAATAATTCTCTTTACAAACACACCCCACTATGCAATCTTCAGGACGCATTTTCTTACAAGGGTACGGTTTTCCTAAATGGGAACAATTTTTGGGTTGACAACCACCGTTGGCACAATCTGAGAGGATTTCATTGACGCCACAAGGTGGAGCTAAAAAAAAATTAGTGTAAGATGAAAACATTATATTTTTATAAAATAAAATAAAGGTATTAAAACCTTCCTCTTGAATCAATCTATCTATTAAAAAAATCCGCATCAAAATCCATTGCGCAGTTTTAAAGATTTAAGCATACTTATGAACTGACAGCGGGAAGTGACTTTGTTTTATACTATGTAGTGATAGTGATGATAGTGATAGTGACTGACAACTTTCCTGGGATTAGTCTAGTCTAGTCTACAAATCGTGTGCTTTTTGGGTCAAATTTCTTTTTCCGCAGCGCGCTTGGCGCCTTAGTTAACAAGTAACCAGTGAGCTTACTCTCGAATATAATTCCGATAGATGGACATTGGAATTGTCAGTCAAACGTCAGGCATTGGCTGGACTCACTGAGTCTAGCCAATCCCTGACGTTTAACTCAACCAACTGACGTTTGACCAATGTCGATCTATCGGAATTATATTCCAGAGTAAGCACCCAGATATTAAAAGCACTCGGGATAATGATAATTTTGTTTGGATATTAACCATTTTAGGTAAGGTACTTTGGGGTACTTTTCTATCGAGAAAATGTTTTAAATTCGTGTTATCGAATTAGATACAACTTACAAGTAGTCCTCAACTTAGCTATAATAATTTCTCAACTAACGACCCACACGGGTTCAATGTAGATACTAAACACTACATTTAAATCTTCTTCTTATAACACTTTATCTATTGCTGAAAACTGAATTTAAATCCGTTGCGTGTTTAAAAGATCTAAGCGAACAAACATCGGGAGTGGCTTTATTTTGTCATTTTAAGTAAATTTTGCAGTTATATTAAAAATGTAAAAATTTAATGGATCTTTCCATAAAATTTTTACATTTTGATGTTATCCTGAACCTGGGTGCTTTCCCACCAGATATGTGCTATGCAGCTATGCTGCGAAGATGTAATAGCTAAGCTGTGAAACTATGTGACCGTTTTCACTGATGCTATATACGTTTCGATAGTAGGGAAGATAGCATAGCAACACATAGCACGCATCTATAGCATGCATCCATAGCACGTATCTTTCCATATAAAAAACATAGCTATGCTGAGTCAATGAATATGATTGGTGGATAACGACCGCATCCATAGCAACGTAGCGTAGCACATATCTGGTGGAAAAGCACCCTAAGTCTCTAGGCGTTGGACATCTGCCTTAAGATTTGAGTCGAATATTATTAGGTCACTTACTACATTCTGCGGGACGCACACATTTCCCGGTTTTAGGATCGTAACGAAAACCAGGTTTACAAACACAGCCGTCTTCATAACATTTGCAATTTGCTGGTTTGGGGCCAGGACAACGTTTGATACAGTCTTTGTCACAACCAGGTTCAGCGTTGAAGTCACCATTGCAAGAAACTGTAAAAGAGTAACCATATACTTGTAAAACCCTTCTTCATACTTAATTATTACAGACATGGATCGATGAAATTTTGGAGTTGCCTGTGACAAACTTTGGTATCTACAGAGCGGCACAAATAATCATCATCACCATCTCACTGTAAGGACTCAGGCCTCCTCTCTAGGAGAGGATGGGCTATTATCCACCAGGCGGGCTCAGTGCGGGTTGGTAGATGTCACAAGTCTTCGAATTTTTTGGTTCTAAGACATGCCGGTTTCCTCATGATGTTTCCCTTCATAGTTTTGAGAGCAGTGGTGACGAAGTAAATTACACAAAGAAATGCGCCTGCTTGGGTTCGAACCCACGACTTACTGTTTGTAAGTCGAGGCCGCAACCACTAGGCCACTTCTGCTCTCTTGCGGCACAAATCAACAAACATAATCGCATTATATTATTTACTAGCTTTTGCCAGCGGCTTCGCCCTCGTGAAAATGACGATTTTCCATACAAACTTTCATCCCCTATTTAACTCCCTTAGGATTTGAATTTCGAAAAATCCTTCCTTATTCCATGTCTACATTATAAAGGGAACGTCTGTGCAAAATTTCAGCTTTCTATGTCCAAGGGTTTGGGCTGGGCGTTGATGAGTCAGTCAGTCAGTCAGTCAGGACTTCTCTTTTTATTTATATATATAGATAAGATAGATATGTGTGCCAAATTTCATCCAAATTCGATCAGTAGTTTTTGCGTGAAAGAGTAACAAACATCCATCCATCCATTCTCACAAACTTTCGCATTTATAATAATAGTAGGGTTAACTTACCACATTTTTTCGGTTCTATACATTTTCCCGTGCTGTCGTCCACTACTAATCCTTTCTTGCAATCACAGCCGTTTATGTAGCATATTTGTATACACATTATGGGATCTGTGCTGTTATAATTTGAGCAAGTTTTACGGCAGTTCCCGCAACCAGATACTGCGTTTCGATCCCCACCACATGAAGCTATAATAAAGTTAAGTTAAAGTCTTAAACTCTGGAGTGATGCTTCTATCCTTAGTTTAGCCGTTCATTGGAAAAAACACAAGTAAAAAAAACTGCGGGTTTCTTAATTATATTTGCCAATAAAATAATAATTTGGCAGAAAGAAAAATCTTAGGGTATCACTTATTACTTGTCCTGGCAAGGTAAAGGGGCACAAGGTTGCCTGACCTGAGAATCATACCCAAGACCTCATGCGCAGAAGTCGCGATTGCGTCCACTAGACCAACGAGGTAGTAAAATAGAAGAAAAACATGAATTATATTATCGCTAATACTTACGACATTTGTTTTTCGGTATACATTTGCCATGTCTGTCATGTACCAAGTCGCCTTTACACAAACATCCTTTGATACAATGCTTGGGGTCGATTTTGGGACATGGTATCGGAAATCCTAATTGCGAACATTTCTGCGGCAGACAGTCACTGTTTGTACAGTTCGAGAAATATTCATCCTTTCGGCAAGTTGGCGCTGTTAAACAAAATAATATTTGTCTTTAAACAAAAAAATTGTAGTTATGTTATTGACGTCGCGATTCATATTTATTCTACGGTTGTTTTGTTATTCGCAAATATATCATTGCTTGTGAAAAACAAATGTTTAATTAGCTTATTTATTCAATAACACCTGTTAATTCACCCTTTTACCGTGAATGTTATCGTACTCGTTTACAAAGAATACATAATGTACATCGTAATATTAAATGGAATACATTTAAAGTTCATAAAGCACTATAACTAATTGCTGGAAAACCAAGTTTATAAAGAAACTAACAACGCATTCATACGTGGTTAAGAATTGTGATGAAGCGTTATTAGTTTTTTCAGCGGCTCTTTAATTATTTTGACATTTTTATAGTACTCGTAGCTTGATCTCATTGGACAAGCGAGCTTTGGTCGTGCTATCGTGAAAAATTACGTATTTTTTACATTGAGACCATAATCTATATCTCATGGTGATATCATGGAAGATGTTTCTAACAAATAGACAAATAATTTTATACTTACTGCAGTCACAAGAACGAACACATGTCCGTGTGTTATCGTCGTACCACAAACCTTTGCGGCATTTACAAAGGCTTTTTCTTTCAGCTTTGCATTTTTTTGGGCAATGTTTTTTCTTATGGCGATCGGAGCAATGTCTGCCACAGTTACCAGAACCCAATTTTGCGTTAGGATCCCCACCGCATTCTGCAAAATATACAACATTACTCTCCAGTGCAGAATTTATCTCTTTTATTTGTTCACAATTATTCTGAACGAAACGGCATTAAAACTAGATTCTGAGCGAATGGATTCGGTTGATGGAATAGGAATAAATAAGGTTCCGTTATGAAGATTCAAAACTACGTTTAGCTTTAAGACTGCGTTTTCACCAGAGTTATGTGAGGATGCGTAGCCTTTAGCTACGCATCTGTTTTAAACTAGCTAACCAATAATATCGCTTTAATCTTTCTTCAGCTTGGGCTAAACTGCTCGTGCATATCGGCTAGTTTTACACACTCGCACGCACAAGTTAAGTCTTCAAATCTGAGCCCATGTCTCAGTCCAGAAGTGAAACAAAATAAAATAATTGCCACGTTACACTTTTCATTACATTTTCGCATTGTTCCGTCTATCATATATTTTAATATCTGTTTCCACAAATACGAGTCGTAATAAAATCATTCTAATACTCACGACAATATTTTAATTTGATGCATTTTCCGCAACTACCTCTGGCATAACCAATATCACAAATACATCCGGGTTCTCCCGGACATTTTGATGGATCAGGTCCTGGGAGTAGACATGGCAGTGGAAACCCTACTTGCGAACAATTTAGTGGCCGGCCAACCAATGCTGGACATTTAGAGTAGATTTCGTGCTCTCCTTTGCATTTTTTTGCTGCAAAAAAGGAGAGTAGATGAAGATGATTTTTGTATTGAGAAACAGTTTTGATGACAACTTAGAGCGACCATAACAACCAGGGAAAAGAAATCACTTACGACATTGATCCCTTGGTATACATTTTCCATCGTCACCCCTCGCGTGGTTCTCAATACATTCACACCCGGGATGACAGTTGGCGTCCCCAGGCTCTGGAGGTTTCTTGCATCTGATAGTACTGGTGTCTACATTACAATCATGCAGTGGGCATGGGTCGAGGCATTGTTGGTACTCCTCATTTTGTTTTGCCCTGCATTTTTCTTGAGCTGGTGTAGAAAAAAAAAGTTGAAATGCCATGCAAGTGCAACGAATTAACCAGTTTTTTTTCAGAAAAAATATCACTTACGACATTGATGTCTTGGTATACATATTTCGCTGTCATTCCTCGCGAAACCCGCAATACATTCACAACCAGGCTCACAGTTGGGATCGCCAAGCTCTGGAGGTTCCCGGCATTTGATAAGACGGGGGTCTACATTACACTCATATCGTGGGCATGAGTTGACGCATTTGTACTCCTCATTCATTTTGGCCCTGCATATTTCTTGAGCTGATGTAGAAAAAAGGTTTTCATTATGGGCCTGATACTGTGTTTGTTGAAAATGCAAGTGCGATGCTACCAAATTCTCAGATTTACGATAAAGAAATCACTTACGACACTGCTCCCTTGGTATACAATCGCCGGCATCATTCATCGCGTGTCCATCAGCACATCGACACCCTGGCTCACACGCAGGGTCACCAGGTTGTGGTGGGGGCATGCAATCAATCAGTCTGTCGTCTACATCGCATCGTCGGGAAGGACAGGGGTAGGGACAAACGTCGTACACTTGATTCTTTTTCTTGCATTTAGCTGTATGTTGAGAAGATGACACGTTAAAATAAAAATAAAACTGGCCAAGTGCAAGTTGGAATTGCACATGAAGGGTTCCGTTGAGAGATTTTCCATGTTATTTTAGCACCATAGACTTTTTATAGGTTTCCCTGTAATCTATAAGTGTTGAACTAATTTTTGTGAGTATTTTCTTCAGAATTTTAGGCTCAGTAGTTTCGGAGATAATGGAGGGAGGGGAAATGGTCGGACAGACAGACCGACAGACACACGAGTGATCCTATAAGGGTTCCGTTTTTCCCTTTTGAGGTACGGAACCCTAAAAAAAAGGTGAGTATACTTACGACAATCCTTCGTAAGTATACAGTAGCCGTTGCCATCTCGAGAGTATTCATCCTTACACCGACAGCCAGGTTTACAGTCACATTCATCAATAACTGGACACGATACTGCAGCGATGTTCACTCCACAGTAGCGGGGTGGACAACCAGAGTAACATGGGTCTAAGGTCTCATTCGCGGCACATACTGTAATGGAAAATAATTAGTCAGCTCCCAATCAAGCATAAATTAAGCTTTTAGTGTCAAAGCCACTGCCTCGTTGGTCAAGTGGTCGCAAGCACAATTGCTACGGCCTACGGATAGTTGTTTCGGGTCTGGGTATTTGTGTATGTGAGTTTAAATGTTTGTGAACGCACCCACGATACAGGAGAAATTCCTAGTGTAGGGCAACGTTTTTTTTTTAAAAAAAAAAAAAGAAACTTCAAATACAACAGTCGCGTTTTCGACCATTAGATCAACTAAGCAGTGCAAAAAGTAGGTAATAATAAAATAACTGCACTAGTTTTCAAGGATTTTTAGCGAATTCGTCTTTACATCTACAACTAGGCTTGCAGTCTTTAGGAAGAGGAGCACTAAAGAATCAAGGATAGATAGATAGATCATTAGTCTTACTTTTGTGATATATGCTGTAATCAAATAAAAAGGTATAAAATACTATAATAATATGCGTTTAAATTAGAAAGCATTATTATTTTCCTGTTTCTAAATGAATTGGTGAATCATCAACATCATAGTTTCAGTCGAAAGACATCTACTGCTGATCATAGGTAAGTCTCCCCTGATCGCGGTCGCCACATTGACCGGTCCCGTGCGTTTCATCATCCAGCGGATTCCCGCAACCTTCACCAGGTCATCGGTTGTTATTTGTTTAAGTATTTATGTATTTTTCGGCCTTTGCCCTGCAATAGGGCTGATAATAAATAATAATAATTATTTATTTATTAGCCAAGCACAACTACAACTTGTTTACAACTATCTACAACTTGTTTTAAAAGAGCTATGACCGATAATTTTATATACTGTCTACATTTATTTTCTATAATATGTTATCTTGTCTGTTTTTTTTCTTTAATTCTGTTTACTGTGGTGGAAATTAAAACACATTGAATATTTCACTTACTATTGTCATGCCCTTCGTCTTTTGGATAGGGGCCGTAATCCGTTCCTAAAAGATTAAACAATATATTTATTACTCTCTACTCTATTAATTATGATAATAATATTTAGATAATATATTATGTTTATTATTTCTAGAAAAGAAAAATAACACAGAAATTCAAAGTATAAAAGAAAATTGACTCAACAAAAAAACAGCATTAAATTAAAATCAGTTGGATTATCAATTTATTTATTTTTTCTCACTCGATATTGAACCTTGCTAAATCCTTATAACCATCGTGCTATTTACAAAATTGACCATATCACCATGAAAAGAGATCGTACCTTCGGAGGGTGTTATCAGCGCCGTATTCGCCACTATGGCAAGCACCACGAGTGGCTTCCACATTATCACCCACAACACTGTCTGTGGTTCATATCAAGGCTATTTACCTTATATACCTCTTCACGACATCGTGCACTTGTTTCAATATGGAAGGTATAAACCAATAAGGTTCCAGTCACCATATCACAGACTGTAATATAATTAATTCATATTTTTTCTATCTTTTGTTTTTATTGTACTTTTACATATGTTGAACACATGTGTGTAAGTTTTACATATGGCGCAAACAATTATTGTTTCATTAAATACTTATACGTAGTTTACAAAAGCCGTTATTTTATTGAATAAAATCTGCATAGCAAAGGCGAATGTGCCCACTTCTACAAAAGTTTGCCCTACCATTGTCACAATAATAGACTATACCTAATGATTGTTATGTTGTACTAGTTGCCCTCATCACATACATGTATTTTTTTTTTACTATCAGGGACGTCAAAAGAAAAAAAAAACGAGCTTAACAAAAATAAAGGTTACAAAAATAAATAATGGTTTACTACGCTGACGACACGCTCTGGTTCCAACGCGCGCATGGAGGGTTGTACTAGGCGGCAGCTAACGCTACGACACGTGGTATTGAGACAGCAGTAATTGAGAGGCAGTTCTGTATCGAGGTGGCCCAACACAAGTCCGAAGTCAAGTGCATGGTTCTCGGAATAGACTACCATCGAGATCCCAAATAACGGTAGCAGAGGTTCACATCGGCGTGGGTCAACTATGACGAACCTGGGTCTCGTCTTCGACAGCCGTGGAACTTCGTCGTAAGTGCACGACGAAGTTCCACGGCAACGTTTGGCTTTACGTGAGGGTCTTGCGATCTATGGCCCTTTATGGGGTCCCGGAGTGGGCGCTTACTTTGATGAAGCTCCCAGGCCGTTATTTGACACGTTTCAGATGGTCATGGCCATCGGGCTAGCTTGGGGAAATTGCACGGTCTCAGGCGAGGCGACGAGACTCTTTGCCGGACTACCACCATGGGATCTGGGGACAGAAGCCTTCGCGCTCGATTACGAGTGCCATTTTTTATATTCTTCTCCTTCTTATCATGTGGGCAGTAAGGTCTAATGACTCCACACACCCTAGTTATTTATTTATATTATTTATTTAAGTATATTGTTGTGAATAATTATGTCTCTGAAGGGTTAATGTGATAGGACAAAGAAATAATATGAAAAATTAGCATACATGTTTTTCATTTAATTATTGCATTGAAAGCGAACAATTAGAACAGCGCGCCATTGTATAGTTCAATTAGCACTTAACGATGCGATAAGTTATTTAAATTCATGAATAGCTGTGGTATCGTTTTTTATGGGACACGATTCGAAGATTTCAAAAATAATTGATGAACGTTTTAAACGTTTGTTGTTTTTATTTTAAATAACTTGTTTGGCTTACTGGATATGAAATATACCTAAAACAGAAAATTACCTGCCCTTTGCCTACTTGGAAACTTTGTATTTTTTTATTTTGTGTTCTTTTATATCCACAAAATTTGTATGTATTTCTTGCATTTATTTTTTCCTTAAATTATACATTTAATTAGCGGAAAAGTGTTTTCTTGAAGTTTTCTCGCTACATATGGCCTGACTAAATATTTAGAGGTATAGGATTGCCTCGTGACTCTAGTGTTCGCAAGCACGACTCTTGAGCATGAATTTTGGGGTTCTAAGCTTAGGTCGGGCTATGTGTTAAGTATTGAGTTTTTTCGTCAGGATTTTTGTAGTAAGCTCGCCCCTATTACATGGTACTTCAACATAGCTGGCTAAATGTGGGTGTCCTAGGTACGCATTAGTATACCTCTGCTTAACCTTTCGAGGATTTCAGGCGTGATGTTCATCATCATCATCATCACCATTTCAGCCGAAAGACGTCCACTGCTGGACATAGGCCTCCCCTAAGTGTCGCCACATTGACCGGTCCCATGCGTCTAGCATCCAGCGGATCCCCGCAACCTTCACCAGGTCATGTTATGTTTTGGCGTGATGTTATATTTTGTAAAAGCATAACAGTCCATGAAAAAACGGTGCTTTAAGAATGTCGGTTAGACGTAGACATCAGACAGATACGGTTATCTTCATGACTATTAATGATATGAAACATGTCTAGCAGTTTGTGAAAATTGCGAGAAAACAATTCGATTGAATTGTTTTTTTTTATGTCAAGTCAAGTTGTAAATAGTATAATAAGTAACATTTACAACTTTACTAGTCGGGAAAGCAGACTAACCGGTTATTTCAAGGCGAATAATCAGTAAAAAGCGTCAACTAGCCCACTGAAGTGATTGATAATGAAATTAGAATCTTCATTATCTATAAGGTTTCGTAACGTACCCGAAGGGTAAACAAGTATGTAGGGGTATGGCAAGGGTTTGTAGAAAAAAAAACAAATAGTAATAGAATCAATAAAATATATTTCCGTAGTCTTACATAATAAATCTTTTATGGCTTTTTACAGTGCATACGTGTAACGAATATCTTACTTAAAATTACGAAAATCAGAATACTATCACTAAGCATCATTTTGAAACTGTCACAGTTTTAACTTTTCGATTTATCCTTAGTAATTACAATCTAGGTGTATCCCTCTTAAGACCTATTTTAAAACCATGTACATCCATTTAATTTAAATAAAGGTATCAAATCGTCCGTCCCTTTCAGGCAAGGTAAATAAATAATTTGCCTAGTCAACGTTTACAGTTGCGAGTTTTTGGTACAAGTTCACATTCAATTGTTTTGCCTAGTTATAGCGATTTGAATTATAGGCAATTTACTTTGTTTGTTTTCGCCACAGTCACTGTTTTATTACACGTGTTGCTTGAGCAATTGAGCATAGCTTATAGCGACGAAACAGTTTAAGTAAGATTTGTTACATCATTAAATAACTAAGTAACCAGTTGATCACAAACTTCACAATACCATCACTTTCCATTATTAACAAATTTCCTTTCGTCTTTCTAGTGAACAGTATTCCAAAACAGCAATTTTATTAAGATCCAATTGTTCCAACGTATCCAAAACATAGGGTTTTTTGTTACCTCAGTGGAAAATCACACGTGATTGAAAATTCCTGCTTGTACCACTATTTTAAGAGGGTCAAAACACAGCATGTAAACAAAGGGATGGTCCGCCTTAAAAGTGTGTGTGATTTCAAACTTGGGTGGAGGCGCAGTATCTTTCTTTTCCGGGAATTCTGAAAAAAGAAAATAAAACGTGTGATGTTGATTTATCTTATAGAAATTTCTCAATAGTAGGACTTTGAAGATTCTAGCACCGATGCATACACAAGGTAACCTTTAAAAAGTGATTTTCCGCTACTGTGTTGATTAACGTTTTAAATCATGAACGCAGCATTTTGAAAGACATAGTTTTACGAAACAGGTCTTATTTCAAAGTAGAAATAAGTGGTCGACTGTTTCGTGAACGGTCCGGTTGTATTATTGAGATTAGCTTAAAATGTTCTGTCTTACTAACAAAAATCGTAAATAATTATGATATTTTCTGTACCGAAAACTTAATTTCAGCGCTGTATCAATAAAGCATGAACTTACGTATGTCTTGTTTGTTTCCCATTCCAAATTCGTCTATGTGGAAGTTAATCCTTTGGAGGATGTCGTCTACAAATGGTGGTTTAGCGGAGCCAATGCTTTTAAGTCCATCAGTTGCATTGTTGAATAATTCCTTCACGTTAGCCTGTACAATAAAATAATAAAAATTAAGGCCTTGGAAGCCAGATGAACCTATGGATTACTCATGGCGGTTATTCTGTTTTTTTTTTTAGGATAACCGGCTTGCTATGCAATCTTAGGGCAAATTCATGCATTTCCATATGTCAAATGCTCCCAAAGTAAAGCGTGCGTTCCTGCACAACCACTTGCACCTTCTACCTAATGCGAAGTCAAAGATAAAGTTCTGCAGGTGGCAAAATACTGGTTGGATATAAATTGGGTCTATCGACATGCAAATAAGAATAAATATGCGATGATTCTTAATACAACATGTACGAAAGATATGTTTTACGATTTTTGGTTGCCCGTCTTAATGCTCAAAAGCTTTGTAAGTGTTCGTCTAAAGTGTTAAACGATTTTGAACCGTATGTGGTACAACTTTTATTGACCTACCCTGAGCTTAAATGGTCCCAAAAACAGTTGAAAAATGACGAGCTCTGCACTTGGATATAGATGACATTGCCCCAGGTGGGTCAATATAGCAGTTATAAGAATAAAATTACAAAGTATATCAATACAGATTAGTTAGATAGATGCTTTTACGATGCTTACCCTCTCTGAAGGCATCTTTAATCTATTGGCTACTGAAACGTTCACTTTCGGACACAATAATTCAATATCTTTCAATTCCAAGCCATCAAGTGCCGATAAAACGTATTCGGGTTTGGTTTCCATAATTCTTAGCATGTCCTTAAGACCATCGATCACGTTTGGCAGGAATATGGCCAAAGAGAATTTCCCACCTCTGTATTTTAGTTTCAGGACCTAAAAACAAATGAACATTATTCGTAAATATATCACACTGGGGTTTGGAAATAAATCCACTGCATATAACGTCGTTTCTGTCACTTATAATAAAATTCTGTTATAATAGTGACACTGTTGCAACTAGATTGGTCTTTGTGTGACATTGTCAGGGTTTAAGCAAACTATAATTTCCAATATACTTTTTAGACTAAACAGTGGAACACGTTTAAAGATCATGACCGTATAGTGGAAGATACAGCCAGCGGAGCTTGGAAGAGACCTATGCCCAGTAATGTATATCTTTTAGACGAAATTATTAAAAAATGTTTTATTCTATAATTTACCTTTGCGTTGAGATGAACACTATCTCCATACAAGGTTCTTATTCTTTTATACATAGTAGGAATTTTGGTAATTCTACCCTGGAAGAAGTAATTTCTCTTGATCGTGGCTTCTGGATTAAACGGACTCTCCCATTTGCCCTGAAAATAATAAAAGATTTTTCTAATGTACATTGTTACAATAAAGTATTTCATCATAATTATGTTGTCTGTATCCGATAACTGACCTCAAATTCTTCGGCGTCCACTAGTACCAAACCATTCAACGATTCCATTGTGCTTGCTTTGACGTAATTTAAGATGTGATTTTTAGTAAATACAGCCACCTGAGGAAAATAATAGACTTACTTTTCTTTAAAATATTCAGAAAAAGTTTATTTTCATGAAAATAACACCAGATTCTTTAAAGAAGTTAAAGTGATTATAGGTACTTAAGTTATTAAAAATACGATTTTAATTCTGTAGTTTTGAGAGTTTTACTCGTAACTTCAAGCAAAGTAATGGCTTGAAATTGAAGAACTATCAAAACGTTTCTTTTATATAAGACAACAATAATGAACAAGGGAAGAACTACTTTGTACTACTCTTGTTTATTTCATGAAAATGTTTGATTTAGTAATAACTTTAACATAAGTAATTAGTTAAATTTGACTAAAGAAACAAGTGTAATTTTATTTATGAATCCACTTACGTCAGTATTAATTTTCTCATCAGCATCCTTGTTGAAATCAAGATTTTTAGGTGGAATACCGAATATCTGTTCTGTACTCTGTATGAAATTGTCAGATAGTGCGTACTTTTTATCAGCGTATATATTACAGTACAACTTATATTCAATGTCCGGATAAATGGCAGTCAGATTTGCAGAGGCTTTTGGCAAGTAGCAACTAATCTGTAAAAAGTTTAGGTTAATCTGATTTGTATCTCATATGATCGAAAGAGTAGACTACTCTTTGGATCATATGAGATACTAAGGTTTTAAGGATCAGGCAGTGATAACATTATTGTCTCAGTGTAAGAAAAAAATGGAACTATACTGGTCAAATAGCGCCATCCTTTTGTTGCACTAGAGCGATTTTGACCCTTGGCATAATGATCATCAGTTGGATACCTTCATGGGCAATACGATGAATGAAAAATGGATGAATGGCGAAATGTTCTTCTAACCTGATCAAGAACAATATCTTCCTTAAAAATAGCCATTAATAAGTAACTTAAGTCAGCCTGTCCACCACATCGGCACATCTGCGGGAGTGAGCAAAAAGCAAAAAGTGAAAAAGCATCCTTCGGAAAATGTAATTATGGAATGCAAAGTGTCAAGCGAATTTAAACCGTGTGCAGTTATGGCACGGACCTTGGTCAATAAGATGATGTTGGATACAAGCCCAGAGTGGGGAACTTTTGGTTGTATGATAATGATGATGGTGAAGAAAACTAACCTGTTCTGTGTTCTTGAAATTTAATACATTTAAAAGTTCTGTCCTCAATTTGGACTCGGATTTCAATTGAACAGCTAGTTGACCGAATAGGTACAAGATGGATGCCCCTCCGACTAGTATATTATTGCCTGGATAACGTTCCGAAAGATCCTGAAAACATATAAATAAGTTGAGACTAGCTGCTTTTCAGAAAGATATGGAGACATTTGTGAAGCACACCTAATTATGGCATAGATATTCACAGAACAAAAGTCAGGACATCAAAAGATAGTTCGTCATTTGTTTAGCCTTTAGGTACCCAATGCTATTGGGCCGGCTTTCAGTCTTACCAGGCAGTTAATTCCAATTGTTTTCAATGGAACACCCGCTTCTCTAGTAATTCAGATATTGGGTAAGACTGCTTGACAGACTTTTGGACTCATGATCAATCTAACTGGTAAAAATCATAAAATTATTCAAATACTCACAACTAGTAGTTTTGTAGTGTAGATAAGGTTTCCTTTTACGAAAAATTCCTGTGCTTCGTCTTCACAGTTTGGCTCCTTTGGTGTTGTAGAGGATCCTGCCGTAATATTTGAGGTAGGTAAGTTTATAATATTTTCGTCAGGAATAAGTATGTAGCAATTTAGCGACACGGTTAGCGCAGTGGCTCAAGCAATGGACTGCCGCGCTGCGTGTCGCGGGTTCGATTCCCGCACGGCACATATATTTGTAAGACCTACAGATAGTTGTTCCGGGTCTGGGTATTTGTGTATGTGAGTTTAAATGTTTGTGAACGCACCCACGATACAGGAGAAATTCCTGAAGTGGGGCAAAGTTTAAAAAAAAAATTAGAACGGGAAGCATAAGCAAGAAAGATATGAAGCTTTAGAATAAGCTGTGAAGTATGTTCATATTTTTATACTGATATTCAAAAATTTAAATAAATAAAAAATTGGGCATTATCGACACAAAGAAAATCGTCATTCTCAAACTCATTTCAGGTTATATACCTTGATTACCAGGATTAGCAGTAGTAGAGGTCGAACCCATCGCATTCGTTGTTGATCTTGATCGTCTTTCTACAAAGAAAAAATCTGTTAAATACAAAAATAAGCGTACCTATGCAACACTGTGAAATTAGTAGCTGAGTGGTACCCAAGAGAAGGTAAAAGGAACAGAGGACGCCCGACGCGAAGGTGGGACGACGATCTCAAAGCGACAGCGGGGTCATTGTGGAAAAGACAAACCCTAGATCGTGAAACGTGGAAGAATATGGGGGAGGCCTATGCTACGGCAAAACAATCTTCGGAAACCGATGTCTGAAGAATATTTTTTCTTATTATATAAATAACTAGCTTTTGCCCGCGACTTCGTTCGCGTGGAATAGTGACTTCCGGCAGATTTTTGGTTTATCTCGCGAAAAAAAAAAAAAAAATACTATCCTATGTCCTTTCTCAAGTTCCAAACTATGTCTGTACCAAATTTCATCAAAATCCGTTCAGCCGTTTAGGCGTGAAAGAGTAACAGACAGACAGACAGACAGAGTTACTTTCGCATTTATAATATTAGTATGGATGTGTAACTTAACTAGATAATAAGATTGTCAATAAAGGCTATTTCTATTCTATTCTATGCAACACTGTGTTAACACTGGCATATACCATCATCATCATTCGCTTGCCCTTATTCCAATTCATTTGGGATCGGCGCAGCATGTCTTCTTCTTCCATACTTCTTTCTTTATAACTCGTCATCTCATCAGGCACCTCCTTTCTTGCCATATCATCCGTTAATAATACTGGTATCCAAAATAATTAAAAATCAAGTGAACTTACTGCACTCCCATGTGCTTAAGCAATTTCCTTCTTCATCTTTGTAGAATCCGAGTAGGCATCGGCAGTCGGGTTTGCATGTTGGTAATCCAAGGTTTATTGGACATTTGACACCGTTGAGGTAATCAGCGCACGTCATTTGAGGGCAAGACGGCGCACATGGGTAATAAAATTCATTTCTGCGTGTGCAGTCTTTTATCCCTGTAATAATTATAAAGGTAATATTGTTTTAGTTATCTTGGAATAATTACGATTTTAGTATGACTCCCATAATATTTGGGAGATAATTATTACTTCATTATTAGCCGTACGTACCCAAATGAAAAACCGGTCGGTTTTTTGATCAAAATTCTACTTATAAAGCCAACAATACCTACTTGTATTGGGTTAGAAATTGCATTAGTTCAAATATAGCAGTTACAACATAACACATTTTGTCTGTCTCGGTCATAGCGGCGCTCACATTTATAACGTCAACGCGTGAATCTTCTTGGCTCACATTCTAGCACTAAACAAGTTTTGCTTCTATTGCAAGACAACGGGAAATACTTCAAGTTGCAATTAAGTAGCGGACAATCAGAAAATACCTCTCCAACAATTTCTGTTAATTTGTAGAATGTTTTTACTAGAAATCCGTTCGAAACGGAGACACTATTAAATCAAATGTTTTGTTGGTTATATTTTCAAGCATGTATTGCGGCTATCTTACATAAAGTTGGATATGTTCCAACCTCTAGCAGATTGGCACAGCATCGATTCTACCAGGAATTTGGACGAACAGTTCAAGGGATTACAGAAAGTGTAGGAGTTTAAAGTTAATCCTGCTAACTGCAGTTGTTGTTTTGAAAACATTCATTACTAAACTTTTGTTTTTCTAAGCGGCTGAGTATGATTTTTGAATACTCTTGTGATGTTTTACCTACATTATATGTAGTATGGTGTATTGAAGGAAATTACCAGTTTATTAGTCCGTTCATCCACCCTGTTGTAACTACATACCGCATCTTTGCTGACCACAACCTGTGCCTGAATTTGCGAAGTTACCAAGTCCTAGATAATGAATAGCGTGAAATACGACTCATACTTAATGAGTCTGAATTTATTAATAATAATATAATAATAATAATATTCCACAACTATCACACAACGCCATCTAGTCCCAAGCTAAGCAGAGCTTGTGTTATGGGTACTAGACAACTGATAAACATACTTACATATTTCTAAATACATACATATTATTGATAAATTACACCCAGACACAGAACAAATAATCGTGCTCATCACACAAACATTGGTCCTGGGTAGGAATCGAACCCACGACCTCCGGCATAGCAGTTAGGGTCACTAACCACTAGACCAACAGGCCAGTCAATTAATTAATCAACAAAATAATTACCTCTAACTGTAGTACTTTGTTGTTCCGTCTTGGTCGTACCTTTTCCCGATTCTGTGGTAGTTCTAGGTTTTCTAGTTCTCTTTGTTCTCCGTGTGGTAGAAGGTCTCGGTGTCCTAGTTGTTTTTGGTCTCCTAGTAGTTCTTGGTTTCCTAGTTCGTTTAGTTGTAGGTGTTGCTTCAGTAGTTGGTGATGGTTCTGATTCTTTCTCGGTTGTAGTATTTGAATCATCTGTAGGTTCGGTGGTTGATCCTGAATCTGACTCGGATGTCGTTTCAGACCCTCCTGTTGTTGTTTCTGTGTGCGTATATATTTTTACTATAATAAGGTCCTACTAACATAGATGGCGAAATGTTTACCTCTGACTAACCCTGCGGGAATCTAACACTTTATTGTGGTCGAAAAAAAATTAAAATGTTAATAGTTGTCCAGGTAGGTACCTGACACATTCAGTAGGTATACAGTTTAAAATGGTGTGGTGACTTCGAGTGTGTTCCACTGACTGTGTGCACTGTCACTGTGTATGTTACAATGAAATGTTTGCTTGGCTATTAGAGATGTGCTTTTATTCAGTTAATGAATTTTTAAATCATAATTTTTGACATTGTAATGAATATTCTATGTTATTAGTATTTTGGCATAATATCTATAATTATTACTTTACTATAGAGCTTACATTTTCTGACATTGCAATTAATCTTAATATATGTATTACTTTGACTTTAGAACTTGTATTTTGGACATAACAAATTAATCTTTATTTTACTTTTTGACATTTTAATTAATTTAGTGACGATTTGAATTTTGAATGTGCTTAGCTTTTTTTTAAAATTTCTACGCCAGCAATGGTAGTATATGTGGAACATTATTAGTGTAAGATCTCAAAATACCATATACTTGGAAATAAATACATTATTATTATTAATGCAACTCTACCTGCACTATAAGGGACCTATCCCTGCCATAGTATTATTAAACTCTTTGACCTTTCCGAAGCCACTACCAACGCCCGCCAATGTGGCTGAGTTCTGGTCAAAAGAAATTTATTGGAAAAAAAGTATTTGGGCAACAACGATACCAAGAAAAAAAAATTCATTTCGGGCCAATTACCTTGATTACCAGGTTTAGCAGAAGTAGATGTCGATGCCATCGTTGTTGATCTTGCCCGTTTTTCTACGAAGAAAAAAAAATTAATTTCAAATAATTTAATTCTACCATGCAACACTGGTATCCAACCAAAGTAAAACCAAGTGGACTTACTGCATTCAAAAATGCTTAAGCAATTTCCTTCTTCATCTTTGTAGAATCCGAGTAGGCATCGGCAGTCGGGTTTGCATGTTGGTAATCCAAGGTTTATTGGACATTTGACACCGTTGAGGTAATCAGCGCACGTCATTTGTGGGCAAGACGGTGCACATGGGTAATAAAATTCATTTCTGCGTGTGCAGTCTTTTATCCCTGTAATAATTATAAAGGTAATATAATTTTAGCTATCTCGGAATAATTATGATACTAGTATGATTTCCTTGTTAGCCGTACCTAAATGAAAAAAGAAGAAAACAGAACTATATTTTAATCAACTTGGTAATCGGAGAAAGTTCTACAGTCTTGCTGCTTTCTTGAGGCCACTGGATAAACGAGACAGTATACCTACATTACTTATCTTAGCAATCTTTACTTTAGTTTCGTTTGATTGTATAACGAGTTACCTATAATAGAGAACTCGTGCTGTTGTATTATACCTACAATATAGGTGATATGGTGTACTAAAGAAAATCACCATTTTATTTATGCCGTTCTAACCCTGTTGTACCCACATGACGCATCTAGGCTGACAACCTGTGTCTCAATTTGTGAAATTACCGAGGCCTAGATAATGGAGAGCGTGGAATACATCTGAGTTTATTATTTATTGGTAAACATAGTTACCTCTAACTGTAGTAGTTTGTTGCTCCATCGTAGTCATTGATGAATCTGTTGTAGTACCATCGGATCCATTTGTTGCTGCTTCAGTAGTTGGTGATGGTTCCGATTCTTTTTCGGTTGTAGTATTTGAATCATCTGTAGGTTCTGTGGTTGATCCTGAAACCGACTCAGATGTCGTTGGTTCTGTGTGCGTTCATATATTTACCATAATTAAGTCCTGCTCTAATGAAACAGAATATGGGCCAAATTTCAATGTTTGTTGGGAAATAAAGAAGCTGAAAGTAAAAATAGCTGGCGAAATGTGTACCTCTGCCTAACCCTGAGGGAATTACAGCCCTGATGTTATATTATGTGATGATCTGACACTTTACTGTGGTAGAAAAAAAAATGGAAATAGTTGTCTCAAATCTAATACATTAAGTAGGTTTTAATAAAAATTAAAAGGATTTGAGTAACGATAAATATCGTCTACATCTAGGTTACGTAAGTATATTCAGATTAGAGAGGTGAGGTGATTTCGAGTGTGTTCCACTGAGTTTGTGCACTGTCAATGTGTGTGTTACAATGCAACTATACCTGTACTTTAAGGGACCTATTCGAAGTCACTATCAATGCCGTCAATATTGCTGAGTTCTAGTCAAAAGAAATTTAATAAAATAATTGGGTATCATCGACACGACGAAGAATGTAATTTCGGGTTATTTACCTTGATTTCCAGGTTTAGCAGAAGTGGTTCTTGCCCGTTTTTCTACAAAGAAAAAGAAAAGTAAGTTCAAATAATTTAATTCTACCCATGCAACATTGGTATCCAAAATAATTTAAAAACCAAGTGGACTTACTGCATTCAAAAATGCTTAAGCAATTTCCTTCTTCATCTTTGTAGAATCCGAGTAGGCATCGGCAGTCGGGTTTGCATGTTGGTAATCCAAGGTTTATTGGACATTTGACACCGTTGAGATAATCAGCGCACGTCATTTGTGGGCAAGACGGTGCACATGGGTAATAAAATTCATTTTTGCGTGTGCAGTCTTTTATCCCTGTAATAAATAAAGGTACCTAATGTTTTAGTGTTCTCGGAATAATTGTGATATTAGTATGACTTCCATAATTATATTCGGGACCTAATTTTTACTTCCTTGTAAGCCGTACCTAAATGAAAAAAGAAGAAAACGGAACTATATTTTAATCAACTTGGTAATCGAACCAAGTTCAACAGGTTACAGTCTTACTGCTTTCTTGGGGCCACTGGATAAAAGAGACAGTATACCTAAATTACATTTATTAGCAATCAATGAGCAACTTAATTAAAAAAAAAAAAACTTATAAAATCAACAATGCCTACTAATTTTTGGGGTAGAAATTTTATCAGTTCAAATAATAGTATGTAGTTATAGACTAAACGTTCCTACCAGGAAAGGACGAAAGTGCAGGAGTGAGTAAATTTTATTGCTGCTTACCTGCTGGTAACTCGTGATGTTATACTATGCTTTCAGTATAGGTAGTATGGTTTACTAAAGGAAATCACCAATTTATTATTCCATTCTCACCCTGTTGTAACCACATGACGCATCTAGGCTGATCACAACCTGTGCATGAATTTGTGGAATTACCGAGTCCTAATGGAGAGCGTGAAATACGCCTCATACTTAATTAGTCTGAGTTTGTCTGGGTTTACCTCTAACTGTAGTACTTTGTTGCTCCATCGTAGTCATTGATGAATCTGTTGTATTTCCAGAATCATCTGTGGTTGTACCGTCGGATCCCTTTGTTACTGCTTCAGTAGTTGGTTCTGATTCTTTTTCGGTTGTGGTATTTGAATCATCTGTAGGTTCAGTGGTTGATCCTGAATCTGACTCGGATGTCGTTGGTTCTGTGTGCGTTCATATGTTTACTATTATTATGTCCTACTCGAATGAAACAGAATATGGGTCAAATTTCAATGCTTGTTGAGATAAAGAAGCTGAAATTAAACATAGCTGGCGAAATGTGTACATCTGCCTAACCCTGCGGGAATTACAGCCCTGATGTTAGATTATGTGATGAATCTAATACTTTACTGTGGTATAAAAAGAAATGGAAATGGTAATAGTTGTCTAGGTATCTAATACATTAAGTAGGTATACAGTTTAATAGAAATTAAAAGGATTTGAGTAACGATGAATATCGCCTACATTTAGGTTACGTAAGTATTATTTGCCAGTGAGCTCCAAACTGGACACCCTTAACCAGACAAGAGATGGTGAGGTGATTTCGACTGCGTTCCACTGAGTTTGTGCACTGTCACTGCGTGTGTTGCAATGCAACTTTCCTTGCTCTATAAAGGACCTATCCTGAGCCACCATCAACACTGTCAACATTGCTGAGTTCTGGTCGAAAAAAATAATAATAATTGGGTATCATCGACACGACGAAGAATGTAATTTTTAATTATTATTTTTTATGGGCTTACTCTTGACCGCAATCAATCAATTAAAAAAAAAGACAATTTGAATTCTCAATTTCGGGTTATTTACCTTGATTTCCAGGTTTAGCAGAAGTGGTTGTTGATTTTGCCCGTTTTTCTACAAAGAAAAAAAATGTAAGTTCAAACAATTTAATTCTACACATGCAACACTGGTATCCAAATGAATTAATTTAAAAACCAAGTGGACTTACTGCATTCAAAAATGCTTAAGCAATTTCCTTCTTCATCTTTGTAGAATCCGAGTAGGCATCGGCAGTCGGGTTTGCATGTTGGTAATCCAAGGTTTATTGGACATTTGACACCGTTGAGGTAATCAGCGCACGTCATTTGTGGGCAAGATGGCGCACATGGGTAATAAAATTCATGTTTGCGTGTGCAGTCTTTTATCCCTGTAATAAATAAAGGCTCGGAATAATTATGACATTGGTATAATTTCCATAATATTTTAACTATTATTTTAATCTTGGTAATCGGATCGGATCATTCCCACTAGTTCTACTGCACAGTCCTACGATAGAACTAGTGGGATTTTTTTTCCACTAGTTTTACGATTCAATGTAGTACGAAATCGTTACTTTTTTTTCCAAATCAATCGAGTTGGGTATCAAAATAAAGGGTTTTAAAGTGGATTACAAAAATATATATCACTATGTTTTATAGAAATTCAAAGTGACTAAAATCCTATAAACAAGTACAAATTTAAATCATCTGTAAATAATTTGACGCGACCAACGAAAGAACAAACACAAAAGAACTAAAAAGTTGGAAATAAAAAATTAGTTAAAAAACTAAAAAAACCGACTGAAAAAACTGAAAAGCAAAAAACAAGCACATTTTAAATTAAATAAACAAAACTTGGAAGCAGGTGGGGTTCTATTTTTTTTCATTTCATAATTTAATGTTCAAATGAACGCCGCCTGGTTCCAAGTTTTGTTTATTTAATTTAAAATGTGCTTGTTTTTTGCTTTTCAGTTTTTTCAGTCGGTTTTTTTAGTTTTTTAACTACTTTTTTTCATCTCCAATAGAAAATGTTTTCAATACCTCCTGCCTACTTCTATTCTCCTGGTAGTTTGTCCCGGAGTCGTACCTTAAACTGTGTTATACTCGTATAGAACGAATGAGAAACTTGAGTCCCGCTGGTTTTTTTTTACGATTTTGTATCACACTTTATCGTAGAACTAGTGGGAACGAAAAAATCCATTGACTTTTCGTTCCCATTAGTTCTACGATTTCGTACCACATTGAATCGAAGAACTAGTGGGAAAAAAAAAAAAAAGTTCCCACTAGTTTTATCGTAGGACTGTGCAGTAGAACTAGTGGGAATGATCCATCGGATAGAGGATTCTTGTTCAACAGTCTTGCTGCTTTCTTGAGGCCACCGGTAAAAGAGACAGAGAAAAAAAAATTACCTCTAACAGTAGTACTTTGTTGCTCCATCGTAGTCGTTTCAGTAGTTGATTCTGAATCTGGTGAGGATGACGTTTCTTCTTCTTCAGACTCTTCAGTAGTCGTTTCAGTGGTTGATTCTGAATCTGGTGAAGATGACGTTTCTTCTTCTTCAGACCCTTCAGTAGTAGTTTCAGTGGTTGATTCTGAATCTGGTGAGGATGACGTTGCTTCTTCTTCAGACTCTTCAGTAGTAGTTTCAGTGGTTGATTCTGAATCTGGTGAGGATGACGTTTCTTCTTCTTCAGACTCTTCAGTAGTCGTTTCAGTGGTTAATTCTGAATCTGGTGAAGATGACGTTTCTTCTTCTTCAGACCCTTCAGTAGTAGTTTCAGTGGTTGATTCTGAATCTGGTGAGGATGACGTTGCTTCTTCTTCAGACCCTTCAGTGGTTGATTCTGAATCTGGTGAGAATGACGTTGCTTCTTCTTCAGACTCTTCAGTAGTAGTTTCAGTGGTTGATTCTGAATCTGGTGAGGATGACGTTTCTTCTTCTTCAGACTCTTCAGTAGTCGTTTCAGTGGTTGATTCTGAATCTGGTGAAGATGACGTTTCTTCATCTTCAGACCCTTCAGTAGTAGTTTCAGTGGTTGATTCTGAATCTGGTGAGGATGACGTTTCTTCTTCTTCAGACTTTTCAGTAGTCGTTTCAGTGGTTGATTCTGAATCTGGTGAAGATGACGTTTCTTCTTCTTCAGACCCTTCAGTAGTAGTTTCAGTGGTTGATTCTGAATCAGGTGAGGATGACGTTTCTTCTTCTTCAGACCCTTCAGTAGTAGTTTCAGTGGTTGATCCTGAATCTGACTTGGATGTCGTTGGTTCTGTGTGCGTTCATATGTTTAGTATTATTATGTCCTACTCGAATGAAACAGAATATGGGTCAAATTTCAATGCTTGTTGAGATAAAGAAGCTGAAATTAAACATAGCTGGCGAAATGTGTACATCTGCCTAACCCTGCGGGAATTACAGCCCTGATGTTAGATTATGTGATGAATCTAATACTTTACTGTGGTATAAAAAGAAATGAAAATGGTAATAGTTGTCTAGGTATCTAATACATTAAGTAGGTATACAGTTTAATAGAAATTAAAAGGATTTGAGAAACGATAACTAGGTAACGTAAGTATTATTTGCCAGTGAGCTCCAAACTAGACACCCTTAACCAAACAAGACATGGTGAGGTGATTTCAACTGTGTTCCACTGAGTTTGTGCACTGTCACTGCGTGTGTTGCAATGCAACTATCCCTGCACTTTAAGGGACCTATCCTAAGCCACCATCAACACCATCAATATTGCTGAGTTCTGGTCGAAAAAAAATTAATAAAATAATTGGATATCATCGACACGACGAAGAATGTAATTTCGGGATATTTACCTTGATTTCCAGGATTAGCAGAAGTGGTTGTTGATTTTGCCCGTTTTTCTACAAAGAAAAAAAAATGTAAGCTCAAACAATTTAATTCTACACATGCAACACTGGTATCCAAAATAATTTAAAAACCAAGTGGACTTACTGCATTCAAAAATGCTTAAGCAATTTCCTTCTTCATCTTTGTAGAATCCGAGTAGGCATCGGCAGACGGGTTTGCATGTTGGTAATCCAAGGTTTATTGGACATTTGACACCGTTGAGGTAATCAGCACACGTCATTTGTGGGCAAGACGGCGCACATGGGTAATAAAATTCATGTTTGCGTGTGCAGTCTTTTATCCCTGTAATAAATAAAGGCTCGGAATAATTATGACATTGGTATGATTTCCATAATATTTTAACTATTATTTTAATCTTGGTAATCGGATCGAGGATTCTTGTTCAACAGTCTTGCTGCTTTCTTGAGGCCACTACATGAAAGAGACAGAGAAAAAAAAATTACCTCTAACAGTAGTACTTTGTTGCTCCATCGTAGTTGATTCTGAATCTGGTGAGGATGACGTTTCTTCTTCTTCAGACTCTTCAGTAGTAGTTTCAGTGGTTGATTCTGAATCTGGTGAGGATGACGTTTCTTCTTCTTCAGACTCTTCAGTAGTAGTTTCAGTGGTTGATTCTGAATCTGGTGAGGATGACGTTGTTTCTTCTTCAGACTCTACAGTTGTAGTTTCCATTTCAGACCCACCTGTAGTAGTCTCTGATCCTGACCCTGCAGTTGTGGCTTCCGATCCAGAGTCCGTAGTTGTCGTTTCTGATCCATCGGTTGTTGAGCCCGGGGGTTCTTCACTCGGAGCAGCCGTTGTAGTAGTAGTAGTAGTAGTCTTCCTGTGTTTCTTCTTCGTTTTCTTATGTTTGTGAGTTGTCGATGCCACGCTTGACCCTCCTGTCGTCGTTTCTGGCTTAGCCTCTACAGTTGTGGTTTCCATGTCAGTTCCACCTGTAGTAGTCTCTGATCCTGACCCTGCAGTTGTGGTTTCCATTTCAGAGCCACCTGTAGTAGTCTCTGATCCTGACCCTGCAGTTGTGGTTTCCATTTCAGACCCACCTGTAGTAGTCTCTGATCCTGACCCTGCAGTTGTGGTTTCCATTTCAGAGCCACCTGTAGTAGTCTCTGATCCTGACCCTGCAGTTGTGTGTTCCGATCCAGAGTCCATAGTTGTCATTTCTAATCCATCGGTTGTTGAGCCCGGGGGTTCTTCACTCGGAGCAGCCGTTGTAGTAGTAGAAGTAGTCTTCCTGTGTTTCTTCTTGGTTTTCTTATGTTTGTGAGTTGTCGATGCCACGCTTGACCCTCCTGTCGTCGTTTCTGGTTCAGCCTCTACAGTTGTGGTTTCCATTTCAGACCCACCTGTAGTTGGTTCTGATGTAGTCTCTGATCCTGACCCTGCAGTTGTGGTTTCCATTTCAGACCCACCTGTAGTAGTCTCTGATCCTGACTCTACAGTTGTGGTTTCCATTTCAGACCCACCTGTAGTAGTCTCTGATCCTGACCCTGCAGTTGTGGTTTCCATTTCAGAGCCACCTGTAGTAGTCTCTGATCCTGACCCTGCAGTTGTGTGTTCCGATCCAGAGTCCATAGTTGTCATTTCTAATCCATCGGTTGTTGAGCCCGGGGGTTCTTCACTCGGAGCAGCCGTTGTAGTAGTAGAAGTAGTCTTCCTGTGTTTCTTCTTGGTTTTCTTATGTTTGTGAGTTGTCGATGCCACGCTTGACCCTCCTGTCGTCGTTTCTGGTTCAGCCTCTACAGTTGTGGTTTCCATTTCAGACCCACCTGTAGTTGGTTCTGATGTAGTCTCTGATCCTGACCCTGCAGTTGTGGTTTTCATTTCAGAGCCACCTGTAGTAGTCTCTGATCCTGACCCTGCAGCTGTGGTTTCCATTACAGAGCCACCTGTAGTAGTCTCTGATCCTGACCCTGCAGTTGTGGTTTCCATTTCAGACTCACCTGTAGTAGTCTCTGATCCTGACCCTGCAGTTGTGTGTTCCGATCCAGAGTCCGTAGTTGTCGTTTCTGATCCATCGGTTGTTGAGCTCGGGGGTTCTTCACTCGGAGCAGCCGTTGTAGTAGTAGAAGTAGTCTTCCTGTGTTTCTTCTTGGTTTTCTTATGTTTGTGAGTTGTCGATGCCACGCTTGACCCTCCTGTCGTCGTTTTCGGTTTAGCCTCAACAGTTGTGGTTTCCATTTGAGTTCCATCTGTAGTAGTATCTGATCCTGACCCTGCAGTTGTGGTTTCCATGTCAGTTCCACCTGTAGTAGTCTCTGATCCTGACCCTGCAGTTGTGGTTTCCATTTCAGAGCCACCTGTAGTAGTCTCTGATCCTGACCCTGCAGTTGTGTGTTCCGATCCAGAGTCCGTAGTTGTCATTTCTAATCCATCGGTTGTTGAGCCCGGGGGTTTTTCACTCGGAGCAGCCGTTGTAGTAGTAGAAGTAGTCTTCCTGTGTTTCTTCTTGGTTTTTTTATGTTTGTGAGTTGTCGATGCCACGCTTGACCCTCCTGTCGTCGTTTCTGGTTCAGCCTCTACAGTTGTGGTTTCCATTTCAGAACCACCTGTGGTTGGTTCTGATGTAGTCTCTGATCCTGACCCTGCGGTTGTGGTTTCCATTTCAGACCCACCTGTAGTAGTCTCTGATCCTGACTTTACAGTTGTGGTTTCCATTTCAGACCCACCTGTAGTAGTCTCTGATCCTGACCCTGCAGTTGTGGTTTCCATTTCAGAGCCACCTGTAGTAGTCTCTGATCCTGACCCTGCAGTTGTGGTTTCCATTTCAGAGCCACCTGTAGTAGTCTCTGATCCTGACCCTGCAGTTGTGTGTTCCGATCCAGAGTCCATAGTTGTCATTTCTAATCCATCGGTTGTTGAGCCCGGGGGTTCTTCACTCGGAGCAGCCGTTGTAGTAGTAGAAGTAGTCTTCCTGTGTTTCTTCTTGGTTTTCTTATGTTTGTGAGTTGTCGATGCCACGCTTGACCCTCCTGTCGTCGTTTCTGGTTCAGCCTCTACAGTTGTGGTTTCCATTTCAGACCCACCTGTAGTTGGTTCTGATGTAGTCTCTGATCCTGACCCTGCAGTTGTGGTTTCCATGTCAGTTCCACCTGTAGTAATCTCTGATCTTGACTCTACAGTTGTGGTTTCCATGTCAGACCCACCTGTAGTAGTCTCTGATCCTGACCCTGCAGTTGTGGTTTCCATTTCAGAGCCACCTGTAGTAGTCTCTGATCCTGACCCTGCAGTTGTGTGTTCCGATCCAGAGTCCATAGTTGTCATTTCTAATCCATCGGTTGTTGAGCCCGGGGGTTCTTCACTCGGAGCAGCCGTTGTAGTAGTAGAAGTAGTCTTCCTGTGTTTCTTCTTGGTTTTCTTATGTTTGTGAGTTGTCGATGCCACGCTTGACCCTCCTGTCGTCGTTTCTGGTTCAGCCTCTACAGTTGTGGTTTCCATTTCAGACCCACCTGTAGTTGGTTCTGATGTAGTCTCTGATCCTGACCCTGCAGTTGTGGTTTCCATTTCAGACCCACCTGTAGTAGTCTCTGATCCTGACTCTACAGTTGTGGTTTCCATTTCAGACCCACCTGTAGTAGTCTCTGATCCTGACCCTGCAGTTGTGGTTTCCATTTCAGAGCCACCTGTAGTAGTCTCTGATCCTGACCCTGCAGTTGTGTGTTCCGATCCAGAGTCCATAGTTGTCATTTCTAATCCATCGGTTGTTGAGCCCGGGGGTTTTTCACTCGGAGCAACCGTTGTAGTAGTAGAAGTAGTCTTCCTGTGTTTCTTCTTGCTTTTCTTATGTTTGTGAGTTGTCGATGCCACACTTGACCCTCTTGTCGTCGTTTCTGGTTCAGCCTCTACAGGTGTGGTTTCCATTTCAGACCCACCTGTAGTTGGTTCTGATGTAGACTCTGATCCTGACCCTGCAGTTGTGGTTTCCATTTCAGACCCTCCTGCCGTTGGTTCTGATGGAGCCTCTGATCCTGACCCTTCAGTTGTGGTTTCTGATCCAGAGTCCGTAGTTGTCATTTCTGATCCATCGGTTGTTGAGACTGGGTGTTCTTCACTCGCAGCAGTCGTAGTAGTAGTCCTCCTGCGTTTCTTCTTGTGTTTGTGAGTTGTCGATATCACTCCAGACTCTCCAGTCGTCATTTCCGGTTTAGCGTCTAGAGTTGTCGTTTCCATTCCGGAATTACCCGTTGTCGCTTCAGAACCGTCTGTTGAGCCTGGACTTTCACTAGATTCAGAATTTTCTGTGGAAGGTATATCTGGAAGAACAAAAATTTCAAATTTATTTCTAACTAGCTGATGCCCGCGGCTTTGCCCGAGTGGATGTCGGTCAAATTATATTTTACCAATATTCAATCCAAAGCTTGCAACGCTCTGAAAACTTGTTTTTTAACAGACTTCCAAAAACGAGGAGGTTCTCAATTCGATTGGTTTTTTTTATGTGTGTATACCGATATCTCCGTCAATTATTGACCGAATTTCTTTTTGTGTTTGAAAGAGATACTCTTTCGAATACATCCCGAGGTGGTCCCACTGTCACTAAGTCAGGATCTGATGAAGGGATCCCAGGGAAATCGAGAGCAACCCTCAAATTTTATAGGTTCTTATTACGTTTTTCATATATTTTCTAAAGTTGTTTAAGTATTTGTGTCTGATAATCATAATCCCATATAAATGCGCTGATGATATTAGGTACAACTCCTTAAAGGTTAGGAGTTGAAATATATATTTCTTCAATATTATACGTACTTATGGACCGATAGTTGTATTCTTTCAAGCTATTAGGTAGACCTGATGACATTATAATTAAATTTCGGTGACTTTTGTTTGTTTGATTTCGTTATATGCCACAGTCTTCAGAAGCTAATTTTTCTTCTGACTTGCTGACTTTTTATTTTATTTTTGAAGTCGGGTTTATTTTTTGTTAAAAAGTTTTTTTTTAATTCCAAGTATTTAATATATTATTTGTCTCTCACATGTTAGGTCTATATGTACCTACATACTTTGAATATGGGAGAGATTGTAGGCCCAAACGTAGTAAAACTTGTGTAACGAATGTTAAGAACTACACCACTCACTCTCATCTTCATTCTCACCTGATCCTTGTGTACTTGAACCCGAATCGCCAACTGAATTTGTGGTTGTTCTTTTTATTCTAGTAGTTGACTGAGATGTTGTTGAATTTTCTGAATCTGCTGCTGTTGTAGGTGTTGAACCTATTTGAAATTGAATGAATATTTTTAATTTTTGATTAATTCTGAATACAATAATTCTCATTTTGCCGCGTCAATTTACGCTTTAATACTTGAATTATAATTTACCATCTCCGCCCGCTGTGGTACATGTTTTTTCGCCACCATCTGGTCTGGTTGTACCTTGTAGATCACAATTTTCTTCATCACAGTCGTCACAAGGATCCGTAGTTTCACCCTCATCTTCACCGTTTCCAGGAGTTCCTTCGGTGCCTTCGGGCGTTGGTTCGTCTTTGTTACCTAATTCAGATTAAATCGTTTATTATAATCAACAAGTGAACATTCAGTCAGGCTAATTTGATCGATAGTAAATGAGAAAAACCATACAGGCTGCATACGATCAACCCATATTATTGTACTTCCATCACAACTAGAGTGAGTAAGACGCGGTATTACCTAATAGTGCTGACCTGTTTTGTGAGTTATGACTGAAATTAAGTTCTTATAAAATTGCAGTTTTAATCAGTTTACAATGGTCTTGTGATATTAAATTCAACAAAATAAATCAAATACTTTACCCACAAGAACAGAAATTGGTTTAAATGCGCTTTGCTTTTTCTTGTAAATTATCAAAATTATGGAATAAGCTACAAAACTCATCCAATCTTATACCTGAAACTAGTTTCAGACGCTCGTTTGTATGTTTATTAAAGATGCCATTTCATAAACCGTTCCTTCTATAAGCGTTCGCCTACGATATCTTATATCCACATTGTAACGTTGCGCCTGCTAAATAATTATTAACTATTTAATTACACAGGAAATTAAGAACATACTTGGAAGCTAAACCTATTTTAAAATTTATCGCAATTAACTACTCATTAATCCGTAGAGCTAAAGATACGGGGACTGTTCTCTTCTTGATTAATTATTAATATATTATTAACATTCTTGGTATCATCTCGTTTGTTTTCGTTGGAAATTAAGTACTTGACATAATTATGCCTATCATCATGGTTGATATTTAGGTTCATGTCATTTGACATACTTAATTATTATTAAAATATATTTTAACTTTTTTTAACCAATCTTACCAAGGGGTATCATGTTACATAGTACTAACTGGGTTGTGGAATTTAGATAGGCAGTCGCTCCTCGACTGAAAGCCAAAATCAACGTAGTTGGAAAGGTTAGCCAGATGATTGATGATGATTTTAACTTCTAATAAAAGATTTTACTTTAAAAGAGCCATGTTCATGTTAACAAATTCACAACTTCTTACATTTACCTTTTCCACACTGTCCGACAGACCAACTGCGTCGAACAATAAAGTTTTTTATCGAGCAATATACCTAGATCCCAATTGTCGGTTGTGTGTGTAAAGTGAACCAATAGCAACCCGGGAAAAATTACATTCTACCCGGTTAAACTTGTTGGCGTACGAATGGCTACCGACTAACTTGCCGTTCTGGTAGTGAGTTTGTAAATTAAGCCTTTTTTATTCAACACCGTTTTTGACAAAAAACCCGGGTGAGAATTTTTTGTGGTATTGATACAGGTTGGAAATTGAAGATTTGTTTGGTAAAGAATTTATATGCAATGTTGCTAAAGCAAATAATATTATCTATGACAACAGCACAAAGAGAGTACAACAAATTATTCTAATAATCTTGATAACTGTTGTGTTTCTTGTTATTGTATTAGTTGCAGTTACTATTAATGGAAAGCCACTGTACGAACAGAATGCAGATATTTTCTGAATGGGACCATTCGGTGTTTATGAAGTTATAGAATAATGTGTAATTGAACGCGAATATCGTGCCAATTCTAACAAAAAGAATGAATCATAATAATGAATTTAAAACTGCATCGTAGGTCGAAGTTGATAAGATCCATATTATGTTACAATGGACCGAAAATTCAGATGATACGCAGAAGAAAACGTGTAATTTATCTTGGTATTGTTTAAAAACAACCCTCGAATTTCGATTGCATAGGTAATACCGAACAAATAGCTGTAGGAAGAGGCTTTAAGGCGCAGTCAAAGGGGAACCGTAAAAACGACCTGTTTTTCGTCGCAGAGTTAGCCGTATTGCTACTTATTACAATTCCAAAAAAAATACAGTGTATAGTCAAATGTATAGGTAAAAGACTTATGCAAAAATATTTTCTAAAAGTAATCAAGAACCTCGAAAAAAAAAATCACAAAATCACAAAAAAATCACACGAAAAAACTTTTTCGTCTCGAAATGCTCAATATTTTGAGTGACAACTGTTATATTTTTTTTTTACTATCAGAAAGGAAATTTAACCAACTAAAGACATATGTAAAAATATTTTAACATTACAGCGTATTTTTCTTTTTAATAAATTAAATCTGCGAACTATCGTTCATTTTGGCAGTCACGAGAATCAAACGCATCGCCATTTTCAACCTTATCCGCCTTATTACAAAAGGTAGTTAAACCTGGTTTAACTTAGACCTGGTTTATCTCGCATGCTGTCACTTTCTTTTGAATGTTATTGAAGTGAGACGTCATGCGAGATAAACCAAGTCTAAGTTAAACCTGGTTTAACTTAGACCTGGTTTATCTCGCATGCTGTCACTTTCTTTTGAATGTTATTGAAGTGAGACGTCATGCGAGATAAACCAAGTCTAAGTTAAACCAGGTTTAACTACCTTTTGTAATAAGGCGGTATTTGTTTAGGCGATGAGTTAAACGCGCGCTCAAGGTCGCGGGCAGGTAATGTCGCCTTAAGACATATACATGGTTCCGAAAACAGAAATATAACTAAGTCACTTTAACAGAATTCAAGTGAATCCGAGTGAAATAAATAGTTCCAAATAAGCCGTAAAGAGTTTTATGACCAACGGACTGTAATAAAAAAAACTAGTTTTGTGTATCCACAGAACCAAAAAGAGGTTCAGGTAAATAATACAATAGAATTAAGAAAGAAATATCTTACTTGACCGTCGTTTTGTATCAACGTACCTACTATATTTTACTGGGCCAAACAGCCTCCCTTGAAAGCTTTGTCCCGCTATGTTGGGCCGCAGATGTTTATATAAATAAATCCAAAGTATTAAAAGACCTGCTTTAAAAAAGTGATTCTAAGTAAGTACGTTACTAAGTATCGATTGCTTTGATCTGAAACTTTACTCTCACAAAGACGTTGCAGTTCAGTTTTCATAATAATTTCTACCGTAAGGGAAATCAGTTAATGGGTACTTCGTGGTATCCTGTAAGTGTCACTTCCTGAAACCGTGGCTTTAAACTACTAACATTCACTTCATCATTCTAAATTATACTTCCAAACAAGAAAAGGTACTAGTTTAGGTAAATTGCTTAACGTGCCGAAATATAACGAAGTTGTACTCGAGTTCTAGAACTTTCTAATTAGCCAACAAACTATGCAGCAGTTCATAGAAATTATATTTGCTTAGATAAAGTTCCATGCGGAAGCTAGAAGTCTGAAGTTTTTGATGAATTTGAATATTTCTGGAGACAGCATTTTAATATAACGGAATGTAACCAGGATTTTCATCTGATTTGTTAAGGCAAAATTTTTTAACTACTTAGCAAAAAGAGAGATGTTCAGCTATATTCTATTACTACTGGGTAATACGATACTCTTTGGTGAGACTGGCATCCACAATAAAACTATCAATGCCTATTATTCGACGAAACATAACAATGCAGTATAACCCTAGTTTCCGCACTAGTTAGTAATAAGCTGTAAAATGTAAAAGCGGTTTTGATGTGAAGCGTGGTTTGTTTATAGCCCGTTCACTGCTCGCTAATGCGTAATGCGCAATTTGTGTAAGTGCAAAATCTACTTCTGTAATTGCACTTAACACTTCACGTAGGTATCGATGTACCTAATATTTTCTATCTATCATTTTCGTAGTAGGATGATTTATTTGTTGGGGTCTTGAATAATGAATATGGCATACAGTTTCTTGTTTAAAAATAGTCTTAGTACCTATCTGTGTTTTTGTTTTGCTGTGAACGTCATTCAACTATTGCTTTTAGTGATAATAGTATCAATAAAGTCCTTTGCGAACACTGAAAAGGAAAAACAGAAAAGAGAGAGCGCCTTATATCAGTACCGATTGAAATAAAACCCGTTATTTTAATTAAGCATTTAAAGTTGAAAACTTGTTGATTATAGTTCAACAAGTTTTAGCAATATTTAAAGTGATGCTTTGTTTGTAATAAAAATGTGTTTTCTTTATTTCCAAGTTCGGTGAACGCCCGCAGGCAATACATGCACGTAAATAAAATTCAATAATTATTCGTAACTTTTTTGAACGAAAACAGTTTATATCTCGCAGTGTTCTTTATTTCCTATTTGGAGAAAATAATAGCAACATGGGGGAAATTCAGAAAATCGATCTAGCAGCCTCGGTTAATCAAAATGTACTTACTGCAGTCCTCAGGCATAACACATGATCCGACAATGTCGTCAAACACATAGCCTTCTTTACATTCGCAACTGTTGGCGTAGCAAACTTCGGCGCAGGCGACTGGTGGCTGGTCGTAGTTGGAGCATCGTCGGCCACAGTTCATACCGCAACCATATGTTGCGTTCTTGTCATTGCCGCAAGAAGCTGTAAGAAAGGGGATACAATATAATATTTATACTTAGATAGATTATTAAAAGAACGTGGTAAGGCGATCCGGACACGTACCACTAGGGCTGGTTGAAAGAAGCACGGGAAAAGAGAACATGTAAGAAATCGGGGGAGGCCTTTGCCTACCAGTGGGACAGTAATGATGACCAACTAAGTCTTTAGAGGATATGATTAACTGGTAAGTACAAATTGCAGACCGGCTACATACAGCGTATACTATTTGATACTTTAATTTTGTTTGAAGAGCCGTGTCCATAAAACCGTGATTACAAAAATCCTGTTAGAGTCGAATGAAGATGTTTGCTTATGATAGTGTACATAAAAACTGGAAGTACTTACGGCAGTCCTTAGCAGGCATGCAGATTCCATCATGATTTCTTACATAATTATCTACACAGACGCAGGCTGGCTTTCCAGAGCAAGGTTTTTCAGTACCAGCTCCAGGGTCGATCCCGTTTTCCCTTCCATGGAAGTACTTCTCTTCATGCGATGAACACTGAGGGAACCCAACATGCTCACATACTTGGGGTTTGCACAGTTTTTCAGGGCACTTCACAAATTTTTCATTGGCACCACATTTTCCTGGCAGATACAACATAATTTTTTGGTAGCTACTTACAGTAAGTTAATGAATCCTGATTTTGCAAATACATAGTTATAGCATGATCACATTTCTCACAAATAGGTAAGTTTTTAAATAGGCTTAAGGAGAAAGATAGAATATGCTTTAATCTACACCAACATTTGCAGCTTCGCCATTCGCCACGTCAAGTTTATTGTATAATTTAAAATAGTTCCATTAATAAATTTCAAAGGACACATTAATTTTTAAGAGAATTTTAAAAATAAATTAAGTAGGTACTTACTGTGATGATGAATTTGTTTAAATATAGTCGTGCTGTTTGCAAATGCGGATCCGGCAGCCCCGGCTGATGTGCCATTACCTTGAAAAGCAAAAAAAAATCTTAATCAAATCACAGAAAACAAAAATAAAATCAACGTAATTGACGAGAAAACCAGAACCTCTTTTATGGTACCAAGCACCAGAAGACACTTTTAAAGGTAAATGAGTTAAAACTACCAATACTGATAGTAACTTCCACATTGCTACTGAAACTAGTCTAAATGTCTTATCAAACCCATTTTCCCTTTTATATGCAGACTATCACAATTTGAATACTGGTTGAAATGACAACGTTTGTCTACGGCAGAAGATCCATTTAAGCCCCGAACCAGTTGCGTAAATTTGTTTCATGTGACATTAAATGTTGCTGGCAACAGGTAACATTTTTTTGTTTTGCTTCAACTATCACTTACCATGGGTACTACAAGTCTACAACTAAAACGCTTCCCATTTTCTTAACTGTTTTTTTTTCTTTACTACAAGGGTCAAGGAAGTTTTGCCGTATTGTATTCAAAGTCAAAGCATTTATTTCAATTAGACCATTACAGGCACTTTTGAATGTTAGAAAAACAAAATAAAAAACGTAAGGTAGGTACAGTCACAGTCACAGTCACAAGGTATATTAAGTTGCCCATACCCTAGCGTAGATCTCTATGGAAAAGAACGGGCAAAAAACTCCATGGACACTCTTTTAAAGCAGATGAAATTTTTATCCTCAAGATATTTTACTATTTCTTTGTCTATATATTATTTGTATCTGTATTTTTAGAATGACGCAACAAGCTGTTATTTGGAGGTCATTAATACCTTCAAATGTTACTTGCTATCAATCTTTGCCGCACATTAATTAATTAGAATTCACTATTGTCACTATCTATGCATGCTTGTTATTTGCTAATTGATCCTGTTTTACTTTTTCTAAGTTCAGTGCGTTGACTGTTTCATTCTTGTCTCTTGTTTATTTGAAGTATTCTTAGTAATTATACCACCTCATAACTATCCCACTTTTGGTAAGTTTAGCGTGATTTCAGATATCAAATTCATATGCAACTGCAACTCATTATTGATGTAACTCTAAGGACTTTACAAACCCGTCGGGGCCGCGGACTTTTGTACTAGATGACGTGGCCTCGGCGCAAGGGCGGGGAGGGAACATGGGTTCGGTTTTTAGTCAGTAGAAGTCTGACACTCCCCTTCGCTCTGCCCAAGAGCGGGGGGGGGTCATTCGATAATTTTCCACCCACCAAAAAAAAAAGGACTTTACAAAATGGGTTTAAAGAGTTATCTTCATGACAACCGGGCGCGTGAATAAATAGACCGATTGGTTACCATTAGCGTAACAAGACTACGATTTTCTTCGTCTTGTCTCGTCTATCAGTCGTTAATATTCGAATATTATATTATTATTTAGAGACTAACGAGGTTTTAATATCGGAATAACTACAAGATGTACCAGTGGACCATGTTGGTTAAAGCTTAAGGGCACTGCCCCATAGCGGTCTACGGCTTAGCTATTAGCTGTGTATGAAATTATTGGTGGAATCATCAACTGCGATCATAGTCACGCTACGCAGAAATAGGTCAAAACTATCCGTTCATGAGCATGGAGAGTTTTCTGCATAGCAGTGAACGATGAATTACCCGACTGCATGATGCAAAGGAGGGTAATGTGTTTATCTATCTTTCGTTGAACCATGGTCAACACGATCTGAACCACACACACGGTGGAAAGTACATCGACGCGCTAACAGTTACATCTAATTGATGTCTTGTACTGAATTCATGCTAAAAGTTTACCAGTTTTCCCGTCGATGCCCTATGCACCGTGTTTGCTATTATTTTGATTGGTCTTAAGATTTTATAAGAGAACGTTCAGACGGATGTGCGGAGTGACAAGAATGGATAAAGTAAGGAATGAGTATAAATTAGAGGAAGTTTGAAAATGGTACCTGATACAGATAAATTGAAAGGAGTTTATCGATCTTGGTATGTAAATGTAATGAGGAGGAATGAAACGCATGTGACTAAAAACGTAATGGATATCAATGTTGATAGATGGAGAGGAACAAGAAGGCCAAAGAAAAGATGGATGGATTGTGTGACGAATTAATTAATTAAAGTCATTATAAGATCATATCGCGTATAATAAGGATTATTATATTATTGCACTCGCGAGAGGGACCGTCGGGATCGAAAGCGGACGTGCTCTTGACCCAATTAGCTTTTCGCGACTGGTCCAGCGGTTTGATATGAAAGAGAAAGGAGTAAACGACACCGTGGTGTCTAACCCGTTGGGTAAATGGAAGAAGAAAACGTGTTGAGCCGATCCCAAATAGAATGGGACAAGGGCGACCAGCATTCCTTTTCAAAGGATTGGCCTATAATCGCATAACATCGCGAAAAGTGGAAGGAGGGAAGGGAGGCCTTTGCCCTGCAATGGGACAGTACAGGCTCATAAAAAAAAAGTGCAGGAAGATGATGAGAGTTTTAGATATTATTGAAACCTTACCTCCATCAATTACTGCTGCAGCGGCTCCTGCTCCAGCCGCATTGGTCAACGTTATTATTGTGTGTGAGTCTCTAGCTGGAAAGGTTAATATAACAGTTAGTCATATTTTGGTTTCCCTCTTAACATTATTTTTATAAAATTATGTTTTATACGTAGTTAGAGGTTTATGCATCGTTTATAGGTATATTATTATAGTGACTGTCTGTTTCATTTCATTTTTAAATATTGTGTTGAGTAAGTATTTGCTAATAACTCAAAAGTTGTATAGTTATTAGTAATAAATATGCTTAGGCAAATTATTCCCGATCACTTGATAGTGGATGAGACTAATTTGCAAAATAATGTTTTACATTTCACAATCACTTATTCATGTTGAAGCTTAGACTTGATTTGGATTCATAAATGAACCACTTTTATTTACAAAACTTTAAACACAAATATCCAAAACACTATCAACATCACGTTTCTACACAAAATGCTTGTAATCCGAACTCAGTTACAACAAAAAAGAATAGAAAATCAATCCAAGGGGTCGTACCACAAGTCACAATTGACATTAAATTAGCCAAAGTGGCTAATAATGTTAGTAACTTCCACATTGTTACTAAACCTAGTCTAATGTTTTGTTAAACACCTACTCCCCCTTTTATATACAGGCTTGACGAATTTTTATTGGTATTAGTAAGTTTTATTTGCGGATATTAGGCATTAAAACACAGTTCGTAATGATTAAGAGTTTATAGTTCATAAAATAAATAGTGATAGCCAGTCACTATGAAAAGAAATGCAAGTTGAGCCCAACCTAAAAAAAAAAGCCTGAAGCCGTTGCTAAAAAACAACCGTTGATTAGACACTAAAGTAACAGTTCTTTAGATTTGTATGAACTTGAAATATAACATAGGTATACATAGGACAATGATGAAATACTTACAAGAACACTAATTAGCTAACGAAAATACACAAAAAAATTAGGTAGGTATCCAACATTTTAGGTCAAAATAAAATATCTATAATCATTGTTTTTTTTTTCCTCGAATTTCTTTGGATAGACGTAATGAACGCTCTGTTGAAAGTTCATCTATTTGAATGGGATCTTATTATGAATCGTGGCTATTCTACGAATTGTTACATAAATCACTAAGTACTATGATTCTGCTAATGCGACCATTGACATTTTCACATAATAGTATTATTGCATGGACCATATTACCTAGATATAAGACCTAGCTAGATCGACTTTTCGCCCCCGTAAATCCCATAATTATGACAACTTTCAAAGAAATCGTTAGCCCCATTTTTGAGAACGTGATTATTAGTAGAGAACATACAGGCTCCACGCAACAACTCAGAAATTCCAGTAGGAAAAATCTATTAACACTTCGCTAACGCTTAAAATCTAACCATGCACAGCATTTCTAGTCACTAAACCAACGATGCCAAACAAAAATATTCCTCAGGATAGTGAATTAGCGCTTATCAATGATTGCAATTCTATTTTTACAGTAGTGTAACTTCGGTCTGATACATCTATACTAATTACTAATCTTATAATTATAATAATATTATAAAGAGGTAAAGTTTGTGTATTTGTTAAATTGTAAGGGGTAATCTAGGGATCTACTGAACCGATTTTAAAAATTCTTTCACCAATAGAAACTTAGAAAGCCACATTATTGCTGAGTGTCATAGGCTACTTTTTATCCCTGTATTCCCACGGAAACGGGATCTACGCGGGTGAAACCGCGGGACGTCCGCTAGTGCGGTGCCCCGCGACCTTCGCCCGCGTGGAATTAATGTTTTTGGAGGGTAGGAAATCATCAAATTAATGACTCCTCCCGTTCTGGGCCGAGCGGAAGGGAGTTTCAGACTTCTGCTGACTGAATAAAAACCTCCCATGTTACTTCTCATGGCCCCTGCAATTTTGCTGACATCACATTGAGGCGCGCGTGGAACACGAACGCGCCGTCGATACTGTCGTCGTCATAAGACGGACGGACGGCGAGCTAGCCCATTACTCATCGTCCACAGGCCCGCGCCTACAGTGGTCAATTAGATTTTGTTGCAAGGAAATCATTTTTATCCAACATAAACGGAACCTTAGTTACACCTGACATTATCAGGTTTAGGCGATTCGGAGATTATACGAAACAAACAGACAGACAGAAATCACACACTTCAATTTTATTTAATAATAAATGTAATTATCATCATCAATCTCTTGTCCTGATCCCAATTCATTTGGGGGAGGCGCAGCATATAATATTATTAAATGTAATCTATAGTGTAAATACTATTGGTTCATCCCACGTTTCACCGAATAATTTGTTAGTACCGACCATTGTACTTTTATCAAGAACACTTAGCTAACTATTGATTCCTAAATATACACTGCTAATTTACAATCTCGTTTAAAAACCTGTTTACTCAAAATGAAACCAGTTTTCTTTCAATATTTTTTTGTGTTTGTACGTGGCTTTTCTTTTAGTAGTCTTGTATTTCCTACTGGGGTTTTGTATTTACTACTTCCTGCTGGGCAAAGGGCTCTCCCAAATCCTTCGTAGTTCTCTTCTGCTGTGCCACCTGGAACCAACCTTCGTGATGAGGCCGTTTTATTCGACATATGTTTTACTTTCATAGTTAAATTTTATTTGACATCTGCAACCCTACAAAGACTGTATTAAAATCCTTCGGAAGTATACAGTTATTTGAAATAACATAACCAGACGCCCGTTATTTCTAAAAGGTTAGGCAGAGTGTACCCGCGTAACCAGAATTGTACCTACACCCAGATTTCGCCAGTTATGTTTTAAGTTTTTTTGTAATAGAGCGCAAACCTATGGTATCAACCGGGTACAAATCCAGACACATCGCCCATCGCGCACGAATTCAAACTCCTTTGCTGCTTATGTGAAACTCCTGATGGAAATCCCAGTAACACTTTGTCCGACCGGGTAATTGATACCATGACCTCATACTCAATAGTCACGTTTACAAGCATTAGACAAACGAGGAAGAAATTACACGTAATTTTTTATATTTTTTATTAGCCTACTTTGTGTCCTACTGCTGAGCAAAGGCCTCCCCTTTCTCCTTCCATATGTCTCTATCATGGGCGATCTCTGGCCATGTTAGCCTCGTAAAATAAGTAAGGTAAATAAAGAATGTTGAACACACATAACGAAATGTCCACTTGACCATGCACACTTATATCAAAAGATTCACATTCCTTTTAACAAAACACATGTCGACAGCCCACCCATTACCGAGGTCCTTACAAAGCAATCCATATTTATGTTTGTGTACAAGCGTTTATCTTTAAAGTTTTCTAATAATGGACTGTAGCTAAATGGCCCTGCCAAAACTTTGCCACTTTGCTACAGGGATACTTCCCATGAAACGAAATCATTTATCGTAGCTTGAGTTCTGGTAAAGGGTACGTGAAATACATTTCCGGGCTTCTGAAACGAGCCACCGTGCATTTTTAAGTAACATAACATACATAGACTCATCCCATGTGGTTGGCAGAAACCAAAGAACGCCATCGGCCATCCTATACTCTTTTTGCCTCATTCACATTCATACATCTGGTCATACATGGACTGCAGCTGTTGCGAGTACTACGCACCTGTTCTTTCTGAAGTACCTCACCAATAAGGTCAGCGTAAATCTTTCTAGGACGTGCCCCCCGTATATTTTCTTTAAATAAAAATAACATCATTAGTACCTATGTGTTTGAGCCATATGGGGTTGAAAAACTAAGGCATATGGGGTCCGAATTCCCACATAGTCTTTCGGGACATCGCCAAGCGGTTAGTCTATTCTTCCGGTGACCAGAGAGCTGGCCTATTTGTAGGTCAAATAATCAGAATTGCTATACAAAGTGGCAAGGTTGTTTGCCTTCTGGGCACTATTCCTCTTGAGACCAATGTGGACAGTGGTTATGAATTTTTGACGCCGTTAACTTTTTGCTTTTCTATGTGGACATAATATCTTTATTATTATTTTAAGTTGCACAATCAGTCTATAATTCCAACATTATAGTATAGCATCATTATAGATTAGTCTAGAGGGAATTGGCTTTAATCCACCACGCGGGCCCAGTGCGGGTTGGCTAAGTTGGGTTAGAAACACGAGTATTAGTCCATAAAACAAAAAATAAAATTCTATGCTACCTTTCTAATTACAGAAGCTGATGATGAAATAATAATATCATTTCCAAGTAGCCATGTAAAACTTACGCCTAAAAACAAAAATAAAAAAGGGTCAAACAAAAACAAGCTCTATTGTGATGAGAAACTTTCTCCCTAAAAAAAATTGAAGACTTTCATACATAATATAAATGCAAGGTGGATCGATTTAGTCCGGGAGTGTACGTGACTCCTCGACCCGTCTCTTCACTTTGACGTGCAGTTAATGTTCGTGCCGACTTGTTAGTGTTTTCTGTGTGAAGTGCTGTGTCTATCCGGCTATTACATGGTTGGTAGCTCTTTGATTGATGTTCAAGGAACTGTGAAACCTTTGAGTGAATTTAAAGTGTTAAGTTTTAGAGATTAGATGGTCTTATTTGGAGTTCGTCGAGGTAGCGACGTCTGAGGTTTACTATCCATAAGTCGCAGTGTTTCAGTGGATGTGATAATTATATTTATGGTTCACCGTTTACCAGTAAATAATTAGCTATATAAAAACGTACAGACGGGCGTCTGTACGTTTTTATATAGCTATAAGGGCCCAGTACATCAAGCTAGATTCTCGAAACTGTAAAATTTTCCCAATCATCCTTGAGCCTTGGTTTTTTTAATATAAATTTGAAAACCTATCAAAGAAAGACAGGCTGTGCAGCTTGGTGTGCATCTATACTTAATTGTTTATTTATTTGACAGCTATAAATAATGTTCTGGGACAGCACTTGTGGTTTATAAACTCGTACTAAAAAAAAGGGATCGTTTCCCTTCTAAGGAAACGATCCCTTTTTTTTGGAGAGTTGGGAAATCATCAAATGACTCCTCCCGCTCTGGGCAGAGCGGTAGGGACTGTCAGACTTCTACTGACTAAAACCCACCCATGTTCCTTCTTAGCCCTTTGTGCAACGGTATCTTTTTCTAACCACCCGCAGCCCCGACGGGGGGGTCGGCCCTTGCGGGGCCCCTTCCATGTTTCTGACATCTCTTTGAGGCGAGCGTGGAACACGAACGCGCCGTCGACACGACCTGTCGTCCACATAAGACGGACGGACGGCGAGCTAGTCCTTTACTCACCGTCCACAGGCCTGCTCCTACGGTGGCCGGAAGCCAGACCCCGACGCCCGGAGCGTCTCCCGCGGTAAGCTGGATCGAGAGATTCTTTCCTTCTCACGTTCCGCCACCTCCTTCGCTAGCAACACTGCTTCGCAGAAGGAGGCGATGGCGTCCCATTCCGTCTCGCCCCGGACCATGGCTTACACCAGGGTCGGACGCGAGAGGTTACGGCGGGGATCCGCCCAAGCGGGGCAGATCTCCGCGGAGTACTCCAGCGTGTCCTCCGTCCGATCCTCGCAATGGTTGCATCCGAGCGTTTCCTCCGGCCTGACTTGGTGCAGGTACCTCCCAAAACAACCATGTCCAGTGAGGACCTGCGTCAGACGGAAGGTAAGGGCGCCGTGACACCTCTCCACTCCTCAAAGAGTGGACTTACTGCCACTGTCGTGGCGTGCCCAGGGGAACTTGTGAATCAGTTAAAGAAAATCCAAAAAAACACATAGATTATGACAGTCTTAGAAATCTCCAAGTTCTGGGTTCGATTCCAAGGTAAGGCAAAGAATTATTGAGTTTTTTCATCTGCAGTTTCTCAGTAGCAGCCATGAAGTTTGAATTTTTGCCCAGTTGATGGCAATAGATTCGCCCTTTACTACCTGTGACTTATACATAAATTCTAAAATATGAGTGCACTAATGGAAAGGTACATCTCTGTCTTAACCTTTAAGGATTACACGCGTATTGTTGTTTTCATAGAAATATCACAGACCTGAATTACGAACACACAATCAAACTTTAGCCATTCAGCTCGCCTCCCTATCAATTCATTTGAAAACAATCTACGTATAAGCGAAACTCACTAATCATTTCGGCAATCAGAATAGCTTCAACGCGAACGCAGCTAATGGAAACAGTGGGTACGAGTAGGTAGCTGGCTAACCCATATAGACGTGCTAAACTGATGAATAGACCTACGTGAATAATTTCAGAACGATGTGTGGGTTTTCGTGAAAACTTAGTTATTTATCCAGAACTAATGAACAACACAAATGTTTCGATTATGATGCTTTTAGTTTAGCTTCCCAGAATCATCATGATCTGCCGAGCCTTTTCTGAACTATGTTAGGGTCAGCCTTTTGCTTTGCAAAATAAGCCATTTGAAAAATATATTACTGTATTTAGTAGTAGGACTGCTTCGTTGGTTTAGTCGTCGCAATAACGAATGCTTAGCATACGGTCCAAGGTTCAGTTTGAATCTGTGCCGGTTGATGGCAATAGGCTCGACCCCTATTACATAGGACTGGCGAAATTTATAGTACTTGTCTTATACAAGTTATGTCCTGTAAATCAAATGTTTTGTAAAGTCTAATTTTGAAACAGAATTTCAAATTTTCTATCCCACCTCATAATCGTGTCACTTGGCATTATTTTAAACGTAAAATTATACCTTACGTCATAAAATCATAATAAAATTACGTGTAAAAACTTTCCTGTTTTTATATTAGGCGGGTGCAGCGAGGCAGGCGGTTGATTCAAAAAGCGCGTGCTTGAATCAGATATGGGGAATGAATCGAGGGGGCGTACCCCCATAAGCATATGCTGCCTTCCATTAACTCGCTACAATTGCTCTACAACATAATTCTGTTTCCATCAAATAAATGAACTGACGGAAATGAAAAAATAAATCAAATTAGGTATATTTGGAGTGTTGGACAAAGAAATCGTTAGTTGTACGACTTTCAAACACGATGTGAGTGAATGTTTTGCTACGCATCATTAATGTTATAGAAGTTAAAATCTGAAGTTTGAAGTTAAACTTTATTTAGTAGAGAAAACTATGAAATAAACTAACAAAACTGTCTGCGCCATTCACATTATTTATCCGCATTTTTATTAATATCTATTTATCTAATTTGGAAATCACAAAACGCATACTTGCAACACTATACACGCTATACTCTTCTCTCATTGGTCAAAATGAAGGATCAGACGTTCATTCAAATCCCTTCCTCCCACTAGTTCCACTCCTACCCAGTCCTACCTCAGCGTCAATAACAAGCGCACGTGAAATTGCCCTGCGCCCGCGCTGCCGTCCCCGCCATTAAAAGACTCAAAAATCAAGCTAGAAACTGTGAATAGAAATGTGTGTGTGATCCTCCTCATATCATCTTGTGACACTTGGTGGGTTTTCGCTGAATCAACGTGCTCCAGAAAGCTGTGCTATCGAAGACATTACGCTTTTCCCTTACCCTAAAACCGTGAGTACCATTTAGCCCATCCAAGTGTTCTGGTCCTTCTTTCCAAATAAAAAACAAAAAATTACTTCGCATATACACTACACTCATCAATCACAACATATTTATCGCATTTATCTATTTAATCGCATAAAAACGCTCAAATACGCATCCGCTATTACTCTCGTCTATGTGACAAGCCCACGAGGGCACATTCCGCTAACATCTCATCAACGCTAAGTTATTTCTTTAAAAACGCATCATATTTACCGCATTTAGCTATTTATTCGCATAAAAATACGCTCATCCACGCATCCGCCATTACACTAACGTATGTGACTCGCTCACGAGGCATTTCCCGCTAACATCTCATCAACGCTAAGTTATTTATTCAAATACGCATCTTATTTCACGCTAAACACTCTATTGCTAAAATATTATAAATATATTTTAGTCATCGCACACATATTTCACAGGTTTTCTCAACACATAACGCACACGGGCAAGTCCAATTTATTCTCGATATTTCGCATACATTCACTCATTTAAGTATTATTATTAACGATTATTAACTCGAATAGGCATTATCCCAACGCATAAAAATGGCTTCAAAGCATGGTAAATCCAAGGAGTCCGATAAGGAATCTTATGGCTCCGCAGAAGAAGATTCAAAAGTGCTTCTGTTTGAATCTAAGAAGGAAATTTTATTCAAAATGCTGCAATCAATTTATGACCTCGGTCGACAAGTTTCAGTAAATAGTTCATTAAAATCTCAATTTCTAGCTAGGATTAATTCCCTTGATCAAATTAGGACGAATTTTATTGAAACGCTTGATGCTTACAATTTAGCACTCTTGGAAGCTGGATCAGCTATTAATTACCAGCCGTTGTCAGCATTTGATGAAATTTATTGTGAAATAAAAGCAATCGAAGCTAACCTTCTCAGGTCTCAAAATAACGAAAACAGCAGTAGTAAATTCGAGTTTTTAAATCGTAAATTGCCACCTTTAAAACTTGCTTCATTTGACGGCACGCCCAGCAAATGGACAATTTTTCATGAAAACTTTAAAAGTCTTATTCATGATAATTCGCATCTAACTGACGCCGAAAAAGTACAATACTTGATAGGGTGTCTCTCTGATAAGGCATTAACTGTTTGTTCGGGCGTCGCGCCTACCGCTAATAATTACCTACTCATTTGGAATGCTTTAATAGAAAAATACCAAGATACCCGCGTACAAGCTTCCATGTACTTACATCAAATGATTCAGTTTAAGCCTTATCAATCTATAGACACATTTATTGAGCAGTTCCATGCATCGCAAGCCGCCCTACGGCGCTTAAACATAAAGGATTTGTCAGATTTTATAATAACGGATATTGCACTCAGCAAGCTTGATAAAGAGGTCGTTAACCTTTTCGAACGATCACATAATCATATTGAAATACCTACTTTCGATCATCTTTCGCAATTCTTAAAAGAACAAAGTAAAATAATAGCACTTCGTAATCAATCTAACCCCTCTAAAGTCCGTAATTATAATAGTGAAAATAATAAATCCACTTCTAATAAATATAAAAATAGTCAAACATTCGCGATCACAACCCAGGACGCCTCCGTGCGTGCCTGCAAGGTGTGTGCGTCACCTGACTCACACCCACTTTATAGATGTTCTCATTTCATGAATCAAAACGCAAAAGAAAGATTAGATCTAGTAAACAAACATAAGTTTTGTCGTAACTGTTTAGGATTTCATGATATTAAAATGTGCAAGTCAACAAATACTTGTTCGATTTGCCAACGTAAACATCATTCGTTAATACATTTAAGTAACTTTAAAGTAAACACATCGGCCGGCAACGCGACGCCGCCGCTCGCAACCGCGCCCCGCGCGCCCGCCTCGCCCTCGCTAGCTGCCGCGACTGTGAGCACTGTGGGCTCGACGACGACGCCGCACGCGGAGCGCGTACATTCAGGCGCTTCGCATTTGTCAATGACTTCGGCTACCTCGTGCGTTGAAAATAATACAACTGTTTTGTTGCCCACCGCTTCCGTATACGCTTATAATAATAATAAACCTCATACTCTGCGCGTTTTCCTTGATACCGGCTCAATGAGTCATTTTATTACAAAGGCTTGCTGTAAACGTTTAAACTTAGAAATTACTCCTGACAAATCTTCCATTTTTGGGATCGGTCACGCTAAAATACCCTCGTTTGGAACTGCTACTTTTAAAATATTTTCCCGCTTTGATCACCGCTGCTATTATAAAATTCACGCTCGGGTTTTAGATCGTATTACAGACGACTTGCTCAACATATCTATAGATATCTCAAATCTCGCTTCATTACGCAATCTACCTATGGCTGATGACGCATTCCACGTTCCCGGTGAGATAGATTGCCTCCTTGGCAATGAACTTTTCCCGCTTTTGTTGGGCAGTGGAAAGGTAACTTTACCTGGCTCCTCGGTCGTCGCCGTAGAAACCACCCTTGGCTACATAGCCATGGGTCGGGCTGATTGTCAACCTAGTGTAACTCCGCGCGCTCGCCCCGCTCAAATAAATAAAAATAAAAGCGAGCAAACTTTTCTGTGTGCGGCTAGCACGCTTCGCTTAAATACGCTCACGCAACGCTTTTGGGAACTCGAAAGCGTCCCTAGTAAGGTTCACATGAGTCCTGACGATCAGGCGTGTGAACAAATATTTAAATCAACTTATTCTCGCGATGAAACAGGTAGATACACAGTGCAGCTACCATTTAAGGCTCCGTGTATAGACTTAGGAAATTCACACTCAACGGCGACGCGCCGTCTCCTTAATTTGGAGAAAAAGTTAGATTCTGATCCCGAGATCAGAACTAATTACAACGCTACGCTTCAAGATTATCTTGACAAAGGTTATTTAACCAAGGTCAACGACCCCTCTCTAACTATCCCGCATTTCTATATCCCTCACCGTGCAGTTTACCGCCCGGATAAACAGTCTAGTAAAACTCGCATCGTGCTTGACGCTAGCTGTAAAACTAGCTCAGGTAAATCACTAAATGATCTCCTTTATGTAGGCCCGAATCTACAAAGTAACATTTTCGATTTATTAATTAATCTTCGCATGTTTTCCGTTGCTGTAGTTGTAGATATCGAAAAAATGTATTTTCAACTTAATCTTTCCGCTGATCATCACGCATTTCAACGCATTTTATACAGATTCAATATAGATTCTGAAATTTCAACTTTTGAATTTAACCGCGTTTCTTTCGGCGTCTCAAGCTCACCATACTTAGCTATGCGAGTAGTTCGCCAACTCGCATCTGACAGTCGGGAAAAATACCCACTCGCAGCTTACGAGGCTGAAAACCATATGTATATGGATGACTACGTATGTTCGCTAGATGGCGTTGAAATAGCTGAGCGGACATACCAAGAAATGGTCACCATGTTCAGGTCAGGCGGTTTCCACCTTGTAAAATGGATCTCGAATAGTTCCGAACTGTTAGATAAAATTCCTTCAACTCATTTAAATCCGCAAAATATTGAGTTTGACGCTGACGCAGATAATAATACAAAAATTATAGGTATGCAGTGGAATCCAGTAGAAGACTTTTTTCAATTTAAAATAAATGGTAATTCTCTTAAATGTACGAAACGTACCGTCTTATCAGCAACCGCACGGCTGTTTGACCCCTTAGGTCTTATAGGTCCAGTTACTGCATTCATGAAAACGTTAGTTCAGGAATGCTGGAAACTTGATCTTGATTGGGATGATCCTGTACCCGCTCACATTGAAAATAAATTTAGTCGGTTTCACAAAGAACTTCCCTATCTCGAAAAAATAAAGTTCCCGCGACATGTAGGTATCACCTCTGGTTCTCATGTCACTCTCCTCGGGTTCGCAGACGCCAGTGAGCGCTGTTATGGTGCCGCTGTTTACATAAGGGTTAGTTCTAACGATGAAGATAGCGGATCAGTCCTCTTATTAACTTCTAAATCTCGCGTCGCTCCGCTTAAAAATACGCCCTTAGCTCGCCTCGAGCTATGTGCGGCTCTTCTCTTAGCAAATTTGATCAATTCAGTTGTAGAAGTTTTAAGTAAACGCTGTAAAATTAATAAAATCTTTGCTTTTTCTGATTCAACAGTCACGCTCACCTGGATCCACTCGCCCTCGCACAAATTTCATACTTTTGTCGCAAATCGCATTGTTGAAATTAATTCAAATTTACCCGCAAAACATTGGTTTCACATAGATGGAACTGAAAATCCCGCTGACGTAGTTTCTCGTCCTATAACGCCTAAACAATTATTGGATTTAACGCTCTGGTTTAACGCTCCGCATTGGTTTTCATTCCCCATAACTCAGTGGCCAATCAAGCCATTTAAAATCAATTTAAATAATAACAATTCAGACCAAATGGAAACTAAAAATATCGTTCTCTCTGTTAAAATAACGCAAGAAGGTTCACAACCTATTCAATCTTTAATCGATCGCATTTCTAAATATTCTATTTTACTTCGTAGCGTAGTTTTAATATTACGTTTCTGCAAGTTACTCAGTTCGCGTGGTTGTATCACCGTTTCGGATTTGGAGGCTGCGGAAATACACCTTATACGTTACGTACAAGGTAGATATTTCTCTGAAGAAATTAGCGCGTTAAAATCTAATAATTGTTTTAAAAATAAAAGTCTCGCTAAACTCAACCCCTTTCTGGATTCAAATAATATTCTCAAAGTAGGTGGAAGGTTAACTCATTCTAAACTGGATTATGGTCAAAAACATCCCATTTTAATTCCAACTAAATCACGCTTTACTCAACTCTTAATTGACTTTTATCATGTAACTAATTTGCATACGGGTCCCGCTCTTTTATTAGCTATAATTAGACAAAAATTCTGGATTTTAGCTGCTCGTAACATTATAAGACAACGCGTACATAGTTGTAATCAATGCTTTAAAATTAAACCTCGAAATACTTACCCTCCTATGGGCGATTTACCTGATTTCCGTGTGTCACAAGTGAAAGCGTTCGTAAATACCGCTGTAGACTACTGTGGTCCGTTCTACGTTACGCATATCCGAAAACGCGGAATTAAGAGCCACAAAGCTTACGTTTGTGTGTTTGTCTGTCTAACAACTAAGGCAGTACACTTAGAGTTAGTCTCTGACCTAAGTTCAGATTTATTTCTCGCCGCTTTCAAACGGTTTATTTCTCGGAGAGGTCCCGTTGCTATGATTTATAGTGATGGAGGCACAAACTTTATTGGCGCAAAGCGCAAATTGAACGAAATTTACGAATTCATTCAATCAAAATCTCATATAAACTACATAGGTGAACAGTTATCAGAACATCGTGTACAATTTAAACATAGTCCGCCTTACGGTCCGCATTTTAATGGACTCAGCGAAGTTAATGTTCGTTGTGTCAAAACTCATCTTTTTAAAGTAATTGGTTCTCAAATATTAACATACGAGGAGTTTAGTACCGTACTCGTTCAAATTGAATGTCTTTTAAATAATCGACCTCTAAGTATTTTAAGCTCAGACCCGTCTGATATTAGTGCTTTAACGCCTAATCATTTTCTCAACGTAACACCGCTTAAATTTCTACCTGCTGAAGATGTCACAGACATTTCAGACAATCGCTTATCGCGCTATCAGCTTCTTAATAAGATAACTCATTCCTTCTGGCACCGTTGGAGTCAGGAGTACCTCACTTCCTTGCAACAGCGGGAGAAGTGGAACACACCGTCAAAGCCTGTTGAAGTAGGTACGATCGTTGTTATCAAAGACAACAACGCTCATCCGCTTTGTTGGCCTTTAGGTGTCATAGATGCGACTTATCCTGGCAAGGACAATATAATTAGAACTGTGAAGGTTAGAACTGCTTCCGGTACTTATATACGCCCAGTAGTGCGGCTCTGTCCCCTACCTACGCAATAAAATAGTATAAATTCCCTTTAACTCTATTTAAGTTTAAATTCATATGTTTAAGTTAAGTTTTTTTTTTTCTCATAAAGTTTCTAATAGAGGAAAACCTCTAGTCCGGGGGAGTTGTCTGCGCCATTCACATTATTTATCCGCATTTTTATTAATATCTATTTATCTAATTTGGAAATCACAAAACGCATACTTGCAACACTATACACGCTATACTCTTCTCTCATTGGTCAAAATGAAGGATCAGACGTTCATTCAAATCCCTTCCTCCCACTAGTTCCACTCCTACCCAGTCCTACCTCAGCGTCAATAACAAGCGCACGTGAAATTGCCCTGCGCCCGCGCTGCCGTCCCCGCCATTAAAAGACTCAAAAATCAAGCTAGAAACTGTGAATAGAAATGTGTGTGTGATCCTCCTCATATCATCTTGTGACACTTGGTGGGTTTTCGCTGAATCAACGTGCTCCAGAAAGCTGTGCTATCGAAGACATTACGCTTTTCCCTTACCCTAAAACCGTGAGTACCATTTAGCCCATCCAAAAACTAAAAAGGGCATCAAAAAACTGCTGACACCTGGTAAATTGTGCCCAAGAGACTGACTTAATCTCTAGCTATGGTTAATGCCAGCCCTTAAACAGGCTATGAGCATTCGGACCCCACAGCCCTACAGGTAACAAACCCAATCGGCTCGAAAAATCAAAAAAAATTACGTCGCTTGAAGTTAAATAGATTACTAACTAGGTATATAATGTTTGTCTAAACAAGATTTAATTTAAGCACAAATACGTATAAATAAATTATTTAAATTAAATTAATACTGCCTAACAGAAAGTTATGTTCCCGATAATATTTCAGAGGAATCTTAGCCACACTAGAATTCGAAGAAAATACGATCGAGTATCCAAAGCTAAGTACCTAAAGAAAATAATTAATTTCAGTTAGTAGCAAACTGAAAACTGAATACCAGTCATGCATTCTTATTACTGAAAACGTTCTTGAAAATTGCTTTCAAAGCCAGCATTAAACTAATTAAAACAAGACCTCAGACAGGCATAATTACCATTCCGAACTTTTATTGTTCAGAAAATCGGTTAATTGCAAGTTTTACGAGTAATTTTTCGGTTACATTAAAGTTTACGTCTTGAAAAGTAATTTGCAACACAATTGCGTGGCTGCTACGTAACCTACGTGATAATTTGCTTCGATAGTGGAATTTCATTAGGGTAATAATACGATGGCAGTGTTTTGAGGGAATCATTAATTTGTCGGTGCATTAACAGCGTTGGCGTGATCGATAGTACCCTGCACGTTTGATGAATTGCTGTTGAAGCAATATGACGTTGGCCCCGGCACCGTTATTATACTGCCTTTATAATTTCTCATAAAACACTATTAATACTTCAGCTCTGTAACAAACGGTAAATAACCTTCGCTTTATAAAAACTTTAGACGTAAAATGCTTCGTGTTCGAGTTTTTACATGTATTGTAGCGTCATTCTTAAGTGCGTATACTGACAGTGATGTTTTTAAACTGAGATAGTGGCATGCTTTAATAAATCGGTCACATTCGTAAAATAGTAACGTGAATATTGTTGTGTAAAGCTAATTCGACGAAATAATTCCACATCATGCTGAAAAATATATGTATGAAGTCCGAATAAACATTCCTGACTTGTATTTGCGATATTCGAATAATGTTACCAATCTCGTAACACAACATAACATCACAAAATCACGCCTGTAATCCCCTAAGGGTTATGCAGAGGTGTACCTAATAGTGCAGTCGCATTTCGCCAGTTATGTTTAAATTGTGTGTATTGCCATTAAATCCAGACTCCGTAGCTGGTTCGGAGAAATTCGTGATGGAGAAACCTTATAACACACCAACGCGGCAACGTACTGATGACATACCTAATTCAATTATGTATTTATAAACAGCTACAACTTAGTCGGTTAAAGCGATAATTATTTAGGCTAAATGCTCATAACAGGTCGATTATGAAAATTTATCACAGCATAGATTAGATTCCCCGCTAAAATTGCTAGTTAGAATTTATAAATAATTTCGCGAATAAACGCCGCGAAGTTAATTTACGACCATTAATAAAGACTTTTTAAACTAGAAACAGTAAAAAAGGTATCCGTAAGGTTCCGTAAGGTGTCGGTAAGGTTCCGTTACCTTTGTCATAATAAGTTTTAATTGTAAGTCGAGCTACGATAAGGGCAGTGGATGTGCACAAATTATGCCAGTAAATTATATGCCCATTTGCATGAGAACTGAGCAAGCGTGTGCGCGTCTCGACGGTTGGCCGGAGCCTTAATGGCTGAACTATTTAAATGCCTTACAGCCTTGTATCTTCATTCAATTTCATAATGCAACCGTTGGAGCTTGAAGAGGTCTGCTAGGGTTGTGAAATTTGTTCGAAAGAGTTACCGCAGTCCTGGAACGCAAAGGGAATTAGAAGGAACACGGATGGCTTTCTGTCAGTAAGATTCTGACACTCCCTTATGGTTCGCCCAGAGCGGGAGGAGTAATCAAGAGCTTGAATGGTAAGATCAAAATAAAGGTTGTCACGAGCAACAATAATTAATAATAATAATAATATTCCACAACTATCACACAACGCCATCTAGTCCCAAGCTAAGCAGAGCTTGTGTTATGGGTACTAGACAACTGATAAACATACTTAGATATTTCTAAATACATACATATTATAGATAAATTACACCCAGACACAGAACAAATGATCGTGCTCATCACACAAACATTTGTCCTGGGTGGGAATCGAACCCACGACCTCCGGCATAGCAGTTAGGGTCACTAACCACTAGACCAACAGGCCAGTCAATTATAATATACATTTGGCAAAGTTCAAACGTAAACTCGTGAAATAACAATAGCAAATTTAAGACATGACCTAATTGATAAATAATCCTCAATCCACATAATAGGTACCTACCTACACAGGTTAAAGAACAAACATGAAACTTACCTGTGAAAAATACTGAATGTGCAATCGGTGACCAAGTCCAGACAGTCTGAAAGCTAATAGCCATATAATAGCTAGGGCCTTTCAATAATTAACGAACAGCAATTAAAAACTCCACAGTTGTCTGCTTATTATGTTGTTAAAGTTGTAGGGAAAGAAATAACTTGGAACATTTTAACATGAGCCAGTTTTCTAAGAAGAAGACAAATTCCAATCGTTTAGATTTTTTTTCAACCAGTTTGACATAAGGTTTTTAGTTCTGTTGTAGTTTTTACTTACCCGGAAAGATGTAGGGCCCTCGCTACAAAAAGTCGCCTTGGGCGAGGGGCCTACGATTGTCGTTGGCACTAATAGAATGTAAGTTTCGCTAGGCTAATAGTTCACCCAATTCACAATGTCTTCTTCAATTTTAAATCGACTTCAAATATATTATTATCCCCGAAGGGTTAGCCAGAGGTGGTGTACATACACCTTTCGCTAGTCATATATTAATTCCATGTAGTACGCGAGCCTATTGCCATCAGCCGGACACAAATTCAAACTTTCCTACTGACAAATTCTTGATCATCATCATCATCATCAACAGCCTATTAATGTTCCCACTGCTGGGACACAGGCCTCCTCTCATAGAGAGGGAATGGGCTATAATCTACCACGCGGGCCCAGTGCGGATTGGTAGATGTCACATGTCCTTGAATTTTTTGGTTCTAATGCATGCCGGTTTCCTGACGATGTTTTCCTTCACCGTTTTGAGAGATTTTGAATTCGTAATAGAACGAAACAAACAGTATTAACGTAAAGTTTATTAATACGGACTTACAAATTTTCAATTAATTTACCTACCTAAAAAATTAGTGACACATTTAATTTTTTTTTTTTTTTTTTTTTTTTTTCATGGTTACATAATGTTTTTTTTTTTTTTTTTTTTATTGTTATTATCAAAAAAAAAACATGTTATGAATACAATAATTTACACAATACGTTCCAGAAAACCACAGAGGTTTGTTAGGAACGTTGATTCAGCAAATAGGTAAGTAATAAAACCGGCCAAGAGCGTGTCGGGCCACGCTCAGTGTAGGGTTCCGTAGTAATAATTCTTTTTTTGTTTGAAATACGGGCCAATGAAACTTGACCTCTGGATTGTATAGGCGCTCATACGATTCAGGGACCAAATTATATTGGTTAACTGCAGTTTCCATCTGTTGTTTCCATCCAAGTTCAAAATAATTTTCCTAGAAAGTCCTTATAAAGTTCTACTTTTCAGATTTTTTTCGTATTTTCTAAACTTATGGTTCAAAAGTTAGAGGGGGGGGGACGCTTTGTTTTTTACTTTTGGAGCGATTATTTCCGAAATTATTGACATTATCAAAAAATGATTTTAGTAAACCCCTATTCATTTTTAAATACCTTTCCAACAATATATCACACGTTAGGGTTAAAATTTAAAAAAAAATCACTTCCCACTTTACATATAGGGGGGCTACCCTAATAAAACATTTTTTTCCAATTTTTATTTTAGCACTTTGTCGGCGTGATTGATACACATATTGGTACCAAATTTCAGCTTTCTAGTGCTAACGGTCACAGAGATTAAGCGAGGACGGACAGACGGACAGACAGACAGACAGACAGACAGACAGACAGACAGACAGACATGGCGAAACTATAAGGGTTCCTAGTTGACTACGGAACCCTAAAAAACAGAAGACAAATATTTTAAGTGGTTGATCGGTATGCACATCGTGTTACCAACCTATCTATGCAGTTCATATCGGCGCGACGCTGTCGACTGTCGGTAAGCATTAGGTTCTTTAGAGTTGTTTCGATTTTATCTGCCTGCACAGATAGGTTGGTCGCACTAGTACCTACTACTACCACAAACAGTAATGGATAGATACATACATGCATAGCTGGGTACGGCACACATCTATGGCTTGCTAGTAACCAGATACAATATTGGCGTTGTCGTCCTTTAGCTTTGTTATACAGTGTGATTTTAATTTTGATTTTATATTGGTTTTTGTTATACTGCTTCTAAGGATAGGATCCATTTTATTTAGCAGTCGGGGAATAAAATAAGCGGTGGTTCGTTGTCCGTAAGTGTTTTTAGCATAAGGTGTCAATAGTTCTTTTCGTGTTACGGAGCGCGTTTGTTTGCAGTGCGATACTTCAGTTTGGATGTCAGTGTTAAAAAATTGTTCATTTAGTAATGCGTATTCTATTTTAAGATGGATGGGAAGAACATCGCAATGTTCAAACAAAAGCGCTTCGTTACCCGTACATTTGAGTTTGACATTCTGGGAGACTACTTGTTTGAGAATACGAACTTGAAGTCGGTAAACATTTTGAAGGTAAGTTTTATAAGTACGGCCATAGCTTGTTAACCCGTAGGCTATATAGGAATCTGCTAGGGCATTATAAAGCATTAGTCTCGTTTTAAACGGAATTCTGTTTCTGATAATTTTTATATTTGCCAAAAACGCTCTCAGTTTGTCGCAGACTCGATTTATATGGGGGTACCAATTAAATGTATTGTCGATGACCAGGCCTAGATATGTGTGTTTGTCAACAATTTCAATGGGCGGGCATTTGCATTTTTTTTACAATCGTTGTGCTGTGAGCGTGCATACAGGAATGGCAGTGAGCGATGAGGGCATTATGGGGTTTTCTTTTAATATAAGGGCTGCTAATTAGGACAAGTTTTGTCTTTTGGGCGTTTAGGACAAGTCCAGAGTCGTGACACCACTTGCAAAGGTTATCGAAGTCGGTTTGAAGTTTAGAAATGGCGAGATTTGGGTCTTTGTCAGCAATCAGGAGGCAGGTATCGTCAGCAAACTGATAACACAAGCTGTGTTCAATGACTTTATACATATTGTTGACATATATTAGAAAGTGCAGAGGTCCGATTACGGAACCTTGTGCAGTGCCCTCTGTTACGTTGATGGGGTCACTAAGACTATCACCAACTTTAACCCGGTATGACCTGTCATGTACATAGTCTTGACACCAATTTAGTAGGGGGCCGCGTATTCCTGTAAATATTTAATTATTTTGTTGCATCAAATAAAAAGTTGAAATACATACAGCAATCAATCGAGTATTACATTATTTTACTCACATCATTGTTTCATACGTTGTAGCCCAATTGTTCATTTTCATGTACATAATATAACTGTTTTTTTAAGGAGCATTGAATTCCGCAAAAAATAAAGCGGACCCAATATCTTAAACAAATGCGGAATACTAGATTGAGCAAATATTGGGACTAATCAAACGAAAATACCAAATTGATTTGATACTTTTCCGTTGCTATGAGCTAACGATATTGCCTCTAGCTTTTTACTTATTTTAATCTTCGGTTTTCGGTATTGACTAGGTTTAGTTATTATGAACTTTAGATAAACGTAGCTAAATGTTATTTTAAATGCCAAAAAGTACATTATTACTGGCCTGTTGGTCTAGTGGTTAGTGACCCTAACTGCTATGCCGGAGGTCGTGGGTTCGATTCCCACCCAGGACAAATGTTTGTGTGATGAGCACGATCATTTGTTCTGTGTCTGGGTGTAATTTATCTATAATATGTATGTATTTAGAAATATATAAGTATGTTTATCAGTTGTCTAGTACCCATAACACAAGCTCTGCTTAGCTTGGGACTAGATGGCGTTGTGTGATAGTTGTGTGGAATATTATTATTATTTTCGGAATGTGTTTTTTCTTCTCAGCTTAGACTGGATTTTAACTACATTTACGGGTCGAAACCAAAGCAAATGTAGCGTGTGGTGTGTGTGTGTGTGTGTGATGTGTGTGAGTTTTTTTTATGTGTTGTGAGGTGGTCCCATTTCATTCTCTTCTATTTGCATAAACTTCCTAACTATTCTGCATGTATTTAAAATCGCAGCTTTTTGTAGTGTAATGTAGAGAGTTTCTTTAAGGTCTAATAATTTTAAGCTATGGAGGAGATGATTTGGGATTACCCCTGTTGTGGAGAGGACTATTGGGACTACATACACTTTTTCTTGTTGCCATAATCTTGTAACTTCTTCTTCTTATTATTATTATTATTGGTAGGTACTGTTTTCTGAGTCAGTATGCAGCTTAATTAAAAGTAGAGTGTGCTAGATGTGGCAAACCTACGACTACATACATAAACTTACGTCTTTTTCCCATGGGTATAGGCAGGAACTGCAGAACGCCATCGCCACCTGCTACGATCGCTACACACCTACTCTTGGCGCCTTGTCCTCGTTCAAACATTGGGTGACACACGCACGCCAGGTTACCAATAAGGTTATTAATTTCTTTTAAGCCGTCCAGTCACATTTCAGTAGTAAATATACAATTAGTTAGAAAATTTGAGATTGCTGCTTAAACCTCAGATGTATCCGGTAAGACTGGAATCCCCCCCCCCCAACCCCAAACATGGTTGGGAAAAAGCTAGGCAGATTATGATGATGATTACCACTCGATCTGTGCCGAAACTATGCCGAATTAGGCCAACCTAATGAATTAGGCGAAACCCATTGCCAATACCTTTTTTTTTTTTGGTGGTTGGGAAATCATCAAATGACCCCCCCCCCCCCGCTCTTGGGCAGAGCGAAGGGGAGTGTCAGACTTCTACTGACTAAAAATCGAACCCATGTTCCTTCTTTGCCCTTGCGCCGAGGCCACGTCATCTCGTTCTAAAATCCGCGGCCCCGGCGGGACCCATTTACAATACGTCATTCCTATAATGTAAAATAATATAATAATAATATTCCACAACTATCACACAACGCCATCTAGTCCCAAGCTAAGCAGAGCTTGTGTTATGGGTACTAGACAACTGATAAACATACTTATATATTTCTAAATACATACATATTATAGATAAATTACACCCAGACACAGAACAAATGATCGTGCTCATCACACAAACATTTGTCCTGGGTGGGAATCGAACCCACGACCTCCGGCATAGCAGTTAGGGTCACTAACCTAACATGCTGAGTGGGTAACCTCTTTGTCGCATTCACGATATAACAATGTAATCTGTAAACATGTTTTTTTTTTTTTTCTCTTTGTGTTCCTTTTTTATGTACTTAAACAAAAACTGTTATTTTTCTTTTTTGTACCTATTTTTTAATATTAGTTGCATGTTTACTGCATTTGATTGTATGTATCTCTTTCGGCGACAAATAAATATTTTTTTCTTTCTTTCTTTTCTTTTTCTAACCACTAGACCAACAGGCCAGTCAAAAATATCTACAATCGTGATACTTAAATTAATGATTGTATTTTAGCACCTATCAAGTAATCTTTTTAGCTAAATCATTAAGTTATTTTAATCCGAACTCCTCTACTAATTATGTTTATGTGTGTCGGTTCGCTTTGTCGTTCCGTTCAATCAGTGCCAGCTACATAAGTGATTGATTTTTGAAAATCGGAGCCTCCCGTACGTTGGTACCATTTACTTCTTATTATTCGGCTTGTGGCCGCACTTTCCCTATTCAACGTTCGATACAATGAAGTAAAGAATCTAGATAAGTACTTCTATACAAATTGCTATGAAAGAGCTCTGTAGTGTTCTTTAAAGTGCTACGTCACTGCATGAGTGTGGAGTATTATTGTGAAATATGAGTGTGAAAAAGCTTAAGTACGTAAGTTGTTTAGGTTTTTGCGATGATCTATTACGAGGTTTTATTGCAAGTAATATTTTATGTTAAAGTAAGATATATTTTTATTTTAGTCAAGTTAGAAGCCCAATAGCCGCACAAAAACTCTGACATATGGGATTTTAATAGGCCAAGAATATTATGAACTAAGCAAAAATTCGTAAATTGGTCACAAATTGATAATTTATAATATTGACTGCGTCTGTGACCATTTTATGAATTTGAAGGTCATTCATATTATTACCTTATTATGATCCTGCTAAGTGGTAATTTTAGACCCCAGTTTAGGCACCAACACACGATAAATATTAATAATAATAATCGTTTTATTCAGGCAACTCAGGCCCATAAGTAAAATACACACAATCATCATCATCATCAGCCATAATACGTCCACTGCTGGACAAAGGCATCCCCCATAGAACGGCAGCCTGCCGTTTGCATCCACCGGTTGCCCGCGACTCTCACGATGTCGTCGGTTCACCTGGTGGGAGGCCTACCAACGCTGCGTCTTCCGGTTCGTGGAATACACACAATAAGAATACAAAAATAACAAACTAATACACATTAAACTAAAACTAAACACGTAACATCGGCGCGGCGTCGAAAAAAAAACACATAAAAAAGAACACATTCTGGGTACGTTACTTTGTGCAATAAAATTACTGTGTGCAACAAACATTTCTGTTTGCCTACTAAACACACACTATTGGTTAACGTTTGAACTTTATAACTAACCCCCAAAGCCGTTCTAGCCACAAACTATTTCCCGGGAATGAACCGTCGACATCAGAAGCATTGTTCTCTTTCCAATATACGATCCTTTTGTACGCGGCGTTACGCTAATCTTCATAAATTACATTTTGATTAAATTTTATTGTTGTTCGACCTTTGGCAGTCATTTTGTCACGGCGGTGTTGAAATAATCAGCTTAGATAAATCTTTCAGATGCTGTTTTACCCTTTGTTGGTATGTCAACCCTTTTATTAAATGACTTGTAAGGTTGATGCGACAAGGATGCCCGCGAAATTCGAATTTTCTTAAATCTATACTTCTATACTATCTATACTAATATTATAAAGAGGTAAAGTTTGTTTGTATATTTGTTAAATTGTAAGGGGGTAATCTCGGGATCTACTGAACCGATTTTAAAAATTCTTTCACCAATAGAAAGCCACATTATTGCTGAGTGTCATAGGCTATATAAAAAACCGAAAAATAAAAAGGCTTTTACGTGGTAGTCCGTTTTGCAAAGTGAATCGGAGAAAAAAGCCTGCTTTCCGGCGGGCGCGGGATGGTTTCGGGTTTAATTCGGTTCGCGTTCGTGCCCGCTTCGGAGAAAGGCTTTTACATCTGATCTGAGAGGTAGGTACCCGCGCGGCTCAGTCGCGTGGTCGGCTCCTTACGCAGCGGACGTCCTCGAAATTGAATTTTTCGAAACGTAATTAGCTTACTTTCGACTAATTATGCCCAACGAAGTGGGCACGGGTCAGCTAGTCACCAATACAACCGTCTCAGTTCATAAAGGTCTCAAGAATGCCGTTTTCATCAAATAGTCACTCAAGAGACCTTTATGTACTGAAACGGTTGTACTGGTGATTTTAATCATTATTTCTCAGTAAATTAAAATTTGTTATTTATTTATTTATTTATTTATTTAGTTCTTGGAAGACTTACAGCTAATAAACACAAACAAAAATAAATAACCATAGTCACCAGAAAGCCAATTACAAGTCCTCACGTATAGACACATACTACAATGATTTATAAATTTGAAATAAATAATAGAAATTTGATTTATTGCCGTGAATCCCATTTTATTTAACATCCGATTTGACACTGACCGGGAAATTGTAGAAAAAAGTACTAAAATTCCACAGATGACAGAAACATTTCATGTGTGGAAAATTCGAACCGGTCTACTTTGTCGCCTTCACCTTAAAAATATCTTTGTTGCTACTGAAATGAGTTGAGTTTCAGTTTACTCGACATACGTTTACATAATTTTGTCGATCAGCATGTTTATCACTTCATGTGACCAGTTTTACTTTGGTTAAAGAATTCCATTTGCCAGTCGTCTCGGCACGTTCCTGGGTGACAGCCTATGATGTCCTATTTGCTTCGTCATGTATACCTATATAGGTGTATTTGGTCGATCTATATTATGTAGCCTGTACATAATAATATCATCTTACTGAAATAAAAACATTAGTAAATTAGCATGGTATAAGGAGAGGTTGTGAAAAAATAACATGGGTATAACATGGCAAAATACTTATAGAGAATTTTGATTATACTGTCAAAGGTTTGCAAATAATAATTTATTTATTTATTAAAAACACACACTATCTTTACAGGCAGACCCAATACAATAGTGGTTTGCAAACACTCACAACTCACAAGATACTTGGAAAATAACTTACGACTAATACTATAACTAAAACACTAAACTTTAAAAATAACTTGTAAAACACAAACAAACAACACAAAAACAATAATAAATGTAATATGTGCTTGTACCATTGTTTGGTAAAATTCGTATTAATTTATGTTTAACTAGCTGTTGCCCACGACGTCGTCTGCGTGAACGATAGACAGCACCAAAAATACTTACGATTACACTTTTTTTAAAAATACCCGTTTCTTCTTAACATTTCATATCTACAGAAAGTGCAGTAACAGAGTGAGAAGGTCTTTTGTAAAATTGATCTTCAAAAAGTGCTGATTTTCAGCCTGCTTATTCTCCTGAATTAAGTCATAAGTTGTGACTGAAGCAGATGAAGAAAACAATGAATAAGGTTACAAAATAGGGTAAAAATAACATACTTACAGGAATTTTTGATAAACAACAATAGTGGGTTGGCTATCCGCGGCCAAAATGTAAAGAGAGTCAGGACTGGTGACGCGGGAGCAAGCGACGTGCAGCTGCCCGTGTGAGAAGCAGCTCGTCCTGAGGTCGACACCCGCTGCCCTCAGTGTTTGCCCCTGCGACTTATTGATGGTCATCGCGCAGCAAACACTCACGGGGAATTGTACGCGCTTGAACTGGATCGGGAAGTTATGAGGTATGAGTGGAATACGTGGTATAAATACTGCCTCGCCGACTCCACAACCCGTGAGAATTTTCGCCTCAATGGTGTGTCTGTGGAGCGAGATGACTTTAAGGCGGGTCCCGTTACACAACTTCGAAGGAGATAGGTTAAGAAGCATAATCGGGACACCGACCTTCAGCTTGATGGTAAGCGCTGGAAGTCTACTTGCTGACAGGGAGTTCAGAAATTCCACGGGATAATGTGTGGCGTCATCTTGTTTATGTTTAATTATCGCCCCGTGTGCTTAGGTTACAATAGTCTCGTTTGAAGCGCGAATAGGCGCTTTCGCCTTTAGGTCCTACTAACAAACTATTACCTACTAACAATATCTTCTTGATCTAAAACCAAATATAACAATTATATTATGGACACAAGTTCAAACAACCAGTTCACCAGCATTGGAGGTGAAAAGGATCCCACACAGAGTTGCATAAAATATCCATTATAGGAAAACAATGGGCCGGTATCGAATTTGTTCTCACGGGATATACAAACCGAATGTGACCGTTCGAATGTATTATTTTTACGATATAGGGTATATATTTTATAGCAGCTACCTCGTGAATTAATATCTAAGAGATAAGTTGCTGCCTCGTTGGCGTGACAGCTGTGCATGAGATTCTGGGTTCGATTCCTGGTTCGGACAAAGTGTTATACAGAGTCTAGAACTGTGCTCGGTTGATAGCAACAAGCTCACCATTACATGGGACTTAAACTTAACAAATGTGGGTTTATACTATTAGGTACAGTCGAACAAGCTAATAAGTATACAGCCAATTTTTTTTCCTATTCCTCCGCTATTCTTTTCTGATTAATTTCGTTGCGGGATCCAAGACAGTTGCGTTGGAAGGCCTCCCACTAGGTGGACCGATGACCTGGTGAAGGTTGCGGGGATCCACTGGATGCGAGACGCACGGGACCGGTCAATGTGGCGACACCTGGGGGAGGCTTATGTCCAGCAGTGGACGTCTTTCGGCTGAAATGATGATGATGATGATCCAAGACAGTTAAATCGCTGCTCTGGGACTTCGTCGAGCTTCATTGCCTCGGCGCTTTTGTTTCGGCCACTGTTGATTCTGGCTAACAGGAGTTACAGTGGTTTGGGAATAGTGTGGCGGGCTTGTCAAAAAAAAGTATACAGCCAGCTAACTTGTATTTACTTTTAAGATTATACAGATACATTTAGAGACTGATTTCAAAAGATATAGTGTTTGACATCAGTCGCTTAATGCGAAACTCTTGATAAAACATAATTACAACCAATATTTTTAGTGTTATAGAATTATAAAGATCTCTACCCTGTGTACTTATTAGCTTGTTCGACTATACTCCTCTGTGTAACCCTTCAGGGATTACAAGGGGTGATGTTATGTTATATAAGTAAAAATAAATAGAAAAAACTGGCCAAGTGCAAGTCGGACTTGAACATGAAGGGTTCCATACCATTGTAGTAGATATCGAGAGATTTTCCATGTTATTTTAGCACCAGTTTTGAACTAATTGCTATTTCGTTTTCAAACTTTTCGTCTCATTTGTTTCTGAGAGAAAGGGGGGGGGGGGGGGAGAAATGGTCGGACAGACTGACAGACAGAAATACGAGTGATTCTATAAGGGTTCTGTTTTTTACTTTTGAGGCACGGAACCCTAAAAATGTTGAAAGCTTATTTTTGATCTAAACAATAATAGTGTTCCTGGGCTAAATTCCACGTCGAATCCTTTAAACGATCAACCATGTCCTCCTCGCTACAGATCAGCCACGATAAGATAAACCCGTTAGTGTCATCTGTACTGAGACATAAAAATAAATGTAGGTACGTAGTAAATCTATTTCTGCTCGATCTGCCCTTATGATAAGGTCATATCTGTGAAATAGTCTTTGGAGGTTGTTGAAGTATGCTGTTCGTTTTTCGTTTTTAACCGACTTCAAAAAAAGGAGGAGGTTATCAATTCGACTGTATTTTTTATTTTTTTTTTTTTTTATTTTTTTTTTATGTTTGTTACCTCATAACTCCGTCGCTTGCTAACCGATTTGAAAAATTCTTTTTTTGTTGGAAAGGATATACTTCCCAAGTGGTCCCATGATCACCAAGTCAGGATCTGATGATGGGATCCTGGAGAAATAGAGGGAACTCTTCAAATTTTATAGGCACACTTGAAGTGATTTGAGTAGTTTTTGGAAGAGTACTTTCTCGGAGTGGTTCCATTTCAATTTAGTGAAGATCTGATGAAGAACTTCGGAGATAGGCAACGGAACTCCTCAACGAATGATAGCAAATGGACTGGGATTGCTGAAATGTCATGTCTGTCTATTGTTTAGACCAGAAAATAACATAACTTCACGCCAGTACGCTGTGAAGGGGTAAGCACATGTGAACCACTAAAAAGTGAAAAATAAAAACTTTTTTACAAAAAATTAAACCGACTTCAACAAAAAATCAAACACAAAAAAGTGAAAAATAAACTTAAGAAGAAAATCAGCTTCGGAAGTCGGTGACAAAATCATGAAATAAATCAAACAAAAGTCACCGACTTCAGAAGCTGATTTTCTTCTTAAGTTTATTTTTCACTTTTTTGTGTTTGATTTTTTGTTGAAGTCGGTTTAATTTTTTGTAAAAAAGTTTTTTTGTTAAAGAATAAAGGTCCAGAAATGTCCGTGTGTTATTAGACACACATCCAATCTGTCTAACTCTTTTTTTTGGGATTAGCTAATCATCAAATAAAGAAAGGGAGTGTCAGACTTACACTGACTAAAATCCACCCATGTTCCTTCTTAGCCCTTTATGTCGAGGCCGCGGTATCTCTTGCGAACAACCCGCAGCCGCGACGGGATCAGTCTAACCCATAGGGCATAATATGGCGTGATGGCACATTTATAGTCCCACTTGTGGGAGGTTAAAATGAATTTTATTTCTACAAGCATTAGTGTAAGCCACCCACTTTTTAAAGCTTAAAATGATTATTCTCTTCAAAGCTTATAATAGGAACTATGCAGCTTTAAGCACGTAGGACAAAAAAAACTAGTTGGAAGTCTACAATGGCTCAGTAATAGGAACGTTGCCAGTCCATTGAGTACGGGCGCCTAGGTTATTAACTTATCCCATTTCCTCAAAACGTTTTAGTACAGTTCAGTAGGTTTTGGCAATTTGTTGATTTATCAAATAATTATGATTATAACGTATTATCACACTTGCAATAATTCCCGTAGGATTAGATTTAATAGTACATACACATTTCATCAGTTATGTGTAAATCCCATGTATATGGATTTTTTGATGGCGAGCTTAACGCCATCAACTGGGGACAAATTCCAGACTACGTGGTCATCAATGCGAAATTCCAGATGTAAAAAATCCAGTAACACTTTGCCCAGGCAAAGTGTTAATGGGTTTTTCTGGGTCAATTATTCAGGTTATCAAAAAATTGTATTAGTAATCAGTAAGTTTAGTACTTAATTAAGATTTTCTACGAAAATATAGACCAGGAAAACTTTACTTAACTATGGAACATTTTACATAATATTTATCTATCTCTATAGTTAGGTACGTCTCCGCTCGCGGAACAAAACCGGGTAAGAATAAATTTTCTCATAAAAGCGGACATAACAAGGGTATGGGGCGGAAACGACTATAACTTACATGGAGATCGGAAGACCTTTTCTGACGGACTACATATTTTCGGAAATCAATACGTAAGCAATGTAATTTACATACGAATTCCAAGGAGTATGTCTTGGCCAAGCTTTTTAGTTATTTCTCATCTGGATATCTACTTCAGAAAGAAATTGTACTATAAAACGTGCATTGGAATCTTTCAGCACTAGTAATAGTATCAATTCTCTCGCCTGTCTTGAACATTGTATGTTTGAAGTTATATTTAATCGAAAGATGAGAACCATGAGAGAGCTTTTTTCAGACCCATTCCGAAAAAACCTTACAGAGCATTAGCTGCTTTGTCGTCTTTAATGCGACGTAAAGAAACACGATATCCCAAGGCAACAGAGTAGAGTACTACTGTCACTGCAAATTACATAATGTCTACAGATATTTGAAAATTGCTCTTCACCAACTGCCGCTCTTGGACGCAGTTGCTTAATTGTTACGGGAGCCCCGTAACAATTATTTGGTGTCAGCCCCAAAGCGCATAATTTTGCCAAGGCGGTTGACTTGTCACCAGCAGAACGTAGGTCGGTAATCCATCCATCATTTGTCACCGATTGTGGGCCACGCGTACAGCGATGACTTTTTTACTACAGCGAAATAGCCAATGGTTAGTTGTCCGACTAAACAGTAGGAACAAACGGGGCCGGGTGTTCCGCGTAATAGATTACAGTGTCACTCCGGACGACCGTTGTCAACGACCAGCTGCGAAGCTGTCAACCGTTTCTGTACCAAAACAATTTTATCCTGTCCCCTCAGTGTCGTATCGCAATCTACTTGATTTTAACGAGACTGTTGGAATCGCAGCAGGGCTGGTTCTTGGAGGCTTTGCAGGTGTAGAAACAATATTAAATAAAACAGACTTTTTGTAGCACGTGAATGTGGTCGTACATTGTGGCTGTGGGAAAACTTAGAAGATTACGGACGGATTAAAGGATATGGGATGCCGTATTTTGAATGTTATTTGAAGTTGGTTGGGCAAAGGTGCTCGGACGGGGAAATTGTGATTACGTTTCCACGATTTCTTGTAGTTCTCCATGTACATACCTATAATCACGTATCTATAGCCAAGTTTAACTAAGTTTTCAATAACATAACCGCTTTGTTACTGAAAATACAGACTTCTGTTTAATCCGCAAAGAAGTTATAGGAGGTCGAAAATGACCTGAACTTGTGGAGACAAGTATGGTACGGCCGTGCCGCTTTATTGCTCGACTTGATAGGAGCACTGCCGTGCCCCCAGATTATTAAACTTTAAGTAGGTACCTAATTGCAAACATTTTTATGCATTGGCCTAATTTTAGACGAATTAAGAATCATTAAATAGAGTAAAGCTAAGAATCCAAACTTTAACTAAAAAATAACTACTTTTACTGAAGTAATTGACGTTAATTAATAATGAAAAAACAAACACACAATTTTGGCAAAGCAAAAACACTGGCATTTGATGCAATGTATTTGTTTCCGTGCCACGTTTACTTAAAGCGTTTATGATACTAGAACTTGCCGCTCATTATTCAACCGGGCTCATTTTTCATGTTTTTAGACCTTAACGATAGCATTTTTATGCGCTTTAGTACGGGGGCTATAATTTCCTATTCCGTTATTCCATCAGATAAAACTATATTGAGGGCACCATGGATAAAAGAGGTTCTTACGAATGAAGTATGCACGAACTTTACAAGGAAAAGACGTGTATTACTTAATACGACCTTTAGTCTGTTTCATATAAATTTTATCTGCTGTTTGTATAAAGACAGCTCGATTGGCAGTATCTGTGAGAGGTATAATTCTGGAGTCTACTATTTGTGACCTCAATTTCGTATGAAGAAGACGTTGGTACAAGTGTAGGCTTTTCTCTATTTTGAATGCCTTCGCAATATGCGTTGACAAAATATTTATAAGACAACTCGAAAAGAGTAGATTGGTTCCGAACGATCATTAGGAGCGTGGTCGTGATATCAAGAAAAGCTTTTAACGTACCTATACAAATTTTGTCAACGGTTCCAGTTGACCAATTCAAAAATGCATAAAGTCGAGTGGACCTACGGTTCCCTTCTTTGTGGGATCACTTAACTAGAAAGCTAAACAATCAGTGTTTCGCCAAAAAAACAATATTTTAACAAAACTTCTCCATTTTAAATATTCTTTAAAGATGATTGATTATCAAAAAAACACTTTCAAACCCAGAAAAGTTTCAACCATTTGAAGAAAGTTTTGTACAAAAAGCTAATTGAATGTTATCTGAAATGCTGCCAGTCTCATTGTGAAACAGGAAAAACTTGGTGAGTATCTCGCTACTTTTATTATTGCGAAAGTTTCACTTGACGGGCCTTACAACAACACGGGGGAACAATTACGGCTTGACATTTATGTATTTATATTGAAAAAAGGCTGGTTATAATAAATTGAGGATCACATTTTTAGTGGCTGCTCTCAAAAGTTGCGCTGAAAGTGTTTTTTACAGGTCTGATGTTTTTTTTCAAAATTTACGAGTATGATGGTAGTTGCAGATGAATGTCTGCAACTACCATCATAAATGAAGCTCGTGGTTTAATAATAACTGCCACTCGCGGTGATCTTTGGCTTAAGCCGTGCTTGCCTAGGTTGGTCTACGGATGGGTGACCATTCAATAACGTTACTGGCGAAATGTGGGTCCACTAATGGGTACACCTCTGCTTAACCCTTCGGGGAATACGGGCGTGATGTTATGTCATGCTTTACTTCCATAATAATTATGCATTCAGTAAAAAGCTGTTAAATTACAAAAATACACAAAAAAAAATTAAGTAGGTAATTGTATCCATTGCATGGATATCTATGCTGTGAAATCCCTAAGTCATCGTTCATGACATATTCGGGGAAAGATGGGCTGGTCTATTAGTAGCCAGGGACCAAACGGCATAACGCTTTCACCGATTTGAGTAAACGAGAAGTCGTTAGATTCGTATTATTCGGGAGAGTGTCATATTGAGGTACGTGACGTCACGTCTAATCCAAAATGGCGGATCATACTCCCGAAATTCAGGGAATGTTTTGTCAAGAGTTAGTTTATTGAGATGTGATGATAGATTAAGTTCTCACTTAAGGGATTTGGTCGCTTAATGCAAAAGAAACTGTGATAGAAAAAAAGGCTAGGCAGACGTGATGACCTACAAAACGACGCATTTAAATATCGGTATTTTACATAGAGTGACTGCTTGTATGACCTCCACAACCTAGTAATACGATGGCCCTTCTATTTATCTTCGGGGACGCCGGCAGACACCAGACGGGCGATCAGTCCTTTCGTTGTGGATTATTTCGCCCAGTTCCCCATTTTGGTGGATCCCCTTCATGGGTTACTGGTGGTCGGCATCGCGAATCTTCCTGTTGCCTTGCAGAAGCTCATCACCAGTACGATGGCTCTTGGTAAGATTAATTGTTGTCAGACTTTTGGGCTACTGTCTACGACTATCAAAGATGTGCTAATTACAGCCGGGATCAGCGGCTTAACGTGTTTTTCGGTCACCTAACCACGAGTCAACCCATTTTCTGGTGGCATGGTGAAGCACACCGTCGAGGGCTGCTCCGCTTGAGTGGAGCCCCGCCGTGTCCTCGTAGCGGCTATTGGCAATGGCGACTTCTTGCGTTCTGTACTTGTTCAATCCACGGTCGCGAGCGAGAGGTAATGGGGCGCTGTTACCTCCTTCTTGGAAGCAGTCATGCTAGCGGAACTTGAGAGGGAGAGAACCTCTCGTCCCAGCCGCCGCGGGAGACACTCGGACACCGTAGGCGCGGGCTTGTGGATGGTGAGTAATGCGTTAGCTCACTGCCCTTCCGTCTTATGACGACAGGCCGTGTCTACGGAGCGTTCATGTTCCACGTCGCCTCAGCGAGATGTCAGCAATATTGCGGGTTGTTCAAAAGAGGTAGGTACCGCGGCCCCGGAACACAAAGGGCTAAGAAGGCACATGGGTGGTTTTTAGTTCGTAGACGTCTGGTACTCCGTTTCGCTCCGCTCAGAGCGGGAGGAGTCATTTCATGACTCCCAAAAAAAATTTGCTGGTTTATAACTGGCATGGTCACTAACAATTATTTTTTAATACAGTTGCTCAAAAAATGGCGTATTGCAGGGACGTATAGCGTTCGGGATGTGGGCTATTACGTACTCGTGCTTTTTCTTTACCATTTCCGAACTCGTGCGTTCTGTTTCCCAACTGTCAAAATAATGTCCATTAAAAAAAAAACAACCACGAAATTTTTACTAAAAAAAATCATAGAAGTTTTTATGATTCATGCAAATATTTCTGAAGAAGCTACTAATTTGTTTCAATATCAGATTTAATTATTTGATTCAATGAGTTAAAGGTTTCATTCCATTTCATCTCATTAAATTTCATTTTCATTTCATATCAATAAAATAAAATCTACTGAAGAATAGTTCCCTTTGCCTACCCAGAATGGGTGAAGAAAACAAAAAAAATCTCTGCTTATATTATTCTTTTACGGTTGGCGCCATTTTCCAAAAATGATCTTTGCGAGTTTAATTACGGTTTTATTATTTTATTAAATTGCTTCATTTTTTCGCAACTGTATTAAATATAGTTGTTCAGTACACGTGCGGAACCGTCATTGCAACTTGTTCCGACTGTCAACCCTCGCCGTCGGCTGTGCCTCGGCTCGGGTAGACATTTGTCGGAACTCTTTGCAATGACAGGCTTTCCGCACTTGTATTGAAATATACTATTTCATTAACACTTAACGGAATGTTTATTATTTGACTTTTGTTTACTTCAGTTAATCTGTGGTCGTGCTTGCAACATCATTGAAATATTGGAAACTGAAACTAAATAACATATTTAACATCCCGTTTTCGATTAATGATAACATCTAAGTACTTAAGAAAAGATTTCACCATCCATTCTATCTATATCTTTTCTTATTTTAATATCCGCTGAGATTCTGAAGTCCTTTTTAAAATACTTTTGTTTGTCGTCTTCAGATCTGTTGGCGACATCGCTAGAGATGTTCCGAGGGGCAAAGCTTCTTTATCGACCTTTTACCTTTAAATATTAACACAAGATTGAATAATAATGGCAAAGGCTTGAAATCGCTTTGAGGTCAGAACAAAAACATTCAGAATTTGTTTTTGCAAGATTGTCGTCGGTTGGTTTGATATTATAAACTAGCTTTTGCCAGCGGCTTCACCCGCGTGAAAATGACGATTTTCCATACAAACTTTCATCCCTTATTTGACTCCCTTAGGGGTTGAATTTCGAAAAATCCTTCCTTATTCCTTGTCTACATTATAAAGGGAACCCCTGTGCAAAATTTCAGCTTTCTAGGTCCAAGGGTTTGGGCTGGGCGTTGATGAGTCAGTCAGTCAGTCAGTCAGTCAGTCAGTCAGTCAGTCAGTCAGGACTTCTCTCTTTATTTATTAGATAATAAGAGAGAGAATTTGATGTTTTATATGATTGAAAAAGTGAGAACCTTTAAGTATGGACGTCATTTTTTCTTAACACTACTGTGGACGTGGAGTCTCACAGGCTCTCACAGGCACACACACATTTTTTGCGGAATTTGATATAAGATCGCTTTAAAACTGATGGAATATTAAAGTTATAGGATTTAGCAACCAAATACCGTGCGTATCTAATTAACTTTAATTTAAAAAATAAAGAAATTTAATAATCAAAAATTATGGCACTATTCAGTTTAAAGCTACTTAGGTTACACTTTTAGGTTCCTATTAAAAACAGTCAAACTTATTCCTAAAACAAAATGAGTCTTTTTTCTCAAAATATAATATATAACACACCAAAAACACAAAACACCTACTTCAGGTATAAAAATACAGGTAATAAATATAAAAAATTCTGACAACAGTCTAATAACGTAACTTTATTGGCAGTCAGTACACAAAATAAAAACGGAATATGACTACCCGATTCTTCTCCTAGGTCTTGGTTCTGGTCCTAATCTTGGTCCTGATCTTTATCATAGTCACTTTCATGATTTTGTATCAGTTCGAACTCCAATATATAAAAAAAAATGTTTAATAATCTCTTCATTACCAGACGACCTGAACTCACTGACTTGTTCAAATAATGGATGTTCCTGTACGCAAAGTTTTTCTCACAGGACCTTGAACAGAACACTTCGATGGTCGTTTTGATTTAGTACTGATTTTTGACATTTTGTACTACATTTGAAACCTAATCGCATAAAACAAAATATATCGTAGGGCAACAATGGACGTGTAGCCTGGCAGGCTCCGGTCAATATTTTGATGGTCATAACTTACGTGATACTCATCGGAAGACGCAACCTCCTTTCTCGTTGGTAGTTTTACAACTAAAACAGAAGCTACTGAATGGCGGGGAGTGGTCGGAATAAGCTGAAACTAAGAAAACGAAAACATCGAGGAGTCTGTGAGACTCCACGTCCATACTTAAACGTTACACACAGGTTGGCAATTAATGAGAATACATATTAGGTTTTATTTCGAATCTGGGACCATAAAGGTAAATGCGACAAGGTAGCCTGCGAAATTCGAATTTTCTTACGTTTTTGCAATATAGGGGATCGGACTGGGTCAAAATAATATGATTCTGTTTAGTCCTTAAGTTAGATTATCGAAAAATATCGAATATTTACGTGTTTTTTGTTTTATCAAATCAATAAAAAATTACGAAGATAAAACGCGTCAAAGATCTTGGAGTGGGGCTTGAAACGTCACTTGTGTCGTCAAAATGTACTATCATATGACGTCACACGAGTTTTCGAAGCACTGTATCGTCTTCATTTTAAGTTTACGTGAAAAAAGAAAAAATACGTGTCCAATATTTTTTGGAAATCTATCTGACGGACTAATTAGTTTTTTTTTGTCCGATCCCCTATTCCCGGGTCGAGCAAAAAACCTACTGTTGGGTTTGTCCATCAGGAATTTCTCAGTGGCAAACACGGAGTCTGGATTCGTTCCCGGTTGATGGTAACAGGCTCGCCCCTATTACCTACATAGGACTTTATCAAAACTGGCGAAATGTGGGTACTATTACGTTCACCTTTGCCTAACCCTTCGGAGTGGGCAAAATAATCCACAACGAAAGGACTGATCGCCCGCCTGGTGTCTGCCGGCGTCCCCGAAGATAAAAATAATTACCCTTCGAAGAGTAAAGGCGTGATATTTATGTTATTTAAAGATGCTTAAATCGATGTATACATTTGAGTACCTATATTAATTAAAAACAATCATCATCAGCCTATAATGTTCCCACTGCAGGGACTCAGACCTCCTCTCTAGGAGAGGGATGGGCTATAATCCACCACGCGGGCCCAGTGCGGATTGGTAGATGTCACATATGTCTTCGAACTTTTTGGTTCTAAGAGATGCCGGTTTCCTCACGATGTTTTCCTTCACCGTTTTGAGAGCAGTGGTGATGAAATAAAATACACAAAGTAATGTGCCTGACTGGGATTCGAACCCACGACTCACTGTTCGTAAGTCGGGGCCGCCACCACTGGGCCACCACTGCCACCTGTATACATTTGAGTACCTATATTAATTAAAAAAAATTATCCGAATTAAAGTAATTAAGTAACTTAAGATCAAGCTGTGTAATCAAGCACTTAAATGAAGTTGGAACAAGTAACAAATTAGATTTAAAACTGAAATACTTCTAAAACACGTATGAAAGTTCAAATTCATATAAATTACAGTAATATGTTTTTGAAAAGTATCTCTTTAATTTACGATAGGCACGTGTTGTAAACTTTGGCAAACTTTGGTGTCTAGATTTTCAGAATGGGTTTACAAATAACCTACAGACAACCTCCATATCAATATACTTCATACCTATATGTTTTTTATAAAAACGGATAGACACAATGTGACGGAATACATCATCATCATCTAGCGTAGCCTTTTCCCAACTATGTTTAGGGTCAGTTTCTAGTCTGCATGCAGCTGAATACCAGTATTTTACATGGAGCGACTGCCTATCTGAACCCCACAACCCAGTTAGTACTAGGTAATACGAAACTCCTTGTTTAGACTGTTTGTTAAAGTTTTGGCCTGCTGACTAACAATAATGACTGTTCAAAATGTACAAATGAAAGCTGGGAACAACGGCTTAGCGTCCTTTTCGATGCACGGAGGAAACTCAGTATACGCACTAAAATTAAAATTTTAATTGCAGTCGGGGGACAGTTCGGTGGAACATTTCTTTACAGGTCCCCCCCCCCCGACTGCAATTAAAATTTTAGTTTTCAGTTTTCCATTTTCGGATACAATTACGGGACCTTGTTCTCATTTCATCACTGAAATCGTTCGACTTATTTTTGACTTTTAAGTTCACTTTTTAACATGGCAGGCGTGTTTTTAATTTTTTTTAATTATTTGTTTTTTATTTAATACTTTTTAGTGATATACCGGTATTTTACTTTTTAGTGATTTACCGGCCTTCATTATACTGCTTTATTTTTCAGGAAAGCAATGTCGCGGTAAAGATAATGCAAAACTAAATCGTTTCAATCGGATCGTGGTTCGGTCATGTGGAGAGGATGAGTGAAAGTCGATTAACAAAAGGTATTTACAAGGCAGATGTAAATGGCAACGCCGGGACGCCCAAGAAAGACATACACTGATCTTATTGGTGCCGTTCTTCAGAAAGGACAGGTGCGTAGTACTCGTAACCGGCGTGCGTGTATGGACAGATATGTATGAATGATAATGTGGACGAGGCAAAAGGAATATGTAAGGATCGTAGCGGGTAGCGTTCTGTAGTTTCTGCCCACCCTTATGGGAGAAGGGCGTGAGTTTATGTATGTATGTATATCGTTTATTTTTCGTGGATACTAACTTTGAGATCTAAGGTGGTTTAGTTCTTGGAGAGACTGTTTATCAAGGGATTAGCTAACGTGGATCTAAAACGTAACTGTTTCACGCGTCTAGATTTACTATGCTTCTGTTCAATGTTACCGTTTGCAGCTTGTGCACTATCACGGGCCAACATAATCATTGTTTGCGTCGTTTGATTTTATTAAAATGTTTTATGAAGTGCTACCCAATGAGACATAAATAGGGATTTAAAGCGTTGGTTTAATTTAATTAATTTTTCCTGGATAAACGATTTAGAAACAGAAATGAAAAAAATAGAAGTAGATGAACGTATTAAGCAGGACAGAGCTGAGAAAGAACAGGATGGATGCGCGAGCGTGGCGAGCGCGAAAAATTTTGTATGTTTTTTATTGGTTTTGGGTTAAGGGGGCGGGGGAGGGGTGTTTTATGAAGTGCTACCCAATGAGACATAAATAGGGAGATAAAAGGATTTAAAGCGTTGGTTTAATTTAATTAATTTTTCCTGGATAAACGATTTAGAAACAGAAATGAAAATAGAAGTAGATGAACGTATTAAGCAGGACAGAGCGGAGAAAGAACAGGATGGATGCGCGAATTTTGTATGTTTTTTATTGGTTTTGGGTTAAGGGGGCGGGGGAGGGGCAAAGATATTGCTATCAGGAGGGAAGAGGACAAAAAGGCAGCGGTTCCATGTAAAATACCAGTTTTCAGCTGCATCTAGTTAGACTGGAAGCCGACTCCAACATAGTTGGGGGACTTATCTAGGGGGATAAAGCGGTGGATAACCATGCCTGAATGGAGCTCAAAAATAGTAAAATTTCAACATTACAGCTCCACAAAGCTTAATATTATGTTTGTCGACGAACTCAGTTTATTATTTATGTAATGCAGAAAATTTATTAGAGTCCAGAGGGACTTGAGTTTTTTTGTTCAGGCCAGCAGAATTGAGAATAGAAGCATGTAGATAAGTCTGTGAAATGACTAGGAATGGCGAAAGCACGAAATGGGTGGATGCGCGAGCGAAGCGAGCGCGAAATTGTTTTGTATTGTTTTATATAATAGGGGGGGGGGGGGGGGGGGGTGAAACCTAGCCGGAATTATTCTTAATAATTGCATTACAAAGATTATATTTGCTATTGTACCTAGTTTGTTTACAGAGTTTAGGTACTGATTTTGTTGTAGGTACATAATAAAAGTGGACTATTAATTCTGTATAACTCTAAACTTACCCTAAGTATAAGGGGTTATTTTCAAAAATCAGGAGACGTAGTTCTTCATTTCTTAGGAATCAACAGAAATTCAAGTATAGTGCCAAACTGTTTCAAGTATAGTACCTACCAAGATGCTGGTACGGAACCATCGGTAACGGATCCAACTCGCACTTGCACACATCTAATAATGTTGTATTACACACGCAAAGCTTTATTAATTTGCGTTAGTAATGAGTTTAAAGTGTTTTCAATCTCGCACTAAGACTTTTCCATACAAAATTCAACCCTGAATATCTTTTTCCACCCTTTAAATGAGTGTTTTTGAAAAACCTATGAATGCATACATTAATAATTCGTTAAGTGGATATTCTTACCATGTTTCAAGTAGGTAAATTGATTCACGCTTAATGACTTTGCATACAAACTTTAAAACCATTCAGCTGCCGTCGTGGACGGATTTGGGAGTTGTAACCTAGCCAGTTTTATTTCTGTCATTACAAGGAATCTATTGATATATATCTTATTCATATCGAATCCCGGGTTTAAAATGTTAACATATCATTTGTTGAGTAGTATTACTAGTACACAATAGATATTGAATGCTGCTGAGGAGCTCGTGGCTTAATAAGAACTGCCACTCGGGTCGATCTTTAGGTAAAGCTGTGCTTGCCTAGGTCGGTCTGTGGATGGGTGACCGCCCGACATACCGAGTTTCCTCCGTGCCTCGGAAAGCACGTTAAGCTGTTGGTCCCGGCTGCCATATATATAGATCTTTGGCAGTCGTTACAGGTAGTCAGTGACCTGAAATTCTGACATCCAGTCTTACCAAAGGGTATCGTATTACCTAGTTAACTGGGTTGTGGGGGTCAGATAGGCAGTCGCTCCATGTAAAATACTGGTATTCAGCTGCATCCGGTTAGACTGGAAGCCGACCCCAATATAGTTGGGAAAAGGCTAGGCAGATGATGAATAGATATTGAATACTACTGTGGTATATTTTTGTAATCTACTTTACAAGTTCTAGACGATGATTATATTTTTTATTAATATTTCAATAAAAACAAATTAAAAGTTCGTTTTATTTTTAAACCATGGCCACCCTATGATGTTTTTGGATTTTTCTATAGCCTATGTCACCCGGGATAACGCAAAGAATCTAATGATACCTCACACATCAAAATCGGTTCAGGCGTTTAGAAGTTACGGTGGAATAAAGAAACTCACAAACATACATACATACATACATGAACGCTAAAAACTTAGCACTCTTTTTTTCGGGGCAGTCGTGTAAAAAAGGCCAATTCACGTACATCCACGCCTTAACGGGAAATATCATACATCCACGGATCAAAAAAGGCAAGCTCGGTGTAACCTGAAGATCTACCCAAGCGTCTGCTACTATTCAGCACCGAGCGACCCTCCCCAATGTGACGTAATACAATTTTTGAATTTATAGTTACTAAAGAATTCTAAAATTCAACCACAAAAACTACCAAATGAACAGAGGTAATAAAATACATAGTTAGGTCATAAAAACAAAACGTGATGGTGTTAAAATGAGAGCTAAAAACAAAACCTTATTTTATGTTCATTGACATAAAAAAACGGGTTTATTAGTTAACAACGTAAATATTCAAATGTCCAATAATTGTTGTTCAAAACGCATATCAAAATTACATATTAACAAAAAAAAAAGTTGTTGTACACACAGATAATGTTAACCAATCTATAATGAAACGAAACACAAGTACTTGATGAACATTGAACACTGTACAATTGAATATGAATGAACTCGTACAATGATTAATCAATTCAATTACGTATGATTGTCATTCATGCGTGTGACGTTCCCGAGGGCAGTCGCCTCGAGCCAGTCCTAACCCTAAATATGAATATATGGAGGCATAGTGAGAACGGGGTACTCCCACGGGTGGAGCTCGCGATTTTCGCAACGAACTTGCCTCATAAATCCTCGCCTTACATGATGCTTGTTTGCATAATACAAGACTTAGTCGGCTTTGTTCCACAGTTTGATAGGTAGGCCGCCACGTGAGCGTGGAAGTACATGCTGTACTTAGATACAGGTGGTGCTATTTAAAATATTAGTCTCATAAGCGAAATAGTTCATTAATTGTGCAAGACGCTCTGATGGCAGATGAGGGTTTGACCGTGTGGCGTCTAAGGAATAGAAAGGGAAGTGCAGGTCGGCCACCGATGAGATGGGAATATCCTGAATGCGGCTGACACAAGAGTGTGATGCAAACAAGCAAATAGAGACTTTTATCAAGCAGTAGGTAAAGTCGGATTGTATTGTGAAGTCGGATTAAGTTGTATGTGAAATAATGTGAAAAGGTTGAAGTCAAGATCTTTTTTTTTACTTTGCACCAAGCAAGTCTAAGGTGTTGTAAGAAGCCCGTCGGGGCTGTGGATTTAGGCTCCGACACAAGGGCGAAGAAGGAACATGGGTTTGATTTTTAGTCAGTAGAAGTCTGACACTCCCCTTCGCTCTGCCCAAAAGCGGGGAGGGGGGGGGGGGGGGGGTTATTCGATGATTTTCCACCCACAAAAAAAAAAAAATGTGCTGTAAGAATCCGTCGGGGCTGCGGGTTGGTCACAAATATACCGCGGCCTCCAGGCCGCGGTATATTCCCTGCCGGTATATTCCCTGTTCCCTCTTAGCCCTAATCTCCAGATTAGGGCTAAGAGGGAACATTGGTGGTTTATAGTCAGTAGATGTCTAACACTCCCTTTCGCTCTGCCTAAGAGCGGGACCCCGTTTGATGATTTTCCACCCACTCAAAAAAAAAGGTGTTGTAAGAACTCTCTACTATTTTTGCCCTAAAACACCTAAATGAAAACGTGAAACAAAAGTGCAATCGGCAGTTCGTGGGTGGTGTTATCGCTAGAGACGATTTTTCTCAGAAAATAAGACATAAGTACTATTAAGTGTTTGTAACATCACTATTTAGTTAGGTAGTAATTTTAGTGTGTACACCACTAGATATTATAATGTATGGTTCCGGTTGATACCTGTCCCTCCTCACTGCTATGTACGATCCCACCTGTGATACTTCTACTAAACTGTCTCTGTAATACAATGTGTTCTAAGAGTTAATAAACCAAGTCTACTCAACAGTATTTTTCATTCCAACAAACATAACATGGTGTCAGAAGTGGGATACATAAGATTCATAATGGACGAAATTAAAGATCAGGAACTAGCCATTCGTGTAGCAATTAAATTTAAGTAGTTTTTGGGCTGTGCATAAAATAATCATCATCACTTATCCCACTCTTTTTGGGGTTGTCGCAACACGTTTTCTTCTTCCATTCTTCCCTGTTAGACATCAAGAAAGAAAGAAAGAAAGAAAAATGATTTAGGTATTGGTTTCCCACAGGACAAAAACAAATTGACAAAAAAATACATGTAAACCAAGTAAACATTAACACTTAAAATTAGGACATACATTCATTAAATTTAAGTTTAAATTGTAGCCAATTTAAATTAATCCCGTGCGAAGCCAAAGGGCCACTATCTCAGCATGGTGCTGTAACATTTATGACAAATGTCACAGCGCTGGTATTCTATCACGGTGGCATTTACTCCTTTCTCATTTATATCATTCGTTACAAAATCCATCCATCTTTTATTTGGCCTTCCTCTCCCTCTCCATCCATCAATATTTATAAATGTTAAAGTAAATACTGACTCTCAATTATTTTCAAATTCTGCAAAGCCCATGATCAAAAACTGCGTTTGCACACTCACTGGATTTTGTTTGCGATTTCCCGCCCGCAGCCACGTTTGTTTTTGTTGTAGGTTTTTCAAGCATTATAGTTTCGATTTATACAGCTTGTGGAGATAAATTTTATTTAAAAAGTGATGTGTCTACGATATTCATCTAAAGAGCTCTAATGTATAGCATTTTATTTAATTTTTTATTGTATTTATTTAAAAAAAAAACTGGCCAAGTGCAAGTCGGACTTGCACATGAAGGGTTCCGTACCATGACTTCTTGAACTAATTTCTGTATTTTTTTTAGAATTTTAGGCTCAGTAGTATCGGAGATAGGGGGGGGGGAATGGTCGGACAGACAGACCGATAGATACGCTTATGTAACTTCAATAAAGCTATAGTTTACAGTTAATATAACAACACGCCTGTAATCCCAAAAGGGTTAGGCAGAGGTGTAGATATCCATTAGTAACGGGGGAAATGTGGGTGTCATACCACAAGTTATGTTTAAGTCAGCAGTCGCGCTTATCACCACTAGAACAACGACCCAACTAAGGTTTAATTTATTGGTTTAATTACAAGTTAAATACGTTGTTTTCGATATTAAAATACTTGCTTACAATGTTTGTTTAGCAATGGGCAAAAGTTACCACTCAGTGGATACAGCAGAGCAGGAAACGACATTCAGCTGGCCCAAAAGGAGATGGCGGAATGAGCTGGACTCTTTCTCTAAGGATTGGCCTACTATTGGACTAGATCGTGAAAAGTGGAAGGAGGCATTGGTCATTACCCTGAAGTTGGACAGTATAGGCTTATTTGGCTTATTTATAACTAGCTTTTGTCCACGGCTTCGCCCGCGTGGATGTGTTTAACTACAAAAACGACGATTTTCCATACAAACTTTCATCCCCTATTTAACTCCCTTAGGGGTTGAATTTCGAAAAATCCTTCCTTATTACTTGTCTACATTGTAAAGGGAACATCGGTGCATTTGAGCTTTCTCGGTCCAAGGGCAGGGCGTTGATGAGTCAGTCAGGACTTTTCTTTTTATTTATGTAGATAGATAGATGTTTGTTGCAGTATTCGAATGCCCATTACTTACCCGACTTTTTACAGTTTTCAATGATCTCTTACTTAAACGAAGCTATCACCGACTCATTGATTTTTGCAAAGCGCAGATTATGTTAATCGGTACTTGTGAGTGTTGATAACCGAGGGGATAATAATAAAGTTAATGCATTATGATAATGGGGACACCGTTCACTTGGCCATAATGTTCCCACTAAGTAGATACCCTACTTACTCACCTATTAGTTCAATATTGATAGAAATGGTGGGGTGAAGACCTCGTCATTTCTTTACGCACTTATGGAGTGGATTAGAAGAGGAGCTTGTGGCTTAATAATAACTGCCACTCGCTTCGATCGACCGCCCCTTTTTTTACATAGGTATATTATATTGTTTTACATATATTTAAATTATTATTGAAATAGGTATTGCACATTGACATCATCTTATTATTTGTTTCCAGTATGTGACTTGTCATGTAACTGAATTTACATTTAATTTTAATATAATATTTTTCTTTCACCTTTTATTGACATTGATTTCCATTGCTATCTAATTAATTCGTAATTAATTGCTAATTTATTCGTATTTTGCAACTGTTCAAGATTGTTTTTATTGTCAATGCTTGTTTTGTTTCATTACTTACAAACATGTTTACGAACTCTGGCATCACATCGCGCACTTTTTATTGCCTTTCTTTTCAGTGGGTGGAAAATCATTAAATAACCCCCCAATCTTGGGCAGAGCGGAAGGGAGTGTCAGACTTCTACTGACTAAAAACCACCCATGTTCCTTCTTCGGACTTGTGCCAAGGCCGCGTTATCTCTTTCTATAATCAACAGCCCCGACGGGTGTCGGCCCTTTCGGGCCCCTCCTTGCTGACATCTTTTTGAGGCGCGCGTGGAACACGAACGCGCCGTCGACACGGTCTGTTCATCTGATGTCTTCATAAGACGACCGGACGGCGAGCTAGCCCATTACTCACCGTCCACAGGCCCGCGTCTACGGTGGCCGGAAGCCATCCCGTGGCCCCCGACGCCCGGAGCGCCTCCCGCGGCGGCTGGGACGAGACGTTCTCTCCCTCTCATGTTCCGCCACCTCCTTCGCTAGCATCACTGCTTCGCAGAAGGAGGCGACGGTGTCCCATTCCTCCTCGCCCCGGACCATGGCTTGCACCAGGGCCGGACGCGAGAGGTCGCCGCTGCCGATCGCCGCTACGAGAACACGGCGGGGCTCCGCCCAAGCAGGGCACACCTCCACATTGTGCTCCACCGTGTCCTCCGGTCGATCCTCGCAGTGGTAGCACCTCGCACCTCGGAAAGTATGTTAAGCTGTTAGTCCCGGCTGCCATATATAGAACTTTGGAAGTCGTTACAGGTAGTCAGTGACCTGAAAGTCTGACAACCAGTCTTACCAAAGGATATCGTATTACCCAGTATTAACTGAGCTGTGGAGGTCAGATAGGCAGTCGCTCCATGTAAAATACTGGTATTCAGCTGCATCCGGTTAGACTGGAAGCCGACCCCAACATAGTTGGGAAAAGGCTAAGCAGATGATGATGGAGTGGGTTAGAATCGTTGAAGTAGTGCTCGTGCTCGTGTGACTGTATTAGGTATAGTCGACCAAGAAATTGGTTTACCACTCTAAGGTTGAATATCATTTGCACGTACAAAACATCAAGTGCTATTTTCACGTCAGAATCTGTCAATCTGTCATCCTTAGCGAATAATTATGTTACTGGGAGATGTCATCAAAAGTGGTAAACCAATTTCTTGGTCGACTATACATATTATTATCCTAGTCAAGTCAGGACTACAAATATGACATATCATTCAAAAGTGATGTTCTCCTAATCTTTTCATTGTAATTTTATGTTTAGTTACTAGCTGTTGCCAGCGGCTTCACCCGCTACAACTCGAAAATTATCCCACGGGAAGATATAATCGGGATAAAAACTATTCTATGTGTTAATTCAGATTATAAACTATCTTAGTACCAAATTTTATTCAAATCTGTTCAGTAGTTTTTGCGTGAAGAAGTAACAAACATACACACTCACACACAAACTTTCGCCTTTAAATATTAGTGTGAAGACTTAGGGCGCCTTCAAATATGCCGCGCGGTGGCAGCGTGGCTGCAGCGCTGCAGCCGCGCTGTTTTGTTAATCCATATAAATAAAGCACGCGCGACTGCAGCGCTACATCTGCGCTGCGGGTGTGCGGTTTTAAATCCGCGATTTTTATATGGATTAACAAAGCAGCGCGGCGGCAGCGCTGCAACCGCGCTGCCACCGCGCGGCTCTTTGCGGCTAATTTGAAGGCGCCCTAAGTGTGGTGTGATGTGGGTGACTGGGTGTACTAATGGGTAAAGCTCTGGCCAACCCTTGGAGGATTACAGGCGTGATGTTATGTATAACATTTATCGTTGTATTATCTGGTACAAAGTAATGCCTCGGTCTCTACTTGACAAACCATCCGTAATGGTCACATTATCATAATACTAGCTGACCCGCGCAACTTCGTCTGCGTCACATAAATATAGCTATAACCTTTCTCGATATATCGACTATCCGACATTAATTAAGCTAAATCGTAACAAACAAAAAATCTTATCTTTCCTCTTTATTACAATAGTTTAGATTAGCTTAGATTATTATTAAAGTGTGATTTACTATAAAATCTTACTCTCTTACTGTTAAATATACTTTAACACTCTGTACTTGTAAACATTATGATGCAGTGAATATTTTGAATTTGAATTTCCCGGTGGCCAGCCAGAATCCCCCGTACCTACATTGCGACGCAACCCGCGTAATTATTTTTCCGCGCGGGTATTTTTACATTGCGATATCTTCTAAGATATTTGTTTAAACTGTATAGAGTAAAGAGCACAAATATTCTATATTAAATTTCCGTTCTAACGAACACATTTATTTAGATATAGATTAATACCATATGGGTTAAATAAGCTTCGCAAAAAATAATTCTTTTTAACCTAACATTTTAATAATAAAAAATGGTTACAGTGAGTCAATCTTAAAAGATAGACAGATGCTGTCGCGGACTTTTTTTTAGAACTTTTAAAGACGAATAATTACTTCATACATGATATTCTCGTAACTTAAACCGTTTTCGCAGCGCACGCAACGGAAGCTCTCAGAAAGGAATTTTCTTTTCCCGTTTTTGCAACATTTCTCATTTATGCTCCGCTCCTATTGGTAGTAGCGTGATGTTATATAGCCTATAACCTTCCTCGATAAATGAACTATCCAACACAAAAAGAAATTTTCAAATCCAACCAGTAGTTCCAGAGTTTATCGCGTTCAAACAAACAAACAAACAAACTCTTCAGCTTTATAATATTAGTATAGATTAAAATTCCAGACCAAATTTGATTAATAGCTACCTATTGTAAAACACAATAAGGTCTAGCTTTACGAAAAACCAAAATACTTTAACACTGGGCGGGTTTAGTAATGCTTTTAGTAACACTACTTACGAGGATTGTGACATGACAACGACCCATGTCACGCTAGCTGTGACAGTGACGTCATAACAAAGACGTAAGCAAAATATTTCTCTAGCGATAAGCTTAGGGTTTAATGCTAATCTCTGAAAACTAATGTTTTATAGTAATAAAACATTAGTTTTCGGTTCAGACTAAAAGTCAGATTTTGTTGCGTTAAGATTTAGCACCCTTGAACGCTTTACTAATTCTAGTCTGTCTTGTTGCTGTAGTGTTCGCAGTGCTGTCATCTGGTTTTTTCATTAGGAATTTATCAGCAGGAGCCTTTTTTTGGGGGCTGGAAAATCTCTTTCGAACAACTCGCAGCCCCGACGGTAGAGTCTGACAGCATGTAATACCGATATTGTACATTGACATTATCTTATTTGTTTCCAGTCTGTGCCTTGTCATGTAATTCAATTGATTTTTTTTAAGCTATTGCATATTTGCATAGCTTCTATCGCGGGCCTTGAGCGTGGAGAGCGAATCCAGAAATTCCGTAACGAAAATTTTCAACCAGGTTGCTATGGTTACGGAACATAACAAGGTTATCAACTGAGGTTGTCAAATTAAATACCTAATTAATTATTTGCAAGTTGATAAAAAATGCTATGCAATAGCATTACCGCGGCAGTCTCCGAGTGCCACACGTTTTTTCTTTCTCCTTTTATTGACATTGGTTTCCATTGCTATCTATTATTAATTTATTCGTATTTTGCAACTGTATAAGTTCGTTTTTATTGACAATGCTTGTTTTGTTTCATTACTTGCAAACCTGTTTACGAACTCTGGCATAACCTCGCGTACTCTTTATTGCCTTGGTATTACTATAATTGTACCTATGTTAAACAAAATGGCTAACGTATATGTAATAAATGGTTTACTTATTAAATAGATAAAAAGTAGCAGAACAATAATATTATACAAAAAATAAAAAAACTTTTTTGCAAAAAAAACAACCGACTTCAAAAACACCAAAAAGAGAAAAATAAACTTCAGAAGAAAAATCAGCTTCTGAAGTCGGTGACATTTGTTTGTTTGATTTAATTTTTTTGCCACCGACTTCAGAAGCTGATTTTTCTTCTGAAGTTTATTTTTCTCTTTTTGGTGTTTTTGAAGTCGGTTGTTTTTTTTGCAAAAAAGTTTTTTTATTTTTTCATTTTTAGTTGTAATAGGTACCTATATTATATCCTATACAAATATTTACTATGCATTTAACATTCAACTAAGAAACCTAACCCTTAACCTTCAAAATTCCCCTATTTTTGCTTTCAACTCTTAACCGTTAAGGAGTAGTATACCTTCCATTATCAGCTCATCAACATGAATAAAAGTGATGACTGTTAGATGCGAATACTTGAATAGCGCCAGAAAAAGCACGAAACATGTAATACGTGTCTATGAAATTCATATAACAACTAAACAAATGTGTATTGTACACATCTGCATACCCCCTCAGAGCATACAGACGTGATGTTACGTCATGATAATGGTATATTCAATAAATATCCAAGCGATTCCAGCAATTACGACAGATTTGCCGTCTATTTTTGAAGAGTTCCATTGTATATCTCCGAAGATCAGCACCAGATCTTCACCAAAAAAAAATGGGACCACCTCAGGAGTATACTCTTTCAAATAAAAAAAGAATTTTGAGAATCGGTCCACAAACGGGGGAGAAATCAGGTAACATACATAAAAAAAAAAAAAAAAAAAAAAAAAAAAAATACATACACACGAACATAGTAACCTCCTTTTTTGAAGTCGGTTAAATAGCATTTCATGGAAAAGCTTCGCAAGATCAAAGGAACGTAACAAGTAAGCTGTACATAGATACTACTCATACTCATTGACTGCAATCTATTTGATGAGCATTTTGTAGAACTCAGTAATAAAAAAATTATGTAAAAAAAAACCGGCTGACTATTTCGTAGAAAGCTCAAATAATACACAGTCATTTATATTGAACAGCTGCTGTTATTGTTAAATTATTTATCGATGAATAAACATAAATGTCTTCTTTCAGGATTCATTGAAATTGAACACATAAAGGTGTTACAGAAAATAACCGTTTATAATGCCCACTTTAATGCGATACAAGTACCGACCCTAAAAGAGTGGGAAAGAGAGAAGGTGCTAGACGTCCTCTATAGCTCCATCTCAACTCCAGACTCGCACCCAATTCGGATATTAAAATGTTTCTTGTGATGTTTTCTTTCACCATTCTGAAAGCTGTGATGATAAAAAAAATCATCATCATCAGCCTACAGCAGTCTCCACCGAACAGAAGGGAGACCCACCAAAAAAGTAAATTAACATAACATAAATTCTTTTTTTTTATTTATATATTTGAAATGGGCTGCAGGCTCCTTTGGCCCATAGATAAATCTAATATATAAAATTCTCGTGTCACAGTTTTCGATGCCAAACTCCTCCGAAACGGCTTGACCGATTTTGATGAAATTTTTTGTGCGTATCGGGTATCTATGAGAATCGGCCAACATCTATTTTTCATCTTTTTTTTTTTTTTTCTGAAATTTTTTATATGGCAAAACAACGTTTGCCGGGGTCAGCTAGTACCTTATAGATTAACATACATAATGATATAATACAGCTAGCGTTAGTAAATAGAACCTTAAAACTATATTGCCGGCCCACTTGAGTTTGAATCTACCACTCATAGGTCGGCTTCTTTTCCGGTTATATCAACACTGTTACCGAACATCGTTGTTCGTGTGTGGATTCTATACTTAAAATATGACTGATAATTCTATCTTTAATAGGTGCACCTATTAAAGATAGAATTATAAGGAATAATTGACACGGCAGTTTTACTCTTGGTTTGAACGGTAAAGTTTGGGGTCGATGTTTGGAAATGTGCCAAGCAATGGCCGTGGGATCCTTCCCTTGGGAATATCATCCTGTACGTGTGATGATAGCTTTAAATGACTTGACATTAACCTCGTTTTGCTTGCATTGGTACGTACATAATATAATAGGTTAAATTGAGTATATGATTATAAATTATGCACCTAGAAAGACGACATACTGGGTACAAAAGACGTGGTTTAAAAGACATGTATTTTCCCAGAAATATAGTAAAATATAATTCAAAACCAAGGTACCGACGTAGCCCGAAGAATCGCCAGACTTAAGTGGCAAAACAACGGGCAGGGCACATTGCTCGCAGAACGGATGGCCGATGGGGCCGAAAAGTTCTGGAATGGCGACCGCGAACCGGAAGACGTTGCGTTGGAAGGCCTCCCACTAGGTGGACCGATGACCTGGTTAAGGTTGCAGGAACCCGCTGGATGAGAGACGCACGGGACCGGTCAATGTGGCGACGCCTGGGGGAGGCCTATGTTCAGCAGTGGACGTCTTTTGGCTGAAATGATGATGATGATAATTCAAAACTCGGAAAGTTATGATTTCTTCTATTGTCAAATCGTATGAATTATTTAAAATCTCCTTATCACCTTTGAATGGGTTAACACAATGCTAAGGTATATGTACTAAAAACTAAAAGTTTAGAACAAAAATAAAGCCTTATTTTTAGTCCTAACGGCACGAACATAGCAGCGATATATCAGCCAATGAATGCTGAAGCATCGCCCTTTGAGCCATTGTACGTGCTTACAAAAAAGGTCGGCTACAATGTCAGGAACATGTCAAAGTTATTGGACCTGACGTTCCCTATGTTGCGTCAAAGTGGGCATTATTTATACAAAATATCGCCAGCCATAGGTCCGTCGTAATGTGCGTCACTGGACTCCCTCACCACGTCACCCAAATCCTTTTCAAAAATAAGGTCATTTGGAAATAGGTTTAAAATGCCATTACCCATCAGTCCCACCATCATTTATTCAATAGCAGTCTAGAGTGTTTTCCAAAATAAGAATATTCGAACCGTACAAAAAAAAACAGAATAATTAATGTTACCCCGAAAAGTCATTAAGCCGTAATGTACTCATTAAGTATAAATAAATGAGGTCCCGTAGAAAATATATCTCAACTATACATTAATAAAGGCATATTTTGTTCGGATGCAAATTATCGACGTAAATTATTGTCAAATGTCTAAAAGAACGATTTATACGCAATACCATAGCAGAGTTATTGAAATATATGTCCCAAAAGACAATACACCGATGCCGGGATTTGTATCTGCAAAGGAGATTATACCGTATAGAGCTGTGACAGGGCATAGATTTGTATGCGTAATTTGATCAACGACAGAAAAATAACAAAAATTGGTATTACGGTAATACTCAAATAAAACGGAAAGCAAAATAGGAATGAGTCGTTTTGCATTGAAGCATAAATCTAACAAATGGCATTTGCATGCAAGTACCGAATACAATTCATTGCGGTATTATTGAGGACTGGATCATTACGGAGTTATTTTTAGCGAGGTAGGCAGTAATGATATGGATCTAGAAATAAGCATAATCTAGAAAGACTGAGCTTCTTATAAACATGAATCTAATTCAGCAGTCGTTTGTCTTTGCTGAATAGTCACTACTATCTATTACAATAAATGGATATTGGAATAACAGTGAAATGTATTTTTTTTCTTTTAGATAGAAAACAACTCTAAATCTACATACCTACTTAAACAAAAAAATAAAATTGAAGTAGGTATCTGATTGTAATTTCAGTTTTTACTTAAAACAAAATAAAATAATTGTAATATATTTTTTATTTATATTCTCTTTATTTATTTTCCTTACATACTAATTTACATTTTTAAATATTTATTTAAAAAAATATCAAAAAACATTTAAAAATATAAAAAAATAGTAGTTCACCGGTGTCGGGAGCAGGGTCCAAGCTACCGGTTGTGGCGACTAGCGACATCTATCGCAACACCTGCGTACTAACAACGATTGACAGAAATCCTACATCGCGCTATCAACTTTATCCGCGACATAAGCCTATATAGGAGTTCCCGACTTACAACTGTTGGGCAGTTAGCCCGCCGGACACAACACCCGTCCGGTCGGAGGATCCTCCCTTTTCAATGGGGGATGAGGAACTTTACACCCTGTTCCTCTACCCCCAAACTGGTGACCCCGAGCATGAACGTCAGCGCAGCCTTCGTGCAACTACTTCAGACGTCGTCACCACTTCCCCTTCGCCTTCGAGCAGCGAGTCATACCGTCAGCCAGCAGCCACGGCTTCATGGGGTATCCTGTCCACCAGCATGCAGCGGAAGCGCATTCCTGGACATCACCCCCAGCCTCATCAGCGACTTTGGCACAGCACACTGCACTTCGGCCGGTCAGCAAGCAGAGACGCCCTTCTCTCCTGGTCGACGCAGCAGCCAGCCACTACGCAGCACTGCACACTCCGACTCACTGGAGCATACGCAGCATCACGGCAAGCACTGCATCACTCCGACTCACTGGAGCTAATATGCAGCATCACCCCGACTCACTGGGGCATCACCGCAGACAGTTCCGACTCACCGTGAACTATGCGGCATCCGGTTCCGACTCACTGGAACCTTCCACTGGCTGACAAGCGCCAAGACTTAACCTGCTTTCGACCTCCGGTCTCGGAGGGGAGTGATGTGGCGACTAGCGACATCTATCGCAACACCTGCGTACTAACAACGATTGACAGAAATCCTACATCGCGCTATCAACTTTATCCGCGACATAAGCCTATATAGGAGTTCCCGACTTACAACTGTTGGGCAGTTAGCCCGCCGGACACAACACCCGTCCGGTCGGAGGATCCTCCCTTTTCAATGGGTGATAAGGAACTTTACACCCTGTTCCTCTACCCCCAAACGGTGGTTAGGGCTCCAGAGACAGGAACCTCCTCACAATACGGGCCGTATCGAGAGGTACTGCCTTCATTTATATTACTATTATGATTGTCTGCCGTAAGTAGCTGGAACAAACAGAAAGGTAGACCTACTTTTTTGTTTGTTCCGGTTACTATTTAGGGTTCCGTACCTCAAAAAGAAAAAACGTTACCCTTGTTGGATCACTTTGTAATGTGTGTGTATCTGTCAAGATCAAGACCACAGATTAGATAGACCTAGATAACACAAGAGCAACTACTTCGTACAAAAAACGTAAATGGCCACCACGCTAGAGTATAATATATTATGTTCTGTGGTGGCCACTCTCGCACTCAGTTTGCATCGGTGTATAGCGCTAGTTGGACGTCGGCGCTGATGGAAAAGGCAGGGGTTGGGGCGAAGCAGGCAACGTACGTTGAAAATCGATTTGATTTTCCGATATAGTGCTGGTGACGTCATAATTTTTTTATTTTTTATTATTTAGCCTGCACTGTCCCACTGCTGGGCAAAGGCCTCCCCCAACTCCTTCCAAGAGCTCTTATCTTGTGCCGCTTCGAACCAGCCCTCATGGTACGCGTCTAAATCGTCATAATAGGTAGTCAAAAAATGCCACGCTTCGTTGTTTATGCAGATCGTGATACTTACGTTATCTAGGTCTATCTATATATCTGTGGTCATTCATACAAGCACAATCAAAAACAAACTTTTCACAAAATGTGTATTTTTGTTGGTGCTATAACAACAAATAATACAAATTAAAGGGGGCTTCCCTACTACGATGTTATGTAAATTCTTATTAAATAAAAAAAAAATAAAAAAAATCGGGGGCACGGCAGTGCCCCCGCCGAGTCGAGCGTGAAGCAAACACTGCCGTACTACCATCCTTTACTGGAACCATTTCGCCGCATTTTCAGGCCCCTATTTAAGAACCTCTGGATAAGACCAGAACGCCGAAATTTTCGTCATCCAGTAAGCTATACAATCACACTTAAAATAAAGAAAAATCATTTAGGTCATCTAGTTCCGAAGTTAAGCGAAAGCAAAGTTTCGCATTTATGAAACTCACTCACTCACTCATGATCATCAGAATAGAACTAGTACTTCCCATAAACTCAGAGAGCTGAAATTTGGTACAGAGTTAGGGTTTAATGGCCACATAAAGGGAAAACTATAAAAACTAGGAAAATCGAAAAAAAAAAAACTACTTAAAAAAAATTGTTTTCAATAAGAAAATCAAACAGAATAAATCAATATGCCCACGTTTCTAATAAAAAGAAGTGAAATCCCAACAAAAACATTCCGTAAAAAACTAGCCAAGTCTCGATGGAGCTGCTTGTTTATCTCTAAAAAGTAATGAAATCTAGACAAAGTCGTGCCAAGTCTAAGGTTCCTTATTGCGATTTCTTTATTATTATAGTTAATGTTGTGTGACTTGGCCGTTGTTCGTTTCGTTTAGTTCTGCAACTTTTTTTTCTTGGCGGTCAATTATCAATACCAGTATGGGTTATTATCTCGCTTAACAAACATAGGTAGTTACAACAGATATAACATGACGTGTAAACAAAATTGACTTGTACCCACTAACGTTTATAGAATGTTCAACGGCCAAGTCACACAACCTTAACTATAATAATAAAGAAATTGAATTAAGAAACCTTAGACTTGGCACAACTTTGTCTAGATTTCATTACTTTTTAGAGATAAACAAGCAGCTCCATTGAGACTTGGCTAGTTTTTTTACAGTTTTTGGTGGGATAAATGTTACAGAACCCGTAATGTGTGAGTTCGACTCGCACTTGATCAGGTTTTTTTTTAAAGAAAATGGTTAAGGTTCTTACCATAAAATAATAAAACTCTTAAAATTGTCAACAAAAATTCGAAATCAAAAATGAAAGTAACATTTTTGTAATAATTTCTCATGGCTTAGCTCGTTTAACTTTTGTATTTTTAATAATGTAAATCTTGCTTTGTTCGATAAATAACGTTTATCTACCCAAATATCATAAACCCTCTCTAATGCGTTCAAAAACCATAGGCAATGGCCAGCATTACCAACCAGCAGAAATTAACAGAACTGTAATGAGCTCATAACCTACTGAAAACAGTAGGTTATGAGTTTTAAATTTGGAACAGGTGTCAAATTCAAGTGAGTGTGCTATTCTAGTATCTACATTAAAACAGATACCTATCGATACGAAACCCCAATTCAGTATGATTTTAATTATAAATCGCACGACATTTTGATCTCGAGTGACACAAGAATAGTGACTTTGTTCGTTTGCCTATGATTTAAAAAAACCGGCCAAGTGCGAGTCGGACTCGCGCACCGAGGGTTCCGTAAAAAAAATTATGTGATGTAACTAAAAATTTATGGTTTTCGTAATTATTCCTTTATCTATGCTATAAGACGTTGCTTCGTACCAAATTTCAAGATTCTGAGTTCACGGGAAGCACCCTGTAGGTTTTGATTCCCTTGAAAGTGTCGAAAATTTGCGGCATAAACGGCTGTATCTTTTGATTGCGTTGGCTTAGAAGTTTGATTTTTTCACAGCTTCAAGGGACAGTAGACCTGAGTAATTGATATAAATTTCAGCTTCATACCTCCACGCGTTCCTGAGAAAAAGGGTCTTGACAGACGGACGGACGGACGGACAGACGGACAACAAAGTGATCCTATAAGGGTTCCGTTTTTTCCTTTTGAGGTACGGAACCCTAAAAATGACAGATATCCGAAACGCCGCCATTTCGAGCTGTCATTTGTTCGTTAGCTTTTTATTCCCTTTCATTGAGAAGTAGACAAATTTTCTGTTATGTTCTTTATTTCTGTCGAAAATGAGTGATAGTGACTCAGAAATTAACATGAACACTCCGCCAGATATCGTAAATGCAGCGACGAATGCAACTAATAACCTGTTTATTTTTTATTGCATTACACTGGTAACAATGCTGGTCATTTCCCTATGGTTCCTGAGCCCATCATAGAGCCCTTATGATATTCGGGTAGATAAATTAGTGTATGCAACTATACATAATTAGGCATTACAACACTCGTGTGATGCTATTAAGAAACTCGCCTTCGGCTCGTTTCTTAAACCCACACTTGTGTTGTAATGCCCTTCATTATGCACAGTCGCATAAACTACTATTTATAATGCAGACATCGGTCGTAATTTAACTTAATTTGCATCACTAAAGTTTTTATTTACGTAGGTATTACAATAAAATTTACAGTTTACCTAAGTGACTAAAATACCTACTTTGCTGTGGGGTCATTGAATGGCTGGGTAAATAGGTACAAGTCGTAGTCTTACATTTTGTTAGAATACTTATTCAACGCTAATATCCAGCTGTTGCCATTCATTATTAAAAATATTTTTTTAATGCTTAAAATTCACTACCTAATTTATATCATTAACACTGCAAACGGGGTATTGACCCTCGTTTAATATATTTTGTTCTAAGTTCCCGGAATTTTTGATGAGTTAACACTCATACGTAGCCCCGACAGGCGTCGGCCCTTGCCTTCCATGTTGCTGATTTCTCTTTGAGGTGCGCGTGGAACACGAACGCGCCGTTGACGCGGCCTGTCGTCGTCATAAGACGGACGCAAGGCAAGCTAGCCCATTACTCACTGTCCATCACGTGGCCCCCGACACCCGGAGCGTCTTCCGCGGCGGCTGGGACGAGAGTTTCTCTCCCTCTCACGGTCCCGGATCATGGCTTGCACCAGGGCCGGTCGGCCAGCCGGCCAGCGGAGAGGTTGCCGCTGCCGATCGCCGCTACGAGACCACGGCGGGGTTCCGCCCAAGTGGGGCAGACCTCGCAATAGCATCAGGGCGTTTCCTCCCGCCTGATTCGTTACAGGTACCTCCCGAAACACGCACGGGCTCTCGCTATCTCCAGGTCACCATGAGATTGCACCGGGGGTCTGTCCGCTGAACGGTAATTTGCCATGGCAGCGGAGTTACCCCTAAGCAGGCGCGCGAGTACTATCGTCTCCAATCCCTTACACGGGATTCGCACACTTACACTCCCCTCACACGTTCACCCTCGCACACACACAAACAAACACACATGCACACACATAATACAACCCTGTTTAATGAATTCCTTTACTCCTAGTAAGAGAGTGGAGATAGATCAAGCATTCGTTATGCAAAAAAAAGTGTCTAAGAGCTATATTTGGATTAAAACAAATAGAGTCATGTCGTCCATTCTTTAGGAAGTACAAAATACTAACGCTACCATGTATTTATATACTAGAATCCTGTATATTTGTTTTCAAACATAAGAGACTTTTTCAACAAGCGACAAACTACTATGCCCCACGATCTATGTATACTAATAAGTTACTCAAACCGAGGACGAATCTCACACTTACAGGTAACAACAGCTATATTATGTGTATAAAACTGTATAACAAAATACCAAATTCCATAAAAATGCTACCATTTTCTAGATTTAAAAATAATTTGACGAGGTTTTTAATTGAAAAATGCTTTTATAGTGTGCATGAATTTTTGGAATATAAATTGTAAGTTTTATTAATTTCATGGTCATTCTAAATAATTGTTGTATAATTTGGTATTGTGTGGCGAATCTCTCCCATTATTGACATTGTTACTATTGACATTGTTATTATTGACATTTATGCTTATTATTATTTATTTTTATTTTTTCATTATTATTTAGATATTTATTTTTATATACAATTTTAATGGGATTATCTGTTTAATGACTGCATGAGTTTTTAGATTATAAATTGTAAGTTTTTGAAAATTTCACGCTCATTTTAAATTAGCTTTTTGAAATTATTGAAATTAATATTGTTGACATTTTGATTAAGTATTACTTTTATTATTTTTTATGATTATTTTGACATTTACACAATAATACAATATTAATGGAATTATCTGCTTTATGACTGCATGATAATGATCTATAATTAATTAATTTAAATACAATAATAATGTGTTACTTTTATATTTGCACGCCGAAATTAAAGGCAGAATAAGAGAGCAATTATATATATTTACCAACCTTCTGTACCTTATTTACGCAAATAAATGATTTTGAATTTTTTTTTGAATTTTTTAGTTTATTCTTTGTTAAATAATCTAGTTTTTTTTACTTTCAAATCTGTTTCTTGCCATGATTTTTTAACACACTTTTTATTAGAATAGTTTTGTATCACAGTGACAGCAGAACACTGACTCCTAAGTCACAGGAGCTCCTCCAGCAGTTTGGGAGTCATGGATACTCTCTGTATGACCTTTAATTTATTAAATTTCATGTGACCTATTCTTTAAGCAATGTTGAATGTTTTTTGCATAAATTAGATTTTCTAAATGAAGATTATTCAATTTTGCTTTAATGTACATCGAACGTGAATGCATTACGGAAAAATTCATAGTACATTGTTACGCACCTTCATACGGTGTAATATCTGTCCTATGATTGAGCGCTGATACACGAACGCCTGGGCACAGTAATTCTATTACAGCACTTGCCAAAACAGATAATACTTACGAGTACACGAGCAATAAATCATTTGTACGAGGTGTCATGTGATTGGTGTATCACATTGAAATCGCGATCAAATGCGTGACGCGTTCGCTCCAGAATATTTTATTCATGACACCTCATCGTTCATACGTGCAATAACAGTTTCTGTTCAGTACCAATGGGAAGGGAAACCGGGAAATAAATCCAATTTGTACCGGCATATATCATGGTCAGAACGCAGCTTACGATTTATTCACAATATCATACTCTAGTGTCTAGTATATGTGAATCTACGGGTACTGGCACGCGGCCCACTTCAATCCAATCACGTCCGATGCAGCAGCGATGAACCAGTTCCGAATATACATGGTTATCATTCAGGTGTTTTTGTCGCGACTAAATTATAATGCAGTTATTGTCACCATTCGGGGCTGCGGGTTGTTTGAAAGAGATACCGCAGCCCCGGACACAAAGGGCTAAGATAGAACATGGGTGGTTTTTAGTCAGTAGAAGTCTGACAGGGAGTGTCAGACTTCCGCTCCGCCTAGAGGAGTCATTTGATGATTTAACACCATTAAAAAAAAAAGAGAATGTGGCACTCGGAGACTGCCGCGGTAAAGCTATTGCATGGCATTTTTATCAATTATTTAATTTGACAACCTCAGTTGACAACCTTGTTATTTTCCGTAACCATAGCAACCTGGTTGATCACAATATTTTCGTTACGGAATTTCTGGATTCGCTCTCCACGCTCAAGGCCCGCGATAGAAGCTACTTATGCAATAGCTTACAAGTCATTCTCGCCATCTTAGATACAAACAAATCAAATCGAAGTGTCTGTTTGTAATTTCAGAATTACTTTGCTTTGTTGCTCAATTATAATAATTATAAATAATTATTTAATTTGCATAATTATAAAAATATAATAATAATAATAATAATAATTCAAGCCAGTGGCAATAAAAGCCGTTTTACTAGGAAATGCTTCCATCAACCCAGCATATCTTTCCCAACCATTTCTTATTTATAGTTGGTTTTCGCTCAATCACTAAAACATACTGAAAAAAAGTAACTTGTGTACTGAAATGTAGGTACTAAATAAACTTTTACGTGCACCTAAATTGGAAACAATTGCTAATTAACACCGATTTTCAAAAAAAAAACTAAAATAACTTTACTTTCGGTAGTCAGTGACTTTCTTTGTTTTTTTTCACTTATCCGTAAATTTATTGTAGACTTTTTAGTGTTAGAACAATAGTACCATGTCCTTTTAACTATTTGACTTTCCATTTGATTGTCCCACTGCTGGGCAAAGGCCTCCCCCATAGTCTTCCACTCTTCTCTCCGTGCGGTCGGAGAAAGGGCCAATCTTGTACAAAAGCCTCTAAGTCGTCACTTCAGCGTTTTCTAGGCCTCCCTCGGCGACAACGCCCGTCCTATGGCACCCACTGTGTGACGTCCCTAGCCCATCGGTCCTGATGCATTCTGCAGACACGGCCCGCCCAACCCACTTTAACCCAGCAGTCTTGTTACCCACATCAGCGATTCCTGTTTTTGAGCATATTGTGGTATTTCGAATTCGGTCGCTGAGCTTGATACCCAATACGCTACGTTCTATCGCTCTTTGGCAAACCTTGAGTTTGGACTTTTGTGACTCGATCAGGGACCAAGTTTGAGCACCGTAGGTCCTGACCTACGGTGCTCAAACTTGGTCCCTGAAACTTGAAACTTGGTCAAACTCATCGACATGTGCATTCTGCCAGAATGCACATGTCGATGAGTTTACGCTTCAGGGATAGTGGTAAGTCGCCCTTCATTAGCGAGAAGTAGCTCTTCCAGGCATTCTCGACTCGGCGCTCGATTTCTCTGTCTTACCTGTTTTCGAAGGAGACTAACTGGCCCAAATAAACGTACTCATCGACGTAGTGGATTTCTTGCCCATCTAACTCAATCCTACTTTTTGTGCTATTGGTCATCACTTTTGTTTTTGACCGATTCATCATTAGTCCAACCTTGAGGTTGGACTAATGATGAATCGGTAAAAGAAACGCAATAGCCCTGCTGAGCACAGCAAGCCTTGAGGCAGCAGGGCTATTGCGTATCTTTTAATGACAGTGGATAACTTATAGTGTCTATCAAATAATTGTCAAATGGTGAGTTTTTAAGAAAAAAATGTATTAAACCATAACCAATTTACAGTTAATCTATGGACACTTTACGTTAGTCACTGTCATTAAAAGATACGCAATAGCCCTGCAGATCTTGGAGCATCTGTTGTAATTCGGTTTTTTGCAACCGACTGTTATGCCATTACTGTACCATAGGTCTGATAGGTTCTTGAATAGGTACTTCCTCAAGTGTGCCTGTAAACAATATGGGGGGATATTAGAGAAAAGAGTTGATTATTATTTCAATATACTTTCTAATGTATTCCAAATAGGATACTTACCACTCTTTATAAATCTACCAACAGTTTAGTATCTTATCATTTTAAGGTGAATATTTCGGACCGAAATCCATGTAAACTACTTATACTTAATTGGCTGGATCCGGTTAGACTGTAAGCCGATCCCAATATGGTGAGGAAAGGGTTTGGCAGATAATGATGATGATGACTACGAATAAAATGTCAAAATGTATTTTACGAATAACAATATTTTACTATCTCGCAATATTATCTTCCTTATTATTTCGGGTATTCCCTAACTTCAAAATTCTGAAAACAACAGGAAACCGGTATGATTGTAGTATAAACTATCTTAGAAATTGATATACAAACAGGTCATGTCAATTATTATCAATATTGTTTATATAAAACGTATCTGAGTGTCTTGACAAATACACTTTTGCTTCACTTCGCGCCAATCGCTGTGATTGGAACAAGTCAGTCAGTGTTTTATATTATTTAAAATGTTTTCAAAAAAAATATTCGTTTGTCTAATTGTGTATTTAAGTTCAAGTCTCGCATGTAAGTTCTTTTTTTTAAACATCTTTTACGTATTACTGGCAAGCAAGAATAAACCCATTTCGCTCAAGTTTTCATTAAATCTATATTTATATATTATATTATAGGTATATATATATATATAAAAATGTTATGTTGGTTTGTGTACGCTTCAAAAACTCCATAAGTTCTGCACCGATCGAGCTGAAATTTTAGAATGATATATAATCCGCATCAAGGATTGTTTTTACAGTATCCACGCGGGCGAAGCCGCGGGTATCAGCTAGTTAAACATAATTTTCAAAAAATTGACTATCATAGTGTCTTATTATTCAATTTTTATTCTGATAATTTATTTCTCGAAAGTGTGTTGAATAGCAACGTTTGATTCACGAAAGCATTGGTCACTGCAGTTCTTGCCATAACATGAATTATGCCTCGGCTGCAAAGCCCACTTGCATCAAAAGCATAGGTATCATATTTGATTATTTTTATAATACTATTCATTATTATTTTAGTTTTCTTTTTTTAAGTATCATATTTTTCACAGATGCTCAAAAAGACAAAAAGTTTTTTCGGAATGACTATCAATACTTAGAAGCAACACAGAGTTTTTATAAAATATCCTCTTTACCCAAACTTTTTGTTGAGGCAAAAAAGGCGTGTGCTTTGGAAGGAGCCATTTTGTGGTTCCCAGACAACCAGGCAGAAGCTGATGCTGTGATTTCCATTTGGAATAGTACCCAGCCCACGTGGTGGTCACTGAACGTGGGACTATCAGACTTATTAGTGAAAGGACGATTTGAGACTATTGACGGTAAGTTCTATTGTACAGTCGAACAAGCTACCCTAGTAGCATTTTTTGTTGGCATTTAGTTGGGCCACGTACCTCTGGTTAGTTGGCAAATGCATACAATTGGCGGGCAGTTTGCGGGTTGGGCCCAAAACTGATGGCCTACGTGGATTTGCCTACGAAGGCCCAACTTGCGATAGGGCCAACGTGCATTGCCCTACAGAGGCCGATGGGTAGGCCCAACGACACATAATACATGTAGGCAAGCGGTTGTATGTTTGTTGGTTCTATAGCTGGTTTCATAGCGACGCGTCTCGCCAGCGCCGGCCGTACGCGTGTCGCTGAACATGAACTTTATCAGCTTCATAATAAGTTTGGTTTTTGCGATGTTTTGAAAAACCAACCTTATTTTAAAGCCGATAAGGTTCATGTGCAGCGACGTGCGTGCGACCGGCGCTGGCAAGACGCGTCGCTCTGAAACCAGCCCTAATAGGCCAACCCAGACGACGACATACAAAAGTCACCCACCAAACAGTCGTCTCTCTTTTGCACTTTGACGTGAGTACATGAGAGGACGTTGTGTCGTCTGCGTTGACCTATTATACTTTGTGTTAATTAACTGAAATTAAATGAAATACAAATTATGATAATTGAATATTTATTTATTGTTATATTATGTTATTGACAAAATGAAGACAAATTTTACACAATTTGGAGACGGTAGCTCTGCAGTAAAACGATACACACCGTACCTACTATGATACATTGTAACATTGATAGAGTACCTACCTACTTTTACAAAGTTACACTTTGCAGCTAAGTTGTTGTCAAAGATTCGTTCAAGGATTGTTCTTGTGATAGGACCAGTTTTGTTCCCACCAATGTAGGTTATGTAGTTTATCTGCAACAAACACAACACAACCCATTATAGTAAAACAACAAATACATGCAATGCCAGTAAGGATAAATTATAGACAATTTTTTGTTAGGTTATGTGCGAATTAACTTGAGACCGGGCCGATGATTCAATTTCAATTTAGGTATGTTGTGCAAAATGATGCGTCGTAGTATTTTTTTTAGCTAGAGATTTGCACTAGATTTATTAAGAACAAAATAAGATAGTATTTCATAAATAATAGCATCTTAGTCCCAGGTCTCAAGGATAAATACCTACATAGGAAAAACTTACCCGTTTCGTAAAATAAACGTTTTACAGGACATAATGTCCATGTTATCTTAGTTGGAGCCTCGTTACTGCTAAGGCATTTGTTGAATATTATTGCAGTTTTAGGTATAGGGAGGCCACATGCAATGCGTCTTCCGTGGCGTCATCCAGTTTTCACGCACCACACCGAGTTCCCCACCGTAACCATCTTCATCGTCAAATTCCACAACTTTAAACATTTTTATCACTGCCTGTCAGGCTAATATTTTATATATATAAATAAAACAAATACTCCGCAGCCGCAAGCGCACCCGGCACCGCACAAATGAAATAACAAACTGCAAAATGGCGGGCGGCGGGCCGGGCGACGAGTGCCGCCGCCCGCCCCCCGCGCACCCCGATACCACCCCGTAGGAGCAGCAAGTAACAGGGCCATTGAAGGGTATCTAAGTTGGACCAATGTTGTTATCATAACTTAAATCCCTACAAAAATCTCCCAACAGTAGCAATAGAAGCAGCAGGCCCGTCGTTAGTTGGCCCAATGTTGTTTTAATAACATAAATCCCTACAAAAATCACCCAACAGTAAGAATAGTAACGCAGGCCCGTCGTTGGCTCTTCGTAGGGCAAATAGTGCATGTTTATGACAATGGGCCTATTTTAAGTTTGGGTTGGCGGAATAACTAACCGTCTGCCAATACATTCCCAACTGTTGGCGTATGGAAGCCAACGGCAATTGCTACTAGGGTAATAAGTATAGGTACAGGTAGAGTTTTTTTTATAATAATTGCAATTTTGTTTTTTAGAGCGTTTCGCATTAAGCGACTGATGTCAAACGCTGTATCGTTTGGTATCAGTCTCTAAATGTATCTGTATAGTTATTAGCTTGTCCTATTGTACTACTCTAGAAGCGCTGTTGTTTATAGCTTATAACAGGGCGATTCGTGCATTGTTTTCCAAATTGAGCAGGTGGAAAGGAGAAGTCATTTGTTGTCTCTTCTGGCCGAAAAACTCATCCTTAGCGCCACGAGTATTTTTTCAAAATTCAACATGGCCTTTTCTAATAAAGATATTTCATTAAGGCGACATTACCTGCCCGCGACCTTGAGCGCGCGTTTAACTCATCGCCTAAACAAATAAGGTTGAAAATGGCGATGCGTTTGATTCTCGTGACTGCCAAAATGAACGATAGTTCGCAGATTTAATTTATTAAAAAAAAAATACGCTGTAATGTTAAAATATTTTTACATATGTCTTTAGTTGGTTAAATTTCCTTTCTGATAGTAAAAAAAACTTAAACTTATCTTAAACATAACTTACCTGAAATAGAAAAACGACATTTAAAGTCTATTAACTTAAAATAACTATTCTTAGGCTTTTTACTATTTAAAACAATCTTGAAAATACTTTAGTTCATTGACAATTGACATGTGTCAACGCCAAACATTAAAACTGCTTTATCAACTGTTGGCTGCTAGCGCCATCTATCATTAAATTAAAGTACAAATTAAAGAAACATAAACATAGTTTCTTTACAAATATAACAGTTGTCACTCAAAATATTGAGCATTTCGAGACGAAAAAGTTTTTTCGTGTGATTTTTTTGTGATTTTGTGATTTTTTTTTCGAGGTTCTTGATTACTTTTAGAAAATATTTTTGCATAAGTCTTTTATCTATACATTTGACTATACACTGTATTTTTTTTGGAATTGTAATAAGTAGCAATACGGCTAACTCTGCGACGAAAAACAGGTCGTTTTTACGGTGCCCCTTTGACTGCGCCTTAATTATAATATCTTATCATATCTTTCAAATAATGCCTTCGCTGTAGGAAAAGAACATTTTGCACAGTAGTAGAACAATGTGCTCATGTTATTTTAATATAATTTTCACAGGTAAGCGAGTCGAGGATGTTTACCACAATTGGAAGATAGGAGAGCCAAACAATTACCAAGGTACAGAGGGCTGCGTTATTCTGTACGCGAGTGGTCAAATGATCGATGTGAACTGTGACAGACAGCATCCATACATTTGCAAGAAGACCCTCCAATCTTTGGAATGGAACCAGCAATGCAATATGCCTGATTTAGGTATGTTATTCTTCCCAAAATAATCTATATAAATAAAAAGAGAAGTCCTGACTGACTGACTGACTCATCAACGCCCAGCCCAAACCCTTGGATCTAGAAAGCTGAAATTTTGCACAGAGGTTCCCTTTATAATGTAGACAAGGTAAGGAAGGATTTTTCGAAATTCAACCCCTGAGGGAGTTAAATAGGGGATGAAAGTTTGTATGGAAAAGCGTCATTTTCACGCGGGCGAAGCCGCTGGCAAAAGCTAGTACTTAATAAATGAAACATACTGCTAAAAGTTCTGTAATTTCTTTATCTTAACATAACTAGCGAAATGTGGGTGTACTTAATGGGTAAACCTGTGTCTAACGCTGCGAAGATTACAGACATGATGATATGTATGTTATGTAGATGCTTAATTATCTACAACAGTTATTACTCCAACACTTTTATTTAAAGAAAGTGTATATTTTTGATGAAGACTTTTCGTCTCTTATATAAAGATTACGCTTACAACGAGAGAAGCGGTAGATGTTACAAGCTACACTCAACTCCATTAAATTGGACCGATGCCTACAATGTATGCAGCTCAGAACAATCCTACCTAACAGTGGTCGACAATTGGTTGGAGGTGGATGATCTCGTGACCCTCATGGAAGCTGGATCGAAAGACTGGGTCGCCGGGAGTTACCTTAGAGGAATGTGTCATGTTGGCTTTCATAATATTTACAACGATGGCTGGGCTACAGTTAAAGGTACGTGTGTATTAGGAAACTCACTTAGTAAAGATTTTACTATAATACTTATACTTAATATACTTAAGTGAAGGTTTTGTATGTCAAACGTTTACTAAGGGATGGCTTAAGTAATCATTAAATTTCTCTGAGTACAGCAGAGTTCCATAGTGATTATCACTATCGTTCGTTTAATTTTTTATTTATAAAAAAACGTGTGGCACTCGGAGACTGCCGCGGTAAAGCTATTGCATAGCATTTTTTATCAATTATTTAATTTGATAACCTAATTTGACAACCTTGTTATTTTCCGTAACCATAGCAACCTGGTTGATCACAATATTTTCGTTACGGAATTTTTGGATTCGCTCTCCACGCTCAAGGCCCGCGTTAGAAGCTATGCAATAGCTTAATAAAATAGTTAAGCCTCGTGAAGGATTCACTAAGAGACAAAGGGCCCCAAAACGTTTCTGGCGTTATGGAAAACTCTTTCAATGACTACCTCGTTGATTGGAACTGCTAAATAGCGAGATCTTGGGTTTAAAGGGTTATAGGATTTTAGAACCAGGATTTTTTCAACAGCCGCCCGATATACGTTTGCTTAATTGCTCTTAATTACTCTACTAAATGGGACTCGAACATATTTTGTATTATTAAGCCCACTGATAGGGAAATTGCGTGACTTCAAGTCGGACCTCATAATACGCATCTAGGTCGTCTCACCACCGCTTTCTGGGCAAGCTTCGGCGTCGCTTTTTGCCTCCAGTCCTTTCCAGATACTCGTATACAGGCGTTTAACGCTGAGGTCGCCGTTTCGAGGTCTCTACTCCAAGACTCCTTAGACAAACCTCTACATGACCCTTCGGGATTTCAGGCATGGTGTGTTGTTAAGTTTTGACCCAGTAAATGTGAATAATTTTTTTTTTTTTCTACAGGAGCTGCTATAAACGGTAGTGTACCCTGGTGGGGTAACCAACCAAATGGAGGGAGTCATGACCAGTGTGGTTCTATGTTCTACACTGGACGTCTAACCCAGATTGACTGCAGTTTAAAGAGTTTCTTTATTTGTGAACATGAGGTAGACTGGTCGTCACAGCTGAACCAAAACAACGAGGAAAATATTGCATAGTAATTGTAAACTACTTATAGTTAACTGAAAAGTGTAAATGACAATGTCAACCATATTAATTTTTGTACAATTTATATATAAAAATGATGTTAACAATGAAAACTGTCTAGTTTACTGTATTATATTATAGGCCTTGAATAAGTTATTAAAATCCGATTCAAACAGGGAAGTAGTATTATTAGAACAATTTCACGTGGACGATGATTGTGGGCAAAAACTTGTACATTAAATATAAGCTTAACACTAAACTAAAATAGGTAGATGGTTGGTTAAGCTATTACCTACCTAAGCACGTAGAAAATATTGGTGGCTGCTTGCATAGCTACTCAAAACTAGTTGCTTGTTAAGTTAGGTACAGGTTGTTAGTACTTAATGGATAAAATTGTTCGTTTTTCAGTGGTAATAAAGTATAACTATAATAATATTATTTATTACGTTATTTGTTAGATTCTTAAACTTATGATAGCCACAATGTGCATTATCTTCAGAAACAACTATAATATTACAATTGGATATGAGGATTATACCTACATATAATATGCATTTGCATATCATACGGCCTATGATGGTCTGAAATCTAATAACCCTTTAAACGATGATAATTAAATGCAAAAGTTATTATTAAATAAAATCGTTTACCGTTATGTTCTTCAATCTCGGAAATAGAACTGCAGTGTCAAAGAATATAGTTTTGATTTACAAGTGTTCTTGTTTTGTGGTCTTTCGAATACCATGTCTCGTCCGTTCCATAGGCATCAGTCAGATACATCAATATAGCGTGACTGCGAAAAGCGGAAACAAAAAGGCCATGACTAACAAGTGATTTAGAAGCAAAATATTCGTCATACAAGGGAAAAATAAATCTATTTGCAAAGTAATAAATTAGGATGTGCCACCGTGACCAAGAGTAAACACGAGTTTGTTTGAATTGTGAATTTGACAGAATTTAAGGCCGGACGCCAAAATGAATGTGGAAGTCAACAGTGAATCCCATTAGGCTATATTATACTGACTCAACAATGACTGCCAAGTACTCGCTTAGCCATCATCAAGTCTACAGTGTCTATGACCAGCGATACATCAAGCTATACATTCCCAGTATAACATAGCCATGGGGCATGTACGTTTTTTCCTCCGCCGTCCAAGATCCAGAGTCCGACGTCCAAGATCTTGATAAGAAGTTAACGTGGTATATTTTGAACCCACAACTACATGCACGAGTGCAGCCCTTAGCCACCAACGCATTATAACATTTAGAACTCTAATCACTACATAGTATAAAACAAAGTCGCTTCCCGCTGTCTGTCCCTATGTATGCTTAGATCTTTAAAACTACGCAACGGATTTTGATGCGGGATTTTTTAATAGATAATATAGTGACTCAAGAGGAAGGTTTATATGTAGCACATTCATCCCGTGCGAAGTGGGGGCGGGTCGCTAGTTTTTAATAAAATATTAACAAACCGGATCGATTTCATCGGATTCTGAAAGTAGCAATCTTACTGTAGTAAAATTTCGTGGAGAGACAAAGAAATTTGGTTCAGCTCGATTCCCGGCAACCAATTCAGTTGCCACCAGCCACCCTACGAAGATCGTCGCTCCACCGAGCCTGAGGACGTCCCACTTTACGATTGCCGACTTCTTAGCCTTTCATCATCATTAGACTATACTGTTCCCACTGGAGGGACTTATGCCCGTTTTCACCGACATCCCCTATAGTACCACCTACGTATGGGACTCTTAGCTTAAAAGCTCCCCTAAACTAGCCCCTAAATAAAATTTCGTTTCATCATCAATTCTGTCACTTAGCTAGGGGACACATAGTTAGGTGACGTTTTGTTTTCGATAATAGTGACTGATTCGTTTTTGAACTTATCGATATTTGGAAAATTGACAGTTTTTTAGCATTTCACTTAAATAAATACATAAAATGAATACATTTATTAATCATCATCATCATATCAGCCCGGAATCACCCACTGCTGGGTATAGGCCTCCCCTTTTTTCCGCCACGCGTCCCGATCCTGTGCGTCTCTCATCCAGGTGTTTCCCGCAACCTTAACGATGTCGTCAACCCAACGAGCTTTAGGACGGCCCTGGTTTCTATGGCCATTTATTAATACATCATGTTTTATTGGCAATATCAAATAAATTTCATTCACATTTTTAATTAATTTTAGATTTTCTTTCTTTACTCTGTGCATACTACATGACGAAATATTGCGTATAATCTGTGGTTTTATTTTTTTGTTGTCGACATTCGTAATTCGTATTCCGTGATATGGATTTGTTGTGAGAGTTCAGTGTCGCGTGTTGTTTTTCTAGTGATCCTTTATATTTCCTACTTTCCATACTTAATCAATATTTTAGTTTGAAAATAAAACCGACTTCAAAAAAAACAAAAAAGTGAAAAATAAACTTAAGAAGAAAAATCAGTTTCTGAAGTCGGTGACTTTTGTTTGTTTTATTTCATTTTTTTTAGCCACCGACTTCAGAAATAGATTTTTCTTCTAAAGTTTATTTTTCACTTTTTTGTGGTTCACATGTTCATGGCAGATAAAAGGAAGCGCAGCCAAAATTTCTCAATGGATGAGAAAGACAAGTTGGTGAAATTAGTGTTCGCCTATAAAAATAATATATTATTCTGAATAAAAAAACAGGAATTTTAAGGAGTGTTTAATCTTTTCCAACAAACACAACACGGAAGATTTACTTAACCTATATCTACGAAAAAAGTCAATTTCATCAAAAATTTACGTATGTGCCGGTTTATGGGCCCAAATTTTGGCCACCTAAATTTAGGGGAACTTTTAAGGTTTTACTGACCCCTAACCGCTGGTGAAACAAAAACCATCCCCTAACGGTCCCCTATCCATGCTTAGGGGATCCCCTAAACTTAGGGGATGTCGGTGAAAACGGGCATTAGGCCTCCTCTCTAGGAGAGGGATGGGCTATGGATGGGCTATAGGGATGGATCTACCACGCGGGCCCAGTGCGGGTTGGTAGATGTCACTTGTCTTTGAATTTTTGGTTCTAAGACATGTCGGTTTCCTCACATTGTTTTCCTTCACCGTTTTGAGAGAAGCGGTGATGAAATAAATAACACAAAGTAATGCGCCTGCCTGGGTTCTAAACCCACGACTTACTGTTCGTAAGTCGGGGTCGCCACCACTAGGTCACCGCTGCTCTCATTCGTGGCCGTCACCACTAGGTCACCGCTGCTCTCATTCGTGGCCGTCACCACTGGGCCACCGCTGCTCTCATTCGGGGCCGTCACCACTGGGCCACCGCTGCTCTAATTCGGGGCCGTCATCACTGGGCCACCGCTGGTAAAGACAAGTGGTGGGGACACACACACAGGCTTTACACACATATTATAATATTAACAACTCACATATAAAAACTCTGTGCACAAATTTTGCTTATCTTCGAGATCAACTACTACATTCTCGAAAAACACATTGAAGATCTCACAAGCCATTAAAGTTGCAACCTGGTGGGCTCAGCTCCGTTTGTATAAAGTGTCACAACCATCTGAAATGCGTTTTACATGAACTCGATTAAAAAATGTATACTTACAAGGTGTAATATATTATATCCCCGCCGGGGCTATGGAAGTTTAGCAAGTTACCGCGGCCTCGACATACAGGGCTAAGAAGGAACACGGGTGGTTTTTAGTCAGTGGAAGTCTGACACTTCTCTGCGCAAGAGCGGGAGGGGTTATTTGATGATTTTCCACCCATAAAAAAGGTTTAAAACATACTGTGATACATAAACACAAAACCTACTGTGCGGTGTCTCAGATTATGAAACGGAATAACTATATTGTCCTGACTTTTCGAAATTCAAAACCTTTTTTCTTATACATAAACTCACGCCTTTTTTCGATGGGGTTAGGCAGAAATCACAAAACGCCACCTGCTACGATCCTTATACTCCTTTTGACTCGTCCCCATTCATAAATCTGATGATCTGGTTTGGTCTTTTGTTCTACGAATTTTGGAAATTCATAACTTTTTTATAGGTTTGTTATTTATTTATTTATTATTGATTGTTTTAGTTTCTAATGATTTTTTTTTTGCGATTTTCAAGGACTCGTAGCAGAAAAAGTTTTGTATTTAGCACGATACACCTTGTTTAAACTGTAAAACATGCAGCGCCCACAAAGGACTGCTCCTTTTTATGAACTTCAAATATATGAAATAAAGTAAACTAAATGTACCTAAATCCTGTAAAAAATACCTTAATTTTCGATAAAGTTATGGCCACAGGGCGAATACTATTATTACAATTATGAGGGTAAAGGATTCTCAATAAATTTCATGAGCGTATTCTTTCGCCTACACGTGTTGTGGTAAAACGTTTACCTAATTATTAAGTTTGACGAAGTTTCAGCTTCCTTAAATGCGTTTTATTGAACCCAAAAACTTATAAATCTGGTGAATACCGCAAATAACCATGGCAGTAACTTAATATTCAAGTATTTAATGGCACAACTTGTGAACTCTATTATTCTTAGGTTATTTAGGTTAGGTACTATACATAGACTTGGGCTGCCTCAACGGTGTAGTGGTCACAAGTGCGACTGCTGTACTTAAGCGCTTGGGTTCAGTTCCCCGGCCGCCCAAAGTGTTATTTGGCTTAGAAATTTTTCAGTAGCAGCCACGGAGTCTGGATTCGTGCTCGGTTTAGTAAGGTTGCGTCCTATTACATGGGACTTAACATAACTGGCGAAATGGGTGTACTATTAAGTACACCTCTGCCAAACCCTTCGGGGATTACGTGCGTGCTGTTATGTTACAGTGATCTGAGACAATATTATTCCTATTTTTTGACAATGTTCCATAATGTCATGTTTATAAACACCACCACTTGCCACTGGCCACCACTGACTGCCACTGGTCGCCACTGTTGGTTTTTTCTAACAGGAGTTACAGTGGTTTGGGAATAGTGTGGCGGGCTTGTCCCATTATAAAAAACAGATTGACCAGTTAACTGCAGCAAACTGTTATGGTTATGGTTAATGCACTAGCTCAATGTATTTCCTACATTTGTACTGCTTTATGATTACATCCTGAAGGTTCAGTTTAGAAGGTTAGCTCTCTCTGCAATACGGTGACTAATAAGCCCAAAGTCCGTACACCAGCACATCAAGTAGGTATACTCCTAGGCAAATAACTTGACACAAATGGCGTCGTTCTGCGCAGGTTCTCTGCTTGATTTGTATGGGACGTCGAAAAAACGACTACTGCGCAGGTTCAGATTATATGCCGCGTGGTATACCACAATATATCAAATTTATTTAATAGATTTTCAACTTTATCCCTTAAACTTAGGTTCAAGGTTGATAGGGAAAGCTTGTCAGTTTCAAGAAGCTTGATGTGATGGTATCTTCTTTTTTTTTGTTTGCTGGTTGAAAAACTCCCCCTCGCTCTTGGGCAGAGCGAAGGGGAGTGTCAAACTTCTACTGACTAAAAACCAAATCCATGTTCCTTCTTCGCCCTTGTGTCGGAGCCGCGTTATCCTTTCGATAATCCACAGTCCCGACGACGATAATAGGAAATAGTAAATTTTATGCCATTGTTTTATAAGAGTAAGGTAAAGGTGTGTTTGAACCTACCTTAGGTTCAAACATACCTTTGAGGTATGGCTTTGACACCTACCAATGGAGCGCTGGACTACCGGTGTCCTCAAAAAGTCATATTTTGAAAAGAGTGACAGAATTTGCGACTATTAAAATTTGGTCTAATTTATGTAGCAGATAAGTACGGAATCCTTTGCTGTACTCCAGAACAGGAATTATAGACGTAGGCACGAAAACCAAATGGACTCAAAAGGGCTAGTTCGAGGTAGCGCAGGAGAAGAATACCTGAAAGGATTTAGGGGAAGCTTTTGCACAACAGTGAGACGTGCAAGGATTTAAAAAAAATAACATGTTAGATGCTCATACTCTATTCTCGTAGATTGGACTGTGAAGTGTTTATCGATGAGGTAATCAGGCAGGTATATACATGTTAGTAATTAAAACAAAAGAGCTCAGAGTCACGGCTATTTCTTTCTTTATTTAAGTCAAAAATTTACAACCCTCCATTTTCTGGAACCTATCAGAAATAATGCTGACATAGACATTGATTTTAGTTATTTTTATGGAAATTTATTCGACATAGTGACCAAAATTCTTGAGGATAAACCAATAAGGATAAAAAATATGATTCTGTTTAGTCCATCACTTAGCATTATCGAAAAATATTGGATACATACGAGTTTTTTGTTTTATTAAATCAATTAAAATTGACGAAGATACTAATAGCAACGATACTAAATGCCTTACAATATGAAGTCACACGGGTTTTGCAGCACTGTATCGTCTTCATTGTTTGTTTACGTGAAAAAAGAAAAAATATCTGTCCAATATTTTTTAGAAATCTGTCTGATGGACTAATTCGATTTTTTTGTCAACTACCCTATTCTTATCAAAACAGTTAATACATAGTACCTATGATGGTGATACAATACTCTTTACTATCTTATCCAGCTGAACTGCTCCACTTTCATTTTGTTTCAAACAATATGACGTCTTCTTTAAGTTTGTCAGCCACGCGGTTATTTTGGGATACCTGAAAGAATAAAGTCTTTTTTGAGGAAGTGTTTAGAAAACCCCCTATGTTAGATTTTATTTGGTAAACGTTTCATCATTCAGCCGAAAGACGGCCACTGCTGGACATAGGCCTCCCCTAAGTGTCGCCTCATTGACCGGTCCCGTGCGTCTCCCGTCCAGCGGATCCCCGCGACCTTCACCAGTTTATCAGGTAAACGTTTATATTGGTATATACTGGCTTTTGCCAGCGGCTTCGTCCGCGCGAAAATGACGATTTTCCATTTCCATTTCCAAACTTTTATCCCCTATTTAAATCCCTTAGGGGTTGAATTTCGAAAATTCCTTCCTTATTCCTTGTCTACATTATAAAGGGAACCTCTGTGCAAAATTTCAGCTTTCTAGACCTCCAAGGGTTTGGGATGGGCGTTGATGAGTCAGTCAGTCAGTCAGTCAGTCAGTCATGGCAGTCAGTCAGGACTTCTCTCTTTATTTATTAGAAGATTCCTTCCTTATTCCTTGTCTACATTATAAAGGGAACCTCTGTGCAAAATTTCAGCTTTCTAGGTCCAAGGGTTTGGGCTGGGCGTTGATGAGTCAGTCAGTCAGTCAGTCAGGACTTCTCTCTTTATTTATTAGATAAAACAACATATTTTTATAGGATCCAATCTTTGAATGTTGTGCGTTTTATCTTCAGGCCAGGAAAAGTGTTACTCATTAGATTGGGTTTGTCCGGTAGAAAGTTTTTAGTAGCGACCCGAAGTCTGTATTTAATTCCGGTAGCTAGCCCCTTATTACATTAGTATTAGACTTAATTAGTGAAAAGCGGGTATTATTCCTTTAACTCTTCAGAATGAAATGAGTCTTTCTTCTTCTTCATGTTACTGGGGCTAAAAACTTCAAGTGGTTCTGTCCCAAAACTTCGCTTCTTCCACAGCATTGTGTGTTGCAGCTGACAAGTCACTCTGTGATTGATAAGTAATTCTACTAATATTATAAACGCGAACGTTTGTAAGTATGTATGTATGTATGTATGGATGGATGTTTGGTACTCTTTCACGCAAAAACTACTGAACGCATTTGGATAAAATTTGGTACACAGATTAGTTTATAACCTGGATTAACACATAGGACAGTTTTTATCCCGATTTTATCTTCTCGTGGGATAATTTTAGAGTTGTAGCGGATGAAGCCGCTGGCAACACCTAGTACTAAAAAATATAATTCACTTACTTTTTCGCATCTATAGGAAGTAAAAATTCCAAAGTCGTCATATTACTCAGGGCGGCCACATCGGCAATAGTGACATGATCTGCAGCTAGATAAGTGGTGCGCTTTAGGAATTCTTCGAAAAAACCGTACGCCTCATCAATGGCGTCTAACAGATTCTGGTCTATGGTTTTCTTTCCTTCTATTACTATGGGGTACTGCAAAAAAACACAGTGGCACATGCTTAGTCTTTTCTCAACTATAATGGGGTTGGCTTCCAGTCAACCAGATGTGGCTGAAGTAGTTTATATGGAACGATTGCCTATCTGACCTCCACAACCAAGTTAAAACTGGGTAATACCATACCCCTTGAAAAAACACATTGTCAGACTTTCGGGGCTGTGACTGCCGACGATAAGAAACGACTGTCAAAAACTGTCAAAAGACCACCGGGACCAAAACAGTGGGTGGTCAAGTGCGGTTTAACCTGAAGATCAACCCTAGCGACTGCTATTAATTAGCCATGAGTGCCACACATTAGCTATTTAATAAACTAGGTAGTTAGTATTATCATGAAAGATGCCGTATTCTTAACATTATCAAAGGGATTCAAATAAAAATCTCAAAGAGATTGTTAAGGTTTTTACTCACAGTAACATTTCGTAGTCTGGGGAAAAGAATAGAGGTATCGAAAAACAGTTTTTGATTGACCAGTGCCCTTTTCTTGGTATCTTTTGGATACCATGAGTCGTTTTTTCCGTAGGTATCAGCTAGATACGCCAATATTGCGTGACTAAAAAAAGAGAAAATTTGGTTACCAGTATTATTACTTACGTACGTACTAAGTACTTATTAATCTTTTTGTTTGTAGTATTGAATGTTTCAGTTCTACGCAAAGGCCTCTCTTATATCTTTCTGGGTTTAGCCACGAGCACCAATATTACTAGTATAATATGTCACAGTCAAAACTGTTAATCAGTCAAAACTACTTTAGACACTTTACTTTGTTCAGTTCAATAATTTAATTATTAGGTGGTTTCTGTTTTATTTCTCTACAAAAAAATCATAATAACCTAAATGTCGTTAGGAAACTTATTAGGTTTGTTAGGTTTTTTTTACCCTTTGGATAACCTTGTACGATAGCTAATACTTATTTCATTAGAATAAACGCGTTTTAACGCATTAAGGGTTTTGACTGAAACCAGTCAAAAGTAGTTTCGACTGAATAAGAGTTTTGCCTGTAACATACACGAAGCAACATTTAAAAGTAATATTCTACTGCTGCGTTGTTTTCCCCTAAATAATTTCAGGTATTCTTCTCCTGTTCTACCTCGAACCAGCCCTTTTGAGCCCATTTACAGTAACAATAATTTTTATAGCATGCAGTTTTTTTTACTTAATTGCAGTTCTCATTAAGTCAAAGTAAGTGATCACAAAAAAACCTATCGCACTAACAAAAAAAATGACAAACCTGTCATGTAGAATGAAGTCACCATCTACCATTACTGGTACTGAGTGCAGAGGATTCATCTGCAAAGAACATAATTATTATTATTATTTTACAAAAAAATTATTGAGATTGAGAGTTTTTAGACGACACAGTTGGCGCAGTGGCTGGGCGATTGGACTGCTGCACTCTGTGTGTCGCTGGGTATTTGTGTATGTGAGTGTATATGTTTGTAAACGCATCCATGAGTACATTTCCAATGAAAACAAAACTTATACAGAAGTGCCATTGGAAAAATAAAGAAATAATAATTTGAAAAATTTAAACCCAACTACGACACAAACGACATTTAAAAATGTATTATCAAGAAATAATTGATGTTAGCTTTTTTGGGTTTTCATATTATGAGAATCATACTTCATTATTTAATATTAATAATATAGTAATAATACAGATTTGTACGATTCCGGTTATACAAAAATTCTCATCTTTGCCGCAGTCTGGTAAACGATGCTTCACTGACCCCAAATAAAGGGATATGGACACCCCGTCGGGGCTGCAGGTTATTCGGAAGAGATACCGCGGCCTCGACATAATGGGCTAAGAAGGAACTTGGATGGTTTTTAGTCAGTAGAAGTCTGACACTCTCTTTCGCTCTGCCCAAGAGCGGGAGGGGTTATTAGATGATTTCCACGGCAAAAAAAAAAGACATAAGGACAGAATCCCGTTGATGGCTATGGAATGGATGAAGGTATGTACTCTTACCTTCAAATACTCGGGTGTCTTATGTTCGTTTGCCATAAGATTCATTTCGATCTTCTCATAAGGAACGTTGAATATTTCGAAACCCATCATGGCCGCGCGCACTGGCGGGCTCAGGTCTATTGCGTACAGTTTGATACCCATCTGAAAATGATAAAGTAGGTATAATGCATTTCAAATAAGAATAGGAGTACCGTGACGTCATATCTGTCAAATCGAAGATGTTGGGACGTGGGGTCAGCAAAATGATATGATTGTTATGTTATCAAAACACTAGCTGACCCACGCAACTTCGTCTGCATCACATAAATATATACCTTTCTCGATATATCGACTATCCGACATTAATTAAGCTAAATCGTAACAAACAAAAAATCTTATCTTTCCTCTTTATTACAATAGTTTAGATGGTTTAGATTAGCTTAGATTATATTAAAGTGTGAATTACTATAAAATCTATCTTACTGTTAAATATACTATAACACTCTGTACTTGTAAACATTATGATGATGCAGTAAATATTTTGAATTTCCCGGAGGCCAGCCAGAATCCCCCGTACCTACATTGCGGCGCAACCCGCGTAATTATTTTTCCGCGCCGGTATTTTTACATTGCGATATCTTCTAAGATATTTGTTTAAACTGTATAGAGTAAAGAGCACAAATATTCTATATTAAATTTCCGTTCTAACGAACACATTTATTTAGATATAGATTAATACCATATGGGTTAAATAAACTTCGCAAAAAATAATTCTTTTTAACCTAACATTTTAATAGTAAAAAATGGTTACAGTGAGTCAATCTTAAAAGATAGACAGATGCTGTCGCGGACTTTTTTTTAGAACTTTTAAAGACGAATAATTACTTCATACATGATATTCTCGTAACTTAAACTGTTTTCGCAGCGCACGCAACGGAAGCTCTCAGAAAGGAATTTTCTTTTCCCGTTTTTGCAACATTTCTCATTTATGCTCCGCTCCTATTGGTAGTAGCGTGATGTTATATAGCCTATAACCTTCCTCGATAAATGAACTATCCAACACAAAAAGAATTTTTCAAATCCAACCAGTAGTTCCAGAGTTTATCGCGTTCAAACAAACAAACAAACTCTTCAGCTTTATAATATTAGTTTAGATTACATAAAAGGGTATCGCCACCAATTCAGATCGAGAATAAGCTATGATAGCTTATTCTCGATGTAAAAAACAGTCAACTGATGAAGTTTGAATGAACACTGCTACGGTCTTAAAAGAATGGTAATAATTGGTGGATGCTGCGGTGGATGCTGCTGCCCTTGTATCCCTTGTATATCTACACCAGCTGTACGAAGATTTGCTAGTGGCACAGAGCTAGCGCAACCTCCACGCAGACGAGCCATGGTCTCTCCGTTGAAGATGCGCACTCTACTCCCTCGATGTTTGTCACTTCCGTGCCGTTTTGTGAGAATAAACTACTATAAATTCGAAGATAACTTGAACAAGTTAGGCAAGTAACCGTCGCGCCCGTGGAACTAAAACACAATTAACCTCTGCCAAACCCTTTGGGGGTTTCAGTTCATTACTCGATATAAATACCTATTTTAAAGTCCTATCAAGTTGTTTAAAGAACCAGTAATACACTAAAATCGTACGCGGTTCCAATGTATTCTACCAATTACGCCAAGGTCAACACTATTCCGAATTTCGGACGCTTGATTCCACAGTCATCATGACTGTGTTAGAATTACAAAACAAACTTATCATGTTTCTATACTATTTTCCAATAATTCAGACACCGGTCACTGGTCGCTATTAAGAGAATAATAATGCTCACTATTAAAAAGCAAGATAATAGTTTATCTTACTTTTTAATAGTGAGCATTATTATTAATACTATTTTGGAAACACAATACTTACGTTTGTTATTTTTTGGATAAGAAACGAGTTATCGCGGACACTACTACAACACACAACACGTCTTGCACAACTACTGGCTAAAAAGACTGTATATTTATAAATAAATCATAATACAATATAAGTATTACTCACAATATAAGTATTACTTAACCACTCATATCTGGCTGATAAAAATATTGCGCAATCACTTCGAGTAGGTTATGGATATGGGTGTATATTAGAGATTTAGGTAGGAAACAAGACAACTGTTTAATCTACGGGTTGTTCCAAATATACTTAATTGAAGCGTAAACAAACTCCGGGTCAGGTTTTAGTATTTGATAATCACCTGCGGTACACAAAGATATTTAAGGATTACTTAAGCCGTCACTTAGTAAAGATTTGACATACTTTTGTATGACACACAAAACTGTCAAAACCTTTACTAAGATTGATTTTGACCTTGATTGTCTAAGTTATCAATAAAGCTCTCTGAGTGCATCAGTATGGATCATTGGTAACACATTCATCTGTCTGTGCATCTATCTATCTATATAAATAAAGAGAGAAGTCCTGACTGACTGATTGACTGACTTACTCATCAACGCCCAGCCCAAACCCTTGGACCTAGAAAGCTGAAATTTTGCACAGAGGTTCCCTTTATAATGTAGACAAGGAATAAGGAAGGGTTTTTCGAAAATCTACCCCTAAGGTACTTAAATAGGGGATGAAAGTTTGTATGGAAAATCGTCATTTTCGCGCGGGCGAAGCCGCTGGCAAAAGCTAGTGTTTTATAATTATGTCACAAGTTTTCCAATAACGAGGTTTCGTGCTTCGGAAAAGACGTTAAGATCGTCAAACATTTGGATTTCGGTTGTTGGAATCCCCCATCCATAGACCAATTTATCATAGCTTTGGCTTGAAGATCGATTCGTGTGACTGTTATTATTTAGGCCTATAATATAAAACTAAATTTATAAAACTGGCCAAGTGCGAGTCGGACATGTACATAAAAGGTTCCGTACCAACACGGCAAAAAATCACGTTTATTACATGGGGCTCCCATGTAATAGACCCCTTAAATATTGATTTTATTCTGTTTTTAGTGCCTATTTGTTGTTATAGCGACAATAGAAGTACATCGTCTGTGAAATTTTCACTTGTCTTAATCACCGTTCATGAGATACAGCCTGGTGACAGATGGACGGACAGCTTTACCCTTCGGGTACGGAACCCTAATACCAAAGAAGTGGCACTACAAATTGCCAATAAAAAATATGTAATTTAAATCCAAGCACTTATAAAAGGTTTGTTCGAGAACCAAGGTTACCGACGTAGCCCGAAGAATCGCCAGACTTAAGTGGCAATGGGCAGGGCACATTGCTCACAGAACGGATGGCCGATGGGGCCGAAAAGTTCTGGAATGGCGACCACGAACCGGAAGACGTTGCGTTGGAAGGCCTCCCACTAGGTAGACCGACGACCTGGTCAAGGTTGCGGGGACCCGCTGGATGAGAGACGCACGGGACCGGTCAATGTAGCGACACCTGGGGGGCGCCTATATCCAGCAGTGGACGTCTTTTGGCTGAAATGATTATGATGATGACTTATAAAAGGGGCTTTACAATTTGCTATCACTCTGGTCAGTTTTGCATCCACAGGTACCCATTTGTCCGTAGGGGCTGCGGGTTGTTGCTCGAAAGAGATACCGCGGCCTCGGCCCAAGGGCTAAGAAGGAACATGGGTAGTTTTTAATCAGTAGAAGTCTGACACTCACTACCGCTCTGCCCAGAGCGGGAGGAGTTATTTGATAATTTTGCCACCCACCAAGAAAAAAAAAACATTTGTAGACATTAACATGACATACAGTGCGATCAAATTATCTTGGCAGCTCCGAACTTCGTACAGGTCATTTTGTTACAACGAATGTTTAAAAGTGTTATGATATTTATTTTATTTTGTATTTCTCATTGTTTAAATTATATATTTTCTGATCGTTTAAGTATTGGTTTATCTGGCAATAACAGTTTTATTCCCAAGTTTACATGCGTAAAATTTCGCAAAGCCTATGTTCAGAGCTGCCAAGATAATTTGATCGCACTGTACTTTTAAACACTTAGTTATTGTTTTTTTTTAATATATATTTTTTTATCTTTATCGACAGAGAGCTGATATTTTTATGTAGAGATAAAACAGAAAACGGGCGATGTGAGTTATCAGCATGACTGCCCGTTTTAAGCTACACAAATTACTGTGATTATAATTATTATCTTGTTTGTCTGTCCGGTAGTGAACTATAGTGAGTAACGTGATTTTATCCGACTGATCTACAAATTAATGACACCCGCGATGAACAGCTTTTTTTTTTTTGGGTTGTGGGAAATCATCAAAAAACCCGTCCCGCTCAGAGCAGTGCGAAAGGGAGTGTCAGACTTCTAGTCCCCACGGGACCCGCAGCCCAACGCAGCCCAACAGCCTAAAGTGCTTTCTGAGGCACGGAGGAAACTCTGTATATAATGGGTCATGCATTAACAGACAAACTCAACAACAACAAGCGACAAGCGTGGCTTAACCGAAAGATTGATCCGAGCGACTTTTATTATTTAGCTCTCTCTCAGATAACTACATCCATCAGAGTACATAGAACACCCACTCGGATATATTCGTTTACTATCATTAATTCATCCCCTTTCCACCCTCCATAATTATTAAATGGCCATTGTTCTTCACACATACCTAAGAACACTCCAGACTAATTCACGTTTCAAAAAAAAAAACAAAATCACTAACGGTTCATACGTTCGGGAGCTACGATGCCACAGACAGACACACACACAGACACGTCAAACTTATAACATCCCGTCGTTTTTGCGTCGGGGGTTAAAAAATAGTTTAGATAGCCCAGATTGCCTTGTAATTCGCCTATGATGCAATACCTAAGCAGTAAGAAAAAATACTTTATCATGTTTTCTTGCGAAAATTATTGACTACCTACATCGATTAATTAAAATAAAACAAAATTTTAAAGCCACAATATTTTATTCAGAATAACCATACATTCATATTAAGCCAGTGATTTGTATAAAAATCAAGAATCTTAATAGCACAAGAAAGGTGTTACCAAATTGTGCAAAGTCCGTGATTCCTGTGGAAATTATAGTATTTTTGATAAAATGTGATAAATCGACTGTAGTATACTTAGATAGGTTTTATTATTTATTCACAAATTCCACTTAGGTCATAGACATAGGTCACAAGAGCCAATGCCATCTCCCAAGTCACAGAACAGAATCTCAGAATCTCAGAATCTTATGCAATAAGATGAACAAAAAACTTAGAACGAAATGTTCAGATAATTATTCGATATTTATTATAATTATTATGCTTCTAAACACTTCTTTATGACTTCGGTTAACATAGCTACTCCAGGTTCGTTATATTTCTTTGCATATGGTGTCTGCTTCAAGTTTGTTACCCAAGCGTGTGTTTTTGGTAGCCTAGAAAAAGAAATTATTTATTATTAAATGATAAGTGATGTTTATTTTGCAAATTGGTTTTTATAATTACAAGTCAATTTTTTATAAGTAAAAAGCTAAGCAAAAACTTATTATTTACTTATTTTAACAGAATTATTATGGCAACTTGCTAATTAAAAGAACATAATCTATTAAAGGGGTTAGCTAACCCATGTGGCATATCAACCTGCCCGTCTAGGTGTCCTCTAAGCATACATAATTATCAATTTCATCGTGGGCCGTGATTTCTAAAAAAATCAAGGCGTTAGGTCGATATGCCAGAGCGTCTATACAAAAAAGTTCAAACCTCTTTGTTATCGACTAGATATCCTACTGCCCGTGAATCTTTCCATGAGAAAAATATTAATAAGTGTTTGGTTGAGGAATTTTAACTTACTTTTCCGGGTCTATCGGCATGATCATTTCCATAGACGTTACAGTAGCAAATGCTGCCACATCGGCTATTGTGATGTGGTCAGCGGCTAGATAAGTTGTTCGAGACAGGAACTCTTCAATAAAACCGAACGCCTCTGCAAGGTCATCTAACCGATTTTGTGGTATGACCTTGTTTCCTTCAGCCATAATGGGATACTGAAAAAGGCCGTCAATAAATAATTATTTATATGTATGTATGTAGCTATGATAATAATTTTGTAAAAAAATGCATGAAAATTGAGAAATAATAAAAGGCTTATTTATTTATTTATTTATTTTATGTAGCTATTATTCATATGAAGTGGTCTATCTATGCGATATATAAAATGTAAGTGTCTGTAAGTAATTTCGACAGAATATCCGTCTTCTGAATGCACATAATAGCTGGACATAACATAACATCACGCCTGTTATCATAGGTGATCATGATTATTTAATCCCCGAAGTAACCGAATATTTCTTTTATTTTACATTTTTGTCCTGTCTGTTTTTCCGGCTCATCTCCAAAACAGATCGACCGATATTGATGCAACTTTCACTAGCAGATAGCTGATGTTATAAATAAATAAGGCTCAATCAATTAGTATCTCTAAACCGAGGAGGCAGCTTAATAAAAAAAGGTCCTATAAAACTAGTACATAGTACTGAAATCAAGCTTTCTCAACGTAAATAAAAAAATACTCACAGTTATACCTCGTGTTCTAGGAAAAAGAATTGACGTATCGAAGAAAAGTTTTTGGTTGACCTGTGCCCTTTTTTTGACATCCTTTGGATACCAGGAATCGTCTTTTCCGTAGGTATCTGCTAGATACATGATTATAGCATGACTGAAAAAAGTGAAAATAACAAGTATTTATAGGTACTTAATAAGTTAGCCTGTAATTAACCTGAGAAGCAAAACCTCAGCTTTATTCATTAACGATACAATCATTGATCACCATCATACTAACGGTGTAAAGATTGGTTATAATAATAATTATAGAACAAGTTTTAATCTTGTGTCACTTAAATAATTTGAAAGCAACTAACCTGTCAAATAAAATGAAATCCCCATCTTCTAGTAACGGTATTGTGTGCAGTGGATTTTTCTGAAACCGAAAGGATTTTATTGAACCTATGAAGTTATGATGATCTGACTTTATCCTGTAAATCTAAATGACTATTTGCACTAAGAACCGAGGATAGTTATGAGAGATGGAAGATATTTTAATGTTTATTGGGACTCTTTTGCCGATAAATTGTAGCAATGATAGTCTAGTCTAGTGGCGTGACCTTCGAACTGCCAAGTCATAACTCTCAGGTTCAAAGACACGAACCTCTGATTTTTTGAATTCATGTGAGTTTTGCATAATTATCACTGGCTTCGTTAAAGGAAAACCCTGTGAGGAAACCAGCTTGTCTGATGGTTATTTCTTCACAGCATGTAAAGCCAAGTCAGAGAGAGACCCATGGGTTCGGGCCTGTGAACGATGATTAATGGGCTAGCTCGCCGTCCGTCAGTGTTATGACGACGACACAGGCCGTGTCGACGAAGCGTTCGTGTTCCACGCGTGCCTCAATGAGATGTCAGCAACATGGAAGGGGCCGGCAAGGCCCGACGCCCGTCGGGGCTGTAGATTGTTCGAAAGAGGTATCGCAGCCTCGACACAAAGGGCTAAGAAGGAACATGGGTGATTTTCATTGGTCAGTAGAAGTCTGACACTCCCTACGCTCTGCCTAGAGCGGGAGGAGTCATTTGATGATTTTCCACATTCCAAAAACAAAAAAAAAGAGACCCATGGGTGGCATAAATTCTCTGATAGCAAGTAAGGCACTAACCACACAATAAATTAAGAAAGACTGATGGTAAACTACTATACTCCAGTATTTTTTAAAAATGGTCTGCGTGACGGTGAAGAGCGGATTCGATAATGCCGAAAAAATTGAAAAATCATATGCTTCAAGCAACTGCAGCCCAGTTAGACAAGTCACAGCAGACCGAAGAGAAGTTGCCGAAACGGCGTAGAAGGCTTCCTCATCAATTGGCAAAAAGAAGCACTACCTCAGACTGTGGAAGGAATAGAGGGAACTCTTACCTAGAATTGATACAGTTCAGGTAATTTATGTTTAATTAGATTCCTCTGGTGGCACTTGTGACTTGGTGGTACACACGGCTACCGATCAAGTTAAACACTTATGCGAATTTGTCATTGTATGGGAAACATAATTATACAAAGTAGGGTCATGTTATACTGGAACTTGATGCGTCGTGTGTACCAAATGTGTCATTATTTTAATCAAAAACAGTTTAATGCGTTGAAAAACAGTTTAGAAAGATCCTAAGTTCTTACTTTTAAGTACTCCGGTTTAAAATGTTCCATTTTGAAAAGATCCACTTTGATGTTTTCAAAAGGTACGTTGAATATTTCACAAGCCATCATGGTAGCCCGCACTGGAAAACTCCAATCCAATGTGTACAGTTTAACACCCATCTGAAAATAAAATAGTGCATTAATTTAGTGATTATCATAATTTTTAACTTATTTAATCATGTATATTTCTTATCCCGGCATTCCGGGAGTGTTCATATTAAGACAGTGAATCGCAAGTACCAAAAATAGGGTCTACCCACTCCGACCACTGATGATTATTAATACCATATGATGACCAGTAATATTAGTAGGTTTACTAGAAACGATTTATGCATAATTAGCAATTTAGCAAAAGTATTTGTTCGATGTGATGAGCATAATAATAATATATTTAGTGTATGAGATAAAAAGTTAATATTTGCAAATTATATTATTAATTCGTTGAACTTACAACATACTCACCAGAATGTATTTCGTCAATTTTATTTTAATCTGAGCACAATTTAACCTTTGTGTCCCTTTTACAGCAAATGAATTTAATTGCTTAACAAATAATGGATGAAAAAATATTTTCGAGTAACAAATCTTACTCGGAAATCAAGAAGTACAATCCTGAGTGAAACCATAAACAATAATAAAAGTATTTGCTTACAATTTAATGAGCTCCTTTTCACTTAAATAGGTTGTACACTAACACCGTCTTAGTAACTTTAACAGTACCTATCCAACAAGCGTTTTAATATTTAGTAATGTGCAGTTTATTGGACCCCACCCGTCATATGATTACTTTACGTTTCATTGTTTTTCGTTTTTCTCTTTTTTTCTACGTCTATAAGCTGGTCTCGCATTGTATAGGATTTCCATACAGGGCGAGATCAGCGTAAACTGGAAATGTATAGCTTGATGTGTAGCCGTGTGTACATGTTTGTGAGTTCCTTTGTTACAGCATAACTGCTAAAAGAGGAGCTCGTGGTTTAATAATAACTGCCACTCGGGTCGATCTTTAGGTTAAACCGCGCTTACCTAGGTTAAGGCCGCTTTTATCTATAATCAGTAATTCTCTTAATTTATCAAGTCTAGAATCATGAAATTTGATGTGATTTTAGAGTAAAAAAATAAAATGTGAGTGGCTCATCGCTCAAGGTCGCTGGCATTTAGTGTCGCCTTACTGGGTTGTGGAGCTCAGGTAGGCAGTCGCTCCATGTAAAATACTGGTACTCAGCTGCATCCGGTTAGACTGGAAGCCGACCCCAACATAGTTAGGAAAAGGCTCGGCAGATGATGAACTGCTAAACGCCCGAACCGTTTTTTTACATTGTAATTAATTAACCGGGTACATAAAAACGCAGTGATTATTTTTTTTGTTTACGTAAATTTTAGATAAATAAATTACTCAAATAAAAAATAATCTACGTCTGCAACTGTATTAAATAGTTCCTGATGATCAAATAATTGGAACTCGCTGTAACGTTTTTTAGAAAACTTCGACATTAAACATACACTATCATTAGAGTGTATGTTTAATGTCGAAGTTTTCATATTATTTGAACGACAAATAAGTATACCTAACGTATGTGACAAACTATGACTGTGTATATTTCATACCTGTTTAATTTATTCGTTATACAATACACGCACTAGTTAAATGGTTTAGTAATAACATGCATTATAAAACAATTTCAAAACGTACATTTTGTCCAACTTCCTATTATAACAACTAATGATTTTTGTATAAACTATCGATAAATGTTAATGCCAAGATCAAATTGAGTTTTGTTTTATTGATCAACAAAAAATGCAAAGTCGATCGTCTGGTCGAAACTCTATTTGTTTTATCACAAGTGATCCATATTATAGGACCTGAGTATCACTAAACGGCTATAACCTGTTCTCAGCTTTTTTGGACATTTATGGATACTCCTAGAGAGTATCCATAAGTATATGGTGGATTATAGCCCATCCCAGCCCCTCCTAGAGAGGAGGCCTGAGTCCCTGCAGTGGGAAAATTATAGGCTGATGATGATGATGACAATAACGACAAGTGTAGCAACGCCTAGTTAAGTTATGTCTAGGTCCCGAAAGATCGACTCCTATCGTCGTCGTTTCGTTTCTTTAGTTACAGTCGAACAAGCTAATAAATATTGATTGCAATTTTGTTTTATAAAGCGGCAGTCAACGGGGGAACCGTAAAAACGACCTGTTTTTCGTCGCAGAGTTAGCCGTATTGCTACTTATTACAATTCCAAAAAAAATACAGTGTATAGTCAAATGTATAGGTAAAAGACTTATGCAAAAATATTTTCTAAAAGTAATCAAGAACCTCGAAAAAAAAAATCACAAAATCACAAAAAAATCACACGAAAAAACTTTTTCGTCTCGAAATGCTCAATATTTTGAGTGATAACTGTTATTTATTTTTTTACTATCAGAAAGGAAATTTAACCAACTAAAGACATATGTAAAAATATTTTAACATTACAGCGTATTTTTTTTTTTAATAAATTAAATCTGCGAACTATCGTTCATTTTGGCAGTCACGAGCATCAAACGCGTCGCCATTTTCAACCTTATTTGTTTAGGCGATGAGTTAAGCGCGCGCTCAAGGTCGCGGGCAGGTGATGTCGCCTTCAGTCAAACGCTGTATCGTTTGGCATCAGTCTCTAAATGTATACTTTCTGTATAATCTTAAAAGTTAATGCAAGTTAGCTGACTGTATACTTATTAGCTTGTTCGACTATACCAAAGAAACCCTTGGATCTGAAATATCGTTTGCTTCACTTCAAGTTATAGAGTTTAAATCACTTACATTTTTATCCAACTTCGCAACAAATATAGATACGCTTGTAACACGTCTCACGTAAGTACTGATCAGTCAGGGTCGAGATGCTTATTTATAAATCATTACGAACACTTATCCATGCAACTGGTTGTTAGGTTCGTGATTATCGTGTGTGATAAAAACAGGTGCGGGGTGGAAGTCCGACTTCTACAAAAACTGGCCAAGTGCAAGTCGGACTTGCACATGAAGGGTTCCGTGTCATTGTAGTAGATATTGAGAGATTTTTATGTTATTGTAGCACCATAGACTTCTTATAGGTTTTCCTGTAATTTGTAAGTGTTGAACTAATTTCAGTTTTTTTTTCAAATTTTAAGCTCAGCTGTTTCGGAGATAAGGGGGGGGGGAATGGTCGGGCAGACAGACAGACAGACATACGAGTGATCCTAAGGGTTCTGTATTTTCCTTTTGAGGTACGGAACCCTAAAAACTAAATTGAAGATTTATTCTGATTTTCGAAACATTTCGAACACACGCGATAATTATATTTATCTGATTGTTATTTGTATACGTCTGTGATTATTATGTGTGATAAAAACAGGCAGGAGGTGTAGAAGTCGCACTGTTACTAAGTACCTATTAATAGTAATTTGATGATAAGATTTTAATAAAGTAAGACATTAATCATTCTTTTTTACACAAACTTCGGTGTGGCTAACTTAATGTCATGCCATGTTTGACATCTTAGTATTTTTTTTTCTCAATTTTATTTTTTTTATTAGTTGGACCGATGTTGTAATGCATCGTATTGTGTAGCGTATTTAAAAGTATTTCTAAATGTCACACGGACAGTAATTTTATCGATATTTAGATCATCGCGTAGAACTCATTAAATATTTCTATTATTTAAAAATATAATTCTGAAGATGGACAGGAAACTACAACACAGATTTGGAAGATTGTCACAAAGATGCTTTACAAAAACTTAACCCCGGAAGTGTGATCCCGGAGGAAAGTTACCGTACTCCACACGCAACTGCAGGCATAAGCTAGTTAGAAGTTATTCATATTTTGACAAACGTCAAAAATACGTCTATTTTAGGTACAGTCTTTTGCCAAAATACCAGTTTACCAGTTGCTTTACCAAAATAACAATTGACGTTATTCTTGTTGAGTTTCTGTGTTTTTATATAATTATCAATGTACGAGAGTAATCATTTATAAATGGTAATCGGCATCTACTCTTTTGCTATCACAATATACGAAACCGCATAATTATGAGATCATCATCATTATTCATTATAATTATATAAATGTAAAATAACATATAGGTACAATGAACAGGCACAATTTTATTTTAATAATAGATATCAATAAGCGTTGTTATCACGTTGCTATGGACGAATCTCGAAAGTTTGTTGGTATAATATATTTGTATCCATTTTTATGCTTTGTCATTCACATAATTATATATCTATACGAATTGATAGTTAAAGTTTTCATGCCATGTTTGTGAGACTAAGCGGTTCTTCTAGCTTGCAGACTTCGATTCTTGTACAAAATTTTGTGAGTTTTTTGTTTCTAAGATATGCCAGTTTCCTCACGATGTTTTCCTTCGCTGTTTTAAGAGTAGTGGTGATGAAATAAATTACACAAAGTAATGCGCCTGCCTGGGCTCGAAAATAAGGCTGGGCCTGCAAAAGCAAGGATTGCTAGTGACAAAATGACCGACTTTTGAGCATTTTTCATTTTGAAAACATGAAGAATAATATAGGGTAATCTTTCGGGAAGACAGGCGTATATTTATGTAGATAAAGTACGTGCCACAGAACAAGATAAGTTAAATGGAGAAACGCCTGTGAGTCTGTGAGGCACGTAGACGCGAAATGTGGAGGTTATGCAGAATACCCTCGTTTATTGCTTTTTGTTAAAAAACTGCGTGTTACTAGGTTATTATAGACTTAGATCATTAATTAATAAACTCGGAGTCAAGTTCCAAACTTATATAATAAACTAGCTTTTGCCAGCGGCTTCGCTCACGTGAAAATGACGATTTTCCATACAAACTTTCATCCCCTATTTAACTCCCTTACGGATTGAATTTCGAAAAATTCTTCCTTATTCCTTGTCTACATTATAAAGGGAACCTCTGTGCTTTCTTGGTCCAAGGGTTTGGGCTGGGCGTTGATGAGTCAGTCAGTCAGTCAGTCAGGACTTCTCTTTTTATTTATATAGATAGATAGATTAAATTTACACTGGTTTTAGCATCAGAGCTATAACTGCTCCGTTGGTCTAATGGTTGCAATGAGAAAGTCGAAGAAGAGTCGGGAAAAGGTGTTTTTGGTTTATCCATCAGGAATTTCTCACGAAGTATGAATTTGTGCCCGGTTGATGGCAATAGGCTCTCTCCCTGTAATATGGGTGTTACTGATCGTAGCTACTGGAACTAAAACGCGCTGGTATAAGTAACCACAGTTTATTTTACAAAACATTCACAAAATCGTGCAAACCAAAAGTCACAAGTATAGCTCCCTGTCAGTCATATTAGAATTTAGAATACAATTAAATGTTCCGAAAAGGTGATGCTAATAAGTTCGGTTCGTAACAATGGGACTTAAACATAACTGGCGAAATATGGTTGTAATAATGGTAACACCTCTGTTTAACCCTTCAGGGATAACATGCAAGATGTTAAATGCTATGTTTTTTCCATAAGTTTCAATAGCTTTTGTCATAATCGTTGTAATAATCGTTTCGTATTTCTTTCTATATCGACTGTACGGGAGCAACCCAGACTAGGAAAATAAATCGAGGAGAATATGGAATAACTAATAACGTAAACACTATAACTAAGCAATTATAAAATAATAGTAGCTATATAAAACAGGACGCATCGTCGCTCGCTGCTTCGACGAATCAATCAGGCGCTCCAACAACGACTTTTAAATTCTCTAATTCTATCTACGTATTTGTTCAGCAAGAAACTTTCTCTTGAACGTCCATACATAACATGACAATATCCCACCCGTAGGTAATACTCGAAGGGTTAAGCAGAGGTGTATCTCATAATAGTGCCTTACTTTTTTTTCGCGGTGTGGGAAATCATCAAATTATAATGACTACTCCAGCTCTGGGCAGAGTGGTAAGGACTAAGGAGTGTCAGACTTCTACTGACTAAAAACCACCCATGTTTCTTCTTAGCCCTTTATACGGCCACGGTATCTCTTTCGAACAATCCGCAGCCCCGGCTGCGGCTGGACACTTATTTCAAAACTATAAATTGTAAAACTGCATGAAAAAACAAATAATAAAAAGAAGAGTCCTACTATAATATCGAAACACTTCATTATGATCCCCGCACACGATTCAAATGTAATATATCTCGTGACAAAGTTCTACTGCGTTTGCATATAGCATTGTATTAGACAGTTATAAACTTTGATAGCTTTGCCTGTTCTGTACGCAGTCGCACAATGCTTAAAGTTGGACGTACGACTTGCAGACGCAATCTCAGGGACAAGTCGACATGGCTTCTGTTTCCGTAAATTTCAGTGGCGGCTTTCGAAATTAGCTTTGTATCTGTACCTATGTGTAGTAAGATTATAATAATATTATGGTAATTATTATGAGAGTTATTTTAACAATTCAAGCACAAAATACAGAGGCGTATTTAACCCATATATGCCCAGAACTATTTAGGACACCGATTTTTATAATTTTCACATAATTATGTTGTTTATTGATAACCAAAAACAAGGTCTGTGAAGGTAATTTGTAGTTTTCCGTCCTGAAAGTTAGTTTTTTTCAGTGGGTCGAAAACGACCCACTGGGCAAATAAGGTCGTGTGCTAGTATGGAGAAAGAATAATCAAAATAAAACACTATTATATACTGATCAGTCTTCATTATTACTTTAGACAAGTAAGATATGAACAATAAGGTAAGTAAGGAACATAGGATTAGTTACTAGCTGTTACTCGCGACTTTCGTCGGCATAAAATTATTATAATACAATGTCACTTTCCAATTTGAATCGGATATTGTTAACAATTTCTTTCTCAGAACCCTAATCCCTTTTTAATACAATGTCACTTTCCAATTTGAATCGGATATTGTTAACAATTTCTTTCTCAGAACCCTAATCCCTTTTTCAAAAATAAAATGACCTTCCGTTACTCCTTATAATCAGCTATATGCTAGTAAAAGTTTTCTCAAAATCAGTCGAGCCGAAAAAATTTTTTTGTTCTGTTTTAGGTAACGTTTAATGAGTAAAAAACTGTTATTTTGAAATAACAATCGGACACCTTCAACTTTATTTATTTGTGTAGAAGATGAATAAAATGCTGCAAAGCATTTGTAATGCAAATAGACGTCACATTTGCGGCAAATTTTGGCTGTTTTATTATTACACAGTGCACTTCTTCTTCTGACCTGACTTGTGAGAATAATACATGGTCAGCTGCATGTTTTCAACAGAAACAGGTGAAGTTATCTTTGCCTTCGGTGGTCCAAGCTTAGTTCTGGTACTCTGGTACATATGTCTAGAGATAAGACCTTGCAATAAATTGGCGAAATTCTAGCGTTTATACGCTAGATCCTTATGTGAATGATCAGCCTAGCTAATAAGCGTTGTTACCCTTGTGGAACGACTATTCAAAAAGTACTGTTCATCAGGTTTAGCAATGATCGTCGGTTCTTCAACTCCTGAAGTTGATATTTTGGCAGGACGAGAACTTCGTAACGTATGGGTACTGGATCCAGATGCCGTAGAAATAGGTTGGAAAATCCAGGAACTACTTAGTAGTTGGGCAGACTAAAACTTCAGCGTTGTTGGCGCCATCGGTATGGTCTTCTTTGTCTTGTGGTACTACCATCTCAGTTGGGGCAAGTTACTAATGTCGATTCAAGCGATTTATTATTATCGCAGTCTTCGTCACTGTCAGTTATAGTACCCTCACAAGGCGGATCAATGTATACATCGAAGCCCTGGACATCTTCCATGTAGTCAAGTGACTTCAGGGCTTCGGTTATGTCGTCTGTAGAGAGCACGGGCCAGGACCACAAAAAGAAAAATTATGATTATAAAGCATGGTATTTGCCCACGGGGTCGTGACCCACGAAAATGTATCGACTGATTGCAATTAGAAAAAAAAAAATATTGGCAATATTTACATCGATATCTCTAAAGCACATATTCAGTTTACTATAAAAACCATATTGATGGTAAAAAAACATAATGTACACAAAATACTTACATTCTTATGCGCTTGGTCGCACATTTTTTCCAGAAATTAATTTGTACCAACTTGCACTGGCACTTTTCATATGAAATTTTTGTAAAATAGAAATTATATTGAGCTGTGCTCTAAACTAGGTCTTTTGACTATAGAAAGATGTCACTGTAATAAGAATGCATTCATAAGTTCGCGGTCAGGGTGCATTTTATCTAATCAAGTACTTTTGGGTCGTTACCGACCCCCTGGGCATATATAGGTTAATTCTATATGCCTTTTCTATTGGTCCACCAGTTATTGAGGTTATGTTTGAAATGTGTTTGGTTTGTCTGTAATTTTAGCACGTTAAGCTGTTGTACCCGGCTGCCATATATAGATCTATAGCAGTCGTTACAGGTAGTCAGTAACCTGAAAGTCTGACATCCAGTCTTACCAAAGGGTATCGTATTAAATTACCAAGTATTAACTGGGTTGTGGAGGTCAGATAGGCAGTCGCTTCATGTAAAATACTGGTACTCAGCTGCATCTGGTTTTACACACATCAACACGGTCTAGGGATATTTTTTTTTTAAAAAGCGAATTACTATCAATGTGTTAATTATTTATAAGACATGTATACCTATATTTAAAATATACGTTATTTAATATTCTACCATTTTTTAATAATGGTTAAGGTACTTATTAATATTTCAGGATTTTATGGAAAAAAAATTATGAAGCATAGACGGAAACCGTATATGAATTAACTTTTAATTTGTGAGTAAAAACTGAAAAAAAATAGAAAAATCATTTAATTTGTGGTTTAGATAACCCAGATTGCCTTGTAATTCGCCTATGATGCAATACCTATGCAGTAAGAAAAAATACTTTATCATGTTTTCTTGCGAAAATTATTGACTACCTACATCGATTACTTAAAATAAAACAAAATTTTAAAGCCTCAATATTTATTCAGAATAACCATACATTCATATAAGCCAGTGATTTGTATAAAAATCAAGAATCTTAATAGCACAAGAAAGGTGTTACCAAATTGTGCAAAATCCGAGATTCCTGTGTTAGGTCATAGACAAAGGTCACAAGAGCCAATGCCATCTCCCAAGTGGAGATATAACAGAATCTTATGCAATAAGATGAACAAAAAACTTAGAACGAAATGTTCAGATATTCGATATTTATTATAATTATTATTATGCTTCTAAACACTTCTTTATTACCTCGGTTAACATAGCTGCTCCAGGTTCGTTATATTTCTTTGCATATGGTGTCTGCTTCAAGTTTGTTACCCAAGCGTGTGTTTTTGGTTGCCTGAAAAATAAATTATTTATTATTAAATGATAATAATGAAAATAGGTTTTTACAAACCACTTTTTTAAAACTAGATGGGGCCGGAACATGCGTACAAACTCAGAGGTCATAGTCTCTTTTAAGGTCCAGACATAATCTTGGTATACACACATGGAGACTATGCAGATTAGTATCTGAGATGGTCTTTTGAAGAAAGCACAACACATATTTGTATAAACCCATCCAGTCAGTGCAAGCAATAATTGTCAGTTATCTGAAGTAAGTTGGAAAATTGGACCTGCTGAATTTATGCACTAGGTTTATCTAACCTACCTATAGCCTGAAATATGTTTCAGGCTATAGATATAAGTGAAAAGCTAAGCACAAACAATTATTTTTTATCGACTGGAGATCCTGCTACCCATGAATCTTTCCATGAGAAAAACATTAATTAATTAATTGTTTGGCTGAAGAATTTTAACTTACTTTTCTGGGTCTATCGGCATGATCATTTCCATAGCCGTTACAGTAGCAAATGCTGCCACATCGGCTATTGTGATGTGGTCAGCGGCTAGATAAGTTGTTCGAGACAGGAACTCTTCAATAAAACCGAACGCCTCTGCAAGGTCATCTAACCGATTTTGTGGTATGACCTTGTTTCCTTCAGCCATAATGGGATACTGAAAAAGGCCGTCAATAAATAATTATTTATATGTATGTATGTAGCTATTATTCGTAAGAAGTGGTCAATCTATGCGATGTATAAAATTTAAGTGTCTGTAAGTAATTTCGACAGAATATCCGTCTTCTGAATGCACATAATAGCTGTACATAACATAACATCACGCCTGTTATCATAGGTGATCATGATTATTTAATCCCCAAAGTAACCGAATATTTCTTTTATTTTACATTTTTGTCCTGTCTGTTTTTCCGGCTCATCTCCAAAACAGATCCACCGATATTGATGCAACTTTCACTAGCAGATAGCCGATGTTATAAATAAATAAGGCTCAAGTAATTAGTTCTCTAAACTGAGGAGGCAGCTTAATAAAAAAGGTCCTATAAAACCAGTACATAGCACTGAAATTAAGCTTTCTCAACGTAAATAAGAAAAAATACTCACAGTTATACCTCGTGTTCTAGGAAAAAGAATTGACGTGTTGAAGAAAAGTTTTTGGTTGACCTGTGCCCTTTTTTTGACATCTTTTGGATACCAGGAATCGTCTTTTCCGTAGGTGTCAGCTAGATACATGATTATAGCATGACTGAAAAAAGTAAATATAACATTAACAAGTAGGTATTTATAATAACTAGTGACCCACCCCGGCTTCGCACGGGTGCAAAAAAACCTTCCTCTTGAATCACTCTATCTATTAAAAAACCCTGCATCAAAATCCATTGCGTAGTTTTAAAGATTTAAGCATACATAGGGACAGACAGCGGGAAGTGACTTTATTTTATAATAATAATATGTAGTGATAGTGATAAATCAGCCTGTTATTAACCTCAGAAGCAAAACATCAGTTTATTCATTGACGATACAATCATTGATCAATATCATATAACGGTGTAAAAATTGGTCATTATATAGGTAATATAACAAGTTTTAAACTTATATCACTTATATAATTTTAAAACAACTCACCTATCAAATAGAACAAAATCACCATCTTCTAGTAACGGTATTGTGTGCAGCGGATTTTTCTGAAACCAAATTTTTCTTATATAAAACTCTTGAAAATAGTTATAAAAATGATGATCTGATTTTATCCTGTAGATCTAAATGACTATTTGCACTAAGAACCGAGGATAGTTATGAGAGATGGAAGATCTTTTAATGTTTATTGGGACTCTTTTGCCGATAAATTGTAACAATGATTAGTCTTGCAAAAGTTCTAACAATGATAGTCTAGTCTAGTGGCGTGGCCTTCGAACTGCCAAGTCATAACTATCAGGTTCAAAGACACGAACCTTCCCCGTCCACCCGTCGGGGCTGCAGATTGTTCGAAAGAGGTACCGCAGCTTCGACACAAAGGGCTAAGAAGGCACATGGGTCGTTTTCATTGGTCAGTAGAAGTCTGACACTCCCTACGCTCTGCCCGGAGCGGGAGGAGTCATTTGATGATTTTCCACATTCCAAAAACAAAAAAAAAGAGACCCATGGGTGGCATAAAATCTCTGACACCAAGTTTGGCACTATCATACAATAAAATAAGTAGGACCGACTGTAAACTGCCATGTTCCAGTAGTTTTTGCAAATGGTTTGCGAAACAGTGTGAATGTATGTTATGTATGTTTTTGTATGTATGTTTATTTTGTATCGATAGGTACAATTTTTTTCAAAATTCTAATTAAAATTTTCCTGTTTTTCTTTGCTACACACTGTGTCTATATTTCTAATTTAACTTTCCTCTCGCAGGTCTGCTGGAAGAGATTTCTTATGAAATAAGCAGTACCTTTGTGCTCTTCTATTCTTTTTATGTATTTTGTGTGTACATAAATAAATAAAATAAAATAAATAAATACAGTGAAGAACGGATCACTCCGAAAAAATGGGAAAATCATAATATGCTTCAGGTAACTGTTACTGTAGCCCAGCTAGACAAGTCGCAGCAAACCGAAGAGAAGTTGCCGAAACGGCGTAGATGGCTTCCTCATCAATTGGTAATAACCCTCCTTTTGGGCTTCGCCGCAGTCGGGTAAAAAGAAGCACTACCTCAGACAGTGGAAGGAATAGAGGAAACTCTTACCTAATTGGTACAGTTCAGGTAATTTATATTTAATTAGATTCCTCTGGCACTTCATGGTGGTGCATACGGCTACCGATCAAGTTATACACTTATGCGAATCTGTCATTGTATGGGAAACATACACAAAGTAGGGTCATGTTATACTGGGACTTGATGCGTCACCGTGTGTACCAAATGTGTCATTATTTTAACCAAAAACAGTTTAGAAAGATCCTAAGTTCTTACTTTTACGTACTCCGGTTTCAAATGATCCATTTTGAAAAGATCCACTTTGATGTTTTCAAAAGGTACGTTGAATATTTCACAAGCCATCATGGCAGCCCGCACTGGAGGACTCCAATCCAATGTGTACAGTTTAACACCCATCTGAAAATAAAATAGTGCATTAATTTAGTGATTATACAAATACAAAATAGTTTATTGTGCGAAATAAGAATAACATTACATGATTACGTGTTTGGAGCCCCCATTTAGGCAAACAATGCCTGTATTAGAAGGCTCCAAAATCATAATCATAATTTCATAATCATTATCATAATTTTTATCTTATTTAATCATGCATATTTCTTATTCCGGCATTCCGGGAGTGTTCATATTAAGACAGTGAATCGCAAGTACCAAAAATAGGGTCTACCCACTCCGACCACTGATGATTATTAATACCATATGATGACCAGTAATATTAGTAGGTTTACTAGAAACGATTTATGCATAATTAGCAATTTAGCAAAAGTATTTGTTCGACTGAGAACGCACAAGGTTACTATGTGATGAGCATAATAATAATATATTTAGTGTATGAGATAAAAAGTTAATATTTGCACATTATATTATTAATTCGTTGAACTTACAACATACTCACCAGAATGTATTTCGTCAATTTTATTTTAATCTGAGCACAATTAACCTTTGTGTCCCTTTTACAGCAAATGAATTTAATTGCTAAACAAATAATGAATGAAAAAATATTTTCGAGTAACAAATCTTACTCGGAAATCAAGAAGTATAATCCTGAGTGAAACCATAAACAATAATAAAAGTATTTGCTTACAATTTAATGAGCTCCTTTTCACTTGTAGGTTGTACACTAACACCGTCTTAGTAACTTTAACAGTACCTATCCCACAAGCGTTTTAATATTTAGTAATGTGCAGTTTATACACGAGTTACGTACGATAATTTTTCGTTGAAAACAAACACACGTGAATAACAAACGCGTTGATCCCAACTACTGAACCGCCAAGGTCAGGGTTTTTATTTAGACTCATGACGCTTACGTCATAAATTGTAATGGACGAGTCCACTTATCCAGTTGTTATGGAGCACTATGTAAAATATCGTTTGACTATGGTACTATTAATCTTAATAACTAGTATTAAACTTAAGTGGTAAAATTTTTGTTAGTTTGTTTGTAAAATGCCATCTATGCTAGTACTAATCCGTTTACACCAGTTCATAAGGTATTGATATTTTGGTTGTTGATGTTTTGATTGTTGATGTTTTGGACCCCACCCGTCATAAGATTACTTTACGTTTCATTGTTTTTCGTTTAGATCTTTTTTTACACGTCTGACCAAAAATAGAGTCATGTTTTTAGGGTTTATGTACCTATGTACATGTTTGTGAGTTTCTTTATTCCAGCATAACTGCTAAAAGAGGAGCTCGTGGTTTAATAATAACTGCCACTCAGGTCGATCTTTAGGTTAAACCGCGCTTACCTAGGTTAAGGCCGCTTTTATCAGTAATTCTTTATATATCAAGTCTAGAATCATGAAATTTGATGTGATTTTAGAGTAAAAAAATAAAATGTGAGTGGCTCATCGCTCAAGGTCGCTGGCATTTAGTGTCGCCTTACTGAGTTGTGGAGCTCAGGTAGGCAGTCGCTCCATGTAAAATACTGGTACTCAGCTGCATCCGGTTAGACTGGAAGCCGACTCCAACATAGTTGGGAAAAGGCTCGGCAGATGATGAACTGCTAAACGCCCGAACCGTTTTTTTACATTGTAAATAATTAACTTACACGCAGACGAAAATCAAACCGGGTAGATAAAAACGCAGTGATTAATTTTTTGTTTTCGTAAATTTTAGTTAAATAAATTACTCAAATAAAAAATAACATACGTCTGCAACTGTATTAAATAGTTCCTGATGATCAAATAATTGGTACTCGCTGTAACGTTTTTTAGAAAACTTAGACATTAAACATACACTATCATTAGAGTGTATGTTTAATGTCGAAGTTTTCATATTATTTGAACGACAAATAAGTATACCTAACGTATGTGACAAACTATGACTGTGTATATTTCATACCTGTTTAATTTATTCGTTATACAATACACGCACTAGTTAAATGGTTTAGTAATAACATGCATTATAAAACAATTTCAAAACGTACATTTTGTCCAACTTCCTATTATAACAACTAATGATTTTTGTATAAACTATCGATAAATGTTAATGCCAAGATCAAATTGAGTTTTGTTTTATTGATCAACAAAAAATGCAAAGTCGATCGTCTGGTCGAAACTCTATTTGTTTTATCACAAGTGATCCATATTATAGGACCTGAGTATCACTAAACGGCTATAACCTGTTCTCAGCTTTTTTGGACATTTATGGATACTCCTAGAGAGTATCCATAAGTATATGGTGGATTATAGCCCATCCCAGCCCCTCCTAGAGAGGAGGCCTGAGTCCCTGCAGTGGGAAAATTATAGGCTGATGATGATGATGACAATAACGACAAGTGTAGCAACGCCTAGTTAAGTTATGTCTAGGTCCCGAAAGATCGACTCCTATCGTCGTCGTTTCGTTTCTTTAGTTACAGTCGAACAAGCTAATAAATATTGATTGCAATTTTGTTTTATAAAGCGGCAGTCAACGGGGGAACCGTAAAAACGACCTGTTTTTCGTCGCAGAGTTAGCCGTATTGCTACTTATTACAATTCCAAAAAAAATACAGTGTATAGTCAAATGTATAGGTAAAAGACTTATGCAAAAATATTTTCTAAAAGTAATCAAGAACCTCGAAAAAAAAAATCACAAAATCACAAAAAAATCACACGAAAAAACTTTTTCGTCTCGAAATGCTCAATATTTTGAGTGACAACTGTTATATTTTTTTTTACTATCAGAAAGGAAATTTAACCAACTAAAGACATATGTAAAAATATTTTAACATTACAGCGTATTTTTCTTTTTAATAAATTAAATCTGCGAACTATCGTTCATTTTGGCAGTCACGAGAATCAAACGCATCGCCATTTTCAACCTTATCCGCCTTATTACAAAAGGTAGTTAAACCTGGTTTAACTTAGACCTGGTTTATCTCGCATGCTGTCACTTTCTTTTGAATGTTATTGAAGTGAGACGTCATGCGAGATAAACCAAGTCTAAGTTAAACCAGGTTTAACTACCTTTTGTAATAAGGCGGTATTTGTTTAGGCGATGAGTTAAACGCGCGCTCAAGGTCGCGGGCAGGTAATGTCGCCTTAAGAGGAAATGCGAGTGCTGTCTCTTTCTACTATCGCTGTCTCTCTCCGTCCTCCTGCCCTCAAATTCGTGCGATAAGGACAACTGTAGAAAAAAGTTAGAATTCGAGGTTTGGCTCTCGCCTATTTCCTCCTCCAATATTGAACCAATTTAAAAGATATTTTAGACAATGAATAAGGAGGTTATATACTACGCCGCTATGTTTTTCTTTTTTCGTTAATAGTTGTCAAATTTGTACACTAGGACTCTGTTAACAGCGATCTAAACAAGCAATTTTGAGCATTTTTTGAGGGTTCTAGTGCTTATAAAAATAATTTATCACCAAAAAGGAAAACATAGGGGCATAGAAATAGTTAATATTTATTATTCTGTAAAAAACCATTGCTCTAGGGTCATTAACCAAAAAGAAAACAGGCGAGAGCGTTTGTATGGAGAAAAGACCACTCGCGTTTCCTCTTAAGACATATACATGGTTCCGAAAACAGAAATATAACTAAGTCACTTTAACAGAATTCAAGTGAATCCGAGTGAAATAAATAGTTCCAAATAAGCCGTAAAGAGTTTTATGACCAACGGACTGTAATAAAAAAAAACTAGTTTTGTGTATCCACAGAACCAAAAAGAGGTTCAGGTAAATAATACAATAGAATTAAGAAAGAAATATCTTACTTGACCGTCGTTTTGTATCAACGTACCAACTATATTTTACTGAGTCAAACAGCCTCCGCAGAGAGGCCGCAGATGTTTAAATAAATAAATCCAAAGTATATAAAAGAGCTACTTTAAGAAAGTGATTCTAAGTAAGTACGTTACTAAGTATCGATGGTTTTGTTCTGAAATTTTACTCTCACAAAGACGTTGCAGTTCAGTTTTCATAATAATTTCTACCGTAAGGGAAATCAGTTATTGGGTACTTCGTGGTATCCTGTAAGTGTCACTTCCTGAAACCGTGGCTTTAAACTACTAACATTCACTTCATCATTCTAAATTATACTTCCAAACAAGAAAAGGTACTAGTTTAGGTAAATTGCTTAACGTGCCGAAATATAACGAAGTTGTACTCGAGTTCTAGAACTTTATAATTAGCCAACAAACTATGCAGCAGTTCATAGAAATTATATTTGCTTAGATGAAGTTCCGTGCGGAAGCTAGAAGTCTGAAGTTTTTGATGAATTTGAATATTTCTGGAGACAGCATTTTAATATAACGGAATGTAACCAAGATTTTCATCTGATTTGTTAAGGCAAAACAATTTGACTTTAGCAAAAAGAGAGATGTTCAGCTATATTCTATTACTACTGGGTAATACGATACTCTTTGGTGAGACTGGCATCCACAATAAAACTATCAATGCCTATTATTCGACGAAACATAACAATGCAGTATAACCCTAGTTTCCGCACTAGTTAGTAATAAGCTGTAAAATGTAAAAGCGATATAAGTTTTTAAACTGACATGGTCACTGACACTACTATTAATACTCGAAACAAAAATCAAACATGGTAAATATCCCGTTTATGATATTAATAGTAATGTAAAAGCGGTTTTCATGGGAAGCGTGGTTTGTTTATATCCCGTTCACTGCTCGCTAATGCGTAATGCGCAATTTGTGTAAGTGCAAAATCTACTTCAGTAATTGCACTTAACACTTCACGTAGGTATCGATGTACCTAATATTTTAGATGCATGTGTTTATCTATCATTTTCGTAGTAGGATGATTTATTTGTTGGGGTTTTGAATAATGAATATAGCGTACGTCTTAGTATCTGTGTTTTTGTTTTGCTGTAAAGGTCATTCAACTTTGGTTTTAGTGATAATAGTATCATTATAGTCCTTTGCGAACACTGAAAAAGAAAAACAGAAAAGAGAGAGCGCCTTATTATCAGTACCGAGTGAAATAAAACCCGTTATTTTAATGAAGCATTTAAAGTTGAAAACTTGTTGATTATAGTTCAACAAGTTTTAGCAATATTTAAGGTGATGCTTTGTTTGTAATAAAAATATGTTTTCTTTCTTTCTAAGTTCGGTGAACCCTCGTTCACGGGCAATACATGCACGTAAAGAAAATTCAATAATTATTCGTAAATTTTTTGAACGAAAATAGTTTGTATCTCGCAGTGTGCTTTATTTCCTATTTGGAGAAAATAATAGCAACATGAAGGAAATTCAGAAAATCGATCAAACAGCCTCAGTTAATCAAAATGTACTTACTGCAGTCCTCAGGCATAACACATGATCCGACAATGTCGTCAAACACATAGCCTTCTTTACATTCGCAACTGTTGGCGTAGCAAACTTCGGCGCAGGCGACTGGTGGCTGGTCGTAGTTGGAGCATCGTCGGCCACAGTTCGTACCGCAACCATATGTTGCGTTCTTGTCATTGCCGCAAGAAGCTGTAAGAACGAGGATACAATATATTTGTACTGCGACAGATTATTAAAAAAAAAAAATCAATCGAATTGAGAACCTCCTCCTTTTTGGAAAGTCGGTTAAAAATTATAAGGCGATCTGGATACGTACGTAAGGAGGCACGGGAAAACAGCATATGGAAGGAATTGGGGAAGGCCTTTGCCTACCAGTGGGACAGTAATGATGACCAGCTAGACTTAGAGTAGCAGACGGGGTGGCGGGGTGGCGGGGGTGGGGGGTGGGGTGTAGTTTTAGGGGATATGATTATCTGGTAAGTACAAATTGCAGACCGGCTACATACTACTTGATACTTTAATTTTGTTTGAAGAGCCGTGTCCATAAAACCGTGATTACAAAATTCCTGGTAGAGTCGAATGAAGATGCTTGCTTATGATAGTGTACTAAAAAATTGGAAGTACTTACGGCAGTCCTTAGCAGGCATGCAGATTCCATCATGATTCCTTACATAATTATCTACACAGACGCAGGCTGGCTTTCCAGAGCAAGGTTTTTCAGTACCAGCTCCAGGGTCGATCCTGTTTTCCCTTCCATGGAAGTACTTCTCTTCATGCGACGAACACTGAGGGAACCCAACGTGCTCACATACTTGGGGTTTGCACAGTTTTTCAGGGCACTTCACAAATTTTTCATTGGCACCACATTTTCCTGACAGATACAACATAATTTTTTGGTAGCTACTTACAGTAAGTTAATGAATCCTGATTTTGCAAAATACATAGTTATAGTATGATCACATTTCTCACAAATAGGTAAGTTTTTAAATAGGCATAAGGAGAAAGATAGAATATGCTTTAATCTACACCAACATTTGCAGCTTCGCCATTCGCCACGTCAAGTTAATTATATAATTTAAAATAGTTTCATTAATAAATTTCAAAGGTCACATTAATTTTGAAAAGAATTTAAAAAATAAATTAAGTACTTACTGTGATGATGAATTTGCTTAAATATAGTCGTGCTGTTTGCAAATGCGGATCCGGCAGCCCCGGCTGATGTGCCATTACCTTGAAAAACAAAAGAAAATCTTAATCAAATCACAGAAAACAAAAATAAAATCAACGTAATGGACGAGAAATCCAGAACCTCTTTTATGGTACCAAGCACCAGAAGACACTTTTAAAGGTAAATGAGTTAAAACTACCAATAATGATAGTAACTTCCACATTGCTACTGAAACTAGTCTAAATGTTTTATCAAACACATTTTCCCTTTTATATGCAGACTATCACAATTTGAATACTGGTTGAAATGACAACGTTTGTCTACGGCAGAAGATCCATTTAAGCCCCGAACTAAACAGTTGCGCAAATTTGTTTCCTGTGACACTAGATGTTGCTGGCAACAGGTAACATTTTTTTGTTTTGCTTCAACTATTGCTCACCGTGGGTACTACAAGTCTACAACTAAAGCGCTTCCCATTTTCTTAACTGTTTTTTTTCTTTACTACAAAGGTCAAGGAAGTTTCGCCGTAAAGTATTCAAAGTCAAAGCATTTATTTCAATTAGACCATTACAGGCACTTTTGAATGTTATATAAACAAAATAAAAAAAGTAAGGTAGGTACAGTCACAGTCACAAGGTATATAATTGCCCATACCCTAGCGTAGATCTCTATGGAAAAGAACGGGCAAAAAACTCCATGGACACTCTTTTAAAGCAGATGATATTTTTATCCTCAAGATATTTTACTATTTCTTTGTCTATTATATTATTAATTTGTATCTGTATTTTTAGAATGACGCAACAAGCTGTTATCTGGAGGTCATTAATACCTTCAAATGTTACTTGCTATCAATCTTTGCCACACGTTAATTAATTAGAATTCACTATTGTCACTATCTATGCATGCTTGTTATTTGCTAATTGATCCTGTTTTACTTTTTCTAAGTTCAGTGCGTTGACTGTTTCATTCTTGTCTCTTGTTTATTTGAAGTATTCTTAGTAATTATACCACCTCATAACTATCCCACTTTTGGTACTTTAGCGTGATTTCAGATATCAAATTCATATGCAACTGCAACTCATTATATTGATGTAACTCTAAGGACTTTACAAAACGGTTTTAATGAGTTATCTTCCTGACAACCGGGCCTAAGTATGGATAAATAGACCGATTTGTTACCATTACTGTGACAAGATTATGATTATCTTCGTCTTGTCCCGTCTATCGCTCGTTAATATTCGAAGATGTTTGGGACTGAACGAGTTTTTAACATCGGAATTACTACAAGATCGACCAATGAACCATGTTGGTTATGAGGTTGGTTAAAACTTAAGGACGCTACCCCATAGCGGTCTACGGCTTAGCTACACACAAGTAGCTAAACTTAGCTGTGTATGAAATTATTGGTGGGATCATCAACTGCGATCATAGTCACGTTACGCAGAAATAGGTCAAAACTATTTTTTATTTATTTCATGAGCATGGAGAGTTTTCATTACTGTAAGCGGGAGCGGTGTTTGGGAGCGGTGGCCCAGTGGTATCGGCCCCGACTTACGAACAGTAGGTCGTGGGTTCGAACCCAGGTAGGCGCATTACTTTGTGTAATTTATTTCATTACCGCTGCTCTCAAAACGGTGAAGGAAAACATCGTGAGGAAACCATGTCTTAGAACCAAAAATTGTGACATCTACCAATCCGCACTGGGCCCGCGTGGTGGATTATAGCCCATCCCTCTCCTAGAGAGGAGGCCTGAGTCCCTGCAGTGGGAACATTATAGGCTGATGATGATGATGATGATGATGGAGAGTTTTCTGCATATAGCAGTGAACGATGGATTACCCGACTGCATGATGCCAAGGAGGGTAATGTGTTTATCTATCTTTCGTTGAACCATGGTCACCACGATCTGAACCACACACACGGTGGAAAGTACATTGACCCGCTAACAGTTACATTTAATTCATGTCTTGTACTGAATTCATGCTAAAAGTTTACCAGTTTTCCCGTCGATGCCCTATGCACCGTGTTTGTTATTATTTTGATTGGTCTTAAGATTTTTTAAGAGAAAGTTCAGATGGATGTGCGGAGTGACAAGAATGGATAAAGTAAGGAATGAGTATAAATTAGAGGAAGTTTGAAAATGGTACCTGATACAGATAAATTGAAAGGAGTTTATCGATCTTGGTATAAATAATAATAATAATATAATAATATAATAATATTCCACAACTATCACACAACGCCATCTAGTCCCAAGCTAAGCAGAGCTTGTGTTATGGGTACTAGACAACTGATAAACATACTTATATATTTCTAAATACATACATATTATAGATAAATTACACCCAGACACAGAACAAATGATCGTGCTCATCACACAAACATTTGTCCTGGGTGGGAATCGAACCCACGACCTCCGGCATAGCAGTTAGGGTCACTAACCACTAGACCAACAGGCCAGTCAGGTCAGTCAGTATGTAAATGTAATGAGGAGGAATGAAACGCATGTGACTAAAAACGTAATGGATATTAATGTTGATAGGTGGAGAGCGACAAGAAGGCCAAAGAAAAGATGGATGGATTGTGTGACGAATGCAATGAAAGATAAAGGAGTAAACGACAAATGAATGGAAAAAGAAAACTTGTTCACCGATCCCAAATAGAATGGAACAAGGGCGACAAGCATTCCTTCTCAAAGGATTGGCCTATAATCGCATTATATCGCGAAAAGTGGAAGGAGGGAAGGGAGGCCTTTGCCCTGCAGTGGGACAGTACAGGCTCATAAAAAAAAGTGCAGGAAGATGATGAGAGTTTTAGATATTATTGAAACCTTACCTCCATCAATTAATGCTGCAGCGGCTCCTGCTCCAGCCGCATTGGTCAACGTTATTATTGTGTGTGAGTCTCTAGCTGGAAAGGTTAATTTAACAGTTAGTCATTTGGCTTCTCCCTTAACTTTTTTTTTATAAAATTATGTTTTATACGGTAGCTAGAGGCTTATACATCGTTTATAGGTATCTTAATATAGTGACTGTCTGTATCATTTCATTTTTAAGTATTGTGTTGAGTAAGTATTTGCTAATAACTCAAAAGTTGTACTTATAGTTATTAGTAATAAATATGCTTAGGCAAATTATTCTCGATCACTTGATAGTGGATGAGACTAATTTGCAAAATAATGCTTTACATTTTACAATCACTTATTCATATTGAGACTTGATTTGGAGACATAATAATTATATTAACCACTTTTTTAAACAAAACTTTAAACACAAATATCCAAAACACTATCAACATCACGTTTCTACACAAAATGCTTGTATTCCGAACTCAGTTACAACAAAAAAGAATAGAAAATCAATCCAAGGGGTCGTACCACAAGTCACAATTGACATTAAATTAGCCAAAGTGGCTAATAATGTTAGTAACTTCCACATTGTTACTAAACCTAGTCTAATGTTTTGTTAAACACCTACTCCCCCTTTTATATACAGGATTGACGATTTTTTATTGGTATTAGTAAGTTTTATTTGCGGATATTAGGCATTAAAACACAGTTCGTAATGATTAAGAGTTTATAGTTCATAAAATAAATAGTGATAGCCAGTCACTATGAAAAGAAATGCAAGTTGAGCCCAAACTAAAAAAAAGCCTGAAGCCGTTGCTAAAAAAACAACCGGTGATTAGACAATAAAGTAACAGTTCTTTAGATTTATATGAATTTGAAATATATTATAACACTAGCTGACCCACGCAACTTCGTCTGCGTCACATAAATATAGCTTATAGCCTTTCTCGATATATCGACTATCCGACATAAATTAAGCTAAATCGTAACAAACCAAAAATCTTTTCTTTCCTCTTTATTATAATAGTTTAGATTAGCTTAGATTATATTAAAGTGTGAATTACTATAGGTATCTCTTACTGTTAAATATACGATAACACTCTGTACTTGTAAACATTATGATGCAGTAAATATTTTGAATTTGAATTTCCCGGAAAGAATCTCCCTACATTGCGACGCGCGAATTATTTTGCCGCGCGGATATTTTTACATTGCGATATCTTTTATGATATTTGTTTAAACTGTCTATAGTAAAGGGCACAAATATTCTATATTAAATTTCCCTTCCAACAAACACATTTATTTAGATATAGATTAATACCATATGGGTTAAAGAAGCTATGCAAAAAATAATTCCTCTTAACCTAACAGTTTAATAGTAAAAAAGGGTTACAGTGAGTCAATCTTAAAAGATAGATATATGCTGTCACGGACTTTCTTTTAGAACTTTTAAAGAGGAACAATTTCTTCATACATGATATTTGCGTAACTTAAACCGTTTTCGCAGCGCACGCAGCGGAAGCTCTCAAAAAGGAAATACCTTTTCCCGTTTTTGTAACATTTTTCATTTATGCTCCGCTCCTATTAGCCATAGCGTGATGTTATATAGCCTAAAGCCTTCCTCGATAAATGGACTATTCAACACAAAAATAATTTTCCAAATCCAACCAGAAGTTCCTGAGTTTACCGCGTTCAAACAAACAAACAATCAAACAAACAAACTCTTCAGCTTTATAATATTAGTACAGATAGGTATACTTATAACCTACAGGAGGTGTACAATGGCTGCTTTAATATATAATAATCACATACCACCAATAAGGGCAATGATGAAATACTTAAAAGAACAATAATTAGACAACGAATATCTATACTAATATTATAAAGCTGAAGAGTTTGTTTGTTTGTTTGATTGTTTGTTTGTTTGTTTGTTTGAACGCGGTAAACTCAGGAACTGCTGGTTGGATTTGGAAAATTCTTCTTGTGTTGGATAGTCCATTTATCGAGAAAGGCTTTAGGCTATATAACATCACGCTACGTCTAATAGGAGCGGAGCATAAATGTAAAATGTTACAAAAACGGGAAAAGGTATTTCCTTTTTGAGAGCTTCCGCTGCGTGCGCTGCGAAAACGGTTTAAGTTACGCAAATATCATGTATGAAGAAATTGTTCCTCTTTAAAAGTTCTAAAAGAAAGTTCGCGACAGCATATATCTATCTTTTAAGATTGACTCACTGTAACCCTTTTTTACTGTTAAACTGTTAGGTTAAAAATAATTATTTTTTGCGTAGCTTCTTTAACCCATATGGTATTAATATATATCTAAATAAATGTGTTTGTTACAAGGGATATTTAATATAGAATATTTGTGCCCTTTACTCTATACAGTTTAAACAAAAATCTTAGAAGATATCGCAATGTAAAAATATCCGCGCCGCAAAATAATTCGCGCGACGCAATGTAGGGAGATTCTTTCCGGGAAATTCAAATTCAAAATATTTACTGCATCATAATGTTTACAAGTACAGAGTGTTATCGTATTTAACAGTAAGAGATACGTATAGTAATTCACACTTGAATATAATCTAAGCTAATCTAAACCATCTAAACTATTATAATAAAGAGGAAAGAAAAGATTTTTTGTTTGTTACGATTTAGCTTAATTTATGTCGGATAGTCGGTATATCGAGAAAGGTTATAAGCTATATTTATGTAACGCAGACGAAGTTGCGTGGGTCAGCTATTACACAATAAGATTAGGTATCCAACATTTTAGGTCAAAATAAAATCTCTATTCACTGTTTTTTTTTCCTTGAATTTCTTTGGTTAGACGTAATGAACGCTCTGTTGAAAGTTCATCTATTTGAATGGGACCTTATTATGAATCGTGGCTATTCTACGAATTGTTACATAAATCACTAAGTACCTATGATTCTGCTAATGCGACCATTGACATTTCACATAGTAGTATTATTGCATGGACCATATTACCTAGATACAATACCTAGCAATGTTGTTTAAAGCGAAATCTATTATTATCTCTAAACTGTTAGCTACTGGACAAAATGTTACCTTATTTATATATTTATTCGTTAAGTGAACAATGTATGTTCTTTTAGAATAAATAAAGAATCTTTAAACCCAGCTAGATCGACTTTTCGCCCCCGTAAATCCCATAATTATAGCAACTTTCAAAGAAATTGTTAGCGCCATTTTCGAGAACGTGATTATTAGTAGAGAACATACAGGCTCCAAGCAACAACTCAGAAATTCCAGTAGGCAAAATCTAATAACACTTCACTAACGCTTAAAATCGAACCATGCACAGCAGTAGCGTTTCTAGTCACTAAACCAACGATGCAAAACAAAAATATTCCTCAGGATAGTGAACTGTGCTTATCAATGATTGCAATTCTATTTTTACAGTAGTGTAACTTCAGTCTGATACATCTATACTTCTATACTAATATTATAAAGAGGTAAAGTTTGTGTATTTGTTAAATTGTAAAGGGTAATCTCGGGATCTACTGAACCGATTTTAAAAATTCACTCACCAATAGAAAGCTACATTATTGCTGAGTGTCATAGGGTATATAAAAAACCGAAAAATAAAAAGGCTTTTACGTGGTAGTCCGTTTTGCAAAGTGAATCGGAGAAAAAAGCAAAGCTGCGGCGGGCGCGGGATGGTTTCGGGTTTAATTCGGTTCGCGTTCGTGCCCACTTCGGGAGAAAGGGGCGTGGCCTTTTACATCTGATCTGAGAGGTAGGTACCCGCGCGGCTCAGTCGCGTGGTCGGCTCCTAACGCAGCGGACGTTCCCGAAATTGAATTTTTAGAAACGTAATTAGCACACTTTCGACTAATTATGCCCAACGAAGTGGGCACGGGTCAGCTAGTATTTTATACAAGTGGTGTCCCGCGACCTTCGCCCGCGTGAAAATAATGTTTTTGGAGGGTGTTAAATCATCAAATGGCTCCTCCCGTTCTGGGCCGAGCGGAAGGGAGTTTCAGACTTCTGCTGACTGAATAAAAACCTCCCATGTTACTTCTCATATATGGCCCCTGCAATTTTGCTGACATCTCATTGAGGCGCGCGTGGAACACGAACGCGCCGTCGACACTGTCGTCGTCATAAGACGGACGGACGGCGAGCTAGCCCATTACTCATCGTCCACAGGCCCGTGCCTACAGTGGTCAATTAGATTTTGTTGCAAGGAAATCATTTTTATCCAACATAAACGGAACCTTAGTTACACCTGACATTATCAGGTTTAGGCGATTCGGAGATTAGACGAAACAAACAGACAAAAATCACACACTTCAATTTTATTTAATAATAAATGTAATTATCATCATCAATCTCTTGTCCTAATCCCAATCCATTTGGGAGAGGCGCAGCATATAATATTATTAAATGTAATCTATAGTGTAAATACTATTCATCCCACGTTTCACCGAATAATTTGTTAGTACGACCATTGTACTTTTATCAAGAACACTAGCTAACTATTAATTCCTAAATATACACTGCTAATTACAATCTCGTTAAAAAACCTGTTTTCTCAAAATGAAACCAGTTTTCTTTCAATATTTTTTGTGTTTGTGCGTGGCTTTTCTTTTAGTACCTAGTCTTGGTTTTCCTCTGGGGTCTTGTATTAACTACTTCCTGCTGGGCAAAGGCTTCTCCCAAATCCATCGTAGTTCTCTTCTGCTGTGCCACCTGGAACCAACCTTCGTGATGAGACCGTTTTATTCGACTTATGTTTTACTTTCATAGTTAATTTTTATTTGACATCTGCAACCCTACAAAGATTGTATTATAATCCCTCGGAATTAAACAGTTATTTGACCTCAACAAGCGGCGTAAATATACCTATAACCTTTGCGGAAACTATATTTTCGAGCCGCTTGGGTTTGAAATCCTGGGGCCGTGGGGTCCGAGTGCTCATAGCCTGTTTAAGGAAATTTCCAAACGCTTAGTTGACGCTTCTCGTGACCTTCTGGCTGGCTTCTATCTTGGCCAGAGGCTAAGTGTTGCCATACAACGAAGCAATGCCGCCAGTCTTTTGGGCACATTACCGGCTGACAGCGTTGAGGAGCAGTATTTCGATGCCTTTTTATAGTTTATTGTTAGTTTAGTTTATTTTATAGTTTTTAGTTATTTGAAATAACATAACATTACACCCGTAATTTCTAAAAGGTTAGGCAGAGTGTGCCCGTGTAACCAGAATTGTACCTACACTCAGATTTCGCCAGTTATGTTTTAAGTTTTTTTGTAATAGAGCGCAAACCTATGGTATCAACCGGGTACAAATCCAGACACAGCTGCTTCTGTGAAACTCTTGATGGAAATCCCAGTAACACTTTGTCCGACCGGGTAATTGATACCATGACCTCATACTCAATAGTCACGTTTACAAGCATTAGACAAACGAGGAAGAATTACACTTAATTTTTTTTATTTTTTATTAGCCTACTTTGTGTCCTACTGCTGAGCAAAGGCCTCCCCTTTCTCCTTCCATATGTCTCTATCATGGGCGATCTCTGGCCATGTTAGCCTCGTAAAATAAATAAGGTAAATAATGAATGTTGAACACACATAACGAAATGTCCACTTGACCATACACACTTACATCAAAAGATTCACATTCCTTTAACAAAACACATGTCGACAGCCCACCCATTACTGAGGTCCTTACAAAGCAATCCATATTTATGTTTGTGTACAAGCGTTTATCTTTAAAGTTTTCTAATAATGGACTGTAGCTAAATGGCCCTGCCAAAACTTTGCCACTTTGTTACAGGGATACTTCCCATGAAACGAAATCATTTATCGTAGCTTGAGTCCTGGTAAAGGGTACGTGAAATACGTTTCCGGGCTTCTGAAACGAGCCACCGTGAATTTTTATGTAACATAACATAGATAGACTCTTTCCATGTGGTAGACAGAAACCACAGAACGCCATCGGCCATCCTGTACCTACTCTTTTTGCCTCATTCACATTCATACATCTGGTCATACATGGACTGCAGCTGTTGCGAGTACTACGCATCTGTTCTTTCTGAAGTAAGACCAATAAGGTCAGCGTAAATCTTTCTAGGACGTGCCCCCCCCCCCCCCCCCCCGTGTATTTTCTTTAAATAAAATAACATCACCTACCTATGTGTTTGAGCCATATGGGGTTGAAAAACTAAGGCCATACATATTATGGGGTCCGAACTTCTATTCTTCCGGTGACCAGAGAGCTGGCCTATTTGTAGATAATCAGAATTGCTATACAACGTGGCAAGGTTGTTTGCCTTCTGGGCACTATTCCTCTTGAGACCAATGTGGACAGTGGTTATTTTTGTTTTCAGTGGTTATTTTATTAACTTTTTGCTTTTCTATGTGGACATAATATCTTTATTATTATTTTAAGTTGCACAATCAGTCAGATAATTCCAACATTTTATTATAGCATTATTATAGATTAGTCTAGAGGGAATTGGCTTTAATCCACCACGCGGGCCCAGTGCGGGTTGGCTAAGTTGGGTTAGAAACACGAGTATTAGTCCATAAAACAAAAAATAAAATTCTTTGCTACCTTTCTAATTACAGAAGCTGATGATGAAATAATAATATCAAGTAGCCATGTAAAACTTACGCCTAAAAACAAAAATAAAAAAGGGTCAAACAAAAACAAGCTCTATTGTGATGAGAAACTTTTTCCCTAAAAAAAATTGAAGACTTTCATACATAATATAAATGCAAGGTGGTTCGATTTAGTCCGGGAGTGTACGTGACTCCTCGACCCGTCTCTTCACTTTGACGTGCAGTTAATGTTCGTGCCGACTTGTTAGTGTTTTCTGTGTGAAGTGCTGTGTCTATCCGGCTATTACATGGTTGGTAGCTCTTTGATTGATGTTCAAGGAACTGTGAAACCTTTGAGTGAATTTAAAGTGTTAAGTTTTAGAGATTAGATGGTCTTATTTGGAGTTCGTCGAGGTAGCGACGTCTGAGGTTTACTATCCATAAGTCGCAGTGTTTCAGTGGATGTGATAATTATATTTATGGTTCACCGTTTACCAGTAAATAATTAGCTATATAAAAACGTACAGACGGGCGTCTGTACGTTTTTATATAGCTATAAGGGCCCAGTACATCAAGCTAGATTCTCGAAACTGTAAAATTTTCCCAATCATCCTTGAGCCTTGGTTTTTTTAATATAAATTTGAAAACCTATCAAAGAAAGACAGGCTGTGCAGCTTGGTGTGCATCTATACTTAATTGTTTATTTATTTGACAGCTATAAATAATGTTCTGGGACAGCACTTGTGGTTTATAAACTCGTACTAAAAAAAAGGGATCGTTTCCCTTCTAAGGAAACGATCCCTTTTTTTTGGAGAGTTGGGAAATCATCAAATGACTCCTCCCGCTCTGGGCAGAGCGGTAGGGACTGTCAGACTTCTACTGACTAAAACCCACCCATGTTCCTTCTTAGCCCTTTGTGCAACGGTATCTTTTTCTAACCACCCGCAGCCCCGACGGGGGGGTCGGCCCTTGCGGGGCCCCTTCCATGTTTCTGACATCTCTTTGAGGCGAGCGTGGAACACGAACGCGCCGTCGACACGACCTGTCGTCCACATAAGACGGACGGACGGCGAGCTAGTCCTTTACTCACCGTCCACAGGCCTGCTCCTACGGTGGCCGGAAGCCAGACCCCGACGCCCGGAGCGTCTCCCGCGGTAAGCTGGATCGAGAGATTCTTTCCTTCTCACGTTCCGCCACCTCCTTCGCTAGCAACACTGCTTCGCAGAAGGAGGCGATGGCGTCCCATTCCGTCTCGCCCCGGACCATGGCTTACACCAGGGTCGGACGCGAGAGGTTACGGCGGGGATCCGCCCAAGCGGGGCAGATCTCCGCGGAGTACTCCAGCGTGTCCTCCGTCCGATCCTCGCAATGGTTGCATCCGAGCGTTTCCTCCGGCCTGACTTGGTGCAGGTACCTCCCAAAACAACCATGTCCAGTGAGGACCTGCGTCAGACGGAAGGTAAGGGCGCCGTGACACCTCTCCACTCCTCAAAGAGTGGACTTACTGCCACTGTCGTGGCGTGCCCAGGGGAACTTGTGAATCAGTTAAAGAAAATCCAAAAAAACACATAGATTATGACAGTCTTAGAAATCTCCAAGTTCTGGGTTCGATTCCAAGGTAAGGCAAAGAATTATTGAGTTTTTTCATCTGCAGTTTCTCAGTAGCAGCCATGAAGTTTGAATTTTTGCCCAGTTGATGGCAATAGATTCGCCCTTTACTACCTGTGACTTATACATAAATTCTAAAATATGAGTGCACTAATGGAAAGGTACATCTCTGTCTTAACCTTTAAGGATTACACGCGTATTGTTGTTTTCATAGAAATATCACAGACCTGAATTACGAACACACAATCAAACTTTAGCCATTCAGCTCGCCTCCCTATCAATTCATTTGAAAACAATCTACGTATAAGCGAAACTCACTAATCATTTCGGCAATCAGAATAGCTTCAACGCGAACGCAGCTAATGGAAACAGTGGGTACGAGTAGGTAGCTGGCTAACCCATATAGACGTGCTAAACTGATGAATAGACCTACGTGAATAATTTCAGAACGATGTGTGGGTTTTCGTGAAAACTTAGTTATTTATCCAGAACTAATGAACAACACAAATGTTTCGATTATGATGCTTTTAGTTTAGCTTCCCAGAATCATCATGATCTGCCGAGCCTTTTCTGAACTATGTTAGGGTCAGCCTTTTGCTTTGCAAAATAAGCCATTTGAAAAATATATTACTGTATTTAGTAGTAGGACTGCTTCGTTGGTTTAGTCGTCGCAATAACGAATGCTTAGCATACGGTCCAAGGTTCAGTTTGAATCTGTGCCGGTTGATGGCAATAGGCTCGACCCCTATTACATAGGACTGGCGAAATTTATAGTACTTGTCTTATACAAGTTATGTCCTGTAAATCAAATGTTTTGTAAAGTCTAATTTTGAAACAGAATTTCAAATTTTCTATCCCACCTCATAATCGTGTCACTTGGCATTATTTTAAACGTAAAATTATACCTTACGTCATAAAATCATAATAAAATTACGTGTAAAAACTTTCCTGTTTTTATATTAGGCGGGTGCAGCGAGGCAGGCGGTTGATTCAAAAAGCGCGTGCTTGAATCAGATATGGGGAATGAATCGAGGGGGCGTACCCCCATAAGCATATGCTGCCTTCCATTAACTCGCTACAATTGCTCTACAACATAATTCTGTTTCCATCAAATAAATGAACTGACGGAAATGAAAAAATAAATCAAATTAGGTATATTTGGAGTGTTGGACAAAGAAATCGTTAGTTGTACGACTTTCAAACACGATGTGAGTGAATGTTTTGCTACGCATCATTAATGTTATAGAAGTTAAAATCTGAAGTTTGAAGTTAAACTTTATTTAGTAGAGAAAACTATGAAATAAACTAACAAAACTGTCTGCGCCATTCACATTATTTATCCGCATTTTTATTAATATCTATTTATCTAATTTGGAAATCACAAAACGCATACTTGCAACACTATACACGCTATACTCTTCTCTCATTGGTCAAAATGAAGGATCAGACGTTCATTCAAATCCCTTCCTCCCACTAGTTCCACTCCTACCCAGTCCTACCTCAGCGTCAATAACAAGCGCACGTGAAATTGCCCTGCGCCCGCGCTGCCGTCCCCGCCATTAAAAGACTCAAAAATCAAGCTAGAAACTGTGAATAGAAATGTGTGTGTGATCCTCCTCATATCATCTTGTGACACTTGGTGGGTTTTCGCTGAATCAACGTGCTCCAGAAAGCTGTGCTATCGAAGACATTACGCTTTTCCCTTACCCTAAAACCGTGAGTACCATTTAGCCCATCCAAGTGTTCTGGTCCTTCTTTCCAAATAAAAAACAAAAAATTACTTCGCATATACACTACACTCATCAATCACAACATATTTATCGCATTTATCTATTTAATCGCATAAAAACGCTCAAATACGCATCCGCTATTACTCTCGTCTATGTGACAAGCCCACGAGGGCACATTCCGCTAACATCTCATCAACGCTAAGTTATTTCTTTAAAAACGCATCATATTTACCGCATTTAGCTATTTATTCGCATAAAAATACGCTCATCCACGCATCCGCCATTACACTAACGTATGTGACTCGCTCACGAGGCATTTCCCGCTAACATCTCATCAACGCTAAGTTATTTATTCAAATACGCATCTTATTTCACGCTAAACACTCTATTGCTAAAATATTATAAATATATTTTAGTCATCGCACACATATTTCACAGGTTTTCTCAACACATAACGCACACGGGCAAGTCCAATTTATTCTCGATATTTCGCATACATTCACTCATTTAAGTATTATTATTAACGATTATTAACTCGAATAGGCATTATCCCAACGCATAAAAATGGCTTCAAAGCATGGTAAATCCAAGGAGTCCGATAAGGAATCTTATGGCTCCGCAGAAGAAGATTCAAAAGTGCTTCTGTTTGAATCTAAGAAGGAAATTTTATTCAAAATGCTGCAATCAATTTATGACCTCGGTCGACAAGTTTCAGTAAATAGTTCATTAAAATCTCAATTTCTAGCTAGGATTAATTCCCTTGATCAAATTAGGACGAATTTTATTGAAACGCTTGATGCTTACAATTTAGCACTCTTGGAAGCTGGATCAGCTATTAATTACCAGCCGTTGTCAGCATTTGATGAAATTTATTGTGAAATAAAAGCAATCGAAGCTAACCTTCTCAGGTCTCAAAATAACGAAAACAGCAGTAGTAAATTCGAGTTTTTAAATCGTAAATTGCCACCTTTAAAACTTGCTTCATTTGACGGCACGCCCAGCAAATGGACAATTTTTCATGAAAACTTTAAAAGTCTTATTCATGATAATTCGCATCTAACTGACGCCGAAAAAGTACAATACTTGATAGGGTGTCTCTCTGATAAGGCATTAACTGTTTGTTCGGGCGTCGCGCCTACCGATAATAATTACCTACTCATTTGGAATGCTTTAATAGAAAAATACCAAGATACCCGCGTACAAGCTTCCATGTACTTACATCAAATGATTCAGTTTAAGCCTTATCAATCTATAGACACATTTATTGAGCAGTTCCATGCATCGCAAGCCGCCCTACGGCGCTTAAACATAAAGGATTTGTCAGATTTTATAATAACGGATATTGCACTCAGCAAGCTTGATAAAGAGGTCGTTAACCTTTTCGAACGATCACATAATCATATTGAAATACCTACTTTCGATCATCTTTCGCAATTCTTAAAAGAACAAAGTAAAATAATAGCACTTCGTAATCAATCTAACCCCTCTAAAGTCCGTAATTATAATAGTGAAAATAATAAATCCACTTCTAATAAATATAAAAATAGTCAAACATTCGCGATCACAACCCAGGACGCCTCCGTGCGTGCCTGCAAGGTGTGTGCGTCACCTGACTCACACCCACTTTATAGATGTTCTCATTTCATGAATCAAAACGCAAAAGAAAGATTAGATCTAGTAAACAAACATAAGTTTTGTCGTAACTGTTTAGGATTTCATGATATTAAAATGTGCAAGTCAACAAATACTTGTTCGATTTGCCAACGTAAACATCATTCGTTAATACATTTAAGTAACTTTAAAGTAAACACATCGGCCGGCAACGCGACGCCGCCGCTCGCAACCGCGCCCCGCGCGCCCGCCTCGCCCTCGCTAGCTGCCGCGACTGTGAGCACTGTGGGCTCGACGACGACGCCGCACGCGGAGCGCGTACATTCAGGCGCTTCGCATTTGTCAATGACTTCGGCTACCTCGTGCGTTGAAAATAATACAACTGTTTTGTTGCCCACCGCTTCCGTATACGCTTATAATAATAATAAACCTCATACTCTGCGCGTTTTCCTTGATACCGGCTCAATGAGTCATTTTATTACAAAGGCTTGCTGTAAACGTTTAAACTTAGAAATTACTCCTGACAAATCTTCCATTTTTGGGATCGGTCACGCTAAAATACCCTCGTTTGGAACTGCTACTTTTAAAATATTTTCCCGCTTTGATCACCGCTGCTATTATAAAATTCACGCTCGGGTTTTAGATCGTATTACAGACGACTTGCTCAACATATCTATAGATATCTCAAATCTCGCTTCATTACGCAATCTACCTATGGCTGATGACGCATTCCACGTTCCCGGTGAGATAGATTGCCTCCTTGGCAATGAACTTTTCCCGCTTTTGTTGGGCAGTGGAAAGGTAACTTTACCTGGCTCCTCGGTCGTCGCCGTAGAAACCACCCTTGGCTACATAGCCATGGGTCGGGCTGATTGTCAACCTAGTGTAACTCCGCGCGCTCGCCCCGCTCAAATAAATAAAAATAAAAGCGAGCAAACTTTTCTGTGTGCGGCTAGCACGCTTCGCTTAAATACGCTCACGCAACGCTTTTGGGAACTCGAAAGCGTCCCTAGTAAGGTTCACATGAGTCCTGACGATCAGGCGTGTGAACAAATATTTAAATCAACTTATTCTCGCGATGAAACAGGTAGATACACAGTGCAGCTACCATTTAAGGCTCCGTGTATAGACTTAGGAAATTCACACTCAACGGCGACGCGCCGTCTCCTTAATTTGGAGAAAAAGTTAGATTCTGATCCCGAGATCAGAACTAATTACAACGCTACGCTTCAAGATTATCTTGACAAAGGTTATTTAACCAAGGTCAACGACCCCTCTCTAACTATCCCGCATTTCTATATCCCTCACCGTGCAGTTTACCGCCCGGATAAACAGTCTAGTAAAACTCGCATCGTGCTTGACGCTAGCTGTAAAACTAGCTCAGGTAAATCACTAAATGATCTCCTTTATGTAGGCCCGAATCTACAAAGTAACATTTTCGATTTATTAATTAATCTTCGCATGTTTTCCGTTGCTGTAGTTGTAGATATCGAAAAAATGTATTTTCAACTTAATCTTTCCGCTGATCATCACGCATTTCAACGCATTTTATACAGATTCAATATAGATTCTGAAATTTCAACTTTTGAATTTAACCGCGTTTCTTTCGGCGTCTCAAGCTCACCATACTTAGCTATGCGAGTAGTTCGCCAACTCGCATCTGACAGTCGGGAAAAATACCCACTCGCAGCTTACGAGGCTGAAAACCATATGTATATGGATGACTACGTATGTTCGCTAGATGGCGTTGAAATAGCTGAGCGGACATACCAAGAAATGGTCACCATGTTCAGGTCAGGCGGTTTCCACCTTGTAAAATGGATCTCGAATAGTTCCGAACTGTTAGATAAAATTCCTTCAACTCATTTAAATCCGCAAAATATTGAGTTTGACGCTGACGCAGATAATAATACAAAAATTATAGGTATGCAGTGGAATCCAGTAGAAGACTTTTTTCAATTTAAAATAAATGGTAATTCTCTTAAATGTACGAAACGTACCGTCTTATCAGCAACCGCACGGCTGTTTGACCCCTTAGGTCTTATAGGTCCAGTTACTGCATTCATGAAAACGTTAGTTCAGGAATGCTGGAAACTTGATCTTGATTGGGATGATCCTGTACCCGCTCACATTGAAAATAAATTTAGTCGGTTTCACAAAGAACTTCCCTATCTCGAAAAAATAAAGTTCCCGCGACATGTAGGTATCACCTCTGGTTCTCATGTCACTCTCCTCGGGTTCGCAGACGCCAGTGAGCGCTGTTATGGTGCCGCTGTTTACATAAGGGTTAGTTCTAACGATGAAGATAGCGGATCAGTCCTCTTATTAACTTCTAAATCTCGCGTCGCTCCGCTTAAAAATACGCCCTTAGCTCGCCTCGAGCTATGTGCGGCTCTTCTCTTAGCAAATTTGATCAATTCAGTTGTAGAAGTTTTAAGTAAACGCTGTAAAATTAATAAAATCTTTGCTTTTTCTGATTCAACAGTCACGCTCACCTGGATCCACTCGCCCTCGCACAAATTTCATACTTTTGTCGCAAATCGCATTGTTGAAATTAATTCAAATTTACCCGCAAAACATTGGTTTCACATAGATGGAACTGAAAATCCCGCTGACGTAGTTTCTCGTCCTATAACGCCTAAACAATTATTGGATTTAACGCTCTGGTTTAACGCTCCGCATTGGTTTTCATTCCCCATAACTCAGTGGCCAATCAAGCCATTTAAAATCAATTTAAATAATAACAATTCAGACCAAATGGAAACTAAAAATATCGTTCTCTCTGTTAAAATAACGCAAGAAGGTTCACAACCTATTCAATCTTTAATCGATCGCATTTCTAAATATTCTATTTTACTTCGTAGCGTAGTTTTAATATTACGTTTCTGCAAGTTACTCAGTTCGCGTGGTTGTATCACCGTTTCGGATTTGGAGGCTGCGGAAATACACCTTATACGTTACGTACAAGGTAGATATTTCTCTGAAGAAATTAGCGCGTTAAAATCTAATAATTGTTTTAAAAATAAAAGTCTCGCTAAACTCAACCCCTTTCTGGATTCAAATAATATTCTCAAAGTAGGTGGAAGGTTAACTCATTCTAAACTGGATTATGGTCAAAAACATCCCATTTTAATTCCAACTAAATCACGCTTTACTCAACTCTTAATTGACTTTTATCATGTAACTAATTTGCATACGGGTCCCGCTCTTTTATTAGCTATAATTAGACAAAAATTCTGGATTTTAGCTGCTCGTAACATTATAAGACAACGCGTACATAGTTGTAATCAATGCTTTAAAATTAAACCTCGAAATACTTACCCTCCTATGGGCGATTTACCTGATTTCCGTGTGTCACAAGTGAAAGCGTTCGTAAATACCGCTGTAGACTACTGTGGTCCGTTCTACGTTACGCATATCCGAAAACGCGGAATTAAGAGCCACAAAGCTTACGTTTGTGTGTTTGTCTGTCTAACAACTAAGGCAGTACACTTAGAGTTAGTCTCTGACCTAAGTTCAGATTTATTTCTCGCCGCTTTCAAACGGTTTATTTCTCGGAGAGGTCCCGTTGCTATGATTTATAGTGATGGAGGCACAAACTTTATTGGCGCAAAGCGCAAATTGAACGAAATTTACGAATTCATTCAATCAAAATCTCATATAAACTACATAGGTGAACAGTTATCAGAACATCGTGTACAATTTAAACATAGTCCGCCTTACGGTCCGCATTTTAATGGACTCAGCGAAGTTAATGTTCGTTGTGTCAAAACTCATCTTTTTAAAGTAATTGGTTCTCAAATATTAACATACGAGGAGTTTAGTACCGTACTCGTTCAAATTGAATGTCTTTTAAATAATCGACCTCTAAGTATTTTAAGCTCAGACCCGTCTGATATTAGTGCTTTAACGCCTAATCATTTTCTCAACGTAACACCGCTTAAATTTCTACCTGCTGAAGATGTCACAGACATTTCAGACAATCGCTTATCGCGCTATCAGCTTCTTAATAAGATAACTCATTCCTTCTGGCACCGTTGGAGTCAGGAGTACCTCACTTCCTTGCAACAGCGGGAGAAGTGGAACACACCGTCAAAGCCTGTTGAAGTAGGTACGATCGTTGTTATCAAAGACAACAACGCTCATCCGCTTTGTTGGCCTTTAGGTGTCATAGATGCGACTTATCCTGGCAAGGACAATATAATTAGAACTGTGAAGGTTAGAACTGCTTCCGGTACTTATATACGCCCAGTAGTGCGGCTCTGTCCCCTACCTACGCAATAAAATAGTATAAATTCCCTTTAACTCTATTTAAGTTTAAATTCATATGTTTAAGTTAAGTTTTTTTTTTTCTCATAAAGTTTCTAATAGAGGAAAACCTCTAGTCCGGGGGAGTTGTCTGCGCCATTCACATTATTTATCCGCATTTTTATTAATATCTATTTATCTAATTTGGAAATCACAAAACGCATACTTGCAACACTATACACGCTATACTCTTCTCTCATTGGTCAAAATGAAGGATCAGACGTTCATTCAAATCCCTTCCTCCCACTAGTTCCACTCCTACCCAGTCCTACCTCAGCGTCAATAACAAGCGCACGTGAAATTGCCCTGCGCCCGCGCTGCCGTCCCCGCCATTAAAAGACTCAAAAATCAAGCTAGAAACTGTGAATAGAAATGTGTGTGTGATCCTCCTCATATCATCTTGTGACACTTGGTGGGTTTTCGCTGAATCAACGTGCTCCAGAAAGCTGTGCTATCGAAGACATTACGCTTTTCCCTTACCCTAAAACCGTGAGTACCATTTAGCCCATCCAAAAACTAAAAAGGGCATCAAAAAACTGCTGACACCTGGTAAATTGTGCCCAAGAGACTGACTTAATCTCTAGCTATGGTTAATGCCAGCCCTTAAACAGGCTATGAGCATTCGGACCCCACAGCCCTACAGGTAACAAACCCAATCGGCTCGAAAAATCAAAAAAAATTACGTCGCTTGAAGTTAAATAGATTACTAACTAGGTATATAATGTTTGTCTAAACAAGATTTAATTTAAGCACAAATACGTATAAATAAATTATTTAAATTAAATTAATACTGCCTAACAGAAAGTTATGTTCCCGATAATATTTCAGAGGAATCTTAGCCACACTAGAATTCGAAGAAAATACGATCGAGTATCCAAAGCTAAGTACCTAAAGAAAATAATTAATTTCAGTTAGTAGCAAACTGAAAACTGAATACCAGTCATGCATTCTTATTACTGAAAACGTTCTTGAAAATTGCTTTCAAAGCCAGCATTAAACTAATTAAAACAAGACCTCAGACAGGCATAATTACCATTCCGAACTTTTATTGTTCAGAAAATCGGTTAATTGCAAGTTTTACGAGTAATTTTTCGGTTACATTAAAGTTTACGTCTTGAAAAGTAATTTGCAACACAATTGCGTGGCTGCTACGTAACCTACGTGATAATTTGCTTCGATAGTGGAATTTCATTAGGGTAATAATACGATGGCAGTGTTTTGAGGGAATCATTAATTTGTCGGTGCATTAACAGCGTTGGCGTGATCGATAGTACCCTGCACGTTTGATGAATTGCTGTTGAAGCAATATGACGTTGGCCCCGGCACCGTTATTATACTGCCTTTATAATTTCTCATAAAACACTATTAATACTTCAGCTCTGTAACAAACGGTAAATAACCTTCGCTTTATAAAAACTTTAGACGTAAAATGCTTCGTGTTCGAGTTTTTACATGTATTGTAGCGTCATTCTTAAGTGCGTATACTGACAGTGATGTTTTTAAACTGAGATAGTGGCATGCTTTAATAAATCGGTCACATTCGTAAAATAGTAACGTGAATATTGTTGTGTAAAGCTAATTCGACGAAATAATTCCACATCATGCTGAAAAATATATGTATGAAGTCCGAATAAACATTCCTGACTTGTATTTGCGATATTCGAATAATGTTACCAATCTCGTAACACAACATAACATCACAAAATCACGCCTGTAATCCCCTAAGGGTTATGCAGAGGTGTACCTAATAGTGCAGTCGCATTTCGCCAGTTATGTTTAAATTGTGTGTATTGCCATTAAATCCAGACTCCGTAGCTGGTTCGGAGAAATTCGTGATGGAGAAACCTTATAACACACCAACGCGGCAACGTACTGATGACATACCTAATTCAATTATGTATTTATAAACAGCTACAACTTAGTCGGTTAAAGCGATAATTATTTAGGCTAAATGCTCATAACAGGTCGATTATGAAAATTTATCACAGCATAGATTAGATTCCCCGCTAAAATTGCTAGTTAGAATTTATAAATAATTTCGCGAATAAACGCCGCGAAGTTAATTTACGACCATTAATAAAGACTTTTTAAACTAGAAACAGTAAAGAAGGATATGGTTCCGTTACCTTTGTCATAATAAGTTTTAATTGTAAGTCGAGCTACGATAAGGGCAGTGGATGTGCACAAATTATGCCAGTAAATTTTTATGCCCATTTGCATGAGAACTGAGCAAGCGTGTGCGCGTCTCGACGGTTATTTAATGCCTTACAGCCTTGTATCTTCATTCCATTTCGTAATGCAACCGTTGGAGCTTGAAGAGGTCTGCTAGGGTTGAGGAATTTGTTCGAAAGAGCCCTGGAACGCCAATGGCTTTAGAAGGAACACGGATGGGTTTCAGTTAGTAAGATTCTGACACTCCCTTCTGGTTCGCCCAGAGCGGGAGGAGTAATAAAGAGCTTGAATGGTAAGATCAAAATAAAGGTCCCGTCACGAGCAATAATTAAAATATACATTTGGCAAAGTTCAAACGTAAACTCGTGAAATATCAATAGCAACTTTAAGACATGACCTAATTAATAAATAATCCTCAATCCACATAATAGGTACCTACACAGGTTAAAGAACAAACATGAAACTTACCTGTGAAAAATACTGAATGTGCAATCGGTGACTTTAAAACGTCGCGTTAGCTTCGCAGCCAGCCATTGACCTAGGACTCTATGTCCCAAGTCCAGACAGTCTGAAAGCTAATAGCCATATAATAGCTAGGGCCTTTCAATAATTAACGAACATCAATTAAAAACTCCACAGTTGTCTGCTTATTATGTTGTTAAAGTTGTAGGGAAAGAATTAACTTGGAACATTTTATTATGAACCAGTTTTCCAAGAAGAAGACAAATTCCAATCGTTTAGATTTTTTTTCAACCAGTTTGACATAAGGTTGTTAGTTCTACTGTAGTTTTTTACTTTCTCAGAAAGATGTAGGGCCCTCGCTACAAAAAGTCGCCTTGGGCGAGAGGCCTACGATTGTCGTTGGCACTAATAGAATGTGATTTTCGCTAGGTTTATAGTTCAACCAATTCACAATGTCGTCTTCAATTTAAAATCGACTTCAAATATATTATCCCTGAAGGGTTAGCCAGAGGTGGTGTACATACACCCATATTTCGCCAGTCATGTATTAATTCCATGTAGTACCTACGCGAGCCTACATGACATCAACCGGACCCAAATTCAAACTTTTCTACTGAAGAATTCTTGATGGAACGAAACAAACAGTATTAACGTAAAGTTTATTAATGCGGACTCACAAATTTTCAATTAATTTACCTACCTAAAAAAAAACATACCAGTCGAATTGAGAACCTCCTCCTTTTTTGGGAAGTCGGTTAAAAAGTATGTGACACATTTAATTATTTTTAACCGACTTCCCAAAAAGGAGGAGGTTCTCAATTCGATCGGTATATTTTTTTTTTTATGTATGTACACCGATTACGCTGCGATTTATGATCCGATTTACGTGATTCTTTTTTAGTTTGATGCGGAATGGTTGCCATTTGGTCCCATAAAAATTTAGTATAGTTTGGCCCAGTACTTTTCATTTTATGAAGATTTTTCTTAATTTCTGAACATTTTTCGTTTGTGTGTTCGCGAATAACTTCGTCGTTTATGAACCAATTTTGATGATTCTTTTTTTATTGTGAAGGAGATATTTCAAGGGTGGTACCATGATATGGAAACCAGGACCTGGTGATGAAATCCCAGAGAAATCGAGGGCAACCCTTAAATTTCATAGGCACATATTACGTGTCGTGTTTTTCTGACGCCATACAAGTATTCGCATCTAGCAGTCATCACTTCATGTTGATAAGCTGATGATGGAAGGTACTACTCCTCAAAGGTTAGGAGTTGAAAGCAATAATAAGGGTATCTTGAAGGATTAGGGGATTTAGGGGTAGGTTCCTTAGTCGAATGTTATATGTATAGTAAATATTTCTATGATATTACAACAGACTAAAAATGAAAAAATAAAAAAACTATTTTAAAAAAAAAACAACCGACTTCAAAAACACCAAAAAGTTAAAAATAAACTTCAGAAGAAAAATCAGCTTCTGAAGTCGGTGGCAAAAAAACGAAAGGAAACGAACAAAATGTCACCGACTTCAGAAGCTGATTTTTCTTCTGAAGTTTATTTTTAACTTTTTGGTGTTTTTGAAGTCGGTTGTTTTTTTTTGTAAAATAGTTTTTTCATCAAATAAATAGTTGAAATACATACAGCAATCAATCGAGTATTACATTATTTTACTCACATCATTGTTTCATACTTTGTAGGCCCAAAGTAAGTTCTATTTTCATGTACTTATCTGTTTTTTTAAGGAACATTGAATTCCGCAAAAAATAAAGTGGACCCAATATCCTAAACAAATGCGGAATACTAGATTGAGCAAATATTGGGAGTAATAAAAAGAAAATACCACATTGATTTGATACTTTTCCGTTGCTATGACCTATATAACGATATTAATCAACTTCTTGTCCTTTATTGCCTCTAGCTTTTTACTTAATTTAATCTTCGGTTGGTTTTCGGTATTGACTACGTTTAGTTATTTTGAACTATATATAAACGTAGCTAAATGTTATTTTAAATGCCAAAAAGTATATTATTGGTAGGTACTGTTTTCTGAGTCAGTATGCAACTCAAATAAATTTAGATTGTGCTAGATGTGGCAAACCTACGAGTGCATACATAAACTTACGTCTTTTTCCCATAGGTATAGGCAGGAACTGCAGAACGCCATCGCCACCTGCTACGATCGCTACACACCTACTCTTTGCGCCTTGTCCTCGTTCAAACATAGGGTAACACACGCACGCCAGGGTACCAAAGTCACATTTCAGTAGAAATACAATTAGTTAGAAAATTTGAGATTGCTGCTTAAACCTCAGATGTATCCGGTAAGACTGGAATCCCCCCCCCCCCCCCCCCAAATTATGATGATGATTACCACTCGATCTGTGCCGAAACTATGCCAAATTAGGCCAACCTAATTCGAAAATGCGCGAAACCCATTGACAAAACTTTTTTTTTTTTTTGTGGGTGGAAAATCATCAAATGACCCCCCCGCCCCCCCCGCTCTTGGGCAGAGCGAAGGGGAGTGTCAGACAAAAAATACAAAAAATACAAAATCTTTAAAAAAGACTTCTACTGAGTAAAAACCGAACCCGTGTTCCTTCTTTGCCCTTGCGCCGAGGCCACGTCATCTCGTTCTAAAATCCGCGGCCCGGCGGGACCCATTGACAATACCTCATTCCTATAATGTAAAAATTTCTACAATCATGATACTTAAATTAATGATTGTATTTTAGCACATGTATATCAAGTAGGTAATCTTTTTAGCTAAATCATTAGGTTATTTTAATCCGAACTCCTCTACTAATTATGTTTATGTGTGTCGGTTCGCTTTGTCGTTCCGTTCAATCAGTGCCAGCTACATAAGTGATTGATTTTTGAAAATCGGAGCCTCCCGTACGTTGGTACCATTTACTTCTTATTATTCGGCTTGTGGCCGCACTTTCCCTATTCAACGTTCGATACAATGAAGTAAAGAATCTAGATAAGTACTTCTATACAAATTGCTATGAAAGAGCTCTGTAGTGTTCTTTATAGTGCTACGTCACTGCATGAGTGTGGAGTATTATTGTGAAATATGAGTGTGAAAAAGCTTAAGTACGTAAGTTGTTTAGGTTTTTGCGATGATCTATTACGAGGCTTTATTGCAAGTAATATTTTAAGTTAAAGTAAGATATATTTTTATTTTAGTCAAGAAGCCCAATAGCCGTACAAAAACTCTGACTTAAGAGATTTTAATAGGCCAAGCATATTATAAACTAAGTAAAAAATTCGTAAATTGGTCACAAACTGATAATTTATAATATTGACTGCGTCTGTGACCATTTTAAGAAATTGAAGGAAATTCATAAAATATTATTACCCTACTATGATCCTGCTAAGGTGGACATTTTAGACCCCCAGTTTAGGCACCAACCACACGATAAATATTAATAATAATAATCATTTTATTCAGGCAACTAAGGCCCATAAGTAAAATACACACAATCATCATCATCGTCAGCCATAAGACGTCCACTGCTGGACAAAGGCCTCCCCCATAGAACGCCATAACGAACGACAGCCTGCCGTTTGCATCCACCGGTTGCCCGCGACTCTCACGATGTCGTCGGTCCACCTGGTGGGAGGCCTACCAACGCTGCGTCTTCCGGTTCGTGGAATACACACAATAAGAATACAAAAATAACAAACTAATACACATTAAACTAAAACTAAACACGAAACATCGGCGTCGAAAAAAAAAACACATAAAAAAGAACACATTCTGGGTACGTTACTCTGTGCAATAAAATTACTGTGTGCAACAAACATTTCTGTTTGCCTACTAAACACACACTATTGGTTAACGTTTGAACTTTATAACTAACCCCCAAAGCCGTTCTAGCCACAAACTATTTCCCGGGAATGAACCGTCGACATCAGAAGCATTGTTCTCTTTCCAATATACGATCCTTTTGTACGCGGCGTTACGCTAATCTTCATAAATTACATTTTGATTAAATTTTATTGTTGTTCGACCTGTGGCAGTCATTTTGTCACGGCGGTGTTGAAATAATCAGCTTAGATAAATCTTTCAGATGCTGTTTTACCCTTTGTTGGTATGTCGACCCTTTTATTAAATGACTTGTAAGGTTGATGCGACACGACCGGAGGACACGGTGGAGCACACTGTGGAGGCGTGCCCTGCTTGGGCGGAGCCCCGCCGTGTTCTCGTAGCGGCGGTCGGCGGCGGAGACCTTTCGCGTCCGGCCCTGGTGCAAGCCATGGTCCGGGGCGAGGAGGAATGGGACGCCGTCGCCTCCTTCTGCGAAGCAGTGATGCTAGCGAAGGAGGTGGCGGAACGAGAGAGGGAGAGAACCTCTCAACGTACCAGCCGTCGCGGAAGGCGCTCCGGGCGTCGGGGGTCACGCGATGACCTCCGGCCACCGTAGACGCGGGCCTGTGGACGGTGAGTAACGGGCTAGCTCGCCGTCCGGCCGTCGTCATGACGGCAACAGACCGTGTCGGCGGCGCGTACGTGTTCCACGCGCGCCTCAAAGAGATGTCAGCAATATGGAAGGGGCCCGCAAGTGCCGACGCCCGTCGGGGCTGTGGATATCGAAAGGTTACCGCGGCTCCGACACAAGGGCGAAGAAGAAGGAACATGGGTTTGGTTCTTAGTCAGTAGAAGCACTCAAAGCACTGAACAAAGTGGAAGTCACATCTGCACTGGTTAAAGAGTGTAAGGAAGCACTCAACCAGCTAGCGGAAAGAGCAGAAGTAACAGTCGCATGGGTCCCTGGTCATCAAGGACACGAAGGGAATGAGATAGCGGATGAGTTAGCCAGAAAAGGAGCAGATGAAACCTTTGTGGGACCAGAGCCCAGGCTACCGATCCCACATAATATAACAAAAGGAATCATCCATAGAATAACCACAGGAGAGTCAAATAAAAGATGGAATGCAACAGAAGGTTGTCGACAATCGAAAATCTTCTTAAAGTCATATGATGAAAAGAAATCCCACAAACTACTCAGAATGAGCAGGGGAAACATAAGACTAGTAGTAGGGATCGCAACAGGACACTGTGGACTCAATAGACACCTGACGATTATGAAAGTAAAGGAAGATCCCATATGCCCAGCATGTGGAGAAGCAGAAGAAACAAGTTTCCACCTTGTGGCGGAATGCACAATGTATGGGCCACTCAGATGGGAAATCCTAGGAACAGATGAGATTAATGAAGAGAAGCTCGCAGAAATCTCTACCGAACAACTGGTGAGCTTCTGCAAGGCGACAGGAAGATTCGCGATGCCGACCACCAGTAACCCATGAAGGGGATCCACCAAAATGGGGAACTGGGCGAAATAATCCACAACGAAAGGACTGATCGCCCGTCTGGTGTCTGCCGGCGTCCCCGAAGATAAATAGAAATAGAATAGTCAGTAGAAGTCTGACACTCCCCTTCGCTCTGCCCAAGAGCGGGGGGGGGGGTTATTCGATGATTTTCCACCCACCAAAAAAAAAAAAAAACAAAAAAAAAACGTTGATGCGACAAGGATGCCCGCGAAATTCGAATTTTCTTAAATCACCAATACAACCGTCTCAGTTCATAAAGGTCTCAAGAATGCCGTTTTCATCAAATAGTCACTCAAGAGACCTAATCATTATTTCTCAGTAAATTAACATTTGTTATTGCCGTGAATCCCATTTTATTTAACATACGATTTGACACTGACCGGGAAATTGAAGAAAAAAGTAAGAAAAATCGAACCGGGCTACTTTGTCGCCTTCATCTTAAGAATATCTTTGTTGCTACTGAAATGAGTTGAGTTTCAGTTTACTCGACATACGTTTACATAATTTTGTCGATCAGCATGTTTATCACTTCGTGTGACCAGTTTTACTTTGGGCACGTTCCTGGGTGACAGCCTATGACACACCTCGGACACTCCATACAACGCCCGCAAAATAATTACCTATTACTACTACATAAACAAATAACGTTTGTGCACGACGTGCACGTGCAAATGTGTGCTTAAACTCTAGTAGGGTTGTCGTAGCCTCAAAAAAGGCGCGGAAAGTGCAACGGTCTGCGTCGCGAGAACCGAACGACGACTAATACGAGCGCGAGCCATTGCTCAAGTTTCGGCGACGACTACCTCGAAGTGCGGGGTGAGGTGCGGTATTTAATATGAGCGCGGGGAAGGGAGTGTCCCTTCTGTACGTAGTACTATTATGTATTCTGTGCCTATGATGTCCTATTTGGTCGATCTATATTATGTAGCTTGTACATAATAATATCATCTTACTGAAATAAAAACATTAGTAAATTAGCATGGTATAAGGAGAAGTTGTGAAAAAATAACATGGGTAACATGGCAACTTATGTATAGAGAATTTTGATTATGCTGTCCAAGGTTTGCAAATAATAACTCACTAACACTCACTTTGACTCAGAAGATCCCTCAGATCTCTTTGAACGCTCTTCACTATTTTAAAGGATCCATGTACTCCCGATTATTTAAAAAAATACTTCAAAGTGTTGGGCAGTTCACACACAATCGTAACCTTCGAGCTTCCAAGAGCCTTCTGTTTGAAATTCCCTCACACCGTACTGGTTTTATGTCCTCTTCCTACGCTGTCTCAACCATAAAGCTCTGGAATGCGCTACCCCCTGGCATTAAAAAAGCAGAGAGCAAGATGGCTTTTAAAAGAAAAGTCCGGAAATACTTTTTGAAATCGGACTGAATTCTTCTCAATCAAGTCACTTTTCTCAGTAGGTAGGTATTCGTTGATAATTATTATGAGGTTTTCTTATTTTAGTCTGTTTGTATGTATTTAAATATCGATTAGTTTATTTAATTATATCTATAATTAAATATGTGTATTATTATGCACCGATATAATAATATGTATTATGTTTTCAAAATGGTATTATCCTTATTATTATTTTTTTGTACCACAGTACTGTCCTATTTGACCCTAAGGTTGACTAGTAGAGACTGCCTTGTGACATTAAGTCCGCCCTATGTACCTACCACTCTTGTACATGAAGTTTAAATAAATAAATAATATGTCATTTGTGCTTGTAGATACCATTGTTCGATAAAATTCGTATTAATTTATTTTTAATTATCGCCCCGTGTGCTTAGGTTACAATAGTCTCGTTTGAAGCGCGAATAGGCGCTTTCACCTTTAGGTCCTACAACTAACAAACTATTACCTACTAACAATATCTTCTTGATCTAAAACCAATAAAGTAGAACCGTATAAAATATTACAACTGTATTATGGACACAAGTTGAAACAACGAGTTCACTAGCATTGGAGGTGAAAAGGATCCCCACACAGAGTTGCATAAAATATCCATTATAGGAAAACAATGGGCCGGTATCGAATTTGTTCTCACGGGATATACAAACCGAATGTGACCGTTCGAATGTATTATTTTTACGATATAGGGTATTATATTTTGTAGCATTTTTTTTTTTTGGTGTGTGGAAAATCATCAAATGACCCCCCCCCCCCCCCGCTCTTGGGGAGAGCGAAGGGGAGTGTCAGACTTCTACTGACTAAAAACCGAACCCATGTTCCTTCTTTGCCCTTGCGCCGAGGCCACGTTATCTAGTACAAAAATCCGCGGCCCCGACGGGCATATTTTGTAGCCTGAGGTAGCCTCGTGAATTAATATCTAAATAAGAGATAAGTTGCTGCCTCGTTGGCGTGACAGCTGTGCATGAGGTTCTGGGTTCGATTCCTGGTTCGGACAAAGTGTTATACAGAGTCTAGAATTATTGTGCCCGGTTGATGGCAACAAGCTCACCATTACATGGGATTTAAACTTAACAAATGTGGATGTATACTACATATTAGGTACCTACAGTCGAACAAGCTAATAAGTATACAGCCAATTATTTTTCCTATTCCTCCGCTATTCTTTTCTGATTAATTTCGTTGCGGGATCCAAGACAGTTGCGTTGGAAGGCCTCCCACTAGGTGGACCGATGACCTGGTGAAGGTTGCGGGGATCCACTGGATGCGAGACGCACGGGACCGGTCAATGTGGCGACACCTGGGGGAGGCTTATGTCCAGCAGTGGACGTCTTTCGGCTGAAATGATGATGATGATGATCCAAGACAGTTAAATCGCTGCTCTGGGACTTCGTCGAGCTTCATTGCCTCGGCGCTTTTGTTTCGGCCACTGTTGATTCTGGCTAACAGGAGTTACAGTGGTTTGGGAATAGTGTGGCGGGCTTGTCAAAAAAAAGTATACAGCCAGCTAACTTGTATTTACTTTTAAGATTATACAGATACATTTAGAGACTGATTTCAAAAGATATAGTGTTTGACATCAGTCGCTTAATGCGAAACTCTTGATAAAACATAATTACAACCAATATTTTTAGTGTTATAGAATTATAAAGATCTCTACCCTGTGTACTTATTAGCTTGTTCGACTATACTCCTCTGTGTAACCCTTCAGGGATTACAAGGGGTGATGTTATGTTATATAAGTAAAAATAAATAGAAAAAACTGGCCAAGTGCAAGTCGGACTTGAACATGAAGGGTTCCATACCATTGTAGTAGATATCGAGAGATTTTCCATGTTATTTTAGCACCAGTTTTGAACTAATTGCTATTTCGTTTTCAAACTTTTCGTCTCATTTGTTTCTGAGAGAAAGGGGGGGGGGGGGAGAAATGGTCGGACAGACTGACAGACAGAAATACGAGTGATTCTATAAGGGTTCTGTTTTTTACTTTTGAGGCACGGAACCCTAAAAATGTTGAAAGCTTATTTTTGATCTAAACAATAATAGTGTTCCTGGGCTAAATTCCACGTCGAATCCTTTAAACGATCAACCATGTCCTCCTCGCTACAGATCAGCCACGATAAGATAAACCCGTTAGTGTCATCTGTACTGAGACATAAAAATAAATGTAGGTACGTAGTAAATCTATTTCTGCTCGATCTGCCCTTATGATAAGGTCATATCTGTGAAATAGTCTTTGGAGGTTGTTGAAGTATGCTGTTCGTTTTTCGTTTTTAACCGACTTCAAAAAAAGGAGGAGGTTATCAATTCGACTGTATTTTTTTTTTTTTTTTTTTTTTTTTTTTTTATGTTTGTTACCTCATAACTCCGTCGCTTGCTAACCGATTTGAAAAATTCTTTTTTTGTTGGAAAGGATATACTTCCCAAGTGGTCCCATGATCACCAAGTCAGGATCTGATGATGGGATCCTGGAGAAATAGAGGGAACTCTTCAAATTTTATAGGCACACTTGAAGTGATTTGAGTAGTTTTTGGAAGAGTACTTTCTCGGAGTGGTTCCATTTCAATTTAGTGAAGATCTGATGAAGAACTTCGGAGATAGGCAACGGAACTCCTCAACGAATGATAGCAAATGGACTGGGATTGCTGAAATGTCATGTCTGTCTATTGTTTAGACCAGAAAATAACATAACTTCACGCCAGTACGCTGTGAAGGGGTAAGCACATGTGAACCACTAAAAAGTGAAAAATAAAAACTTTTTTACAAAAAATTAAACCGACTTCAACAAAAAATCAAACACAAAAAAGTGAAAAATAAACTTAAGAAGAAAATCAGCTTCGGAAGTCGGTGGCAAAATCATGAAATAAATCAAACAAAAGTCACCGACTTCAGAAGCTGATTTTCTTCTTAAGTTTATTTTTCACTTTTTTGTGTTTGATTTTTTGTTGAAGTCGGTTTAATTTTTTGTAAAAAAGTTTTTTTGTTAAAGAATAAAGGTCCAGAAATGTCCGTGTGTTATTAGACACACATCCAATCTGTCTAACTCTTTTTTTTGGGATTAGCTAATCATCAAATAAAGAAAGGGAGTGTCAGACTTACACTGACTAAAATCCACCCATGTTCCTTCTTAGCCCTTTATGTCGAGGCCGCGGTATCTCTTGCGAACAACCCGCAGCCGCGACGGGATCAGTCTAACCCATAGGGCATAATATGGCGTGATGGCACATTTATAGTCCCACTTGTGGGAGGTTAAAATGAATTTTATTTCTACAAGCATTAGTGTAAGCCACCCACTTTTTAAAGCTTAAAATGATTATTCTCTTCAAAGCTTATAATAGGAACTATGCAGCTTTAAGCACGTAGGACAAAAAAAACTAGTTGGAAGTCTACAATGGCTCAGTAATAGGAACGTTGCCAGTCCATTGAGTACGGGCGCCTAGGTTATTAACTTATCCCATTTCCTCAAAACGTTTTAGTACAGTTCAGTAGGTTTTGGCAATTTGTTGATTTATCAAATAATTATGATTATAACGTATTATCACACTTGCAATAATTCCCGTAGGATTAGATTTAATAGTACATACACATTTCATCAGTTATGTGTAAATCCCATGTATATGGATTTTTTGATGGCGAGCTTAACGCCATCAACTGGGGACAAATTCCAGACTACGTGGTCATCAATGCGAAATTCCAGATGTAAAAAATCCAGTAACACTTTGCCCAGGCAAAGTGTTAATGGGTTTTTCTGGGTCAATTATTCAGGTTATCAAAAAATTGTATTAGTAATCAGTAAGTTTAGTAATTAAGATTTTCTACGAAAATATAGACCAGGAAAACTTTACTTAACTATGGAACATTTTACATAATATTTATCTATCTCTATAGTTAGGTACGTCTCCGCTCGCGGAACAAAACCGGGTAAGAATAAATTTTCTCATAAAAGCGGACATAACAAGGGTATGGGGCGGAAACGACTATAACTTACATGGAGATCGGAAGACCTTTTCTGACGGACTACATATTTTCGGAAATCAATACGTAAGCAATGTAATTTACATACGAATTCCAAGGAGTATGTCTTGGCCAAGCTTTTTAGTTATTTCTCATCTGGATATCTACTTCAGAAAGAAATTGTACTATAAAACGTGCATTGGAATCTTTCAGCACTAGTAATAGTATCAATTCTCTCGCCTGTCTTGAACATTGTATGTTTGAAGTTATATTTAATCGAAAGATGAGAACCATGAGAGAGCTTTTTCCAGACCCATTCCGAAAAAACCTTACAGAGCATTAGCTGCTTTGTCATCTTTAATGCAACGTAAAGAAACACGATATCCCAAGGCAACAGAGTAGAGTACTACTGTCACTGCAAATTACGTAATGTCTACAGATATTTGAAAATTGCTTTTCACCACTGCCGCTCTTGGACGCAGTTGCTTAATTGTTACGGGAGCCCCGTAACAATTATTTGGTGTCAGCCCCAAAGCGCATAATTTTGCCAAGGCGGTTGACTTGTCACCAGCAGAACGTAGGTCGGTAATCCATCCATCATTTGTCACCGATTGTCGGCCACGCGTACAGCGATGACTTTTTTACCACAGCGAAATAGCCAATGGTTAGTTGTCCGACTAAACAGTAGGAACAACCGGGGCCGGGTGTTCCGCGTAATAGATTACAGTGTCACTCCGGACGACCGTTGTCAACGACCAGCTGCGAAGCTGTCAACCGTTTCTGTACCAAAACAATTTTATCCTGTCCCCTCAGTGTCGTATCGCAATCTACTTGATTTTAACGAGACTACATTGTGGCTGTGGGAAAACTTAGAAGATTACGGACGGATTAAAGGATATGGGATGCCGTATTTTGAATGTTATTTGAAGTTGGTTGAGCAATGGTGCTCGGACGGGGAAATTGTGATTACATTTCCACGATTTCTGGTAGTTCTCCATGGCAACCTATATTCACGTATCTATAGCCAAGTTTAAGTAAATTTTCAGTAACATAACAGCTTTGTTACTGAAAATACAGACTTCTGTTTAATCCGCAAAGAAGTTAAAGGAGGTCGAAAATTACCTGAACTTGTGGAGACAAGTATGGTACGGCCGTGCCGCTTTATTGCTCGACTTGATAGGAGCACTGCCGTGCCCCCAGATTATTAAACTTTAAGTAATTGCAAACATTTTTATGCATTGGCCTAATTTTAGACGAATTAAGAATCATTAAATAGAGTAAAGCTAAGAATCCAAACTTTAACTAAAAAATAACTACTTTTACTGAAGTAATTGACGTTAATTAATAATGAAAAAACAAATAGGTACATAATTTTGGCAAAGCAAAAACACTGGCATTTGATGCAATGTATTGGTTTCCGTGCCACGTTTACTTAAAGCGTTTATGATACTAAAACTTGCCGCTCATTATTCAACCGGGCTCATTTTTTATGATTTTAGACCATATCGATAGCAGTTTTATGCGCTTTAGTACGGGGGCTATAATTTCCTATTCCGTTATTCCATCAGATAAAACTATATTGAGGGCACCATGCTGCCGTCCTTACGAAAAGTGCAATAACTCGAGTTTTGCCCCAAATTGAGTTCAGTACATATTCGGAATCTGCAGAACGAGATCTACATATTTTTTTAAGACACTTTTTACGTATTTATGACATAGCCGGTTTTAATACTAAGCATAACTGAAATATCTAGGTCGGTGCTTTATGATTTACATATCAAGACCGAAATAACTATAGATAGGAATAACTTACTTAAGGTATTAAGTAGTTTTACTAACTATATCTGCAATAAGTTTTGAGTTATTGCAGATATGATACGGAACCTTATTTGCGCTATTAAATAATGTACTAAATATTTCTGCGATATGTAGAGTTATTGCATTTATAATTACCATATTTCGTTACTGTGATTCTCATTTACAAGTTAAAAGTACAATAAGCTTGAATTATTGCAGTTATGTTAAGGAATATTATGCGAAGAATACTAAAATTTATGTAGTAAGTAGATTTATTGCATTTATTTGTAGGAAGATTAAACGAATACAGTATACCTACGCGAAATAAACTGCAATAAATTCACTATTTATTGCGTTTATAACTAGCACCAGGGGCTGAGGGGGTACGAGGATTTACAGAGACTCAAAATAACTTTGCTAGGACAGTTTTAGCTGATTGAACTGCTCTAAGTTATAATACAAGTATATAATTAATACTACGATTTCTATGCTCGTATTGATATAGTAATTATAAATGCTGTGATTATATATGACTGACTTTGATAGTCTCTAATTAAGAAGAATTTTAAGTGTTTTGTTTACTACATCTATCTATCTATTTACATAAAAAGAGAAGTCCTGAATGACTGACTCATCAACGCCCCGCCCAAACTCTTGGACCTAGAAAGCTGAAATTTTGCACAGAGGTTCCCTTTATAGTGTAGACAAGGAATAAGGCAGGGTTTTTCGAAATTCAACCCCTAAAGGAGTTAAATAGGGGATGCCGCTGGCAAAAGCTAGTTCATAATGAATGGAGGTGACTTCAGATGTTTATTCTTAAATATTATATTTTAAGTTTAAAATATTCAGATTTTATTGTATAAGATCAGCAATGATTGAGACCTAAGTATGATTAAATAAATAAACAACTTGTTTGAAACATCAAAGTTTATTAGTTCATGTTCTCTAAACATCTGCTAGTATATATTATATAGCAGGTATATAATAATTATATACCAAGGACTAATTTCAAATATAATAAATGGATTAAACGAACTTACCCAGTGAAGTTCTATCCTTATTATATGAAGAAATTAGTCCGAGATATGACACTCCCACCCTCCCAAGATTAATCGTTGATTAATTCTTCCCGTAGGTGGGTAACCTTGTGCCACTGCTCTAAACTGAATGACAAGTAACAGCAGTGTTGCCAGGGCCGCTTTTATTTTTCATCTAAGATCTAAAAAATCGCGTCAAAGAGCACCAGAAGACGGCAGCTGCTGTATTAATCTGGGGGTACGAGGAGTTATGTAAAGCCAAAATGGCGGAGCTTGATCGTAAGCATTTTTCACCGAAAAAATATACTAATAAAGTAAATTATGGTAATATGTGTTACATTTACCTACCTCTCGTTGAGAAATTCATACTGAGACTGATTCCCTCATCAAACAGTTGGAAGTGAGAGCTCAAGTTCATGCCGAGGAGCCAGAAGTTGTTCCAGTTGCTGATACTGATGATATAGAGGATATGGAGCTATTCAGCGACATTGTTTCTGCTTTAGGTGAGGTGATTGGCACTCAAAAGGACTATGGTGATGACATACACCCTAACATATTAAAGATCATTGAAAACATTTTAACGAAATATTAGTATTAATAAATATACTTGTATTATAATAACTTAGAGCAGTTTAATCAGCTAAAACTGCCCTAGCAAAGTTATTTTGAGTGGTAAACCCTCCTGATTTTTTAAACACATCTGAACATAGCTATAATGAGTAGATTTGGCTTTACCGAACACAGTTTCATAGTAGATCGGTGAGAGGAAGAAAAGTAAAGTTTTGCAAGCTTCTATTCATTCAGATTTGACATAAATGTAACACCTGTTTTTCTAATAGTAGGTAACAAATTACAACTTCTTCGAATTAAACTGGTCTCTTACTAATGGAAACCGCAATAAATAAGAAAATTAATGCATCTTTGGTTAGGAAACAGTTCTTAAAAAATATATTCATTGCTACTTAAAAATGCATCATGTTGGTTTCCTAACCATTAGTGCAATAAATAGGTTACTTATTGCGGTTATGACTAGTAAACATTATTTCTAAATAGTAAAAATACTTAACATTATAGCATTTATTGTTTTTAATAATGGAAATAAATGCGGGAACAAACATTGAGGTATCACGTAATATTCTCTACATTGTTATCTATCATGTTGTGAAAGATTCAAGTCGATATTATGTATAGTGATGGAGATACAGACAAAACAAAAAAAAAATCTTTAACCGCGTTTTTCTCGAAATCATGTTTAACCTAGTTATTGCACTTTTCGTTATGACGGCAGCATGGTTAAAAGAGGTTCTTACGAATGAAGTATGCATGAACTTTACAAGGAAAAGACGTGTATTACTTTATACTACCTTTAGTCTGTTTCATATAAATTTTATCTGCTGTTTGTATAAAGACAGCTCGATTGGCAGGATCTGTGAGAGGTATAATTCTGGAGTCTACTATTTGTGACCTCAATTCCGTATGAAGAAGACGTTGGTACAAGTGTAGGCTTTTCTCTGTTTTGAATGCCTTCGCAATATGCGTTGACAAAATATTTATAAGACAACTCGAAAAGAGTAGATTGGTTCCGAACGATCATTAGGAGCGTGGTCGTGATATCAAGATAAGTTTTTAACTTATACAAATTTTGTCAACGGTTCCAGTTGACCAATTCAAAAATGCATGAAGTCGAGTGGACCTACGGTTCCCTTCTTTGTGGGATCACTTAACTAGAAAGCTAAACAACCAGTGTTTCGCGAAAAAAACAATATTTTAACAAAACTTCTCCATTTTAAATATTCTTTAAAGATGATTGATTATCAAAAAAACACTTTCAAAACCCAGAAAACTTTCAACCATTTGAAGAAAGTTTTGTACAAAAAGCTAATTGAATGTTATCTGAAATGTTGCCAGTCTCATTGTGAAACAGGAAAAACTTGGTGAGTATCTCGCTACTTTTATTATTGCGAAAGTTTCACTTGACAGGCCTTACAACAACACGGGGGAACAATTACGACTTGACATTTATGTATTTATATTGAAAAAAGGCTGGTTGAAAATTGAGGATCACATTTTTAGTGGCTGAACTCAAAAGTTGCGCTGAAAGTGTTTTTTACAGGACTGATGTTTTTATTCAAAATTTACGAGTATGATGGTAGTTGCAGATGAATGTCTGCAACTACCATCATAAATGAAGCTCGTGGTTTAATAATAACTGCCACTCGCGGTGATCTTTGGCTTAAGCCGTGCTTGCCTAGGTTGGTCTACGGATGGGTGACCATTCAATAACGTTACTGGCGAAATGTGGGTCCACTAATGGGTACACCTCTGCTTAACCCTTCGGGGAATACGGGCGTGATGTTATGTCATGCTTTACTTCCATAATAATTATGCATTCAGTAAAAAGCTGTTAAATTACAAAAATACACAAAAAAAAAATTAAGTAGGTAATTGTATCCATTGCATGGATATCTATGCTGTGAAATCCCTAAGTCATCGTTCATGACATATTCGGGGAAAGATGGGCTGGTCTATTAGTAGCCAGGGACCAAACGGCATAACGCTTTCACCGATTTGAGTAAACGAGAAGTCGTTAGATTCGTATTATTCGGGAGAGTGTCATATTGAGGTACGTGACGTCACGTCTAATCCAAAATGGCGGATCATACTCCCGAAATTCAGGGAATGTTTTGTCAAGAGTTAGTTTATTGAGATGTGATGATAGATTAAGTTCTCACTTAAGGGATTTGGTCGCTTAATGCAAAAGAAACTGTGATAGAAAAAAAGGCTAGGCAGACGTGATGACCTACAAAACGACGCATTTAAATATCGGTATTTTACATAGAGTGACTGCTTGTATGACCTCCACAACCTAGTAATACGATGGCCCTTCTATTTATCTTCGGGGACGCCGGCAGACACCAGACGGGCGATCAGTCCTTTCGTTGTGGATTATTTCGCCCAGTTCCCCATTTTGGTGGATCCCCTTCATGGGTTACTGGTGGTCGGCATCGCGAATCTTCCTGTTGCCTTGCAGAAGCTCATCACCAGTACGATGGCTCTTGGTAAGATTAATTGTTGTCAGACTTTTGGGCTACTGTCTACGACTATCAAAGATGTGCTAATTACAGCCGGGATCAGCGGCTTAACGTGTTTTTCGGTCACCTAACCACGGGTCAACCCATTTTCTGGTGGCATGGTGAAGCACACCGTCGAGGGCTGCTCCGCTTGAGTGGAGCCCCGCCGTGTCCTCGTAGCGGCTATTGGCAATGGCGACTTCTTGCGTTCTGTACTTGTTCAATCCACGGTCGCGAGCGAGAGGTAATGGGGCGCTGTTACCTCCTTCTTGGAAGCAGTCATGCTAGCGGAACTTGAGAGGGAGAGAACCTCTCGTCCCAGCCGCCGCGGGAGACACTCGGACACCGTAGGCGCGGGCTTGAGGATGGTGAGTAATGCGTTAGCTCACTGCCCTTCCGTCTTATGACGACAGGCCGTGTCTACGGAGCGTTCATGTTCCACGTCGCCTCAGCGAGATGTCAGCAATATTGCGGGTTGTTCAAAAGAGGTAGGTACCGCGGCCCCGGAACACAAAGGGCTAAGAAGGCACATGGGTGGTTTTTAGTTCGTAGACGTCTGGTACTCCGTTTCGCTCCGCTCAGAGCGGGAGGAGTCATTTCATGACTCCCAAAAAAAATTTGCTGGTTTATAACTGGCATGGTCACTAACAATTATTTTTTAATACAGTTGCTCAAAAAATGGCGTATTGCAGGGACGTATAGCGTTCGGGATGTGGGCTATTACGTACTCGTGCTTTTTCTTTACCATTTCCGAACTCGTGCGTTCTGTTTCCCAACTGTCAAAATAATGTCCATTAAAAAAAAAACAACCACGAAATTTTTACTAAAAAAAATCATAGAAGTTTTTATGATTCATGCAAATATTTCTGAAGAAGCTACTAATTTGTTTCAATATCAGATTTAATTATTTGATTCAATGAGTTAAAGGTTTCATTCCATTTCATCTCATTAAATTTCATTTTCATTTCATATCAATAAAATAAAATCTACTGAAGAATAGTTCCCTTTGCCTACCCAGAATGGGTGAAGAAAACAAAAAAAATCTCTGCTTATATTATTCTTTTACGGTTGGCGCCATTTTCCAAAAATGTTCTTTGCGAGTTTAATTACGGTTTTATTATTTTATTAAATTGCTTCATTTTTTCGCAACTGTATTAAAAATAGTTGTTCAGTACACGTGCGGAACCGTCATTGCAACTTGTTCCGACTGTCAACCCTCGCCGTCGGCTGTGCCTCGGCTCGGGTAGACATTTGTCGGAACTCTTTGCAATGACAGGCTTTCCGCACTTGTATTGAAATATACTATTTCATTAACACTTAACGGAATGTTTATTATTTGACTTTTGTTTACTTCAGTTAATCTGTGGTTGTGCTTGCAACATCATCGAAATATTGGAAACTGAAAATAAATAACATATTTAACATCCCGTTTTCGATTAATGATAACATCTAAGTACTTAAGAAAAGATTTCACCATCCATTCTATCTATATCTTTTCTTATTTTAATATCCGCTGATTCTGAAGTCCTTTTTAAAATACTTTTGTTTGTCGTCTTCAGATCTGTTGGCGACATCGCTAGAGATGTTCCGAGGGGCAAAGCTTCTTTATCGACCTTGTACCTTTAAATATTAACACAAGATTGAATAATAATGGCAAAGGCTTGAAATCGCTTTGAGGTCAGAACAAAAACATTTAGAATTTGTTTTTGCAATATTGTCGTCGGTTGGTTTGATACAATAAATAATAAGAGAGAGAATTTGATGTTTTATGGTGGTTAGCCTTTAAGTATGGACGTATTTTTTTCTTAACACTACTGCAGTGGACGTGTAGTCTCACAGGCATATGCACACACACATTTTTTGCGGAATTTGATATAAGATCGCCTTAAAATTACTGTTGGAATATTAAAGTTATAGAATTTTGCAACCAAATAACGTGCGTATATATTATTATATAACTTTAATTTAAAAAAAAAACGTGTGGCACTCGGAGACTGCCGCGGTAAATCTATTGCATAGCATTTTTTATCAACTTATGCAATAATAGGTATAAATAATTAGGTATTAATAGTGTAATACACACCAAAATAATTATTCATTCAAAAAATTTGAACAAAAATAACGATATTAAGAGTTTGATCTTCGAATTTCGCGCGATGTACATTATATAAATCAAAACTAACCTTCTTATACTAACTAAGCTAGTAAGAAACTCTATGACAGAAAATTTAAAAGAAAAAGTATTGACAGCCTGACGTAAGTGTCATAACGTGAACCAGCAATGCCCAACACAGGAATGCACGACACGAGAACGCGCGACATAGGAATGTAAGTGTTTTGAATTCCAATGTTGTACATTGTCATGTCGTGCATTGCTGGTATGTGCATTACTGTGACGGGCATTATAGGGACTCGTTATTTTCCGTAACCATAGCAACCCTTAAACTTGACACTGAATATTTTTGTTAGGAAATCTCTGGATTCGCTCTCCACGCTCAACTCAAGGCCCGCGATAGAATCTATGCAATAGATTAAAAATAAAGAAATTTAATAATCAAAAATTATGGCACTATTCAGTTAAAATCTACTTAGGTTACACTTTTAGGTATTTAAAACAGTCAAACAAATTCCTAAAACAAAATGAGTCTTTTTTTCTCAAAATAAAGTATATAACACACCAGAAACACAAAACACCTACTTCAGGTAATTTAAAAAAAATCTGACAACAGTCTAATAACGTATCTTTATTGGCAGTCAGTACACAAAATAAAAACGGAATATCACTACCCGATTCTTCTCCTAGGTCTTGGTTCTGGTCCTAATCTTGGTCCTGATCTTTATCATAGTCACTTTCATGATTTTGTATCAGTTCGAACTCCAATATAAATAATATAAAAAAAACTTCAATAATCTCTTCATACCAGACTGGCCTGAACTCACTGACTTGTTCAAAAAATGGATTTTCCTGTATGCAAAGTTTTTCTCACAGGACCTTGAACAGAACTCATCGATGGTCGTTTTGATTTAGTACTGATTTTTGACATTTTGTACTACAAAATGTGATACAAACCTAATCGCCCAAACAAAATATATCGTAGGGCAACAATGGCCTGACAGGCTCCGGTCAATATTTTGATGGTCATAACTTACGTGATACTCATCCGAAGACGCAACCTCCTTTCTCGTTGGTAGTTTTACAACTAAAACAGAAGCTACTGAGCCGCTCAATGGCGGGGAGTGGTCGGAATAAGCTGAAACTAAGAAAACGAAAACATCGAGGAGTCTGTGAGACTCCACGTCAATACTTAAACGGTAAACACAGGTTGGCAATTCATGATAATACATATTAGGTTTTATTTCGAATCTGGGAGCCTAAAGGTAAATGCGACAAGGTAGCCTGCGAAATTCGAATTTTCTTACGTTTTTGCAATAGGGGATCGGACTGGGTCAAAATAATATGATTCTGTTTAGTCCGTAAGTTAGATTATCGAAAAATATCGAATACTTACTTGTTTTTAATCTATTGCATAGATTCTATCGCGGGCCTTGTTGAGTTGAGCGTGGAGAGCGAATCCAGAGATTTCCTAACAAAAATATTCAGTTAAGATTCAACATGGTTGCTATGGTTACGGAAAATAACAAGGTTGTCAACTGAGGTTGTCAAATTAAATAATTGTTTGTCTCTCTGCTTTCTCCTTCTAAAATATTCTTACTCGTATAATTTGTGTACAAAGTGTTTTGAATATGAATAAACAAAGTGCATTTATTAATGAAGAAAGTCACGAAAAAATAGTGAAAGAAAATTAGTGAGGAGTGAGTACCTACTCTATAAACATTCATTTTATTATTAGTACGCATCTATCATAAGTTTTATTGGTTTTTGCATTACTATTCTGCGAATCGGTCTAAAACGATTCGTTTTCTTGTAAAATATCTAAAATAAAATAAATAATTTTCATATTTTTCAATGTTATGACACTTACGTCAGGCTGTCAATACTTTTTCTTTTAAATTTTCTGTCATAGAGTTTCTTACTAGCTTACTTAGTCTATGAAGGTTAGTTTTGATTTATATAATGTACATCGCGCGAAATTCGAAGAACAAACTCTTAATATCGTTATTTTTGTTCAAATTTTTTGAATGAATAATTATTTTTGGTGTGTAATTACACTATTAATACCTAATTATTTATATCTATTATTGCATAAGTTGATAAAAAATGCTATGCAATAGATTTACCGCGGCAGTCTCCGAGTGCCACACGTTTTTTTGTTTTATCAAATCAATAAAAAATTACGAAGATAAAACGCGTCAAAGATCTTGGAGTGGGGCTTGAAACGTCACTTGTGTCGTCAAAATGTACTATCATATGACGTCACACGAGTTTTCGAAGCACTGTATCGTCTTCATTTTAAGTTTACGTGAAAAAAGAAAAAATAGGTGTCCAATAATTTTTGGAAATCTATCTGACGGACTAATTAGTTTATTTTTGTCCGATCCCCTATTCCCGGGTCGAGCAAAAAACCTACTATTGGGTTTGTCCATCAGGAATTCCTCAGTGGTAAACACGGAGTCTGGATTCGTTCCCGGTTGATGGTAACAGGCTCGCCCCTATTACCTACATAGGACTTTATCAAAACTGGCGAAATGTGGGTACTATTACGTTCACCTTTGCCTAACCCTTCTGAGTGGGCGAAATAATCCACAACGAAAGGACTGATCGCCCGCCTGGTGTCTGCCGGCGTCCCCGAAGATAAAAATAATTACCCTTCGAAGAGTAAAGGCTTGATATTTATGTTATTTAAAGATGCTTAAATCTATGTAGGTATACATTTGAGTACCTATATTAATTAAAAACAATCATCATCATCATCAGCCTATAATGTTCCCACTGCAGGGACTCAGGCCTCCTCTCTAGGAGAGAGATGGGCTATAATCCACCACGCGGGCCCAGTGCGGATTGGTAGATGTCACGTGTCTTCGAACTTTTTGGTTCTAAGACATGACGGTTTCCTCACGATGTTTTCCTTCACCGTTTTGAGAGCAGTGGTGATGAAATAAAGTACACAAAGTAATGTGCCTGACTGGGATTCGAACCCACGACTCACTGTTCGTAAGTCGGGGCCGCCACCACTGGGCCACCACTGCCACCTGTATACATTTGAGTACCTATATTAATTAAAAACAATTATCCGACTTAAAGTAATTATGTAACTTAAGATCAAGCTGTGTAATCAAGCACTTAAATGAATTTGGAACAAGTAGCAAATTAGATTTAAAACTGAAATACTTCTAAAACACGTATGAAAGTTCAAATTCATATAAATTACAGTAATATGTTTTTGAAAAGTATCTCTTTAATTTACGATAGGCACGCGTTGTAAACTTTGGCAAACTTTGGTGTCTAGATTTTCAGAATGGGTTTACAAATAACCTACAGACAACCTCCATATCAATATACTTCATACCTATGTTTTTTATACAAACAATGTAACGGAATACATCATCATCATCTGCCTAGCCTTTTCCCAACTATGTTTAGGATCAGTTCCTAGTCTAATCGGAAGCAGCTGAATACCAGTATTTTACATGGAGCGACTGCCTATCTGAACCCCACAACCCATTTAGTACTAGGTAATACGAAACTCCTTGTTAAGACTGTTTGTTAAACTTTTGGCCTGCTGACTACCAATAATGACTGTTCAAAATGTACAAATGAAAGCCACAAAGGCTTAGCGTCCTTTCCGATGCACGGAGGAAACTCAGTATTTAAGGGCTTGATATACGCCACTGACGTTTCACCCTCCCGCAACCAATTTATTGGGCGCCAGAGGGGTAGTACTCGTAGCTACGCGATTTGCGAATGGCGATTACGTAAAAAAAATCTTTATAAATAATTAAGAAAGTCATTGGCAAAAATAAGCTGAAGGGCCCTTCGGCATGACTATAAAATATATTGATGGCAATAAAAAGATCCTATGATTGATAGTTTAGGAGAAAAAATGTAGTAAGTTACGAAAACAGAGGCTACTTTGCATCCCGTCGGGGCTGTGGATTTTCGAAAGGATAACACGGCTCCGACACAAGGGCGAAGAAGGAACATGGGTTCGGTTTTTAGTCAGTAAGTAGAAGTCTGACACCCCCCTTCGCTCTGCCCAAGAGCGGGGGGGGGGGGGGGGTTATTCGATGATTATCTACCCACCAAAAAAAAGGCTACCTACTTTGCATATTTATTTATGATGTTCAAATTTTTTTTTTTTTGACGTAAAGAGGACATGCTCTAGATTGTGTAGATTAATATCCTTTTTTTTTTTTTTAAAGAAAACCGATGATGGTTGCGGAAAAAAAATGTTCTAATGTATCCTAAAAAAAGGCCAATTCACGTATATCCACGCCTTAACGTGTAATTCACCCATCCACGGATCAAAAAAGGCAAGCTCGGTATAACCTGAAGATCTACCCAAGCGTCTGCTAATATTCAGCACCGAGCGATCCTCCCCAATGTGACGTAATACGATTTTTGAATTTATAGTTACTAAAGAATTCTAAAATTCAACCACAAAAACTACCAAATGAACAGAGGTAATAAAATACATAGTTAGGTCATAAAAACAAAACGTGATGGTGTTAAAATGAGAGCTAAAAACAAAACCTTGTTTTATGTTCATTGACATAAAAAAACGGGTTTATTAGTTAACAACGTAAATAAATATTCAAATGCCCAATTGTTGATCAAAGCGCGTATCAAAATTCCATACTAACACAAAATAGTTGTTGTACACACAGATAATGTTAACCAATTTATAATGAAACGAAACCCAAGTACTTGATGAACATTGAACACTGTACAATTGAATATGAATGAACTCGTACAATGATTAATCAATTCAATTACGTATGATTGTCATTCATGCGTGTGACGTTCCCGAGGGCAGTCGCCTCGAGCCAGTCCTAACCCTAAATATGAATATATGGAGGCATAGTGAGAACGGGGTACTCCCACGGGTGGAGCTCGCGATTTTCGCAACGAACTTGCCTCATAAATCCTCGCCTTACATGATGCTTGTTTGCATAATACAAGACTTAGTCGGCTTTGTTCCACAGTTTGATAGGTAGGCCGCCACGTGAGCGTGGAAGTACATGCTGTACTTAGATACAGATGGTGCTATTTAAAATATTAGTCTCATAAGAGAAATAGTTCATTAATTGTTGAGATGTTGTGCTAAGCAAGACGCTCTGATGGCAGATGAGGGTTTGACCGTGTGGCGTCTCAGGAATGGAAAGGGAAGTGCAGGTCGGCCACCGATGAGATGGGATGATACCTCAGCGGGAATATCCTATATGCGGCTGACACAAGAGTGTGAGAGCTGTGTTATTTTAATTGATTTGTATTGTTATTTTAATTGATTTGTAAATAAACACAAGTTTTAACAGAGTTCTCTTACAAAACAAGAGTTATTGGCGTTTTAATCACGCGCCGCATGACGTCACGTGACTGACACCGACTGTCACGTGACGTCATCTCGGATAGCTGTGACATTACGCCATTTTGCGAAAATTTAGCTTGACACTCCAGAGGATAAAAACAAGCAAATAGAGGCTTTTATCAAGCAGTAGGTAAAGTCGGATTGTGAAGTCGGATAATTTTGTATGTGAAATAATGTGAAAAGGTTGAAGTCAAGATCTTTTTTTTTACTTTGCACCAAGCAAGTCTAAGGTATTGTAAGAACAAGAGCCGAGGAGGCTCCCGGTCTGGAAGTCCTGAGACCGGTAGTGACGTTTTTGAGGATGTGCCTGACAAGGTGTCGGGCGAGTGCCGGGAGAAGTCTCCCGGCAAACTCTGGCGGGGGAGCTCGCTTGACTCGGGGTCGGATTCTGACTCCGGGTCGGGCGCTAGCTTGGCGGGCTCCGGACGCGAGGTTTCGGGGGCTGCTAAGGAAAACGCAGAGCGTTTCCTTAAGCGGCCCAGAGCCGGAGCCGGAGCCGAGGAGTCGTCCGGCGGATCGGACCGACTGACCTCGGCCCGAAAAATCCCTCGGGGAAGGCGTGCCGCTTCCCTGGAGGCTGCCCGGCGAGCCAAGGGGGACGCCGGAGAAGGGCTCCATCTCGGCCGAAAGGTCATTTCGTCGTCGTCTTCTGGCGGCGAGACGGAGACCGGTGGAGTGCGCGGTGAGCCTGGTGAGCCAGAGACCGGTGTTGAGGCCAACACTGGTGGAGACCAGGTCACCGGCGGCGGCTCCGTTGGTGAGCGCCTGGCCGGGTTTGCGAAGTTCGTGGGGGCCGCAATACATGGCGTCTCTCTTAAGAGGACCCACGATTCAAAGAAGGCCGCGATCGCCGCGGCCTCGGCCTCCATTGTGGCGGCAGCGGAGGCGTTGCGTGGTGGACCTCCGTCGGACGAGGTGTCCGATCTGCGGGCGGAGGTCACCCGCCAGGCGGTCGCCATACAGCGTCTCCAGAAGGAGAATGCGAGGCTCCAGGCGAACCTGGCCAAGCTCCAAGGAGCCTGCCCTGAGGAGGTGCCTCAAGACGGGCGCGGGCAAAGCCGGCCCCTGGCTGCCGGGGATCGGGACCTGAACCTGGTCCTGCAGAGGCTGGCTGACCTCGAGAGGGGGCACTCCCTCTTGGAGGGCATTGTTCTTCGGCCCTCCCTGGGGGCGAAAACCTATGCAGACGCGGCAGCCGGTAACCCTAAGGCAGGGCCATCCAGCCAGCCTGAAGGCGGGGCTCAGCCAGGTGGGAAGCCGGCCTCAGCGCCACCGCGTAAGACGGCTGCCCCTCAGAAGGACAAGGCAGGACCCCCTCCGAAGGGGAAGGCGCCTGACCAGGCAAAGGGTAAAGCGCCCGCCCAGGAGAAGGGCAAGGCGCCTGTCCCCCCGAAGGGCAAGGAGCCTGTCCCTCCGAGGAGCAAGGCGCCTGCCCAGAAAAAGGGCAAGAAACCGGCGTCAGAGGCGGACCGGCCACCTACACCCCCAGAACCACATTCGGCCGGAGACGGTTGGCTGGTGGCCGGGGAAAAGGAGAAGGAGCGTAAGGCGGCTCAAAAGGCCAGGCGGACCGAGCGTAAGCGCCGGCAAAAGAAGCGGCGCGCAGCGGCGAGGCTTCGTGCCCCGAAGACCGCGGTTGTAGTCATCACACTACAGCCGGACGCGGTAAAGAGGGGCGCGACGTACGGCGAGACGCTCAAAAAGGCGAAGACGGTGTTGGAGCTCGAAGACTATGGGATCGTCGGGGGCCTCACAATCCGACCCACCGCTACAGGTGCTCGGAAGATAGAGGTTCCCGGGGAATCGAGGGAATCGAGCGCCTCGACCGCAGACGCTCTAGCCGAAAAGCTCAGAGCGTCCCTAAATGCGGACGAGGTTCGAGTGTCCAGGCCAGTGAAGTGCGCAAGCCTGCGCATCCTGGGCCTGGACGACTCGGTCTCCGAGGAGGAGGTTGTTGCCGCCGTCACCGCGGCCGGGGGGTGCTCTGCCGATCAAATCAAGGCGGGCACCCTACGCTCGGACCGCGAGGGTATGCAGACCATAACGGTTAGCTGCCCTGTGACGGTGGCGACGAAAATTGCGGAGGGCCGCACCCTCAAGGTGGGCTGGTCCAGGGCGCAGGTGAAGCTCCTGGAGCCCAAACCTTTGAGGTGCTTCCGGTGCCATGTGGGGCACCACGTAGGCTGCCGATGCACCTCGGAGGTGGACCGCAGCGAATTATGTTTCCGCTGCGGTCAGCCCGGTCACAAGGCCGCGGCTTGCCTGGCCACGCCTCACTGCAGTGCATGTGCGGCGGCTGGGAAGCCGGCCGAGCACCGGGCAGGGAGCAAGGCCTGCGCTCCACTCGCCAAGGCCAAGGGGAAGGGAAGGCCCTCCGCCACCAACCCCACCGTCGTCGTCAATAACGCAGCCGCCGATGCCGCTGCGGAAACCGCCACCACCGCAACTCCCACTGCGGTGGTGCTACAGGAGGTCCCGGAGGGGGCTGAAATGGAGTGTCATTAATGGCCCCACTAAGCTTCCTCCAGGCAAATATCAACCACTGCGCCTGCGCTCAGGACCTGTTGCTCCAGAGCATGGCGCAGTGGTCGATCAACATCGCCGTGGTCTCCGAGCCGTATTTCGTCCCGCCCAGGCCAGACTGGGTGGAGGACCTAAGCGGCAGGGTGGCCATCATTGCGTCGGCCGCCGCCGGCACCCCGGCCCTTGAGATGGTCAGGAAGGGTCAGGGGTGCGTAGCAGCACGGTTCGGGGAGATCGTAGTAGTGGGAGTCTACTTCTCTCCGAGCCGAACTCTCGCCGAGTTCCAAAACTCCCTCAGGGAGCTAAGTGTCGTCATCGGAGGCTATTCCCTCCCCGTACTTGTACTCGGGGACTTCAACGCCAAGAGCTTGGCCTGGGGTTCCCGCTACACGGATGTGCGGGGTGGGATGGTCGAGTGCTGGGCTCTGGAAACAGGCCTGGACATCCTGAACCGGGGTTCTGTGGCCACGTGTGTGCGGATGCGGGGCGAGTCGGTGGTGGACATTTCGTTCGCCAGTCCCGCTCTGTCACAACGCGTCGTCGACTGGCGCGTTATGGAGGGGGAGGAGACCTATTCCGACCACCGGTATATCCGGTTTGAGGTCTCTGCCCAGTCCTCGAGCGCGCCGGTCCCACAGACCCCAAGTGGTCCGCGTTGGGCGCTGAAGAAGCTGGACCGGGAGCTCCTCCTAGAAGCCGCGATCGTGCAGGCCTGGGTGTCATCACCGGTCAGGCCCGCCGACGTTAACACCGAGGCAGGCTGGTTCCAGGAGGCTATGACCGAGGTCTGTGACACGGCAATGCCCCGAGTCCGGCCAGGAAGCGCCCGGCGTCACGTGTACTGGTGGTCGCAAGAGCTGTCGCACCTGCGGCAGCAGTGTGTGGCGGCGCGGCGCCGGTACGCCAGGCATCGCAGGCGCCGCATTCGTCCTCCGAATGCGGAAGCCATCGAGGCGGAGCTTTATGAAGGGTACAGAGCGGCGAAGAAAGTCCTCTCCGAGGCTCGTCTGCGGGCCAAGGATCAGGCCCGCGAGGAGATGCTGGAGACTCTCAACAGAGATCCGTGGGGGCGCCCTTATAAGATGGTGCGGAATCAACTCCGCACCCGGGGCCCCCCGCTGACGCAGAGTCTCCGGCCCGAGCTCGTGGAGGACGTAGTGAGCGCTCTGTTCCCTTCGCGAGGGGAACATCGTCCCCCGCCAATGGCTCCGCCACCAGCGGTGCCGGAAGCGGACGGTTCAGGAACCGATGACGACATTCCGGAGGTGACTGGGGTAGACCTGAGAGTGGCGGTACGGAGGCTTAAAGCCAAAAATACCGCCCCGGGGCCCGATGGCTTGCCTGGCAAAGCCTGGGCCCTGGCCTTAGACCCAGAGGCTCTTGGGCCCCGACTGGAGAGGCTCTTTAGCGCGTGCATGGAAAGAGGCCAGTTCCCGCTTCGTTGGAAGACGGGGAAGCTGGTCCTCATCCAGAAGCCGGGGCGCCCTGCGGACTCGCCGTCTGCATACCGGCCCATTGTGCTGCTCGACGAGGTGGGCAAGCTCTTTGAAAGAGTAATTGCAAACCGCCTCGCCGAGCACCTTGAGGGAATGGGTCCGGATCTTGCGGATCAGCAGTTCGGCTTCCGCAAGAGGCGCTCGACGGTGGACGCCATCATGCGCGTGAGAGCCCTCACGACGGGGGATGCGGTCTCCCGGGGCGGTGTGGTCTTGGCGGTGTCTCTCGACATCGCCAACGCCTTCAACACCATGCCCTGGAGCTGCATCAGGGAGGCACTCCGGTATCACCGGGTGCCGGCCTACCTTCGTCGTGTAGTCGGGGACTACCTGTCCGACAGGACGGTAATCTACCCTGGTCAAAACGGAGAATGGAACCGGCGAGAGATGTCGTGCGGTGTTCCACAGGGTTCGGTTCTGGGGCCGCCCCTGTGGAACATCGGTTACGACTGGGTGCTGCGTGCCGACCTCCCTGACGGCGTCAGCGTCGTCTGCTACGCGGACGATACGCTGGTGCTGGCACGGGGGGAATCGCACGAGGCGGCGGCCGCGAATATGACACGCGGGGTTGCGATAGTCGTTGAGAGGATCCGGCAGCTGGGTCTCGAGGTGGCACTTCACAAGTCCGAGGCCATGTGCTTTCATGGGCGTGGGAATGTGTCACCGTCGGGATCCCAGCTAACGGTGGGAGGGGTTCCCATCGGCGTCGAGTGTACTATAAAGTACCTCGGACTCGTCCTTGACAGCCGGTGGAACTTCGTGGAGCACTTCCGACGTTTGGCTCCCAGACTGGAGCGGGCTGCGGCTGCCTTTAGGTGGCTCTTGCCCAATCTGGGGGGGCCAAACGCCTCCTGCCGTAGGCTGTATGCGGGAATCGTGCGGTCCATGGCCCTTTACGGGGCCCCGGTGTGGGCACGTGCCGTGAGGAAGCGGGCCGTCCACTACCTGAACGCGCCCCAAAAGGTCATGGCCGTAAGGCTAGTCCGCGGGTACCGCACGATCTCCCGCGAGGCGGCGAATCTCCTTGCCGGATTGCCGCCGTGGGATCTGGAGGCGATAGTCCTCGCGCGCCTACACGAGTGGCGCGCGGAGGCGCTACACCGGGGGGCCACTCTGCTGCCGCGGCACATTGCTGCGCGGCGGACAGACCTCCGGTGCGATCTCATGGCGGTATGGAGACAGCGACTGTCGCAACCCCGTGCAGGGCACGCCACGATAGTGGCGGTAAGTCCCCTCTTTGAGGAGTGGCTAGAGAGGAGCCACGGCGCCCTCACCTTCCGTCTGACGCAGGTCCTCACCGGACACGGATGTTTCGGGAGGTACCTGCACCGAATTAGGCGGGAGGAAACGCCCGGATGCTTCCACTGCGAGGATCGACCGGAGGACACGGTGGAGCACACTGTGGAGGTGTGCCCTGCTTGGGCGGAGCCCCGCCGTGTTCTCGTAGCGGCGATCGGCGGCGGCGACCTCTCGCGTCCGGCCCTGGTGCAAGCCATGGTCCGGGGCGAGGAGGAATGGGACGCCGTCGCCTCCTTCTGCGAAGCAGTGATGCTAGCGAAGGAGGAGGCGGAACGAGAGAGAGAGCGATCCTCTCAACGTCCCAGCCGCCGCGGAAGGCGCGGAAGGCGCTCCGGGCGTCGGGGGCCACGTGATGGCTTCCGGCCACCGTAGACGCGGGCCTGTGGACGGTGAGTAATGGGCTAGCTCGCCGTCCGGCCGTCGTCATGACGGCAACAGACCGTGTCGGCGGCGCGTTCGTGTTCCACGCGCGCCTCAAAGAGATGTCAGCAAGGAGGGGCCCGCAAGGGCCGACGCCCGTCGGGGCCGCGGTATTATGTACTAGATTACGTGGCCTCGGCGCAAGGGCAAAGAAGGAACATGGGTTCGGTTTTTAGTCAGTAGAAGTCTGACACTCCCCTTCGCTCTGCCCAAGAGCGGGGGGGGTCATTCGATGATTTTCCACCCACCAAAAAAAAAAAAAAAAAAAAAAAGGTATTGTAAGAACCCGTCGGGGCTGCGGGTTGGTCACAAAGATACCGTTGCCTCGACATAAAGGGCTAAGAAGGATCAGGGGTGGTTTTTAGTCAGTAGGAGCCTGACACTCCCTTTCGCTCTGCCCAAGAGCGGGAGGGGTTATTTGATGATTTCCCACCCACCCAAATAAAAAGGAGTTTAAGAACCCTCTATTTTGTCTTACAAGAAACACCTAAAAGAACACGTGAAACAAAAGTGCAATGGGCAGTTCGTGGGTGTTATCGCTAGAGACGATTTTTGTCAGAAAATTAGGCATAAGTACTATTAAGTGTTGTAACATCTATATATTATAGTAATTAGTGTGTACACCACTTGATATAATTTATGGTTCCGGTTGATACCTGTCCCTCCTCACTGCTATGTACGATCCCACCTGTGATACTTCTACTAAACTGTCTCTGTAATACAATGTGTTCTAAGAGTTAATAAACCAAGTCTACTCAACAGTATCTTTCATTCCAACAAACATAACATGGTGTCAGAAGTGGGATACATAAGATTCATAATGGACGAAATTACCATGACCGACCCATAGTCACACTAAACTACCACACCAGTGTGACTATGGTTAATTACTACGGATCAGCCGTTGTCACACCAGTGAGTCACACTGGTGTGACAACGGCTGATCCGTAGTCACACTTATAACTATGGATAATCAAACCTGATCCCAGTGTGACTACGGCTGAACCGTAGTCACACCAGTATCGTAGCTTTTGGTCACGTCACTCATACATGCAACGCATGTACTCCATGACGCGCGCTCGCTTCGCTCGCATATTAAATAACACTAATATCTTCTGTCCCCGAAGTGCCGGGCCTCCGCCGGCCTCCTTCGTCGGCCTACGGCCCGGTGCCCATGCCGCCCATAAAGGATGCTGTCGCGAGACGGTGATTCATCCACTTAGCGGACGACTAGCAACAGCCTATAATTTTGGTTATTCATCCGGGTGTGACTACGGATCAGGTTAAATTATCCGTAGTCACACCAGTGTGACCACGGATCAGGTTAAATTATCCGTAGTCACACCAGTGTGACTACGGATAAATAAAATTAACCATAGTCACACTGGTGTGGTAGTTTAGTGTGACTATGGGTCGGTCACTGAAATTACAGATCAGGAACTAGCCATTCGTGTAGCAATTTTTAAGTAGTTTTTGGGCTGTACATAAAATAATCATCATCACTTATCCCATTCTTTTTGGGGTCGGCGCAACACATTTTCTTCTTCCATTCTTCCCTGTTAGACGTCAAGGTGGCATTTACACCTTTCTCACTCATATCATTCGTCACAAAACCCATCCATCTTTTATTTGGCCTTCCTCTCCCTCTCCATCCATCAATATTTATAAATATTGAAGTAAATACTGACTCTCAATTATTTTCAAATTCTGCAAAACCCATTGATGAAAAACTGCGTTTGCACACTCACTGGATTTTATTTGCGATTTCCCGCCCGCAGCCACGTTTGTTTTTGTTGCAGTTCTTTCAAGCAATATAGTTTCGATTTATACAGCTTGTGTAGAGCAATTTTATTTAAAAAAGTGACGTGTCTACGATATTCATATATAGAGCTCTATTTTTATAGCATTTTATTTCATTTTTTATTGTATATATTAAAAAAAAACTGGCCAAGTGCAAGTCGAACTTGCACATGAAGGGTTCCGTACCATGACTTCTTATAGGTTTTCCTGTAATCTATACCTACGTGTTGAATTTCTGTATTTTTTTCAGAATTTTAGTCTCAGTAGTTTCGGAGATAGGGGGGGGGGGGAGAATGCTCGGACCGACAGACAGACACACGAGTGATCCTATAAGGGTTCCGTTTTTTCCTTTTGAGGTACGGAACTCTAAAAAGATTGAAGAAGAGATATGAAAGTAGTAGGTACCTACTACCTACCGTTAGATGATACGCCTATGTAACTTCAATAAATCTATAGGTAGTATAAACAGAAGATAACATCACGCCAGTAATCCCAAAAGGGTAAGCAGGGGTGTAGGTATCCATTAGTGACTGGGGAAATGTGGGTGTCATACCGCAAGTTATGTTTAAGTCAGCAGTCGCGCTTGTCACCACTAGAACAACGACCCAACTAAGGTTTAATTTATTGGTTTAATTACAAGTTAAATACGTTGTTTTCGATATTATTAAAATACTTGCTTACAATGTTTGTTTAGCAATGGGCAAAAGTTATCACTCAGTGGATACCACAGAGCAGGAAACGACACTCGGCTGGCCCAAAAGGAGATGGCGGGATGAGCTGGACTCTTTCTCTAAGGATTGGCCTACTATTGGACTAGATCGTGAAAAGTGGAAGGAGGCATTGGTCATTGCCCTGCAATTGGACAGTATAGGCTTATTTGGCTTATTTATAACTAGCTTTTGTCCACGGCTTCGCCCGCGTGGATGTCGGTTTAACTACAAAAACGGCGATTTTCCATACAAACTTTCATCCCCTATTTAACTTCCTTAGGGGTTGAATTTTGAAAAATCCTTCCTTATTCCTTGTGTACATTATAAAGGGAACAACGGTGCAAAATTTGAGCTTTCTAGGTCCAAGGGTTTGGGTTGGGCGTTGATGAGTCAGTCAGTCAGTCAGAACTTCTCTTTTTATTTATGTAGAAGATGTTTGTTGCAGTATTCGAATGCCCATTACTTACCCGACTTTTTTCAGTTTTCAATGATCTACCTACTTAAACGAAGCTATCACCGACTCATTGATTTTTGCAAAGCGCAGATTATGTTAATCGGTAGGTACTTGTAAGTGTTGATAACCGAGGGGATAATAATAAAGTTAATGCATTATGATAATGGGGAAACCGTTCACTTGGCCATAATGTTCCCACTAAGTAGATACCCTACTTACTCACCTATTAAATTAGGCCCCTCGCAAACAGCGACTTTTTGTAGCGATGCTGTCGCGCGTTCGCATCGATACAGTCGCAATGCGGTCGCTAGCTGTTTGCCCTCGCCCACAAAACTAACGCGCGTTAGTGTGAGGCCAGACTGCAAACGCATGCGCGGGGCGGGCGCGGCGCGACAAACTCAAACGTATGGAACTTCATTTGAGTGTCCATATGATAGTGGGCACGCGGGCGCGGGAAGCGGTGCGGGCTACTTTCCGCGGGAAGCGCGCGGGCAACTCGTGCCATAGCTCGTTCATACCTACAAGTGGCCGCAGTGAGTGCGCGGGCGGCAAGCGATAAACCGCGCGGGAGCGGGTATCTCAAACTATTCGAGCTATCGCGCGCGTTGTTGTGACGTCTTCACAATTAAATGCTGAAGAATTATTACGTGCTATTTAAGCACGACCTGCACTGTGGATGTCGAACATCGTCAATACAAAAAAAAAATGTTTCTCGCAATCTTTCATAGAGTGTGTAAAATTCTCCTTCATTTTCTCTGGTTAAATTAATTTTATTTTTCACTTTTATCATTTGCAATTTAAAGTAAGAATTTTCCAGTAAAAACAAGTCTTCTTCATCCATAATTATAGTTTGACAAACACTGGACAATACTACATTCGGAACGAAGCCGCAGTCGACTGCGGACCGCAAAAACGCGCGCGTTGTCGCACCCGCGCCGTTCCCCGCACCGCGCTGCCAGTGTGGCCCAGCACTTAGTAGCGATGATGTCGCGCGTTTACAAAAGGGGCGACATCATCGCTACAAAAAGTCGCCGTGGGCGAAGGGCCTTAGTTCAATATTGAAAGAAATGGTGGGGTGAAGACCTCGTCATTTCTTTACGCACTTATATGGAGTGGATTAGAAGAGGAGCTTGTGGCTTAATAATAACTGCCACTCGCTTCGATCGACCGCCCCTTTTTTTACATAGGTATATTATATTATTTTACATATATTTAAATTATTATTGATATAGATATTGCACATTGACATCATCTTATTATTTGTTTCCAGTATGTGACTTGTCATGTAACTGAATTTACATTTAATTTTAATATATTTTTTTTCTTTCACCTTTTATTGACATTGATTTCCATTGCTATTTAATTAATTAATAATTAATTCGTAATTAATTGCTAATTTATTCTTATTTTGCAACTGTTCAAGATTGTTTTCATAGTCAATGCTTGTTTTGTTTCATTACTTACAAACATGTTTACGAACTCTGGCATAACATCGCGTACTTTTTATTGGCTTTTTAGGGTTCCGTACCTCAAAAGGAAAAAACGGAACCCTTATAGGATCACTTTGTTGTCCGTCTGTCTGTCTGTCAAGACCTTTTTTCTCAGGAACGCGTGGAGGTATCAAGCTGAAATTCATATCAAATACTCAAGTCTATGGTCTCTTGGAGCTGTGAAAAAATCAAACTTCTAAGTCAACGCGATCAAAAGATACTCCCGTTTATGCCGCAAATTTTCGACACTCGCAAGGGAATCAAAACCTACAGGGTACTTCCCGTGAACTCAGAATCTTGAAATTTGGTACGAAGCAACGTCTTATAGCATAGATAAAGGAATAATTACGAAAACCATAAATTTTTAGTTACATCAAGATACTCCCGTTTATGCCGCAAATTTTCGACACTCGCAAGGGAATCAAAACCTACAGGGTACTTCCCGTGAACTCAGAATCTTGAAATTTGGTACGAAGCAACGTCTTATAGCATAGATAAAGGAATAATTACGAAAACCATAAATTTTTAGTTACATCACATAATATATTTTTTTTACGGAACCCTCGGTGCGCGAGTCCGACTCGCACTTGGCCGGTTTTTTTTTTCAGTGGGTGGAAAATCATCAAATAACCCCCCCGCTCTTGTTCAGAGCAGAAGGGAGTGTCAGAAAACTACCCATGTTCCATCTTCGGACTTGTGCCAAGGCCGCGTTATCTCTTTCGATAATCAATAGCCCCGACGGGCGTCGGCCCTTGCGGCCCTTCCTTGCTGACATCTCTTTGAGGCGCGCGTGGAACACGAACGCGAAGTCGACATGGTCTGATGTCGTCATAAGACGACCGGACTGCGAGCTAGCCCATTACTCACCGTCCACAGGCCCGCGTCTACGGTGGCCGGAAGCCATCCCGTGGCCCCCGACGCCCGGAGCGCCTCCCGCGGCGGCTGGGACGAGACGTTCTCTCCCTCTCATGTTCCGCCACCTCCTTCGCTAGCATCACTGCTTCGCAGAAAGAGGCGACGGTGTCCCATTCCTCCTCGCCCCGGACCATGGCTTGCACCAGGGCCGGACGCGAGAGGTCGCCGCTGCCGATCGCCGATACGAGAACACGGCGGGGCTCCGCCCAAGCAGGGCACGCCTCCACATTGTGCTTCACCGTGTCCTCCGGTCGATCCTCGCAGTGGTAGCACCTCGCACCTCGGAAAGTACGTTAAGCTGTTAGTCCCGGCTGCCATATATAGATCTTTGGCAGTTGTTACAGGTAGTCAGTGACCTGAAAGTCTGACAAGCAGTCTTACCAAAGAATATCGTATTACCCAGTATTAACTGAGCTATGGAGGTCAGATAGACAGTCGCTCCATGTAAAATACTGGTATTCAGCTGCATCCGGTTAGACTGGAAGTCGAGCCCAACATAGTTGAGAAAAGGCTAAGCAGATGAGCTGATGATGATGATGGAGTGGGTTAGAATCGTTGAAGTAGTGCTCGTGCTCGTGTGACTGTATTAGGTAGGTACATATTATTATCCTAGTCAAGTCAGGAGTACAAATATGACACATCATTAAAAAGTGATGTTCTCCTAATCTTTTCATTGTAATTTTATGTTTAGTTAGCTGTTGCCAGCGGCTTCACCCGCTACAACTCGATAATTATCCCACGGGAAGATATAATCGGGATAAAAACTATTATATGTGTTAATTCAGATTATAAACTATCTGTGTTCCAAATTTTATCCAAATCTGTTCAGTACTTTTTGCGTGAAGAAGTAACAAACATACACACACTCGCACACAAACTTTCGCCTTTAATTAAATATTAGTGTGAAGACTAAGTGTGGTGTGATGTGGGTGACTGGGTGTACTAATGGGTATAGCTCTGGCCAACCCTTGGAGGATTACAGGCATGATGTTATGTATAACATTTATCGTTGTATTATCTGGTACAAAGTAATGCCTCGGTCTCTACTTGACAAACCATCCGTAATGGTCACATTATCATAATACTAGCTGACCCGCGCAACTTCGTCTGCGTCACATAAATATAGCTATAACCTTTCTCGATATATCGACTATCCGACATTAATTAAGCTAAATCGTAACAAACAAAAAATCTTATCTTTCCTCTTTATTACAATAGTTTAGATTAGCTTAGATTATTATTAAAGTGTGAATTACTATAAAATCTTACTCTCTTACTGTTAAATATACTTTAACACTCTGTACTTGTAAACATTATGATGCAGTGAATATTTTGAATTTGAATTTCCCGGTGGCCAGCCAGAATCCCCCGTACCTACATTGCGACGCAACCCGCGTAATTATTTTTCCGCGCGGGTATTTTTACATTGCGATATCTTCTAAGATATTTGTTTAAACTGTATAGAGTAAAGAGCACAAATATTCTATATTAAATTTCCGTTCTAACGAACACATTTATTTAGATATAGATTAATACCATATGGGTTAAATAAGCTTCGCAAAAAATAATTCTTTTTAACCTAACATTTTAATAATAAAAAATGGTTACAGTGAGTCAATCTTAAAAGATAGACAGATGCTGTCGCGGACTTTTTTTTAGAACTTTTAAAGACGAATAATTACTTCATACATGATATTCTCGTAACTTAAACCGTTTTCGCAGCGCACGCAACGGAAGCTCTCAGAAAGGAATTTTCTTTTCCCGTTTTTGCAACATTTCTCATTTATGCTCCGCTCCTATTGGTAGTAGCGTGATGTTATATAGCCTATAACCTTCCTCGATAAATGAACTATCCAACACAAAAAGAAATTTTCAAATCCAACCAGTAGTTCCAGAGTTTATCGCGTTCAAACAAACAAACAAACAAACTCTTCAGCTTTATAATATTAGTATAGATTAAAATTCCAGACCAAATTTGATTAATAGCTACCTATTGTAAAACACAATAAGGTCTAGCTTTACGAAAAACCAAAATACTTTAACACTGGGCGGGTTTAGTAATGCTTTTAGTAACACTACTTACGAGGATTGTGACATGACAACGACCCATGTCACGCTAGCTGTGACAGTGACGTCATAACAAAGACGTAAGCAAAATATTTCTCTAGCGATAAGCTTAGGGTTTAATGCTAATCTCTGAAAACTAATGTTTTATAGTAATAAAACATTAGTTTTCGGTTCAGACTAAAAGTCAGATTTTGTTGCGTTAAGATTTAGCACCCTTGAACGCTTTACTAATTCTAGTCTGTCTTGTTGCTGTAGTGTTCGCAGTGCTGTCATCTGGTTTTTTCATTAGGAATTTATCAGCAGGAGCCTTTTTTTGGGGGCTGGAAAATCTCTTTCGAACAACTCGCAGCCCCGACGGTAGAGTCTGACAGCATGTAATACCGATATTGTACATTGACATTATCTTATTTGTTTCCAGTCTGTGCCTTGTCATGTAATTCAATTGATTTTTTTTAAGCTATTGCATATTTGCATAGCTTCTATCGCGGGCCTTGAGCGTGGAGAGCGAATCCAGAAATTCCGTAACGAAAATTTTCAACCAGGTTGCTATGGTTACGGAACATAACAAGGTTATCAACTGAGGTTGTCAAATTAAATACCTAATTAATTATTTGCAAGTTGATAAAAAATGCTATGCAATAGCATTACCGCGGCAGTCTCCGAGTGCCACACGTTTTTTCTTTCTCCTTTTATTGACATTGGTTTCCATTGCTATCTATTATTAATTTATTCGTATTTTGCAACTGTATAAGATTGTTTTTATTAACAATGCTTGTTTTGTTTCATTACTTGCAAACATGTAAAATTTACGAACTCTGGCATAACCTCGCGCACTCTTTATTGCCTTGGTATTACTATAATTATTGTACCTATGTTAAACAAAATGGCTTACGACTTATTAAATAGATTAAAAAGTAGCAGAACAATACTATTATACAAATTAATAGCATTTCATGGAAAAGCTTTGCAAGATCAAGGGAACGCAACGAGTAAGCTGTACATAGATACTACTCATACTCATTGACTGCGATCTATTTGATGAGCATTTTGTAGAACTCAGAATATTAAGCGTTCACATGAATAAAAATGTTCTTGGAAAGTAAGCTTAGACTAGTATTATATTGTATCGCAAGAATTTTAGTGTTACATGGAAACGAAATATACAGGGTGGGAGGGACATCGACGCTATAAGACATCTATGTATCACAACATCTATGTATTCATTAAGTACGAGTACCTACATCATTCTGAACGTATCTCCACCTAGAAATTTTTCGTCGGTTATGTAAAAAAACCGGCTGACTATTTCGTAGAAAGCTCAAATAATACACAGTCAAAATTTATTGAACAGCTGCTGTTATTGTTAAATTATATATCGATGAACAAACATAAATTTTAATGTCTTCTTTCAGGATACATTGAAATTGAACACATAAAGGTGTTACAGAAAAAAAAACGTTTATTTGATGGGATACAAGTACCTACCCTGAAACAGTGGGAAAGAGAGAAGGTGCTAGACGTCCTCTATGGCTCCATCTCAGCTCCAGACTCGCACCCAATTCGGATATTAAAATGTTTCTTGTGATGTTTTCTTTTGCTATTCTGAAAGCTGTGATGATAAAAAAGAATCATCATCATCAGCCTACAGCAGTCTGAAGTCTCCACCGAATCTGTTCGGTGGAGACTTCAGACTGCTGTAGGCTGATGATGATGACGAGGAAGACCCACCCACCATGTCTGATGAGGGAGACCCACCAAAAAAGTAAATTAACATAACATATTCTTTTTTTTTATTTATTTATTTGAAATGGGCTGCAGGCTCCTTTGGCCCATAGATAACCTTATAGACCAACATACACATTATGATATAATACAGCTAGCGTTAGTAAATAGAATCTTAAAACTACATATATTGCCGGCCCACTTGAGTTTGAATCTATACCACTCATAGGTCGGCTTCTTTTCTGGTTATATCAACACTTTTACCGAACATCGTTGTTCGTGTGTGGATTCTATACTTAAATATGACTGATAATTCTATCTATAATAGGTGCATTAAGGAATAATTGACACGGCAGTTTTACTCTTGGTTTGAACGGTAAAGTTTGGGGTCGATGTTTGGAAATGTGCCAAGCAATGGCCGTGGGATCCTTCCCTTGGGAATATCATCCTGTACGTGTGATGATAGCTTTAAATGACTTGACATTAACCTCGTTTTGCTTGCATTGGTACGTACATATAATAGGGAAAATTAAGTACCTATATGATTATAAATTATCCACCAAGAAAAAAGACAAACTGGGTACAAAAGACGTGGTTTAAAAGACATGTATTTTCCCAGAAATATAGTAAAATATAATTCAAAACTCGGAAAGTTATGATTTCTTCTATAGTCAAATCGTATGAATTATTTAAAATCTCCTTATCACCTTTGAATGGGTTAACACAATGCTAAGGTATATGTACTAAAAACTAAAAGTTTAGAACAAAAATAAAGCCTTATTTTTACTACTAACGGCACGAGCATAACAGCGATATATCAGCCAATGAATGCTGAAGCATCGCCCTTTGAGCCATTGTACGTGCTTACAAAAAAGGTCGGCTACAATGTCAGGAACATGTCAAAGTTATTGGACCCGACGTTCCCTATGTTGCGTCAAAGTGGGCATTATTTATACAAAATATCGCCAGCCATAGGTCCGTCGTAATGTGCGTCACTGGTCATCCCTCACCACGTCACCCAAATCCTTTTCAAAAATAAGGTCATTTGAAAATAGGTTTAAAATGCCATTACCCATCAGTCCCACCATCATTTATTCAATAGCAGTCTAGAGTGTTTTCCAAAATAAGAATATTCGAACCGTACAAAAAAAAAAAGGAGAATATTTAATGTTACCCCGAAAAGTCATTAAGCCGTAATGTACTCATTAAGTATAAATAAATGAGGTCCCGTAGAAAATATATCTCAACTATACATTAATAAAGGCATATTTTGTTCGGATGCAAATTATCGACGTAAATTATTGTCAAATGTCTAAAAGAACGATTTATACGCAATACCATAGCAGAGTTATTGAAATATATGTCCCAAAAGACAATACACCGATGCGGGGATTTGTATCTGCAAAGGAGATTATACCGTATAGAGCTGTGACAGGGCATAGATTTGTATACGTAATTTGATCAACGACAGAAAAACAACAAAAATTGGTATTACGGTAATACTCAAATAAAACGGAAAGCAAAATAGGAATGAGTCGTTTTGCATTGAAGCATAAATCTAACAAATGGCATTTGCATGCAATTAAACTTCAGTGATTCGCCCTTCGAGATTACACTTATTACTTGTAGTAGCACGGATATGTGCTGCCATCTTACACGATTTTAGAGCAACAAAAATAAATCAATTTTATGCGCCCTAATGTGGGTATCTCATACACGTTTTGTGTGGCTGCCATCGCGCACGTAATTTTCTTATCGTAAATTAGTTTGTGTATTCTAGACTTTTTAGTGATATTTCAGTGATGGGAAAACGGAAACGTTACGACGAGGAGGAGTATATTTAGATCGGAAAATGAGAAATTAGAGAAAAAGATGTCTCGTGTTCGGCGTAAACAAAGGAAGTAAGTACGACAGTACTAGTTCGGATTTTGAACAGAACCAGTATTCTGATAGTGACAATCACCCAGCAGAATATTTGCAGGAGGCTTCACTATAACGAAGGTCGGTAACATTTTAAATTTCGAAGGATGAAAACGTCCGCGTTCGGTTGATGACGCCGCCGCGCCCGCGCCGGCGCACCGCACTGGATCGCGTGTCCTTGACCTACTTTTTCTTACAGAACATTTTGTTTGTATTACATACAATTTTTTATTTATATGGTGCCTAGTGCTTAAGAGTTTAGTCTGTAAGGCTAATACCGACCTATAATGTACTTCAGTTCAACCTGTAAGGTTGATCGCTGTATAATTATGTAGCACCAAAATTCTAGAACATAATTCGAGAGATTATGTCATGATTTTTTATTTGCAATATTGTGGGTGCCAATCCTAGAGAGAAGAGTGAGCTTGTACCAACAATTTATAATTGTGCGTAAGATTCTAAGAACATAGTCCGGGAGATTATGTCATGAATTTGTACTTACAATTCAATCATTCTAGAGTACAAACCGTGAGTTTGTATCAAGAATTTGTTACTGTGTTTAAAATTATAGAACATAGTCTGAAAGATTATGTCATGAATTTATACTTTCTGTTAAAGATGGATGTTCAATTCTAGAGTACAAACCGTGAGTTTGTATCACGAATTTGTTCAAACAGCTCTCGTTCTATTGTTTTTAGGAGCCCCATACGAAGTTATTGTTCTATCCGATTCAACTTCACAACCAAAGCCCCCCGGTGAACCGATGTCCGCGGCGACTACAACTTCAGCTTCCGCGCCTGAGCGCTTCTGCCGTTATACCCGAGGCTACTTCCACGGACGCACCGCCTCTAGAAAATGCATCTACGGAAAGCATCCAAGAGTTAGATTCTGATATTTTGTGTTTACTTGGAGAAGAGCCTGCACGGGAAGAGAAGTTTGGTAAAAATGTCCATAAAGACATTGCTAATAGGTGGACTGATATTCTGGTCAATGGCTTAACAAAAAAGGACATTTGAAGATTTATGGTGTACCTTTCAATTTGAAAATGGCCCAGGCTCCAACACTTAATCCTGAAATTAGAGCAGCGGTTAATGAAGGTGTTTTGAAGAGGGACAATAATAAATATTGTTTGACAAACAGAAGGTTTTATCCTCTATCATAACCTGTGTAGCCAACACAATCACTGCTGTCTTGCAAACGGGCTCTTGTGACGAGGAGATGTCAGAAATGTCAGACATTAAAATCCCTTAGTGATGCTGGCAGACTCTTATGTCACACACATTACAGTGAGACACAAACAAGGAGACATTTTTTGCTGTCATGCCTTAACGAAGAGGTTAAGGGTAATGTAAAGGATCTTAAACGTGATCACTTACTATTTGGTAATGATCTCCATGATAATTTAAAATCGATGAAAGCCATAATAACATAAGCACCGAGTTAAAACCAGCTGCCAAGCCGAAATTGCCACCCAAAAACCATCAACCAAAGGAACATACGTCGAGGGCTTTAAACTGGAGGGGCCCGCCACCGCCGCAGTCGCAGGTGCGTCGCATGCCACCGAGGCAGACCGCGACGGCTGGTGGGCGCAAGCAATTCCCGACACACCGTACGACGGATCGCCGTGCTCCGCGCCAGTACAACCAGACTCCACGCCGTTAGCTGAAGTGGACCATACCAACACGCAGGCGGGTAGATTAAAGTTATTTCACCATAATTGGTCGCAAATCACAAATGATCCTGTAGTGTTAACTTGGGTTAACGGTTTGCAAATTCCAATTTCAAACGATATATCCCAGCCTATATCTTATCCACATAATAGTCCTAAGTCTGATGTGGATAAACTGCTTATTACTAAAGAAATTAATAATCTTCTTAGTATTGGTGCCATAAGCGTGTGTGAACCATGTAATGGCCAATTTTTATCAAATATTTTCTTTGTTAAGAAAAGTAATGGGACAAATAGATTTATTTAAAATCTTTAAATAGATTCATCATTGCGCCACTCTTTAAGCTTGAAGATTACAGAACTGCTATGAGACTCATATCAAAACATAGTTACGTGTGTTCTATTGACCTTAAAGATGCATATTTCGCTATCAATATTCACAGCGACTCTAGAAAGCGCTTCTGCGATTTAGTTGGTTGGGGAAGCTGTATGAATTTCAAGTTTTGCCATTTGGTCTTAAGTTAGCACCTTATGTGTTTACAAAAATTATGCATCTATTAATGCAATTTCTACGTAATCAAGGCTTATTGTCCGTCATTTATTTAGATGATCTATTGTTATTTGGAAATACATAAATGGATTGTAAACATAATTTTGAAATCACACAAGAATTACTTCAATCAGTTAACAGATAACCTAAAGAAGAGTGTTGGTATACCTAACCGAACTGCAACATTTTTAGGTTTCGTTTTCAATTCCGAAAATCTTACGATTAGCATACCAGTAGAAAAGAAATGTAGGATCAAAGATGAATATACATAAAAAAAAAAAAAAAATATGAGATAACTAAGTATCTTAGTTTAAAACAAAAAGATGATTACAAGCAATTTATAATTTACCTGTTTCTTTACGAGAAGACTTTGACTGGTGGCTTAGTAATATTGACAATTGCGCCAGTCCTATTCGTTTCAGCGATTATAAGCTAGAAATATACTCAGATGCGTCTCGAACTGGGTGGGGAGTCAGCTGCTTAGGCCAGACGGCCAGCGGACAATGGTCTAGCAAGGAATTAACTCAGTACATTAACTACTTAGAGCTGACAGCAGCATTCTTTGGCTTGAAAATCTTCGCCAATGATTATCGTAACTGTGAAATACTTTTACGAATTGATAATTCCACTGCTATCTCTTATATAAATAGGATGGGCGGCATACAATTCCCGTTCTGTTGGTCGTGACATTTTTCAGTGGTGCGAAGAGCGACGTTTGTTTGTCTTCGCTTCCTATATTAGTTCTAAGGATAACTATACCGCAGACGCGGAATCACGCCACATACATACTGATGTTGAATGGGAGCTCGCTGACGATGCTTTTCAAGATAGGTATATGTAAAAAATTCATTCGGCCTGATATTGATTTATTTGCGACTCGTTTAAATAAGAAATGTCAAAATTTGTTTCTTGGCATAATGATCCAGAAGAATTTAGGGTAGATGCATTCACCTTGAAATGGTCTACCTAATTTTTCTACGCATTTCCTCCATTTTGCTTAGTTTTAAAGGTTTTACAGAAAATAATTCACGATAAGGCGGAAGGCATTGTTGTGGTCCCTCTCTGGCCAACACAGCCTTGGTATCCACTTTTTAGGAAGTTGCTAATTACTAGTCCAATTGAATTTACACCTAATAAAACATTAGTGTCATCCCCTTACAGTGTGGAACACAAGTTTCAAGGGAGCCTTACCCTGGTTGCCGGAGTATTGTCAGGCAGGCATTTCTGATTCAGGGCTCTCCTCCAGATGCTGCGGATGTGATGTTGGCGTCTCTAGCTGGTAGTACTTTTAAAACAATTTATTACATGTTTTAAACGATGGTTTGCGTTTTGCCAGGATAAAAACTTAAATTTATTTCAAGCATCAGTTGCTAATGTGCTAGATTTCTTAATTACCCTTTTTACCAGGGTCAAAAGTATGGCTCAATTAACTGTACTAAAGCAGCGCTATCGCTTCTTTTAAACCCGGTTACCATGAATGACCCACAGGTCACGAGGTTTATGAAGGGAGTCTTCAAGTTGCGAACTTCACTCCCAAGATATAATTTTACTTGGGACCCATCTATTGTTTTAGATTTTTAAGTAATTGGTTCCCTAATGAAAGTCTTTCCTAAAACTATCGAAAAAATTAACTACACTTTTAGCTTTAGTTACTGCTCACCGAGTGCAAACATTGTCGTTGATTAAGGTGTCTATAATATTAAAAAATATAATAACGAAAAGTTCGTAATTAACATCACGGATTTAATCAAAACCTCGGCCGTGAATCGTACCACACCAATATTGATTCTTCCTTATTTCAACGAAAGACCTTCCATTTGTCCTGCTAGAACTTTAGAACAATATTTAACTGAATCAGCAGATAAGAGAAAACCTGAATGTAACTCCTTATTAATTCGTTTTAGGACGCCTTTCAATAATGTAAGCTCACAATCTTTAAGCCGTTGGATCAAGGCCATTCTGACTGAAAGCGGTTTATACACATCTGTCTTTAGCGCCCACAGCACAAGGCATGCAGCTACGTCTGCCGCCAATAGGCTCGGGGTTAGCATAGATATTATTAAAAGAACTGCGGGTTGGACCGGCAAATCAGAAACTTTTGCTAAATTTTACAATAGAGAAGTAGCTGCAGACACCTCAGATGCCTTTGCCCGGTCCATTTGTAGGATGGCCTCAATCAACGAATGATAATGATTGTTTTGTCTTTGTTACATGTATGAACCTAATTTTGATTTTCAAAGTTTGTGTTTTTGATTATATTTGTTAGGTATATATTACATATATTTCAGTTTATCTTATTTCCCTAAATAAAATAGTTCCCTCTTCACTATTTCGTGAGACTCTAAACATCTACAAGTAATAAGTGTAATCTCGAAGGGCGAATCACTGAAGTTTAATAGAAAGTCAAACGAACTTACCTGTAAGTGACGTTCGATGACTATTAAACGATGTGATTCGCCCGAGAGATTACACTCCCTCCCTGACCCTGATCAAGATAAATCTAGATCCTCCCCTGACTTGCACGAAATAGTGGCTAACGATGGCCAAAGGGGGAAAACGTGTATGAGATACCCACATTAGGGCGCATAAAATTGATTTATTTTTGTTGCTCTAAAATCGTGTAAGATGGCAGCACATATCCGTGCTACTACAAGTAATAAGTGTAATCTCTCGGGCGAATCACATCGTTTAATAGTCATCGAACGTCACTTACAGGTAAGTTCGTTTGACTTTCTAGTATCGAATACAATTCATTGCGATATTATTGAGGACTGGATCATTACGGAGTTATTTTTAGCGAAGTAGGCAGTAATGATATGGATCTAGAAATAAGCATAATCTAGAAAGACTGAGCTTCTTATAAACATGAATCTAATTCAGCAGTCTTTTGTCTTTGCTGAATAGTCACTACTATCTATTACAATAAATGGATATTGGAATAACAGTGAAATGTATTTTTTTTCTTAGACATAGAAAACAGCTCTAAATCTACCTATACAAAAAAATAAAATTGAAGTAGGTATCTGTTTGTAATTTCCGGCAAAGCCAAAGGAGGGTTATGATTTTGACTGGCTATGTATGTATGTGTGTATCTTCATCTGTTCCCTCATAGCTTCTAATCTACTTATCGGAACTCGACATATGAGGTATCGTTAGAACCGTCTTCATTTTCCGCTGTACGTGACGTGTCACAAAAAGTGATTAGCCGCCCTCTAGCGGTCAAAAAGTAAGGCTTAAAAATAAAAATGGAGATAAACACGCCGTGTTTGGTATCATTTAAAAGGGCCTCACTTGTACATTTCCAAAATATTGCTCAAATTTAAAATCACGCCCTCTAGCGGACAAAAATTTAAGAGTAAAAAAAATATTTAACACCAAAATTGTTTAAATAAAAAAAAGTAAAAAACTAAAACCCGACTACGACAAAAAAACGACGCTGAAAAAGTATGAAACAAGATTTTCAGGATAGAACAAAAAGAAAAGCCGGACTCACACGGTATTAAAGTGTTTAGGTTGGTACCTATAACGTGTGACTACAGCTGTTCTTTTTGTTCTATCCTGAAAATCTTGTTTCACACTTTTTCAGCGTCGTTTTTTTTTGTCGTAGTCGGGTTTTAGTTTTTTTTTATATTATGATTGTCTGCCGTAAGTAGCTGGAACTAACAGAAAGGTCAACCTACTTTTTTGTTTGTTCTGGTTACTTTTTAGGGTTCCTTACCTCAAAAATAAAAAAACGGAACCCTTGTTTATTCACTTTGATATTTGTGTGTATCTGTCAATTAGACCACAGATTAGATAGACCTAGATAACACAATAGCAACCACTTCGCGTGCCTCTTTTCGTGCCTAGCTTACGTACAAAAAACATAAGTGGCCACTCTCGCGCTCAGTTTACATCGATGTATAGCGCTAGTTGGACGTCTTCGCTGGTGGAAAAGACAGGGGTTGGGGCGAAGAAGGCGCCGTACGTTGAAAATCGATTTGATTTTCCGATTTATAGTGCTGGTGACGTCATAATAGGTAGTCAAAAAATGGCACGCTTGGTTTACATGCAGATCGTGATACTCACGTTATCTAGGTCTATCTATATCTGTGGTCATTCATACAAGCACAATGAAAAACAATATTTTCACAAAATTTGTATTTTTGTGGGTGCTATAACAACAAATAATACAAATTAAAGGGGGCTTCCCTACTACGATGTTACGGAACCCGTTATGTATGAGTTAGACTCGCACTTGATCAGGTTTTTTTAAAAGAAAATGGTTAAGGTTCTTGCCAAAAAATATAAACTCTTGAAATTGAGGTCGAGAGGTCGCCGCTGCCGATCGCCGCTACTAGACCACGGCGGGGTTCCGCCCAAGCAGGGCAGACCTCGCAATAGCATCCGGGCGTTTCCTCCCGCCTGATTTACAGGTACCCTCCGAAACAACCGTCTCCGGTGAGGACCTTGAAATTGTCAACAAAAAATCGAAATCAAAAATGAAAGTAACATTTTTGTAATAATTTCTCACGGCTGAAGGTCACAGGGTTTAGCTCTTAACTTTTGTATTTTTAATAATGTAAAACTTGCTATGCAGCCATCGGTCGTAATTTAACTTAATTTGCATCACTAAAGTTTTTATTTACGTATTACAATAAAATTTACAGTTTACTTGTGACTAAAATACCTACTTTGCTGTGGGGTCATTGAATGGCTGGGTAAATAGGTACAAGTTGTAGTCTTACATTTTGTTAGAATACTTTTTCAACGCTTAATATCCAGCTGTTGCCATTCAATAATAATAATATTTTTTTAATGCTTAAAATTCACAAATTTTTATCATTATCACTGAAAACGGGGTATTGACCCACGTTTAATATTTGTTTTGAGTTCCCGGAATTTATGATGAGTGTTAGTGCAGCCTATGTGAAATTCCGCCCAAGCGGGGCAGACCTCGCAATAGCATCCGGGCGTTTCCTCCCGCCTGGTTCGTTACAGGAACCTCCCGAAACAACTGTCTCTGGTGAGGCCTGCGTCAGGTGGAGGGAAAGGGGGCCGTGGCGCCTCTCCAGCCACTCCTCAAAGAGGGGACTAACGGCCACTATCGTGGCGTGCCCTGCATGGGCTCTCGCTCTCTCCAGGTCACCGTGAGATTGCACCGGGGGTCTGTCCGCTGAGCGGTAATTTGCCATGGCAGCGGAGTTACCCCTATTCATGCAGGCGCGCGAGTACTATCGCCTCCAATCCCTCACACACCCTTACGGACACTTACACTCCCCTCACACGTTCACCTTCGCACACACACAAACAAACACACATGCACACACATAATACAACCTCGTTTAATGAATTCCTTTACTCCTAGTTTAATCTTTGTTAAATAATCTCTTCTCGTTTCTTGCCATGATTTTTAAACACACTTTTTAATAGAAGAAGCAGAAGTCTGACCCCTAAGTCACAGGATCTCCTAGTTTGGGAGTCAGGGTTATTCTATCTGTATGACCTTTAATTCTTTCTTTAAGCAATGTTGAAGGTTTTTTGTATAAATAAGATTTTCATTTTATTTATTTAATTTTGTTTTATTGTACATCGAACGTGAAAGCATTTCGGAAACATTTAAAGTACATTGTTACACACCTTCATACGGTGTATTATCTGTCTTATGATTGAGCACTGATACAGGAACGCCTGGGAACAGTAATTCTATTACAGCACTTGCCAAAACAGATAATACTTACGAGTACACGAGCAATAAATCATTTGTACGAGGTGTCATGTGATTGGTGTATCACATTGAAATCGCGATCAAATGCGTGACGCGTTCGCTCCAGAATATTTTATTCATGACACCTCATCGTTCATACGTGCAATAACAGTTTCTGTTCAGTACCAATGGGAAGGGAAACCGGGAAATAAATCCAATTTGTACCGGCATATATCATGGTCAGAACGCAGCTTACGATTTATTCACAATATCATACTCTAGTGTCTAGTATATGTGAATCTACGGGTACTGGCACGCGGCCCACTTCAATCCAATCACGTCCGATGCAGCAGCGATGAACCAGTTCCGAATATACATGGTTATCATTCAGGTGTTTTTGTCGCGACCAAATTATAATGCAGTTATTGTTACCATTCGGAGATGGGAAATGGATGGTTTTTAGTCAGTAGAAGTCTGACAGGGAGTATCAGACTTCCGCTCCACCCACAGCGGGATGGTGGAAAATCATGAAATGACCCCTCATTTGATGATTTTCCACCATCCAAAAAAAAAGTCGTGGATTTCTTGCCCATCTAACTCAATCCTACTTTTTGTGCTATTGGTCATCACTTTTGTCTTTGACCGATTCATCATTAGTCCAACCTCAAGGCTTGCTGTGCTCAGCTTGGAGCATCTGTTGTAATTCGGCAGCAGTCGGTGCAAATAAGATGATATCATCAGCGAAACGAAGGTTGGTGAGTTTTTTGCAACCGACTGTCATGTCATTACTGTACCATAGGTCTGATAGGGTTTTGAATACTTCCTCAAGTGTGCCTGTAAACAATATGGGGGGATATTAGAGAAAAGAGTTGATTATTATTTCAATATACTTTCTAATGTATCCCAAATAGGATACTTACCACTCTTTATAAATCTACCAACAGTTTAGTATCTTATCATTTTATGGTGAATATTTCGGACCGAAATCCATGTAAACTACATAATTATACTTAATTGGCTGGATCCGGTTAGACTCTAAGCCGATCCCAATATGGTGAGGAAAGGGTTTGGCAGAAAATGATGATGATGACTACGAATAAAATGTCAAAATGTATTTTACGAATAACAATATTATTTTACTATCTCGCAATATCTTCCTTATTATTTCGGGTATTCCCTAACTACCACAGTCATACATCCTATAAACAATAACGGTATGATAATTATGTCGTATAAACTATCTTAGAAATTGATAAGCAAACAGGTCATGTCAATTATTATCAATATTGTTTATTTATAACGTATCTGAGTGTCTTGACAAATACACTTTTGCTTCATTTCGCACCAATCGCTGTAATTGTGACCAGTCAAACAGTGTTTTATATTATTTAAAATGTTTTCAAAAAAAATATTCGTTTGTCTAATTGTGTATTTAAGTTCAAGTCTCGCATGTAAGTCCTTTTTCATTACTCATACTTTGAAAGTAGGTCAGAACATGCGTGCGGAGCGGGTTGAAAGTACTACTTTTCAGCCCTAGGGAGAATCGCTTTCTACTGACAGCTGTCAAATTATTTGTTATAATTGGGAGCAAACCTATTGCCATCAACCAATGTAATTAGGAGCAAGCCTATTGCCACCAACCGATGTGATTAGGAGCAAGCCTATTACCATCAACAAATGTAATTAGGAGCAAGCCAATTGTCATCAACTGATGTAATTGGGACCAAGCCTATTGCCATCAAACAATGTGATTAGGAGCAAGCCTATTGCCATCAACTGATGTAATTGGGGGCAAGCCTATTGCCATCAACCGATCTAATTAGGAGCAAGCCTATTGCCATCAACTGATGTAATTGGGGGAAAGCCTATTGCCCCTAACCGATGTAATTACGAGCAAGCCTATTGCCATCAACTAATCTAATTAGGAGCAAGCCTATTGCTATCAACCAATGTAATTAGTAGGAACAAGCCTATTGCCATCAACTGATGTAATTAGGAGCAAGCTATTGCCATCAACCGATGTAATTAGGAGCAAGCATATTGCCATCAACTAATCTAATTAGGAGCAAGTCTATTGCCATCAACCAAGCTAATTAAGAGCAAGCCTATTGCCATTAACCGATATAATTAGGAGCAAGCCTATTGCCATCAACCAATGTAATTAGGAGCAATCCTATAGCCATCAACTGATGTAATTGGGAGCAAACCTATTGCCATCAACTGATGTAATTGGGGGCAAGCCTATTGCCTCCAACCGATGTAATTAGGACCAAGACATGGCAATACCATCAACCAATCTAATTAGGAGCAATCCTATTGCCATCAACCGATGTAATTAGGAACAAGCCTATTGCCATCCACCGATTAGATTTAATCGATTTTAAGGGTTTCTCTTATGTTTACTTTTTTAATTTTGTTGTAAAATTTTTTTGTCCTTTGTGAAACCAATATAATATGATTTGAGTTTCACGTACAGCCACTCACGCGGTTTTGAAGGCTTCTATTCGGAACCAGGCTAAGAGACACAAAAAAGGAAGATTAATGTACTCACGGGATATTGGGAGCCAGGAGATCACCACACTGTTCACGATCAGTCGTATTTTCACGGTATTTTTGAGTTATAGTCTTCGCGGAGAAGATGGGCTGGCCGGCCGCTCGTTTATTGAGTTCGAACTGACGTTTTTGTTTTCTTCCGTCAGAGGGCGCGAGCGATCCGACGATAATTATGATGTTTGGATACGCCACGTTTGAATGTCGCGGGTGGCGGCAGATTTAAATTAGGAATACAAGGAAGGAATGAGGATTAACTGGGAAAGCATCCCAAAGCCTGTTCATATCCCCCCATTTGAAATCAACCGGTGATTTCATAAGATAAGATAGATGAAGTTCGAGACTTACGGCCTATGCAGATTCATTTGTCATCATGCTGATAAGATTCTAAGATTAAAGCTAAGCTGATAAGAACAAAATAAGTTTAAATGTAATAAGTTTGATATACATATACTAGATACTTGAAAAATGGTTAAGTGTTTTATGTGCGTTAAATAAAATTATAAGTATGAAAATATATGCAGATAAGTTAATTATTTTGCTCAATTGGAAGAGGACAAATTTTGACAGCAGGTCTTACTAGTAAGCCTTTAGATGTTTTGACTGTCACAACACGAGTAATGTCATCTTTACCCGGATGGAGCTGTACAACGCGGCCCAACCTCCATTCGTTGGCAGGTAAGTTGGGTTCATAAATGGTAACAAGATCGTTCAGTCTTGGCTGATGGTTGCCGTGTTTGAACCATTTCATTCGCTGTTGTAAGGTATGCAAATAATCCCTTTGCCAAGTGCGCCAAAAGCTTTGTGAGAGGCGCTGTAATAGCTGCCAACGAGTACGTAAGGTCTCGTTTTCCGCGTACCTTGGTTCAGGAAGAGATACTAAAGGTCGACCGATGAGGAAGTGACCAGCTGTAAGAGCGTCAACCTCGCCGGGATCGGAAGATAGTTCCACTAAGGGTCTTGAGTTTAACATGGCTTCCACCTTCGTTAAGATAGTGTAATATTCTTCAAAGGTAAGAATCTGGGATCCTATGATACGTTTGAGATGGTATTTTGTTGATTTTATACCGCTCTCGAAAATGCCTCCGAAGTGAGGACCGGAAGGAGGATTGAGTTTCCAAGTGATTCCTCGAGAAGCGAGGTGACTGTTAATACTATCGCTTTCGCGGTTGAGCATTTCCCTAACTTCCGACAAGTAACGCCTGGCACCTACGAAGTTAGTGCCACCATCTGTGACTATGGAGTGACAAAGTCCTCTCCGCGATACAAAACGATCTAAGGCCGCTATGAATGCTTCAGATGTGAGCTCAGTAACCAGCTCGAGATGAACGGCCTTTGTCGCGTGGCAGACTATGAGGCAAAGATAAGCTTTGTAAGTTTTAGCGCTACGACGTCTACTTTCTTTTATCATAAAAGGACCTCCGAAGTCGATGCCTATTGTTTGAAAACAATGACCCGAGTGTAGTCGAGAAGGTGGAAGATCACCTTGTAAAGGTTGAAGTGGAATAGGTTTGACTTTAAAACAGGTCACGCATTTAGATAACCGTGATCTGATAAGATTTCTAACGCCGAGTATCCAAAATCGACGCATAATTAAAGATTGGAGTAGGCGAGGCCCACAGTGAAGATAAGTTTTATGATAGCGGTCAATAAGAAGAGTACTCAATCGTGAAATCTTAGGTAAGAGGTATGGATGTTTGACTTGACTTGGTAAGGACGCGTGTTTAAGGCGTCCCCCCACTCGCAAGATTCCGCGAGTGTCAAGAAAAGGAGAGAGTTTAGATAAGTGTTTGGGTAAAGGTTTATTGGATGATAGTAAAGATATGACATCATTAAAACTTTGATGTTGAACATATTTTGTTAAATGATCTAAAGATAGGTTTAATTCAGTGGCTGTCAGATAAGGTAATAAGTTACGCTCAGAACGTTTAGCTTTTGCGTTGTTGATGAAACGGTATATCCATGCAACCACTCTTTCCACTTGAGAAAGAGAGGAGTGGCGTTCCATGATGGAAGTAAGCAATTCAGCTTCACGTGTCACACCAGTATGACACGCGCGTGATGGGGGCTTAAGTTCTGGTAAGCTATCGGACATTGCAACTGCTGAAACAGGCCAGTTGCAGAGTTCGTTGGACAGCCACTGAGGACCAGACCACCAGAATTGAGATGAAGATAAAGATAGGCATGATAATCCACGACTACAGATGTCGGCTGGGTTGTCATGGGTGGACACATGTCGCCACTCAGCTGACACAGGACTGTCATTAATTAGGACTACTCTGTGGGCAACGAAAGTTTTAAGCTTGTGTGGCTCAGTGTTCAACCACGACAACACAGTCGAGCTGTCTGTGAACAAGATAGATTTATTTAAGATGATTTTTGAACTAAGCAAAGAATGAATGCGATTTATTACTTTGGACAGTAATACAGCACTGCAAAGCTCTAAGCGGTTGACAGTCAACACTTTTAGAGGTGCTACTTTGGACTTAGCAATCAAAAGATAAACTTGTACGTCGTGAGAGGTAACGACACGAAGATATACACAACATCCATATGCTTTAGTGGATCCATCACAAAATCCGATGAGTTGAAATTCCTTAGACTGAGAAGGTATAATCCTACGTGGGATTTCTATTAGTTTTAAGTTATGAAGATCCGCTATAAAGCTTTGCCATTCTATAGCTATGTCTCTGGGCACAGGTTCGTCCCATGAAAGATTAAGACGCCACAAGTCTTGAAGGAGCAATTTGGCTTTTAAGATAAAAGGTGTGAGCCACCCAAGAGGATCGAAAATACGTGCGATGCTAGATAAGATGGAACGCTTAGTACATTCTTTGTCCTCGATTGGGGACTGTGAGTAATTAAAGCTGTCACTCACAGGATCATATTGGACTCCTAAGATTTTTAACGTTGATTTGTCACTTTCTTCAGAGAAAAGTTTAGGTACTTGACAATGATCTGCAGGCAAAGTTTTAATAAAGGATTGTGAATTGCTACTCCATTTTCGGAGCTCAAGTTGAGCACAGCCTAATAAACTGATAAGTTGATCTTTTAGTTCTATGGCTTCGCGTACAGAGGGCGCGCCGGTCGTAATATCATCGACATATGTCTCGTGAAGGAGAGCTTCAGCTGCGCGTGGGTACGCGGCGCCATGGTCGGCTGCTAATTGATGGAGGGTACGGATGGCCAGATAAGGTGAGCTACTAACTCCGTAGGTGACAGTCGCAAGTTCGTACTCTTTTACTGGATCACTAGGAGATTCTCGCCATAGTATGTGTTGAAAGTTCCGATCCTCCGGTCTAATTAAGATTCCTCTATACATCTTTGAGATGTCACAAGTTAAAACTACTGTGTGTAATCTGAAAACGGTTATGATATCTACAATATCCACTTGAAGCTTAGGGCCAGTGAATACAATATTGTTTAAAGATAGACCGTTAGTAGTTTTAGAACTAGCATCGAAAACTACTCTCAATTTAGTCGTCGTGCTCTCTGGGCGAACAACGCAACTGTGAGGGATAAGATAACGATTGAGAGTAGGTACCGTTGGGTTAGGTACTGGATACATATGATTTAAATTCTCGTACTCGCGCATAAAATTAACATAATCGGATTTAAGTTCAGTCTGACGATTAAGTCTCTTTTCTAGATAAGTAAAACGCGACAAGGTACTATTGTAGGATTCACCTAGAGAACGATCGCCATTCTTTAAGAGGATTGGTACGACGTATCGTCCGTTAGGTTCGCGATAGGTTAAATCAGTGTACATGCGTTCACAGGTATCATTCTCGGGTACGGTGATAACAGCGCGCGGTGGTTCTTCCACTTCCCAGAACTTTTGAATTTGTTCGTCTAATTTAAATGTGGTGGCCACTAAAGAGCACGCAGTGTTTAAAGGTGCAGAATTAGAGTTTACTGCCCCTGACAGAATCCACCCGAAAACGCTATGCAGAGCGGTAGGTAAACCGGGCCCCAGATTGATGCGTTGACCGTCATAGATTTCATGGAATAGTTCCGCCCCAATTAATAAGTCGATTTTGGCGGGAACATCGTAGTCGCGATCGGCTAACACTAGATGGTTGCAACGTTCTCGAACGACTGATGGTACCATCACGCTAGGTATTAGAGCAGTGATGCTATCTAACACGACTGGCTTGATATTAAATTGTGGAGCATCACCATGTACAGGTCGTATAGTGCATTCTGTCACTCCCTTTACTTGTGTGACTGAGTTTTGTCCTAGTCCGGCTATATTAAGATTACAGCGGCGGAGTTTTAACCCGAGTATTCGCGCGCACGCAGCGGTGATAAAACAATCCTGCGCCCCACTGTCTACGAGTGCACGCACGGTATATTGAGTGCCGGCGGCGGTGTTGAACACGCGCGCCTGACACGTCCCTAGTAAAACCATGTCGCGGTTGGGAACGGCAGCGAGAGAATGTGCTGTAACGTTCGCTGCAGTGGTAGCGCCGGCGCTGGATGGCGCTGGGTCAATATGCAATAGGGTATGATGACGTAATCCACACACCGTACAAGACATTTTAGATACGCATTTTTCTGTGACGTGATTTGTACGCAAACAATTTGTACACATATTGTTTTTACGTTGTACTAACGCGAGTCTAGCACGAGAATCTAAGGTTTGAAAGGTAGGGCACCGATAAATCAAGTGCGGCTCACTGCAATGAGCACAAGCCACATTGGCAGGTGGATTAGATTTTGCGAGATAAGATGAGCGTTTTGAACCGCTGCTATTTTGCCTACTGGTCGCAGGCGAAGGTTTTTTCCCTTCGAGGTTACGAGGGTTAGGATTGTTATTAGATTTAGAAGATAAATGACTAGTTTCTAAGATTTTAACATAATCTTGAAGAAACTTTAACAATTCACAAAAAGTAGGTATTTGTGAAATGTTTTTCTGAGATTCGAAACGATTACGCGTGTCCGAGTCCAGCGCACGTGAAGTTAAACAAAATAAGATAAAATCACCTAAATTTTCGATTTTTAAAGCTTGGAGTGCATGGTATGCCTCATAAATTACGTTTGATAAAGTTTGTAAATCTTGGAAGTTACCCGATTTCAACACTGGCTGGTTAAAGAATTTATTTAAATATGTTAAAGCAATAATACGCTTGTTTTGATAACGCTCGATCAAACTATTAAAAACTACTTCGTAATTATCAGCGGTCATCGGAACCCCTTTGACAATAGACAAAGCCGGGCCTTGTAAACAAGACGCTAAGTAATGAAATTTTTCTATTTGCGAAATCGAATTGTTATCGTGAATTAAAGTTTTGTAAATATCATAAAATGTTTGCCAGTTTTCTATTTTACTATCGAATTTAGGTAACTCAAGAGTAGGTAGCCTAACGTTACGCCCGTCGACGTTTTCGCTCTTAACAGCGACTTGTAAGTCAGCTGCTGCACCGATTACGGCATAGTACAAATCATCAAACGAACTCAAAGACTTTTGACACACTTTTGCATCAGGTTTTATGGCTAACTCCAACGCCTGTATTTTACTACACAACGCAACAAATTCTTCGCGAATTGAATGTATCCGCGTATATCTCGCCTTGAACGACGATACCTTTGAACGATCTTGAATCATAGATTTTGATAAGTCATAAAGGATTTGGATATCACGATAGACATATTCGCGTTGAGACTGAAGAAGTTTAAGTTTACCGTCTTCCATATTGTTTTACGTAGGTAGAATAATGCTAAGTATGAAATACGAACCTAAGTTGAGATTTATTAGGTGTAAATCAATACCTTTAGGTGAAATAGTTATCTAGTAACGTTTGTTAGTGTATAAATACCGTGAATAGATAAAGTTAATAAGATTGCACAATGAATTTCGTAAAATAACTACGAATTATTGTGATATAACCCGACTAAATTAAGATGACCTCTGAATCTGCATAGGTTTACCCTGCGAGTATGACAACACAATTTTGTAGGATAATACTTTTATTTTGCGAAATTCTAGGAAATCTCTGAGTTTTCTATTGAAATTGAACCAGAGAATGCCTGAAAAAACTGTAATCTACAGGTAATCGCGCTCGAAATGGACCACAAATATGATTTGAGTTTCACGTACAGCCACTCACGCGGTTTTGAAGGCTTCTATTCGGAACCAGGCTAAGAGACACAAAAAAGGAAGATTAATGTACTCACGGGATACTGGGAGCCAGGAGATCACCACACTGTTCACGATCAGTCGTATTTTCACGGTATTTTTGAGTTATAGTCTTCGCGGAGAAGATGGGCTGGCCGGCCGCTCGTTTATTGAGTTCGAACTGACGTTTTTGTTTTCTTCCGTCAGAGGGCGCGAGCGATCCGACGATAATTATGATGTTTGGATACGCCACGTTTGAATGTCGCGGGTGGCGGCAGATTTAAATTAGGAATACAAGGAAGGAATGAGGATTAACTGGGAAAGCATCCCAAAGCCTGTTCAATATAGGTACCTTTTCTTTCTTCATTCTTTCGATTTAGGTAATTGGGCGCAAGCCTATTCCCATCAACTTTCCTTGTATTCGAAATGAAAAGCACAGTGTTTACCTCGGGTTAAAGACTTATTTAGTCCCTCGAACTATTAGCGCCCTCGCTGCGCTCAGGCGCCAAACCCCGTCTCGGGGACTAAATAAGTTCCTTTCACCCCTAAGGTAACAATGTACTATTTTTAAACATCTTTTACGTATTACTGGCAAGCAAGATTATACCCATTTCGCTCAAGTTTTCATTAAATCTATATATGTTATATTATATATATATATATATATAAATGTTAAGTATGTTGGTTTGTGTACGCTTCAAAAACTCCATAAGTTCTGCACCGATCGAGCTGAAATTTTAGAATGATATATAATCCGCATCAAGGATTGTTTTTACAGTATCCACGCGGGCGAACCCGCGGGTATCAGCTAGTTAAACATAATTTTCAAAAAATTTCCTCGTAAACTGGCACTCAAAAACTGACTATCATAGTGTCTTATTAATCAATTTTTATTCTGATAATTTATTTCTCGAAAATGTGTTGAATAGCAACGTTTGATTCACGAAAGCATTGGTCTCTGCAGTTCTTGCCATAACATGAAGCCTCGGCTGCAAAGCCCACTTGCATCAAAAGCATAGGTATCATATTTGATTATTTTTATAATACTATTCATTATTATTTTAGTTTTCTTTTTTTAAGTATCATATTTTTCACAGATGCTCAAAAAGACAAAAAGTTTTTTCGGAATGACTATCAATATTTAGAAGCAACAGAGAGTTTTTATAAAATATCCTCTTTACCCAAACTTTTTGTTGAGGCAAAAAAGGCGTGTGCTTTGGAAGGAGCCATTTTATGGTTCCCAGACAACCAGGCAGAAGCTGATGCTGTGATTTCTATTTGGAATAGTACCCAGCCCACGTGGTGGTCACTGAATGTGGGACTATCAGACTTATTAGTGAAAGGACGATTTGAGACTATTGACGGTAAGTTCTATTTCACTACTCCAGAAGCGCTGTTGTTTATAGCTTTTAACAGGGCGTTTCGTGCATTGTTTTCCAAATTGAGCAGGTGGAAATGAGAAGTCATTTGTTGTCTCTTCTGGCCGAAAAACTCTTCCTTAGCGCCACGAGTATTTAAATTTCAAAATTCAACATGGCCTTTTTTAATGAAGATATTTAATTAAATATAATATCTTATCATATCTTTCAAATAATGCCTTCGCTGTAGGAAAAGAACATTTTGCACAGTAGTAGAACAATGTGCTCATGTTATTTTAATATAATTTTCACAGGTAAGCGAGTCGAGGATGTTTACCACAATTGGAAGATAGGAGAGCCAAACAATTACCAAGGCACAGAAGGCTGTGTTATTCTGTACGCGAGTGGTCAAATGATCGATGTGAACTGTGACAGACAGCATCCATACATTTGCAAGAAGACCCTCCAATCTTTGGAATGGAACCAGCAATGCAATATGCCTGATTTAGGTATGTTATTCTTCCCAAAATAATACTTAATAAATGAAACATACTGCATAAAGTTCTGTAATTTCTTTATCTTAACATAACTAGCGAAATGTGGGTCGTGTACTTAATGGGTAAACCTGTGTCTAACGCTGCGAAAATTACAAACATGATGATATTATGTATGTTATGTAGATGCTCAATTATCTACAACAGTTATTACTCCAACACTTTTATTTAAAGAAAGTGTATATTTTTAACACGCTTTTATTTATGAAGACTTTTCTTCTCTTATATAAAGATTACGCTTACAACGAGAGAAGCGGTAGATGTTACAAGCTACACTCAACTCCATTAAATTGGACCGATGCCTACAATGTATGCAGCTCAGAACAATCCTACCTAACAGTGGTCGACAATTGGTTGGAGGTGGATGATCTCGTGACCCTCATGGAAGCTGGATCGAAAGACTGGGTCGACGGGAGTTACCTTAGAGGAATGTGTCATGTTGGCTTTCATAATATTTACAACGATGGCTGGGCTACAGTTAAAGGTACGTGTGTATTAGGAAACTCACTGCCGCACTCAGAGAACTTAAATGATTACTTAAGCCATCACTTAGTTTGGGGGGGATATGAAGAACAGGGTGTAAAGTTCCTCATCCCCCGTTGAAAAGGGAGGATCCTCCGACCGGACGGGTGTTGTGTCCGGTGGGCTAACTGCCCGACAGTTGTAAGTCGGGAACTCCTATATAGTCTTATGTCGCGGATAAAGTTGATAGCGCGATGTAGGATTTCTGTCAATCGTTGTTAGTACGCAGGTGTTGCGATAGATGTCGCTAGTCGCCACATCACTCCCCTCCGAGACCGGAGGTCGAAAGCAGATTAAGTCTTGGCGCTTGTCAGCCAGTGGAAGGTTCCAGTGCGACGGAACCGGATGCCGCATAGTTCACGGTGAGTCGGAACTGTCTGCGGTGATGCCCCAGTGAGTCGGGGTGATGCTGCATATTAGCTCCAGTGAGTCGGAGTGATGCAGTGCTTGCCGTGATGCTGCGGATGCTCCAGTCAGTCGGAGTGTGCAGTGCTGCGTAGTGGCTGGCTGCTGCGTCGACCAGGAGAGAAGGGCGTCTCTGCTTGCTGACCGGCCGAAGTGCAGTGTGCTGTGCCAAAGTCGCTGATGAGGCTGGGGGTGATGTCCAGGAATGCGCTTCCGCTGCATGCTGGTGGACAGGATACCCCATGAAGCCATGGCTGCTGGCTGACGGTATGACTCGCTGCTCGAAGGCGAAGGGGAAGTGGTGACGACGTCTGAAGTAGTTGCACGAAGGCTGCGCTGACGTTCACGTCGGGGTCACCAGTTTGGGGGGGATATGAAGAACAGGGTGTAAAGTTCCTCATCCCCCGTTGAAAAGGGACGATCCTCCGACCGGACGGGTGTTGTGTCCGGTGGGCTAACTGCCCGACAGTTGTAAGTCGGGAACTCCTATATAGTCTTATGTCGCGGATAAAGTTGATAGCGCGATGTAGGATTTCTGTCAATCGTTGTTAGTACGCAGGTGTTGCGATAGATGTCGCTAGTCGCCACACTTAGTAAAGATTTTACTATAATACTTATACTTGAATATCTCTGAGTACAGCAGAGTTCCATAGTGATTATCACTATCGTTCGTTTAATTTTTTAATTATAAAAAAACGTGTGGCACTCGGAGACTGCCGCGGTAAAGCTATTGCATAGCGTTTTTTATCAATAATTTAATTTGACAACCTCATTTGACAACCTTGTTATTTTCCGTAACCATATTCCATACGGAATTTCTGGATTCGCTCTCCACGCTCAAGGCCCGCGATAGAATATATGCAATAGCTTAATAAAAAAATAGTTAAGCCTCGTGAAGGATTCACTAAGAGACAAAGGGCCCCAAAACGTTTCTGGCGTTATGGAAAACTCTTTCAATGACTGCCTCGTTGATTGGAACTGCTAAATAACGAGATCTTGGGTTAAAAGGGTTATTGGATTTTAGAACCAGGATTTTTTCAACAGCCGCCCGATATCTAGACGTTTGCTTGGTTGATGGCAACAGCATCACCCTCTACTAAATGGGACTCGAACATGTTTTTTATTATTAAGCCCACTGATAGGGAAATTGCGTGACTTCAAGTCGGTTAATACGCATCTAGGTCGTCTCACCACCGCTTTCTGGGCAAGCTTCAGCGACACTTTTTGCCTTCAGTCCTTTTCAGTTACTCGTCTATAGGCGTTTAACGCTGAGCTTGCCGTTTCGAGGTTTCTACTCCAAGACTCCTTAGACAAACCTCTGCATGACCCTTCGGGGTTTCAGACATGGTGTGTTGTTAAGTTTTGACCCAATAAATGTGAACAAATTTATTTTTTCTACAGGAGCTGCTATAAACGGTAGTGTACCCTGGTGGGGTACCCAACCAAACGGAGGGAGTCACGACCAATGTGGCTCCATGTTCTACACTGGACGTCTAACCCAGATTGACTGCAGTTTAAAGAGTTTCTTTATTTGTGAACATGAAGTAGACTTTTCGTCACAGCTGAACCAAAACAACGAGGAAAATATTGCATAGTAATTGTAAACTACATATAAGTTAACTGAAAAATGTAAATGACAATGTCAACCATATTAATTTTTGTACAATTTTTATATAAAAATGATGTTAAACAATGACAACTGTCTAGTTTAATGTATTATGTTAAAGGCCTTGAATAAGTTAATAAAATCCGATTCAAACAGGGAAGTAGTATTATTAGAACAATTTCACGTGGACGATGATTGTGGGCAACAACTTGTACTTACATTAAATAAAAGCTTAAGGCGAGGTTGCAGTACTTTGTTTTTATGTACGCACGACCTCGCCCCCCGCCCTAGAATGATCGGCTCGATACTTTTTTTTATCAAACATGACTCTAAATCACAATTTCAAACGTGTGCTGCTAAGACATTTCATCATGAATTTATATGAAAGTTATATCAGTAGATAGAACTTTTTATTCTGAAGTAAATGGTGAAAACAGATTGTATAATTTCTTTATAGTTTTTCTCCAAGAAGCAAAAAACAGTCAAAATTTAGGCATTATATCGCTCGCGCGGCAGGGCGGGGGGCGAGGTCGTGCGTACATAAAAACAAAGTAGGTACTGCAACCTCGCCTTAAACGATGATAAATGGCATAAGTTATTATTAAATGAAATCGTTTACCGTTATGTTCTTCAATCTCGGAAAAAGAACTGTCAAAGAATAGTTTTTGATTTACAAGTGCTCTTGTTTTGTGGTCTTTCGAATACCATGTCTCGTCCGTTCCATATGGCATCAGCCAGATACATCAATATAGCGTGACTGCGAAAAGCGGAAACAAAAAGGCCATGACTAACAAGTGATTTAGAAGCAAAATATCCGTCATAGAAGGGAAAAATAAATCTATTTGCAAAGTAATAAATTAGGATGTGCCACCGTGACCACGAGTAAACACGAGTTTGTTTGAATTGTGAATTTGACAGAATTTAAGGCCGGACGCCAAAATGAATGTGGAAGTCAACAGTGAATCCCATTAGGCTATATTATACTGACTCAACAATGACTACCAAGTACTCGCTTAGTCAAGTCTATAGTGTCTAATGCGGCCGCCACACACTCGACGAGTGGCATGGGAAGTAGCGAGGAAAGGAGGCAGAGACATGGTGTGGCAACTTTACTCGTCACGCCGCACGTCATGCTCCTAGTCCTGCCCACCGCCCCCTATTTTTTCTCCTTATTAATTGCGCGAGTAGAGCAGTGTGGGCAGAACGGACAACATCGCGGCAAATAGCGCCAGCGCGAGGAGCAGCGCAAGGAGCATAGTGTGGCGGCCGCATAAGCCCGGCGATACATCAAGCTATACATTTCCAGTATAACATAGCTATGACACATGCACGTTTTTTCCTTCGCCGATGAAAGAGTCTGATGTCCAAGATCATGATAAGAAGTTAACGTGGTATTTGAACCCACAACTATATACACGAGTGCAGCCCTTAGTGCATGTTTACGTACAGGCGGGGCGTCGCACCGCGGCGCGTGCTGCGTATTTAATTCAAACACATGGCGATGTATGAAAATCTTAACGATTTCAATCGTTGATTTCACGAGAAGCTATTTTCGCTCGTTATTTTAAAATGCAGCGTTTGTTGGTGTGGTGGTGCTACTGAGTCGAGTGTGGCAAGTTGGTATTTGGCTGAGCCATCCCAAAGGTGACAGCAGTACTCCATGCCGGACCGGACTTGAGCTTTATACAATATTGAAAGATTGAAAGCTGTCCAGGCTTGAAGTACCGCTTGACCCTGTTTAGGATACCCAGCTTTTTTGCCGCAGTTTGAGCTTTTGACTCGATGTGGGCGCCGAAGTTCAGATTTGCATTCAACTTCGTGCCAAGAAGCTCGAGACTGTCAGTAACTTGTACAGACGCACTCCGGAAAGTGGGGGCCAGATTGAACGGACTTCTTTTTAGCAGTGAACAGACACACTTGCGTTTTGGTGGCGTTGAAATCAACCAGATTGTCGTCACCCCACTTGGAGACAAGACTTAAGGCTGAATTCGTTCGCTCTACCATGGCCTCTCTTAATGAACGTATTTCATCACCACCCGCTTTTGCGCTGGATGTGTAACTCTCCATGCCAGTGCTGTCATCTGCGTACCCAACAATACCAGGACCAAGGAGGTCGTTGATGTGCAGCGGGAAAAGTGTCGCGGAGAGAAATGACCCCTGAGGAACTCCGGCATCAATACATCCTGAAGGTTCAGTTAAGAAGGTTAGCTGTCTCTGCAATACGGTGACTAATAAGCCCAAAGTCCGTACATTCAATAGGTTCCTACTTAAGCATTGAGAATACACCAGTACACCAAGCTAGGTACTACAATTTGTCAAATTTCTTTAACAGATTTTCAACTTTATCTCATAAGTATTAGGTACAAGCTTGATAGGGAATATTTGTCGGTTTCAGGTAGTTTGATGTGCTCTTATCTTTTGAACTATAAACAGTAAGAGGTACTGTACTCACAATGTTGGTCGCTATAGTTACCAAAACAGCTATTTCATATCTAACAACTACAACAAATTAATAACCCTTTATCAAAACAATAATAATAATAATAATTTATTTACACAACACCAGATGACAATGATACTATCCAATCAATTTGACAGGAATTAAGTATTCATAAATAAACCACCTTTATGAATACAAAGAGGTTGAATGCAAGGTCATCATCATCATCATTACATCCGAAAGACGTCCACTGCTGGACATAGGCCTCCCCTAAGTGTCGCCACATTGACCAGTCCCGTGCGTCTCGCATCCAGCGGATCCCCGCAACCTTCACCAGGTCATCGGTCCACCTAGTGGGAGGCCTTCCAACGCAACGTCTTCCGGTTCGCGGTCGCCACTCCAGAACCATCCGGCCCCATCGGCCATCCGTTCTGCGAGCAATGCCCACTGCCACTTAAGCTTGGCAATTCTTCGGGCTATGTCGGCAACCTTGGTTCTCGTGCGGATGTCCTCATTTTTGATTCGATCACGCGAGGAAACTCCGAGCATAGCAATCTCCATTGCCCTTTGGGTGACCTTAAGCTTTCTGCTGAGGCCCATTGTGAGCGACCACGTTTCGGTCCCGTATGTAAACACTGGCAACACACACTGGTCATAGATTTGCGTCCTGAGACTCTGCGGTAAGTTGGACGAGAAGATACTTCCCAGCTTCCCAAACGCTGCCCAGCCGAGTCGGATTCGACGATTGACCTCTTTTTTAAAGTTGAACCTACCTAACTGGACTGTTTGTCCCAGGTAGACATACTCGTCTACAACTTCGAGTGTAGAGTCTCTGATCTTTATAGGAGTGGGTGTAACATGGGCATTCAACATGAATGCAAGGTGTGATGAACCTTTCAAGAAGCCGCCAACCAAGCATTTTGTACATGAAACCATGTAAATTTTTACACCAATTATATTACGGTAGTATTTCTGATGAGCAGCCGTGGGCCCGTGGCCCAGTGGTGGCGGCCCCGACTTACGTACAATACAGGCAATTTCAGGCGCATTACTTTGTGACATTATTTCATCACTGTTGCTCTCAAAACGGTGAAGGAAAACATAATATAGAAACCGGCATAATATAGAACCAAAAAATTCAAAGACATGCGACATCTACCAATCCGCACTGGACGCGCGTGGTATATTAAAGTCCATCCCTTCTCCCAGAGAGAAGGCCTAAGTCCCTGCTGTGGGAACATTATAGGTTGATGATGATGTGTTTTTCTGATCATCATTATAAATAACCTTTGAAGTACGCAGTGCCCGTGAAAACGAACTAGAACTCCTTGTTTTCAATAGACTATAAAATATGATTGTTCGCACAGCAAACGATCAAGCTATACGAAACTTGTTTATTACGAATCGCTCAACGTCCGTGAATAGTATAGGTATAAAGCGGGGCCACACAATACTGGAAAGTTTTAGCATATAATATGTTACTGTGTGTTCAAAGATCTTCTGGCATTTGAATGACATAGTCAATAGGGTGATGATGGTAAACATTTTTTGTGAATTTAGTTATTTTGAGTTACCTTTAATCGTGGATACGCGTCAAAACACATAACACTATACATGACATTTGATTAAAAAAAAAAACATAGCAAAGTTGCACTAGAGTGTGTCAAAAAAAATGTAATGTCTTGTTTTATCGATAGGCGAATAAAAGATGAAACGGTGTCCTCAAAAAGTCATATTTTGCAGAAGAGTGACAGAATTTGCGGCTATTAAAATTTGGTCTAATTTATGTAGCAGATAAGTACGGAATCCTTTGCTGTACTCCAGAACAGGAATTATAGACCTACGCACGAAAACCAAATGAGGTCAAAAGGGCTAGTTCGAGGTAGCGCAGGAGAAGAATACCTGAAAGGATTTAGGGGAAGCTTTTGCACAACAGTGAGACATGCAAGGATTTAAAAAAAAATAACATGTTAGATGCTCATACTCTATTTTCGTAGATTGGACTGTGAAGTGTTTATCGATGAGGTAATCAGGCAGGTAGATACATGTTAGTAAATAAAACAAGAGACCTCAGTGTCACGGCTATTTCTTTCTTTATTTAAGTCAAAAATTTACAACCCTCCATTTTCTGGAACCTATCAGAAATAATGCTGACCTAGACATTGATTTTAGTTATTTTTATGGAAATTTATTCGACATAGTGACCAAAATTCTTGAGGATAAACCAATAAGGATGAAAAATATGATTCTGTTTAGTCCATCACTTAGCATTATCGAAAAATATTGGATACATACGAGTTTTTTGTTTTATCATTGACGAAGATACTAATAGCAACGATACTATCTAAATGTCTTACAATATGAAGTCACACGGGTTTTGCAGCACTGTATCGTCTTCATTGTTTGTTTACGTGAAAAAAGAAAAAAATATCTGTCCAATATTTTTTCGAAATCTGTCTGATGGACTAATTAGATTTTTTTTGTAACAGTTAATACATAGTACCTATGATGGTGATACAATACTCTTTACTATCTTATCCAGCTGAACTGCTCCACTTTCATTTTGTTTCAAACAATATGACGTCTTCTTTAAGTTTGTCAGCCACGCGGTTATTTTGGGATACCTGAAAGTAATTTTTGAGAAAGTGTTTAGAAAACCCCCTCAGTTAGATTTTATTTGGTAAACGTTTCATCATTCAGCCGAAAGACGGCCACTGCTGGACATAGACCTCCCCTAAGTGTCGCCTCATTGACCGGTCCCGTGCGACTCTCGTCCAGCGGATCCCCGCGACCTTCACTAGTTTATCAATTAAACGTTTGTTGGTATATAAAACAACATATTTTTATGGGATCGAATCTTTGACTGTTGTGCATTTTTTATCTCCAGGCCAGGAAAAGTGTTACTCATTAGATTGGGTTTGTCCGGTAGAAAGTTTTTAGTAGCGAACCGAGATCTGTATTTAATTGCAGTGGCTAAGCCCCTTAATACATTAGTATTAGACTTAATTAGTGAAAAGCCGGTATTATTCCTTTAAATCTTCAGGATGAGATGGGTCTTTCTTCATCTTCGTGTTACTGGGGCAAAAAACTTCAAGTTGTTCTGTCCCAAAACTTCGCTACTTCCACAGCATTGTCAATAGGAGCTCTGTGGTCTAAAATTGCCACTTCAGCAGATCACAATAGGATCATAACATGAATTGCGTTAAAATTCGTAAAATAGTCACAGACGCAGACACTGTGTTATGAATGGTTCATTTTTAAGAATTTTTACGCAATTCATAATTATTATGATCCTCTAAAGTGGCCATTTTAGAGGATCATAATAATTAAAACCCCTGAGGTCACTCACTGTTTGAGAGTAATAAGATCCACTTACTTTTTCGCATCTATAGGAAGTAAAAATTCCAAAGTCGTCATATTACTCAGGGCGGCCACATCGGCAATAGTGACATGATCTGCAGCTAGATAAGTAGTTCGCTTTAGGAATTCTTCGAAAAAACCGTACGCCTCATCAATGGCGTCTAACAGATTCTGGTCAATGGTTTTTTTTCCTTCTATTACTATGGGGTACTGCAAAAAAACACAGTGGCACATGCTTAGTCTTTTGTCAACTATAATAGGGTTGGCTTCCGGTATAACCAGATGTGGCTGAAGTATTTTACATGGAGCGATTACCTATCATCTAACCTCCACAACCAAGTTAAAACTAGGTAATACCATTGTCTTGACTTGAAAAACACATTGTCAGACTTTCGGGGCTGTGACTGCCGACGGTAAGAAACGACTGTCAAAAACTGTCAAAAGGCCACCGGGACCAAAACAGTGGGTGGTCAAGTGCGGTTTAACCTGAAGATGAACCTTAGCGGCTGCTATTAATTAGCCATGATTGGATGAATATTGTGCCACACTGTGCTATTTAATAAACTAGTTAGTATTATCATGAAAGATGCCGTATTCTTAACATTATCAAAGGGATTCAAATAAAAATCTCATTGAGGGTTTTTACTCACAGTAACATTTCGTAGTCTGGGGAAAAGAATAGAGGTATCGAAAAACAGTTTTTGATTGACCAGTGCCCTTTTCTTGGTATCTTTTGGATACCATGAGTCGTTTTTCCCGTAGGTATCAGCTAGATACGCCAATATTGCGTGACTGAAAAAAGAGAAAATTTGGTTATCAGTATTATTACGTACGTACGTACTAAGTACTTATTAAGTGTACCTATCGAGATGCCTACCATTAAACTGAACAATGTTCCTCTGCAGAGAGTAAACCAATTTAAATATCTAGGGCACATTCTGACTGCTGACCTCAGGGATGATAATGACATTGAACGGGAGCGAAGGGCGCTGTCTGTACGTGCTAACATGATAGCTCGTGTTCGAGTGAAGTCAAAGTAACCTTATTTCGGGCGTTTTGTACTTCATTCTACGCGTGTAGCCTGTGGGCTCATTTTACACTGAAGGCGTACAGCGCCCTTCGCGTCCAGTATAATAATGCTTTTAGGGTGCTGATGGGGTTGTCACGTTTCTGTAGTGCTTCAGGGATGTTTGCAGAAGCCCGCGTAGATTGTTTTTACACTGTAATGCGTAAGAGATGCGCATCCCTGGTTCGCAGGGTGCGGGGCAGCTCCAACAGCATCCTTAAAATGATTTCTGGCCGACTGGACTGCGCGATCGTTAACCGGTGCTGCAAAATATCTGCTGGACCTGTTTGCTAGTAGCGTTGTTTCCCATTGTTCTATTGATTTCGTGTTTTGTTCTGTTTGTTTTCTTTTGTGTTTAATTTAGTTTACTAACATAGATATAAGAGAAATTGTTACTAACACTATGAGTCATGTTACTTAATTAAATAAATTATTATTATATTAATCTTTTTGTTTGTAGTATTGAATGTTTCACTACTACGCAAAGGCTTCTCTTTTAACTTTCTGGGTTCAGCCTGCACGAGCACCAATATTATTTGTATACACGAAGCAACTTTTAAAAGTGATATTCTACTGCTGCGATGTTTTCCCCTAAATAATTTCAGGTATTCTTCTCCTGCTCTACCTCGAACCAGCCCTTTTGAGCCCATTAACAGTAACAATAATTTTTATAGCATGCAGTTTTTTTTTACTTAATACGTCAAAGTAAGTGATCACAAAAAAAACCTATCGCTCTAACAAAAAAAATTACAAACCTGTCATGTAGAATGAAGTCACCATCTACCATTACTGGTACTGAGTGCAGAGGATTCATCTGTAAAGAACATATTATTATTTTACAAAAAAAAAATTGAGATTGAGAGTTTTTAGACGACACAGTTTTGCTGCACTCTGTGTGTCGCGGGTTCGATCCCCGCACGAAACAAATATTTGTAACGCTAACATAATTATAGTTGTTTCGGGTCTGGGTATTTGTGTATGTGAGTTTATATGTTTGTAAACGCATCCATGAGTACATTTCCAATGAAAACAAAACTTATACAAAGTGCCATTGGAAAAATAAAGAAATAATAATTTGAAAAATTTAAACCCAACTACGACACAAACGACATTTAAAATCTTTTTTGGGTATTTCATATTATGAGAATCACACTTCATTATTAAATATAAATATAGTAATAATACAGATTTGTACGATTCCGGTTATACAAAAATTCTCATCTTTGCCGCAGTCTGGTAAACGATGCTTCACTGACCCTAAATAAAGGGATATGGACAGGACACCCCGTCGGGGCTGCAGGCCTGCAGGTTATTCGGAAGAGATACCGCGGCCTCGACATAATCAGGGCTAAGAAGGAACTTGGGTAGTTTTTAGTCAGTAGAAGTCTGACACTCCCTTTCGCTCTGCCCAAGAGCGGGAGGGAGGTTATTTGATGATTTCCCTCACGGCAAAAAAAAATAAAGACATAAGGACAGAATCCTGTTGATGGCTATGGAATGGATGAAGGTATGTACTCTTACCTTCAAATACTCGGGTGTCTTATGTTCGTTTGCCATAAGATTCATTTCGATCTTCTCATAGGGAACGTTGAATATTTCGAAACCCATCATGGCCGCGCGCACTGGCGGGCTCAGGTCTATTGCGTACAGTTTGATACCCATCTGAAAATGATAAAGTAGGTATAATGCATTTCAATTAAGAATATCTGTCAAATCAAAGAAGTTTGGTGGGGTCAGCTAAATGATAAATTTTAATAATATGATTGACAATAAATAAGTTATCAAAAAAATTACATAAAAGGGTATCGCCACCAATACAGATCGAGATTTAGCTATCACATAAAAAAACAGTCAACTAATGAAGTTTGAATAAACAGTTACGAGTTTATTAGTTATTTTAAGAGCGTGGAGAAATAACTCGCAAATAACTTGAACAAGTTAGGCAATAGGCTCGCGCCCGTGGAACTAAAACACAATTAACCTCTGCCAAACCCTTTGGGAGTCTCAGTTCATTACTCGAAATAAATACCTACATATATAGGTTTAAGGTCCTATCAAGTTGTTTATAGAACCAGTAATACACTAAAATCGTATGCGGTTCCAATGTATACTATCAATTACGCCAAGGTCAACACTATTCCGAATTTCGGACACTTGATTCCACATCATGACTGTGTTAGAATCACAAAACAAACTTATCATGTTTCTATACTATTTTCCAATAATTCAGACACCGGTCACTGGTCGCTATTAAGAGCGTATGCTACCTCAGATTAGCAACCCTATTTGTGGTGGTTCAAACTTCGCTTGAAATACTGTTAGAATAAAGTTCTAATCAGCTTGCACTACAAAGCGGTTGTTACGTCTTTCGCTGCGGCCGAATAGTGTGAAATTAGTGGTATTTTGCGATTTACAAAAAAACTATTGATTGGACTAAAAAAGTAAAACACTATGACTTTAGTATGTTGCTTGTAGAATTATTTGGCAAAAAAATCAGAACGATGACATGTATTTTAGTATGGTTTTTACTCGTTAAAAGAATTTTTTAGAGGTATCTTCGCGATTTTTTTCTATCGAGCAAAGTTAGTTGTATTATGTTTTCACAACACTATGGCACTAGCATATATCCTGAAGAATATCATATATTTTTCTGATGTTGATTACTGCAGTGAATCTTATACTTTTACGCATTATAAAACTTGCGTTTGAGGTACCATACGCTCTTAAGAGAATAATAATGCTCACTATTAAAAAGCAAGTTAATAGTTTATCTTACTTTTTAATAGTGAGCATTATTATTAATACTATTTTGGAAACACCATACTTACGTTTGTTATTTTTTGGTTAAGAAACGAGTTATCGCGGACACTACTATAACACACAACACGTCTTGCACAACTACTGGCTAAAAAGACTGTGTATATTTATAAATAAATCATAATACAATATATTACTTAACCACTCATATCTGGCTGATAAAAATATTGCGCAATCACTTCGAGTAGGTTATGGATATGGGTGTATGTATATTAGAGATTTAGGTAGGAAACAAGACAACTGTTTAATCTACGGGTTGTTCCAAATATACTTAATTGAAGCGTAAACAAACTCCGGGTCAGGTTTTAGTATTTGATAATCACCTGCGGTCACAGATATTTAAGGATTACTTAAGCCGTCACTTAGTAAAGATCTGACATACTTTTGTATGACAAAACTGTCAAAACCTTTATTATGATTGATTTTGACCTTGATTGTCTAAGTTATCAATAAAGCTCTCTGAGTGCATCAGTATGGATCATTGGTAACACATTCATCTGTCTGTGCATCTATCTATCTATCTATATAAATAAAGAGAGAAGTCCTGACTGAATGATTGACTGACTTACTCATCAACGCCCAGCCCAAACCCTTGGACCTAGAAAGCTGAAATTTTGCACAGATGTTTCCTTTATAATGTAGACAAGGAATAAGGAAGGGTTTTTCGAAATTCAACCCCTAAGGTACTTAAATAGGGGATGAAAGTTTGTATGGAAAATCGTCATTTTCACGCGGGCGAAGCTGCTGGCAAAAGCTAGTGTTTTATAATTATGTCACATGTTTTCCAATAACGAGGTTTCGTGCTTCGGAAAAGACGTTAAGATCGTCAAACATTTGGATTTCGGTTGTTGGAATCCCCCATCCATAGACCAATTTATCATAGCTTTGGCTTGAAGATCGATTCGTGTGACTGTTATTATTTAGGCCTTTAATATAAAACTGGCCAAGTGCGAGTCGGACATGTACATAAAAGGTTCCGTACCAACACGGCAAAAAAATCACGTTTATTACATGGGAGCCCCCTTAAATATTTATTTTATTCTGTTTTTTAGTGCCTATTTCTTGTTAGAGCGACAACAGAAGTACATCATCTGTGAAATTATCAACTGTCTAAATCACCGTTCATGAGATACAGCCTGGTGACAGATGGACGGACAGCTTTACCCTTTGGGTACGGAACCCTAAAACCAAAGAAGTGGCACTACAAATTGCCAATAAAAAAATATGTAATTTAAATCCAAGCACTTGTAAAAGGTTTGTTCGAGAACCAAGGTTACCGACGTAGCCCGAAGAATCGCCAGACTTAAGTGGCAATGGGCAGGGCACATTGCTCGCAGAACGGATGGCCGATGGGGCCGAAAAGTTCTAGAATGGCGTCCACGAACCGGAAGACGTTGCGTTGGAAGGCCTCCCACTAGGTGGACCGACGACCTGGTCAAGACCCGCTGGATGAAAGACGCACGGGACCAGTCAATGTGGCGACACCTGGGGGAGGCCTATGTCCAGCAGTGGACGTCTTTTGGCTGAAATGATGATGATGATGACTTATAAAAGGGGCTTTACAATTTGCTATTACTCTGGTCAGTTTTGCATCCACAGGTATCCATTTGTCCGTCGGGGCTGCGGGTTGTTGCTCGAAAGAGTTACCGGGGCCTCGGCCCAAGGGCTAAGAAGGAACATGGGTAGTTTTTCATCAGTAGAAGTCTGACACTCACTACCGCTCTGCCCAGAGCGGGAGGAGTTATTTGATGATTTCCCACCCACCAAGAATAAAAAAACATTTGTTGACATTAACATGACATGCTTTTAAACACAACATAGTTATTGTTTTTTTTTAATATATTTTTTTTATCTTTAGCAGATATTTTTATGTAGAGATAAAACAGAAAACGGGCGATGTGAGTTATCAGCATGACTGCCCGTTTTAAGCTACACAAATTACTGTGATTATAATAATTATTATCTTGTTTGTCTGTCCGGTAGTGAACTAGTGAGTAACGTGATTTTATCCGACTGATCTACAAATGACACCCGCGATGAACTGCATTTCTTTTTTTTGGGTTGTGGGAAATCATCAAAAAACCCGTCCCGCTCAGAGCAGTGCGAAAGGGAGTGTCAGACTTCTAGCCCCCAAGTGACTCGCAGCCCAACGCAGCCTAACGTGCTTTCTGAGGCACGGAGGAAACTCTGTATATAATGGGTCATGCAACTCAACTACAACAAGCGACAAGCGTGGCTTAACGGAAAGATTGATCCGAGCGACTTTAATTATTTAGCTCTCTCTCAGATAACTACATCCATCAGAGAACATAGAACACCCACTCGGATATATTCGTTTACTATCATTAATTCATCCCCTGTCCACCCTCCATAATTATTAAACGGCCATTGTTAACACACACACATATCTAAGAACACTCCAGACTAATTCACGTTTCAAACAAAAAAAAAAACAAAATCACTAACGGTTCATACGTTCGGGAGCTACGATGCCACAGACAGACACACACACAGACACGTCAAACTTATAACATCCCGTCGTTTTTGCGTCGGGGGTTAAAAAATAGTTTAGATAGCCCAGATTGCCTTGTAATTCGCCTATGATGCAATACCTAAGCAGTAAGAAAAAATACTTTATCATGTTTTCTTGCGAAAATTATTGACTACCTACATCGATTAATTAAAATAAAACAAAATTTTAAAGCCACAATATTTTATTCAGAATAACCATACATTCATATTAAGCCAGTGATTTGTATAAAAATCAAGAATCTTAATAGCACAAGAAAGGTGTTACCAAATTGTGCAAAGTCCGTGATTCCTGTGGAAATTATAGTATTTTTGATAAAATGTGATAAATCGACTGTAGTATACTTAGATAGGTTTTATTATTTATTCACAAATTCCACTTAGGTCATAGACATAGGTCACAAGAGCCAATGCCATCTCCCAAGTCACAGAACAGAATCTCAGAATCTCAGAATCTTATGCAATAAGATGAACAAAAAACTTAGAACGAAATGTTCAGATAATTATTCGATATTTATTATAATTATTATGCTTCTAAACACTTCTTTATGACTTCGGTTAACATAGCTACTCCAGGTTCGTTATATTTCTTTGCATATGGTGTCTGCTTCAAGTTTGTTACCCAAGCGTGTGTTTTTGGTAGCCTAGAAAAAGAAATTATTTATTATTAAATGATAAGTGATGTTTATTTTGCAAATTGGTTTTTATAATTACAAGTCAATTTTTTATAAGTAAAAAGCTAAGCAAAAACTTATTATTTACTTATTTTAACAGAATTATTATGGCAACTTGCTAATTAAAAGAACATAATCTATTAAAGGGGTTAGCTAACCCATGTGGCATATCAACCTGCCCGTCTAGGTGTCCTCTAACCATACATAATTATCAATTTCATCGTGGGCCGTGATTTCTAAAAAAATCAAGGCGTTAGGTCGATATGCCAGAGCGTCTATACAAAAAAGTTCAAACCTCTTTGTTATCGACTAGATATCCTGCTGCCCGTGAATCTTTCCATGAGAAAAATATTAATAAGTGTTTGGTTGAGGAATTTTAACTTACTTTTCCGGGTCTATCGGCATGATCATTTCCATAGACGTTACAGTAGCAAATGCTGCCACATCGGCTATTGTGATGTGGTCAGCGGCTAGATAAGTTGTTCGAGACAGGAACTCTTCAATAAAACCGAACGCCTCTGCAAGGTCATCTAACCGATTTTGTGGTATGACCTTGTTTCCTTCAGCCATAATGGGATACTGAAAAAGGCCGTCAATAAATAATTATTTTTATATACTGTATGTAGCTATTATTCATATGAAGTGCTCTATCTATGTGGTCTATATATAAAATTTAAGTGTCTGTAAGTAATTTCGACAGAATACCCGTGTTCTGATTGCACATATTAAAATTAATGTGCAATCAAAACACGGATATTCTATCACCTATGATAAGAGACGTGATGTTTGAAATAAAACACATTTTTTTTTTTTTTTTTTTATGTAATATTACATAACATCACGTCTCTTATCATAGGTGATCATGATTATTTAATCCCCGAAGTAACCGAATATTTCTTTTATTTTACATTTTTGTCCTTTCTGTTTTTCCGGCTCATCAACAGATCGACCAATATTGACGCAACTTTCACTAGCAGATAGCCGATGTTATAAATAAATAAGGCTCAATCAATTAGTATCTCTAAACCGAGGAGGCAGCTTAATAAAAAAAGGTCCTATAAAACTAGTACATAGTACTGAAATCAAGCTTTCTCAACGTAAATAAAAAAATACTCACAGTTATACCTCGTGTTCTAGGAAAAAGAATTGACGTATCGAAGAAAAGTTTTTGGTTGACCTGTGCCCTTTTTTTGACATCCTTTGGATACCAGGAATCGTCTTTTTCGTAGGTATCTGCTAGATACATGATTATAGCATGACTGAAAAAAGTGAAAATAACAAGTATTTATAGGTACTTAATAAGTTAGCCTGTAATTAACCTGAGAAGCAAAACCTCAGCTTTATTCATTAACGATACAATCATTGATCACCATCATACTAACGGTGTAAAGATTGGTTATAATAATAATTATAGAACAAGTTTTAATCTTGTGTCACTTAAATAATTTGAAAGCAACTAACCTGTCAAATAAAATGAAATCCCCATCTTCTAGTAACGGTATTGTGTGCAGTGGATTTTTCTGAAACCGAAAGGATTTTATTGAACCTATGAAGTTATGATGATCTGACTTTATCCTGTAAATCTAAATGACTATTTGCACTAAGAACCGAGGATAGTTATGAGAGATGGAAGATATTTTAATGTTTATTGGGACTCTTTTGCCGATAAATTGTAGCAATGATAGTCTAGTCTAGTGGCGTGACCTTCGAACTGAGACACGAACCTCTGATTTTTTGAATTCATGTGAGTTTTGCATAATTATCACTGGCTTCGTTAAAGGAAAACCCTGTGAGGAAACCAGCTTGTCTGAGGGTTATTTCTTCACAGCATGTAAAGCCAAGTCAGAGAGAGACCCATGGGTTCGGGCCTGTGAACGATGATTAATGGGCTAGCTCGCCGTCCGTCAGTGTTATGACGACGACACAGGCCGTGTCGACGAAGCGTTCGTGTTCCACGCGTGCCTCAATGAGATGTCAGCAACATGGAAGGGGCCGGCAAGGCCCGACGCCCGTCGGGGCTGTAGATTGTTCGAAAGAGGTATCGCAGCCTCGACACAAAGGGCTAAGAAGGAACATGGGTGATTTTCATTGGTCAGTAGAAGTCTGACACTCCCTACGCTCTGCCTAGAGCGGGAGGAGTCATTTGATGATTTTCCACATTCCAAAAACAAAAAAAAAGAGACCCATGGGTGGCATAAATTCTCTGATAGCAAGTAAGGCACTAACCACACAATAAATTAAGAAAGACTGATGGTAAACTACTATACTCCAGTATTTTTTTAAAATGGTCTGCGTGACGGTGAAGAGCGGATTCGATAATGCCGAAAAAATTGAAAAATCATATGCTTCAAGCAACTGCAGCCCAGTTAGACAAGTCACAGCAGACCGAAGAGAAGTTGCCGAAACGGCGTAGAAGGCTTCCTCATCAATTGGCAAAAAGAAGCACTACCTCAGACTGTGGAAGGAATAGAGGGAACTCTTACCTAGAATTGATACAGTTCAGGTAATTTATGTTTAATTAGATTCCTCTGGTGGCACTTGTGACTTGGTGGTACACACGGCTACCGATCAAGTTAAACACTTATGCGAATTTGTCATTGTATGGGAAACATAATTATACAAAGTAGGGTCATGTTATACTGGAACTTGATGCGTCGTGTGTACCAAATGTGTCATTATTTTAATCAAAAACAGTTTAATGCGTTGAAAAACAGTTTAGAAAGATCCTAAGTTCTTACTTTTAAGTACTCCGGTTTAAAATGTTCCATTTTGAAAAGATCCACTTTGATGTTTTCAAAAGGTACGTTGAATATTTCACAAGCCATCATGGTAGCCCGCACTGGAAAACTCCAATCCAATGTGTACAGTTTAACACCCATCTGAAAATAAAATAGTGCATTAATTTAGTGATTATCATAATTTTTAACTTATTTAATCATGTATATTTCTTATCCCGGCATTCCGGGAGTGTTCATATTAAGACAGTGAATCGCAAGTACCAAAAATAGGGTCTACCCACTCCGACCACTGATGATTATTAATACCATATGATGACCAGTAATATTAGTAGGTTTACTAGAAACGATTTATGCATAATTAGCAATTTAGCAAAAGTATTTGTTCGATGTGATGAGCATACTTAATAATAATATATTTAGTGTATGAGATAAAAAGTTAATATTTGCAAATTATATTATTAATTCGTTGAACTTACAACATACTCACCAGAATGTATTTCGTCAATTTTATTTTAATCTGAGCACAATTAACCTTTGTGTCCCTTTTACAGCAAATGAATTTAATTGCTTAACAAATAATGGATGAAAAAATATTTTCGAGTAACAAATCTTACTCGGAAATCAAGAAGTACAATCCTGAGTGAAACCATAAACAATAATAAAAGTATTTGCTTACAATTTAATGAGCTCCTTTTCACTTAAATAGGTTGTACACTAACACCGTCTTAGTAACTTTAACAGTACCTATCCAACAAGCGTTTTAATATTTAGTAATGTGCAGTTTATTGGACCCCACCCGTCATATGATTACTTTACGTTTCATTGTTTTTCGTTTTTCTCTTTTTTTCTACGTCTATAAGCTGGTCTCGCATTGTATAGGATTTCCATACAGGGCGAGATCAGCGTAAACTGGAAATGTATAGCTTGATGTGTAGCCGTGTGTACATGTTTGTGAGTTCCTTTATTACAGCATAACTGCTAAAAGAGGAGCTCGTGGTTTAATAATAACTGCCACTCGGGTCGATCTTTAGGTTAAACCGCGCTTACCTAGGTTAAGGCCGCTTTTATCTATAATCAGTAATTCTCTTAATTTATCAAGTCTAGAATCATGAAATTTGATGTGATTTTAGAGTAAAAAAATAAAATGTGAGTGGCTCATCGCTCAAGGTCGCTGTCATTTAGTGTCGCCTTACTGGGTTGTGGAGCTCAGGTAGGCAGTCGCTCCATGTAAAATACTGGTACTCAGCTGCATCCGGTTAGACTGGAAGCCGACCCCAACATAGTTGGGAAAAGGCTCGGCAGATGATGAACTGATAAACGCCCGAACCGTTTTTTTTACATTGTAATTAATTAACCGGGTAGATAAAAACGCAGTGATTATTTTTTTGTTTACGTAAATTTTAGATAAATAAATTACTCAAATAAAAAATAATCTACGTCTGCAACTGTATTAAATAGTTCCTGATGATCAAATAATTGGAACTCGCTGTAACGTTTTTTAGAAAACTTCGACATTAAACATACACTATCTTTAGAGTGTATGTTTAATGTCGAAGTTTTCATATTATTTGAACGACAAATACCTAAGTATACCTAACGTATGTGACAAACTATGACTGTGTATATTTCATACCTGTTTAATTTATTCGTTATACAATACACGCACTAGTTAAATGGTTTAGTAATAACATGCATTATAAAACAATTTCAAAACGTACATTTTGTCCAACTTCCTATTATAACAACTAATGATTTTTGTATAAACTATCGATAAATGTTAATGCCAAGATCAAATTGAGTTTTGTTTTATTGATCAACAAAAAATGCAAAGTCGATCGTCTGGTCGAAACTCTATTTGTTTTATCACAAGTGATCCATATTATAGGACCTGAGTATCACTAAACGGCTATAACCTGTTCTCAGCTTTTTTGGACATTTATGGATACTCCTAGAGAGTATCCATAAGTATATGGTGGATTATAGCCCATCCCAGCCCCTCCTAGAGAGGAGGCCTGAGTCCCTGCAGTGGGAAAATTATAGGCTGATGATGATGATGACACTAACGACAAGTGTAGCAACGCCTAGTTAAGTTATGTCTAGGTCCCGAAAGATCGACTCCTATCGTCGTCGTTTCGTTTCTTTAGTTACAGTCGAACAAGCTAATAAATATTGATTGCAATTTTGTTTTATAAAGCGTTTCGCATTAAGCGACTGATGTCAAACGCTGTATCGTTTGGCATCAGTCTCTAAATGTATACTTTCTGTATAATCTTAAAAGTTAATGCAAGTTAGCTGACTGTATACTTATTAGCTTGTTCGACTATACCAAAGAAACCCTTGGATCTGAAATATCGTTTGCTTCACTTCAAGTTATAGAGTTTAAATCACTTACATTTTTATCCAACTTCGCAACAAATATAGATACGCTTGTAACACGTCTCACGTAAGTACTGATCAGTCAGGGTCGAGATGCTTATTTATAAATCATTACGAACACTTATCCATGCAACTGGTTGTTAGGTTCGTGATTATCGTGTGTGATAAAAACAGGTGCGGGGTGGAAGTCCGACTTCTACAAAAACTGGCCAAGTGCAAGTCGGACTTGCACATGAAGGGTTCCGTGTCATTATATTAGATATTGAGAGATTTTTATGTTATTGTAGCACCATAGACTTCTTATAGGTTTTCCTGTAATTTGTAAGTGTTGAACTAATTTCAGTATTTTTTTTCAAATTTTAAGCTCAGCTGTTTCGGAGATAAGGGGGGGCACTGAAAAAAAAAGTAGTTGCCACAATCAAGATTTGGTTTAGATTGACTAAGTAACTTGTTTGCATCTGAGCCTATCAAGCACAATGATCACAGCAACTACTTTTATTTGATTGAGATATCTTGGTTAGAGTTATCACAAAACCTATTTGCAGCAATCAAGTCAAAACACCGCGAACCGGAAGACGTTGCGTTGGAAGGCCTCCCACTAGGTGGACCGATGACCTGGTGAAGGTTTCGGGGATCCGCTGGATGCGAGATGCACGGGACCGGTCAATGTGGCGACACTTAGGGGAGGCCTATGTCCAGCAGTGGACGTCTTTCGGCTGAAATGATGATGATGATGATGATGATGAAGTCAAAACATAGTTCCTCCAACCAAGTTTATCTGTATTTGATAAACACAACCAAGGAACTTATTTAACGCAAACATTTAGCGCAAGATTTGATCAAGTTGTATGATTAATACATTTGATGCTATTATCAAGTCAAACCAACTTAATAAAGATTCAATGATCTTTATTGAAGTAATCAAAATGCTTGATTGACACAACTAACTTACTTTGTTACAGTTAACATTTTTTGAACTTGTCTCTTTTATAACTCTTCTACTATGATGTCTTGTTACGGGTAATCGAGAAACTTGTTTGGGCGTTCAATGAAGTGAACTAGTATTACTACAATCATGTCGTGATGATCAACTTAACTAAGATTTTGATTGATCTAAACAAGATATCGTCAATCAAGCTAAAAAGTCACTTGATTGAATTGCATTTTTTTCAGTGGGGGGAATGGTCGGGCAGACAGACAGACAGACAGACATACGAGTGATCCTAAGGGTTCTGTATTTTCCTTTTGAGGTACGGAACCCTAAAAACTAAATTGAAGATTTATTCTGATTTTCGAAACATTTCGAACACACATGATAATTATATTTATCTGATTGTTATTTGTTTAAGTCTGTGATTATTATGTGTGATAAAAACAGGCAGGAGGTGTAGAAGTCGCACTGTTACTAAGTACCTATTAAAAGTAATTTGATGATAAGATTTTAATAAAGTAAGACATTAATCATTCTTTTTTACACAAACTTCGGTGTGGCTAACTTAATGTCATGCCATGTTTGACATCTTAGTATTTTTTTTCTCAATTTTTTTATTTTGATTAGTTGAACCGATGTTGTAATGCATCGTATTGTGTAGCGTATTTAAAAGTATTTCTAAATGTCTCACGGACAGTAATTTTATCGATATAAAACTACAACACAGATTTGGAAGATTGTCACAAAGATGCTTTACAAAAACTTAACCCCGGAAGTGTGATCCCGGAGGAAAGTTACCGTACTCCACACGCAACCGCAGGCATAAGCTAGTTAGAAGTTATTCATATTTTGACAAACGTCAAAAATACGTCTATTTTAGGTACAGTCTTTTGCCAAAATACCAGTTTACCAGTTGCTTTACCAAAATAACAATTGACGTTATTCTTGTTGAGTTTCTGTGTTTTTATATAATTATCAATGTACGAGAGTAATCATTTATAAATGGTAATCGGCATCTACTCTTTTGCTATCACAATATACGAAACCGCATAATTATGAGATCATCATCATTATTAAATATAAATGTAAAATAACATTACAATGAACAGGCACAATTTTATTTTAATAATAGATGCTATGGACGAATCTCGAAAGTTTGTTGGTATAATATATTTGTATCCATTTTTATGCTTTGTCATTCACATAATTATATATCTATACGAATTGATAGTTAAAGTTTTCATGCCATGTTTGTGAGACTAAGCGGTTCTTCTAGCTTGCAGACTTCGATTCTTGTACAAAATTTTGTGAGTTTTTTGTTTCTAAGATATGCCAGTTTTCTCACGATGTTTTCCTTTACCGTTTTAAGAGTAGTGGTGATGAAATAAATTACACAAAGTAATGCGCCTGCCTGGGTTCGAAAATAAGGCTGGGCCTGCAAAAGCAAGGATTGCTAGTGACAAAATGACCGACTTTTAAGCATTTTTCATTTTGAAAACATGAAGAATAATATAGGGTAATCTTTCGGGAAGACAGGCGTATATTTATGTAGATAAAGTACGTGCCACAGAACAAGATAAGTTAAAATGGAGAAGTGCCTGTGAGTCTGTGAGGCACGTAGACGCGAAATGTGGAGGTTATGCAGAATACCCTCGTTTATTGCTTTTTGTTATAAAACTACGTGTCACTAGGTTCTATTCCATTCTATTTTTATCTAATGGCAATTAAAGCCGATGTCGACTATTCTGCCAATGTCCAGTGAGTTGGAAAAACAAGTGTGGAAAAATAAAAAAAAATACGAGAATGTAATGATAATTGAACTACAACCAAGGTCGCAAATTACATTCTTCGACACCACGTGGAACTTGTCGGGTTAGTACTTACGGGACTGAAACAAACAAAAAAAATAGAAATAAATAAATAGGTATTAAAATTGTTAGTGTCACTAGGTTATTGTAGACTTACACCACTTAAAACATTTATTAATAAACTCGGAGTCAAGTTAATCCAAACTTAGAAAGTAAAAAAGCTTATTGAAAGAGTTAGGTAAACTGAAATTAAAATCTGAAGGGCTTTACACCGCTTTTAGCATCAGTTACTTCCCCGTTGGTCAGACTTGACGTGCGACTACTGATACTCCTGGGTCTGATTAACAGGTCGGAGAAAAGGGCTATTATGTTTTTTCATCAGGAATTTCTCAGCTGCAGCTACGGAGGCTGGATTTGTGCCTGGTTGATGGCAATAGGCTCACTCCCTGTAACATGAGACTTAAACATAACACCTCTGTTACACCTCCACTTAAGCCTTTGGCGAATACAGGCAAGATGTTAAGCTGTTTTTCTGCAAGTTTCAATAGCTTTTGATTCATTTCGTATTTCTTTCTATAACGACTGTACGGGAGCAACCCAGACTATATATAACGTATAATAAAATAAAACGAGGAGAATTTGGAATAACTTACAACGTAATAATGACACAAGTGATTTAACTAAGTAATTATTAAATTGTAGTAGCTATATAACTAAAACAGGACGCATCGTCACTCGCTGCTTCGACGAATCAATCAGGCGCTCCAACAACGACTTTTAACAGGTTCACTGTCCACAGACCACATACGGTCTGTAGATAGTCCTCCATACCAGTCCGCAGACCGTATGTGGTATGTTCGTTCATACAATTTCTAAGCCATTTGATACTGTGGACGTAAGAAGAAAGTTTCTTATTTAATGCGGACTTGGCAGGACACATCATAAGGATTTTAAAAAGTGCTAGGACCCAGGGAAATACTCGTTTTTTTTAATTTAAATTATTGACGTAACGGGAACATAACGGGGCTTAAATGGACCATTCCCACTCTGAAGCCTGGACAGTGAACCTGTTAAATTCTCAAATTCTATCTACGTATTTGTTCAGCAAGAAACTTTCTCTTGAACGTCCATTCATACATAACATGACATCCCACCCGTAATACTCGAAGGGTTAAGCAGAGATGTATCTCATAATATAGTGCCTTACTTTTGTTTGCGGTGTGGGAAATCATCACATTTTAATGGCTCCTCCAGCTCTGGGCAGAACGGTAAGAACTAAGGAGTGTCAGACTTCTACTGACTCAAAACCACCCATGTTCCTTCTTAGCCCTTTGTGTCGAGGCCACGGTATGGGCTCCCACACATAAACACGATACGACGCGCGACGTCGCGTCGTGGAAATCTACGATGAGCATCGTAAAAAAACACGACATCGTAACGTAATGTGCCACGCACGATACACGGCACGATGCCGTCGATACAGTGGGGTGGTGTTTTAGTTTATTCCGAAAAATGGACCGCTCTAGACGCATTCTGAAAAGAATATTTAAATGTTTTTGAAATTAGAACCCAAATAAATGTTAATTTGTTCATCAAAGTAACAAGACAACTGCGCAGGGTTGCATCGTAAGTATCTATCGTCACGACGTCGTATCGTGCATCGACACGTTACGACGTCGTGTCGTAGATTTCCACGACGCGACGTCGTATCGTGTTTATGTGTGGGAGGGAGCCCTATCTCTTTCGAACAACCGGCAGCCCCAGCTGCGGCTGGAGTACCTACACTTATTTCAAAACTATAAATTGTTAAACTGCATGAAAAAACAAATAATAAAAAGTAGAGTCCCACTATAATATCGAAACACTTCATTATGATCCCCGCACACGATTCAAATGTAATATATCTCGTGACAAAGTTCTACTGCGTTTGCATATAGCATTGTATTAGACAGTTATAAACTTTGATAGCTTTGCCTGTTCTGTACGCAGTCGCACAATGCTTAAAGTTGGACGTACAACTTGCAGACGCAATCTCAGGGACAAGTCGACATGGCTTCTGTTTCCGTAAATTTCAGTGGTGGCTTTCGAAATTAGCTTTGTATCTATCAAATCTGTATGTGTAGTAGCATTCTATTTATTATGGCAATTATTATGAGAGTTATTTTAACACTTCAAGCACAAAATACAGAGACGTATTTAATTATATAATTGCCTTTTCTATCGGTCGGTATTGAGGTTATGTTTGAAATGTGCTTGGTTTTTCTGTAATTTTAGCACGTTAAGCTGTTGTACCCGGCTGCCATAATATAGATCTATAGCAGTCGTTACAGGTAGTCAGTAACCTGAAAGCCTGACAACCAGTCTTACCAAAGGGTATCGTATTAAATTACCAAGTATTAACTGGGTTGTGGAGGTCAGATAGGCAGTCGCTCCATGTAAAATACTGGTACTCAGCTGCATCTGGTTAGACTAGAAACCAACCCCAATATAGTTGGGAAAAGGCTAGGCAAATGATGACCCTGCCTCATCACTGGGCAAAGGTCTTTCTTGTGATTTTCCGTTTTTTTTTACCATTTCCCTTCTTCGACCATTTAAAATTATGACCTTTGTATAAGTCAGTGTCCCACAACTGTCGATTTACTAGATACTAGCGGACGTCCCGCGGTTTCACCCGCGTAGATCCCGTTCCCGTGGGAATACAGGGATAAAAAGTAGCCTATGACACTCATCAATAATGTGGCTTACTATTGGTGAAAGAATTTTTTAAATCGGTTCCGTAGAATCCCGAGATTACCCCTTACAATTTAACAAATACACAAACTTAACCTCTTTATAATATTAGTATAGAAGTATAGATATAGATAAGAGCAAAATAAAGATAACACGTGCTAAGTAACGTTTATAGATTTTTGTCTTAGCCACCTCCAAGCCTCCTTTTTCCTATGAACAGGGAATAGTTAGCAAAGTTTCTAAGACAAATAGAATATAAAGCAGTTTCTCGCGTGTGCGCTGCCTATCAATCATCTAGAATGATGTTTACGAAGTGCCCCAAGTCTAACCAAATATTTTTTTGGTAAAAGAAATTGTTGTTGGAGATCCTTGCAAGATATAGAAAATAATACAGCAAGAAGTTTCTTTGGGTTTAGTCTTTGGCTTGTCGTAAAACATGCATTTAAAAACCATGTATAAATATTGTTATCTCCTGTTTTAGACTTAGTATGGTTGTCTGTCCTATCTGCCAACTCCTAGAAAAAACGTCCAGTGTCGGTTTGAAGTTTAACGACAAGATGATGGGCTAAGTGTTACACCGAATAGGATTAGGCAATCCTCCCTGAATAAACGAGACAGTGGAGAAAGGAATTTGTAGGACAAATAACCATGTGGACAACTCAGACTCTGATTTTTATTTGAAATTCAAAATAAGTAGTAAATATAACATAATAATATTATAATAACCTACTTACCTCGACCTGCCCTACCTAACATTCTATCCTTATAATCTGGAAAATTAATGTCATCGCTGTCTTTGAGGTAGGTGCTACGACACATTTATTAACTCTCAAATGGCTATTAGCGAAGGAAATTTATATTTATTTTATTTAAAGTTAAATCAACGATAACGGGCCCAGGAAAACCGCAGGCTGACAGGACTGGTCGCTGTGGCTACGCTTAAAAGACCAAGGCTCACTAACTGGTGGATGCTATTAAATTATATTTACATCTTTTACACCAATGTTTACCAAATAAAGAACTTTGACTTTGATGTCTTTCAATTGAAATGATGATGCAAAGTATCCATCCACTTTCGATACTATTTACGTTCGTCGTTCCACGTTAATACTGGTATCCAGCTGCATCCAGTAATACTAGGAGCTCATCCAAACATACTTGGGGAAAGGCTATGCAGCTGATAAATACAAGATAAACAATATTATTTTCTATTTTTGAACGGAACCATAATCCGAGAAGTACTTACCTATTACTTATAAGCTGACATCACCTCCGGGGCTTTGTTTAGTTTCTTTCAGTCTAATTCAGTATCGTTCGTCCCTTGGTAAACATTCATCATATTCTTATACCGAAAGATTGTCGAGCTGGAGGAGGAATTGAGCAAGTTGCGATGGGACATACTGGGATTGAGTGAAATAAGACGAGAGGGTCAGGACACGATAATCCTGGATTCCGGCAACATGTTCTTCTTCCGGGAAGGAGACCGAAAATCCCAGGGTGGTGTTGGGTTTCTCGTCCGTAAGCCCCTCGTTAACAACGTAGTAAAGGTCGATAGTGTGTCGAGCAGGGTAGCATACCTTATACTCAGAATCACCGATCGGTATTCGCTGAAGGTCATACAGGTATATGCGCTGACCTCGACATACCCTGACGATGAAGTGGAGGCTATGTATGAGGATATATCGAAAGCCATGCATACCTCCAAGTCGTACTTTACAGTTATGATGGGGGACTTCAATGCAAAGGTGGGCACACGGAATGGCGATGAGTTGAGAGTGGGGAAATATGGTTATGGACAGCGGAACCAGAGGGGCCAGAGGCTGGTTGACTTCATGGAAAAGGAGGGACTCTATTCGATGAACTCTTTTTTCCAGAAGCGCCCGACTAAAAAGTGGACCTGGATAAGCCCTGATGGTTCCATCAAAAATGAGATCGACTTCATCATGACGACCAAGAAGCAAACATTCAATGATGTCTCCGTGATCGGCAGGGTGAAAACCGGTAGCGATCACCGTATTGTCAGAGGCACATTGAATATCGATGTTAAGCTTGAGAGGTCACGTCTGGTGAAATCCACGCTCCGTCCAAATCCTGCCCAGATCCTAAATCCCGAAAGCTTTCAACTCGAACTGCATAATCGCTTCCAATGCCTAACCGAATGCGAAACAGTGGACGAGCTAAACAACGGGTTGGTGGAAACTGTCCATGCAGTGGGGTATAAGTTCTTCAATATCCCACGCCGGAAAAAGCCTCAAAAGCTCTCGGCAAACACAATCCAGTTGATGGAAGACCGGTCTGAGATGAGACTGCAATCTTCGGTAGATATGTCGGAATATGGCAAACTCAATAGGCGCATATCAAAGTCCATGCGACACGACTTGCGGTCCTATAATACTCAATGTATTAAGACCACAATTGAGCGAAATCAGGGCTCCAAAGTGTTCGCGAAGAATGCGTCTATTGGGCAAAGCCAAATGACAAAACTGAAGATCGAGGACGGCAGTATCATCTCATCGAAGCCAGAGATCCTGGAAGAGCTAGAGAGGTTTTATGGACAGTTATACACCTCGACCCGACAGCCCGTTGTCAGTTCAGCTCAGGACACCAGAGCGAAACTGACCCGACACTACACTGAGGATATCCCAGACGTCAGCCTGTATGAGATTAGAATGGCCCTCCAACAGCTTAAGAACAACAAGGCGCCGGGGGATGATGGAGTCACGACAGAACTTCTGCGAGCGGGTGGAAAACCAGTACTCTTAATCCTCCAGAAGCTGTTTGACTCCGTCATACTCGAAGGTATTACGCCAGAAGCATGGCACAGGAGTGTGGTGGTGCTCTTCTTCAAAAAAGGTGACAACACCCTATTGAAGAATTATAGACCCATCTCACTCCTGAGCCATGTGTACAAGCTGTTCTCGAGGGTCATTACGAACCGTCTCGAACGCAGGTTTGATGACTTCCAGCCTCCCGAACAAGCCGGTTTCCGAAAAGGCTTCAGCACCATGGACCACATCCATACGCTCCGCCAGATTATACAGAAGACTGAGGAGTATAATCGGCCATTATGTCTAGCGTTTGTGGACTATGAAAAAGCCTTCGATTCGATCGAAACCTGGGCGGTGTTACAGTCTCTTCAGCGGTGCCGTATCGACTATAGGTATATCGAAGTGCTGAAGTGTATGTGTAGAAACGCCACTATGTCGATCCGATTACAGGACGAGAGCACGAAACCAATCCAATTGCAAAGAGGCGTGAGACAGGGAGACGTTATTTCTCCGAAACTGTTCACGAACGCATTGGAGGATGTTTTCAAACTCTTGGAATGGGATGGATTCGGCATCAACATCAACGGCGAATATATCACTCACCTTCGTTTTGCCGATGATATAGTCATCATGGCTGAATCGCTGGAGGATATAAACACAATGCTCAGAGACCTCAGTAACGTTTCTCAACAGGTGGGTCTTAAGATGAACATGGACAAGACGAAAGTCATGTTTAATGACCGTGTTCCACCCGTACCGGTAATTGTTGGGAGCGATACTCTCGAAGTTGTTGATAGTTATGTTTACCTGGGACAAACTGTTAAACTGGGTAGATCGAACTTCGACAAAGAGGTCGCCCGAAGAATCCAACTCGGATGGGCAGCGTTCGGGAAACTACGCGACATCTTTTCATCGAAAATTCCGCAGTGTCTCAAAACGAGGGTGTATAACCAGTGTGTGTTGCCAGTGATGACTTATGGCACAGAAACATGGTCCTTAACTGCTGGCCTCTTAGAAAAGCTCAGAGTCACGCAACGAGCCATGGAGAGGGCTATGCTCGGAGTTTCTTTGTGCGACAGAATCCGGAATGAGGAAATTCGCCGAAGAACCAGGGTCACCGACATAGCTCGCAGAATATGCAAGTTAAAGTGGCAATGGGCAGGCCACATCGCTCGAAGAACGGACAACCGATGGGGAAGAAAGGTTCTCGAGTGGCGACCACGAACCGGAAGACGCAGCGTTGGCAGGCCTCCCACCAGGTGGACCGACGACATCGTGAGGGTCGCGGGCAACCGGTGGATGCAAACGGCAGGCTGCCGATCTTTATGGCGTTCTATGGGGGAGGCCTTTGTCCAGCAGTGGACGTCAAATGGCTGGTGATGAACCTTAACCTAAAGTGAGTCATTAGTGGCCGGGGGAACAGCCGGTCAATAATGTTGTACTGGATTTCATTATGACCCGTTGGTCAATAATGTGATTTGAATTTGGAATCTCACATGCTCAGCTAAATTGGGAGTATAGTGCGCACGGAACTAGTTGGCCGCGCCTTAGGCATGTTTTTGTTTTTTATTTGTATTCTTTTCAATAAATTGAACAATTATTGTTCACGATATCTCGAGATTGGTCATCACTGTCCAAATATAGTCTTCTGTGCATTGCGAGCTGTAGGCAACCCGCCCCCTCACCCCTGTCACCACCTAAGGCGCGGCCAACTAGTTCCGCGCGCACTATAACAAACACCCTTTGGTGCCAGAAAGAGGAAAGCTATTCTCGGTACCCTTACTACGCGTGGATGATATTCTCGATTTCCTACAAAATCATAACGACTGCTTCTTCATATCGTTGCCATGTTTTCGAAGACATAATATTGTAAGAATAATAAGATAACTACGAACCATTTTTTAAAAGGAATGGATTATCATTATAACTGGCATTAATAATAACAAATACCGTACCGTAATAGTAATTGGCTGTAACATTAGTTAATTTATTTTAAGTAAACTGCGCTAAGATAATATTGCTGTGGATTTTGTGAATAAATAAATAAATAATAAAACCTATCTATACTACAGTCGATTTATCACATTTTATCAAAAATACTATAAATTCACGAGCGTCTCCAATGACGTTCTAAATTCAAAATGCATACAGCCAATCATCCAAAACCATTCTACCATTTCTTTCTTTTAATTATTTCTATTTCATTATTTCTAATAAATGTTATTCTTACTGTTTGTATAATTAATAAATACTTTGTTTTTCGTACTACCTATGGCTATTATTTTCTCACAGTAGGTGTAAAAAGTAGAGTATCCTCCTCTGGGCTAAAGGTGTCTTTGCCTTGGGCTAGCTTGAATCCCTCGCTGCATTCAGGATTCTTGTATTATCTCCCTCGCTTCGCTCGTGAGTTAAACTCTTAACTCACAACAGTTAAATGCCCGAATCCTTCATTGCGCTCGAGATTCAATATGACGCCCGTGACATAAGACACAACTTTAGCCCCTTGGTGCATAATCTACTATTAAAATATCATATAAAGTGACAAAATACCTTGATACAAAGCGGAAGGCTGTAGGCGATAATGTAACAACCTATTAAGACGTAGTATTAGGAACAGAGGCTCCCCAAAACCAGTTACGTTAGTACGTACGTGTTACGTGTCACATTATTCTAGAACGTGACTTCGGAGTGTGTTGCTATCTTCTAGATTCCTGTTAGCCTGGTAGGTGTGGGCACAGTCGCACCTGAGATTCTGAATGAACTTGTGGGCATTTCATGTTTGGAAGGTTTTGAAACCTTTTTTTTTTTTGGGGGTGCTAAATTATCAAATAACCCTTCCCGCCCGCGGGAGTGTCAGACTTCTACTGACTAAAAACTTTTTAGTCAGTAGAAGTCTGGTAAAAACCACCCACTTCCTTCTTAACCCTTTGTGTCGAGGCCGCGGTATCTCTTTCAAACAGCCCACAGTCCCGACGGGCTCATCCCAAACCTTGGGACGGTATCAGTCGGTTTGATGACAAAAACTGTGATCCATAACATGGAGGGCTATTTCTTTGAGTCCAATGACGTTATTTGACTTCGAATGTCCCAGAGACAAAAAAGCCTGGGTATTTCTACTCGTAATAACAACACTCTCGACTGACGAAATGTGGGAGTACATTAGTACTCTCACATTTCGTCCCTTCGGGGATTACAGGTGTGATGATAATGTTATGTTAATCTTAATATTTGTTATCCTGTTGAAAATTGTTGTTGCATTTTAAAAGCATTTAGCAGAAATTTCCTGAACTTGGAACAGTTTGCAAACTAGTTGCGATGACACTACAGATTCCTCTCGCGCTGTGGCTGACACTGTTTAGAGTAAAGCTATAGTTAGCTGTCATTAATGTTACTCGTAGTCAGTCGTGGTGTTAGGCTCGACAAATAAAAAATATATTAAAATCATACTTCACCGATGGAATCTATACAGAGGAAGGGCATATGTGTGGACCCACTTCCTGACAAAAGACTATTGGCGGGTAATTAATTTAATATTATTTTAATGAATTAATATTATGTAACCAATAGCGCACTAATCTTGACAAAGATTGAGCGTTATTGTTGCTTTATTATTTTAACCTATGAATACATGATGTAATAAATAGTTTCAATTTTTTTTTTCTCTAAAGTGAACTCATTGATTTAGTATTGATACAGGCCTCCAAAAAATATGTTTTTTGATGACGAAATGTGGGAGTACTAATGTACTCCCACATTTCGTCAGTTATGCTTAAGTCCCTAATAGAGGGTGAGCCTATTGCCAGTCACCGGTCAGACGACTCAACGGGAAAAAAAACATGGCAATGAGTTACAGTGTAACTTATCGGGGAATTATCTCCCAATGTGTTACATTGTAACACATCATGATGTGACTCAACGGGAACAAACCTTTCAAAGTATTTTATAAAAATACTAGCGGACCTGGCAGACATCCTGCCCAGCCAGCAGCGTCACCTACCGGGTCTAAGAAAAAGTCCCTGGAAAAGATATGAAAATGATTGTTTTGAAACAGATTCGAAGCATTCCATTGGCAGTCTTGCATTTCTCTATGGTCAAGAAACTCTTCCAGCATACCAAACCTTAACCTGTGTGCTTACTCTCGAATATAATTCCGATAGATCGACATTGGAATTGTCAGTCAAACGCCAGCAATTGGCTGGACTCACTGAGTCTAGCCAATCCCTGACGTTTAACTCAATCAACTGACGTTTGACCAATGTCGATCTATCGGAATTATATTCCAGAGTAAGCACCCTGCTCACAGAATTAACCGCTCTCAAATTTGCCCTAAATCCAGTTCACAAAATCACAGTTACCGTTTTTTTGATGCCGAAACGAAGTAACAAATTTTTTTGCACTTCCAAACAATTCCTTGAATTTTTTTTTTAAGGGAACTTTTAAGTACCGTTAACTTGTAGGCTGAGGCTACATTAGGCCGCGATGCGACCTGCGACACATGAGCGATTAAAACAAGTAAATGAATGCTCACTTATATGGCTACACCGTACATCAAATATTAATAGCGATCTTTGATTTCTTTATGCGATAGGAACAACATTACTGAAATCACGGCATCGGCTACATCAGCAGAGCGAAATTGAAGCTAATTTATTAGAAAATTTCGCTTGTAATGTAGCCATACCATGTTTTTCTCGTTTCGCTCTTCCAGTCGCATCGCAAATCGCTGCATAATGTAGCCTCAGCCTTAAAACTCTAACGCCCAAATACCTACTCAAACGTCATTCAATTATAAGTAACCCTCAAAACTCGTGCTATCTCTGTCACTCTGCGTTAAAGTAACAAAGACAGCACGAGATTTAAGTGCAACTTAAAATTGAGTGATGTTCGAGTATTCGGGCGATTGACAGAGAGATTTAAGTGCAACTTAAAATTGAGTAACGTTTGAGTAATTGGGCGTAAGGGACCTTTTTATATTTTTTTTTTCTGGGCAGGGGCCTTGCTCTTTGGAGGGGCAGGCTCCTTGCCCTTCGGGGGGGCGGGTGGCTTGCCCTTCTCCTGGGCGGCCTTACCCTTCGCCTGGGGAGGCTGCGAAGCAGTGATGCTAGCGAAGGAGGTGGCGGAACGAGAGAGGGAGCGATCCTCTCAACGTCCCAGCCGCCGCGGAAGGCGCGGAAGGCGCTCCGGGCGTCGGGGGCCACGTGATGGCTTCCGGCCACCGTAGACGCGGGCCTGTGGACGGTGAGTAATGGGCTAGCTCGCCGTCCGGCCGTCGTCATGACGGCAACAGACCGTGTCGGCGGCGCGTTCGTGTTCCACGCGCGCCTCAAAGAGATGTCAGCAAGGAGGGGCCCGCAAGGGCCGACGCCCGTCGTCGGGGCCGCGGTATTTTGTACTAGATTACGTGGCCTCGGCGCAAGGGCAAAGAAGGAACATGGGTTCGGTTTTTAGTCAGTAGAAGTCTGACACTCCCCTTCGCTCTGCCCAAGAGCGGGGGGGGGTCATTCGATGATTTTCCACCCACCAAAAAAAAAAAAGGGACCTTTTTATCTCGATACAATGACCCCTAAGCTTGCTCGTGTAAGTATTTTTGTATTTGAATGTGTATTATTTGTGTTGTATGACATAACGTAACATCACGACTGTATTCCATGAAGTGTTAGGCACAGGTGTACCTAATAGTATGCCTATATTTTACCAGTTATGCCCTATGTAATACGGGCCGAGCTAATAGCCATCAACCGGGCTTATCAATACTCTGCTACAACAAAATTACTTGGATGCGTTTTTAAGACGATGACAATAGCTATTGACTTCTGATGTTTCAGTATTTTTGGACACGCCCACATTTTTTCCGATACCCTAGCGCCATACTACCAAGTAAGAAACAAATAGTCCAGGATCCGCGGTCCATTTTTGCACTTGATTACTATCAAGCTAATTTTGATGAGACGGCGAGACGCCCAACAATTTCCTGCACGAAACTCTCGAATTCTCGATTGTGGTAAGTAATAGAGGTAGCAGGGATAAAATATGTTGGTTTGATGATTCTCAAAAGTGTTAAGTACAAACACTTTTGAGAATCATCAGCTGGGTTTTTTTTGTTGTTAAATCTGATGATAATTATCTAAATTATTTGAAAAAATATTTGTTCTACAAAATGTATGGTTTGATCAAAGAGTCCCCTTCCTTCCTTCCAATATGTATCGATAACGAAGTCATTAAAAATGATTACTTACTAACTGGGTTTTGGGGATTGGATATTTTCTATTAAACCCACTCTTTACAAGTTGCCTACAAGATTCTAAAAATTATATTAAGTGTTTGGCACTTACTCCACGCACCATCAATACTCCTGTACATCATAAACAACAGGCTAATACACTTTCTGGAGCCACAAATTCCAGAAGAGCAAGCAGGTTTTGTTAAAGGCAAAGACACGCGGGAACAAATCCTGAACGTTCGCCAAATTATAGAGAAAAGTCGGGAATTTAACAGCCCTGTATTGATATGTTTCATAGATTATACCAAAGCATTTGATTGCGTGGAGTGGGGCAAGCTGTGGGGGGTTCTTAAAGACATGGGAACGCCTCAACATCTTATTGACATAGTCCGATGCCTCTACCTACACATCAACAACCGCTCTTTCGTCAAAATAGACACCGACTGTTCAAATGCGTTAGGCAGGGATGCATCCTCTCACCTCTGCTCTTCAATATGTACGAAGAGTAATATCATTCAAGACTCTTTAGGGCTGGGACAAGGGGTTTACTGTTGGTGGAAAGTGGATTTCCAATCTGAGGTACACTGATGACACCGTTCTCCTTGCTACAACATTTGGCAACATGAAAGAGATACGGCACAGATTGGAAGTGGAAAGTGGCAAAGTAGGGTTTGCAATAAATAGGCAGAAAACCAAGCTTATGGTGGTAGATCGTGCGGGAAACCTATCGGGCGCCTATAACATCTAAGGCATCTATACTGTGGACAGCTTCGATTAACTGGGCTCCAATATAAGTAATGAAGGTAGCTGCGTCACAGAAATAAAACGGCGGATAGCCATGGCTAAAGATGCTATATTACGCCCCCGGAACATCTGGGAAAAACGTGGTATAAGTTTTAAAACGAAGGCCCGTTTGGTCAGAGAACTAGTTTTCCTGATTTTCCTCCATAGAGTTAATAATAATAATATTTATTTATTTTCAGGCTACTTTGGCCCATAGATAAATACCTTACAGACTAACATACATACGATATAATTGACAGCTTGTGTTAGTAAACAAAACCTTAAAACTATATTAGTATCACTACAGTTGCACTACGTCACTGTGCGATCATGTGGCACTTGCCCGCGGAAGCGTCGAAACACCACCCCCTGCCTGCGGCCAAAAGTCCTCTTCCAAGACGAGGTGCAGGTAGCATGTCGGTACTCGCACCACAAACGCCTTAAAGTTGACGTTGCGGCGCGACTCGAGCAGCTGCACTCTCGCCACGTACTTGATCTTCTGGCGCACGTACTCCACGATGTCCTCCGTCGTAGTGGTGTAATGTAGACGGGAGAGGTACAAAGGAGTGTTCGGCTTTGCGGCACGAATATGCACATTGGGCTCCGATGGAGCCGTGCCGCAGCGGTTCTTGATGGTTCGCTGACGGCGCTTCCTCCTCAGCACCGTCACGAAACCATCATCAGCCTGGATCGGTTCCTTTTCAGGCACAGGCTTCTCGGAAGGAGCATTTTTCCCCACAAGTTAAGACATGGACAATCCAAACAAGAGTAAGACAGAGGATAGACGCATTCGAAATGTGGTGTTTTAGGCGGATTCTCCGAATTCCATGGACGGCCAAACGCACAAATGTGTCTATCCTTTACCAACTCGATATCAAGACTCGATTGTCAACAGTTTGCCTACAGCGTATTTTGTCTTATTTCGGCCACATAATGCAAAGAGGAGATAGCAGCCTTGAAAAGCTGGTCATTGTTGGCAATACCGAAGGCAAGCGACCGCGAGGCCGGTCGCCATTTTACAAATTTGGAAGTGTCTGTCTTCCAAACGATTGGCTTTGAGAAAAAATTGTTTGTGGAACCTCAATGTCATTTTTAAAGACCTGTCTAATGTCTATAGACACCCCACACGTAGGTATAGGTTTGATGAAAAAAAAAATATAGTTTCAGTTCCATGTATGGGGCGACCCCCTAAATCCTTTTTTTTTATTTTTGTATAAAAATCGTAAAGCGGTTCACAGAATACTTGTAGAGTTTCAACTGTGTAGTCTCAATAGTTTCCGAATGAAGTGGCTGTGACATACGGGTGGACAGACGGACAAACAGACATGACGAATATATAAGGGTTCCGTTTTTTGCCATTCGGCTACGGACCCCTAAAAAACAGCTGGTTTGTAGTAATTTTTGATGAGCTCGTTATCAATACATGTTGGATTTAGATAATGATCATCTGATAAAAATAAAATAGTTAGTAATAGATTTTTGAAAATCATCAAATAAATAATTATAATAATATATAATCAATATATATTTTATCCCTGCTGCCCCTATTACCTACCACAATCGAGAGTTTTCGTATAGGGTAATGTTGGCTCACGGAAAATTAGCTTGATAGTAATCAAGTGAAAAAATGTACCGTGGATCCTGGACTAACATTGTGACGCGGTCAATAATAATTTATAGATGAACGGATAGCTGTCAGTGGGGCGTAAAGTGACATACGTCCGTCTAGCACCGCGCCTAAGCGCTCACTGTCGGATTGCATACGTAAGAAAGAGAGCGCGATGACGCAACGCTCGAACTTCTTACAAACCATATAATGATTAATTATAAAATAATAATTTATTAAATAATCAAAAATTAAAAACAACCAAATTTTGTATTTAAATATGATACGTTATTGTTATAAATTTTACCAACGTACGTTCATCAGTAATACAGATATTTTTGTTGGAAGATCATTTTAAGAGGTTAGTTTACCATTTTTTTGTATCGAGAAAACTTTTCAAAAACGTGTTTTGAAAACAACGAAATTATCAGAAATATGTTCAAGATTAACATATATTTTTTCCGCCGTGTCAAACTGTATAGATTTGGCTAAAAAATTGTTCAATACAAGCCTATTTGGCTCTTGTCAGCGCCTTAATTATTTAATTAATTCATTAAACAGAAACTCTGCCAAAAAGGGTCGTACACAGTTAAAAATATTACTAGATAGATAGATAAACCTATTAAATAATTGAGTATCAAGTAAAAATCAGGTTTATACGAAATTATTACAAAACGCTCTAAAATACGGGCCAAAAAAATTACTTACTTACAGAAATAAAAATTTGGTACACATTCTTTTCAAAGGCTATGAAAATTTTGATTACTTACTTGAATTCATCTTGAATTACAGTAATAATTAACAAGGAGTACTAAAGTACCGAAAATTGTCGGTCCGGTTCGCGTTTAGTGGCACTAAGAGTATGAAATAGACAAGCCACCAAGTAAACAATGTGCAGACAGGTAATTACTCGTCTTGATGGGCTAGTGAAAAGTGATTCGCATTCGAGTAACGAGGTTTCATTGCCTGTTTACTCGTGATATCAAAACAAGGAGTTGGCCTCTTTTTTGATCGAAACTCCGTACTACGGTCGGCCAGCTCTAGGTCAAACTTTTGTCATTATTCAGCGGTACCAACCTAAGCTGAAAATTGCGCAATGATTTGCAATACATGAGGAAGGGGGTTTCATTAGACAAGTCAAAACTTGTCAAAAAATAATTACGTCAGTGCGTGTGGTGATCACTTAACGGGCTTCTTTCGTAATGATTAAAGAAAACTGAAAACCTTGATACTTGCCTCTTTTAGCGACATCATTTTTATCTGCCTGGCCTCCTCCCAACTACGTTGACGGCTATACGGACGACCTTTGTACCCTGTTACTCATATCTCAATACCATAATTTTAATCCCACATTGTTCTCTACAGCACATACATACCATAACACAGCCTCACTTTAGCAAATGTGCCCTGACGGCCGCGTCCGCATTTCGGTGGACACATGGTGGACATTACACAAAGATTAATGACGTCATCGTGGCTACTTAAGCCGCACAATCACGGTTATCACAGTTGTTATTGTGATCGTCGTTTGTTGCAGGTTCGAAATTAAACCAATTGCTTAAATTGGCGTTGGCCTAGCTAGAATGTATGATCGTTTAGGTACTCCTCTTAAAAGAGCATTAATTTGATGTTACTTTAGTCATTAGTGTGTGAGAAAATATGTGGGGCTTTAAAGGATATCTTACTTATTTTTTTCTTTCACTGCAGTAAGCATACAACAATAAGGCTATCGGGCGTCATGGTAGGCTACTACGAACGCCGTGTCGACGGCGCGTTCGTGTTCCACGCGCGACTTAAAGAGATGTTAGCAAAGGGCTAAAATTCCTTCTTAGCCCTTTGTGTCCGACGCCGCGTTATCTCATTCGAACAACCCGCAGCCCCGAACAGGCCCCTGCAATGCTACTGACACCTCTTTGTGTACGAAGGCCTCCCACTAGGTGGACCGATGACCTGGTGAATGTTGCGGGGATCCGCTGGATGCGAAACGCACGGGACCGATCAATGTGGCGACACTTAGGGGAGGCCTATGTCAAGCTGTGGACGTCTTTTGGGTAAAATGATGATGATGATGATAAACTTAATTAGTCGCTTATAATGTAGCATAAAGTTCCTGTATTTTCTACGTAAGTGGAGGAATTTTATAATTTCTTTAAAGGTTTATGAAAACATTTGCAAAGCAAAGAATTTTCCATTCTCTTCTGAAAAAAGTAAACAATTTATCGTACACGCGCCACACGAGCACTGTTCAAACGAATAGATAAGAAGGTTTACGTTACTAATCTACCGTTATGCTGATACACACACACACACACTAGCAGTTACCCGCGACTTTTACCCGCGTGAAATTATTATAAAAATATTACTTCCCTCTTTTGCAAATGCTTTGTTGACAATTTTCATTTACTTTATTCTACTGCTTTTTACTTTCATTTACTTTATTAAACTCCTTATTACTTTCATTTACTTTATTCAACTCCTTTTTATTTTATTTACTTTATTCAATTGCTTTTTATAAATCAAAAACAATATTTTCCGAAACAAAAATAAAAACTTCTTGAAGCAAATATTGACTTTAAAAATTCTCACCGAGCAGACCAGGTACGGAACACATATCGCACAAGAACGACTTGCACTAAGCCAATAAAATTAATCTTGATTATTTCGGGAGATAAGTTAATTTTCAACACACTTGCTCATAAAGTGGCTATAATTTCACCGCAATTAGGCACATAATGACACCTATAATCAAACTGTGACTTTTTCATTGCTATTATTCACTAGTGAGTTACAAGTCTTTTTTTTTAATTTTATTGGTTGAGTTGCTACGTTCATAAAAGTTAGTTCATAAAGTTTCGATACAAAAAATATCGTGTTCAATAGTAAAAATAAATTAATGTACTTAGTGCTTGCTCATTTCATGCAAATTTGAATTTAAAATAGATAATTTCAACTTGTACGTTTTTATTAAATGAAACTTTCACTCAAATAATATAACTTTTATTTTTTCTGTAATAACCTCACCTGACGGCTCGGGTCTCAATGGCACCTCAGCGGTAATCACCAACGTTACACACTTGTACCATAATGTACTATTTTAATACAGTTGCTCAAAAAGTGGCGTATTGCAGGGACGTATAGCGTTCGGGATGTGGGCTATTACGTACTCGTGCTTTTTCTTTACCTTTCCCGAACTCGTGCGTTCTCTTTCCCAACTGTCAAAATAATGTCCATTAAAAAAAAAACAACCACGAAGTATTTACTAAATAAAATCATAGAAGTTTTTATGATTCATGCAAATATTTCTAAAGAAGCTACTAATTTGTTTCAATATCAGATTTAATTATTTGATTCAATGAGTTATAGGTTTTCATTTTTATTACATATCAATAAAAAAAATCTACTGAAGACTTGGCTGTATGGATAGTTCCCTTTGCCTACCCAGAATAGGTAAGGAAAAAAAAATCTCTGCGATTCTTTTACGTTATGCGCCATTTTCAAAAATGTTCTTTGCGAGTTTAATTACGGTTTTATTATTTTATTAAATTGCTTCATTTTTTCGCAACTGTATTAAAAATAGTTGTTCAGTACACGTGCGGAACCGTCATTGCAACTTGTTCCGACTGTCTACCCTCGCCGTCGGCTGTGCCTCGGCTCGGCTAGACATTTGTCGGAACTCGTTGCAATGACAGGCTTTCCGCACTTATAATGAAATATACTATTTTAATACAGTTGCTCAAAAAGTGGCGTATAGCAGGGACGTATAGCGTTCGGGATGTGGGCTATTACGTACTCGTGCTTTTTCTTTACCTTTCCCGAACTCGTGCGTTCTCTTTCCCAACTGTCAAAATAATGTCCATTAAAAAAAAAACAACCACGAAGTATTTACTAAATAAAATCATAGAAGTTTTTATGATTCATGCAAATATTTCTAAAGAAGCTACTAATTTGTTTCAATATCAGATTTAATTATTTGATTCAATGAGTTAAAGGTTTCATTCCATTTCATCTCATTAAATTTCATTTTTATTTCATATCAATAAAAAAAAATCTACTGAAGACTTGGCTGTATGGGCATAGTTCCCTTTGCCTACCCAGAAAAGGTAAAGAAAAAAAAAATCTCTGCGATTCTTTTACGTTATGCGCCATTTTCAAAAATGTTCTTTGCGAGTTTAATTACGGTTTTATTATTTTATTAAATTGCTTCATTTTTTCGCAACTGTATTAAAAATAGTTGTTCAGTACACGTGCGGAACCGTCATTGCAACTTGTTCCGACTGTCTACCCTCGCCGTCGGCTGTGCCTCGGCTCGGCTAGACATTTGTCGGAACTCGTTGCAATGACAGGCTTTCCGCACTTATAATGAAATATACTATTATAACACATTTGCTCGTAAAGGGCCTCTTATTTCACCAATTTCAATATCGTAATGTATGTCATTACGTACTTGTGCGTAATCGTAAAGTAAAACGCACGAGTTTCTTTCTAATAAGGTAACACGTACGGTTTATCATGCTCCGTCTAAAACCAACGGTACTTTTTTAAATCTTAAGAAAAAAAAGCAAAAAGAAAGCAAATCAAAAAGTTTTTATGTCAGAAAAGTGGTCAATATTTTATGAATAAAATTAACTTTGGGAGATAAAATATAAAAAATAAACATTTAATTCTTTAATTTAATTCATTTTGACAGTAAATTACATCTGTAACAGAAACAAAAAAATATTAATTTACTTTATTAGTAATACTGGCTGTTTTTGTACCGTTGCCTTAAAAAAAAAGCACTGATGCCCGCGCATCGCTAATTTGTGAACAAATAAAAATTATTCCGCGCGCTTTTTCTTTTCGCTGTATTGTTTTTATTTGAAAATGTCGTCAAGTAATGATGAATTTATTAATTCGACACCGCCAGATGTCTCAGAGGCCGCGAAAAAGGCTACTCTAAGCCTATTGCCCGAAAAATCGACCGATAGATACTTACAAGCGTATCAAAATTTCATGTTATGGAAAACAAGCAAAGATGCAAATTCATTTTCAGAAAGTGTGTTTTTAGCCTATTTCATGGAACTTTCACAAAAATATAAGTCAAGCTCATTGTGGTGCTACTATTCAATGTTAAAAAGCACTGTGAAAACAAAACATGGTATTGATATCAAGTCATATTCCAACTTGCTGGCATTTCTAAAAAGACGCTCAAGTGGCCATGTGAGTAAAAAGTCGAAAGTATTTTCGGCTGACAATGTCAAGAAGTTCCTAAAAGAAGCTCCAGATTGCCGATATTTGGCAACAAAGGTCAGTTGAAACTAAATTATTGTTATTAACTTCTTTCACTTTCGTATTTCTTTACAATATAGGTGTTTTGTACGCTGTTTTTATCTCTTTTCAGGTTGTTTTAATATTCGGCATAAATGGCGCATGTAGACGTCAAGAGTTGGCAAACATCACAACTAATGATGTCGAGAACCATGGGCGGGTTCTTCTTGTCCAGATCAAAAACACAAAAAATAAAATTCCAAGGTCGTTCACAATACAGGGGCCTTTTCACGACATAGTGAAGAAATACGAAGCGCTTCGTTCAACAAAAGCGATGTCTAACAGATTTTTTCAAAATTACCAAAATGGAAAATGCACTAGCCAACCCATTGGCATAAATAAATTTGGAGCAATGCCGAAACAAATTGCCACTTTCTTAAATTTGGATGATCCACATGAATACACAGGGCACAGTTTTAGAAGGTCCTCGGCTACATTGCTCGCCGATTCAGGTGCGAACTTACTGACACTAAAACGCCACGGAGGGTGGCGGTCGAACAGTGTAGCCGAGGGCTACATAGATGACTCGATGAGAAATAAAGAAGAAATTAGCTCCCGCATTGCAAGGAATATAAATTTGGAGCCAAGTGTTGAATCTCGACCATCAACGAGCACACACGCGTACATTCCACCATCGTCGCCGCCGCCGCAGCTGCCTCCGTCGCCGCCACCGACTGCAGAACTCTGTGGTCTCGTTTCTCCTACTTTCACTCAAGAGAGTGAGAGAGAGACTGGTGAAATTGTAACTAATAATAATAACTTGACAACATTAAAAATGCCAACTGGCAACGTAATAATCAATTTCACAAATTGTTCAAATTTTTAACAAGTAAGTAACTGCTTTAACAAGTGATTAAAGATTTATTCGTTTAAGAAAGTCCGAGTTTTATTTATTTCCTCGCAAATGTGTTATAAAACGTCGTATGACATACGTGCGCTTTGATAATTACAGCCTCTGCTCTCTTGTAGCCCTCGCCTACGGCTCGGGCTAGCAATATCGCCTCGGCTGTAATTTTCAACTTACCGCACTTATATCATAATGTACTATTACCTATATCATAACTACTTGTTTCAGGTATTTCATAAACTTCATTTAACTTCTGTCACGCTACTTCTGGATGATCTTGCGCAATATGCGTGTGATTAAAAAGACGATATCTCTAAAGTTCTTTAACGGTATTTTAAAGATAAATTCCCAAAATTGGCTGAATCCATGGAGGTAAAGGAGGTGGAGGTTCGCCCTCTAAACATAAGTGACCAAATGTGGGTGTACTTTTAGGTACACCTTTAGCTAACCCTCAGGGAGTACAGATAGGTGGTATGTTATGTTATTTCTATCTCACAAAGAGGAAACCTGTGACCCAAACTCCCAGCTCATCATCATCATCATCATCATCATTTCAACCGAAAGACGTCCACTGTTGGACATAGGCCTCCCCTAAGTGTCGAAACATTGACCGGTCTCGCATCCAGCGGATCCCCGTAACCTTCACCGGTTCATCGGTCCACCTAGTGGGAGGCCTTCCAACGCAACGTCTTCCGGGTTACGGAAGCTATTTCAATAAAACTAACAAATTAAGTTATTTAAATGTTTTTAGGGTATTGTTGTATTCTTACTGCAGTGAAAGAAAATAATCTTATATAGCCCCACATTTCTCACACAAGTGACATCAAATTACTACTCCGCGTTCCGGTTCGCGGTCGCCACTCCAGAACTTTTCGGCACCCAAATGTTACAAAGTTATAGATATGCAAATAATGAAAGTAATATTTTCGTGATCTGATTAATTTCGTTGCGGGATCCAAGACAGTTAAAATAGTTTCTCTGGGACTTTATTAGGACTTCATTGTCTCGGCTCTTTTCTTGTGGTCTCGCCACTGTTAATTCTGGTTTACAGGAGTTACAGTGGTTTGGGAATAATAATAATAATAATATTCCACAACTATCACACAACGCCATCTAGTCCCAAGCTAAGCAGAGCTTGTGTTATGGGTACTAGACAACTGATAAACATACTTATATATTTCTAAATACATACATATTATAGATAAATTACACCCAGACACAGAACAAATGATCGTGCTCATCACACAAACATTTGTCCTGGGTGGGAATCGAACCCACGACCTCCGGCATAGCAGTTAGGGTCACTAACCACTAGACCAACAGGCCAGGCAAATAGTGTGGCGGACTTGTTCCATTATAAAAAAAGATAGATAGATAGATATATTCATTTATTTGCTTGAAATATGGTATTTTACAGATTTTATAACACATTGGTACACAATAGTTCTTCATATTCCGCCTACTAAATAAGGCATGCAAATTTTGTGACATTATTAAATTAATAAAAGATAATGTAAGTAAGGTAATTAGGCGATCATACTATTTATCTTTGGTTTTTAAACTAAGCTCAATGGAGATGTTCAGCTAGTTCTTGTCGCGTCCGTCTTCAAACTTAAAGCATTAAAGCGATTTATGAATGTTAACTTTTCCAGCTGAAGTAGACATCGCTCAGAGCTCTTCTTGAGATGTAGAAGCACATTGTGCACCTAGATGATGTATGGAACTTTTTGCGTCATTGCTTTATATAAACTGTTGGAGAATTTTTGCTATTTTCTGGATTTGAGGTCAGTTTTCTTTGGAAGGATAGTAAACGGGGTTGACGAGAGTGTGATGGTAAATTAAACTGCAGTGGAGAGTGCTGGAGAAATTCGGTTTTGTAGTTGAAATCATGATCTTGCCTTATCGCTACACTGTTAAATCGAACCACTCAAATAAACTATTAATTTTTTTTTTTTTTTTTACGTTTATGGCCTACAGATAGTTGTTCCAAGTCTGGGTATTTGTGTATGTGAGTTTAAATGTTTGTGAACGCATCCACGATACAGGAGAAATTCCTAGTGTGGGGCAAAGTAAAAAAAAATACTTGTGCCCACAAAAAATAAAACCACACACTTTTATTCCTGGAGGATTAGGCAGTGGTATCCCTAGCGATATGCAGGGGTATAAAAGAGTTAACCTACATACACCAGCCACCGCCAGTTACTTTTAAGTCCCACGTCATGGGGACGAGTCTATTGCTATCAACTGACACAAATCCAGATTCAAGTCAGCTACTGGAAAATCCTGATAGAAAACCCAATAATACTAGCACGTCGAGTAAAGCATCAAAAATAGGCTAAAACTAAAGGTAAACTTGTGATACAAAGACATACTAATTTTAACGTAGTTACAAGCCCCCTTAACTTCTTATTCCCGTTAAAATTCCGCCTGCGACGCTCACGTACGCCGTAACGTCTCTACTTTCCCAGATTTATAGGACACCAGTATTTATTAACGCATCTTCTAATAGCCTTAAACAGTTTACCGCAGCCATTTTGACATAGCATGTTATTTAATGGGGTGATTAGCAGCTAATTGAGCGAGATTTATCTGTGTTGAAAAATTTTTGGGGACCTAGTGGAAAGAGGGGGCTTACGAATAGAAAGTCAGTCGTCGATTTGATCGTAGACAGGCTAATTTTGTGTTATTTATTTCATCCCCACTACTCTAAAAACAGTAATGCAGTTAATCGTGAGGAAATCGGCATATCCTAGAAATAAAAAGTGACATGTGACAACTCATCCGCAAAATGTTTCATCCGCGGATGAAACGTCACCGTTTCAAAATTTTAAGGCGACGACTCATCCGCAGGTTCGGATGAGTCGTCGCGTAGTTAATATTAATGTGGTCATATCGGCCAAATATACCATCAAATAGGAAGGGGATACTAGTGTCTAAGACTTCTATCAACCCGCACTCCGTGTGATGGATAACAGCCCATTCCCTCGCGTAGAGAGGAGTCCTACTGTGTCCTGTATACTTAAGCAATTTTCAAGAAAATACACGTATATAAGTAGTTTCTGTTTGATTGCGTTATCCCTACAGATTTGTGTAATAATAGTCAGATTGATAGGTAGGTAAGTTTATTTCTTGATAAATGACAGCCGGGTCCAACGGCTTAACGGGCTTGCCAAGGCAGGTCCGTGGATCGGTGACCGACTGAATACCACGAACCATGTAATTATAAATTTAAAAATATATTTATATTTTATGTTTTAAATTAATCTAATGTGTTCATGCTATGAGAACTTTATCAATAATATAAAAGGAGAATAACATAGGTATGTGGGATGTGGGCCCGAATATCGCAAGACTTGAGCCCTGACACAGTTCGACGAGGTCCCTGTAGACCGAGGAGGAGATGTCGGGACGCCTTGGATGGCTATCTCACCAACTGGCAAGAAGAAGCACACCATCGTAAGAAGTGGAAGGAATGGGGGAGGCCTTTGCTCAGGAGTGGGACAATACGGGCTAAATATTAATAAAAAAAATACCTATAAGGTGGATAATACCCACACAATTTAATTAATTTAGTGCAATGGGGCGAATTGATTGCGTTTTCTACGACACTGACTGTATAAACAACCAATAAAATCTTTTATTGTTTAATTTGCCTGTAGAAATATTGCCTATGGCTTAGCACAATGGGTATTATTTCCACAGAGTGGAGCGCAGTTTGGTTCAAATGTTTTTTCACGTGAGTTACCATCGTTGAATGAATTTGAGGCATCAATATCTACCGAACATTTTCATTGATTTTTACAGTGTAAAAAGTTTTTAACTGCAGCTTTGGTCTAGTGCAGGTAGGGTTATCAGACGGCCCGGTTTTCCCCTTTTTTTGGTCTTTTACGGATTCCGGGAGTGGTCAGGTGGAAAATATCAGTTTTATTTTCAGACTTAATAAAGTACTTATAAAAAAGTGATTTATTTAGTTAAAGCAATTGTTTTTAATTGGTTAAAAATTTAAGTTGATTTTTCCACCTAATCCCACCCGAATCCGTATTTTGCTGTAAAATAATCAACGCACTTAAAACAAAAAACAGTTTAAACTTCTGCACATTTTAAGGCCAGAACTAAGAAGATTTAGGTTTAGCTTTAGTGCTATCGTAAATACTACGCACGTCCCACCTTATGGGCGATAGTACTCGTAGCATAATTTTTTTTGTAGGAATTACTTTTTTTTTGATAACCCTAACTGCAGGTCGTGTAGTAAAAAGGTTGGTTGATTGCCATTTTATTTTAGATTGAAGTTTTAGTGCGGTTTTATCTTATGAATTCTATGGTACTGACGCAAATACAATTGTTTGCTGGTTTGGTCAAACATTTGATTGCACTATTTTGAGTATTGAATATTTTCTATGAAATAATGCTTCAGTTGAGATAAATATTAACGTAATATGATTCCGCACGTGTACCACACGGGTACCTTTTATAGGTAACTGCAATAACTTCACAATCAACCGAATGAAATTTTTAGAAAAATTATTCTGAGTCCTCAAATTCATTTTTTAATCGACTTCAAAAAAGGAGGAGGTTTTCAGTTCGACTGTATGCTATTAGTTTATTTTTGTATTTCATGTATGTTACCACATCAAAACTCTTTCATTTATAAACCGATTAGATTTTTTTATATGAAAGGATATGCTTTCCAATAATTGGTCTCTTAAAAGAACCTAAAGTTATTTTAGAGATTTTTGGAGGTCTGGTTAATCTTATTCCAGTGTGGAAACGTGACAGAACTTTACAGGGTGTCTAGCGCCATCTCTTTTCCATAATGGATTAAGAATGTTCTTCATTTTGCAAAATTTTTTTTTTTTGTGATTAAGTAACGAACATCTATCCACTCAAACTTTTTCATTCCTCATCTAATTTTTTAGCAGCAGCCACGGAGTCTGGGTTTGTGTCCAATTGATAGCAATTGGGTCGCCCCCCATTACATGTGAATGTACGGTATGCCTCTGTCTAACCCTGGAGGGATTACAGGCGTGGTGTTATGTTATTTTTGTATCCTTCAATAAAGGATTAATCAAAATTGTGCAACAACAGCGTAATAATTATCTAGATTTATTTTTGACTGATAAATAATTACAATGATGATTTGACAATTAAATACGGCTATTTTGTATTGTCCGTAAGCTAAAAATAATCAGTTTGCCTGACTACAACCTACTTAAGTACCTGATTATCACCTAGAGCTTTATTGCATATTTTTTATGTACTTATTATCTATCATTTTTTATGTACTTATTATCTATATTTTTTTGTGTCAAATAAATTATTATTATTATTATCAATTCATGATAAGAGTTGATAAGTAATCAGCAGTTTTCATTTAAAAGCGTTCTACATTTTTGATTACTGCATAGTCTACTAGTTAGTGAGAATACCTTCCTGATTCCGAAAAATCCCAGAAAATTTAAAAAGTAAAAGTAAGTCATTCGAAATTACCGAGTTACCATTGTTTGCATTGAAGTTGCTAAGACTTTGAATAATATAAAGGGATTTTTTGGAAAAAAAAACAGTTTTTTTTGTCCGGTGGACCGATGACCTGGTCAAGGTTGCAGGAACCCGCTGGATGAGAGACGCACGGGACCGGTCAATGTGGCGACGCCTGGGGGAGGCCTATGTCCAGCAGTGGACGTCTTTTGGCTGAAATGATGAATGATGATAATTCAATTTGAAAACCTAAAATTATCTTACTTATTCCAGAAAATAGTTTAATAATAAATTATATTTTATTTATTCTCAGATGGTTATCAAACTGTACACTATGGACTTGAGCCCTCCAGTACGCTCAGCAATGATGGGTTTTGAAATATTCAACGTTCCCTACGAGAGAATAGAAGTAGATCTTCAGGCGTTCGAACATAAGACAACTGAATATTTGAAGGTAATTATGAAACGTTTTCCATTGTCTTTTGTAAAGACATTCATCCTGTCAAAAGTTATCGATTTTCTAATTGTAATCGCCTCTTTGGTCCTCTTAAAGTTATTTGGTATTTTATGAAAATTATTTTTTGATGAAAAGTAATAGGGAATTTTTCTAACTTTTTTGCTAGTTTTCTTAATTGGTTTAACAGGATATCGGTAGGCTACAATTTTTTGGATAAATTACCTTTTTAAAAAATTGTAGCCTATACCGATATCTTTAACAGGGTCCACCTGTTAAAGATATCGGTAGGCTACAATTTTTTGGTTATTTTACACTTTTTGACACTTTTCGTGATGGGGCCATTATGAACACCGTCAGGCCTGCTGGTTGTTCGAAAGAGATACCGCGACCTCGACACAAAGTGCTAAGAAGGAACATGGGTGGTTTTCAGTCAGTAGAAGTTTGACACTCCCTATCGCTCTGCCCAGAAAGAAAGAAAGAAAATGTTTTTATTGGTCTCACACAGGACAACACAATTTGATAAAAAAACCAATAACCCTGAAAACTTAATTAACAGTTACGTATACCTTAAAACGTAATAAAATTAATCCTCCGCCCAGAGTGGGAGAAGTCATTTGATGATTTTTCAAAAACCCCCAAAAAGAGGGTCCAGGGTTAATGAAGAGACCATCTTAAGGAACCCCGACCAAATGCCCAAGATGATATTATAGAAAGATGAGACACATAAACTTTCCAGTACTTAGCCGGTGCAAATCATTTAATGTTTAATTTTTTTTCCAGAAAAATCCACAGCATCAAATACCTGTAATGGAAGATGGTGATTTCAGCATACATGACAGGTATGTTTGTTACTTTATTAATTACTATCTTTTGCCCGCGGCTTCGCCCGCGTGAATGTCGAAAAATATTCCAACAAACTTTCATCCGCTATTTAACTCTATTGGGGTTGAATTTCGAAAACTTTTATGTATTAAAACCTTCCTCAAGAACCATTCTATCCATTGGTGAAAACAGCATGAAAATTGGTGTAGTAGTTTTTATATTCTCTATTTCAGTCACGCTATACTTCAGTACCTTTCTGATGTCTACGGAAAAGACGATTCCTGGTATCCCAAGGACCCCAAGAAGAGGGCAATGGTCAATCAAAAATTGTTCTTCGATACTGCAATTCTTTTCCCTAGAATAAGAAATGTAACTGTAAGTAAATAATACGTAATTATTTGGTCTTAAACAGTAATAAATAATCGTGATCTTCCTGCGTTTGTCCCAAGTTACTTGGGGCCGGTGTAACTCGTTTTACATTCTCTTCTGTCAACCGTCACGCTATAATTTACTACTTTTTGGGGTTCCGTACCTCAAAAGGAAAAAGCGGAACTCATAGGATTACTTAAGGAAAACCAGTAAGAAGTTTATGGAGCTAAAATAACATGAAAAATCTCTCTATACTTATGTACTACAGTATTTTACAGAACCGTTCATGTGCAAGTCCGACTTGCACTTGGCCAGTTTTGCACTTGCAGAAAAAAAAAAATAATAAAATAAATAAATAAATAAATAATTTAAATTATATTTAATATTATTAAGTATAATTTAAATTAATATTCAAAGAAAATTCGTGAACATTATGACTCTTTAATGTTACGTAACGACAATTCATAAGTGGAAGGTGGGAAAAGAAGCCTTTGCCCTACAGTGGAACACAACTGGCTGCTAATAATAATAACAGCAATTTTTATGATGAAAAGGTTGAAAGATCATGACTTCATCAGTGATTCTAATTCCTAGTTCTTAAAACTGATATAACGTTCATTCAGCTTCTGTCGGTGGCAAAAAAACGAAATCAAACAAACAAATGTCACCGACTTCAGAAGCTGATTTTTCACTTGTATCCGTATAGTTCTACTGTTCAGTTCAACTAGTAGGACTAAACGGAGAAAAAAATCTATTTAGTTCTACTATCTGCTGTATGAATTTTAATTGAACTAAACGGACAAAAAAGTTCTTTTAGTACTACTAATTTCCATTGTATTAGAACTATACGGATACAATGGGTTGTACTACGGAGAAGTAAATTTACCCATGGTTCACTACCTCCTCTTTTAACCAAAATTATAATACGACCGTCTCGCGACAGTATCCTTTATGGGCGGCATGGGCACCGGGCCGTAGGCCGACGAAGGAGGCCGGCGGAGGCCCGGCACTTCGGGGACAGAAGACAATAGTGTTATGTAATATGCGAGCGAAGCGAGCGCGCGTCATGGAGTACAACATGCGTTGCATGTATGTTTGTTTTACACGATCATCCTATCCCCGTGGTCCAACCAGTTGGACATAATTCCGGAAATTAGTAGTACTAAAAGAACTTTTTTGTCCGTTTAGTTCAATTAAAATTCATACAGCAGATAGTAGAACTAAATGGATTTTTTTCTCCGTTTAGTCCTACTAGTTGAACTGAACAGTAGAACTATACGGATACAATGGATTTTTCTTCTGAAGTTTTAATCTTCAGTTTGTTTTTAATCTTTTTGTGTTTTTCGATTTTGTGTTTTTCACATTTTTGTGTTTTGAAGTCGGTTTTTTTTGCAAAAAAGTTTTTTTATTGATCAATTTTCTTTTTTTGCAGTATTACATAGTGGTGGAAGGAAAGACTACCGTAGAACAAAGATATTTGGACGATATTGAACAGGCGTATAGTTTCTTTGAAGCATTCCTAAACCGATCAACATATCTAGCTGCGGATCATGTCACCATCGCCGATGTAGCTGCTTTAGCTAATATGACAACGATGGAATATTTAGTACCGATTGACGCGAAGAAGTAAGTGACTCTTATTCTTTGTAATTCTTTTAATTCAAACTGTATAACCGCTTGAATTTCCATGCAAGCTTTACCTGAACATGTACTTTCAAAAATCCTTTCTTAGCTCTCGCCTTCATAGAAAAGCTCGTGTCTATTTAGATACGAGCTTTTCTATGAAGGCGAGAGCCGACCGAAAATCGACCCGGTACGATTGCTCGTATCATTTGATACGAGCAATCGTACCGGGTCGATTTTCATGGTTAAAATGCGCTTCCCAAGGTCGGTCTGTGGATGGGTGACCATGCATTACATACCGAATTTCCTCCATGCCTCGGAAAGCACATTAAGCCAATGGTCCCGGCTCTCATGTCTAGATCGTCGAGTCTTTACAGGTAGTCAGTGGCCCAAAAGTCTGATAAACTAGTAAACTGGTTGTCAGACTTTTGTGCCACCAAGGGGTAGGTTGGATAGACAGTCGCTCCATGTGAAATAGTGGTATTCAGCTATATATAAGGTCCCATTAAAATAGGTGGACAAATTTTAACACAGGGTTCAGTACGTCTAACCAAAGATATCTAAGTAAAAAAAACACTGATTAAAGTGAATTTTTTTGACATAAAATGTTGGGTCACTAACACTTTTACGCCCGAATACTCGAACGTCACTCAATTATAAATAGCCCTCAAAACTCGTGCTATCTCTGTCACTCTGCGCTAAAGTAACAAAGACAGCACGAGATTTAAGTGCAACTTAAAATTGAGTGACGTTCGAGTATTCGGGCGTTAGTGTATTTTCGCTAGCTGTTTTATTTTCTTGTAAGTATCTAATGCGTTTTTCTTATTTTCTTTTTTTACCATTGTCCTTATTTTGGTGGTCTGAATGATTTCTAAAATTTTGTCCACCTATTTTAATGGGACCTTATATAGAAACCAGTATTTTTTTCTATCCCCATGATTTTTTCCCAATCAGTCAATGATTCACCTAATTACTTAAAACACATCACGTCTGTGAAATTCTAACATTCAATTATTTTTCTACAGGTATCCAAAAACGACCGCGTGGTTGACAACCTTGAAACAGACGCCATATTGCAAGAAACGCAACGAATACGGAGCAGCAGAACTTGATAGGATTGTTAGGGAGGGTCTAGCAAAATCATCATCCTGATTATTTAAGTATCAAATTGTTATTGATTTCTAAAATTATGCTCAGGAATGTTGGGCAAATAACCGATTCCTCCGTAATGTATGTGTGTGTGTATCTACTATGTGATTGGTTACGTAAATTCAGTAGTATTTAATAAACAATTTTGACATTTTACTTCTTATTTAATTTACTTATCTATTGATACATTGTATGACTGTTTTTTCTGGCTGGCTAGCGGCTGACCGATTAACACACAGAAAAACACTATACTATACAGCGTAACCTGCGTAAAATAGGAGTATTACTTTGTAGGCTTGCCTTGGAATTTGAATTACCAACAGTTTATAGAAAGACCTTTCTGAAATCATAATTATGCTTGTACAGTTACACAGGGTTTACGCAAGCACTTAATATTTAGTGTTATCTACTTCAGATACGTTCATCATACTACATTTATAATTTACTTCTATCAGATAATTCTATTCTAGAAAATAATTCAAAAATATGCCTAAGGGTACTAATAAGATAGAGAACACACCAACACACACACATAATAAAAACTTATGTAAAATCAAAATAAAAACCTTATTTTTGAAAATAACATTGTTAAGTACTTACTCGCGAAAATTAGGTACAGTGACCGGTAAAAGTATGTAACAATCTCTTCTAATCGAGCGATTTTCTGAAAAATAATTACTTATTTAATTAAGGAGATGAGCAAAGAGTTGTTTTCCAATATGTAAATTATGGTGCCAATATATTAATATTTGTAAGACACATTATTTCAGCGGTCTTTGAGAATTCGCATTGCCGCTTGGATACAGGTGACGGCTGCGATGACTCGCTATCAATGTAAAAAAAAAATGTTCAGCTGCATTTGCTTAGACTAGAATCCGATCCCAAAATAGTTGGGAAAAGGTTTGGTTAGGTTAGGATATTTGAGACAATATTATTTATTTTGCCGATAAGTTCTTCTACATATTTCTGCACATGATTGTATAGTATATACGTCGCAAGCCTTATTTCAGGCCAACCTTGTATACGATTTTACGTCCAGAAATGGCTTTTGTACAACTTATATTTTCATATACAGAATAATTTTCGGGATTGTTGAAAGGGAAAATGCTTTAGGATGTTTCGGGAACCCACGTCTTGGGGTACATAGGGACCCCGGCATGCAAACTTCCCAGTGACCTTTGATATTGCCCAACAACTTTGTAATAAGTTGGTGCTTGAATCGATTTCCCAGAGCGCCCAAGGTTTGTTATGGAGCGACTTGCTAACCGGAATTGAATATTTAAATCGATATTTAAAATGTCACTTACGGGATATCTTCCGTGATTCCGTGAACCGTGAAAGCTTAAAACAGTATTTAAATCGAGTTAAGAAATTATTTTATGTTATTTAGCCACGCCTATGTTGGACGAATACGAGAGTCCTAGATGTTTTCACTGCTTTTAATAGTAATATAAATCCATCAACCAGAAGAGGTTGTCTATAACTTCTACGCTCTTTTGGAGGCCACTGAGAGTGTCTTTTATCTGTGTATTATGGCTTTGTAATTATGAAACCTAAATATTTATAATAAAGCGATATTCATATTTTTTTCCAGTCACGGAGGCTGGATTTCTGCCTGGTTGATGGCATTAGGCGGCGTCCCTTATTACATGGGCCTTAACATAACTGGCGAAATGTGGGTGTACTCTGCCTAACCCTTCGGGAATTACAGGCGAATTGGGGGGGGGGGGGGTAACCCTTCGGGAATTACAGGAGAATTGGGGGGGGGGGGGGGGGATTCAATAACGCTGTCAAAATCAAATGTAAAAAATCACGTAGAGCTTTTTTGTTTGCCTATATGTGCCAAATTCGAAGCGTTGACCTAACTAAATAGGTTAGCTGAATGCTCGTGCATCAGGCTAATTTATGTCGTGCACGGCTCTTTAGAATATTCACAAAGCTTCGTAATAACTTAGTTTTTATAACCATTACCTTAGCATACAATTTAGCTTTTAGGCTGTAAGTACTCAGTTGCTTTATAAGTTTTAACTGACGTAAAAAGTTATTATTTTGACAGCATTTATTTTCGCGCAACCAAAGTTTGAAATATTGCCTACTTTAAAATTAATATGGAGCGACTTTTATAGGTTTTTTCTAGAATTAAAAACTAACATTCAACATAAACGTTCATGTATTTTGATTGCAACGACTATCAAGTTTTTTAATTTTGTCATAGCTGAAAGAAACCGTATTTTTACGCGTTCTTGAGAAAAAGGGTCTTGACAGACAAACAGCCGGAAAATAACAAAGTGATCCTTTTTTCTTTCGAAGTACGGAACCTTAAAACATCGGTAAAATGCCTAAAATATGTTTTATTGACAATCTATCTATGCCTAACAAGGTCTGTCCCAAGGAAAATAAATTAAATGTACTCCCACCAAAAATCAAACCGCCCCAAAACTGGTTCACACATAAATTTCTCAGTAGGCAGTTGTCTTCAGATAATGTACCTCGAAGTACAAAGGACGATTAAAACAATGTAAATTAAACGCCTGGTCCATTTATTAAAGGCCCTCCTTGGGAAACGTGGCACTCCTCTTTATTTGAATTATTTATTGAAATTTTCGCTGTGCGAAAGATTAACCCGATTTTTACACTCGCTGTCTGCTAATTGTTTTAAGCTTTAATTGTTCAAAAGATATTTAAGTACTGTTCGTTTTAATTGGCGTAATAATATCTGAAAGGTTGATGATAAATCATTATGAAACTGCTGTAATAAATGGTCATGAGATATTATTGTAATTACCATTGCGAAAGGATTGGTGTTTACAGACTGGTGAATCTGCAAGCCTTTATCTTAATTAAATACCTTTAAGAGAAAATGCAACCAAAAACTGGTATCGTTAGTTGTTGACTGGACTTGACACGCCTACATTCTGCCCCATTAGACATATTTACAGTTAAAGTTTGTTTCTATCTTGACATACCACCGCCACTTTTCAATATAGAATGATCTTAGACATCTTTTACATCGATTACAGTGGCACATAAGATCTTCTCTTCTATCAAGCATAGCAACAATGGGTTTGACAAGGAATGAGGAGGAGGAGGATGGCTGGTGTAGGTAATGTTCATATTTGGAGGAAGTAGTTTTTTTGCCATTTGCGGCCAAGAATTTCTAGGATTGATTTGGTGGACGATATCTCTCTTTTATCATGACAACGACAGTTGACCCAAGTTTAAAAATGGACTTGAGCCGCAACACTATAAATATGGGTGCAGTTAAAGAAAATGCAAATAAAGCCGGGTGTACACATTACTAAATGCTCATTCAGTAAGTTCCTGCTTACCCATTTAAATGAATATCCTTTGGACGCGCATCTCAGTACATTGGACTAGCAGCTGTTGTTCTTAAACACCGTATATTTACCAAGAAGCTTCAGGCTGCTTTAAAATAGTTTCCAACTAGCGAAAACCATGGAGTCCCTCCACGTATAAATTACCTGATTTATTTTATTACCACAGTGAATTTCATTACTATCTCTAATGGGTGGAGTGGCCTTTGCTAGTGGTCGTTATAATACGTCCCTTATTTCAAACAAAGGATGTTTTATCCCCGGTTATATTTCAGTTTGTGTATCCGGTTTATCATTGTTCTTGCTAAGCGAATTTGGAAAGTGGCGTGACGTCAACACGCATTAGTTACTGTAATTAATAACTTAGACCCTAATCCTAGACCCAGACAATCGCTTTGATGATAATTTAAGTATTTATAATTTAAAGCTTTCGGCACGGTTGACTTAGTAGGTGGGTGCTTGGCTCCTGCACTGCATGTCTCGGGTTTGATTAACGATAGTTTTTCCGCGTCTGACAGTTTGTGTGAGTAAGTTGAAATGTTTTAAACGCAGACTAGATACGCGCATTAAAGGTTCCGTACTATCTTAGTAAGAGAGCCCCCATTATTTTGAATGTAAAATTTATTATTACAGCGGCAACAGAAATACACACTCTGTGAAATGTCAGCTGTCTATTTATTACTGATCCAGAGATACAGCCCTGACAGACAGACGGACGTATGGACCGCGGAGCCTTAATTTCCGGTGGTTATCCTTAGGTACCTACGGTACCCTGAAATAGAACTATTTATTGTTTGTTCCCACTGCTGGGATGGGTCTCAGCAGTGCCAACAAATATCAAATATTTGGCCCCGTTCTCTTTGATAGAGAGTGAACTGGATTCCGCTAATATTGTCTTCAAATATTTGATTCTGGGATTATGTCAGTGTCTCCCTTCACCGTTTTATAAACAAATCTTACACTTGATATACATAAAACAAATAAGGTTAAAATAATCAACAAGTAGCAAATAAAACAGGGCAAAGAAGCGTTGAACATTCAAAACAGACAGTTTTTCAGCCCACTTGAGACAGCTTTGATTTATTTACTTAGTAGAATATGTTTACGAATGGGGAGAATGTAAGTACTTCTTGTTTTAGGAATTTACTACCAGTAATTTAGCCTACAACGCGACAGCGGACTAAGATATTATTACACATATGTACAATGGTAATTCGTACCAAATTGCGAAATGGCACCTACATTATATTGGATATGTAATGTTAATGTAATTGTAAAAAATATGTAATTTGTATTCAGTTTTTTTAAGAGTGTAATCAGCAAGTAATATAAATAGTAAGTAGTATAGTAATAAAATAGTTAAAAAACCAAAAAACCCGACTGCAAAACTGAAAAGCAAAAAACAAGCACATTTTAAAATAAACAAAACTTGGAAGCAGGCGGGGTTCTATTTTAGTTCTATTTTTTTTATTTCATAATTTTAATAATCAAATGAACCCCATTATTAAACCTTATACCGCAATATTTTAGGTTAGTTTTATCAGTTTTCAGATAAATAGAGCGGCTCCAAGTACTTTCTGCTCTTAGTTTGAATAAATAATATGCGTAAAAGCTTCGAAACTGCGCTAATATTTTATCCTGCATTCACTCGTAAGGTGCAACTATACTGTAATGACTTAGTTATACCGATGAAAAATCGAGAGTGTTTTGTAGGCGATTTTCACCTAAAGTGGTACCGTGAGAAATGTTCTTATTTTACTCAGATCTACTAAAAGCATAGTAGTACAGCATAGTCGGTATCTAAAGTTTATTATCTTTTTTCGATAGCGTGAAATGGATCATAATTAAATACTACACATATTATATGTTTGACATACCAACAAAATATAATATAAACTAACAACAAACTGTTGAAAGGGCACTGAATACATCCTTTTGAACGCTGCTAGCTGGTAATGTGTCTAAGCGACTGACGTGGCCACGTTGTGTAGCGATAATTACGTCACTTAAGGTTCTCTGCCGTTGGCCGCCGTCACCGCGGCTGGGGGGTGCTCTGCCGAGCAGATCAAGGCGGGCACCCTGCGCCCGGACCGCGAAGGCATGCTGACTGTAACGGTCAGCTGCCCTGTGACGGTGGCGAAGAAGATTGCGGAGGGTCGCACCCTCAAGGTGGGCTGGTCTAGGGCGCAGGTCAAGCTCCTGGAGCCCAGACCTCTGAGGTGCTTTCGCTGCCACGTGGGGCAGCACGTAGGGTGCCGTTGCACCTCGGAGGTGGATCGCAGCGAACTATGCTTCCGCTGCGGTCAGCCCGGTCACTGGGCTGCGGCTTGCCAGGCCACGCCGCACTGCGACGCATGTGCGGCGGCTGGGAAGCCGGCCGAGCACCGGGCAGGGAGCAAGGCCTGCGCTCCACCCGCCAAGGCCAGGGGAAAAGGGAGGCCCTCCGCCACCACCCCCACCGTCGCCAACGCCAACGCCGCGGCCGCTTCCGCCGCCGCCGCTGCCGCCGCCGCCGCTGCTGCTGCCGCCGCTGCCGCCGCTACCGCCAAAGCCGCTGCCGCCAAAGCCGCTGCCGCTAAAGCCGCCGCTGCTGCCAAAGCCGCTGCCGCCAAGCCTGTGGAGACCCCGGAGGGGGCTGAAATGGACTGCCATTAATGGCCCCATTAAGCCTCCTCCAGGCGAATATCAACCACTGCGCCTGCGCTCAGGATCTGTTGCTCCAGAGCATGGCGCAGTGGTCGATCAACATCGCCGTGGTCGCTGAGCCCTATTTCGTCCCGCCCAGGCCAGACTGGGTGGAGGACCTCAGTGGCTCAGTGACCATCATTGCGTCGGCCGCCGCCGGCACCCCGGCCCTTGAGATGGTCAGGAAGGGTCAGGGGTGCGTAGCAGCACGGTTCGGGGAGATATTAGTGGCGGGAGTCTACTTCTCTCCGAGCCGAACTCTCGCCGAGTTCCAAAACTCCCTCAGGGAGTTGAGTGTCGTCATCGGAGGCTATTCCCTTCCCGTACTTGTGCTCGGGGACTTCAATGCCAAGAACTTGGCTTGGGGTTCTCGTTACACGGATGTGCGGGGTAGGATGGTCGAGTGCTGGGCTCTGGAAACAGGCCTGGACATCCTGAACCGGGGTTCTGTGGCCACGTGTGTGCGGATGCGGGGCGAGTCGGTGGTGGACATCTCGTTCGCCAGCCCCGCTCTGTCGCAGCGTGTCGCTGACTGGCGCGTCATGGAGGGGGTGGAGACCTACTCCGACTACCGGTATATCCGGTTTGAGGTCTCTGCCCAGTCCCCAAGCGCGCCAGTCCCGCAGACCCCGAGTGGTCCGCGTTGGGCGCTGAAGCAGCTGGACCGGAAGCTCCTCCTGGAGGCCGCGATCGTGTGGTCCTGGGGGTCATCCCCAGCCAGGCCCGCCGACGTCAACACCGAGGCGGCTTGGTTCCAGGAGGCCATGTCCGAGATATGCGACATGGCAATGCCCCGAGTCCGGCCAGGAAGCGCCCGGCGTCATGTGTACTGGTGGTCGCAAGAGCTGTCGCACCTGCGTCAGCAGTGTGTGGTGGCGCGGCGCCGGTACACCAGGCATCGCAGGCGCCGCATTGGTCCTCCGAATGCGGAAGCCGTGGAGGCGAAGCTGTATGAAGGGTACAGAGCGGCGAAGACCGCCCTCTCCGAGGCTCGTCGGCGGGCCAAGGATCAGGCCCGCGAGGAGATGCTGGAGACTCTCAACAGAGATCCGTGGGGGCGCCCTTATAAGGTGGTGCGGAATCAACTCCGCACCCGGGGCCCCCCGCTGACGCAGAGTCTCCGGCCTGAGCTCGTGGAGGACGTGGTGAGCGTTCTGTTCCCTTCGCGAGGGGAGCTCCGCCACCTGCGGTGTCGGAAGCGGACCAATCAGGATCTGATGACGACATTCCGGAGGTGACTGGGGTAGACCTGAGAGTGGCGGTACGGAGGCTTAAGGCCAAAAATACCGCCCCGGGGCCCGATGGCTTGCCTGGCAAAGCCTGGGCCCTGGCCTCAGAGGCTCTTGGGCCCCGACTGGAGGGGTTCTTCAGCGCGTGCATGGAGAGAGGCCAGTTCCCGCGTCGTTGGAAGACGGGGAAGCTGGTCCTCATTCAGAAGCCCGGGCGCCCTGCGGACTCGCCGTCCGCATACCGGCCCATTGTGCTGCTCGACGAGGTGGGCAAGCTCTTTGAAAGAGTAATTGCAAACCGCCTCGCCGAGCACCTTGAGGGAATGGATCCGGATCTTGCGGAACACCAGTTCGGTTTCCGCAAGAGGCGCTCGACGGTGGACGCCATCATGCGCGTGAGAGCCCTCACGACGGGGGATGCGGTCTCTCGGGGCGGTGTGGTCCTGGCGGTGTCTCTCGACATCGCCAACGCCTTCAACACCATGCCCTGGAGCTGCATCAGGGAGGCACTCCGGTATCACCGGGTGCCGGCCTACCTTCGTCGTGTAGTCGGGGACTATCTGACAGACAGGGCTGTCATCTACCCTGGTCAAGACGGACAGTGGAACCGGCGAGAGATGTCGTGCGGTGTTCCGCAGGGTTCGGTTCTGGGGCCGCCCCTGTGGAACATCGGTTACGACTGGGTGCTGCGTGCCGACCTCCCTGACGGCGTCAGCGTCGTCTGCTACGCGGACGATACGCTGGTGCTGGCACGGGGGGAGTCGCACGAGGCGGCGGCCGCGAACATGACACGCGGGGTTGCGATAGTCGTTGAGAGGATCCGGCAGCTGGGTCTCGAGGTGGCACTTCACAAGTCGGAGGCCATGGGCTTCCATGGACGTGGGAATGTGCTACCGTCGGGATCCCGGCTAATGGTGGGAGGGGTTCCCATCGGCGTCGAGTGTACTTTGAAGTACCTAGGACTCGTCCTCGACAGCCGGTGGAACTTCGTGGAGCATTTCCGACGTTTGGCTCCCAGACTGGAGCGGGCTGCGGCTGCCTTTAGGTGGCTCTTGCCCAATCTGGGGGGGCCAAACGCCTCCTGCCGTAGGCTGTATGCGGGGATCGTGCGGTCCATGGCCCTTTACGGGGCCCCGGTGTGGGCGCGTGCCGTGAGGAAGCGGGCCGTCCACTACCTGAACGCGCCCCAAAAGGTCATGGCCGTAAGGCTTGTCCGCGGGTACCGCACGATCTCCCGCGAGGCGGCGATTCTCCTTGCCGGATTGCCGCCGTGGGATCTGGAGGCGATAGTCCTCGCGCGCCTACATGAGTGGCGCGCGGAGGCGCTACACCGGGGGGTCACTCTGCTGCCGCGGCACATTGCTGCGCGGCGGACAGACCTCCGGTGCGATCTCATGGCGGCATGGAGACAGCGACTGTCGCAACCCAGCGCAGGGCACGCCACGATAGTGGCGGTAAGTCCCCTCTTTGAGGAGTGGCTGGAGAGGCGCCACGGCGCCCTCACCTACCGTCTGACGCAGGTCCTCACCGGACACGGGTGTTTCGGGAGGTACCTGCACCGAATCAGGCGGGAGGAAACGCCCGGATGCTTCCACTGCGAGGATCGACCGGAGGACACGGTGGAGCACACTGTGGAGGTGTGCCCTGCTTGGGCGGAGCCCCGCCGTGTTCTCGTAGCGGTGATCGGCGGCGGTGACCTCTCGCGTCCGGCCCTGGTGCAAGCCATGGTCCGGAGCGAGGAGGAATGGGACGCCGTCGCCTCCTTCTGCGAAGCAGTGATGCTAGCGAAGGAGGTGGCGGAACGAGAGAGGGAGAGAACCTCTCAACGTCCCAGCCGCCGCGGAAGGCGCTCCGGGCGTCGGGGGTCACGCGATGACCTCCGGCCACCGTAGACGCGGGCCTGTGGACGGTGAGTAACGGGCTAGCTCGCCGTCCGGCCGTCGTCATGACGGCAACAGACCGTGTCGGCGGCGCGTACGTGTTCCACGCGCGCCTCAAAGAGATGTCAGCAAGGAGGGGCCCGCAAGGGCCGACGCCCGTCGGGGCTGCGGATATCGAAAAGTTACCGCGGCTCCGACACAAGGGCGAGGAAGAGGGAACATGGGTTGGTTTTTAGTCAGTAGAAGTCTGACACTCCCCTTCGCTCTGCCCAAGAGCGGGGGGGGTTATTCGATGATTTTCCACCCACCAAAAAAAAAAAAAAAAAAAAGGTTCTCTGCCGTAGCGTCAGTAGATATTTTAAAGGAAAAAAATATTTTTATTTGTGTCTTACATTTAGTACAGCATGAGCCATACGAAAATTAGACGAAAATAGCTGTTTTGATGAAGGTCTCTGATATAAACCTACATAAATATAACTGAAAGTTTTCCTTGCTTGTATGTGACAAACAAATAAAAAGCCGCTTATCGGTTTTACATTAAACTAACATCACCGTTTTGTTCGGAAACCGACACATTCATGAAAAAAAGTTGGACAAAAAGTTCTGTATTCAAAAAACAGCTGTTTGGGGTTAGTTGGAGAGCACCAGTATCAGAATCAGCTCCAGCCGTTTCACATTTTTCTACAAAGTTCTATAAAACGGTTAAACGTGTTAAATGGTTAAACGAGTAAAACGGTTGAATGTGTAAATCGGTTAAACTTGTTAAACGGTTAACCCTAGAGTGGGCGCGCTATGAGCATTTTGCCGCCCTCGCTAAAGAAACCTTAATAATTCGTATGACCATAGCCCTATAAGTATGCACTTTTTAGTAGCTGCCCTTACTTTCGTTGGCAACTCGTGCATAAAGGCTGGACTCCATCAGAGCATAGGGGGCCGCTTTATGAGGAGTTTGTAACTGTCAGGTGTCGCCGGGCGCCGTTTTTCTCACCGCGCGCCCACTCACGTAGGTAATTTTTTTGTCATGGAAAGTTGAAATGTTATGGTATTGTGTGTGAATTTTATGGTTAATTTATTGTAAAAACTTTAAAAAAAAACAATTTCAGTTTCAGGAATTAAAGATATCACGTGATTAACAATGTAAAAGCTCGAGTGTCCTGGTTAGGAAAGGCCAGCTAAGCCATTCATGACTACGAGGTCTTCTATTGAGACATCAAATATACCATTGAGATACCATATTGATCGTTTTGTACCTATGGAGCAAGTTTCATCTTCAAACAAGGAGGGCAAATACAGTATATTAGAGCTCAGATAAGCAGTCGCTCCAAGTAAAATACGGGTATTCCGCTGCATCCGGTTATACTGGAAACCGACCTCTACACATTGGGAAAAAGCCTTGGCAGATGATGAAATATGAGTCATGTGCTTAGAATTGACGTGTCGCTGTTGACCACACCAACGACCACCTCATAATAATATTATTAAACACATAGTTATACAATGATTCAACAATAACCTGTACCACAGACAGTTTATCCCAAATATAGGTTAATTTATCCGAATTTAATAAGCTCAATGTATGAAAGGACAATATTTTATGAAAATACATTTCAATTTACGAGAACTGAATTTATATAAAGCAGTATTACGAATTATGTGGGCGGTTGAACGACGACAAAAGGAATGCATGACCAAATGAAATGTGCAAATGTTTGGATTTCGTTGTCTGTGGCTTTATAATTCGTGTTTAGTATTTTGAACATCATTTTAAATTGGAATTGAAAAAAATAACTTTTCAAAGGGTTTTTCAAGTACATACATTAATATTAATAGCTCGAGAATATTGAGAAGCTAAATAATAAACACCATACGGGTCAATCTTCAGGTAAAGTCAGGTAAGCGTTGCTTCATGTAAAATACTGACATTAAGCTACATCTGGTAAGAGTGGAAACCGACCACAAGATAGTAGGCAAAACACGGGATGATAATTCATTAATTGAGAAATTAAAGTTGTAGTTTAACTTTATTTAAAATTGACTGTTAGTTTTTTTACACTTGTTTCTAGGCAGAGACCATAAGTCACTCGTTTTCATGATAAATAAAAACAAGTACAGACATGTTTTATTGTTTTTCAGGCGTATTATCTTGCATAAAATTATGTAAGTAAGTTGAAATTTTGTAGTCGTTATAACTCCAAAGTTCCTCTTTATTACGAAAAGCTTTATTTTTCCTAGTAAGGATAAGTAGGTACCTACATAATAATATGTAGATATGTCACGGCTAATACCCGAAGTGCGGCTGCACCTAGTTTTAGCCGGTTAGAACTAGGTGTAGCTACTTACTCTTGGTTAAACCTAGTACGAGCCGATTGTTTTCGGGTAAAACTAGGTCTATCCTTCAATCATGCCGGCTACAACTAGGTTCGGCCATTCCCTGTTGGATAAAACTAGGTCTATCCGATATCACGACCGTCTCGCGGCAGTATGACTTTATGGGCGGCATGGGCACCGGGCCGTAGGCCCGGCACTTCGGGGACAGAAGACATTAGTGTTATATATATAGGTACGCGAGCGAAGCGAGCGCGCGTCATGGAGTACATATGCGAGGATAGACCTAGTTTTACCCGAAAACCATCGGCTCGTACTAGGTTTAACCAAGAGTAAGTGGCTACACCTAGTTCTAACCGGCTAAAACTAGGTGTAGCCGCACTTCGGGTATTAGCCGTAACAGATATATTAAGGAATTTAATTGATTGCCAGCCATTAACTGATTTTTTAAATCGATTTTGACAGCTGATAAATCGCCGCTACTAACGCTAAAATCTGCAAGAAGACTTGATAATATTGAAATAAATAAAAAGACATGTTGCGCCGACCCCAAATAATTGGGATAAGGGCCGGAGAATGATGACAAGGAAAAGTTTTTGCCAAAAGATTCACCTCCAATCAATCATCCAATCAATGATCTACCAAGAGAACCACAAAAATGAAATATTAAAATTAACAATACTTAAAAACTCACAGGAGTTAAGCTACTTTCTTTTATTCGGAACTTTTTAAAACCACCACATTTTTCAAAGAAAGCTAATTTAGCATACGAAGCTCACGTGTGGACTGGAGTGGTTCCAGTAAATTCTTGCGAATACATAAATACGTAGCAAGGCAGTGACTCACTCACTAAAATTTATAACTCTCGTGTGCAGAGTTTTAAACACATCAGCTTAATTAATTCCTTTTTGAATTCGTAGTTCACTTCGCGGAGTTAAATTCGCTTTTCAGTGAAAAAATTCACTTAATATATTCGGCGAGACGGGCATTTTGATATTGTTCCGTTTTCGCGTCGGATTTTTGTGGGCTTGAACTTTAATTTAAATAATTAGCATTTATGATTATGGTAATTTGTGTAGTTATTTTTTGTGTGTGTAGTTATTTTATATGTGATGAATCTATAAAGTCTGAAATTAGACCATATTATAATTAGACGATTTTTTTTAATAAGTTCCTACTACTTTACCAAAAAAGTAGCTCTCTGATCCTTTACTCTCATTTACTGTTGCAAAATATAGTGTATATTTTGTGGATATTTTGGAATCCTATTTAACAGAGAGGACATTTAGAGTGAGACATGAGGATGCTTATTCAGATATCAAACAAATAAAAGCTGGTGTACCGCAAGGAAGTGTTCTTGGACCTATCCTGTACCTATTGTACACCTGCGATATCCTTGAAACCAATAACAGCGTCATTGCTACTTTTGCAGACGACACGGCTATCATGGCTACAGGTGTCACTCACACAGAAGCAGTGGAGAAGGTACAAACTGCCGTCAATGCCATCACCGATTGGACAAAAAAATGGAAAATCAAATTAAATGAATCTAAATCGACACATATCGACTTCACAAACCAAAGGCCTAATTATACACCAGTATATATTAACAATCGTGTAATACCACACGAAAATACGGCAAAGTACTTGGGCATGACGCTTGACGCAAAACTTCGCTGGAAGGCTCATGTCAAAAAGAAACGCCAGGATCTTCGCTTTAAAAATATGTACTGGCTACTTAGCAGACATTCTAACTTGTCAGTGTATAACAAAGTACTATTCAAGCAAGTACTCATGCCTGTATGGACATACGGCATTCAACTTTGGGGATGTACAAAACGGACTAACGTTGATATCATACAAAGATTCCAAAATAAGGTACTTCGGGCTATAGTAAATGCTCCCTGGTACGTCAGAAATGATGACATCCACCGAGACCTTGGAGTGGATCTTGTAACTGAAGTTATAAAAAAACACGCCGAAGCACACGAGCAGAGGCTTCTTCATCATGTGAACGTCGAGGCTATCCAGCTACTTGACACCACGGACATAGTGAGAAGACTAAAAAGAACTAAACCATTTGAGTTAGTTTAGTAAAGTTAGTGTAATACAGTGCAGTGCAGTGAGTGCTTCGCTACGTTTAAAGAACACGAGAACAAAGTGTCTTTCAACTTAATAGAGACTATAAGAAAAGTGCCAATGGACACATTCTTAATTTTGTAAGCTTTAGCAAATTAAGTTAAATTTAATTAAACTTATTAGCCTCAAGGTCTAGGTTGTAATTGTATGAGTAACCGTTTATTAACGAGTACTTCATAATGAAAAAAAAAATACTGTTGTGACGGTATTCCGAGATGACCGGAGCGAGACCAACGGCTTATGGGCGTACCACACGCTCAAGCTTCACCACACTTTTGCCTGTGCGATTACACGGTGCACACAGTACATCGCGTGTGTGGTTGGTAATTGTAATACAGTTTTACCAACCACATGCACGATGTACCGTGTGCACCGTGTTCTTCTGCACGGGGATATTCCAACTTTCGAACCCCAGACTGCTACTGAGAAAATTTACACGACACGGGAATCGTACCCAGGACCCAAGCTCAGCAGTCGCACTTGCGACCACGAGACCAGTGTGGCATCAAGATAATAAGGGATGAATGATTAAATAAACGGCTAATTAAGGGGCCGCTCCGAAAATCGAAGGTTGGGAATGTCATAGAAATAGATAGAAAACGATGCTCCACAACCTTGAAATAAATCACACAGCTAGCCAATGAATGTAACTTGTTATTGAAACTTTCGAACTTAAGATAATGCTTATGGATAAGTGTAAAAAAAAATCAGAAAATCACTAAAAACGAGTAAATCGCACTCCCGTATTGTAACAACTGAGTCGTAATTATTGAGAATTTTTAAATGAATTTTATTAAATAATTAAGTTAAAAGTATAAAGAAGTCACTGAAAGCTTCATTTTTTAATAAACATACTCTCATTTTGTGTAAAAAAATCACAAACTTGCCCATATTTTTCGCTCAAAATCTTCATACAAATTACTATGAAGCGGAGCGCTTTCTTAGCAAGCTTCGACGGACTCACTCGTGGCTCAGTCTGCCACGCGCCTCCAACGTGAGAGCACGTCGGTTTGCGCCGCATCGGCAGATCGCAGTCGAACCGTGTACGTACACAAACTCAGTGCACAGTGGTCTCGTGACAAACTTTTGTGATACCATAATAGTTTGGAAATTGAGTAAGTATACTTTTTATATTATTGTGAATTTGCATTTATTACTCGTAAATTAGATAGTAGGCAATGTACTGGTAGGTATGTGTGTATTATTGTGTATTTGTGTTTTTTTGTGTGCGTCTGATTTGACATTACATTTCGTTTCGTATTAATAAAAATAATAAAAAAAAAAACAAATTATTCATAAGTTCACGACGAAAAATATCTCAGAAACTATTTATCTCCGCAGCTCGAAACTTTACAAGAAGACTTTCATCAGGCCAGAAAAATTACTGACTCAGCTGAGCGGGAAATAAAGTATAGTTGCCAAAATGAGTACTCAGAAGTACAGCGGTAAATTCGCCTGTAGTAAAAGCGTACATTGGACAAAAAAACGCAAACGGTATAGGTCAACTTTTTTGGCGAGTGTAGTTGTAGTAGGTAGTTAGATCGACTATCGACATCGATGTGACTTTTGAAAGTATACAATGCTAGAACATACTACACAGTTTTAGACTAATAAAATGTTATTTAATGTTATTATTAAGTAAAGTTGGACCAGTGTAAAAAAAAAAAAAAAAATTTGGTGATACGTGATTCTCACTTAAATATCACGGGGGTGGCAGAGGGGGGTCAAAATTTTGGTCCTTTTTTGTCTAGGACGCTCCGTTTTCGAGATATTTCAATTTCAATTTTTTTTTTTACAGAAACTTTGAACGCCCATAACTCTGAAACGGTGCATTGTAGGACCGCAGCGCGCCACCGCTTGCTACTTATTATAATAATATCACCCCGTTCTGGCCCGTTGGTATTCGTTGGGCGTGTTGTTGAGTTAGACATTATAATGATAACACAGCGTCGGTTTATCAAACAAATAAAAATTCATTATGATCGATCACAAGGACATAATAGGTATAATTCGATAACAAAAATCATTCTTACCTTTTCAAAATTAGTAGAAAGTTTAAAACACAATATCTTCGGTTTTGATGAAGCCGAGTTCAAACACCCCTATACGTTCCCGGCATTTTAAAAAAGATTGGAGGATATTTCAAAAAAAAACTTTTACGTAAACTAATCACTAGTTTCGGCGCGGCACGCACAACTGAGAGCACTGCGGTGTTCGCTAGCTCAGCTAGCTGGCCCTGTCGATGCGCATGTTTGTGTGAGTGTGCGGTTCCGAGCGTTTGTAGGCAGTTTCCGCACTGTCCATATTAATTACTAGCTTTTGCCAGCGGCTTCGCCCGCGTGAAAATGACGATTTTCTATACAAACTTTCATCCCCTATTTAACTCCCTTAGGGGTTGCATTTCGAAAAATCCTTCCTTATTCCTTGTCTACATTTTATAGGGAACCTCTGTGCAAAATTTCAGCTTTCTAGGTTCAAGGGTTTGGGCTGGGCCAGGGCGTTGATGAGTCAGTCAGTCAGTCAGGACTTCTCTCTTTATTTATTAGATATTGTGCTACTATGGCGCACAGATATAAGCCGCGCGCGGTGCGTTTGTTTGTATGTATGAAGATACCGTACTTCCCCCTTTTTAGAGTTCCGTAGTCAACTAGGAACCCTTATAGTTTCGCCATGTCTGTCTGTCCGTCCGTCTGTCCGTCCTCGCTTAATCTCTGTGACCGTTAGCACTAGAAAGCTGAAATTTGGTACCAATGTGTGTATCAATCACGCCGACAAAGCGGTAAAATAAAAATTGGAAAAAAATGTTTTATTAGCCCCCTATATGTAAAGTGGGAAGTGTTTTTTTTTTTAATTTCAACCCTAACGTGCGATATATTGTTGGAAAGGTATTTAAAAATGAATAGGGGTTACTAAAATCATTTTTTGATAATGTCAATAATTTCGGAAATAATCGCTCCAAAAGTAAAAAACAATGTGTCCCCCCCCCTCACTTTTGAACCATAAGTTTAGAAAATATGAAAAAAAGCTGAAAAGTAGAACTTTATAAGGACTTTCTAGGAAAATAATTTTGAACTTGGATGGAAACAACAGTTTTTGTACAAAAAAGACAAAAAGTTGCACAAAATAATTTCTGGACTAAGTTTGTAGTATAATCGTATATGCAAGCATTTTTTTTTACTTCGTTTACATATTTTACGGACGGACGGACGGACGGGAAACTACGGAACCCTACACTGAGCGTGGCCCGACACGCTCTTGGCCGCTTTTTTATACTATGGTTAAACGTATCAAATTTTATTTGTGAATAACAGTGTAGGCATTTATCGCTGTAGCCCTGTAGGTCCGGCCGAGTGGAGGAGCCCTGGACATGGTCCGCCTTATTACAAAAGGTAGTTAAACCTGGTTTAACTTAGACCTGGTTTATCTCGCGTGCTGTCACTTTCTTTTGAATATTATTGAAGTGAGACGTCATGCGAGATAAACCAAGTCTAAGTTAAACCAGGTTTAACTACGTTTTGTAATAAAGCGGGGTGTGTGTGTGTGCTTGTCTGTCTTCATTTTATTTCATTATCTAATATGTTATATTTATTGCAGAATCAAGAATATCCGGCACTAATCATGGAACCGGAGCTGCAGCCTGATGAACATGAACTGGTTGTTGGCCGCAGATTGGTCGACGTTGACTTTGTTTTTAAGCAATTGCAAGATCTGATTTACCTATACAATTTCATACTCAGGATCATTTATTTGACTCCACTTTGATATCAAATAAAGTTTACAAACGTTTTCAGTACAATATATTAATAATAATATCAATATATATAATATTATGTAAGTACATTATTAATCTCGCTATGCTAATAATCACATATTTGACAACATATCAAAATCAGTGACAATAAAGTTACAATTTAGTTGGCGAGTCAAAGTCTGACGTGGCGACCCACTGTGCATACGTACATGTGTGCGTGTGCGGTGCGCGAGCCTCGATCGTTGTGAGTGTAGCGCTAAAAACCTAAACTTCGCGCGGCACGTCCGCGAAGCCGGCCCTTAAGGGTACCTAATAACATCTGTAGTATGTTCGTGAGTTAATCGTGTTATAGTAAGTTACAATGTAGTGCTGTAATTCAGCCAGTAAATCAATTAACTCCGTCAATCAAAGTGGGTAGGTATAGTGCCAGTCAACCACGTAATACAATGTTACCAAACAGTTAAGGTGGCTAGATAATGTCGTAAGAATAGTAAAACCACAGAATAGATAAAAGAGAGTAAAACCATCTGAAAAAAAACTGGCCAAGTGCAAGTCGGACTTGCACATGAAGGGTTCCGTACAATGACTTCTTATAGGTTTTCCTGTAATCTGTACGTGTTTAACTAATTTCTGTATTTTTTTCAGAATTTTAGACCCAGAAGTTTCGGAGATAAGGGGGGGGGGGGGAATGGTCGGACAGACAGAAAGACACACGTGTGATCCTATAAGGGTTCCGTTTTTTCCTTTTGAGGTACGGAACCCTAAAAAACGAATACGATTAATTACGTTACATTTTATTTCTTATTACGAATAGTACAAACACTGTTAGTACTCGTACTGCTTTGAATGATTACATAACTAATAGTTACGTACCTAGTGAGCGATTGGACTGCTGCGCTGCGTGTCGCGGGTTCGATCCCCGCACCGAACAAATATTTGTATGGCCTACAGATAGTTGTTTCGGGTCTGGGTGTGTTTGTGCATGTGAGTTTAATGTTTGTAAACGCACCTACGATACAGGAGAAATTCCTAGTGTGGGGCACGGTTTAAAAAAAAAAAATAATAACATTACGCCTGAAAATCTCGAAGGGTTAGGCAGAGGTGTATCCATTAGTACGTGCACCCATACGGTTATGTTTAAATCCCATGTTAAAGGAGGCGAGCCAATTGCCATCACCACAAATTCAGACCCCGTGGTTACCATCAACACTAGAATCTGGAGCTGCCACTGAGAATTTCTTGGAAAAACCAAATAACACTTTGCCCGACCCGGGAATCGAAACTAATCGAACTTATGCACCTCAGTCACGCTTGCAACCATTAGGCCTCAGCCTCGAATTTTGCGGGCAGCGGGGCGGCGGCGGCGACGGCGCGGCTTGTATGGAGTGCACCGTTCGTTGCCCGCTCCCACGCCGCTGTTTTCAGAGAACTGGTCCATTTGATTGTACGCATAAGATCCTGCCGCTCCCGCGCCGCCGCCGTCCCGCTGCCCGCAAAATTCGAGGCCGAGGCCTTAGATTAATGTATATGAGGCAGTCAATCAAGTCAAAAAAGCTTGGAGTGTTTTAAGTATAAATAACTCAGTTAATCATAATTAAATTCCAGTATATATAAAGTCATAAAATCAAGTAATTTACAGCAAACATTTTCAAATTTTATAATATAAAACGAACGCCGACCCAACTTTGATCAATACCGAGAATCCACTAACTAGGTGCCTGTTTATTAAATCAAGTCGGATCATTTCAAACGTTCTGTGAAAATTCTTTAAATTAGCTCGTTTTACATTCGAAGGATATTTCGCGAACTTTGCATTTCACGCACGTGCTAGGCTGGCTGCCAGAGATAAATAAGTTAAGGAGCTCGATATTTCACTCCAAACCAATATCGTAAAAGGCGAGAAAGAAGACGCTTAAAACTTTACCCTCCCTTGTTAGTTCTGTAACGAAAAACCAACGTGTATAAGTTAACATCAAGTCTGTAATCGCCGAAAGGTTCTGCAGAGGTATATAAGTAAAGTAGTAGGTAAGTCCCATGTAATTGCGGACGAGCCTATTGCCATTAATCGGGCACAAATCCAGACTTTGTAGATGTACTAAGATATATGTGGGATATGGAACGTAACAGTGAGTGAAAGGGACGTATGTATCAGGAGTGAGGGAGAGAGGGGAGATAGCGAGATGGCGACACATACAAGACTAAGACGTGTACTATTAAGATTTTTTACAATAAATAGAAGTAGTAAAGTTATCCAAGTGTTTTACTCTGAGCCCACAATTCCACATATACCTGACGGAAAAACCCAATAACACTTTAGTCGACCTGGGAATCGAATTTAGGACCATATTCACAGCAGTCGCGCTTGTGACCACTTGACCAACGAGACACGCAACGTTTATACTACGTCTTAAACATTACCAACAAAGTATTTTTGACCACCGTAAATACCCTCAAAGGTCACCCATAAATAACAAATATAAATTACGTAAACGTCAAGTTTCCGTGCGTCTGAACAGGTAACCCCGACTTTTTATCATCACCGCAAGAGCTTTAAACATAAAAATACTGTAGACAATTTTTCAACGACGCAGACCCATGAATTTCAAATACGTTTTTACAGATAAGGGCCATTGTTGATATAAAATACGATTACGCAGTGTAACCACGCGAGCGCAGGCATCCCCAACCGTAAAAATTACAATACAACAAAGCAAGAGGTACAAATCATGGAAATACAAAGTTTGTATTAATGATGGTGCTTACCCTTCGCTTTTTACGATGAAAATTCTTTTATTGCTCCTACCAAGTTTTATGCTCTGTAAAATCTAGTTTGGATATTAAAACAATTATTATGATTCGTTAAATCGGACTCAGGCTCGCAGGTATAGAAGTCACTGCGGCAATAACCGTAATTTTACCTATTAACCCGTCAACGGTGACATGAAATGGCTCTAAACAGCTTTAAACAGTGGGCTCACAACGCGATAAACTAGACATAAAGTACGGCTCACTACCAGCTTCATATATTAAGTACAAAGTAACTCTTGCTACTTCCTTGTGTCATAGATAAAAGCGTTAAAAGCCTCGCCTACTCGAGTTCATTAAGAACTCTCAGTGTCTCACGGTAAAAAATGAGGTAAGTTTGCGAGTAGATTTTACAAAGTTAATTACTCGACAACAAGAGATCATGAACTAAACTAACTGGAAAATTATCTCAGAAGCACCTGCCGTGTACACGTCATGAGAGTCGTAATAGCTGAAGAATTAAGACGAATCCTGGCAATTTAACTCGTAAGTCGACTTGGAAACATTTGGCACCGAGAGAAAAGCTTAACACAGAATTCCGAATGTCTTTATTATATTAAGCTACCCCGTTCGCGTTATGCCGTCTTTTGTCCATGATATTCTACTCCGCCAGATAATTTGAAAGTGCTAAATAATTCATTTGATGTTTAATAATATTTAGGACTTCGTTGCTTTCATCTCGAGGTTAATAAAGAGATAACTTTATGATGAAACAACTTCCTAATCAGATTGAGATCATCGTTATGTCCGGAAATATTATTGTCAGCGATGTTTGTGTCGTGATTTCAATTAAGAAATGGTATATTTTTATATAATTAGGATCAATTTCAGAAATTTAAATTCATTGGGTGCTTTTGTTAGTACGCACGCCGACCACTCAAGCTATGCAAAATCAGTGAGCGGATCTCTCATTGTAGGTACCTACGTGAAATCTTCATAAAACGAGGCCATGAAATACTTCAAAATTTATAGCGTGAAATACGTTTTTTTTATTCAATAACGTCGTGTTGAGGCAGTAAAATAAGTACGATAGAAGGGGCACCGACGAGTGCCGCTAAAATAAATCCACCTACATAGATATTTTGGAACGGCAATTAAAAAAAAAACGACAATTCCATACTGCTCGTGTAGGTTTTGCAGTTTTATAGAAAACAACAGCTTTTTTAATAACATACGATTTTGTTTTTCGATGGTCTTTCCACCCTGTATACCTAGTAAATACTCTTAAAGATTTCCCACACAATTGAACACTCCATCCATATAATATCCGGCCTCCCAGACAGCCATTCAAAATCCAAACAATAGATTCCCAGTTGTCATTGTTAATAAGTCATTTATCCGCCATAAACACGGTTATGATAACCCAGTTGAGTTAACCCGTCGTTGCTGTCCTCACTAGCCTGTCCCTAAGTTACGGACATAAATCTGACTTAACGGCCCTGCGGGACAGTGTTTGTACATTATTGGGTTAAGACCCGGGCCACGTAACAAGTGGAAAATAACGTTATAGATTCCTTGGGTGAATTATAGTGTTGGGCGATACTATATTTTAATGGTCGTTAGTGGCTGAATTGCGTCTGGGTAAAAGTAAGGTTTGTAGTATCTATAAACTCTTTGTATCAATGTATTAATTGTTGTTTCAGTGAATATAATAATCTCTTCTCTTTTTATCAACCATTGGCCACCTAGTCCTGAGTCTCTTCCAAATTTCTCCATTTTGGCGGTTTTATGTCATGGTTATCCAGTTTCTCCGTCACTTTAAAAAGATCGTTTGTCTATCTTCGGCTGTCTTCCAACATTCCTTCGTGCCGTCCGTGGTCTCCACTCCTACAATTTTTCCCACATCTTCCATCCAGTCTACGGCAATTATATGGGCCGCCTACTGCCACTTTAACGTAAATGTACAGATACGGTTCCCTTTTTTCACCCGGTCGTAGAGGGAAATTACTATAAGAGTGACTTGTATGCAGTGGATATAGATATAATTATAATAATAATAAGGTGAGCGTCCAAAAATGGATGTCGAATAAATGAATGTCGTCAAAAATAATATTATTAGGTCCTAAAAAATACAAGGATTTTATCTGTCCTGAAATAATTATTAGGTCTATTAGTATGAAAAACAAAACGTTAATAATATAGCAGCCTTAGCAACTACTAATTAGTGTATTTTCGCCTACAGAAAACTTTATAAAGTTCAGGTTTATTACCGGTAAGAGTCTGCGAAGTAATTTTATATTAGGTAGCTCTCCGTCTTAATTAAGGTAATAAAAAAGTTTGACGGAAAGGATCGATGCTGTCGTTAATTGCCAATTTTTCAATTACCACTTAAACATGGCTTGGTAACAATTTTATACTTTCTGTTTATTTATTATCCTTACTTGCCCTTACTGATATTATAAATGTGAAAGTAACTCTGTCTGTCTATCGCGCTTTCACGCCAAAACTACTGAACCGATTTCAATGAAATTTGGTACACAGATAGTCTAGAACCTGAGAAAAAGATAGGCTATTTTTTAAAAAGGGTGTTAGGGGTTGAGAGGGGAGGATGAAAAGATTACTTTTGGTCGCGATATCCGACATCGATCACGATAAATAACCGCATCCACGTGGACGAAGCCGCGGGCATCAGCTAGTTTTTTAAGGGTTATATTTAAATGCACATCTGTTTAATTTTTCAGCACACTAGGTAACTCCACTAATTAACTGAATGCATACCAAAAAAAACAATTGATTAACTACAAAAAAGTCTAAAAAATCACACAAAACGAGATGACCTTTTTTATCGAATTCACACCAAAAATGTAGTTAGTACATCGGATATATGATTTGTAAAACAAAAATACTAATTGCTTATCAAAAATACTAACTTGCACTCTAAATTTATTGTACAATCTTACTACGGAATTTCTAAAACTGATATCTAATACGACCGTCTCGCGACAGTGTCCTTTATGGGCGGCATGGGCACCGGGCCGTAGGCCGACGAAGGAGGCCGGCGGAGGCCCGGCACTTCGGGGACAGAAGATATTAGTGTTATTTAATATGCGAGCGAAGCGAGCGCGCGTCATGGAGTAAATCAGGTGTAGGTTTTCCTTAAAAAAGTTTTAAAATGTTTGTTAGACTAAAGAATTATTAGATATACTATTTTGATAATAGTTATTCGTTCAGTAAAAGAGTTCTGCAAATGCCATTAAAAAAGATACTGACAAAACTGTTCAGGAATTCAAACTCTATACAAATATATTTTTTCCATAGGCTGACGCAAAAAAAATGTCAACAAAAATTTGTTCGAGCGTTTGCCACTATTCTTTGATTTCTTTAGTGTGCATAATTTGAGATAATTTGTGTGCAAGTCAGTATTTTTGGTGTAACTTTAAAATATTTTGTTCGAAAAAAGGGAATATACAGATAACGGTTTAAATACATGCCGTTTTTTAATATATTAACAACCTCAGCCTTGTTGTTCTAGTGGTCGCAAGTGTGACTACTGTGCATGAGATCCTGGGTTCGTCTCTTAGGTTGGGAAAATTGTTATATTGTTTTTCCATCAGAAATTTCTCAGTACCTAACAGCCACGGACTCTGCATTTGGACCCGGGTGATTGTAATAGGCTCGCCCCCTATTAAATTGAACTTAAACATAACTGGCAAAATGTGGGTATACTAAGTACACCCACATTCCCATCCTATCAGACCTATCATCATCATCATCATCATGTCAGCCCTGAATAACCTACTGCAGCTAGGTATGCCCCTCCTTATTTTCTGCTGCACTTCCCGGTTCTGTTTGCACCTTATTTAGGTGTTTCCCGCGACTTTGACGATATCGTCAACCCAATGAAGTTAGGACAGCCCTGGTTTCTTTGGCCTTGCTTTGGCCACCACTCGGCCAAGGCTTTGCTCCAGCGGCATCTGCGCGTATCTATATGGTCAGGTCACCTGCCGTATCAGAGTTCTGCTTAACCCTTCGGAAATAACAAGCATGATGTTGTTTTATAAAATACCATAAAATGTATTACCAGAAATTATACCCTAAAATGACGGATTGAACAATTTACTAATAATTTGCTCGTTTCATGACTACAACTTAACAAAACACTTAAGGGCAAGGACATAATAATTACAAAATAATTTGACAGAGAGTCGTTATATAAACACAAGTAGGTAATTCATTGTTTCCTAAATTCGAAGTTGGTTATTAAATAACACGTGCCTTGGTCTCCTGGTCACGCGACCTCAATATTAGGAATTAGCATCGTTGGTGACCTTCAAGTTATTTCCATTGCCGCCAACCTTTGTAGCCGGTATCGATTTGATAGTTCACTGATAAGGAAAATATTTACACTGGTAGACGTCACACGGAATAGTAGGTTTAGTAACTTAATGGTTGGATTTTGAGGGTTGTGCCACAAGTTTCATCATTATCTTTATCATCAGCCTATAATATTCCCACTGCAGGGACTCAGGCCTCCTCTAAGAGGGATGGGCTATAATATCCTGATGGAAAAACATATTAACACTTCGCCCGACCTGAGATTGAACCCGAGATCTCATGCTCAACTCTCGCGATTGCGACCACTAGACCAAGGTAGCAGTCTGTGTATCTTTTATCAATTTTTCTAAATGATCACATCCATTTATCATAACCACTATTCATTGTTATCTATTCAATTAATGAAATAAATACAGAAATAAATGGATACGAAATAGTTTTATTTCGTAAAAAAGCTAATACTTACAGCTTTTGTTGTGGTAATTGAAATTGTATTTTTCTTTCACTGACTATTGGTTCTGATGGAGTATTTTATTTTAATAGGTTATCACGTTGGCCTAAAGATGATTATTGTGAATGTCGATGAAAAGTACTTAGGCTTTTTAACCGACTTCCAAAAAGGAGGAGGTTCTTCCAAACAAACAAAATGTCACCGACTTCAGAAGCAGACTTTTCTTCTGAAGTTTATTTTCCACTTTTTTGTGTTTTCGAAGTCAGTTTTTTTTGTCTATTTCTTGCAGGGTTGTATATTGACAGTTGTGCAATAGCAATATCAATAATGCAAAGCCACATGCTTATAGACCAACGAGAAATCCGTTGAAACATGAATATCTACGACTTGCTCTCCCTACTACATCAAACATTTGTGTGGTTTCAACAAAACTTGATCGTAGACAAGAAACCCCACACAGCGCAACACAAAGTCAGTCATGTCAGCCAGGTACGAGTAACTAATGTAGATTGATATGTGGACTGAAAACCGTCTAGTCTAGACTTGAATTGGTTTAGACCTAGACAAAGCCCTATTCATAAATTCATAAAGGGCAAGTGGAGGACTTTAGTAAATACTAATAAATAAAGTTTGATTAATAAATTAAATTGTAGAATAGAATGTCATGACCTTTTACACACCTTTGATACAAATCGTTTAAAAAAATAAATTGTGTCGTTTAAAAATAATAGAACTGCCTTCGTATATAAGTCACTTTTAGTCGCTCAAATTCAATTCAGCTAAGATTTCGCCATTGTTCTTTGAGACACAGGATATTTTTTATCCGTATAATACGATCCCATGGTATATCTCGACCCCCACATTAGCTAAGCCAACGAATCATCATCATTTTGTTCCTATTCACGGTGAGATTTAAAACATTGACAAAAAGGCGAAACAACAAGCTTGTACGAATACAATACAAACCAATAGCTTGTTTAACAGCTCATTATCAACTTTAGCTTAGAATCAGACGTCGTAATCATTACCCTACAAACCCAGACTACCGGTCACTTAATCCCCAACATTAACAGCCGCTGAACAAAAAGCGATGTAAGCAAGTGCCTAATGCACCCTTACTAAGTGTCTAATGTGCAATACTAAGGCAGTACGACCTTAATGTAGGCACTAAAGCTGTTTGCATTATGTGAAGAGCAAAAGTTAGTATGTGAACGTACACATAATGCTCTTGACTCTGACTTTTGGAGTATGCTGAACTTTAAATGAGATTCTTGGAATGTTTGTAAGGGGACACTTTACGGTTGTATTATTCCACTTGCAACCCGCACCCTGACTTAAAATATTGTCACGGTACCCCGACCTCGACATCTACACGAATTTTTGTACCAGATTTTTCAGTTTACCGAAAAATTTCGCCAATTCACCTTGTGAAATGATGGAGAAAAATGGTGGATCGCGAAAATGCTATCTATAGTTGAGCGATCTATTTTAATTTTTTTGTATCAAATGAAAATAGATTGGATAGATTTTGTCAATCGGATTACCAAGAGCTTTTTGATGGATTGCAATGCAGGGATTTTGGAGTTTCAATGCTCTCTCAGTGTCATACTCAAGTCATACTTGAAATTAAAAATCATTTAATTAAATTTAATATTTTGGCATGGCTTATTTAAAATATATAGATCTAAATGCCGAATATTTGATTAATAATATGTTGATGGTTCCAAAGGGAATAAATCCAACCGTTACCTTTTCTGAGTCTCAAAATATATTCGTATATTTGCTCACTTCAGTTCTACCATGCACTGAGTGCCATTTCAGTTTCTTGTTATAAAATAGCTTTTTTCTTTTTGTATTTTATGGAAGAACAATAGCGGTTTGGTTGGCAATGGTTGAAATCTTTTTGAATAATATTTTCTCTAGAGTTTAAGAATATTATAGATGCTATAATTGTATACATGTGATTATTTTTGAAGTCAAAAGTAAAAGATAAAATAATGTGGTTGCACACCTTTGAAATAAGTGATTTATTGTTCATCATATTCTGATGAAAGAAAACGTCGTGTATGTTACTATGTAATTTTATATTCTTAAATAAAATTCCACCATCGTACACCTGCACCAAAAAATAACGTGACGAAAGCTAAAAATATGCACGTAATCGTCACTGCATTACCCACAGGTTCTGTTGTAAAAATTTCACAAGATAAATCGTCTGTCATGGTGTGTGCCGCATATCAATCACTACGGGCCGCGACAATCCATTTTCTGAACAACTGACACGTATCTAAAACTAATATTTTACACTACAGTCTTTTTACGTGTTTTTTAACCTGCTCTTGCATGGATGTCAAAATCACAATGATCCTTATTCTCGTAGCAATAGGGCTCTTGTCAGGTTGTTACTGACCGGTCGTCAAACAAACATTCTGTACATCAAGCTACGCAAAAATATTGCTGCGAAACGACTTTTTTTTTGTTTAACGCAAGTCCGACGTTTTAGGGTAGGACTCAATTTAACGCACTCAAAACATCGTGCTGGTGGATATGCATTGAATGAAATGGGAGTTTACCTACATGTATCTAAAGTAAAGTTATAACATTAAAAACTTGGAATTTAAAATAATTAGCTGAAGCCAAAATATAATTAGCTGAAAAATGCAACTTAGACTAGACCTCAAAAATGAAAATGATTGCAATAACGGGGAAAACAAGTGCTTTCGGTTTCGTTATAGGAATTTTTACACCCATTATTGATCTATATTTCCGTGGCCTTCAGGTTGCCGTTGGACTACAGCAGTTAGAGGCATACTAACTGTGAATAGACTGCGGTTGTCTAATAAAAAATTGAGGGCTTTGAAAATTATATTCAATTGAAAATGAAAATATCTGTTCATCTGCTAAGCTTTCTCCAACTATATCATTAACAGTGAAAACGGGATGTTTACAAGCATCATGATCACGAATAAATTAAAGTTATTGTGGAGCAGACAAAAAAAAAATGCGTTCTTAAAACAAATACAAAATATTATATTAAATATCTTGGTTTTCAGTGTTAATGATAATGTTAGTGGCCATGTCGGTTTATAAACTTTTCCCATTTATGTTTTGGTCAGTTTCCAATCTAACTGGATGCAGCTGTACATCAATTTGAAGTTAAGGGAGCGACTGATATCTGATCTATACAACCAAGTTAGTACTGGGTAATACGGTAACCCTTCTTAAGACTGGTTGTCAGATTTTTGGACCACTATATACTTAATCGGTCTGAGCTACAGCTACCTCTATCGCACTCTACAGGGTTAGGCTTGACGCAGTGTCATCATCATCATTTTAGCCAAAAGACGTCCACTGCTGGACATAGGCCTCCCCCAGGCGTCGCCACATTGATCGGTCCCATGCGTCTCTCATCCAGCAGGTTCCTGCAACCTTGACCAGGTCATCGGTCCACCTTGTGGGAGGCCTTCCAACGCAACGTCTTCCGGTTCGCGGTCGCCTCTCCAGAACTTTTCGGCCCCATCGGCCATCCGTTCTGCGAGCAATGTGCCCTGCCCATTGCCACTTAAGTCTGGCGATTCTTCGGGCTACGTCGGTAACCTTGGTTCTCATGCGGATGTCCTCATTTCGATTCGATCACGCAAGGAAACTCCGAGCATAGCCCTCTCCATTGCCTTTTGGGTGACTTTGAGCTTTCTGATAAGGCCCATTGTGAGCGACCACGTTTCGGTCCCGTATGTAATCACTGGCAACACACACTGGTCATAGACTTTCGTCTTGAGACACTGGGGTAAGTTGGACGAGAAGATACCGCGCAGCTTCCCGAACGCTGCCCAGCCGAGTCGGATTCGACGATTGACCTCTTTCTCGAAGTTAGATCTACCCAAATGGACCGTTTGTCCCAGGTAGACAAATGTTTTGGACATAATCGTCCACAACTTCGAGCGTAGAGTCTCCGATCTTGATAGGAGTGGGTGTTACATGAACATTCGACATAACCTTGGTTTTGTCCATGTTCATTTTAAGACCCACTCTTTCGGAAGCTCTACTGAGGTCATCGTGCATTTTACTGAGGTCTTCCATGGTCTCAGCCATGACCACTATATCGTCGGCAAACCGAAGGTGAGTGATGTACTCGCCGTTGACATTGATGCCAAGTCCTTTCCAATCCAGAACCTTGAAAACATCCTCCAATGCAGCGGTGAACAATTTCGCTGACATGGTGGCGTTTTTGTACAAACACTTCAACACCTCGATGTACCGGTAGTCGATTTGGCACCGTTGGAGAGACTGCAGTACAGCCCAAGTCTCGATCGAATCGAAGGCTTTCTCGTAGTCCACAAACGCTACACAGAGAGGCAGGTTATACTCTTCGGTCTTCTGTATAACTTGCCGCAGCGTTGTGTGACGGCAATAATTTCTTCCTACCCCGCAGGCCCAGTTCGCTCTTAAGTCTCGTAAAAGTTAATCAGTAAACAAAATTCAAACTGTGAATTTTACAATCTTTAATCTATTTAAGTTGTAGCCAACGTTTTATTTCACCTGATATAGTATTTTATATAATCTTTATTATGTATAAAGTACTCAAAAATTACTTAAACGTAAAACAAAACAATCTGTTTTAAGTATTATACATTTCGTTTGGATGCCTGCCTGAGTTATACTTGACCTGAATCTGATCCGAAGAATACATCAATAGCATTATCCTATTTACTCTGATACTCAGTAAAACTAAAATAATAATGATCGGATTAAATAACACATATTGATGTCGAATTTATTTTTTTAAGTGCGATTATGTCCTAGTTTTTATTCTATTGTCTGCTCGTTGATGGTTATAATCGCGATTGCTGAGCAATAGGTCCGGGATCGGGCAAGTTGTCATTGGGTTTTTCCATGCCGAAAATCTTAAGTAAAAGAGGTAAGGGGCATTGATATGAAGATCACAATAGTCTCAAGCTAAGACTGTTATAAAGAGTTATGGTGAAATTGTGTCGCCCTGTCTTACTCCCCCATTGATCGGAATGGGTTTGCATAGGGTATTCAGGCAAACTTGCAGATTGGCTATGGTGTATAGTTCCCGAAGCATATCCACATAATGAAAATCAATGTAGCTGCGATGGAGAGCTTGGAACATAACCCAATGCTCGACACTGTCGAATGCCTTCTCATAATCGACAAAAGCCTTGCACAGGGGTTTTAATCGTGGTATTTCAGAAAGCAAGAAAAATTGTTTGCTTTACCGTGTGTATATTAAAGGTCGATAGTCAAATAACTACCGCGAAAACTAGCCTGCTCGATGAGCAAGGTTTTGTCAATCTCTCGTGAACGTAATTATTTTACACTATGGTTTTCTTGGAAAAGAGAACACAGCTTTGTTCAACATAGCTGTATTCTCTCTGGGGATTTAAAGAAAAATAAGAACCTCCCTATTTCAATTTAAAATTGTTCTCTAAAGCTACGAGTACGTGAAGATATATCAAAATAAGTACACAATCGTCATATCTGATTGGTTATTTACAAAACATTTCCACCCTGAGCCGCGTTGGTAGACACCGCGGACAGACACACAGACAGATAAAATGAAATACCTATATAAACTGTCAATTAAAGCAATGAATACAAAACAATCATTGCTCGCGTTTTGAACGCGATAATATTAATAATATAAAATTATGTTCGAATCTGCCAATTAACGTAACTACATGGCGTACAGTATTCAAAACGAATTTTCCAATAATAATTATATTGAATAAGAGAACACACACATAATCATGTATGTGTACCAAACAATGTTTTATTGCGATCAATTTTGTATAAAGATAGGTATCATTTTTGAGCTATAAAATATGAATGTATCAAAGAAAACTGGCAAGCGTGTGATTTGTTGTAGTGTGTAAGGTTCCTTTGTTATTAATCCTTTGTCACAATAAAGTCATGATATTCTGAAGTAAAATTCCTTCTTATAATTTGAACCGACTTCTAGGAATAAAGTCTTGTATAGTTTGTTATTTTGCAACTTTGCGTTGTTTGTGGATGCTTTATTACCTGCTTATACTTTTTAGTTTACATCTAGACGGTTAATATACAATGGATGTAAATATATGGATCACAAAGACCTGCATTTTAATACAGCTCAGAAGATGGGTACTAAATAATACTGAGTCAAATGGACTGTCAACGCCCATAAGTGTTTCCTCATCATCTACAGAACTCCAAGAGTACGCGTCTCTTATTACTCGCGTATACAATTATAGTCATCTCCATCGGCGTTCTTTTATGTATGAATATCGTCTTACATTCGAGGTAATGGTGCGTAAGTGATATGTTCATGTTTCTTGACGCGTTACTGATATTATTTTCTTTTTTTTCAGTACAATACAACAACTATGACACGATTTTATGACTACTTATGTGGGATATTTTTAGGCTTTCGACTTTGAGAGTTTTTTGAACACATTTGCGAATTGTGCCTGAAGTAGGTTGTATTATGTTGTATTTGATCAATTCATATTTCTGTAAATTGCTTTTAAAAACATTTTTACACGTCACAATATTTTACGTTTTAAAACTATGCAGATGGGGTTGTTTTGAATACTCTGACAACTGAAACCAACTAATGGGTAGGTATTTTTTCAAGTCAAGGCGTGGGATTCAGGATTTATGAATTTTAGTATTGTTTAGCTTCTATGTCATGAATTTGTCATCTCAGCTTAATTTTTCATTAACTATTGATTGTATAAAAATAATAAATGTGCTATATTAAAATCAATAATCTCGCCAAATTCTGAATAAGACAACTGATGAAATTGTAGAAAATATGATCAGGAATACTCATCCTAACCTTTGAAAGAACGTAGACGAGAAGATAAGAAAAGTCAACAGTTTCTCTTGTAAAATATTCTAAAAGATAGTTCAATCCGTTCAGATTTCCAAATCGTGTCTAGATCAAGAGCTCACCACCTAACTCTTGGAGTTTTACTTGTCGCAATTCTTTAAATTCAGCGGTTACGGCATAAGCTTCTAGCCTGTTGATACCATTGTAATATATTCGGGACCTATTGTTCACTTACAACGTCCAACTAATATTAAAAACGCGAAAGTTTGTATGTATGGATGTTTGTTACTCTTTCACTCAAAAACGACTGAAGGGATTTCAATAAAATTTGGTACACCTATAGTTTATTACCTGGATTAGCACACAGAATAGTTTTTATCCCGATTTTATCTTCCCGATAATTTTCGAGTTGAAGCGGGCGAAGCCGCTGACAACAGCTATAGTCAATAATATTTATGGGTTTACAAGATAAGTAGAGAAAATTGTTAAGCAATAAGCTAAAAGGACGAAACATATCATCACGCCTGTAATTCGTGTAGGGTTTGGCAGTGACGTACCTTATGGTACATTCAAAGTTTCGCTAGTTATGTTTTAGTTCCATGTAATAGGGGACGAGTATATTGTCAGGATACTAATCCAGACTCCGTGACTGCTACTGAGAAATTCCTGACGAAAAAACCCTATAACACTCTGTTTGACCTGGGGAACCTCCTAGCTAGACTAACAAGGCTGTCAACATCATTCATCATCATCATTTCAGCCGAAAGACGTCCACTGCTGGACATAGGCCTCCCTAAGTGTCGCCATATTGACCGGTCCCGTGCGTCTCGCATCCGGCGGATCCTCGCAATCTTCAACAGGTCATCGGTCCACCTAGTGGGAGGCCTTAAGCGCAACGTCTTCCAGTTCGCGGTCACCACTCCAGAACTTTCCAGCCCCATCGGCCATCCGTTCTGCGAGCAATGTGCCCTGCCCATTGCCACTTAAGTCTGGCGATTCGTCGGGCTACGTCGGTAACCCTGGTTTTCAATCGGATGTCCCCATTTCTGATTCGATTAAGAAAACTCCGACCATAGCCCTCTCCATTGCCCTTTGGGTGACTTTAAGCCTTCTGATGAGGCCCATTGTGAGCGACCACGTACGTTTCGGTCCCGTATGTAATCACTGGCAACATACACTGGTCATAGACTTCGTCTTGAGACACTGCGGTAAGTTGGACGAGATGATACTTCTGAGCTCCCCAAACGCTGCCCAGCCGAGTCGGATTCGACGATTGACCTCTTTCTCAAAGTTGGACCTACCTAACTGGACCGTTTGTCCCAGGTAGACATAATCGTCTACAACATCGAGTCAACAACAGCTAGTGATAAAAGAACAAAACTAGAAATACGTGTTAAATCAAACCGGTACATAATAAAAATGCGAACGAAGCGTCTGTCAGTGTCCGAAAATGGTCTAATTGATTCTCAACACGACAAACTTATTAGAAAAATCAAACAAACACAGAACCCACATTACATTTCAAACCACCCTATTGTCGCTAATAAATATCACAAAACCACACAACTTTGTTAGTCCGACACGTCGCAGTCGTCATACACGTCGATAAACAAAACGCGGACATTGTAAAACAAAGCTTAATGTAGAAGCTTTGTGACAATAGTTTGTTCTGTATACGGGACACCTTGAAGACGATCGTTCACTGCTAGCTAAGATGTGTTCGGAGAGGTTTACCTACGTGAGCTGGTTCATTTGCCCGTCGGGGCTGTGGGTTGTTTGAAAGAGATGCCACGGCCTCGGCACACGGGCTAAGAAGGAACATGGGTGGTTTTTAGTCAGTATGAGTCTGACACTCCCTACCGCTCTTCCCAGAGCCATTTGATGATTTTCCTTGACTTGGTTCTCCCACTTTTTTCCAGCTAAAATAGTAAAAAATGTCGAAGCAAACACCCGCCGTTCTGTAGGACTCTCTTGTTAACGTTCAAAAAGTGCTGATTATAAATTATCAGCCTATTCTGAATAAAATACTTAATTATGATTTTGTATAGCTTAGCTACAAGCTGCTGTGAAGCGACCAATGGCTTGATTCCTCTCATTTGTTTACCGACCAGACGACTGCAGCGAATCGCACAAACAAGCGTATTATGTGTCGTTATTCGAACGTCGTTATTTTCTATCAATAAGTTACGTAAAGTTTTCAATGATATTCCTGCATTGTCTGGTTTTAGGGTTCTGTATCCAAAGAGTATCAACGGGTGGTTAAACCTTGTGTTCTGGATTTGGGACAAGTGTGAGTATGGAAAAAATGAAAAGTTGACCATTCAAAAAAGTTCAAAGCACACATTTTTTTTCTAGAGCGACTGCTGTGCTTGATGTATCGAATCCAGGACATCAAGCACAGCAGTCGCTCTAGCGACTACTAGACCAACGAGGCCGTCAGTAGTTTTTCTTTTCATATAAAACAGACCAAGAAGTGAAAAACTCTGTCGTTTCATAGTGTTTTAGTAGTACGGAACCCACAATGCGCGAGTCTCCGCATATTCCTGTTTATTATTTTTTTTGTTTATAAGTTTTCAATGATATTTCTGTACGGATATTTATTCTGTGTTTTTCTTTGCCATCGTTACCGAGAATCGAGAAGTTTAGTGAAAGGAAATGCGATAGATTTTTCTTTCAAAATAGTATTTTGTTGAAGTTACTGTTGGGAGAAAGTGGTAACTTCTTGGAATTCGAGAAGCTAAGTATCGGTATGTTTAGTATGCACCGATCGTTGAGTCCCATTAAGGACATATTCTGAGAATTTTATATTAACTGTGGTAACAAATAATATCAAAATATCTTCCCATGTTCGAAAGCATTAAGAAGTACTTTTTTAACCGACTTCAAAAAAGGAGGTTACTATGTTCGTGTGTATGTATTTTTTTTTTTATGTATGTTACCCTTTGGGTGACTTTAAGCCTTCTGATGAGGCCCATTGTGAGCGACCACGTACGTTTCGGTCCCGTATGTAATCACTGGCAACATACACTGGTCATAGACTTCGTCTTGAGACACTGCGGTAAGTTGGACGAGATGATACTTCTGAGCTCCCCAAACGCTGCCCAGCCGAGTCGGATTCGACGATTGACCTCTTTCTCAAAGTTGGACCTACCTAACTGGACCGTTTGTCCCAGGTAGACATAATCGTCTACAACATCGAGTCAACAACAGCTAGTGATAAAAGAACAAAACTAGAAATACGTGTTAAATCAAACCGGTACATAATAAAAATGCGAACGAAGCGTCTGTCAGTGTCCGAAAATGGTCTAATTGATTCTCAACACGACAAACTTATTAGAAAAATCAAACAAACACAGAACCCACATTACATTTCAAACCACCCTATTGTCGCTAATAAATATCACAAAACCACACAACTTTGTTAGTCCGACACGTCGCAGTCGTCATACACGTCGATAAACAAAACGCGGACATTGTAAAACAAAGCTTAATGTAGAAGCTTTGTGACAATAGTTTGTTCTGTATACGGGACACCTTGAAGACGATCGTTCACTGCTAGCTAAGATGTGTTCGGAGAGGTTTACCTACGTGAGCTGGTTCATTTGCCCGTCGGGGCTGTGGGTTGTTTGAAAGAGATGCCACGGCCTCGGCACACGGGCTAAGAAGGAACATGGGTGGTTTTTAGTCAGTATGAGTCTGACACTCCCTACCGCTCTTCCCAGAGCCATTTGATGATTTTCCTTGACTTGGTTCTCCCACTTTTTTCCAGCTAAAATAGTAAAAAATGTCGAAGCAAACACCCGCCGTTCTGTAGGACTCTCTTGTTAACGTTCAAAAAGTGCTGATTATAAATTATCAGCCTATTCTGAATAAAATACTTAATTATGATTTTGTATAGCTTAGCTACAAGCTGCTGTGAAGCGACCAATGGCTTGATTCCTCTCATTATTTGTTTACCGACCAGACGGCTCCAGCGAATCGTACAAACAAGCGTATTATGTGTCGTTATTCGAACGTCGTTATTTTCTATCATTAGGTTATGTAAAGTTTTCAATGATATTCCTGCATTCTCTGGTTTTAGGGTTCTGTATCCAAAGAGTATCAACGGGTGGTTAAACCTTGTGTTCTGGATTTGGGACAAACGTGGGTATGGTAAAAAATCAAAAGTTGACCATTCAAAAAAGTTCAAAGTACACACATTTTTTTTTTGTTATAAATGGGCTTGCTCTTGACTTCAATCTTGCCCTAAGGGCAGAGATGATGTCGACGATGGAACGAGCTTACCCAGAAGAAGCCTGTTTACTCGCGACTTTTAACTAGATTAGGGTTATATGAACTCGGAAAAACCGACGCAGGCAGGGAATTCCACTCTTTCGCTGTGCGCATAATAAAGGACTTTGCAAAGCGCTTCGTTCGAAAAAACACACACACAATTTTTTTAAGCCTTTTTTCTGTACTGGACATCCCATAACATCGCCCTTGTAAGCCAAACGGTTAAGCAGAGGTGTATGCATTAGTATATACACATTTCGCCATGTTATGTTAAAGTCTTATGTAATAGGAGAGCCTATTGCCATCAACTGGTCACAAATTCAGACTCCGTGGCTGCAACTGGGAAATTCCTGATGGAAAACCCAATAACACTTTACCCGTCCTTGAATCGAATCCAGGACATCATGCACAGCAGTCGCTCTAGCGACTACTAGACCAACGAGGCCGTCAGTCTAGTTTTTCTTTTCATATAAAACAGACCAAGAAGTGAAAAACTCCGTCGATTCATAGTTTTTAACCGACTTTTAACCGACTTCTAAAAAAAGAAGGAGGTTCTCAATTCGGATGTTTGTTTTTTTTTTTATGTTTGTTCGGGCATAACTCCGTCACTTGCTAACCGATTTGAAAAATTATTTTTTTGTTGGAAAGGGTATACTTTCCAAATGGTCCCATAATTTTTTTATCGAAATCGGACAAGCGGTTTTTGAAAAATCAACAAAACTCAAAAAAAAATACTACATTGTCCACATTAGGTGAACCACTAAAAAGTGAAAAATAAAAACTTTTTAACAAAAAATAAAACCGACTTCAAAAAAAAAGTCAAAAATAAATCAGTTTCTGAAGTCGGTGACAAAGTAGTACGGAACCCACAATGCACGAGTCTCCGCATATTCCTGTTTATTTTTTATTGTTTATAAGTTTTCAATGATATTTCTGTACGGATATTTATTCTGTGTTTTTCTTTGCCATCGTTACCGAGAATCGAGAAGTTTAGTGAAAGGAAATGCGATATATTTTTCTTTGAAAATAGTATTTTGTTGAAGTTATTGTTGGGAGAATGTGGTAACTTCTTGGAATTCGAGAAGCTAAGTATCGGTATGTTTAGTATGCACCGATCGTTGAGTCCCATTAAGGACATATTCTGAGAATTTTATATTAACTGTGGTAACAAATATTATCAAAATATCTTCCTATGTTCGAAAGCATTAAGAAGTACTTTTTGTTTTCATAGCTTGTCAGCTTCGTATTTCATTTATTATTATGTTCTGGGAATTTGAAAATATCGAGCAATTATTTCAGTATAAATTAAATAATAACGTATTTTTTTATAAATATAACATAAGTAATAATAAGTCTCATACTCTCTTGCTATAACATATTATTGTATTTATTTAATGTGTTTGGGTGGCTTACAGCTAACAATACAAAAATGTATAGAGAGGCAATTAATGACAAGCTATCCTACACAGTGGATACATACATTCCAATTTCATCGTGGGCAGTGATTTCTAAAAAAAACAAAATGGCGGTGGGTCGATACGCCAGCTTCCTTACAAAATAGTTCAAACCCCTTTACAAATAAATTACACTTACAGTAATTATACTTTACTGAAAAACGACTGTCGATTAAAACAACAATCATTTTTTACACTTCAAAAAACCCGTAACCACTGCAGATCACATAAGAATCGGTGTTCACTCCCACTGAATTCGCTTACACACAATTTGTTACCTAATAAGCGGGCGCTTCCACCACGTTGCAAGACTCCGGCAAAATCCTCTTAGCATTGAACTAGACGTTTAGAACTATTTGGTCTTCTTTCAGGATCGCAATGTAAACGTTTTCTGCAAATAACAAACATAAGATTTGGATAAAATTGGAGGTGCAATTCAACTTTCACGATTGTTTTTGATGTATAATGTTACACGTGAGAAACAAAATGTGTAATAGTCCGTGTAGTTCGAGGCTGGTCGTATTGAAAAAAATTATACATACATAAACTCACGCCTTTTTCCCATGGGTAAACGAAAAACCCCTTAACAGCAGCTGCTTTGATCTCTACATAATACTTTTGCCTCGTCAACGTTCATACACGCACGCCAGTTGCGAGTACTATGCTTCTGTCATTTCTCAAGAACCTCAATAAGGCATTCTAGTGTAAGTCTTTCTAGGGTATATACCCTCCACTCACATCTGCCGTGTAATACCTTTTGTTAATCGCTTAGAAAAATGAATGTATTTAATGAGTTTTCGAAAGGGTTAAGTATCGTCGAGTAATAAAGACAGTTCAACTATTGAAATAATTCGTTACTCAGTTAATTATCGTACTTTGTGAGTTGAGTCAATAGTAATAAATAGTTGGCTTGATTAGATTGAAGTGCTACATAATTATCTTTACTTTGTTATTCCATGCGGTTAAAAGTAAATTAATCTTCGAATGTTTACATGGTTTCATTATTAAAGGTACGTAAATTACTTCTATTATCGAAGTCTGCACTTTGATTTGCAATTTCGTTTCGAAAACCACAACATAAACAAATAAATTGAGTGTTACACAATTCGCCCCCAAAGCTGTCGGACGAAATCAAAAGTCCGACGTAGCTGAAAACCAGATGACGTCACGAGAGTCGAGAACTTATTTCGTAAACATGTGAAACAGAAGGTTAGACGGCTCGTTTCCATATGCAGCATATTTTACATAAAGCCGAATTCCCGCGCCCCGTTGCGTACGGATATTCCGGCCTTTTGGCAACCCAGTCAATGTCGTAATCACGAACCAAATTCAACAGAATACATTTTTATGCCCCCATAATATTAGTGAGCAAAAATACAAAATTATGGTTTCCACGTTCAAGTTCGCAGTGCCTACCTACTGGTGCTACCATTTAAAGGTTTTATATTGAATTTATGTTTGATACTTTAGTAGAAATTATGAGTGCCCCGCAGTGCGGTATATTCGTGGTAAGGAATAATCTCAGCCATGTCACCGCATTCGTTCTTATTATGAGCTTATTGCGTTTGTTAGTTTCCTAGTAGGTAATATCTAGTCGCATCGGGGCTATATAAGGAGCAGTAATAAATTGAACCAAGGATCCTGTTAATAAACATTTATTGGGTGAATTTTGCGTGTGAAATGGGCATTGTTTTGGCCATGTAAATGCGGTGAAGTTAATGTTAGCAGTTTATCGGATCATGTTGGAAATAGAAGATACTTTAATCTTTAATGATAGTGGAATATTTTTATTTTGTGAGAAAACGTTTTTTGTCTACTTGTAGTAACTGTTCAAAAAAATTCGTCTACATACATGGTTTTTTACGTATAAACTGAATATAGAATATCTGGGTGTAATTTATCTATAATATGTATGTATTTAGAAATATATAAGTATGTTTATCAGTTGTCTAGTACCCATAACACAAGCTCTGCTTAGCTTGGGACTAGATGGCGTTGTGTGATAGTTGTGGAATATTATTATATTATTATTATTATTATTATTATAGACATCATAACTTCGAATTCTTGTGACACTACCCACTCTAACACTCCCACTTAAAGATTTTCCATAAAGTTTGCCTTCTCAGCCCCCGTAACTCGCAGTATGGGTCACTTTATGTGAAAATATATAGCGAACTATCTAAAATCCATCTCGTATTTGCTCAAGTGCATTGCTCCACACATCTTGCTTATCTGCGAAAATATTGCTCTCTTGCGGATTCCGGGAATAACGTAGCCGTAGGTAGGTAGTCGGCAGGGTTACTAGAACCAGTTTCTGAATTTTCCCCATATTTATATGTTTTTCAACATTTTTCAAATTATTTTTTCCTAGCCTGAAATTAAAGAAACGGAAAGATTGCAAAGTACACTCTCTCCGTTTGTTAGTTCATTGACAAAAAGTACCACTTGGAATCGAATTTAATATTTAATTTTATGTATTGCCTGTTACCATTCACGCACGATACAATGCATTTCATAATTATGTTATACAAACGAGACATTTTATTTCAAATGACCGATACGTCTGTAAAATGTATCTTGATTACAAAAAAACAAGTTAGTTTTCTTATCTTATCAAATCCTTGTGGAAAGAAGTGTGTTTGAATTCAGAAGTGGCTTCTACTACTTGATTTTTTTCTAAGATTTTGCCGTACACAGAACTTATATTAATTGACAGCTGGCATTAATACAAAATACTGAAGATGCCATCAGTAAATGGACTCAAAAACGTGACGCTTTGCAATTCTCATGCAAATGAATGAATGAAAATTTGCAAATCTTAACTCTCACTCTCATTCTCTCTTATAAAAAACTTGTTTATATTGATGCCAGCTATCGATTCATGTGAGTTTTATGGGTGTCCAACATTTAAAAATTAAATAAAGTAGTGAAAGTTACTGGCGGAAGTCAGAGTTCGTGTAAAACTCTTCCAAACCCTTTTCCGCAAAAATATAATTTCCCCAAAATTTTTCCCCTGGAACAATTTTTTCCCTAAAAGTAGGTAAATAAATCCTCAATGTACCAGCCCTAGTAGTCGGGTTGCAGTCACACCGATCAGATCAACTGTGGACCCGATACTGTTGAATGATGTGCTCTTTGCTTTAAATAATGGAATTGAGTTATCTCGACTGGTAAGGTGATCGAGACTGACTGTAAACCACCTGAATTTGTTGTTTCGTGTAACATTCATTATTATGAGTATTCGTGCTATTTTGCTAGTTGATTTTGATCTTATATGACCTAGTTCTTTTTGTGTATTAAACCATGTTAATGAAGCTGTTTTTTTTTAATGTCATCATCGGCCTAGCCTTATTTTTTTTGTGGGTGGGAAATCATCTAATGATCCCGCTCTGGGCAGAGCGGTAGGGAGTGTCTACTGACTAAAAACGAGCCATGTTCCTTTTTAGTCCTTTGTGCCGAGACCGCGGTATCTCTTTCGAACAACCCGCAGCCCTTGCCCCTTCCTAGCCGTATCTCAACAATGTTGGGCTTAGCTTCCAGCCTAATCGGATGCAGCTCAATATCAATATTTTTCATGGTGTGATCTGACTGACACAACCGACTTAGTATCGGATAATACGACACGCTTTGGTAAGACTGGTTGTCAGAGTTTTGGGTCACTGACTACCGGGGCCAAGTTTGAAAATAGTGTGGCGGGCTTGTCTCAATTAAAAAGAGCCATTACTAACGGCTTAACGTGGTTTCCGAGGCACTCCCGCCTACGGATCAACCTAGAGGTAAGCACGGCTTAAGATTAAGATCGACCCGAGTGGCTGATAATACCTATTAAACCACGAGTTCATCTCAATAATAATGTGTGTAATCGAAAGTATTCAAAATGATTTTCTTTAATAATTTATTTAGAAAACATAAGTGCTTGAGAATAAGCAAGTGCTTGTTATGACTTTATTTTTTACTTCGAAGTGCTCAAAAGAACCTATACATTTTATGAGCGCTTATCGTTAAAATTCACGAGAAAACATAAGATCAAACCAAGCGAGATATAAATATCACTTCTAACATCAAAAGGTTAACAAAAAAATCTGCGAAACGTTTACAAAAATAAACTTTGGCACTAAGAGGTTTCTACTACGAATAAATCAAGCCGCCATTTTGCCCGGTTCGTAAAAGGTAAGGGATTAACAACCAGGATGCAACACATACCATAAACTAATATTCTGATAGTAACCCTTCTATGCTCTATGATCGGTCTTTGTCGCCCTTTGTCATGGGTCGGATACAACAAGACATATGTCGCGGTATGTATCCGGGCACATGTTAATCAGTTGGTTTACAACACTGATACACATGACACACGCCGAAAATACAATATGTAGATATAGGTTTCAATATATTGGTCTGCCGAGGATTCAGTTAAGACTAGCTATTGGCTCAAATTACGCCTTATAACATTAGCTATCTGCCAGTCAAAGTGCCGTCAAAATCGGTTCAGTCGTTTCGTATATTAGTTGGCACAAACAGAGAGACAGATAAAAAATTAACGATAACCTAATAGCCACTACTTACCGAATAAATTCAAAATCAGAACAGAATTTGTATGCAATTATCTGCCAAGTAAGTTATTGGGAACTTAATCATATGTGGACAAACAGGGCATTAGTCCCTGCAAACATTAATTTAAATACTTTGATAATATTATCTTATATTTATCTCATTTGAATACTATATCTCCACTCACTTTTAGCCACAGACCTAAAACAAAACCGCTTCAGTACTACAAAACAGCAAACATTTCTCCAACATAATATTCTGAACACATTACTACTTCCATATGATCTTCTACTTGAGAAACTCAAGCCAGCTAGACGCGCATCAAAATGAGAAATATCATTCATATAAGTAAAAGTAGCAGCAACTTATCCAAGATTCAAATTCATGTATGTATATATGAGATCGTTAACATATTTAGGAGTTACTTCGTGTAGGCATGAAGTTTCTTGAGGCACGGATTGAGCTCATTTCCATAATAATATCAAATGGATATAATCCGAGGGGTTCTAGTTAAACAAATTATCTGTAATACGGTTCTTAATTAGGCTGAAGTGATTTTGTAGGTGTGTGGATTTCAATAAGCTTGAACGCGATCAGGACACTTAAGCTGGCGTTCAACGTGTCAGTTGCCCAGTTTATTATATAACTAGCTGATGCCCCCAGCTTCGCTCGCGTGGATAACGGTCAAATTATATACTAAAACCTTCCTTCGAACCTAATATTATTGACAGTGACGAAACCTTATATTATTGCCAGTGACGTCTGTTAAACGTGACTAAGGTGTGTTTATCGCATTCAATTCGTTGGCGAAACCCCACTTTAATGTATTGTGATAGTGATAAACTATTAAATTACTGGAATTAATTAAGCCCGATTGTATGACTAATTAATAAATGTCTGCAATTAGTTATGACTAAGAATCTCGTCAAGACTCTGAGAAACTGTGAGGCAAAAAGCATTACGATTCCAGAACATTAAAATGAATAATTAATTTTAATTCTAATGAAATGTAACGAAGAATTTTAAGAAGAGTTCTTAAGACTAATATTGTTAAACAGAATCACCTTGTATTTCTGTCTTATATGAATTCCGTTTTGGGGTCTTAGCATTTCTTTTCCTACCCGAGAATCACGCTATAAAATAAAATTGGAATACTTCCCAAATTACACACTTTAAAATTACCACCGACAGACATAAATTGGAACACCAAAGTAGAAAGCATTTCAAAAGCATAAATTTTATTTAATAACACTAGTAGATATCTATGACCTAAATCAGATTGCGTCGTGAGAATGAATTTCGTCGAGTCAGAGAGAACTCAAGCTGAATTATCGGCACCTTGCCGCTCCCGTTCCGACTCATTTGGTAGCGTTTGCACTTTACCTTCAATACGAATCGCTGTAATTTTCATTAGTAACGATGACTCTTGAGTATTTTCGCCAACTCTCAAAGATCTATAGAAATATAATCAAGTGAAAGAAATATTTCCGAGGAAACTGAATGTGGCCAATAAAAGATGAAAGGAAGAAATGTGGCCATACTTTTATTTGAACTTGGTAAAAGGAGGTCGTTTTCCGATTTTCGGAATCCGCATTTTTCAATGGTATAAAACTTACCTATTTATTTTGAGAAAAGTCAGGCTACGAAAATAGCAGGTAGAGTGCCCTCTTCAAATGATGCAAGCTCCATTTTATCGCGAGAAAATACAAAGACAGATATTTATCCCTCTTGGAGTTCTCTCTTACAGAAATATCACGATCTCGTTTTATACGTTCTAAGAGATCCTCAAAGTTGTTCCGAGTAGTAGAGGGTTGTGCATGTGATTTGTATTTGTAATAGCAGCGACTGCTCCAGATTCCAGAGTGGGGATGCAAAAAGGCAAAGTTTTATGGCTTAGAAAGAATATTTATGGCAGACAACTTCCACAATTGCCGTATTAACGTATATTGTGATAATAAATCCATTGTGGTGGTGATAAAATACAGTTTCTAGGATAAAGTAACGTATTATCACGTAGCGCAGTTAATCTTAGCATTAACCTCATACCCACAGCTCTCTTATATTCCTGCGACCCACTTAAAACTTTATCCATTCCGAATAACATCCTTTTAAAACAAAACTTATGAATTACTTTTCGTGTATTTGGTTGAGAAGTCAGAAAGCTAAGTTTTCGGTAATAGTGAATTAGAACAGTGATAAATTAATCTTGGTCATGTATTATATAATGAATGAAACAAGTTGAAAGAATTGTGAAAATATATTAAGGATCATGGAAACTTTGCCAGTCGATCATTTTCAGTAAATGAATGACAGATAAGAGATTGATTAAGTGTTAAAAGGAAAATATCAAACAATCTTACTTTATTTATAATATTTTCTTACCTTTGTATAGATTATTTTTACCGATTGTTTTGTGTGAGGTTTTTTGTGTAATACCCTACGAATTATTGTCGGGCTTATCTTGTTCCCATAACTTAGTATTAATGCTATTAAATAAAGATATTGTAACTCTAAATAATTTTAAAAGGGTAACCATGGAGTTTCTGCCCGGTTCATCTCAATAGGAAACGACCAATCCAAACCGTGCAACAGTTTTCGACATACCTTTGTAAAATATAATATTTTGATTTTACTTTAATCACTCAATGATTTTTTTAAATTTACCGTGAAGACGGAAGAACTGACTTTAATCAAAGTAGTTAAACAAACAAATAAAAATAACGGTAAAGGTGGATTATCAAGGAACAAAGGCTTATAAAATCCAGTATCATAATTATTGTGGTTATAATCCTTTTATAATTGGATAGCATTAGAAATTTACTCAGCTCTACGAGATCTTTGTTTTAAGAATTCTAGCTAAGCAAAAAGGAATTTAGAAGACAACAATTAAGATGAAAATAATGACTAGATCCTTTGTTAAATCCACTTTATTGTTCTAGAGCCAAGGAATGTGAAGACAGTTCTAAGAATCAAACTATGTCATATTTAAGACAACAAGGTAGATAATCAATTATCTACCTTGTTGTCTTAAATATGACATAGTTTTAGCAGAAAATGGTTAGCTTCGAATGTCAGCACTGCGGCTGTGCTCCTTGCGGCGGTTTAGAAACTCTGACACTAGGGTGTGTAGGGTCGTAAGACCTTGCTGCCCACACGATAAGAAGAAGAAGGAGAACGTGCCTCAGAGAGCATATTATGTTAAGCCATTGGTTACAGCTGTAATTTGCAGGTCTTTGACAGTCTTTACAAGAACCCAGCGAACAGAAACACTTACATCTAGTCTTACCAAGGGGTATCGTATTATCCAATCTAACTGCGTTGCGAAGGTCAGATAGGCAGTTGTTCTATGTAAAATAATGGCATTTAGCTGCATCCGGTTATACTGGAAGCCAAACCCTAGCGAAAAGGCTATTCAGGTGATGATATACAGGAATGAATTCTACCTTAATTTATTCGAGATACTCAACTATAATAACCTAATACCCAGGTAACCAAAAAGTCTTGAAACAACCAGCGGAGTCCCCACCTCTCCGGATAAGCTTATAAAACGCTTGAATATGAAAATTTCCCTTCTTCTCCAAATAAAAAAGCTAAGAGTTTATAAACGATTACGTCATAACGGTTGAAAAATGACTTTTGAAATCCGGCCACTTCAACTTCACTCCACTCAAGATGAATTGTTAAAAATTGACGTCAAGATTACAAATGATTTTTATTGTTATGCCTTTAACCCTGTAAAGGTTTTGTGGCCTGAAGTTTTAGGAGTTTGGCCGGTAATTTTGGAATATATTGTTCCATAAATATCGATGGTTTAAGTAAAGTTGAAGTTGTTGTAGTCTGTAAAGGGTTTGATTTTTTTGTCCTTTATTTTCATCAAGGGGTAGTGTCTTAGGAGGATTATTCGTTCTGATGATGTCCAGATTGTAAATGATATTTTATTAACAGATCAAAAGGAAACACAACACACAATTTCCACTGTCTGATGAGATGACGAGTAATAGGAATGGAATTTTTGGGATGTGGTAAATCATCAAATAGCGGGCTCTGGGCAGGGCCTTAGGCAGATGATGATTAATAGAAGTATTATAATCGTTATGGTTGCGACGGTGTCTTACTCCTAAACCATAAAACTCAAACACCATTGTCCCACAATCTCAATCCATACCTTACTACACTAATAATAAAGCATCTAACTGCAAACAACGGGTCACAACGTATCGAGTAGCTCTCCTAATTACTAATAACAAAGCAAGGAGAAACGGGAGCTCGGCACAGAGGGACCGATCGAGCCCGCATACGACTTGACCAACCTGAAACTTGTTAGTCTTGCTATGGGAAGACTTCCACTTACTAATTTCTTTTGTTTCGTATGTTAAGGCTGAGTTGCACCAAAAAAGTCGTTAAAGTTAAAGTTTTTGTCAAATTTGACAGTACTATATGGGGTACTAATAGAAAATTATATAGGTAGGTATACAAAATTTTTTTTGCAAACATTCAAGCTTTGTCTACCTATAGCACGTATTATTTTTTGGTTGAACAATTACCTACGATTAATATCCTTGTTACGCCTTATGCAATGCTACGTTTTTAGAGACTCGAAATCTTGGCAAGAAACATTCGTCGTTCCATGTGGAAAAACGATCGGCTCTAGGTACCTAATCACACTTTTCTTTTCATCGCTTTCGTCATCAGAACTGGTTTCTGCGAGTATTTCTTGGAGCAGGGACATGATGTCTAAAGGTTATATTCAACGCGTTTGACAATAAAATTGACAGACAATTTAACACAAACTATAACACTAACCAGCGGAAAGTGAGCGGTTGCAGTTACTGTTAAAGTTATGACGTAATTTAACTATTTGTCAAATGGCGCAAATCATTGTTGGCCTAACCGATACTAAAATGAAGTTTCGATGTTTGTTTGACGTGTAATTTGACAGAAAATTTAACTTTAACTACTTTTTTGGTGCAACTCAGCCTTAGTTAGTAGTAGTAAAGTATAAGGCGGCTTATCTTTGACAAAACTGTAAATCAATTGGCAGTGACAGATAGTTAGACATGCGAGTGATTCTTAAAGGGTTTTCCCGTCGGGGCTGCGAGTTGTTCGAAAGAGATACCGCGGCCTCGACACAAAAAGCTAAGAAGGAACATAGGTGGTTTTTAGTCAGTAGAAGTCTGACACTGCCTCCTCCGAAAGGAGGGACGCCCGGTGGACTCCCCATCGGCATACCGACCCATCGTCCTGCTCGATGAGGTCGGTAACCCTCCAAAATAAAGCATTTAGAAATTTTAAGGGTAAGGCCTTTCCAATTTGTAATGGTGCTTGTTTGTCAAGAACATTTAGCTGAGTGATGTGTAACGTGTACTGTGATTCTCTGGAATTTAGTTCCTAATCCTCAAATGTATTGGAGCGCATTCACCAATACCTTAAAGACATTCCATGTCCTTTGTGTGTAATTTTGATTACCCGTCTTCATTAGTTAATTGCTTTCCTGGTCTTGCTTCCGAGAAGGTCTGTTTTCACCTCTCAGGGGAAAATAATTGTGTCCAAGGACGTTGGGAGCTTTGTGATGCCTACAGCAAAAACTAAAAGTATTTCCTTATGTTTGTGACTTCATTTTCCTTATTATTTTCACATAAACTTACGTTTATATCTTTATTAGTATGACGCATACTAAAGTTTTTTTTACCGGTGGTAGGTATTGAAAATTTATCATCACGTCTATAATCACTGATAAATCAGACAAAGGTTTACCTAATAGTACATCTATACTTCGCCTTACTTTGTAGTACCATGTCATAGGAACCTATTCTCACCAACCGGGCACAAATCTAGACTCAATGACTGCTACTGAGAAATTCGGGAAGAAAAACCCAATAGCACTTTGCCCGACCTAGGAATTGCACACAGGACTGACAGCAGTCGGACTGGCGACCACTCGATCAACAATAATAACGATTCAATTGATGATTAAAAATAATTCAGTGAATATTGTGATATTGATTGAGAGTTTATCAGTGGCACACCATTCCTAAAATCTTTTAAGAAAACCACCATAACGTCATTACCATAATATAATTAGTAACTCAATCTATAGCCGTTATATAACCACCAAAATACAAGCTAACGTTTAATTACTATCCCGACCTAATATATCTTAATGACCGCTCCAGTGTTCCAGATTATTAAAGTTACGATGTACCATGTGGGATGTACCTATGTACTATCACATTCTCCCAGACATTAGTGCAGCCACAAATCATCTATGGATTGGATACATTTGTCATGTTGTTGTGATCGGATATACCTTGTAATATATCCTGAATATATGTTAGGTATATAATATATGTGAATATATAAGTAACTATTAAAAGTATCACGAATTTGAAATTGTTACCTATAAATACAAGTTAATTAAAAGAATATTTATGTAGTTGATAAGCTACCGATTCCTACCACTTTGTAAAACACTAAGTGCTGGCGAGATGACTGTATTCTTTGTACTGAGGGTGTCAAACTCGTAGCCCAAATATGGCGATGTTCAGTAGCGTCCACCAGCTCCTGTGATATACAGGCAGGTATTTTTTATTAAATCAGTCAGCCATGGCAATCAGTGTCCAGGTGGTAGATTTTCCGAAAATGACACAAAGCTGTATAATCAGAATGACATACCGCAACGACACGATTTATTTTGTAAATGGCAGCGGTATGAACAGAATCAAGCATGCATGGGCTGCAAGCATTTACGAAATGTTTGCAGCCCACTTCGACTTCTTCCTGCAGAATTCTACATTCCATTTTCTCAGTGTGTCTTCTGCAGAATGTAACTCTCTGCCTAATTGACTCGTTTGGATCGATACGAAGCTAATGAGCCACTGAAGCAACTGTTTGCCGGTTTCTGCACTGTTAACGTTAGGTACTAAACTAATGTATTGTCTGAGAATGATGTAGGTACACCAACATCTATATTGTGTATATTAATCATTAGATCTCTACAGACTCAAAAAATGTTCACGTTTTGGTTTTGTTGAAAACTATATTAAGAGAGAACAGGGGCTTCTATTCTCCATATTAATGTATTTCCTTTTTGTCTTCTTGAATAGTACATACCTTTTGAGTTTTTTTTTAATGTCTACTGTAGACTCGTTTCTGTCATTTCTTTTTTTTATACTTATAAGTAAATTAAAATAAGACCCTCCAAAAATTTAAAATAGGGCCCCATTTTTACGGTCTTGATTAAAAAGGACTTAAAATACTATTGTCTTGTTAACTTACATTGAAATTATTATTTTACGTTTCACGCATTGTGTGGTCATCGCATTGTGAGCTCACTGTTCTCAGTGTATAACGCACGACAAAGTAATGAGGACACTACCAGACATATTTGAATCTATTGATTCTTAGAGACAAAAATTATTCGCCAAACAGAAATCAGAAATAGATTTCAGTTGAAAAATGACACAAAGTAAATGAAGTACGTTGAGATCTTAATGACCACTAAAACGTGGGCAGGGGAGCCATTAAAAATACTTTTTATGACTCTTGAACAAAATTGCTCATGTTTGAAGTACTTTAACGTCCATCATTGCTATCGTTAAGCTGGCCGTGTGGTTTATAGCCGGGCTACTTCCGTATAGGCTTCACCTCTATGCTCAAACTTACACACTTATATAGTTCGTTTCTTCAAGTGTTTAACTGTATTACAGGTAGTCAGTGACCCAAAAGTCTAAGAACCAGTCAGGTGTATAATATTACCTGGGGGTATCGTATTCATTACCTAGAACTAACTGGGTTGAGGAGGTCAGAATGATAGTGATATGTTTGGGAAGCAATCAAACAACTACACCGTGTACAAGCTGGTTTATTACTGAAGAGCGGCGCGCGCGTCGCCACACCGCAAGTGCGCCGCGCGCTTATATACATCGGTTCATGTACATGTAGGTACACCGTACAACATACACCACAGATAGACAGTTACTCATCTAATCTAATCTGCATCCGTTTAGACTGTAAGCGGACGATGAATTTTCGTATTAGTGAATGTTTCTTATAGTAAGTTTCAAGTGACATTTAACTCCAACTGCAACTTCAAGTGACTCAACTCACCATATAGATTGGACAATAAAACATCCAGTGAGTATTAACACTGGATTTCAAGTTTGTTAAACAAATGTAATAAAATATAGATAGATATTAGATAATGATGATTGATCTGTAACTTTAATATTTGTTTATTTAACCTATATATGCCCAGAACTATTTAGGACACCGATTTTTATAATTTTCACATATGTTGTTTATTGATAACCAAAAACAAGGTCTGTGAAGGTAATTTGTAGTTTTCCGTCCTGAAAGTTAGTTTTTTTCAGTGGGTCGAAAACGACCCACTGGGCAAATAAGGTCGTGTGCTAGTATGGAGAAAGAATAATCAAAATAAAACACTATTATATACTGATCAGTCTTCATTATTACTTTAGACAAGTAAGATATGAACAATAAGGTAAGTAAGGAACATAGGATTAGTCGCGAGTAACAGCTAGTAGCTGTTACTCGCGACTTTCGTCGGCATAAAATTATTATAATACAATGTCACTTTCCAATTTGAATCGGATATTGTTAACAATTTCTTTCTCAGAACCCTAATCCCTTTTTCAAAAATAAAATGACCTTCCGTTACTCCTTATAATCAGCTATATGCTAGTAAAAGTTTCCTCAAAATCAGTCGAGCCGTTTTAAAGATTAACTGAAACAAATAGGCAGACAGGCAGACCGACGGAGAAAAAAAAATTAAAATAAATTTTTTGTTCTGTTTTAGGTAACGTATAATGAGTAAAAAACTGTTATTTTGAAATAACAATCGGACACTTCAACTTTATTTATTTGTGTAGAAGATGAGTAAAATGCTGCAAAGCATTTGTAATGCAAATAGACGTCACATTTGCGGCAAATTTTGGCTGTTTTATTACACAGTGCACTTCTTCTTCTGACCTGACTTGTGAGAATAATACATGGTCAGCTGCATGTTTTCAACAGAAACAGGTGAAGTTATCTTTGCCTTCGGTGGTCCAAGCTTAGTTCTGGTACTCTGGTACATATTTCTAGAGATAAGACCTTGCGATAAATTGGCGAAATTCCAGCGTTTCTACGCTAGATCCTTATGTGAATGATCAGCCTAGCTAATAAGCGTTGTTACCCCTGTGGAACGACTATTCAAGAAGTACTGTTCATCAGGTTTAGCAATGATCGTCGGTTCTTCAACTCCTGAAGTTGATATTTTGGCAGGACGAGAACTTCGTAACGTATGGGTACTGGATCCAGATGCCGTAGAAATAGGTTGGAAAATCCAGGAACTACTTATTAGTTGGGCAGACTAAAACTTCAGCGTTGTTGGCGCCATCGGTATGGTCTTCTTTGTCTTGTGGTACTACCATCTCAGTTGGGGCAAGTTACTAATGTCGATCCAAGCGATTTATTATAATCGCAGTCTTCGTCACTGTCAGATATAGTACCCTCACAAGGCGGATCAATGTATACATCGAAGCCCTGGACATCTTCCACGTAGTCAAGTGACTTCAGGGCTTCGGTTATGTCGTCTGTAGAGAGCACGGGCCAGGACCACAAAAAGAAAAATTATGATTATAAAGCATGGTATTTGCCCACGGGGTCGTTACCGACCCACGGAAATGTATCGACTGATTGCAATTAGAAAAAAATATTTTATTGGCAATATTTACATCGATATCTCTAAAGCACATATTCAGTTTACTATAAAAACCATATTGATGGTAAAAAAACATAATGTACACAAAATACTTACATTCTTATGCGCTTGGTCGCACATTTTTTCCAGAAATTAATTTGTACCAACTTGCACTGGCACTTTTCATATGAAATTTTTGTAAAATTGAAATTAAATTGAGCTGTGCTCTAAACTAGGTCTTTTGACTATATAAAGATGTCACTGTAATAAGAATGCATTCATAAGTTCGCGGTCAGGGTGCATTTTATCTAATCAAGTACTTTTAGGTCGTTACCGACCCCCTGGGCATATATAGGTTAAATATGAACTGTGCCAACTCTTTACTTCAATCTTGTCCTGAGGTCCCAAAAGAATTTATAATCTGCAAACAAAGTTAAGAAGCGAGCAGGTAACTAGGTAGGTACCTACCGTACCTAATGTTTTCTTCGTAAATTACGAAGAAACCCGCTAATATCCTTAGCCCTACATGTATTTTATATAAAGAAACAGTACATTAAGCCGTAATAATGTGCTATAAGTGTTTTCTGCGGCGTGTGACTACTTAGCGGTCACTTAGTCCGATAATCCGGCTTAGTTTCGTAAAGACATCGTGCTCAAAGTATTAGTTAGATAACATTACCTGTATCTACGTGGTTAAGACGTATATTTTGATAATATATACATCCAAGTGGTTCTCAGAAATATTTCGGGTTAGGTTACTTAAGAGGGCCAAAAGATCATAACAACACGCCTGTATATGCCTAAAAATTAGGTGTCTCCTGAACTCAAACATTTTGCCAGTAACGTAGTTGCGGAGATAGGCTGTTGTAGTAGTGTGTTCTGCAATTATAAATACCCTATTACACCCTTTTACAAAGAAATATTTCAAATTCATGATAAAATTCATGTAGTATTAAATAACAAAAAGAAACGAATATTATAAACTTACCTACAAATAATACAGACATAATAGGGGCAGCCATTTTTACATGTAACAAGATTCTACTTACAATACGTCATGATTCTGACAGCTGCTGTCAAAGTTGGATCGGATAAATCATATCGAAAAAATATACACAGTGAATAAATATGTTGAGGGCAGGGTAATGATGATCGATTGTGGGGTAACTTTGAACGTGATTTGTCGGAAAATAATTGGAGAAATAAGACGAAGTTAATGAGACGGATCGTTAGAAAGAAAACGTCTGCAGTTTTACGCTTAAAATCGGATCGTAACATCTTTTGTTTTGTTGCTTTTTATTAAGTAGCATATTTTACTTTATTGTTTAATACATTTTAAGTTCCTTATTCTTTAATTAACGTAGATTTTTTGGTAATAGAAGGTATGATGTCTTGTTTCTCTATTTATATTGGTTTCTGTTATTTTCAGCACCAAGGAAGGAGGTGACTGCTGAGATGACAAGAATAGAGAGGTATGGATGAAGAAGACATGCTGCGCCGACTTCAAATAAATTAGGATAAGGGCACGAAAATGATGATGATATTTAGTCATCATTTTGTATTTATTTAGCCTTTATTTGCCTTAACAATTAATTAACTTTCTTACAATACATGCATTCATTCATATAACATTACTTATTGTATTATTATTTTCATTCAGCATTTCATTAAACCTTACATTTAATGATACCTTAGCATTTAATTAAACATTACTGTTATACATTACTTGATCATATTAAATTGTAACATATTATCTCTTTCTAGTGATACATTTATCATTCATTATTACATTTCTTTAATTTTTTTGTTTGTTACATTTCATAAAACATAAATTATATTTATCATTTCATTTACCAAAGTTTCAAACATTTTATCTTTCACTAGTTTTAAGTTAGCATTCTTACACACATTTCATTTCGTTAAAAAACATTTTATCTAACGACAGACATTTATCATTTAATTGAACAAAAATCATTGTCATAACATAAAAGCCGTAACACGTTTATTGCTTTCTCTGTATTCATGTAGTAGAAAATGGAATAACTGTAGTTATATTTCGGAAAGATAAACGCTCAAACAACATCTTAAAGGAAAGTTAAATAGGAACATGCAAGTAAGTGACTAAGTTTAAAACGCAGTCTTGTTTTAAATAGAGTTCGTCTGTACAAAGGGGAAACATTATAAATGTAAAACGAATTCTTTAAAATATTGTTTCAGTTCAACTTCGAGCAAAGTTACGCAAGTTCAGCTTAAGATGAGGTTGTATTCGTTAAGGCATCTTTTAGACTAGGAAACTTCATGCATTGTATTACTAACAAGAATACTGAAAAACATAACATGATAGCACGCTTGTATTTGCTGAAAGTTTAGAAAGAAATAGATTTAGAAGATTAAATTAATATTTGAAAACTAAACAATAGGTAGATTTAGTTCCATGTAGTAGAAAGTGTACCTATAAACACTGACAAACTAAACTTGGACTTTTTGCTCCCGATATGAATTCATAACAATTATAACACTTACTGTGTTGAATGGGGATCGAACCCCTCTTTTACTATTTCATTAAAAAATAAATTCAAGGGATTAAGTTTTAATAGCCTTATAGGGTTGCATTGATGGTTTAAATTATTATAATTCCGTGTGTATTATAGTCGAAAATCATACTATTATAATCAACAAACACCCTGAAACTTAACTGAAAATTGGTAAAAACACAAGACAATTTTTTCGTGGGCTAACCAGGCACTTCAGACTTCAGACGTCTTTGATTTTTCGTTCCAAGAACATGTTTCGTCTCGTGTCATTTTGAGAGCTGCAATTAACGCTTAAGCTTTACTAAATAAACAACTATAATCGAGCTTGTAAGATTTTAACGTAGGTAAGTACTTTTTTTTTTTCTTTTTCATAATATGCGATCAGTCAATAAGACTATGAGCAATTGTGATGAAGTTATATAGCTAGGCTAAGGTAAGTACTTAGCGTAGTTATCGAAATACTAATCATCGGTATTTCAAACACGTATCTCGATGCTCGCAGATGCATCTAAAAGGAATAAAAATATGCACCCACCGATTTGCTCCATATAACTGAAATGCGAATTTATATTTTGCGATTCCTGATATTCTCCGAAATTTTAATACAAAATATTCACCACACAAATCCGTTGGCGCATCCTAAGTAAAGCTTGGTTTAGCAAACATTATTTGTAATTGCATTTCACGCTGCTGTTTTATTTATATGCAAGTGAGATTCATTGCTTCCATTTAAATGTATAAATGGGAGGATGAGAATAAGTAATGTAATTCGTCTATTTTGGTAGTGGACAAAGTTTTCCGAGAACAGATTTTCCACGTGTATAATTGAATAATGGTTTTTTTTGTATTTATACTTAAGAGTTGATTGTGTTTAATATATCAAAAATATTTTATTTCCACAAAATTTTACTAGCAATACAATCGAATCAATTTTAAGTATTTCGTAGCACTTTCGTAGCAAAAGCGTAGCACTTCCGTAGACCCTCGTAGCTCCGAAAATAAGAGATCAATAAGGCGTTTTTAATATAAATGCAACAGACTGTTATAAAAACCAGCAAAAACAACCCTTACAACAAAGTATCCACGTTACACAGGCTATGAAACTCTGTCAAAGCGTCACGTTATCCGATTTCCAAACAACCGAAGCGAAATATAAAAACAAAATGCAATATCTCGCACAATCTAGCTCTTAATCTAAGTAAAATGTCTTTTAAAGAATAGAACTTTCTAGAAAACGATAGTCTTGAAAGCATCCTTTTGAGACAGTAGTCAAGAGAATCGCGGACTATTTTCTGGTATTACTGAGGAAATGCAATTACTGCTGTTGTATAACAAGATGACTGTATATTCTAAGTATTGCTTCGCTTTAAGAATGTCGCATTCTCTGCGAGGGAATAAGGAGGGTTTTATTGGCACTTAGTAAGTGCAAAGTGTTGTAGTACATTGCATTTACGATTATGACTTATGTTTACGAGTGTTGGAACTAAAATCTTTAAAAATTATAAAATACTTGGTTTGGACTGCTGCTTTGCCCGCGTTTAAGTCAAAAATAACATGATGGGAAAAGAGACTTAAGTAGTTTTCAGACAGAATTGATATTTGTTTTGAGCGGTGCAATATTTTGGATTGTGTAGTAATTTTGGTCATATTCCCTTATATGATCTGTCACTATTTACTGGGTTATGGAGGTCAGATAGGCAGTCACACCATGTAAAATATAGGTATTCAGCTGCATCAGGTTAGACTGGAAGCCGACCCCAATTGCAGATGATGATTATGATTTGTCGTTTGTTTTGTGCAGAGCGGGAGGAGTCTCAGACTTCTACTGCATAAAAACTACCCATGTTCTTTCTTAGCCCTTTGTGTCGAGGCCACGGTATCTCTTTCGAACAACCCGTAGCCCTGAAGGGAACACCAAATAGCTGAATCGTTAATTGGTAACTGGGGCGCGAGCTTGCTATACTCGCATTTTCAGCGATTGTGTAACAATAGAATTTCATTGAAAGACACAACAATTGTTACGAATTTAGCAAAAGAAATCGAAGCAATCAGATATGATTCAATACAAAGTCACATTGCATTGTCATCGACATACAAGGAATTACTCAATAATTGTGTTGTGAACGTCTTATAGGCAGGCTGTTTGTATCGTGGGCATCTTATAGGCAGGAGGTCTGTGCTGTGGACGTTTTATAGGCAGGTGGTCTGTGCTGTGGACGTCTGTTAGGCAGGCGGTCTGTGCTGTGGACGTCTTATAGGCAGGCGGTCTGTGCTGTGGACGTCTGTTAGGCAGGCGGTCTGTGCTGTGGACATCTTATAGGCAGGTGGTCTGTGCTGTGGACGTCTTATAGGCAGGCGGTCTGTGTTGTGGACGTCTTAAAGGCAGGCGGTCCGTGTTGTGGACGTCTGTTAGGCAGGCGGTCCACGTAAATGCTGGTATTCAGCTGCATGCGGTTAGACTAGAACCAGACCAAGGCCAGGCAGATGGCGAGATGTGATACAAGGTACACTTTTGGATTTATAAACTGACATGGTCAGTGGTCACTTTCATTGTCAGTGAGGTCAGTCTTCAGTTTATCCACAACAGCGCAAAAATATCGGGAACACAAAACGAATAGTAAGCATGGTAAATATCCAATTTAAAGTGTTAATGATAAGGTACACTTTTGTATGGCATCTGTGTCCTCCGATTTCGTGACTGGCAACGAACGAGACTGTCATGAAACAAGCTCTACCGTTGTCCAAAACTCTTCGGACAATGACATGAGTAACTCCAGTTTGAGTTGTTAAATACTTTAACTCCCTCTCGGGTATCATTTTTGTACACAAACGGCACAATGTGTACGAAAAGTAATACGGTGTGCCTAATTGCCTAATGCTTTCCAGAAGTTGTTTATCATACGGGTTTAATGCTGTTTAAATGGATTAACTGACTAATCTAATATTTTGGGCTTTGGATAATATTATGCAAAAAAATATATCTACGGGTCAATCGCTGTACAAATAATAATAGAATCCATAGACATTATTTTTTTAACATAGCGTATAGTACGGTTTCCTACGAAATCTTAGTATATTTTCTGTCAGTTTATCTGTATAGTATTCTATGTTAAAAGTCTAAAATAACCTCCAAACATCAGCACAAAATTATCGACGTAATTCCCTGCACTTCGCCGGTGGCTGACATTAATGCATTAATAATTAGTAACAGGAGCCCTTCTTTGTCCCGCTCCATTAGAAAGACGTCATTCAGCCATTACGCTGAGATGAATGACCCGCCATTTAAAGTGTAATGCACTGTTAATTTTTAGAGCCCCAGTCTTGAGTGCTGTTCATATCTGTCGGTATTGTACCTACTTTCAGTCTTCTTGAGTTTTTAGAAAAAACGCGAGATAGTAGATGGAAAACATAACATTTTTGATTATTTTGTAAGTTCCCTGAGTGTTATTTTGGTGAAGAATTATTTGTATTTAATTCCCAGTTTCTAGATAAGTTAGCTAATTTAAATAATTTTGCAAAACTAAGACATCGTTGCGTTATTTTGAAGAAATTCTTGACAAGCGACTAAATATTTTTTGTATTTTTTGAGGGTCAATGCTACAAAATTAACAAACAAAAATCACTGTTAGTTCATTGAATCAAAACATATTTGCCCTGAACGGATATAAATGCCATCATAGGATCCCCTAACAACATGCAAAGGGGGATCCCGTCTAAGTGTCAAAACTAGTCAGAAGTAACCACAAACGTTTGCTTTCACAAAACCGCATCGAGACGTTCCGCTAGCTAACACAGTGGCTTTACTTCTACCTCACTAAACCCTAACCGAGGCTCGTTGACATGTTTCCAGCTGGTTTAGGAGAGTGTGGTTCTATATGCAATAATGGTGATGTATTCTTAAAAACTGTTATCCTCGAAAAGCACTCAAAAGAAGATTTTTAGACTTAGCTAAAGTTCGCTACTCATAGTTTAGCTTAATTACCTAACGACACTACCAAGTCAAGGCATGCCCCACCTGTTTTTTTTGGATTTCATGTGCGTATTGTACAATGATCACTTGCTTCTGAGACTTGCTTGAAGGAAAACATCGTAAGAAAACCATAAGTACACTGAAATACATTTCTTGACTGCAGGTAAAGTCAAGTAAGAGGTCCATGGGAGGCAAAAAATCTCTGACGCCTGGTTAAGCACTATCGTCACACCTGTAATCCCCGAAGACTGAGATAGGTCAATGGCGTACACATTTCTTCAATATTTTAAAAATCCTTTGTACTAAGGAAGAAGCCCTTTGCTATCAACTGGGCAAAAATCCAGACTCCGGGTCAATAAGACTTTACCCGTCCGAGAATGAAACCTAGAACCTCATGCTAGCAGTTGCACTACTAGACCAATGCGGCAGTTACTAGCTTATTTACTACTGGGAGTTTACTGACGTGTAAACGAGGCTTCACTGGTCTTCAGTCTACATTGTTTTTGTTGACGTCGGATGTGTAAGTACGACAGGGTGGCGTGGTGACAGGAAACAAAAGTCAACCCAGCATGCGTAACTCTTGCTTCACACACCTATGTAATGTGTTAAGCAGCTACACTGGACAGCATATGGGTCACTTCCCCTACTCAATTTACTGGTGTTTGAGTGACTAATTCCAGCAAATCTGTTTAAGACTGTTGGAGATTTAGTGTTTGCTCTTTCCATTATTTTGCTGCCCTGTCAACAGCACACTACTCTGTTTTCAATCCAACTTCCAAGGTATTAAAATGTCCTGTCCAATTTATCTTATCTGACTTCGCAACATTTTCTATTTCTAGATGAAAGTTTATTCCACTTATTGCCATTTATCCTCGGCGAGCTAAATGAGCCTAAAGCTTTCCTGTCACAGACAATTTATGTGTACGCTATCGGGAACGAGAACGCCCGCGTTTTCGCTTCGCATTTCAAGGACAGTGCAAGATTCATTCGCTATCTATATTTGTACAGGGCTGTGTGTTTCAAGTTTCTGTTTTCTTTCATATTATCTCAAACTCGAGAATTTAATATCTACGAGTAAACTCAATTTGAAGCGCTCGTAATACATTTATCAAGCTATTAAGAAAAATATAATAAAAGCGCATGACTGGCACTCCATTTTTGAATAATGTACAAAGGATAAGTGGCTACAATGAAAATGAAATACAAAGTAAAATGTAAAAAAAAGATATCTTAGATTTTAGCGAGGTCTTAAGCCGATTTCCTTCATTGTCTTATTTTTAATAAAGCTTTAAAAATGATTAAAAATACAACAAAGGAAAGAAAACCCGCTCTCATCGTTCAAGATTTGTAAATATGCAAAGTGTTCGGGCGAAACTAATTTGTTTTCCTTGGGATGAAATTAAAAAGTATGACAAGAGATACAAATTGCTTCGCCCTCAATTTGTTCGTGTCCCGACTTCAGCATTTTGTTTGTTTTTATAAAAGCTCATTTATTAGTGAAACCGCAGTGCTATGCTTTATGAATTTCCCTTTTGTGATTTCGGGTTAAACAAACAGGCAATAAACATAATTCCGCTATTGAAAACGAAGTGGGAAATTAGATTCTGTTGGAAGATAAGTCGCGTCGTGTTGTTCATGTTTATCTGATTAATGTATAATTGAGTACTGGGGAAGTTTAACCCCTTGTTTGTGTTAGTTTGTTTTCGTGTCTGTTAGTTAAAGTTCCCCGTTCTTGGCCTCCGACCTGGCCCAGTAACATTAGGCTGACATTCAGCACGGGGTTACCATAAACAATTTAGAATGAAACCGCTTTGTGCTCGAGACTACGTAGTGCGGTTACAATGAAATGCATCTATTGGTAGCTCGAGGGTATTCCGTGTGGGTAAAACATTGATGTTATCTATTTGTATTGTTGTACGTATCTTTTGTAACTTTAGGAAGTACTTTGGGAAAGCAAGAAAGCTACTCGTGTACACAATAATATCGTTTCTCATCATGCAAATAAAGAGTGAATAGATAGTTAACTATAATACTAAAATGAAGTCTGAAAGCGGCGCCGGTGACTGAAAAATTGTAAGGTAATCGGTTATCATGATATATATCATGTATCACATGCCCATTTGATTGAGGCACTAAAATGTTTTCAAAATATATATCTATTTATTCTTTAAAATAAATGTATATTTTATATGAACATAAACCGTAACAGCAAAACAATTGACAAACGGCTTGTGGCGAGGCGTTAACAGAGATGTCTGCACTTTTTTCACTGAAAGTACAAAGTAAATATAAGCTGGAAGCATTGTTAGATATTTATTCGTCCCCTAACACCCTGTACTACCATAAATCTGTGCCGTCGTGAATATAGTTTGCATTATTATGCAAAGTCAAGTGAGACCGCGGTGTGTGAATAAGAAAACGCTGTGACAGATGCTTTTAAGAACAAACCTTGCTTTTTGTTTGTTATTGATTGGGTATCAACAGGGTTATCTTTTTGGGAATATTAATATCGAAAAAAATCATTTATGCTTTGATACGTGTACTACAATGAACGTACGCTTTTCATCTGCTAATAATATGGAACTGTTAAAAATCGTTGTTGAAATCTTCCATCTGGACACGAGTTGCCATGGCTGACCTGGAAGTCTCTAAACAGACTCCGGACATAGGTAGGCCGAAGCAAGGAAAACCTGTTCAGGTGGAGATTCATAGATGACTCTGCTCTGGAGTGTAAATGTGGTGTTGCCCCACAAACTATGAGTACTTCATATCGTGTCCAACCTGTTCTGTTACTTGCACATCACAGGAGCTGATGGAGGCTACTGAAGGTGCCAAACTCCACGCTAAATTTTGGGCCGACTCTATTTAAATTGTCATCGACACGCTAAGAAGATGTAACTGTTAGCGAACGCATCTGTCAAGCATGGTGATTCACCATTTTATGGGTTATTATTCTTATGGTGATTTCTCCTAAATGGTGAAAAAATTGTGACATACTCATGGTCATGATAAAGCTTACTATACGTTAAACGGTTAAATAAGTTGAGCTGATTTTATGTAGCAAGAAGTCGAGATAGATAATAATATCATTATTTATGCACCTTATATAACTGGTTTTGTCTGCTGATTTAAAGTGCGAAATGCTCAGGTATATTTGAGGTTGTATTTTGAATAAAATAGGTATGATTCGTGACTGTAAAAAATGTGGCCTTACAGAGTTATAATCATTGAAATGATTAATACGACTTTCTAAGTTAATTAAATTCCTTTGAATGTTTTATAAACAAATGGGCATTCAATTGTATTGTTTCCTGCCTTGGCGCTTCCACCTTAAATAGTAGATTTTATTGGACACAAGTCACCATCAAAGATGAATTATCAATCTATTGGCAAAGTACCTACCTATCAATAATCCTCTCTCGGGACTACAACAATGATGATTGCTAGCTTATTATCAAATTCACAGATGTTGTTGTCACCACAATGTTTTGCTCATAACATTGTTTCCCAGAACATATTGATTAAACACAATATTCAATGTCCGCCACAGATTCCTGGAATACTTAATCAAAACTAGATTACATGTCAAATACATTAACGTTCTTGGTACTGAACAAAGTTATTCTGTGGACGAATATTTTAACTAGGTACCTACGGCCCCATCATTAGTTACCGGGCGGAAATTTTGCAGACTTCTTCTGAATAGGTCATTTTGACGGTGACAAGTAGGTATTAGTGGTTTTAATAAAGCTTTTCAATTTCTGTAAAGGGACGCTTTTGTGTGGTTTTTAAATTTCAATGTTTAGTGTGACTTAATGTGGCCCCAAAATCAAACTACCAGTTTGATTTTGGGGCCACAATCAAACTACCTACTGGGTTGTGGAGGTCAGATACGCAGTCGCTTTATGAAAAATCCTTGTATTCAGCAGCCTTCAGTTATACTTGAAGCGGACCTAAACATAGTTTTGTAAGCCCAGGCAGATGACTAGCTTATTCAAAGTATGACTCTATATTTTTATTTCCCGAACTGCGGACTTTATCATCGCTAATAAAGTTTTTCAACCCACTGTAGATTTTATGTCATTCTAATGTTTTCTTTCAGATCCTAGACACATCGTTACGTACCCACCAAGGTCTATGCAGCTATTGTAAACAAAATATTTCATATAAAAAGCAATAGTTTCATTAGTCCTTGACAAAAGTAATTAACCTATTCAAATGTTACACCTAGATTAAACGAATACACGAGGTTATAATTCAACGTTTTGTTACAATGTACGCAATATAATGTTAAGGCAAGCTAGGAGTTATTAAGGAAAACACGCGATGGGGCGATTAGCCACTTATTAAATGCATGCTTAAGCTTATTCGATCGATCGACGATCAATGGGACATGATTAATGTACTACAGTCACGTCATATATAAATTTTAATAAAAAAACGTTGTATTAAATTAGTTGTGTAGTTATTTAGGTGTATTAGACGGTAATTTGTCATGGGTCAAAAATAATTCGCTTTTATTTCTAGTAATAATTTTCCGTGTATGAGATCTTGAGATAAAGCCTCAAAAGTTATTGACGCGACTAAACCAGGTTTTCACTATAAATAGGCTACGTTTATATGAATGCCTAAATGGAAACGTGATGTCGAATTTTCAAAATAAGAAAACGGTTTGATCGTTTGCTAAAATCGAAGCAAAAACGTAAACGTGTAAACGTGGCGTCACCATTGGGCCCTATCAGAATACCAGCGCTGTGACATTTGTGATTTGTCATAAATGTTACAGCACCATGCTGAGATAGTGGCTTCGCACGGGACTTTTTCAAATTATTATGTCCTAATTTTAAGTGTTTCTCTTAAATATGTTTACCTTGTTCGCTTATAATTTTTTGTCAATTTGTTTTGTCCTGGTGTGAAACCAATAAATACTTTTTCTTTCTTTCTTTTCTTTCAAAAACAATGTTAAATAGATTCATACATAAACTCACGATTTTTGTCTATGAGATGTAGGCAGAATTCACAGATTAAAAATATATGCTTCGTTTAATAATGTAGGTACTTACCTCTGATTACAAACTTATTCGAAGAATGTAATTGGGATTAATAATTAATTACACTAGTCGAAATTATGTCATAAAATTCACAGTCACTTTATTTTAAACCAGTTGTCAGACTTAAACTATTATAGCAGGCCGTTTATACGGGAAACCTAACTCACTGAAACTAAAACTTTGCCTGTGCTGATTCCAGAATTAGTTGTTGCTTCCGTTGGCACATTTGTCAACTAAACAGCACACATCCCGGTTTATTTATGTCTCGTAAAAGCCTGATTGATTACGTTGAAGCGCAGATTTGTACGCAAAATGGATAATAATACATCACCCAAATGCAATTCCGAAAGAGAATTCGTATCACGTGTGTGTGAAACGAACCGTTAAGGAGAATATTTCTTACGGAGGAGGTATTAAAATAAACATGGCGTACTGTTTGTGTTTTTTTCTAAAACTCTATTTATTTTTAGTTGATTGAAATTCTAGGTATTTAGAGTCTTTACTTTTCTGCCATACAAAGTTATTTAAAGAAAGTTATACTAAAAATATATTTTTCGAAATTTCATCTAATACGTTTGATATTAATATGTTATGAAAATAAACTATTTTCATTGAAAATTCAAGAGAACGTTGACGTGTATTGATGTTAAAAAAAAGATTATTTCAAGAGCTTTCAATTTAATAGGTATTTTATTTAAGAAAAACTGCAAATTCAATACTTAAATATTTTAACATGTCTGAAGATACCGGCTACCAACACTTGCGTGGAAAAGGAGAAAGCGAAATTCAAATAAAGATTATTTACATTACAGTGGGAATGAGATTCTGCCATTTCCTTTGATACACCGTAACAAGGAAAATTTCAAACGTGAAATTTTGACGCTGTGTTCGTTTGAATCGGTATAAAAAAATGTGTTTAGAGGGTCTCTAAAATGTAAGAAAAAAAAACTTTTTTGCTTCGTGGAATAGGAAGAGTAAGAACAATAAAAGTAAATTGAAGTTGGATAGAATTTTCGCTTCGCGAGTTTTAGTGGCCGATTTCGCGTAACGAGTTTTTACCGCCTTTACAACTTCGCAAGTTTTCGCAGCAAAGTTCACTAGCTACAGTTTTTGTACCGACATGGACGATTGCAAGCCTGTCAAAGTTAGTTGTGTACATGCGACTGTATGAAACTTACGATTTCTCCCCGTTTCTTAGTGTTTACTTCGATAAACTTTCTATTTCTTAGTATTTCGATAAAATCTTCGACGATTTCTCAGAAACTCTTAATGATTGAGTCATTAGGCATCTATTGCTTGTTGTTAAGATAGCAATTGCTTTGGGACTTTATTTTAATAGTGCCTAGAGGAAAACAAACAGAAGAAATATCGCTGGAGCTTTGTTTGACTTGAATCTGCTCAAACAAAACTCACTGACATTTAGATGTTGACTTTCTTTGTGTGTACAATTTAATCTAAATTGTTTTTCATAACAAGTTTCATTGTATCATAATAAGTACATTACATTTTAGGGAGTTACATTTTTCTGACTAGCTGATTTAGGTGGAGTGGAAAAGTGATATGACTTGAAATGGGAAAGGGCCATACAGATGTATAAAATTAGAGAAAATGCCATGACCGACCCATAGTCACACTAAACTACCACACCAGTGTGACTATGGTTAATTATATTTATCCGTAGTCACACTGGTGTGACTACGGCTGATCCGTAGTCACACTAGTACGACTACGGATAATTTAACCTGATCCGTAGTCACACTGGTGTGACTACGACTGAACCGTAGTCACACCAGTATCGTAGCTTTTGGTCACGTCACTCATACATGCAACGCATGTACTCCATGACGCGCGCTCGCTTCGCTCGCATATTAAATAACACTAATATCTTCTGTCCCCGAAGTGCCGGGCCTCCGCGGGCCTGCTTCGTCGGCCTACGGCCCGGTGCCCATGCCGCCCATAAAGGATACTGTCGCGAGACGGTGATTCATCCACTTAGCGGACGACTAGCAACAGCCTATAATTTTGGTTATTCATCCAGGTGTGACTACGGATCAGGTTAAATTATCCGTAGTCACACCAGAGTGACTATGGATAAATAAAATTAACCATAGTCACACTGGTGAGTGGTAGTTTAGTGTGACTATGGGTCGGTCACTGAAAATGCATTGCCGACCACAGAATTAATTAGGATGAGGGCTGGAAAATATCCATGTTATACATGTGTGTTGTATAGTTTTTTTATATGAAGATGTGAACTGTGTTAACTTTTTATTTTACGTTTTTTTTTTTGTAGAAACATACGACTTACGTTGTACCGACACACCAAGTACTAACGCTATAAGAGGACAATATTGTAAACCCAAATCAATTTAAAAGAGTGACCATGGAGTTTTGCCGGTTCTTCTCCATAGAAAACAACCAACCTTTGTGAAATAAAATATTTGTTTTTTTATACTACTATATTAGGAAAAAATAAAGTCACGTATGTCGAATAAATTTAGCTACGTCTACCTACGCACAGCCTCTAATGTTTTATTCTGTCTAATCTGCAAGAGTGACTGCTAAATATTCTCTACCATGGTAAATGAATCAGTGAATTCATCGGAAGTTTGTGTTGGTAACGCTACCCAGAATTGGATGAGTATCCAATGAGATGAGCATAATATTATCACGCTTGTAATTTCTGAGGGGTTTGTCAGAGGACACCCACATTTCGCCAGTTACGTTTAACTTCCGCACTCAGAGACGTTTAATGATTACTTAAGCCATTACTTAGTAGGTAACGATTTTGACACTTTCGTCAAGGTTTTGTATGTCAAAAGTCAAAGACAAAAGTCAAAGTCAAAAATATTTATTTCAAGTAGGCCAGTAACAGGCACTTTTGAATAGTCGAATTAAACTAACTGCGGCACTCAGAGATATCCAATGTCAAATCTTTAATAACTGACGGCTTAAGTAATCATTAAATATCTCTGAATACGGCAGTAAGATAGATACAGCGCATAATTCCGGACTCCGTGACTGTTACCATGAAATTCCTGGTGGAATAACCCAATAACACTAGAACCTCATGCACAATAATCACGCTTCCAACCAGTAGGCCAACGAGGCAGTCTAATTAATGCGCAAATAAATACGGATTGGATTATTTAGTAAGGGAATGAAGAGTCATATCGACAAATATTTCATCGCATTAATTCATTGGTTAAATTTTAAAATATTGAACGCTAATTTTTTAACCGACTTCAAAAAAGGAGGTTACTATGTTCGTGTGTATGTATTTTTTTTTTTTTTTATGTAGGTATGTTACCTGATTTCTCCCCCATTAGTGGACCGATTCTCAATTATTTTTTTTTTTTTGAAAGAGTATACTCCTGAGGTGGTCCCATTTTAATTTGGTGAAGATCTGGTGCTGATCTTCGGAGATATACAATGAAACTCTTCAAAAATAGACGGCAAATCTGTCGTAATTGCTGGAATCGCTTGGATGTTTATTGAATATACATTATCATGACGTAACATCACGCCTGTATGCTCTGAGGGGGTATGCAGATATTATGTACAATACACATTTTTTTAGTTGTTATATATGAAAAATATAGACACGTATTACGTGTTGCGTGCTTTTTCTGACGCTATTCAAGTATTCGCATCTAGCAGTCATCACTTGTCTTCATGTTGATGAGCTGATAATGGAAGGTACTAGGTACTCCTCAACGGTTAAGAGTTGAAAGCAAAAATAGGGGAAGGAAGGTTAAGGGTTAGGTTTCTTGGTTGAATTATAGGTACTTATTACAACTAAAAGGTACTTATTACAACTAAAAATGAAAAAATAAAAAAACTTTTTTGCAAAAAAAACAACCGACTTCAAAAACACCAAAAAGAGAAAAATAATATAAATTTTTGGTGTTTTTAAGTTAGTTTGTTAATAGAGAGATGTTCTTATGAAAACTACAGAACGCCACCTGCTACGATCATTTGGGGGGGGGGGGGAATCATCAAATGGCTTCTCCCGCTCTGGGCAGAGCGATAGGGCCTGTCAGACTTCTACTGACTAAAAACCACCCATGTTCTTCTTAGCCTTTTGTGCCAAGGCCGCAGTATCTCTTTCGAATAACCCGAAGCCCCGATGGGACCTGCTACGATCCTTACATACTCTTTTGGCCTTGTCGACGTTCATATATTTGGTCATACACACACGCTGGTAATGAGTACTACGCACCTTACTGAAGAACATCACCAATGAAGTCAGTCAGTCGTCCCCTTCCGGCGCTGCCACTCACATCTGCCTAACTTTAAATAACCTAAACTAATTAGGAAATAAATACAACACCACCTAATTTCAAAATTAATTAGCAGACCAACTAAAACCATTGTCTAAAACTTAAAATAAAATCAGCGAGCCGTACATAGGCGTAGTCAAAATCATCATTTTGGTACATCTAACTGTTAATAGTTGCACATAATGTAAATTAGTATTACCAATATGTTAGTTCGCTAATCGTAGGTACGCACACTTCTCTGTCCACGACCTCAGGTGTCACTACTTGCGACATAAGAGACACCGCCTCGTTGGTCTAGTGGTCGCAAGCGCAACTGCTGAGAATGAAGCCCTAGGTTCGATTCCCAGGTCCGGTAAATTGTTATTGGGTTTTTCCCTCCGGGAATTCTCAATAGCAGCAACGGAATCTGGATTTGTGTCCGGTTGATGGCAATCCGTCGTGATTATTATGTTTGTATAGATTTCCTGTAGAGTATAAGAAATCGATATTAAGGAATGGTCAATCACAATGATATTTATTCTCATATTGTGCCAAATGATTGTGATCTTGTAGTCCTAACAATAAGATTGGTGTTGGTATACTGCTGTTAGATGTAAACCACAAGAGGAACTCAAACTCCCTCAGTGGGAGTGCTCGTTTGACGCTCCTAAGTCCATCAACGCTAAGTGAATTCGTCCACCGCTTGTGCTTGGTTCGTCTACCGTAGACGCAGCTTAAGCAATGTCGTATCTCCAAAGTTGCTATCACACCACGCGTGTCGCTTGAACGTGAAGGTCATCGTCCACCTTTTGTACTTGGTTCGTCTACCGAAGACGCAGCTTAAGCAATTTCTTTTCTCAACAGTTGCTATCACACCACGCGTGTCGCTTGATTGTGCAGGTCGTGGCCAAATGTTTAGTTTGCGTAATTCCATCTCGCCTACTGTTGCACCGAGCACCACCACAAACTCCGGTAATTGGAAGCGCTGCGCTCGCATATTGCTTTTTGATGCTATGAAACAACATATTTTCTGTAGTTTAATTTTGGCATTTTAAATGATTGGGCCTATGTCCAGCAGTGGACGTATTTTGGCTGAAATGGTGATGAAATGATTGTATGAACTGTTTAATAGGGGATCGGATTGACTTAAAATAACAATACCTATAATTTTGTGTAGTAGGTACGTCAGTTAGATTATCTAAAAATATTGAATCCTACGTTTTTTTTTTGTTTCAAATTATCGTATAATTATGTTTTTGCCAAATTCTATTTTTCCTTTTTTTCCATCACGTTAATCGGTGCAAATTATTCCTAAGGTTAGTAAACCAATATTTGTTAGTAAATTGTATTGTATTTCGTTTACAGTCTTATTCTATTTAGTTTTTTTTTTTCAATTTATTTATTTTGGTTTTAGGATTTATTTGAGTTTAAAAATGTTCTTATGAACTAGAACTTCCAGTGGTTACATTTATTGTTGTTTCATCGGTACCACCCTTTATTAGGGTCCTATAGACCCCTGGATAAGGGTTAATAAAGATCAACGGGTTTTTTTTTTCAAAGATCATGATTGAGGGCTTGTGGCGTACACTTGTAGGTAAAAAATGTACTGACATATGTTTTTTTAGTTCGATCCCCTATTGTGTTTTTAAGATGGTTGAGTGATGGCTTAAAGGTCAGATAGGCAGTCGCTTCATGTAAAATATAGCTATCCATTTAGATTGTTATTGTTATTAAAACATAATTGGCGAAACGTGGGTGTACTATTAGGTACACCTCTGCCTAACCCTTCGGGGATTACAGGCGTGATGTTATGTATAAAATTATTAAATTAGAATTATTGAATAAGAGTGATGACTAAAATGTATTTTGAAAAGTTTTCAACTTTTTTTAAAACTAAAGTATTTATACCCTTTGTGAATTGTTAGTAAAAAGCCAATTCTTAGTAGATATGTTCATTAAGCATTCTTTTATTGAAGAATGTCTTTGTAAACATTGTTGTTTCAATTTAAATGCCGTTGAAGTGAGAGGTTAACAAACTTCTCTATCATATTTTTCAAGCTGGATCCAATCGTAGACATCCACACAATTTATTCCATTAAAATGGGTTGGGTGATGGACCAACCACACTGGGCCTGCGTGGTGGAATACAGCCCATTCATTCATAGAGAGGCGGCCTGTGTCCCAGAATAACGTCACGCCTGTAACCCCCGAAGGGTTAGGCAGCCGTGTACGTAATAGTACACCCACATTTCACCAGTCATGTTTAAGTCCTATTTAATAGGGGGCGAGCCTATTGCCATCAACGGGGTCCAAATCCAGATTCCTAAATTATATATTTCTACTGCTAAATTTTATTCTCAATACAAAATATTATTCTCAATACAACGCGATATAAAATGGTTCGTACAGAAGTTTAAATGTTCTAATTCCTATCAAGAGTATAGTCTACCAATTCCGTGTTCAAAAACACGAATCGTCCACGTAGATATTACCACAAAAAAAAATAAGACAAAAGACAAACAATGTGGAATCCGTATTATGACGTCGCCAAGTGAAAGTTTTATTAGTAACTAATCCTATTAGCCGGCCGCCAATCGGATGATTCCGTGTCTGGCCGAACTATTATAAAACATCCTATTAGCATGGGCGAATAATCCCGTCTAATGAAATTGTAGTATTAAGAGCCGAGGTGCGGTCAATCGGCAAAGTTGATACATATTTTATCATTTTGTGATTTTAATATCGGATTTACATGAAATATTTTACTTTGATGTGTTGGAGGTCGTCCAAGGTTCAAAGTTAAACCTTGGTCAAGGTTGTTCAGTGGTTTATCCATTCTCTCCGTGCCTTGACAAACACGTGCTGCCGTTGTTCCCGCATTTTTTTATCAGCATACAGAATCAGAAAGTGTGACAATAATTAAAATAGCTGTCTTGCTAATCAGTTACTGGGTTTTGGAGGTTAGATAAACAGTCACTCTTGGTATTCAGCTGTATCCAGCTAGACGGCCAATAGAAGGAAAAATCATTGCAGCTGATGGTTGTAGCCTTTTTATTAAAAAAGGTAAAAATGGAACTCGTTTCTGTAATAGGATTATAATAGGACGCAAAATTGATCAAAGGAAAAGTGAAGTTTTTGGTGAAAATCAAGTCAGAATTTTTAGTTCTTTGAAAATGGTCCAGGTTTGAACGGTGCTTAAGTGTATTACCGAGTTCACTGATGGTCGACTAATTTTCATCCATATGCTCTGAGTAATAAGTTTGAAAAGTGGTCGACTGCCAGTGAGTGCGGTAGTCCTACTAATATTATAAATGCGAATGTTTGTGAGGATGGATGTATGGATGTTTGTTACTCTTTCACGCCAGAACGGCTGATCGGATCTGAATGAAATTTGGCACAGAAGTAGATTATAGTCTGGAATAACACATGGGCTATATATTATCCCCATAATATGTAACTTAAGGGGGTGAGCAGTATTGCATTATCCATAATCCTCAACTGTTTTACAGCTTGATACTGGAAATACGAAATAACGCAAGGGACATCGAGCGTGCTGTGCAATTTTTCACTTTAGGAGCCTGGTGCGAGCGTTGCAAATCCAAGAGAAAGCTGAAGTCCCTTACGGCATTTCAAATTTCGGGTATCGCACCACAATCGAACTGTCAACTGTCATACTATATTAAAAAATAGAAGATCTATTTCAACCTATTAGTCACTGGTGTACGTAGTCTAACGGTACGGAGGCTTACCTGTAAACAAAGGTACGCAAGTTCAAACCACAGTCAGTATCCACTTTTTGTGATTTTTTATAATGTTGAAGGATTTCCAAAAATTCACTTCACACGCTTCATGTCAAATGGTATTCAGATGCATCCGATTAGACATGAAGGCAACCCTAGTTGGGTAAAGGCTAGGCAGATGATGATGTTAAGTAGATTTATTATTGTAAGTACTTACATTAAACATTACCGATTGTCGTGGTATGGACATGGTGATGCGACGGAATGAAGGAAATGTTGTAAGCAAAATGTTGAGTATGAATCAGGGATGTTGCGAATATTCGAATCCGCATCCGCAAATGCGGAGCTTCCGCATAGATTTGAACATCCGCATCCGCATCCGCATCCGCAACAATCAATGCGGATATTCATGCGGATGCGAATGTCATACAAGTTGCGGCAAGAAAGAAATTGGGCGAGGCCGGCCGGCGAATGGCGCGTGCCGTTTCCCTTGTGACAAATGACAATGACCAATGGGAGCGAAGAAATTGGTGACAAGATCCGATTGTGGTGCATCTTTTGTTTCTTGTAAATAAGTCATTACGTGTTTGTTTGCGCTGTTGATTACTTATCGTATAGATTGATATTTCGAGTGTTGTCGTTAGTTGTGATTGTGATCATTGTGTGTAAATAATTGTTTATACACACTAATCTAAGAAAACTTCAGTCCTAGCTCAGCTTATTTCAATCGTCAGGTCAATTCCATTATGTTACACCGGTAATACGTTTTATTGTAGGTAAAGTTTAATCAAAATTCTTTATTTTTTCAGCGTCTAGTTAATTAACAATGTCACCACCGATACAAAGTACCTAATCTAAGGAATGTTTTAATAATTCTTCATCCATTACCTAAGTACTTCATTTTTTTTTTACTTCGTTTATATAATATCTTAAACATTCGCATCCGCATCCGCATCCGCGGATGTGAGCCTTCAAAACTCCGCATCCGCATCCGCATCCGCGGATGTCAAAAAATCGGCATCCGCAACATCCCTGGTATGAATGTAGATGGCTATACGAGTATAGAGGAAGACCAAAGAAACGATGAATGGACTGTGTGAAGGATGATATGGCTAGAAAGGAGGTGACTGCTTGGATGACGAGAAATAGGGAAGTATGGAAGAAGCAGACATGTTACGCCAACCCCAAATAAATTGGGATATGGGCAGGAAAATGATGAGTTACAGTATCACAACGTTCCCAGTAAAAAGTGACAGAAAATTAAGTTATTTTTACGTAAATTATTTGGGTATTGAGATAGCTACTCAGTATGGAACGAGGCCAGGCTGGAGCGATTGTGTTTCACTCGATAACAAGCTGACCTCGCCTGACCTCACTCTAAATGTAATTTGAGTCGATGCGCTAAATTCAATTCCAAGCTTTTATTTGCATATTTCCTTTATATACAATGGAGACAGTTCTCGCTGAATAAAACCTTAATTATTTTTATATTTTTCCTTCGGTAATGTAACTTGATCGTGACGGTCCTGGGTAAGAATTGACGGCCTTAGGGCATTTTCACACGTGGGTAGAGGATAGACGGTATCGGGTAGCGACTCGGGTACCCAACAAATGTATGGACACCTTACAAAACTTCTTTCACTTATTCTCATCTGATTTACAAATCAGATGAAAATACGTGAAAGGTGCCAAGATAATGTCCATTTTTATCAATTAAAGTAAGCACAAACCGATACTTGAACGTCTCGCAGTATTGAGACTTTTTCAATTTTTAATTACGTATGTCGTCTACTTCTATCACTGACATCTGTGAAAAAAACCATTGTGACGAAATCTTGACTTAAAATTGAAATTTCCAGTACACCACGATTAACCAGGATGTGTGAGTAGCCGTTGCCATGCCGTGGGACACTAGTCGGCTGGTATGTTTATCGTACTACACGTCTTAGGCAATTCTCACACGATAACGGTCGTCCGCGCGGTCTTGGGTGAAGCGCGTCTCACGTAACGATGACTTACATGAAATTCGTCGATGATTTGACGATTGATTGTCACCAAAGGGTCAAACAGATGAGCAGCACTTTGCTTTTAACGGAGCCAAGTACAAAACCTTCAGCTGTCGACAGAGACAACTGCTACTGTCGACAAAAGCAACTGCTGCAGTATCCGACACACTGGTTCTGCCCACCATCGAGAGCATTGTTGTAGCGCGCCACAAATGTTATTATAGTAAAGCGTCAACAAAATGATGTGGGCCCTATTGACAGCAAAATGCTGCTCGTCTGAACAAGGCTACACACGACACCGCCCTACCACCTCGTGTGAAAATCTCCACTATTTTCACTCTATACACATTGCATGTTTCGTTGTCACTAGCCTAAAGACATAAGAACGTGTCCCTGTCCAGTGTCCTACATTTTAAACTGTCAGTAGATGGTCAACATAATTTAAAACACAAACCAGTACAAGAAACTCCACAACTTTTATCAAAACATTACATGCAACAAAATTTACACGTTTTCGTTTGTCAATGTACCACTCAAAGCGATAACCCTATTTAAGGTACCTGTCTTACCGCTAGCGAATAGCGAGAAGTGAATAGAGGTAGCGTCTAATAATTAGTTACTTGATAATTGCCCAGTTATTTTTATAGTTGCTGTTGAGCTGTGTCACTGATTAAATTCACGCATTACAAAAAAAAATGCCCTACAAATACTTGTTTTAACTCACATAATATAATAATAAATATCCGGTAGTTGTGTAAGTGAGTTTATATTATTATGTTTGTAAACACACCCACGACACCTCTAGGTCACTCTAGGAGATATTTCTAGTGTGAGGAAAAGTAAAAAAAGATATTGTCAGCGATCAACTATTAATAATATCTCTGCAGGGTTAGAGTACGAATGTACGAACGTATGAACTGTGGATGTTGCGAAGTTTGGCTTAAAATACTGTCTTATTTAGCGACCATAAGGAAAGAAAGGCTGATAGGGATCTATTACATTTGCTACGTTACTTGAGCGATAAAATAGTCCACGTCATCGAGCGGTGAAGCAGATCTCACATCGCATTAGCTTGTATGAAATCCGCCGAAAACCGAAGAAACAACAGCGTGGATGAGCCGCGTAACACCGCATATCCGCGCGGCACACCACCACAAAATCTTCGCCACCTTCGCTTAACTACCTATACAAGCGGTGTCGTTAAGAGGAAATGCGAGTGCTGTTTCTTTCTACTATCGCTGTCTCTCTCCGTCCTCCTGCCCTCAAATTCGTGCGATAAGGACAACTGTAGAAAAAAGTTAGAATTCGAGGTTTGGCTCTCGCCTATTTCCTCCTCCAATATTGAACCAATTTAAAAGATATTTTAGACAATGAATAAGGAGGTTATATACTACGCCGCTATGTTTTTCTTTTTTCGTTAATAGTTGTCAAATTTGTACACTAGGACTCTGTTAACAGCGATCTAAACAAGCAATTTTGAGCATTTTTTGAGGGTTCTAGTGCTTATAAAAATAATTTATCACCAAAAAGGAAAACATAGGGGCATAGAAATAGTTAATATTTATTATTCTGTAAAAAACCATTGCTCTAGGGTCATTAACCAAAAAGAAAACAGGCGAGAGCGTTTGTATGGAGAAAAGACCACTCGCGTTTCCTCTTAACTGAGAATCGCCTTCCTATGAAACACACAAGCACTTAGAAAGCTGGCTATTTATTAAAAAAACCTCGCATAAAATTGTCACAGATAATTTTATAACAAAGGCAGTGTATGTCTTTGTTTCCGAGTTATTCCCCATTACTTGTAACTAATAGCTTGAAGGACCGAGCAGGCGACATCGTTCGTTCCTTATTAAGATTCATTGCTATTAGTTACTGCGAACTTTCCGTGTTAACCTGGCGTAGGGTTAATGATATTAATTAATTATTCCTCTTATCTCGACTGCAGTGTTCTGTGCTCTCTTATTCAATATTTAACTGTGTATTAAGGTAATAACTGGCTTTAGTGTCAACGACTTTTGTGAAATAAGAGAGTTTTAAGCACTGTTCGCTTGTTTGGTTTATTTTATGAGAATTTTGTTGTTAAAAGGTAATGGAATCAGGTTTGATACTGAGGCTGTGTACGCGATGCAATTGGCATATTACGTTATTTTAGCCCTGTGTTAAATACTTATACTATTTCAATTTATTTATAAATTTATTTTTTGCCGTCTTTTACTATGTGCTTTTAGGTAATTTTCCATAACTTTTATTTATTACACGACTGCCCCAAAAAAAGAGTGTTATGTTTTTAGCGTTCATGTATGTATGTATGTTTGTCTGTGAGTTTCTTTATTCCACCATAACTTATAAACGCCTTAACCGATTTTGGTGTATGTAGTATCGTTAGATTCTTTGCGTTATCCCGGGTGACATAGGCTAGTTAAAATTTTGAAAAATTGGATAGGGCGGCCATGGTTTAGGAATAAAAACAACTTTTGATTTTTTTAAATTAAAATTTCAATGAAAACTATAATCATCGTTTAGAACTTGTTAAGTAGATTACAAAAATATACCACAGTAGTATTCAATATCTATTGTTTACTAGTAATACTACTCAACAAATGATAATATGGTGACATTTTAAATTCGGTAATCGATACGAACAAGCTACATATCAGTAGATTCCTTGTAATGAAAGGAATAAAACTGACTAGGTTACAACTCCCAAATCTATCCACGACGGCAGCTAAATGGTTTTAAAGTTTGTATGAAAAATCAATATGCGTGAATCAATTTTCTTGAAACATGACAGGAGTATGAATTTAAGGTAATAATAATATTTGCCATCATAGGTTTTTCAAAAGCACCCCTTAAAGGGTGAAAAAAGAAGACCATGGTTGAATTTTGTATGAAAAATCTTACTACGAGATTCAACTTGAAACTTATTACTAACACAAATGAATAAAGAATTACGTATGTTAAAAAACAATATTTTAATAAAAAACCAGCCAAGTGCGAGTTGAGCCCACGCACCAAGGGTTCTGTACAAGTTTTTTAGTACTTACTATACTTAAAACTGTTTGGCACTTCACTTGAATTTCTTTGAATGATAACGAAATAATTCATAGTCCACATTTGTATGTAAATTGCATGTATATTAAATTCAGCGTAATTGTTTACAAATAGATTCATGAAATGAAAATTGTTTGTAGGTATAAATTACGCAATTATGTCATTCAGATCTTCACGTTCCTGACACGTTCCTGAGGAACAGGGTCTTGACTGACGTATAGGCATACGGAAAACTTAGGCATCGTTCACACCAAACGTATTGTCCGCCGCTGACTGACTGACGTTTGGTGTGAACGGTGCAATAGTGTACTGTACATAAGGGTTCCGATTTTGCAGATCGCAAACCTAAGAAATTAAAAAAAACACATTTTATTACGTACAACAAATTCAGTAACCTATATGAACAATTCACCCCCCCCCCCCCAATCTATAAAAACAATAAAAAAAATTCGTTTCATTTTCCTTTCTGAGGGCCTGAACAGGAATGACCCAAGTCCCTTTTGACTCAGATTACTTTAGTAAATTACTCGTCGCTGAGCTTCGTAAAGCTAAAATGAGGTTTGTCAATTCGCATTTTAGATCCACGTTATCCCAACTATGTTGCCCCCCCCCCCCCTCCAATTCTTAACCTGTATAAGGTTTACAAACATTGCCGCGCTCGCTTCGCTTGCGCATCCATCCTGTTCTTTCTGCGTTCTATTTCGCTTAAAACGCTCATCTACTTCTATTCCTAAATTTTCAATCCAGAAAAACATGTCCAACGGTTTATTGCACTGGCCAGCACCTAATAAAACAGAACGTATACAAGCTGCAAAAGTTAAAACATTGGACAGAAGCATAGTAAATCGAGACGCCTGACACAGTTAAGAGGTTTCTAATTTACGTGTCACTACAAGAACTAAATCACCTCAGATCTCAAAGTTATTGTCCATAAAAAAAATCGATTTAGTATCGCATTATACTTAGCGCGATATTGCTTTCCTGAAAAATAAACTCACATATCGTGGCATATTGGTTATAGGTCAAAATACCGATATATCACAAAAAAAAAATGAAATAAAAAATCAAATAATTGAAAAAATTAAAAAACACGCCTGCCATGACAAAAAGAAAACTAAAAACGAAAAAACAAGTCAAACAATTTCAGTGGTGAATGAGAGCAAGGTCCCGTAAATGGAAAACTGAAATCTAAAACTTTTGTTGCAGTCGGGGGACCTGTAAAGAATTGTTCCACCGAACTGTCCCCCGACTGCAAGAAAAGTTTTAGTTTTCAGTTTTCCATTTACGGGGCCTTGCTCTCATTCACCACTGAAATTGTTTGACTTGTTTTTTCGTTTTTAGTTTTCTTTTTTATAATATGAAAATACATAAAACGCTCGCAAACATTTTTATGAAATGATTGCGCGGAAGTTTCTTATTTAAATTATAAGGCAGCTTTTACCTAAAATACGCTTTATTTGGATTAAAATGTAGACACCAAACCTCAATCATAATATTATTATGCTTTATCAACCTTACGTACTTACTTACCCTTTTTATTTGTCACTTTAGCTGAAGATAAACCCTAATAAACCATCGTCGACCACACCAAACTATTTTGATTTCATGTGACGTCCTTTTAGACTTTTAAAAAACAAGTTTTGTCCCTGTTCACTTATGGTAAAAAAAAAAAACAAAAGAAACTGCTACTAAAAATGTTTAAAGGTCTGTAATCCTAGGTAGGGAAATTTTAGGATGATAAAAGCTTACTAGTTGTTAATCAAATTAACACACATAGCTTATTATCCATGTTTTAGCTATGCCATGCAATAAATTCCTCTGACTTTACGTTATCCTTCGGAAAAAGGTAAAATATACAAATAAAAAATATCATCTGGTATCAACGCTAGCAGCATTACTCGTATTTCACCCGGACAGTACCTACTGCAGAACAACGATAAAAGGCTTAAAACCATGTCTAGTTATGCAGACATCTTTAAGCCGATATGCGATTTCCTATTTTTCATGTTCACCCAAAAACTAAGTTTCGAACCGTTGTGTCCAGCCGATCAAAAAGGGAGAAATATCGTCTCTCTGGTTGATACCGGTCGACTTAACAGAGTTTTGGCAATTCAAGTATTATTCATATGGAAACGTGGTAGGTACTCCCACGTTTTGCAAGGTAAGTTTAAAGGCCATGTAACCGGGGGCGAGCCTATTACCACCAACCAGCCACAAACTTCAACGCTGATATTGAGGATTTTCTGATCGATAAACCGAAACACTTTGACTGACCCGTTGATCGAACATGCTCATGCAGAGCATCACACTTGTGACCACTAGACCAACTATTAGGCAGTCAAATATAGATATCTAGATAGATATTCTAAAAAAGGTACCTAGAGAGTTTTTCTTTTAACTTAAGTTTGTGATTTCAGACCAAATAAAAATAACCACGCCTTTCTTAACATTTCACTTTTTCATAAAATATTATTGTTATCTACAGATGAAACACAAAGAATTAGTTTTTGATTATTAAAAATGTAAGAACTGGAAAAAACAAAGTTTATATAATATACATTTAGGTCCAGTAGGTACTGAAATTTTGTGTGGGGCAGCTAATAATATTCCTTTAGAAGAAGAAGAAGTAAGTTGTTCAGTCGGATGTTCTGTAAATCACCCATACCGTTTTTGTTACACGCTGTATAATACCACTGGCAGGTTCAATCTAAAATTATTCACCAAAGGGCCGGAAAACTGTCCCAGCATTTTGCAAAATCATAAACCTTTAATCCAAACACGCAAAATTTAAGCCCGATGTGGATTGCACCTAATTGTTTTGCAGTAATTATAAATGTGTTAAACTCATTAGGGACCATAAGCACGTTATTATCCCAAAATGTTTAATAATTAAAATTAAAACGAAAATCTGAATTTTCAATCACAGTAGCGGTAATTTTTTATGAATATTGCAAAGGTTTTACAATGGATAATTTAGTATGCATCTACGTGTATATTGTACGCTGGTTGGACGATGCACTGACGTGTATGCCGAGTAATGTGTCTGCGTAGCGTTTATTTGACGTAAACATAATACGCAACGAGCGTAGAAGGCAGCGTAGCATTCACGCGTCGTACGTGTGATACGCAGTAAGCGTGGCAGCAGCGATGGATGCAGCGAGCAAAATTTGAACACAGAATTATTATGTACTGTAGAGGCAGCTGTACATAGTCTCTCGGTATAGTACAGTAAAGATCGATTATTCACGGGCTTTCGCCAGTTTATAATAGCGAAACGTTCGACTATTCGCAAAGACAGCTCAGAGGAGTTCTATTTATGAACCTCACCAACTTGCTAACGTACAGTGCAAGTAAATACTGCAACGCTTTGTCGTGTGTGACGTAAACCATGGCATGTATCTGTAATCCCAAATAGTTTATGCCACAGAGGCCTAGGCCAAGGCAAAGCTGACCGACTGAGGATCAACGCACAGACCACCCTTAGATCTAGAAACTTAAAATTTCACACATAATTATATTTCTTTTTAGACGTATTTTATTTTTCAAAATTTATCCCCCAAGGGGGCGAAAGAGAGTTAAAAGAAAAAAAAAGTTTGTATGGAAAATAGTCATTTTTGTTCCGACATCCACGCGGGTGAAACCGTGGGCAAAACCTAGTGTGTTATAATCCAATGTATTGTACACCCTATATAATAGTTACATGTAACCAAACCTGTGCGACCAGACCCTATTTCCTAACTTTTGAGAACAATATTTAATAGTAACTAATTAACAACAATTTAGAAATAGTTACCGCCGACTTTTCAAATGTAAATTAACTAAAGACTGAAAATAATATTTCATAAAATAATCTTGAGAATACGGAACCTTTTGTTTGGTACCTACAACTTTTGATTACAATAAGTTTGGGTATATCTATTTATTTATATTGCGAGAATCGAATTGTGAATTACTATTGAAAACATAAAAAAAGTATTTTTGTTTAATAAAAAAAAAAAAACTGCCAAAAAAAGTATTTTTTTTAACCCAAGAAAGACCATTAATTATTATTTTATTAATGACTTATTATTTTCGAGGTGGGTAATAACTTAAAATGCGACTAATTCAGTGAGTGCAACTAATAAAAAAACTTCGTAGCGATTACATATTTTTGTGACTATTAAGCTGATTATTAGTAAGCTTCAAAAATAAGTTTGTTATAAAAGAGTGTACGACTAATCGCCGACAGCCAGTGCTGTGTCGACAGACTAAACACCGACAAGACTTTACTTTGACAGGACTTTTCGCCGAAAGACAAAACTCAAAAAACTCAAAACTCAAATATTTTATTTCAATTAAGCCATTACAGGCACTTTTGAATGTCAGAAGGACGGAAGAAGAACGAAACTACGAGTGCAATACGTCATTCCGAAAGTCACCACGCCGGACCACACGCCACCGAATGCCCGCAACAACGAACACTGCGAGCACAAAAGCACGCAGCGACGCAAACCGCAACAACGAATGCTCGAGTCCCCGAATCACGGAACAACGAATGCACGCCGCAACGTGCAACCGCCGCCCCGCGACCCGGAGCCCCGCACACCCGCCGCCACGGCACACGCCGCCGCGCGCCCCCGCACCCACAGCACTCGCCGCCGGTAACATTCGGCGCCGCGCAGCCCGACGCAGCAACTCCCGAAACGACGTATTGCACTCCTACTCTACAGTCACAATCACAAGGCATAATAACTTGTGAAAGTACTGTAGTTGCCAGTTCCCTAACGTAGATCTCATGAAGAAGAACGGGCAAGAAACTCCATGGACACTCTTTTAAATTAGAATTTGTTACAAAATCTTGGTACATTATATCATTCATGTTGAGATGGTATATTATGTGAGAACTATGTAGCAAGACGTGCAAAATAAGAGCGTCCAGAGTAAAAAGATATAATAAACAAATCAAAAAGAAAAATATATTTACACCATGGCAACTAAGGAATGACCAGTCTCCACTGACAGCGCCCGTTCACGAACATGACGCATGGATCAGCACCATCTAACTCAACCATTTTGAAGGGAACTAAATGATCCGACACACCCGCCACCATCAGCGAGACATTTGAGTGAGCATGACATTCTCTCAGCCACCAGGGCAACGTCACTAAAATATAACTAAATGTAAAATGTAAAAAGGGGCTTTATAGTACTCACACATGTGCCATGCAATTATACAATATTAAGACATTGAATCTATACAATGCAAAGATATTTTTACAATCTTCTGCAGCCTCTACAATAACTTCACATGATAATCGATTTAATTGCCCCTATGGTTGTGGAGCAGGACCAGCATGGAGCCAAGCATTTTTATCATCAATGTAATCCCCCAACTTATAGTAAGCTTGCCTACATAGTGTGCGTTTAATACAAGATTTAAATTTTGTCTCATTTAGTTGAAGAATGTGAGGGGGTATTTTATTGTAACATTTTAAACAGTACCCCATGAAAGATGAGTCTACTTTAGCTAGCCTGAAACCTGGCTGAACTAGTTGGTCCCTATTTCTCGTATTATAGTGGTGTCTATCACCTCTTTTGCTAAATAAATGCAGATTTTTCCTGACGTACATGATGTTTTCATAGATGTATTGACAAGGTACTGTCATGATGTTAATTTCCTTAAACAGCTCTCTCAGAGAATCGCGCCTTCGTAGACCATATATGGCTCTAATGGCTCTTTTCTGCAGAATAAATATAGACTCGATGTCTGCAGCCCGTCCCCATAGTAAAATACCGTATGACATAACACTATGAAAATAGCTAAAATAGACTAGTCTCGCGGTATCTACGTCAGTAAATTGACGGATTTTCCTAACAGCATAAGCTGCTGAACTCAGCCGTCCTGCAAGAGATGTTAAATGCGGACCCCACTGTAGCCTCGAGTCAATCGTTATCCCCAAGAAAACAGTTTCATTGACAAATTCTAGTTTCTCTTGATTCAATACTATGTCACAATCAGTACTTTTGACATTTGGTAGAGCAAATCTTATGCACTTCGTTTTTTTCCCATTTAATACTAAATTATTAACGGTGAACCAATTATGAACCTGCAGTAAGGCGTTATTTACGGCATCAAGATTCGTGGCACGTCTGTTTACCTTAAAAATTAAAGAAGTATCGTCGGCAAACAATACCATTTCAGGTTGGTTTTTAAATAAATGGGGTAGATCATTAATATAGACTAAAAAGAGAAAGGGACCTAATATCGAACCTTGTGGCACACCCATGCTTACTTTTAAGCCCATTGAATTGACACCATTTATTTGTACTTGCTGATGTCTATCGCTTAAATACGATTTCATTAAACTGAGCGCAAGATTCCCTAAACCGTAATGTTTGAGCTTTATGAGAAGGGTTTCGTGGTTGACGCAATCAAATGCTTTAGAGAGGTCACAGAAGATCCCTATGGCATCTTGTGACTCTTCCCACGCAGTAAATATATGTTTTAATAAGGTGACACCGGCGTCAGTCGTACAACGTCCTTTGGTGAAACCATACTGTTTCTCATGTAAGATTTTGTTGGTGTTAAAGTGGATGAGCATTTGATTAAGCATTACCTTTTCAAACACCTTGCTGAAAACTGGCAAAACGGATACGGGTCTATAATTATTGGTGTCTTTACTGTCACCGGATTTGAAAAGTGGTATTACCTTGCTGTATTTCATAAGGTCCGGGAAGACACCCTGGTCCACACACAAATTAAATATTAAGGCTAAGTACGGAGCTACAGTCTCAATAATAGCTTGACAAACTTTAATCGACAGTCCCCATAGATCTTCGGTTAATTTGACTTTAATTTCCTTAAAAGCTTTAATGACTGCTATGGGGTTTATATGTTTAAATTGAAATTCAACCGGACAGGCTGAAACGTTCTCTCTTAATAACTCAATAGAAAGCAAGGGTGACGAATTTAAGGTTTCAGTAGTTTTAAGTGGGATACCAGTGAAGAAATCTACAAATTCTTGAGCAACTTCGTTTTTAGAACTTAAAAGGCCACGTGAAGTCTCTAGAGTGATATCATTATTATATTTTTTATTTCTACTCTGCCGACAGGATACTTTGCCGACAGGACTCTTCGCAGACAGGGTTCATCAGCGACGAACTTATCTCCGATAATACACTCAGTGGAATAAGCCCACCATGACAACATAACGTAACATCACGCCTCGCCTCCCGTTCTGGGCAAACCACCCATGTTCCTTCTTAGTCCTTTTGTGTCGACGACGCCGCGGTATCTCTTTCGAACAATCCGCAGCCCCGACGGGAGCTGCGCCGCTTAGTCTTATGTTTTGATTGTGAGGTTCGAACTAGTCAAATAAATAGGTAAATCACAGCTATAAACTTATAAACGCAAACGTACATTTTGTCTGTTTACATTTTACACTATTGTTGTGGTGTTGCCAATGTTCTCATTGTGATTGATTTTTCACATTCTTTAAAAGGAAACTACTACTTATCCTGTAGTTTTTCCCGGACACAATTGTTGTTTATGATGTCCAGCGCTTTCGATAATATTTTTTTTTGAGGTGTGGTAGTCATCAAATAACCCCTCCCGCTCTGGGCAGAGTGTAAGGGAGTGTCAGACTTCTACTGACTAAAAACCACCCATGTACCTTCTTAGCTCTTGTGCCGAGGCCGCGGTATCACTTTCACACAACTCGCAGCCTCGACGGGTTCAATAATACCTCTAAAAATCAATTCTATCCATTATCACACAGTTCTAAACCGAGAGACAAGACCGATTAGGCTCACTATTGATTATTATGAGTGAAAACTGTAAATCAGACCCTTCAACGAAACCCTTTGACCAATCAGCTTTCCTGACGGCTTAGCAATCAATTAGCAGATGTATGCAATCCAATTGATTCGCTATTTGTATTCTATCCTTCTCTCTTGCGTAGACCCATGCGGTATGACTAAATCCGAACCGGGTTCGTCGACAATAGGCTTTTATTTATAGCATTTCACGCGATTGGATTTTCAGATAATTATACCATAATGTTTACGCGAAATGCGATTGTTTATAGCGGTTTTAAAGAGATAAGCGAGAGATTAAGCTGTATATCTGGTTTAGTATGATTAGAATGCCCAATCGTTGGAGATTCAATTTCACTGTTTAAGGTTCTGCCGTAAAAAGGTGGAGATAGGATCTTTGAATGAGGTTTTAAGGAAATGAAACGTTGCATTTTTTGAGTTAACGCTGCAACTGATTGTCATTATTTTAAAAGAAGGGCGCCTTTTTTGCCGTTCTCTAATGTTATGTAACATCACGCAGAAGGTTTAGGTAGAGGTGTACCTAACAGTACACCTACATTTTGTCAGTCATGAATATATGTAATTGAGAGTAAGTCTATTGCTGCAAATAGGACACAAAGTACGTGGCTGCTACAAAAATCGTGCTGGAAAATTATCATTTTCCCAACATGGGAATAGAACCCGCCAGACCAAAAACTCAGTCCTTCCTTCTGTCCTGTACATAAGAAATTAAAGTACTTCAACAAAACCTAGCCTTATCTGAAAGTCTAGAAGGGTTACGCTATATGAGCGACCACGTAATCGCTTTCACTTAAATTACAATTACCATTATGTAGTTAACATATTGGTAATGTAGTAAAACCAACAAGTACAACATCGTCAATATCTCCAAATAGTAAAACCTCTCACCTTTAAAACAAACAAAAACTGCCAACTAACTAACAAAGAAAAATATCAAGCGAATATACTCGATAGGAAAGAGGGGAGTGTATTATGTTAGTACGACCAAGCTTGCATGTACAGTCGATCGTAAAAGTGAGACCGGACATATCCTGTTATAAAGAACGCTTTCAATTGCAAATGGGTCGTGGGGCCAGAGAGACGCCGAATTTATGACCCTGGATGGCAAACGAGCACGTTATTTGGAGTCCGATGGAGGAAAAAATAGGGATAAAGGAATTGAGCCATTCATTTTTCATAGTTTTATTTATGTAAGTCCATTCGAAGCGGAGTTACGATTCTATAAAATGTTAAGGACCATTTTGTTGTCGCCGGTCGAAACTTGCGGTCGGGGTTGTACAATTTTAATTTGCGTAGGCCATTCGTTGGTTTTTAAATTATTTATGTTCTCTACGGGGAATATCTTTGTTAATGTGGGTTAATGTGGGTGTGCTTTTAGATACACATCTGCTATCCTATGGGGATTACAGGCGTGTCGTTATGTTATTATTTTCTTGCAGGTTTTTCCTCATAACAAATGTGGAAACGTTCTTCTACATATAAAGTGCTTGTTGGTTTTAACGCCCCGTCTGACTATTTTCAAAAGGTAGTCCATAAACAATTTCAGTAGATTAGTCAGCACAGGCAATTTCAAATAATTGGTATTTCAGTCATCAACTGTTTGTGGTTACAATATTTAGGCTGTTTATATACTTTAACTACTACTCAACAACAAAATGTCTTCAATACAGAGTGATTCGTATATCAAAATTCAAGACCTAAACACAAAAGCACTTCAAAATACACCAAATGCCCTGAAATTTAGTCCTTTTAGTTCCTACTAACATTTTTAGCCCTAGCCTTTTGTTCTAGCCCTATCATGAATGTAATAGCTTTTCTGATACGACTAAAATCTCCTCAGTTCCATGTGCGTTATTAAATAAATAATGTAATCAGAAAAAGAAAGTAGAAAACAGAACATTGGAAAACACAATGCAATCGCAAGTATAATCAAACAATCACGGATACTCGGACAAGAGGATGAAAAAATTATAGCCATCATTACAAAAGACAACAGATTTTTATATCATCGAAAGTAGAAAATAAACAAGCAACAAAAACATACCGGTAATGTTACTGTGAAGTATAAAATATTCAACTGTCGATCCGAACACTAATTGGATGGCTAACGAGATATGTTCTGAAGTAGGTACTCTGTGGCGTTCCATCTCTTTCCCTCATAGCAGTTTTGTTTCAATGTTGGATACTCTCAGATTGTGTGGTTTAGAATGGATATCATTGGAAGTATTGAGTTTTTGTATTGTTTTGAATTTAAGATGGGAAGGATTTCTTTTCAGTCTTAGGTCTGGTGGTTTATTCCCTCGGGCTGCGGGTTGCTCGAAAGAGATACTGCGGCCTCATCACAAAGGGCTAAGAAGGAACACGGGTAGTTTTTGGTCAGTAGAAGTCTGACACTCCCTACCGCTCTGCCCAGAGCGGGAGAAGATAGGTTATTCTTGGCCATTTTTGCGTATAATACTAGGTTTGTAATGTTTCCACAATTTCTTAAGTTCTCTCTGCGACTTAGTGTGAATTGATGGAATTCACGTCCAGTCATCGAAGTTTTGCTTCTAGGATACGTGGGATTCCCAACGTTGTTTAAGTTTTGGCCATATTATCATCATAATTCTCTTGTGGCCTTATCGCCTTCGCCTCGTCGGCCTTTTTCATCCACACTTCTCAACTTCTCGTCATTTCATGAGACACCTTCTTTCTAGATAAATCATCTTTATTTCACACCGCCATTGAGACACCTTCTTTCTAGTCAAACCATCTTTTACACCGTCCATAATCATAGAATTAAGACAATCGGTCCAAAGTTGTGGAAATAATAACGATAACAAACATCTATAATTGCCAAATACAAAGCCATCTATTGATGCATATTCCTTCATGCAGAAAACTCTAATAATAACGTCCTCTGTTGCTATTATTAGGCATCCCAAATATGATAATCTATTAATAGACTGTGAACGTCCAAAGTTGACAACCTACCATTTAATGACCGCTACAATGAACGGTCAAAACATAAAACGAACATTTGGGCTAAAACAATCAGCTAGTTATAATAAAGCAGTGTTTAAACAAAGTTAATCATTAAACTCATACGAACAACCCGAGTCAAAAGCCTAACTAGATTTCCAAATTAAACTTTGATTTGATCAAAAACTGGTAAAATTTTCAGTCTGGGATGGTTAAAATGTTTAAATTAGCGTTAGATTTTAGCTAGCCACGTCATTAATCTCAGGTTAACGGTGGGCTGACGTATCTCTAATAGACAGGGACAAAAATACGCCCTCGTAATTAATGAACACGCTTCTTGAAAAAAGGTACGCTTCGAGAAGCTTCCTTCAATTAAGTTATAGTTCCCACGTGGAGTGGTTATTTATTTTGTTAGTGTCTAACGAGGTTTTTATACAATAACTAAAAGTTTATTGCAAAATACTTTTGTTGCAGGCTAGAGAGAGTTTAGAATTAAAAATTACCCACTTCTTCGGTCTTCTCCTGGAATTATTGACTCAGATTTTGTTCGAGCAGTACGATAACTACCTGAACAGCTGTCGTTTGCCTCATTCAAGTCATGACCCAGTTAGTTCGGCACGACTTACAGGAGAGTAGGTGTAGCATAATATCCTGATTCAAAAGCAATTTTCCTCTTATTTAGTTAGATAGGAAAACTCTGAATCCTAGAAATCTGAGTTTACTCGAATGCAGTTTTCCATTAATTCAGGTACTTAATCCTGAACGAATGATTGAATAAAAGATAATAATATAAAAGCAAGATAATAATTATATATACAAGCTAATGCTTTTGATAGAAAATGAGCCTTAGTCATCTTTCAACGAAATGTCCGTGACTATAGTGTTACTGAAAACTGGAATAATTCGTGAAACAATACTCAGTAGTGATTACGTATTCACGTAAAATTCAATTCAATTTTGTAGAGTTTCCACGTAGTATACGTTGTAATGATACGTAATGATACGAGTCCAAATCCCTGTCGGTCTATTGCACAAACGATACAGTTTAGCGTCAGTATTTATTTTATTATAGTACCAATACGGCGTCACACGATATTTTTGGTCTAACACAATTTTTCATAACAAAATTGTGAGTTGTGTTAGTATTGGTACCGATATTGCGAATACTATGCAGACATGATTTTTTTAAACTGTTGATGTTTATTGACTGCCTCGTTGGTGTAGTCATCCTATAAAGTCATGAGTTAGATTCCCAGGTTTTACCATCAACAATTCTGAATAGCAGCCTGAACAGAAGCTGAATTTGTCCCTGTTTTATGGCAATAGGCTAACGTCTAAAAGACGACATAATTTTTGTTTACGGCTTGTGTGGGATCACTGTGTAGACCGATGTTATTTTTTTTTAAAACGATCAATGTAATCATTAATTTTAACTCAAAAAACCTGTGTCATTTCTGGGAAATTCACCGTGCTATCAAAATCACAGCTAAGATGAAAGTTATTAAATTTTTTCCGATTCGACTGCATTATTAAACATTTACCAAAAACAACTTTGATTTTCCTACATTAAAAATTATATTATTAAAATTAGGTCAATTATGTAATTATACACTCTCCATCGTATTTAATAGGAGTCATAATCAGTTGGCTCCCAATACTTCCCCAATTTTCTATATTATATATGAAGTTACGTATTATGTTAATGTATATGTTTTTATTTACGGCGAATCCTTTTATCCCGGAGTGGTAGTAAAACACTTGAGGCCACATTTATTTCTCGACATCCGTGAAGCCATAGAGGATAATGTTTGGCCGAGAAACATTGATGTATGTATAGGTTTACTGTACACTCATGTACAGTCAAGAGAAAAAACCAGCTACATCCTTAACAATATCAAATTAGAATGAGCTTTAAAACTTGTTCGTCTTACAGTCAGTTTCAAAGTTTGTTTAGAGTCAGAAAAAAAAAAAAGTTATTTTTATAGTTTTATTGTGGGTCCAATTGCAAGCGGGTTCAGTTGACCAAAGACTCTTAGTTTAAAAACCAAAATTGTTTTTATAACTGGAACAAATTCCTAACAATCTTTCGATTTTGTAGGTGGAATGGTGAAAAGGGACAATGATTTCGATGTCGACGCACATAGATTGATCGAAATATCCTTTTTTTTTTTTTTGGTGGGTTGAAAATCATCGAATAACCCCCCCCCCCCCCCCCCCGCTCTTGGGCAGAGCGAAGGGGAGTGTCAGACTTCTACTGACCTTCTTCGCCCTTGTGTCGGAGCCGCGTTAACCTTTCGACAAACCAAGCGATTGCGGCCGTGATCCGGCAGGGAATGGAATACTATATTCCATTCTCCGACATACCGCTCGGTCACAAGGCCCGTCCATGGTTTAATGCGGACTGCGCTCGCGCTGAGGCCCGAAAGCAGTCTGCATACCAAGCCTGGGTGCAAGCTCGTGACCGTAAAGTTCGGGCGCGTCGGGTTCGCGCGAAGAAAAGAGCATTTAATTCTGCCGCAAAGTCCTGCAAGCGGGTGATTCGAAAGGCGCGCTTCGACCATGTCAGTCGCATAGGGGCTAAACTGGCGTCCTGCCCTTCTGGCGGTAAACAGTTTTGGTCCCTATCCAAATCGGTCGAATCCAACTTCTGCCGGTCCTCACTACCCCCTCTGCAAAAACCAGATGGGTCGCTGGCTCACTCCGCTACCGAGAAAGCAAATCTATTTGCATCTCTGTTTGCGGGCAATTCGCGTCTAGATACTGGGTCAAAACAGCCACCAACGATTCCTCGCTGTGATTCTTCGATGCCGGAGATCACAATACACATGAAAGAGGTTCGTAAAGTACTTCAGTGCCTAGACGTGAATAAAGCTAGCGGTCCGGACGGTATACCAGCAAGGGTCTTAAAGAACTGTGCGCCTGAGTTGTCTCCTGTGTTGACACGCTTGTACCGCCTCTCTCTCAAAACTAGAACGGTGCCGGACTCCTGGAAGGTCGCTAATGTTCAACCAGTACCCAAGAAGGGTAGTCGTGCCGACCCTTGTAACTATCGACCAATCGCCATCACCTCCATACTTTGTAAAGTAATGGAAAAGGTACTTAACGGTAAGTTGCTGGCGCACCTTGAAGCGAACGACCTGCTCAGCGACCGTCAGTATGGCTTTCGCCGGGGACGGTCAACTGGGGATCTTCTGGTGTTTGCTACGCACTGCTGGGGCGAAGCCATCGAGAAACACGGCGAGGCCCTTGCCGTGTCGCTGGACATCTCGAAGGCATTCGACAGGGTTTGGCACGCAAGTCTGTTGAGCAAACTTCCGGCATACGGCATTCCCGCTGACTTTTGCTGCTGGATATCTGACTTCCTGAGTGAACGGTCGATCCGAGTAGTCATTGATGGCTGCTCCTCTGACCTTGTGGCTATTGATGCCGGAGTTCCTCAGGGGTCAGTTCTCTCCGCGACACTTTTCCTGCTGCACATCAACGACCTCCTTGGTCCTGGTATTGTTGGGTACGCAGATGACAGCACTGTCATGGAGAGTTACACATCCAGCGCAAAAGCCGGTGGTGATGAAATACGTTCATTGAGAGAGGCCATGGTAGAGCGAACGAATTCAGCCTTAAGTCTTGTCTCCAAGTGGGGTGACGACAATCTGGTTGATTTCAACGCCACCAAAACGCAAGTGTGTCTGTTCACTGCTAAAAAGAGTCCGTTCAATCTGGCCCCCACTTTCCGGAGTGCGTCTGTACAAGTTACCGACAGTCTCGAGCTTCTTGGCACGAAGTTGAATGCAAATCTGAACTTCGGCGCCTACATCGAGTCAAAAGCTCAAACTGCGGCAAAAAAGCTGGGTATCCTAAACAAGGTCAAGCGGTACTTCAAGCCTGGACAGCTTTCAATATTGTATAAAGCTCAAGTCCGGTCCGGCATGGAGTACTGCTGTCACCTTTGGGATGGCTCAGCCAAATACCAACTTGCCACACTAGACTCAGTAGAACGCAGAGCCAGGAGGCTGATTGGTGACGCCAAGCTGGTTGCCAAGCTACATAGCCTGTCCCACCGCCGCAAAGTCGCATGTCTGTCGGTCTTCTACAGACTGTACTTCGGAGAGTGTGCGCAAGAGCTCCACGAGCTTATTCCACCATCTCCCTTCTTCCATCGAGAGACTAGGCGTACTGCAGGTTATCACCCATATCTTGTCGATGTTCCACACATTCGTACGAAGCGCTTTGCTAAGTCTTTCATTATTCGTACAGCCAAGGAGTGGAACACCCTGCCTGCGTCGGTTTTCCCGAGTTCATATAACCCCAATCTATTTAAGTCGCGAGTAAATAGGCTTCTTCTGGGTAAGCTCGTTCCATCGTCGACCTCATCTCTGCCCTTAGGGCAAGATTGAGGTCAAGAGTAAGCCCATATTAAATAAAAAAAAAAAAAAAAAAAAAAAAAACCACAGCCCCGACGGGAGGAAGTTAGATTATACCTTGACTTAGAGAAGTTCCCGTCTCTTCTCTTGTAGTTGCGCAACACCCAACACATCACACATGAAATCCCGTAGGGTTAGGCACAGGTGTAAGTACCTACTTATGTAAGTACACCCACATGTCAGTTTTGTTTAAGCAGGCGACCCTCTTGCCATCAACCGGGACAAATCAATCCGACACAAGGGCGAAGAAGGAACATGGGTTTGGTTTTTAGTCAGTAGAAGTCTGACACTCCCCTTCGCTCTGCCCAAGAGCGGGGGGGGGGGGGGGGGGGGTTATTCAATGATTTTCCACCCACCAAAAAAAATTAAAATAAAGGTATAAGCTAAGTTACATTAGATCTCGATCTTATACGATTCCATTAAAAATTATATATTAATACGCTGTAACCGGCATGCGTTGCAATGCCCTTTTTCTTAACTAGTACCTATGGACTTACAAAAAAAAAATCTTGTCCTATTCTCAGACTTACTGAATGCACACACAAAAATTTCATAAAAAATCGGTCAAGTCGTTTCCGGGGAGTATGGTAACTAACACCGTGACACGAGAACATTATACATAGATAGAGATAGAAATAGTATGATATAAATGAACCAATGGATCTCATAAGGTATACGTTATTAATACATGTTGCTGCTCTGTCTTTTGACATAGACTATTAGTCATAGTCTTACACCTACAGGAATACGGCAGATGGATTAAATTCCACATCAAAGAAAACCAAAACAACGTTCCAATAATTTTTCTTACAAAAGGTAGGTTTTAATATAATTTATTTTATTTTTTGTAAAAAATATGATATTCGTTTGTTTCGTTTCGTTGTAATATGCATGATATTAATATAATTAATAGCCTAGCATCAGTAGCCTTTCTGTAATGTATTTGACGACAGATGAGACCTGTCTTCGTTGATTTGTTGCTCGGGCATGATGGAATGTGGAGGCCAACATGAAATAACACACAGGCACTGTTCGGTACACTAAACTTAACTGTCCAAAACACTTTACAATTAAAAATAACGAAGGATTGAAGATCTATTTCAGATTTTAAATCAAATAAAATGGAATGTAGTGAGGTTAGCCAAGTTAACCGTTCGTCACCATCATTTCAATTTGAATGTGTCAACTGCACAAATCTACCGCCTTTTTATTAACATCAAAAATGACCAACGATAACTTTATCCGACTAAACACACTCAAGCATTGCCAGACCAAAAATTAAATTAAATTGAACTAAATCAAAATTATGATAAACGCTTGACATTCCATTACGCGATCTGCGACACGGCCATCTCTGACCTTCACACGACCTCGTGGGATGAGGTAGGTACCTTAAGAGACAAATAATCCAGAAAAGTAACTAGACCACTCGGCTATCCTGACCCACGTCAGGGAACATCATCACAAAAATAATTAGGTCAAATTAAACCGTGTGAGTAATACGTTTAATGCTCAAATGTTTGCTTAACATTGTAGCGCTTAACCAGCGTTACAAATCCTATCACTTAACCAGTGATAATAATAACGCTTAACCAGCGATATTAACCCACTAACGCTTAACCAGCAATTACACAACTAACGCTTAACCAGCGAAAGCTCAACATAACACGCTTAACCAGCGATTACCCTACTAACGCTTAACCAGCGAAAGCTCATCCACATGCTTAACCAGCGATTTAATTACTAACGCTTAACCAGCGAAAGCTCATCCACACGCTTAACCAGCGATTCAATTACTAACGCTTAACCAGCGAAAGCTCATCCACACGCTTTACCAGCGATTCATTTACTAACGCTTAACCAGCGAAAGCTCATCCACACGCTTAACCAGCGATTCAATTACTAACGCTTAACCAGCGAAAGCTCATTCACACGCTTAACCAGCGATTCAATTACTAACGCTTAACCAGCGATAGCTCATCCACACGCTTAACCAGCGATTCAATTACTAACGCTTAACCAGCGAAAGCTCATCCACACGCTTTACCAGCAACTCATTTACTAACGCTTAACCAGCGAAAGCTCATCCACACGCTTAACCAGCGATTCAATTACTAACGCTTAACCAGCGATAGCTCATCCACACGCTTAACCAGCGATTCAATTACTAACGCTTAACCAGCGAAAGCTCATCCACACGCTTAACCAGCGATTCAATTACTAACGCTTAACCAGCGAAAGCTCATCCACACGCTTAACCAGCGATTCAATTACTAACGCTTAACCAGCGAAAGCTCAGCGTAATCCGCTTAACCAGCGATTACACAACTAACGCTTAACCAGCGAAAGCTCATCACAACACGCTTAACCAGCGAGTGTACCTGTAGTACTTAACCAGTACTCTGCATCACTGCTTAACCAGCAAGTGAACCTATAACCAGTATTCTGTATTCGACTCTATATTCGACTCTATATTCGACTCTATATTCGACTCTATATTCGACTCTATATTCGACTCTATATTCGACTCTATATTCGACTCTATATTCGACTCTATATTCGACTCTATATTCGACTCTATATTCGACTCTATATTCGACTCTATATTCGACTCTATATTCGACTCTATATTCGACTCTATATTCGACTCTATATTCGACTCTATATTCGACTCTATATCCGACTCTATATCCGACTCTATATCCGACTCTATATCCGACTCTATATCCGACTCTATATCTGACTCTATATCCGACTCTATATCCGACTCTATATCCGACTCTATATCCGACTCTATATCCGACTCTATATCCGACTCTATATCCGACTCTATATTTACGGTATTCACATTAGGTATTATTTTAAAGTTCTTGACGTCATTTTAATTACCAAGTCATTAATCAAATTTTCACGTCCAATCACTATGTCATGTTGAAGGTATTCATCAGGTAAAACATGAAAAACAATATCCAAACTAATGTTACCAATGTCAACATTAGCTAAAATGTTCAGGTTACTATTCACGGAAGTTTGACCTATACCCGTAATAGTAAAGACACTATAATAATTACGCAATAATTACGCTCGACATTAAATTTACACAAAATAGAATCTCTCATTAATGAACACTCTGCTCCAGAATCATAACAAAAACTAAAAGACTCACCAGAGTGACGGAGAATACCTGTAGGCGCATTTACTACGCACAAGTCCACTCGGCGTTGTTCAGGAGCTACACCAGCGCCACCACCAGTGCCGCCGCTGCCGGAACCCTGGGCCGCTGCTGGACAACGGTTCGCGTAGTGGCCTCAGCTCCTGCACGGAGGCAGGTGACGGAGCTGACCTTGGACTTCGCCGGAACAAATGATGTACTTCCATGAGAAGACGAGGAGTGTGGTCTTCTGTCAGTCTTGCTGTCTCTTCTCTAGTAAACCGTGGATTCCTTTTGGCTTTCCTCACCACATACGTAACACATGACTATTCGTATCGATAACACACATGTCTGCTGTTGCTGTTGCCAACCAAGCACGTTTGTCGATATTCCGTTTTTCAGAGTCGTAATACGGTAGGCGCGCATCAGAGCAATAGTCATAAAGTTTTTGTTTTTGCTGCGCTAACGAAAACGCCACTTTTCCGTTTCTGTGTTACTTTCAGACGCACGCGCATTGTCTTTACACACACTTCTCCTGGCTAGCACTGTCACTTACACTATGTAGGGCGTTTGAGTTACATCGCACTTCTGATGACGACAGATGAGACCTGTCTTCGTTGATTTGTTGCTCGGGCATGATGGAATGTGGAGGCCAACATGAAATAACACACAGGCACTGTTCGGTACACTAAACTTAACTGTCCAAAACACTTTACAATTAAAAATAACGAAGGATTGAAGATCTATTTCAGATTTTAAATCAAATAAAATGGAATGTAGTGAGGTTAGCCAAGTTAACCGTTCGTCACCATCATTTCAATTTGAATGTGTCAACTGCACAAATCTACCGCCTTTTTATTAACATCAAAAATGACCAACGATAACTTTATCCGACTAAACACACTCAAGCATTGCCAGACCAAAAATTAAATTAAATTGAACTAAATCAAAATTATGATAAACGCTTGACATTCCATTACGCGATCTGCGACATATTTTACTATCAGTAAAATTAGAATTGGATCATTAATCTGGAAATTTTCACCATTTTTTTTCCACCTTTCTTTTATGATAGGAAATGATCAAATGAGTCCCCCCACTCTGCCTACATACAAACTAATAAACCAATATTACCTCCTTATAGTATTAGTAAAAGTTTAATTACCTTTTCCATTTATTTCGTCTTCATCATTAAATAATATCTATAGGATTACGTGGTATTATTGTAGACAAAGGGTTTACTAAGCCCTATTCACGATAAGTACACTCAATAAACCAACTCCTTAATAGTCCTTATTTCTTCTCAGGCATTTCTGAGCAGTAAGAATACAATAAAAGTGCTAATTGACTTCATATTTATGTAGGCTTTCATTACTCTTGGTACTAGTCTGGAGTGTAATCTGTAATCGTATCGCCAGTAATCGTAAATAAGCCCTCATAGGTTTACTAGTAGACTGACTTTTAGGTAGGTAGGTAGAAGAAAAAGTTAGGTATTTAATGAAGAAAACCGACCAAGTACGTGTCGGACCACGCACAATGTAGGGTTCCGTAGTTGCCCATCAAATTGTGTGGACCTATTAAATTGATTAACCTCTCCGCGAATGCCTCAGGATGCCACTGGAGCTGGCCTGAATCCTGCGGACCATGGAAAGAAAAGAAAAGAAAGAAAACATATTTATTTAGTACATGCCACAAGTGCACACAACAAACAATAAAAAAAAAAAAAATTGAAAAAATAACAGAAAAAAACAAAAGCTTGTGTGCATCTCACGGCTGCGCCAAATAGGACCAGTTCAGCAAACTGTCGAGCAGCTAGTGCCCGACGCTGGTTTTCAATTGGTCCTGAGATGGTGACGTAACGAACGTAAAACAGTTAAGCCCTTTGTGTGGATACATAAATATGTGTGTGTATGAGAAGGTACTTCCATTATGTGAAATAGGTGTGTATGGATGTGCATCGTTTTCGCATCATCGTGAAGAAAAACTTTTCTTGCGTCTCGGTGAACATTCAACCTACAAAATCGTGGCAGCCTCATCAGCACCCTAAACCCACTATTATAATGCACACGCAGGACATGTACTGTTTCCCGTCGGGGCTGCGGATTGTCGAAAGAGATACCGCGGCGTCGGCACAAGGGCGAAGAAGGAACATGGGTGGTTTTTAGTCAGTAGAAGTCTGACACTCTACAGCGGATATTTGATGATTTTCCACCCACCATAAAAAAGGGCGGGCATGTACTGTGCGCTCGTATTTGAGACCCATATGCTACTCGTGTAAAAAGTTGTGCAAAGCTCTGAACAATGTCATCTTGACTTCAGTGGTACAACGAGCAAACCTCTGAGGTCAACATATTCGCCCTCACAGACAAGGCCATGCAATCTTTCTCAATGTCTGCATCATCTTTTAGGTTAGAGCACAACATTATGACAAAGATATTCAAAATCTTCCACTCGTTTATGTGGTGTTGCACATAATTTATAATAGGTATTTTTGCCTGACATTTTCCTCTGGCCTGCAAGTCCATACATTCACTCTTCTTGACGTTGTAAATCAAGTCATGGATATAAGCGTATTTTTAAGCTGTCTAGAGAGACCAAAAACCGAATTACTCAGTATTAGCACTATGTCGTCATGTCGTCTTATTCAATGGGTCCACCACTGCGGTCTTATCGTTTAAATAAAAAATCACCTGGACGCGAGTGGCGGGCGATCTAGTTACTTACTATAATTACAATCATCACGAATTCATCAACCTATAAACGAAAATCAGTGTAAAAACCAATTATTAATATTTGATACCATGTTTTAAAATTTTATCGTTGCATAATTATAACGGGCTTGCATAAATAAAGCGGCACTCGTATGCCGCCAACTAATTGATTATTAATGTGGCACAATTTTGTCAGATCATTAATCACGGGTGGCACCTGGTTACAATGAAGCGCCTGACACATCGCGTGTTACTAGATTAATCGTCCGGTCATCTGGTGACCGGAGATACGGCCGGGTAAGTAGGTGCTGATGGGCCGTTGTTGTTCCGAAGATGTTGTATAATTATCGGTTATTATGGGATAAGAAATAGAAACAATCAGACATCGAATTGTTTCTTGTATTGTTTATTATTATACGTAAGAACCAGCTTGTGGGCTCATGGCTAAATAATATCTGCCACGGGGTTGAACTTCAGGTTATGCAGCGTTACCTGGATTAGTTCGTGGATGGGTGACGACCCCCCATCGCGTAACAAACCTCCGTGCCTCGGAAAGCACGGTGAGTCGTTGGTCCCAGCTGTCATTAGTACATATTTGACAGTCGTCACAGGTAATAAGTGGCCCGAAGGTTTGGCAATCAGTCTTGAGGTATCGAGGAGCCTCGGTACGTAATGAGTTGTCACCTATTCACGGATTGATCTAGGAAAGCGCCACTGAACCTAAAGACTAACCTGAGCCGTTTATTGTTAAGCCTCAAATTCCTCCTTTAGAAACATTTCTTAAAGATTATACATATTTTTTTTAAATTTTAATCTTGCGATCAGTCTTAAAGATTATAATTAAAGATTTTAATTTATAAAGGTTTACAATTCAAGGTTTTCGAGATACCTACAGACGGTACAGACTGAATTCGATTTCATAGAGTTCATCGTCAACAGATTACTCTGATTCGTCTTCCAGACGTGAAAGATGAAATATAATTACGCTTAATTAAATTTTATTAAAACAAAGGCGCAAACCACATTTCTCTTCGAAATTATTGTTTGACTTATTTCATCATATTGTAAGGTAGTCTCTTTTGTTCTAAAACACGCTTTCTACGGAATCTTATTAAAATTTTAATTAATGCCTACTATAAATTGCAGGCAATTGTTGCTGTGAAATGACGAAAATATAACTTATTCCTAACAATTTCAAAACGTTGCTCTTTTAACCGACTTCTTTTATGAATTTTATTTTAACGTAACATAACATCACGCCTATACCCTAGTAGCATTTTTTGTTGGCATTTAGTTGGGCCACATACCTCTGGTTAGTTGGCAAATGCATACAATTGGCGGGCAGTTTGCGGGTTGGGCCCAAAACTGATGGCCTACGTGGATTTGCCTACGAAGGCCCAACTTGCGATAGGGCCAACGTGCATTGCCCTACGGAGGCCCGAGGAAAACGTGTTATGGGTAGGCCCAACGACACATAATACATGTAGGCAAGCGGTTGTATGTTTGTTGGTTCTATAGCTGGTTTCATAGCGACGCGTCTCGCCAGCGCCGGCCGTACGCGTGTCGCTGAACATGAACTTTATCAGCTTCATAATAAGTTTGGTTTTTGCGATGTTTTGAAAAAGCAACCTTATTTTAAAGCCGATAAGGTTCATGTGCAGCGACGTGCGTGCGGCCGGCGCTGGCAAGACGCGTCGCTCTGAAACCAGCCCTCTAATAGGCCAACCCAGACGACGACATACAAAAGTCACCCACCAAACAGTCGTCTCTCTTTTGCACTTTGACGTGAGTACATGAGAGGACGTTGTGTCGTCTGCGTTGACCTATTAGGTATACTTTGTGTTAATTAACTGAAATTAAATGAAATACAAATTATGATAATTGAATATTTATTTATTGTTATATTATGTTATTGACAAAATGAAGACAAATTTTACACAATTTGGAGACGGTAGCTCTGCAGTAAAACGATACACACCGTACCTACTATGATACATTGTAACATTGATAGAGTACCTACCTACTTTTACAAAGTTACACTTTGCAGCTAAGTTGTTGTCAAAGATTCGTTCAAGGATTCTTCTTGTGATAGGACCAGTATTGTTCCCACCAATGTAGGTTATGTAGTTTATCTGCAACAAACACAACACAACCCATTATAGTAAAACAACAAATACATGCAATGCCAGTAAGGATAAATTATAGACAATTTTTTGTTAGGTTATGTGCGAATTAACTTGAGACCGGGCCGATGATTCAATTTCAATTTAGGTATGTTGTGCAAAATGATGCGTCGTACCTAGTATTTTTTTTAGCTAGAGGTTTGCACGAGATTTATTAAGAACAAAATAAGATAGTATTTCATAAATAATAGCATCTTAGTCCCAGGTCTCAAGGTAATTCGCACGGGTTCTAAGTAGATAAATACCTACTTATGAAAAACTTACCCGTTTCGTAAAATAAACGTTTTACAGGACATAATGTCCATGTTATCTTAGTTGGAGCCTCGTTACTGCTAAGGCATTTGTTGAATATTATTGCAGTTTTAGGTATATGGAGGCCACATGCAATGCGTCTTCCGTGGCGTCATCCAGTTTTCACGCACCACACCGAGTTCCCCACCGTAACCATCTTCATCGTCAAATTCCACAACTTTAAACATTTTTATCACTGCCTGTCAGGCTAATATTTTATATATATAAATAAAACAAATACTCCGCAGCCGCAAGCGCACCCGGCACCGCACAAATGAAATAACAAACTGCAAAATGGCGGGCGGGCCGGGCGACGAGTGCCGCCGCCCGCCCCCCGCGCACCCCGATACCACCCCGTAGGAGCAGCAAGTAACAGGGCCATTGAAGGGTATCTAAGTTGGACCGATGTTGTTATCATAACTTAAATCCCTACAAGAATCTCCCAACAGTAGCAATAGAAGCAGCAGGCCCGTCGTTAGTTGGCCCAATGTTGTTTTAATAACATAAATCCCTACAAAAATCACCCAACAGTAAGAATAGTAACAGCAGGCCCGTCGTTGGCTCTACGTAGGGCAAATAGTGCATGTTTAAGACAATGGGCCTATTTTAAGTTTAGGTTGGCGGAATAACTAACCGTCTGCCAATACATTCCCAACTGTTGGCGTATGGAAGCCAACGGCAATTGCTACTAGGGTAAAGTCTGGCGTAATAATGGGCGAGCCTATTGCCGCGCAAAAATCCGGGTCCATGGATGCTATACTGAGGAATTCCTGAAGGAAAAACCCAAAAACTCTTTCCACGACCCAGGAATCGTACCCAGGTCCTCATGATCAGACAATTATTACTATTAGACCAACTTGGCAGTTTAATTTCAGTTTGCATGAATATGTTGTGAAATAACTCTAGTTGGTGTTCACACACAGGAGCGGTCATGTATTAACGGATTAATAACAGTGGAATACCTAATTATTTTGTGGTGCTCATGAAACCACTCTAATGTTGCATTTTGTTCCTGTTGTTTTGAGCGGAGATTAAACGCCAGCGATACGTTATGCGTTTCAGAAACTTTACTTAACTATGCAACCATTTTGTCGGCCATGGTTTAAATATATAATTTGCCATTAGTCCGAGTAGGCGGCCAGAGAGTGGGTGTTGTTGTGGTGGCGTGTAGTCGGCGAAAGTTTGTGTTGTTCGCACTACCCGGCCACTAGAAAAACACACCACTTTAAACTTTCCCCACGTTATTGTGCGAGTTACCAACTTCTGAATATGCAGCCGAGCAGCGCAATACCAACCATTTTTAGAGATCCTCAGCTTTTAATTAAGTTTATTTTAAATAATTTATTGCTGGTTTATGTTAATTTTTGAGTTGTGCTCGTTTTAATAGAGTCCTGCAATGAAAGTTCATTTCTTGTCTGGCAAGGTAACATTAAGAATAAAATGTTTATTAAATTAATAAAGTGATTTTATTAACCGTGCTTAGTTATTTTTTCTTTTTACACTTGATAGTAAAATAGCCCCCACAATAATTAATGAATTTCAATGTAAACACTCTAGAATAGATCATTAGTTCCGGTGTTTACGCTTTCATACAAACTTATAAACTTTTACCACATTTATAATATTATTGCATATTATAGTTTTAGAGAAGAGTGGAAGGCTATGAGTGAGGCTTTTTCCCAGCAGTAGGCAATTTTTCCCACCAAAGTAACAATATCTAGGCTTAGAAAAAAAAGATTGTAGTTCCTGGGATCATAAATTGACAAATAAGTTTCAACACATTACTCGAAGATTCTTTGAAATATCTCCAAAACCTTGACCTTTCCTACAAGCTCTGAAAACGTTTGAGGAAAATACCATGTTACTTTTTGAAGGTCATGTCTATCCCATCAATAATATCGTATACTGTAAAGAGGTCATGCCATATGAGATCTTAAGATTAAAGAAAATGCCAACGACATCATCATAATCATTATTAAACACCGTTATAGAAAGGGTTGGTCACATTGCAAGTCAGGATAAAGAGAGATGGACTGGAAACGTTACTACATGGGCTGGCCCTCCCGGAAAGGAAAAGAGGTCGGTCCCTGGAAAGATGGAAAGACAAACTTGTGAAATTCGCAAAAAACGACTGGATACCTGGACAGCCCAAGGTAGGAAAAAGTGAAGTGAAGGAAAAACCCAAAAACTCTTTCCACGACCCAGGAATCGTACCCAGGTCCTCATGATCAGACAATTATTACTATTAGACCAACTTGGCAGTTTAATTTCAGTTTGCATGAATATGTTGTGAAATAACTCTAGTTGGTGTTCACACACAGGAGCGGTCATGTATTAACGGATTAATAACAGTGGAATACCTAATTATTTTGTGGTGCTCATGAAACCACTCTAATGTTGCATTTTGTTCCTGTTGTTTTGAGCGGAGATTAAACGCCAGCGATACGTTATGCGTTTCAGAAACTTTACTTAACTATGCAACCATTTTGTCGGCCATGGTTTAAATATATAATTTGCCATTAGTCCGAGTAGGCGGCCAGAGAGTGGGTGTTGTTGTGGTGGCGTGTAGTCGGCGAAAGTTTGTGTTGTTCGCACTACCCGGCCACTAGAAAAACACACCACTTTAAACTTTCCCCACGTTATTGTGCGAGTTACCAACTTCTGAATATGCAGCCGAGCAGCGCAATACCAACCATTTTTAGAGATCCTCAGCTTTTAATTAAGTTTATTTTAAATAATTTATTGCTGGTTTATGTTAATTTTTGAGTTGTGCTCGTTTTAATAGAGTCCTGCAATGAAAGTTCATTTCTTGTCTGGCAAGGTAACATTAAGAATAAAATGTTTATTAAATTAATAAAGTGATTTTATTAACCGTGCTTAGTTATTTTTTCTTTTTACACTTGATAGTAAAATAGCCCCCACAATAATTAATGAATTTCAATGTAAACACTCTAGAATAGATCATTAGTTCCGGTGTTTACGCTTTCATACAAACTTATAAACTTTTACCACATTTATAATATTATTGCATATTATAGTTTTAGAGAAGAGTGGAAGGCTATGAGTGAGGCTTTTTCCCAGCAGTAGGCAATTTTTCCCACCAAAGTAACAATATCTAGGCTTAGAAAAAAAAGATTGTAGTTCCTGGGATCATAAATTGACAAATAAGTTTCAACACATTACTCGAAGATTCTTTGAAATATCTCCAAAACCTTGACCTTTCCTACAAGCTCTGAAAACGTTTGAGGAAAATACCATGTTACTTTTTGAAGGTCATGTCTATCCCATCAATAATATCGTATACTGTAAAGAGGTCATGCCATATGAGATCTTAAGATTAAAGAAAATGCCAACGACATCATCATAATCATTATTAAACACCGTTATAGAAAGGGTTGGTCACATTGCAAGTCAGGATAAAGAGAGATGGACTGGAAACGTTACTACATGGGCTGGCCCTCCCGGAAAGGAAAAGAGGTCGGTCCCTGGAAAGATGGAAAGACAAACTTGTGAAATTCGCAAAAAACGACTGGATACCTGGACAGCCCAAGGTAGGAAAAAGTGAAATGAGATGGAGGAGGCCTATACTCGTCGAGAGGTCCTTAGTGAAAATGATGTAAAAAAAAACTATGTATTAATTAGTATTACTCAGGAATAGAAAGGGCAGAAAAATAGAAAGGGTTTAAAACAGTGGGCACATAGGTTCAAGGCTAATTGTTTTTAAGTTTAGATAAGTTTTAATAACATAGTTTTGAATCATATAAATGCTGAGTTCATGATATTAATCTAGGTAAATTTAATATTTTGAAAGCATTTTACAACTGTATCACACATATATCAAATGGGCTTAGGTACATTGGCGAGTGACGAAAGATTTTAAACGATAGTGATTGTTGAACAGAACTTACTACTGGGAAATATTGTCTCAGTTGGAGAGGTATTAATAATGACAGTTGGGGTTGACCCCAACGTTCCTGCGAATTGAAAAGACAAGTCTCAAGCTAGGTGACGCGATGATTTTGCAGAGTGGTTTGTTTTGGCTCGATGGGGTATAATCGACCCATCTCGAAAACAATGTGAGTGTGGAGCTCCGACACAGGCCCCTATACCTTCTCTTTTGCCAATTAATTGCACCCTACAGCACTTGAAGGAGGCAACCGACAAAGCTTACAGCGACATAGATCGACATAGATCGCTACGGACAGTCTAGTCAAGGAATATCTTAGTCATCGATTCGAAAAGAAACAGTTGAACGGGAATGGTTGAAGATCAAATAAGAAGATGTGTGTTTGGCGAGGATATAGCAGGGGCTTGACTACCTTTATGACTTCTTAAAAAACCAACACTTAATCAAGTGTCTTCAACCATCTCCATCATCACCATCCACAGCCCAACTGTATCCACTGCTAGGTATAGAACTCTCTTTGCTTATCCCAACCTCCAAACTCTTATGCCTGTCTTTTTTATGAGGGTTGGAAGTCATCAAATGACTCCTCCCGCTCTGGGCAGAGCGGTAGGGAGTGTCAGATTTTTACTGACTAAAGACCACTCATGTTCCTTCTTAGCTTAGCCCTTTGCGTCAAGGCCGCGGTATCTCTTTCGAATAACCTGCAGCCCCGTCTGGCGTCGGCTCTTGCCGAAGGGCCCCTCTTCTATGTTGCTGACATCTCTTTGAGGCGCGCGCCGAACACGAACGCGCCATCGACACGACCTGTCGTCGTCATAAGACGGATGGACGGTGAGCTCTCTTGTGCCAGTCTCGTACAGGATTATTCCCGTGATGCCAACAATGTCAAAAGTAAATACTATTAAATTCTACAGTAAAACAAAGCCACACAAAATTAATTTCGTAATGCACATTTGCACAACCACATTTCACGAAGCAAGCTTCACATTCACAAACACTCTGAAGCCAGACCAACTACCGCCTCGGTAGTACAAATATGTATTTATTAACTGCACCACGATACAGGAATCACTTCGGACTTCGTTCATCTACATTGTTAGATTACTTTGATATATCTAGTTCAAACGATAGGTTTGAAGTGTGTGCAAACGAGGTTGTGTATCGGGAAATGTTATTAGTTTTCGGTTATTGGAATGCCTGTGATGTATTTAAGAGTTCTAGAGGGATTTCTGCATTGGGTTGAAATCATTTTATGTAGGAGTAGTATGAGTGCCTTCCAATGGTTGGACCGATGACCTGGTGAAGGTTGTAGAGATCCGCTGGAAGTGACATGCACGGGAGCAGTCAATGTGGCACCCTTTGGTGGAAGCCGATGTCCAGCAGCTAGACGTCTTTCGATTCAAATGATGAATGTTGATTGAACTATCAGCCAACGACACAGCAAATAGTCAACAACGGCTGTTAGGTAAAAATATGTCACAGACTTAGCTTTTGCTCTCGGTTTCTATTACTACGTTATGTTCGAAAAACAACTACTCAACCCATGACAACAACGTTTGAAATCTGGTTTGTGACACTTGTTCATAATTTGTAGCTTCTCATTAGTGAAAGAATTTTCGGAGTCGGATCGGTAGTTCCGAATATACAAACTGACAAATAAATACCACTTTGTAATATAGTTATAGATTGAAGTATTGTCGTTACTGTCTCTCATTATTACAGATTTGTGTGGCTGTCCCTTTCTAAATGTCAATGTGGCCGTATTGTGTAAAATGATTTGTGTTTCAAGGTTCAGCAGTCATAAAACTTACCTACATTTATTTTAATAATTATGAACGTGGACGAAGCAGAGTAAGTATAAGTAGGAGCGTATTTTAGTTTATGCTGTAGGCACAAACTACAATTATGAGATACTCATACTCATGAGAAATCGTATATTTTATAAAATATTTCTGGGAACAAAACTATTTCGAATTATTTTATCATGAAACTAGAATAACCAAGATTTTCTAAAATTATGACTGGTACGGACTCGATTGCAAAGCAGTGCAGTACATTTATGTATGAACACACGTCATGCTCCCGATACAAAGAGTGAAAGCAATAGGGGAAAAACACAACAAACTTTTCTATTGAATGGCCCACAACAAAACAGTGGTAAATGGTTTTTAAATAACAACCATGTTTAAAATTACTTCTACAAATGAATGAATGAACATTATTTATGTTTTGAGTCTCGATTCGATAATATTGTTGGTAAACTAATGAACTGTTAACAATGTTAAGCTGATTCAATTTTTTATCGAAATCTCGGAATAAAAATGAATCCAGATATCGATTGGGTCCTTTTTTACAGCTCAACGGTATTTTTACAACAATGATTACTTAATGAGGATGTGAAATAATTGGATACTTGCACCCCTGAGTCTGAATGTAAATAAATTTAAATTCTTCTTTTTCTTTTGGTGTGGTTAGTGCCTATAATATCGGAGCTTTTATGCCACCCATGGGTTTCTGACTTGGCTTGCTGTAAGGTAGCTGTAGGGTTGCTTTCATCATCATCATCAGCCTATAATGTTCCCACTGCAGGGACTCAGGCCTCTCTCTAGGAGAGGGATGGGCTATAATACACCACGCGGGCCCAGTGCGGATTGGCAGATGTCACATGTCTTCGAATTTTTGGTTCTAAGACATGCCGGTTTCCTCACGATGTTTTCCTTCACCGTTTTGAGAGCAGCGGTGATGAAATAAATTACACAAAGTAATGCGCCTGCCTGGGTTCAAACCCACGACCTACTGTTCGTAAGTCGGGGCCAACACCACTGGGCCACCGCTGCTCTAGGGTTGCTTTACTATATAGGAAATGTTTTCTCTTGTGACTTAGTATTTGAAATTGCTCGGATCGACCTTTAAGAAAGCCATGCTTGTCTGGGATGGGTCATAGATAACCTGCACCCTTTCTACACAAAAATCTTGTCAATACATCAAGCTATTATACTCGTACCAACCCACTTTCTGCTACGGCCAGCAAATCAGACATGATTTGAAGTTTCGATTGCACTTTTTCGTTTCACATTGCCAAAACATTAGCCAATAAACCATTCCCGTCCTCTCACAGCCCTACGCTTGTCACCTACATCCGATTGCATGGTAGCTCGTATGTTACCGTAACGCTGCAATCTCTGGCGCGGAGCGAGTCGGGGGATGTCTGGCTAATTATCTGTCACGACTGATTTCAGCGTGACGGTCCCGTCATTCTACTGTAGGTAGATAGGTAATTTTGGGAACCATCAAAGTTCAGGAAATTGCAGTGTATACCGGAAGGCCTATTCGTAATGAACATAGCATACATAACCTCGCGCCTGTTGGCCGAAAGGGTTTGGCAGAGGCATACCTAATAATACACTAACATTACATCGATTTTTTGTCGTACTGTATGGATCGTAATGTTGGGCTGTGAAGAAAATGGATGAAAAAATATTGCATGTAGCGGAAATGAGAATATTGACGTGGTTGTGTAGTGTGACAAGAATGGATAAAAGTAACTGTGCAAATGTGGTTTTGCACTGTACGTACAGTCTCAATACTGTCTCAAATTAGTGTACGTGATGGATTGTTTATTTAAATCTTTCACTGATTATGATCTTAAATACAAGTTAGTTCGTTGAGCGTGTTACACATGAGAGATGTGTGTTGTCTCTATCATACAGAGTGGTGCGAGGGAGATGAAATGGAAATGGGTTTTTGTGGTTTGCTAGGTCCTGACGCGGTTGAGGTTTTGTCTCTGTGACGTCACTATGCTATTCCATATGGGTCTGGTTATCACAGTGTGATTTGAGAAACATCCGGCGTACCTAGTGCGTCATTCTGTAAAGGACTTTATTATATTCGGGCTTGCGTTTGAATTTGTAAGAATACTTGACACGGAAACAGCTGCATTGGCCAACATTAAGAATATTTTTCTTGTCGATATTATCATTTTTGTAAGACAAAAGCAAGTACAAGAGCAGAATAAAAAGTAACGGTTATTGTATTCAATTTGTGTAAAAGTTTTTTGTAACAAAGAAGAGGTATTATGGATTCACAGAAAAACTTCATAGGTTGAATTTTACTTGACGACAGATGAGACCTGTCTTCGTTGATTTGTTGGTCGGTCATGATGGAATGTGGAGTCCAACGTGAAATAACACACAGGCACAGTTCGGTACACTAAACTTTACCGTCCAAAACACTTTACAATAAAAAAAATTACAAAGGATCTGTTTTCAGATTTAAATCAAATAAAATGGAACGTAGTGAGGTTAGCCAAGTCAACCGTTCGTCACCATGATTTCAATTTGAATGTGTCAACTGCACAAGTCTACCGCCTTTTTATTAACATCAAAAATGACCAACGATAACTTTATCCGGCTAAACACACTCAAGCATTGCCAGACCAAAAATTAAATTAAATTGAACTAAATCAAAATTATGATAAACGCTTGACATTCCATTACGCGATCTGCGACATACGGATATATTGTAAAGTAAAGAACTATACAACAAAAAATCATCATTTCAGCCAAAAACGCCCACTGCTGAACATAGGCCTCTCCAATCCAATAGGCCAGTCTTGTGCGTTTCGCATCAAGCGTATCCTCGCAAGCTTCACCAGGTCATCGGTCAACCTAGTGGGAGGTCTTCCAACACAACGTCATCCGGTTTGCGGGCATCATTTTCTCAGAATCTGCGAAATAAATTCTATCATAAAACCTTGGTACTTTTTTTATGGGGGTGGGAAATCAACATATTATGACTCTTCCCGCTCTAGGCAGAGCGGTAGGGAGTGTCAGACTTCTACTGACTAAAAACCACTCATGTTTCTTCTTAGCCCTTTGTGTCGAAGCCACGGTATCTCTTTCTAACAACCCGCAGCCCCCACGGGAAACCTTGGTACTTTATAAAACATATCATTGGGAGGTTTCAACGCTGCCTCTAAATTATATAGTCCAAAACACAACACAGAAATATTTTCAATACAAGTACGATTACATAGCACAATGACATAACCACAGTTTCCAAACGCAATTAGTGTAAAATCACAAAGGGTATCACTAAACATGTAGTGGGTATACTTGAAAGTGGTTCCGATGTAAGTACATTTAATTATTCCAATTGTGCATTTAATACTGTTAACATAACGGTTAGTTTTAGTATAAACTAGCTGACCCGCGCAACTTCGTCTGCGTCACATAAATATAGCTATAACCTTTCTCGCTATATCGACTATCCGACATTAATTAAGCTAAATCGTAACAAACAAAAAATCTTATCTTTCCTCTTTATTACAATAGTTTAGATGGTTTAGATTAGCTTAGATTATATTAAAGTGTGAATTACTATAAAATCTATCTCTTACTGTTAAATATACTATAACACTCTGTATTTGTAAACATTATGATGCAGTAAATATTTTGAATTTGAATTTCCCGGAGGCCAGCCAGAATCCCCCGTACCTACATTGCGACGCGCAACCCGCGTAATTATTTCTCCGCGCGGGTATTTTTACATTGCGATATCTTCTAAGATATTTGTTTAAACTGTATAGAGTAAAGAGCACAAATATTCTACATTAAATTTTCGTTCTAACGAACACATTTATTTAGATATAGATTAATACCATATGGGTTAAATAAGCTTCGCAAAAAATAATTCTTTTTAACCTAACATTTTAATAGTAAAAAATGGTTACAGTGAGTCAATCTTAAAAGATAGACAGATGCTGTCGCGGACTTTTTTTTAGAACTTTTAAAGGCAAATAATTACTTCATACATGATATTCTCGTAACTTAAACCGTTTTCGCAGCGCACGCAATGGAAGCTCTCAGAAAGGAATTTTCTTTTCCCGTTTTTGCAACATTTCTCATTTATGCTCCGCTCCTATTGGTAGTAGCGTGATGTTATATAGCCTATAACCTTCCTCGATAAATGAACTATCCAACACAAAAAGAATTTTTCAAATCCAACCAGTAGTTCCAGAGTTTATCGCGTTCAAACAAACAAACAAACAAACAAACAAACAAACAAACTCTTTAGCTTTATAATATTAGTATAGATTATTCACTTACCCTTCTAAACAATGTTAGAATGTTAAGTGTTTTGTTTTGTGTTTAGTAGTTACAGGTATCAAACAACACAGTTGAATATGCTTTAAACTAATGACTGTTCCCTTTTTCACACGATTTTAACAACTTCACAAAAAAAATGGTTTTCTGAAAAGTCGGTTTACGGACGATAGTGTAACGTGGCAAAGTTATAACAAAACATTGATGAATGAAAATAGATGCAGCGCAAGCGTACAATGAGAGTAACGGGACTATGAGCGCAACGGGACAATGAGTCATAAGTATGAAGCCGCCTTTTCACTATGGGATGTAATATTCCTTCAAATGACCTCTAAATATCGCTCGCATACATTTTGTAGTTTGGGATGTAATATACATTATAGCACAGTGTGAACGGTCACGTACAAAATGTAGGCGAGCGATATTTAGAGGTCATTTGAAGGAATATTACATCCCATAGTGAAAAGGCGGCTTTACTCATTGGCACGAAAAAGTTTCGTGCATGCAGCTGGCGTTCATCGATTTATTAGACGTTGTCACGTCAAAAAACAATTTATTTATTTATTTATTTATTTAATACTTTATGCACACAAGAGTACAGAGGCGGACTTAATGCCACAGGCATTTTCTACCAGTCAACCTTTGGGTGATGCAGAGAAAAATAGTAATGAAAAAAAAAAAAAATAGTGATGAATGTTAGTAATTTACCATGCATACTGCTAAGATGACGAATAGAAAAGTATGAAAGAAGAAGGCAGGCATGTTGCACAAACCCCCGAAAAATTGGGATAGGGCAGAAGCAAAAAAAAAAAACAATAGGTACCTGAATGTCCATCTTTACAAAGGGTATCGTATTATTCAGTACTGACTGAGTTTTGGAGGTCTGATGGACAGTCACTCCATGTAAAATACTGGTTTTTAACTGCATCTGATTACACTGGAAGCAGACCTCAACAAACTTATAAAAGGTTTGGCACACCTCACATGAGACTCAAACTTAGCTGGTGAAATTTGGGTATACAATTAAGGTACAAGTTGGTAGCCGACTGCACGCAGCAACAGCAGACGACGTGTTGCGGCGACACTACTGGTTTCTACGTATTTCTATGAAATTCCCTCCGTAGTAAGCGACATGAAGCTAGCGCCGCGTCGTCGAGCGGCAGACGCACGTGTCGTCTGACCGCAGATCAGTAGTGCCCACTGACGCCGGAGCAACGACACGTCGAGCGTGTTTAGAGTTATTGACTAATAGTTATTTGCAGTCGGGTTCGACATCATGACTGCAGCGACATGACGCGACGACGCGGCGAAGTGTCGTGACGACATGAAGCGACGACATGTCGTCTGCTGCTGCTGCGTGCAGTCAGCTACCAACTTGTACCTTAAGGTACACCTCTGCCTAACCCTTAAACACAGGCGTGAATTTACGTCATAATGAGTTAAATCCACCTCTACATTTCCCCACCACAATAGATAACCAATACAATCAAAACCACTACCAATCGAATGTTATTCTATTCCAACGAACCAATTTAGGTTAAAACTTGAAACCTATGATTACCGTGGTGACCGCTAAAATTACATGGTAGCCCATGACTGCTTTAAGTCCGACGGGTGATAAATTTATCAGGGGGTCGATGATCCAATCAGGGAGGATCAGTTGTTGACATGGGGCCGACGATGGGGCCTTACACCCTGAGTTATTGCATGGGGCCATGGTGCCCTCTGTGCTATTATTAAAGCGGAAGCTTCATTTATCTCTGAGACCTTGTGGTTGCAACGGGTTTATAACGGTCGTGTACAGTAACGAGCACCGATATGTAAACACTTATCAACGTTTAGAGCCATACTTTTGCCGACTGTATTGATTTCTACTAATATTTTGGAATTCATATTATCAAAAAGTAGGATATGTCACTTCAAACGCGGACTTCTCATGAAATAACGTCCAATTGTTAACCAGAAGTTCACGTTTGAACTTTTCCTAGTGTATACATATTATTGCTCGTGACTGTACGTGTTTTCTGAGTGTTTTTCATCAGGAATTTTCGCCTAGGTTTGTGACCGGTTGATGGCAATTGGGTCACCCCTTATTACATGGGTCTTGCATATAACTGGCATTATATAGGCATTAATGGGTACACCTCTGCTTTACCCTTCTGGGATTACAAGCGTGATGCTATGTTATGATATGCAAAATAACGATTTCTACTAAAAATACAATATCGAGTACCTGTCTCTTAATAAATAAATAATAGTTACAACGTAGAATAAAAAAAATCAAGTGAACTATATTTTGAAATCATTTCGATTCATGGAAGCGGTTTTCAATTACTATACAGTGTGGGTAGTTGAGGAAAATGTTGTAGGTTACGAGTACGTCTGAAACACAATCATATTGATAGGCAAAGGTTATCGCCCACTGTGTCGTAATTCCGTGTATCGTAGTTATTTGAAACTTACAAGAACAAAGGCACAATCAATATTATTTTTAGTTCAATAACATCGTTTTTGCCTGCGGATAGATGTTGTTCGTAAAATAATGATTAGGTCGTGTTACCAGAATAAATGTTATCGTGTAGTCTATGTTTTTTTTTTATTATAAATGGGCTTGCTCTTGACTTCGATCTTGTCTTATGGGCAGCGATGATGTCGACGATGAAACGAGCTTACCCAGAAGAAGCCTGTTTACTCGCGATTTAAATAGATTAGGGTTATATGAACTCGGAAAAACCGACGCAGGCAGGGAATTCCACTCCTTGGCTGTGCGCATGCGCTCGTGGAGCTCTTGCGCACACTCTCCGAAGTACAGTCGGTAGAAGACCGACAGACATGCGACTTTGCGACGGTGGGCCAGGCTATGTAGCTTGACAACCAGCTTATGGTCACCAATTATCTTCCTGGCTCTGCGCTCTACAGAGTCAAGTGTGGCAAGTTGGTATTTTTTAAGTTGGTTTTTTTTGGTTGGTTGGTTTTTTTTAGTTTTTTTTGTTGGTGGTTGGTTTTTTTTTTGGCTGAGCTATCCCAAAGGTGACAGCAATACTCCATGCCTGACCGGACTTGAGCTTTATATAATACTGAAAGCTGTCTTGCAGGCTTGAAGTACCGCCTAACCTTGTCCCACCGATGCCCAGCCTTTTTGCCGCAGTTTGAGCTTTCGACTCGATGTAGGTGCCGAAGTTCAGATTCGCGCTCAACTTCGTGCCAAGCTCGAGACTGTCAGTAACTTGTACAGATGCACTCCGGAAAGTAGGGGCCAGATTAAACGGACTCCTTTTGGCGGTGAACAGACACACTTGCGTTTTGGTGGCGTTGAAATCAACCAGATTCTCGTCACCCCACTCGGATACAAGTCTTAAGGCTGAATTCGTTCGCTCTACCATGGCCTCTCTTGATGAACGTGCTTCATCACCGCCGGCTTTTGCGCGGGATGTGTATAACTCTCCATGACAGTGCTGTCATCTGCGTACCCAACAATACCAGGAACAAGGAGGTCATTGATGTGCAGCAGGAAAAGTGTCGCGGAGAGAACAGACTATGTATGCCAAATGTAATAGAATTCCGTTCAGCAGCATAAACATTATAAGGATGGGCTGCGGGTTGTTCAAAAGAGAAATCGCGGCCTCGACGTTTGTGTCGAGGCCGCGGTTAATAAGGAACATGGGTGTTTTTAATCTGGCACTCCCTGACCAGAGCGGGAGGAGTCATTTGATAATTTCCCGCATTCAAAATAAAAAAAAAACACCTTGGCGTATAGTTAATACAATAGTGACTTTGTTTAAAAAGTTAACTTGCGCCAGACGCGGTCCGTTCGTACAACATGAATAATCCATTCTTTACTTATAGATCGAGGAAAAAAAATAATATTCGACAAACCTGACAAAAAAACATTGCTTTTTTGTCAAGTTTGTCGAATATTTTGTTGTGGAAAAAGAAAACAAATAAAAAGTTATTAAAATAATAATTCAAACGCCTGTTGTTTTTTTTTTTATATAGATATAAAAACACATCTTGTATTTAAATAATCCTGGTGTAATATTAATGTGGAGTTATATCCAACGATATTCCACATTAATTTATTTTACTAACTAAGATACATTCTCAATAATTTCTTGTTATTTCAACTCAACATAATAATACAATTTGCTCAAGTAAATGTTCACGCGTCATTGATTTCTTGTCGAGTCTGTATTTGGCTAAGATAATCTCTCCCTTCGTATATAACCTTTTAATTAGTAAACCCTTCACATATTGTAAGGGTATCAGATGTATAGTGGTGAATGAAGGTCTTATACCAATCAGATCGATATTTATTATACCCGCACAACCCCTTTACCACTTCTAACCAGTAATTACTGAGCGTCATTAATTTTCTAATAGATCTGAGATAATTGTTAGCTATTTGTTTTAAAGAAAGGCTGTTGTTAATGAGTCAATATTCATTCTAATGTGGTAACCTTTGAAAAAAAAAACAAAGGTTTGCACTCCGGGAGTGCTGACAGAAGCGAAAACTTGAACATTAACGTTTACGTTTTACATTTTTGAATATTTTGGAATGGTTAGGGAATAGCATTAAAGCTCTATCATTTTTGTGGTTAAGACGATGACAATAGCTATTGACTTCTGATGTTTCAGTATTATTGGTCACGCCCACAATTTTTCCGATACCCTAGCGCCATAACCAAGTAAGAAACAAATAGTCCAGGATCCGCGGTCCATTTTTGCACTTGATTACTATCAAGCTAATTTTGATGAGACGGCGAGACGCCTAAGAATTTCCTGCACGAAAACTCTCGAATTCTCGATTGTGGTAAGTAATAGGGGTAGCAGGGATAAAATATGTTGGTTTGATGATTCTCAAAAGTGTTAGTACAAACACTTTTGAGAATCATCAGCTGGGTTTTTTTTTGATAAATCTGATGATAATTATCTAAATTATTTGAAAAAATATTTGTCCTACAAAATGTAGGTATGGTTTGATCAAAGAGTCCCCTTCCTTCCTTCCAATATGTATCGATAACGAAGTCATTAAAAATGATTACTAACTGGGTTTTGGGGATTGGATATTTTCTATTAAACCCACTCTTTACAAGTTACCTACAAAATTCCTAAAATTATAATAAGTGTTTGGCACTTACTCCACGCACCATCAATACTCCTGTACATCATAAACAACAGGCTAATACACTTTCTGGAGCCACAAATTCCAGAAGAGCAAGCAGGTTTTGTTAAAGGCAAAGGCACGCGGGAACAAATCCTGAACGTTCGCCAAATTATAGAGAAAAGCCGGGAATTTAACAGCCCTGTATTGATATGTTTCATACATTATACCAAAGCATTTGATTGCGTGGAGTGGGGCAAGCTGTGGGGGGTTCTTAAAGGCAATGGGAACGCCTCAACATCTTATTGACCTAGTCCGATGCCTCTACATCAACAACCGCTCTTTCGTCAAAATCGACACCGACTGCTCAAATGCGTTAGGTAGGGATGCATCCTCTCACCTCTGCTCTTCAATGTGTATGAAGAGTAATATCATTCAAGACTCTTGAGGGCTGGGACAAGGGGTTTACTGTTGGTGGAAAGTGGATTTCCAATCTGAGGTTATACACTGACGACACTGTTCTCCTTGCTACAACTTTTAGCAACATGAAAGAGATACTGCACAGATTGGAAGTAGAAAGTGGCAAAGTAAGGTTTGCAATAAATTGGCAGAAAACCAAGCTTATGGTGGTAGATCGTGCGGGAAAGCTATCGGGCGCCTATAACATCTAAAGCATCTATACTGTGGACAGCTTTGATTAACATGGGCTCCAATATAAGTAATGAAGGTAGCTGCGTCCCAGAAATAAAACGGCGGATAGCTTGGCTAAAGATGCTATATTACGCCCCCAGAACATCTGGGAAAAACGTGGTGTAAGTTTTAAAACGAAGGCCCGTTTGGTCAGACCACTAGTTTTCCTGATTTTCCTCACAACAATCCAAACAAGAGTAAGACAGAGGATAGATGCATTCGAAATGTGGTGTTTTAGGCGGATTCTCCGAATTCCATGGACGGCCAAACGCAGAAATGTGTCTATCCTTTACCAACTCGATATCAAGACTCGATTGTCAACAGTTTGCCTACAGCGTATTTTGTCTTATTTCGGCCACATAATGCAAAGAGGAGATAGCAGCCTTGAAAAGCTGGTCATTGTTGGCAATACCGAAGGCAAGCGACCGCGAGGCCGGTCGCCATTTTACCAATTTTGAAGTGTCTGTCTTTCAAACGATTGGCTTTGAGAAAAAATTGTTTGTGGAACCTCAATGTCATTTTTAAAGACCTGTCTATGTCTATAGACACCCCACGCGTAGGTATAGGTTTGTTGAAAAAAAAATAGCATTTTTATTTTTGTATAAAAATCGTAAAGCAGTTCACAGAATACATCTACCTACCGAGTTTCAACTGTGCAGTCTCAATAGTTTCCGAATGAAGTGGCTGTGACATACGGGTGGACAGACGGACAAACAGACATGACGAATCTATAAGGGTTCCGTTTTTTGCCATTCGGCTACGGACCCCTAAAAAACAGCTGGTTTGTAATAATTTTTGATGAGCTCGTTATCAATACATGTTGGATTTAGATTTAGATAATGATCATCAGATTTAACAAAAAAAAAATTGTTAGTAATAGATTTTTGAAAATCATCAAATAAATATATTTATAATCAATATATATTTTATCCCTGCTGCCCCTATTACCTACCACAATCGAGAGTTTTCGTATAGGGTAATGTTGGCGTCTCATCAAAATGCAGCTGCTCACGGAAAATTAGTTTGATAGTAATCAAGTGAAAAAATGTACCGTGGATCCTGGACTAACATTGTGACGCGGTCAATAATAATTTATAGATGAACGGATAGCTGTCAGTGGGGCGCAAAGTGACATACGTCCGTCTAGCACCGCGCCTAAGCGCTCACTGTCGGATTGCATACGTAAGAAAGAGAGCGCGATGACGCAACGCTCGAACTTCTTATAAACCATATAATGATTAATTACTTATAAATAATTTATTACATAATCAAAAATTAAAAACAACGAAATTTTGTATTTAAATATGATACGTTATTGTTATAAATTTTACCAACGTACGTTGATCAATAATACAGATATTTTTGTTGGAAGATCATTATAAGAGGTTAGTTTACCATTTTTTTGTATCGAGAAAACTTTTCAAAAACGCGTTTTGAATACAACGAAATTATCAGAAATATGTTCAAGATTAACATATATTTTTTCCGCCGTGTCAAACTGTATAGATTTGGCTAAAAAATTGTTCAATACAAGCCTATTTGGCTCTTGTCAGCGCCTTAAATAAAATATTCATCTAGTGCGCTATTGTACACAAACTTGACAATTTATATTTTGACATTTGACACATACGCACATTCGCGCAAGCGCCTTGCGCCGTCTTACGAATTTTCAATCAGGTCACGTGTTCTTCCTGACGCGAGTTTAACATTTTTTACCCATCACAAAAAACAGTGTACAACGCCGCTAAAGAAGTTTTCACTTCAACATGTACTTTGTATTAAATCGTATCGTTTTTACCGTGATTTTATTGATGATCCTAGGAAAAATCCTTTTCGATGAAGAACTGTTGTTCAGTTTCATGGTCTGAGTCCCACCCTTCTAGTATACGCTGCATACGAAGTACATCCATAATGTCAGTATGTCCATCCATTGCTTTCCATCATCTGAAACCGAAATAAAACGCGGACTGTTTGGCATAAGGGGTCAGCCAACTGTTACATGTATTAAAAATGGGCTATGATTCACCACGAAAAATCAGTGGTGATTAGTTTTATTATTGAAGTAATAACAAAAACCTAAGGTAAAAACTTAGCTTAACTAGGGTAGAAACTTTCCTCAAAGACAAGTCAATTCTTCTTCTTCTTATCGTGTGGGCAGTAAGTTCTAACGAACACACACGAGTCAATCTATCACTATAATAACAATATGACCAAGTCGACACAATAATGACCCCTATAACGCCCATTTCCTATGAATAATAGTTGAATTTATCCCATTTAAGTAGATATATCTGTTCATGGGCTATGCACAGTATTCCTCAGTGGGTTACTTTCCATTTACTCTGGGATACAGTAAATGTATTTGGGCGAATTTCCTCGGTGGCTAAACAAACTTTTGGACGTTCCAAACATTGTTGTTTTGCCTCTAAGGACCGCACTTTTTTGAAACAATAAAAGGTAAAACTTGTAAATAATGGGATTACTCTTCTTCTCCTATATTATTACTAACACACATTTGAAAGGTGCTAGCGACTTTGTATTGTACCTTAGGCGATTTTCACACGACACCACAAGTCAGGCAAGGCTGCCTCGTTGGTATAGTGGTCGCAAAAGCGACTGCTGTGCATGGGGTCCTGGGTTGAATAACCGGGTCGGGCAAAGTAATAATGGGATTTTTCATCCAGAATTTCTCAGTAGAGCCACGCAGTCTGGATTTGCGCCCTTCTTCTTCTTTTCGTGTCGATTGTAGTTTCAATTATACGTCTTGGACCCAGCAGGTAGCCACGTTTATTGCAGTGGCAGGTGCCCTGTTCAGGTCGCCAAGGGTGCATGTATAGGACATCTGGGACACTCCAGCAGGTGACCCCACTTTGATAGATTATGTTTGCAGCGGCCCACTTGGGTGCGCAATCTATTTAGTGCTTTCCAAATAGGCCACTGCAGTTTACTACCGGGGCCAGGTGGTGTTGGGGCTTCAAGAAGTCGTGAGGTGGTGGGCATCTCTCTTGCCATAGCTTGTTGCGCCTGCCTTGAATTGTCTGAGTGGACCGTAGGCTTTTTGCCCTGTTGATGGCAATAGGCTCTCCCTACACGAGACTTAAACATAACTGGTGAAATGTGGGTATAGTAGGTACACCTCTGCCTTTTCTTTCGGGGATTACATTCGTGATGTTGTGTTATGAATACTGCAAGTCCGTGGGGTCGGTCGGAGGATTTGTATTAAATGTATTTTGGAGAGCCGCACGAAGAAACCATGAGCTTCGCTTGTCCGCGCGGTCGAGTGGTGTACGTTTGTTAGGCATCAACGAACTTCATACAAACCGATGCGTCTTCGTGAGATTCGTTTCAACACCCAATCGCGCGTTTATGCGGCGACGTCGTGTGTGAATCGCCTTAAACATGATAAGCCTTTGAAAGAAGTTAGATACCTTTATTCCTTAAGGGAATTTAGGCTCATATTATTTCCATTTTAGGATACCTATGTATTGTATGGCATACAGTATAGCTAATAGGAATTTTCTAACTCTTCTGGCAACTTTTGGATACCTAACGTAACACCTTTCCGATACATCGGTTACACAATTAACTTACACTTGCGTACCTGTTATCCCAACGGGTTTAGTGGTTACAAGCGCGACTGCTGAGAATGAGGTACTTAGTTCGATTCCCGGATCTGACAAAGTATTATTGGGTTTTCCCATCAAGATTTCTCTAAAGCAGCCATGGTGTATGAATTTGTGTCTAGTTGATGGCACGATATATATCGTGAAATGTGGTATCAGTAAAAGATTGTGATTGGGTTGGTGTTCTCGAGTGGCGAACATGAACCGGAAGACGCAGCGTTGGTAGGCCTCCCACCAAGTGGACCGACGACATCGTGAGAGTCGCGGGCAACCGGTGGATGCAAACAGCAGGTTGCCGTTCGTTATGGCGTTCTATGGGGGAGGCCTTGGTCCAGCAGTGGACATCTTATGGCTGATGGTGATGATGATGATGATTGGGTTGATCATAAATAAATCGGGAAATAATTGCTGGCAATTTTATTTTATTATAAGTTTTTATTATAACCTGTCAATTAAAGGAATTCAGGCACATTCAGGTTTCTCATTAACAGTTCAAATTCAGCAGAGGTTCACAATCGTATTCCTCGGAAAAATTATTCGCAAAATAAAATATTTTTCATTTAACAGATTACACTGAAAGTTTAACCAAAATATTTTATCAAAATTGTTTGATAGCCTTTTACCATTTATTTCGACTCCATTATTTATTTAGGTATTATCTCATTGACACCGCAAAATAAGTAGTGATGCCACACAAATATGTACATAGGTACAATATTGAAATAATATCTCAACAATTGAAACTCAATTTAAATAAATTCGCTATAAAATATAATATTGGTTTGTTAACTTTTCTATTCTAAAAATGTAAATGTAAAAAAAATACATTTATGCAAGTAGCATCTATGAAACAACACAATTGCTCTCTCAATTACTTTCGTCTTAATTATTTACATATATATTTAATCTATTAGAACTACAATATACCATGGTAATAATAATATATTAGGTACAATTATGTATAATAAAAAAAGGTAAACCAGTACCTTAGACCATATTGTATTTTGGGGCACAATAGATGAACAATTACGCTAGGCAGGACTATCAATCCTCAACGCAACCAATTAATTACAAGCTCTAATCACCGTAATAATAATTACACACCTTAATAATTTCCTCTCCAAATAATTCTGAATTATTGTGATCCACGTTGCCAACTGATTTGTTGTAGTTATAAATATCCATCTAGGTACGCCGAGCTGACCACACACAAAGCTATATTTTATGATTGATGGCACCATTAACTGTGTGGCTTGCTGTATTTAGGCACAAATGCTGGCAATAAATTTCAATTTTTTAGACTACGAATTTATTATGAAGGAACAAAATTTTTGACTATTTAGATAGCCGCACGCAGTGTAAAACATCAGAGTGACGAATAAAAGGAGAGGGGAAATAAAACGAAGTCAATTCTGAAATAAGTGGAACACATCTTTCAGTCCCGGGGGATCTATCGGCGTATCGACAGGGGACTTGGCGGCGGATCCCGTTCAGTCAAGTTTATTGGCAGAATTTCAATGCTTTGTCGTCTGCGATGTAATGGCAATTTATAACTGAACGATACGCGCGATTTGGTACGAATTTTCCAAAGGGAAAGGATGAGATCAACATTTCAATAGCTATCTAATCAACATTACCGGTATGTCTCGGAAAATTGATTGTTGAATGTGGAGATAATACTTTCACGGACGACTCGTCTTACACAGCGACTATTTATAGAAGTTTTTTCTAAATTACAAAGAAAAGATTGTCAGAGTTTCAGATCATTAGGTTGATACGGTTATGTTCAGAAAGACTCGTGTTTCAACGAAAAGGTTTTCATAAAATTGAAATGTAAATAGAGTTCTCTTTCAGTGAACAAACGTCCAAGCTCCCTTTGTTTGAAATGTTTCGTTATACCTGCATTTACACAATACTAGTTCACTAGAGTTTTCTTAGTTAAAAACAGAATAACCAACTTGTTTGAAACTGCAAATGTGGGTGGTTTTACTGCGTAGTCGTGTGGTTGATTTTAGTGTTCATAAACGAAGCAATAACTTTATTATGTCGATGGCAAGATGGAAAATATTTCGGCGTATGGGCTCGATCCTTAACTGCCTCGAAGCCAAAGTGAGGTCAATTTATAAATGAGTGGGGGACATCAGTCACCCGGGACGTGGTCGCGGGGCACGAACGCTTGATATATTGCTTCAGTTTCACCTCCTTGACGTTTTTTTGAAAACGCTATTCCCTGTAATGGATAGTCGCGGATTCAAAGTAATTTGATGGAACCTCAAAAAGTTCACCAATGATTGGCTTTTAATGGTTTTCAATTTAACTTTTCGGATGCGATGCGAAGTTTGATAACTCAATTTTAAATAAGTATCGACCGCCAGGAAGCATGAAGCGGCTTAAAGGTTTCTGGGTTAGTTTTTTTAATTAATAACACGTCATACTTTCCCAAAATCAATTTAGATACTGTCTGTCTTTTTTACGAATAGAAACGCCCACATATTTCATTTAGTACACGGAAAAATACACATGAAAATATAACCCACACCCACACAGAAACATGGAAGTAAAAGGGCCGAAAAGGCCCCTATTACCGACATCGGCACTTTGGGAACAGCCATCGCACCTCTTAGTGTAGATTAAAAACATAAATAGCAGTGCCACAGGTTCAGCTAACTACGCCTTCTTATCGAGTAACCACGCAAGTTAAGGCCACAACCCGGTACCCGCGGCACGCGATACAACGATTAAAATACTTTTTGTTCTTAAACACAGCCTTTGTAATTGTTTGCTTACGGTTTTAATGTGGAGACGGCTTTTGTTTTAGTTTGGTAGAATAGGGTGGAGATGGAATTGGTAATAATTTAGACATCATCAAGTTTTTGTCTTTTATAGGTGTACTCTGGAAATTCTTAATGGTCTGTTTTTTTTATAATCATCTCACGCTGTCCCACTGCTGGGCAAAAGTTTGCTAATTGCCTTCTCCGTACAATCTGTTAAGAATGAGTCCAGATCGTCACGCCATTGTTTCTTGGGCCTGCCTCGGTTATGACGGCCGTCTTCAGGTACAATGGTCTGATTAAAAAAAATATGTTTGAAAGTTACATGATCAATGAGTAGAATAAAATTAAGATAGAAAATAATTTGTTTTAGATAAGACGTATAAGTTATATTAGAGCTGTACTGTCTCCGGGGCAACTGTTAAAACATAATTCTCTGTTTGGGTATTCGGGTAAAAGCAAATATTTTTCGCTTTAACACGGCTCATAATATTTAGATTGGAGATTTCCACCCACCAAAAAATTAAGTGCTAAGTTTTTTTTATGAATTGCTATTAGTTTATTTAAATTAAGATCGTGTGATAAAAACTGCAAATATTAATTTTATTGCACAGTTTTAACAAAATGACTGCTGTCTTACTCGTTGATTTAGTGATCGCAAGCTCGTCTGCTGTGCATGAGGTCCTGGGTATTGAACCCAGGATCTCTTGCAAAACCTTTAGGAGAAATTCTTGCTGAAAAAATCCAATTCACACTTTTGTCATTGGATTTTTTCAGCAAGAATTTCTCAGTAGCAGCCACGGAGTTTGGATTTATGCCCGCTTGATGGCAATAGGCTCACCTCTTACACGAGACTTACACATTACTAGCGAAATGTGGATGTACCTCTGCCTGACCCTTCTGGTATTACAGGCGAGATGTTATGTTTTAATAAATATATGGGAACCCTTTCAAAATTCAGCCACTCTGAATCACCTTCAACAAATACCACATCACCCGACACAAAACAAGTGAACTACGAAATTCACAAAACACGAAACTCCATACCTCCACCACAATAGCAAAGGCGTGAAGCTATGTTAAACATCCTTTTGTTTACTAAGCAACATCAAATGTATAAGCTTTTAGATATTCTGTTATACGATATCAGCTGTCACAACCCCTCCTTACGACTGACGAGGGATAATAACTAGGCGAGTATTAGTAACACTTTTGTATTTATGTAGCGTTGGATACATAATACGTGTTAGTTTTCTATGTAGCAAGAGAATGATAAGATCGACAGTTGAATGAACATTTTGAAGGATAGGTCTAATTGGCGTGGTAACGAATATGGGTCAAATAAAAATTATAGATAGGAGCCAATTGACTAACTGCTACGCTGTTGCCGTAGCAGTGCTACGCCGTAGGCTTCGCGTAGCACTTTTTATTGAATCGTATTTTTTACATCTACAGTTCTACACTACTGAAATTGGACCTTTATTTAAACAATTTATCTTAGAATCCCTTTTTAGATAGATTGTTGAACCAACGGACTGTATCGTACTATCCCTAGTACGATTTATCAATGGAGTTTCGAGGGATTGCAAGATTGGTGTAAAATGTTTTCTTTTTAATGTTTGTTCTTCTACGTCGGTTCAACGCCTACCTAAGTAAGTCTATTTTCTTTAAAAAATAATTGATGTTTTATTTTACATCAGATCTATTAAAAGAATAAAGATTCAAAGAAATCTCTGATCACAAAATCTTTCTCGATAGCCGATAAGCTAACAGATTTCACATAACAATAAAAGAAACGTCTCGAGAAAATAGTCAAATGCTTGTATCGGATTCCTTCTTATAGTATTAGCCCATTGATTTAACGACTTAAACAGGACATTGGAGTACTGGTTTTTTTTTGTTTTAAGAACACCTGTTTTGTATGCTCATGGGTTATAAAAAGCTGCAATGAGTCCATTTCAAACTGTCGTGTGCTACAGTAAATGCATTTTGTCAAGATATAATTAATATAGTCGTATCATATTTTGTTTTTAAACGTAATTCATACTTTCAACATTTTTATGGCAACCAAACTTAAAGTTATGAAAAACAAACAAAATCAAAATTTTCACCATATCTACCACTATCACAAGACTATAAATTCACTGGCTAAATTCAAAGTCAACTCCTTACACAAATCTGTCGTTTCAAGTCTTTACGAGGTTTTCGCAAAAAAATATTTCCCTATTATAATTCCACCTTTCAAAAATGCGGGCACGTTAACATGAAAGGTTTACTTCGACACACGCTGTGTAAAAACTTTCCGTTTGGCAAACCTATTTAGTCGACGGGGCTATTTTGTGGGCTAAACTAAAATATTCATACATTATAATTCTATGGTTTATTTCGCTCGAAAGGCATGAAAGAGGGCTTTGCTTGAGACGTGTTCGACATTGAGTGTGTACAAAGTTTCCGTTTGGCGAAACACATTTGTACAAGTTAGTGATTCGGGAAGGTCGTTCGTTGGAGGAAATTACTGAATAAATTCGATTGACTCCGGTACTCGACGCGACCTATTGGCGGCTGATCGACGGTTCGCGTGTTCAACGCCTTACAACGATCTTTGGAAATAGTGAACAGAGTTTTTTATTTAATAAGGGAAACTGGCACAATACTGGCACACTGCAAATAACGTTTCCTAAATATTATAGTAAATATGCTGCAGTATAATTTGCATGTTGTTATCAAACCAATCAAAATTGAGGAAATAAAAATAAACGTTTTTTCTACTGCTTTTAAACCTGTTGGTTAATGTTGTGCTTGATTTATTTTTACCCGACTGCGGCGAAGCCCAAAAGGAGGGTTATGTGTTTGACGTGTATGTATGTATGTATGTATGTATGTATGTATGTCCGTTTCTTTGTTCCCTCATAACTCATAAACGGATGAACCGATTTGAATGAAATATACGTCGTTAGATTCGTCTTGATGGCGCGAGTGTTATAGGCTACATTCAATTTAAAAAACAAATATAAATTGTGGGTTTTGGGGGCCAAATCGCGGAGTTCAAAAATTTTTTTTTTCCAATACCATCGAGTAGGGTATCAAAATAAAGAGTTTTAAAAGGAGATTACAAAAATATATAACACTTATATGTTTCAAAGAAATTCAAAGTGAGAAATCCTATAAACAAGCACAAAAGTTAAATAAATCATCTGCCAAGAATTTTACGCGACCAACGAAAGAACAAACAAAAGAACTAAAAAGTTTGAAATAAAAAAAGTAGTTAAAAAACTAAAAAACCCGACTGAAAAAACTGAAAAGCAAAAAAACAAGCACATTTTAAATTAAATAAAAGTTGGAAGCAGGCGGGGTTCATTTGAATATTAAATTATGAAAAGAAAAAATGAAAATAGAATGGACCCCGCCTGCTTCCAAGTTTTGTTTAATTTAAAATGTGCTTGTTTTTTTGCTTTTCAGTTTTTTCAGTCGGGTTTTTTAGTTTTTTAACTACTTTTTTTTTAACGATGCTAACGGCCCTTCTAATCGTAGGTTGTTGCGAGATATAATGTGTAAAACCGCTGTTAAAATATGGAGGAGTTTTTCTTATAGTAATCATCCTAACCTTTTCCCAACGATGTCTGACCTCCACAACTCAGTTAGCACTGGGTAATACGATACACACATACTAAAGTATTTCGGACACATCGCCCGCAGGAACCCTGACAGCCTAGAGAAGCTGATGGTAGTTGGCCAGGTCGACGGAAGAAGATCACGCGGTCGCTCACCTACCCGCTGGTCAGACCTTGTAAAGTCGCTTACTGGCCTATCAATAACCAAGGCTATAAAGACTGCTGAGGACAGAAATACGTGGAGAGGCATAGTGCATCGGGTGAACTTCAAGCTAGACACGACCTTCAGCAATGAAGATAACGACTAAGAAGAAGAATACGATACACACCTTGGTAAGACTGGTCGTCAGAGATTCGGGCCACTGACTGTCCATAACGACTGTCAAAGATGTACAAATGACAGCCGAGACCAATGGCTTAACGTTATATTATAATGGAATGTAATGGGCGGTCACCCATCCACAAACTAACCTGGGCAAGCGTGACTTTACCTGAAGATTTTAGATTGTTATTATTGAGCGGCTGTTCGTGGTTAAATAATCGACGAACTCCTCCACGAGTAACTTCCAATAATGTTGGGGTTTTCTCGTCGTTGACTGGATACCCCGGTAGTTGTTGTAGGAAGATAGTTAGACACCAAACCACTGTTATGTTCAATAGTTTAATTACGTATTACAAGTTACGTTTGCTTGGTTGTCTGAGCCGCACTTGATGCAATGTTATTATTGATCGACCCGCCTGTGGCTAAGTTTTAGTGACGACTGACTCTATATTAGAATATAATTAATAAAGTACGTTTAGCGTAATTCATTACGTGCGCATAAACGTACTTTTGCTGTGTGAGCATTATTGGCTCGTACATGCTCCCGAGGGAAAATTGTGTACGCACTCAGATTACCAAACTTGAGTTAAATAGTTACATAATGTTATTAAAGTTATTAAGCAATCAAAACAATAAGCAAGATACAAGATAATTAATTAATTATAGATTAAATCTAGTTCCGATTGCTGGTTGCGGTGGCCCGTTGTTCTCGGAATGTCCACCTCGTATTCTGGCGTAGGCTGGAATCTCCTGAAGTTCGATATCTTCTGTCCTCTCTTGATTCTTGTTCGCGTTGGCTGCAGTATCGCTCTTCTTACGCGCCTGGAGACATCTCCTTAGTCGCCAAACTATTATAGCGGCGACGATTCCTCCCACCAGCAAAGAGCTTAAAGTATAGTTGCCGATGTCGTGGACACTTAGGTCGTTAGGAAGGCTCTCTCTTCCCTTTTGTGCGGTTATCTGCTCATCTAATGATTTGTGGTCATTAGATAAGCTTAGTTTTGGTAACACAATATTTGTGGTTTTCAGTGTATTCCACATATCATTTGGTGATTCAATAGTAGGGACCTCCAAATTAATTCCAATATTGGCACTACTACTAAAAACGTTATGTGAATAAATTGTGTTATCTTTGTGCTGAAGTATGCAGTCCTGACCTAGGGCAAGGAGCCCTGAGTTAGTTAATATGGTTGTTGTAATTCGATTTTCGCAGACAATGCGAATCGTGCTCTCATTGATACAATTATACAAGCATTGACATCATTCATTGTTTTCATTCGTTGAAATCTGTTTTCTATCACGGCCGTATTGTCTTTCGTTTCGTTCATGAATTGTTGAATTACTTCCAGTTGCGTCTTTACAAAGTCTTCATTTTTCTTGATGACGTTGTTTTCTGCCTCGATAATCAGTGTCTGATTTCGTATCAGCTGTAGTAAATATTGTTCGTTTGTTTTGATTTTTTCTATGTCCTGAGCGTATTTTTCAGCGAAATCGCTATCCAGGACACCAAACAGGGCTCGTGCAAGATTTCCTACACCGTTCACGTAGCCACGTCGCTTTCGCTGTTGATGTTGAGACCGCAACAGAATGTTGTACTCGTTCAGCTGGTTCATTTCGAACTTAAGTTGTTGTGATGTAGAGTGACATGGTTCGTTAGGCATCGTGTCGCATAGTTGGCTTAGATGGTTTACGAACTCCTCTACCTTTGTTGTACTTTGCCAGAATGTTGTCAGGTTATAGTATACCAGAAGTTTCCATTCGTCGTGGATGAGTTGAATGTTCCCGACAGGGTCAAAGTACACTGGTTGGTTTTCAGTTAACCGAGTTGTTTTAAAATGTTGCAGGGGTGTTGCTAAGCCACATGATAGCGTTGTAAATGCTACTAGTAACGTCATAAGCAGGCTGTTTACCCCTTTTCTACTTTTGTTGGTGCATTTCCTTGGCACGTCGTGGTCTGTTTCTGGACTCACTTCTTGAGTGTCAGCGCTTCCGAATACCTCAGTTATGGGTAGCGGGGCAAGTTTAGTTATGGGTCTTTTAAGTACTCCATTTTGTGTCTTTAGCGTGACTACTCGTACTAAGTCATCGCTGCCTGGGTGCAGTTCTACTGCTCGTCCCATAGCCCATCTGCTTGAGGGTAGATTGCTTTCCTTGATGAGAACTAGCTGCCCCTTCTGTATGTTTTCTTTAGTTTGATTACCCATTAGTTGTTCGGTTCGAGTTGTTGCGAATCGACGGCATCGAATGCATTGTCGCAGTATTTTCTTTACGGTTCGATTGCCGATGATTATCCAGTAGGTGTTTCTAGTGTTTGCTAGCGTTAATCTTGCTCCACCGTGTAAAGTTTGTTGGTGCGCCTTTTCAACAATAAGTTGTGTTAGTCTTCCCTCTCCCGGTAAAAGAATGGGGTTTTTCGTTTCCACTGGTAAGTCTGAGTGGTTTAGGCGTCCTCCAACACGTAAAACTCCATTAGAGTCTACCAATGGATTAAGTTTCAAAATGGTGCTCCTGTTGGCAAGTTTTTCACCTTTGTTGAGGGACTTTATCTCATTTTCGAAATAATCCCGTTGCACCGATTTAATAATTATAAACAGTGCGTTGTTTTGTTCGTGCAAGTTCAGTTCATGGCACTCAGTTGACCTTCTTTTATTTCGCAATGCATCAGCGAAACGTATAGCGAAACGTATCACCAACGTTAGTATTCTTGTTATACGATTTATGTTGCTATGTCGTTCAAGTAATGAATTTATTAATTCATTTTTGTTCGACGTGGGTTCCGTACTATTATTTGTGTAACAGTTTGTTAGGAAGCCCTCGTTTGTGCTATAAGTTTCTTTAGAGTTCAGCGCTTGTGTTTCTTCCTCCTTAAGCCATTTAGGGCCGTCCCACCAAAGGGAATAGTTGACCAGCTTGGATGGCGAAAGTCCTCTTGTGGCACAGTCGGCAGGGTTTTCCTTTGTCTTCACGTAACCCCAGTTTATCGCAGGCACGATGTTTAATATTTGTGTTGTTCTGTTAGTTACATACTTTTCGTATTTAGTTTGATTTCCTTGAAGCCATGCTAGAACGACCTTAGAGTCCGTCCAGCAGGTAATCTTTAGATGGTAATCTTCAAAGATTTTTGTTATCCTTTGTAGGAGTTTAGCTAGCAATACTGCGGCGCATAATTCTAATCTCGGTATTGTAGTTTTCTTCTTGATTGGTGCCACCTTAGTTTTAGCAGCGAGTAGTGTTGTTTCGTAAGCGCCACTAGGTGACATAGTTCGGCTGTAGATAACGCATGCGTAGGCTTTCTCGCTCGCGTCACAGAAGGCTTGCAATTCGATCGTACTATTGTTTTCGTATTTTATCCACCTTGGTAAACTTATGAGTTTTATGTTTGGCAGGTCCGATTTTATTTGCTTCCATTCGTTTTCTATGGAATCCGGTACATTTTTATCCCAGCCAATGTCTTGGTAGTTGTCATTCCATAGTTTTTGGAAAAGTAGTTTAGCTTGTAGTGTTATTGGAGCCAACCAACCAAGTGGATCGTAGATCTTGCTTATTTCCGACAGTAGTCTGCGTTTTGTGTATGATGCATTTTTGTTGTCGTTAGGTGCTTCGCTAATAAAATGGAATGTGTCGCTTGCGTCATTCCATGCGAGCCCTAGTGTTTTGCTGAACTCTTGTTGTTTGAAGTTAAATTCGTTATTGTTACTTTTCTCTTTCTTCTGTAGGTTTTTGAGAATAGATGGCTCGTTCGTGGACCATTTCCGTAAAACAAATCCACCTTTCTTCAGTAGTTCGCTTAGCTCTTCTTGGAGTAACTTTGTTGATTCTATGGTATGATGTCCCGTGATGGCGTCATCCATATAAAATTCGTTGAGTAGTGCCTTTTGGGCCAGAGGGAAAGCGTTGCCTTCATCTTTGGCCAGCTGTTGGAGAGTCCGCATCGCTATGAATGGTGCGACTTTGGTCCCATAAGTTAGGGTACACAGTTGCATAGCTCTCAGTGGTTCTCTCTTAGATTCTCTCCAAATAATTCTTTGAAGACATTGTTGATCTTGATGAATAAGGATTTGTCGGTACATTTTCTCAATGTCCGCCGTTAGAACATATCTATAGCTCCGCCATTTTATGATCAGGGATAGTATGTCCTTTTGTAGGTTTGGCCCTTTTTCCATCAAATCGTTTAGGCTGTACCCGGAGTCTGTTTTCATAGATGCGTTAAAAACAGCTCGTAGTTTTGTTGTTGATGAGCACTCCCGTACTACGCCGTGATGTGGTAGGTAGGCTTGTACTCGACTTTCCAATTCCGTCACTGGTTTCATGTGACCCAAATCGATGTATTCTCGAATGAAGTCTTTGTATAGTTTAGCGAAGTGTTCTTGTTTCGCCATTTTCCTTTCCAAATGAAGAAATTGTGCTGTAGCTTGAGGTTTCGAGTTACCCAGGTTTTGTTCGTAGTTAGCGTGCATTGGCATTGTCACCACATTCCGCCCGTTGCTTAATCGTTTAGTTGTTTCTGTGTAATGTTTTTCACAGAATTCGTTTTCCGTAGTGTTTTCGGATTCCGAAGGGATGTCTTCTGTTTCCCAAAATGTTGATAGATTGTCTAGCTCTGTTAGCGTTACTAGACAGTTAAACTGCTTTGTAGCACCGCACAATATCCAGCCCAGCTGTGTCTGTTGGGCTACTGGCGACCCATTGTTATGCTTTATTATTCCTCCTAAGATCACGTCGGAGTAAACATCTGCTCCCAGCAGTAAATCAATGGGTCCAGAGATGTTGAAGTCCGGATCAGCCAACTCGATATTGTGAAGGTGTGTCCAGTTGTCTGTGTTGACCGTGGAGCTTGGTAAGTTGTTGATGAGCTTACTCATCACTAACGCTTCTGTTAGGAATGTATACTCAGAGTGGATAGACTTGCATTCCAATTTTATCATCCCTTTACTTTTGCCCATTATAGTGCCAACACCAGTGACCGCAGCGTTCATTTTATTTCGGGGTAAGTTCAATCGTTGTGCAGCATTTTCTGTGACCAAGCTTACTTGCGAGCCTTGGTCCAGTAACGCCCGAAGGATGACATAATCTCCTTCCTTGTTCTTGACCCGTAATTGAAGAGTCGTTAAGAGTATCTCTTGTTCACTGTTAATGTGATTCGAAGTTCGCTCAACCACCGTTGATGTGGCTGGCGTTGATTGTTGCCCTTTCTGATTATCATCATGAAGAAGGGAATGATGCTTGAAGTTACACGTGCGGCAAGTTTTCGTTGAGTTGCATTTCTTTCCGCCGTGACTAAACAAACAATTTTTGCATAAGTTTAGATTTCTTGTTGTTTTGTTTCGCGTTGCGACATCCATGTTCAAAAATGTAGAACACTGCATCAGCGCATGTTCGTTTTTGCACAGTGGACATTTCCTCAGCGTTGCATGGAAGGTTTTTGTCCACTTTTCTGTGCCTTTAAAGTTCGTTGACTTGTTGTTGTTAAAACTTTTATGTTGGTTATTTGATGAGTAGTTTTGTTTCCCGCCATTCTTTTTGTTACGGGATGTTTCCAGAGTTATAAACTGCATTTCCAGGAACTCCATAAACTCGTCTAAGTCTGGAAGCTCTCTTGCATGTTTCATGGTCTTTATATAGTCTGCGTACGTGACGTCGTCCAGTTTGGAGGCTAGTAAGTAGACGATTAGTGGACCCCATACTGGAATGTTAACGTCCATGTTTTCTAGGCCGTTTAGACACTCTTTAGTTGTGTCATGCAGCTTCTTCATGTTAGTAGAGGTTGGTTTTTCGATGGACGCTTGATTGAGAAGTGTTTCTATGTAGGAGGTGAAAAGTAATCGCTTGTTGTCGTAGCGGTGCTGAATAATATTCAGACACGAGTCGTAGTTCTCAGCACTTACAGGAAGGTGCTTAATTAGCTTTTCCGCTTCACCTTTCAGTTGAGACTTTAGGAACTTCATCTTCTGCGTTTTGTTTAGCGTTGGATTGTTGTGAATCATTTCAAAGAATAAATCCCTGAAGGAGATCCAATTGTTAAAAGTACCGTTGAACTCCGGTAATTCCATTCGCGGTGTTGTTTTTTCATAGTGGGATGTTTCAAAGATTTTCCTATTTAGCTCTTCCTTTAGGTTGTCGTAGACTTGCTCCCAATGGTCGAATTTTGCTTCATAGTCTCTGTCGTTCCCTTGCAGTAAGTAGCTTAGTTCCCAATGAATCTTGTCGATGGCTTCCCATTTAGACCGTAGAATGTTGACTTGATCTTGGAGTTGCCACTTCTCTTTCATGTCATCCAGATTAATTTTGGAGACCGCTCGCTTCAAAGCGCTGAAGTTACACATTTGATTACGTAACAGCGTTGATAGGTGCTTGTCCGTTTCATCCCCGATGTGTTGGTGTACTCCAGTTGTATCAAATTGCGGTGTTCCGGGAGTTTCTAGTATTTTCGGTTTTGATTTACCCGAAAATCCAGGTTCGTTCGCCAACTTGTTTTGTAGTTGACTCATAGATTGCATTGTTTCGTCAAACATGCTTCTTGTTATAATAAATATGTCCTGCTTAAAGTAGTCATGGTCTCTTTGAGCAGATTCATACTTCTTCAGAATTTCGTGATTCGATCGAAAATCATCCCATAGGGATTGTAAAGCGTCGATGCGCTTGTTTAGGTAGTCTGTGGTTTTTCTACTCACAGCATCCTTCTTGTAGTTAGTTTGTAGAGTTTTGATTCTCTCGTAGCTGTTTTGCTGTTTCGTTATAAGTTCCGCAAATTCAGCGTAGTCTTCTGTGGACATTGTTGCTGCCTTGTGGCTGCGCGTGTTTGGCGTGTTGGTTGTTGTTACTCACGAAGTTTTCGGAGCTGAAGTAACCGCAGTGGACGTGATCCCCGCTGATTCTTCTTAGTTGAGGCAGTAGATGTAATCTCCGCCGATTGTTAAGTTGTAGTTATAGCAGTAGAACTCTTCTCTGCTGGTTTGTTAGTTAGTTGAGGCAGTAGATTTAATCTCCGCCGTTGTTAAGTTGTAGCAGTAGAACTCTTCTCTGCTGGTTCGTTAGTTAGTTGAGGCAGTAGATGTAATCTCCACCGATTGTTAAGTTGTAGCAGTAGAACTCTTCTCTGCTGATTCGTTAGTTAGTTGAAGCAGTAGATTTAATCTCCGCCGTAGTTTAGTTGTAGCAGTAGAACTCTTCTCTGCTGGTTCGTTAGTTAGTTGAAGCAGTAGATTTAATCTCCGCCGTAGTTTAGTTGTAGCAGTAGAAATCTTCTCTGCTGGTTCGTTAGTTAGTTGAAGCAGTAGATTTAATCTCCGCCGTAGTTTAGTTGTAGCAGTAGAACTCTTCTCTGCTGATTCGTTAGTTAGTTGAAGCAGTAGATTTAATCTCCGCCGTAGTTTAGTTGTAGCAGTAGAACTCTTCTCTGCTGGTTCGTTAGTTAGTTGAAGCAGTAGATTTAATCTCCGCCGTAGTTTAGTTGTAGCAGTAGAAATCTTCTCTGCTGGTTCGTTAGTTAGTTGAAGCAGTAGATTTAATCTCCGCCGTAGTTTAGTTGTAGCAGTAGAAATCTTCTCTGCTGGTTTGTTAGTTAGTTGAGGCAGTAGATTTAATCTCCGCCGTAGTTACCGCCGTGGATGTTTTCCTCGACGATTGTTTAGTTGTAGCAGTAGACGTGGCCTCTGCTGGTTCGTTAGTTACAAGTACTCAGTGTAGATCACCCTCCTTTACGTTATGTGCAACGTCTCAATGCTACTGGTGAGACCCGCTTGTGGGAGGCCAATAGCACCGATTTGCTAACGTAACTGGGATTTACCACACTAAGCACTCTGCTGATGACACGACGACTCACGAAGTGATATGCCGCGCCAAAGGCTCGAAGGACCAAAAGATGTTGGGGTTATCTCGTCGTTGACTGGATACCCCGGTAGTTGTTGTAGGAAGATAGTTCACACCAAACCACTGTTATGTTAAATAGTTTAATTACGTATTACAAGTTACGTTTGCTTGGTTGTCTGAGCCGCACTTGATGCAACGTTATTATTGATCGACCCGCCTGTGGCTAAGTTTTAGTGACGACTGACTCTATATTAGAATATAATTAATAAAGTACGTTTAGCGTAATTCATTACGTGCGCATAAACGTACTTTTGCTGTGTGAGCATTATTGGCTCGTACAAATAAATTGGATTATAAAAAGACAAAAATATTCCTCAATATTCTTACAAAACTCATGACTTTTTCATGAAATAATTAACAATGCACCTGATTCTTAATAACTTAAATGTGCTGAAAAATTTCCCGCTCACACTTCAAAAAAGAGGTTAAAAACCTAAAGAAAACTTTATTGAAAGTCGCCTCAAGACTTCGGCAGCACTTTGTATTTAATTCACTGTTTTCTTTTTTACCTCGGGTTGAATCTCAATTACCGGTTACTGAGAAAATGTGTCGTGCAAACTCAATTAGCCTTTCTATCCTCAGTGTCCATTTAAGAATATCAAACACCCGTAGGTACTAATTAAAAGAGCAAAAGTTGGGATTGAATTTGAATGAGAACGCTTATTTTTTTGATTTTTTCGTTTTCCTCGGAATGAGACGTTTATTGCTGTGTGGGGATAAAATGTTTTATTGTGGTTTCACAATTTTTTATCATGTGGTTAGTGCTTAGCCTGATGTTTGTAGGCCGCCCATAGGCGTCTGACTTGGCGAGAAATATCTCTCAGGCATGCTGGTTTTCTTTATCGAAGCAAGAGATTATCTATACTTCTATACTAATATTATAAAGATGTAAAGTTTGTGTGTTTGTTAAATTGTAAGGGGTAATGTCGGGATATATTGAACCGATTTTAAAAATTCTTTCACCAATAGAAAGCCACATTATTGCTGAGTGTCATAGGTTTTATCCCTGTATTCCCACGGGAACGGAATCTACGCGGGTGAAATAAATTATACAGTATGTACATGAATCTGATAGATTATTCCTTAATTTGTCTTTTTATTTTTGTATCACTTATAATTACTACTCTTATAATTAATTGTTACTTTGTCTAGCTGTTGTGTCACGCTGATCAGTCGTCAACTCGATCTGGCTTTAATTTCTTTATTGGGTCACCAAGATACGGGCTGTCCGTTTGGGGCCCACGGCTACTTCTGCTAATCAATGCTTTTTCTTATTGTTTTCTTCTATGTATGTTCCCTAACTTGTGTGTGACAATAAATTGATTTATTATTATCAAATCAGAGGGCGTGTTTTGGGTTTGAACTTGAGATGGTCTATGGATGATTTGACAGTCACACTATTATGTTCTCGCTACTGTTTGTTTCTTGCATCTTTTCACGCTGTTATTGACGGGTACCGAAAAAAATCCCATGAATTTTAAAGCTTTGGCCAAACTGATGCAAATCCCATGAATGAGGGCCGTTTGCTGTCGCCAAATATTTCAAGCCATTTAAAAGAAAGCGTTAAATATTCACAGTAATAATGTGCAGTCGTGATACTCACATTAGTGTGACCAGAGCTTTATGCTCTGAAAAACGATATTCTCTTTTTCTTTTTGTTTGCCTTTTGACAATACTTTCGGTCACCTTCAGCAGATAAAGTAAATAAGATAACCACAATATACCTGTTATAATAATTATAACATATTCTCCCGATTAACATATAAAACGAATCATGAGTGAAACAAAGGACATATCGAGCCGAATTAAATTTCCATGTAAATAAATAAGCTGTAAGCAATCTTTACTGGACTGTGAGTTTATTTTAATTGCCCTTTATTACCATGTCATAGGCAGATCAACTTGTTATTCAACATTTTAACTACTTAAAGTCACTAGGAACTATTGTGTGTCGTCTACAATAAAATGTAATAAACAATGCCTTCTTTTATAATTGCTTGTACATAGGATTTTAAACAAAACCGAAAATTTTATATTGTGTTGCGAAAGGATAACGCAAAGACATACCGTTTTAATTCTAAATACTTATGCATTTTATAGAAATCATGATCAGATCAAAAAATCAAGCACTAGTCAGGTTTAAGTTCTTAAACTGAGATGGTCACTAACATCATCATTTATACTGAAAAAGGGATATTGTGTTTATCCGTGATCATAGTGCTTGCAACAGCGCCAAAATGCCGGGAACTCAAAACCAACAGTCATCATCAACGCAATAATCTATCACGCGGGCCCAGTGCGGATTGATGCGGAGTTTTGGTTCTAAGACATGCCGGTTTCCTCGCGATGTTTTTCTTCACCGTTTTGAGAGCAGCGCGCAGCGGTGAAATAAATTACACAAAGTAATGTGCCTGCCTGGGTTCGAACCCACAACCTACTGTTCGTGAGTCAGGGCTGCCACTACTGGGCCACCACTGCTCCAACAAAACCATCAGCAACACCTACACCAACAGTAAACATGGTAAATATCCCGTTTTCAGTGTTAACGATACGATTCAGGTAGGTATAGGTACTCAACATACTTGTTCGATTTCACTGAAAAGCGATCCATTGACAACAGGCAGCTATTTTTGAAAAGCATTCCTTTCATCCTTTTAATGGAACATTAAAAAATTAACGCTCCCACTGAATGTTCAATTAACGAGGTAATTTCCCAACGGTAGCTTATCGAACATTCTTTGAATATTATTAAACATAACATCACGCCTGTACGCTCTGAAGGGTGAAGCAGAGGAGAGGAGGTTACTACTAAATTGCATTTAGTTACTGAATTATGTATGACTTTGTGTTATTAGCGGATCCTCAATTTTGAACTTTAGTCGCCACTATCATCATCATTTCAGTCCTGTATCACACTTTTTTTTTGGGAGTCGGTTGTCATCAAATAAGGGAGTGTCAGACTTCTACTGACTAAAAACCACCCATGTTCCTTCTTAGTCCTTGTGCCGAGGCCGCGGTATGTCTTTCGAAAAACCCGCCGCCCCGACGGGGTCCTGTATCACCCTCTGTAGGCATATGCTACTCGGCCTTGGCTTTTTTTTGCCACGCTTCCCAATTTTGTACGGGTTACTTCTAAAACATACAAACGTCTTGAGGAGCAACAATAGTTTAAAGCCTATAATTCTGTGGTGTCAAGGTAAAAGGGGATGAGTCAGATATTTTGAAAAATGAGATAATTACGCAGTTGGATAAAATATATTACTAAGTATTACGGTAAAAAGGAGATGAGTCAATATAATGTATTTTTATTTCGTGAATCTCAAATAGCAAAAAGAGTCTAGTCATAAATAGCAAAACTTTAAAAGTAAAAAGGAGTTATGTGTAGTCATCTTCTTATTACATACCTAATTCTTTACTTATAAAATTAGGCATAGTGAGATAAGTCGACTCGTGCCTAAATTCGTATTTATCGTTAAGCGTCAGTTGCATTTCGCGCGCGAAGTTGACGTGTTTTGACCTGTTTAAAAACCCTAAATTTTGGTTTACGTGTCTGTTTGAGTGTTAAAACCTATAGAAATGAAGAGGATTCATAAGATAATGTCACTGGCTCTAAATGAAAGTCCCACTGAACGTAAGTATGCTTGTTTTATAACTTTTACCTTTCTAACCTTAGCAATTCCACCAGGGCTGACCCCCGGAGCTTAACTTGAGTCAGTTTCTCATGAAGCTGACTCCAGTTTCCATTTGTAATCTTGTCAGCTCTAGTGTTCCGCTCAATTGGTTGTGCCAAACTAACCTTGTGTCTGTACGTGGATGTGGGCGCATCGACAACTTTAGCAGTAGGCTATTGCCGCTCTTGCGAATGCGTCCGACTTCCTACGCACTGGGCATTCATTACTGAATTTATTATTCACTGATGATGAAAAAAATGTTGATTTTATTATTTGAAAAATGTTGATTTTATATCTGAAAAAGGTTGATTATATTATTTTAAAATGATGATTTAAATAATTGACAATGTTGATGTAAACTTTACTGATAATCAATAAAGAATGTTGTAAATTCATTGATGTTTTTTTTATTATTTAATTCCAGATTGATCTGTCATTTTACAAATTTGTCATTTTCATCAGGTAATTTTTTTTTAAAGGGTGACAATGCCCGGTTGAAGAACTATAGGCCCATCTCACTTCTAAGCCATGTCTACAAGTTGTTTTCAAGAGTCATCACGAATCGTCTCGCACGCAGGTTCGACGATTTCCAGCCTCCCGAACAAGCCGGATTCCGAAAAGGCTTCAGTACCATAGACCACATACATACGCTGCGGCAAGTTATACAGAAGACCGAAGAGTATAACCTGCCTCTCTGTTTAGCGTTTGTGGACTACGAGAAAGCCTTCGATTCGATCGAGACTTGGGCTGTACTGCAGTCTCTCCAACGGTGCCAAATCGACTACCGGTACATCGAGGTGTTGAAGTGTTTGTACAAAAACGCCACCATGTCAGTCCGACTTCAGGACCAGACCACGGAACCTATCCTTCTGCAGCGCGGTGTGAGACAGGGAGACGTCATATCTCCGAAACTGTTCACCGCTGCATTGGAGGATGTCTTCAAGGTTCTGGATTGGAAAGGACTTGGCATCAATGTCAACGGCGAGTACATCACTCACCTTCGGTTTGCCGACGATATAGTGGTCATGGCTGAGACCATGGAAGACCTCAGTAGAGCTTCCGAAAGAGTGGGTCTTAAAATGAACATGGATAAAACCAAGGTTATGTCGAATGTTCATGTAACACCCACTCCTATCAAGATCGGAGACTCTACGCTCGAAGTTGTGGACGATTATGTCTACCTGGGACAAACGGTCCAGTTGGGTAGATCTAACTTCGAGAAAGAGGTCAATCGTCGAATCCGACTCGGCTGGGCAGCGTTCGGGAAGCTGCGCGGTATCTTCTCATCCAACTTACCCCAGTGTCTCAAGACGAAAGTCTATGACCAGTGTGTGTTGCCAGTGATTACATACGGGACCGAAACGTGGTCGCTCACAATGGGCCTTATCAGAAAGCTCAAAGTCACCCAAAGGGCAATGGAGAGGGTTATGCTCGGAGTTTCCTTGCATGATCGAATCAGAAATGAGGACATCCGCATGAGAACCAAGGTTACCGACGTAGCCCGAAGAATCGCCAGACTTAAGTGGCAATGGGCAGGGCACATTGCTCGCAGAACGGATGGCCGATGGGGCCGAAAAGTTCTCGAATGGCGACCGCGAACCGGAAGACGTTGCGTTGCGCGGCCTCCCACTAGGTGGACCGATGACCTGGTCAAGGTTGCAGGAACCCGCTGGATGAGAGACGCACGGGACCGGTCAATGTGGCGACACCTGGGGGAGGCCTATGTCCAGCAGTGGACGTCTTTTGGCTGAAATGATGATGATGATGAATTTTTTGACGTGCCATGGTCTCGGCCCACTTCAGTGGGAGTCAGGTGTGATGTTTTATGTATAATATTTATAAACTGACAATAATGGATACATAAATAAAATAACACATAAAGAGACAAGTCGTTAGAAGGATTCTTTTTTATTTTTCTTTTTGTTATGGAAAAAGGAGATATGTCAATTATTTTAATAATTAATAATTATTAATATTTTTCAGATACACATAAAAGACACCTTAATTGATAAATGAACATTAAAATAAATTTGTATTAAGTATTTCTATTCATTTTTGATTAAACTGCATTTATTTTATAAAACAAATAATTGTTTTCTTTATTAGCCTCTGGTCATAAGTTGTGTTTTTAGACTCATCCCCCTTTACCTTGACACCACAGAATTTTTCTACAACAGCTTTCAAAGAATTGGGTACCTTATCCTCGGTAGTAATGCGAAACATTATAATTATGTGTGTTTATGTCTGTGTGTAGGTTTCTTCATATGGAATTATTGGTAGCAGTCACAAAGTCTGCTTTTGTGTTCGGTTGCTGGCAATAGGCTTGCTTATCACGTGGGGCACATAACTGGTGAGAGGTCGGTTTTTACTATTAAATCCTCGCGCCTTACGAACACAATCTGTGCATAAAACAATGGCTTTTTAATTGTGTCTATAATAAGGCGCGAGAGGAGTTAAGGTATACCTGTGCCTAGTCATTCGAGGATTACAGGTGTGATGATAATTATGTTATGTTAATCCGATTGTAATAAACGTTTCAATCGTGCTTATTAAATCGCTAATAGAATTTAAATGTATGTAGGTTCTAAAGTGTTATTTATTTGTCATTTATGTACAAACAAGAGAAAACAATGACATAAGGAAACCTCGTAACAAAACGTAGATCACAAAGGTACAGCTTATTTTAATAGAAAGAGTTGTTTTCCAGCACCAATGTTTAAATTAGGATATTATTTAGGGTCTTTTAAAAATGTTAAAATACCTAAGTTTCACTTAATAACGCAAACATAACAGCTAATAATCATCGAAAGCAAAATATCCAAAGAATGGCCATCAAAAAAGATGAGAGAGAAGCTTTTTAAAATGCAAAAACACTCTGTGAAAAGATGAGACGGTGATGAAGCGATACGTACATTCAGTTAGCCCGTCTGTAATTATGTTGAAGAGGGTACACCATTTTACTGGGAAATTAAACGAAAACACTCCGCCCCTGCCGTTCGCTTCCTGAACATTTGCTACAGAAAAATAGGAATAAAATACATAAGCGCTCTATATTCTTTGAGTGTTTTTTTCTTTAATAATAGCAGCGTGTACCAAATGTGAGCTTTGGTAGCGAAATTATGATAATGCTGTGTTTTGTAATCGTATTAAAAAAGTTTGTATGCTTGCTTTTAGAGTTAATTTCACTGGATGTTACACGTAAACGCATTTGAACTTAACATTGAAATGACAGTTTTTTTTTTCATTTAATTTTTTTCAGCTCCAGTTGTCTGTCGTCTGAAAAGTATTTAAAGCATCATCTGCCCCTTTCCCAACCATGTTGAGGTTGAATTTCAATCCAACCAAATGCAGCTGGATACCAGAATTTTACATGGAGCGACTGACCTCCACAAGTCCACAACCCAGGTATTATGTACTGAGCAATACGATACCCTTTGGTTATACTGGTAGTTTGACTTTCGAACCTCTAACTACCTATAAGGACTGTCAAATATCTAGAAATGACGACTTAACCTGAAGATTAATCCAAACGGCTAATTATTTAGCAACGAGCTCCTCAAACAAGAAATTAAAGTAAAAATTGAAAAGAAAATAAAAAGAGAGGCAGAAAAATATTATAAATAAAGGCCATCATTTTCCGAGATAACAATTAAAATACCAATTCATAATTACAATAAAACAAGTTATATTAAAACAGCAATGGCTCAAGGAAGTTGTTACTGCCAAAGTTTCAAGCAACCGAAACCCACCGATTGACTCGTCCCTCCCTAAACACGTTATCAAGATTAGTTCAATATTCAGTACCGAAGTTACAGTGCAGGCTTCTCCTACAGGATTTTGCGTAAAAGCCCAACAAAGCTTTACTGACGCACTTTACTACATGGATTACGTACCATTCCCCGTTTCATACGAACAAAATCGTACATTTTGTCGGATTTTATACATTTATCCCTCTTAGTAATGTTTTTGCAGCTCTCGTGGTCGCACGAGCTAACTTGCATGGAGCATTAATAAATTCCTTTGACAGTTGAGAATTTGAAAATTATGCTAACTACGCCCAGTGGTTTCTTCCTAATCCCATTTCAATGTTAAAATTATCTACTGAGCTGCATGAAATTAACATGGAGGCTATTATAGTACTGAGAAAGCTGTATTTATTGTGTTAGGTCTGTGGCGCATTTGGAGAATTTCAAAATGCCACCAAAATTGTAGTAGCAACCAGCAGAACATCTTAAAATACCGAGCTACTTGTAAATACCTAAGACATTGGTTACTCTACCTTTAATAACTTAATGCTAAAATTATAACTGGCTGATATGCCAAAATAGACACTGAAACCAATTAAAAATAATAACTTTAAACTTAATAACATTTCAGTCTTAAATTATGAAAATTAAAATCAGCAAGGAGCTTAATAAGCAGACACGTTAAGCCAAATTTAGGGTTTGGGTAAACAAGTCTCAATGTTTAATTAAAAATGAAAACAAAATTAAAAAGTCTACAGACATTTTTATAGTCCCGGCTTGGCAATATTAAGTATCAGTGAGGAATATTAAAAACTTAGTAGGTAATCCATTGATAATAAACTTCAACTGACGTTTTTAATAACTTGATTTATTTTAAGTGGTGTCATGTTCTAAGAAATGTTTTAACTATTAATTTTACTCAGGTAAATAAAATTAGTAGTTAAGAAAAACGGGGTACTTAAAATAATGATATCGTGACGGTAACGGTGGCAGAGGACAAAAAAGGAGAAAAATACGTGTTGGGCCGACCCCAAGTGGAGGAAGATGATGATGAAATATACTTTTCAATATTTAATTTAAGTAAGTTAGTAGATTTTGTCTGCAAATAGTAAATACTATTATTACAATGATACGTGATATTACAATGAATTAAGTTTAATAATTTAATAAATATTTAAGTTAAACGATTGTGTAAAGAAGACACAAAAACGAGATTAAGTCCGGCAGTCCGCTGATTAAATTGTGGAAGTAAAGCTTGGGGCACAAAATAGGGAGAAAATGGAGTGATAATGTGCGGGGGACGGTGTGACACGAAGGGGATATTTGCACAAACATTGTGACAGTCCCCTTTTTGCAAATACGACGTGATTGGTCTGTAAGTACTAATCGCGACGTATTTCCGAATATTATTTTATTTTCTATTTTATATGGATAAAAAGATGGATGACAAACGATTGTAACAGAGATGAGAATGTTGTGATGGATGTACAGAGTAACAAGAGTGGAAAAGTAAGGAATGATTAGGTATATTAGAGTAAGTTTGAAAGTGACGCCTGTTACAGAAAAATTGAAAGGAAGTCGTCTATCTTGGTATGGATATGATTGTAATGAGGAGGAATGAAATGCGCGCGACTTAAAAAGTGATGGATATTAATGTTGATGGATGGAGAGGGAGAGAAAGGCCAAAGAAAAGATGGATGGATTGAGTGAGGAATGATATGAAAGAGAAATGAGTAAACTATGCCACGACTATACTAATACGACTATAATAATATTATGTAGGTACCTAATCTTACAAAATAAACATTTGATATACCACAAAAAAGTTATTTTTGTCATTTCACTGAATCAATTTTGGGATTTGTTCAAATCACTAGATTTCTTTAGAGGGATTTGTCAAATCACTAGATTTGCTTAGGGAAATGATAAAATCGTGTTGTTATTTTAACATCCTCCGTGATTTGATCAAATCCCTTAAGGAATTGACCAAATCCCTGTTTTCATCATATCCCTGCGACACATATAATATGACTATACATATGTTTGACAGGAGAGAATGGAAGAAGAAAATGTTTTACGCTGACCCCAAATAGAATGGGACAAGGGCAGGAAGATTTTTATTTTTGGTTATATTTTGTGTTTGTATCACTGTTGATACAAAATAATGTAACAAAAATTAAAAAAAAGTAGTCAAAAACTAAAAAAACTTTTCCAAAAAGCAAAAAACAAGCACATTTTAAATTAAACAAAACTTGGAAGCAGGCGGGGTCCATTCTATTTTCATTTCATAATTTAATATTCAAATGAACCCCGCCCGATAAAATTTAATTTATGTATTTTATATAATAAAAATATTGACGTTATGTACAGATTCCAACGGAATATTATTATACATTAACATAAATGCCGAGAACAACTATAAGCCGCGAGATGGCCCCAGGATTCCTATGTGCAGTACCTTTTAGTCATATTATTTACTTAAATTCTACTTGTAACGTGTCGCCGTTTGTTTACCGAAATCAGTAAAATTAAAACTATCGGTGCAAAACCAAGTTTGTAGGGCCTTTTACCTCGTTTTACTGAAAACGTGTATAAAGTCTTTACTTATAGAATAAAATTTGTTTAAGGTTATATAAATGTGACTACTCCTTGTCTTCCTTTTCCGTGACATAAAGTTTGTATCAGCAAAAAGAGATAGAAGAGCTATTCGTATTTTTCTTGAAACAGCTGTACGCAAAGTTCGTAATTATCGTTTTACTGTTGTTTAATTTGTTGTGTTATAAACGTATCCCTGAACTTTCTTTAGAAAATGTAGGTATTATTGAACTTAACCGACAGTTTCTTCGTAGCAGGAAATGGAGATTGGATTTACGCCCGGTTGATGGGGCATGTAGGAGGGAGCATGGTATGGGGGCGGTAGGGAGTGTCAGACTTCTACTGACCAAAAACCACCCATGTTCCTTTTTAGCCATTTGTGCCGAGGCCACGGTATCTCTTTCGAAAAACCCGCAGCCCCGACGGGGTATACGTACACCTCTGCTTAAAATCGGGAAAATAATAGCATGTTTCACACTGCGTCGGTATTTTTCAATAATACATTGTTATGCCCGTTATGCTCAGTTTATGGAATGCTCGGGAAATATTTGTATAAGTGTCGGTATGTTTTCATTAATTACCAAAATACTGCAACTGACCACAGTAATGAATAGCAATAATATTTTGTCATTATTTCGCCGATAAACACATCGTAGACTATATTACGCACTGATTACTTAGGTAGGTAATCATTTTGTAATTTTTTAAGTAATTTAGGTAAATATTAACTTTTCGTTTGCCTCAAATGGATGATGCCAAGGGATGATGATTAACTGTTCGTTTAATTCTTAAAAATATTTAATAATAAAATGGATAAAACTCGGGCGTAATAACTTTTCCTTCAAAGACACTAAAGCTATCTTACAAACTTATTTAGCAATCTTTTGTTTTACTCCTTTTTAGGATTCTCTGTCGAAAGGGTGGCTAAACGATTCCATTTTAACTTGCGTTGTCACAAGACTGTATATTTCTTTAAAGAAAAAAGTAGTCAGTTGTTGTTTTCAAAGAATAACACACAAATGACAAATTGGGTTAATCATTATTTAATTTAGAATTTATGATTAGAAGAAAAAACCTAAGGCTCTGTTCCCCGATGGCTTAAAGTAGGTACAGACACCAGGACATCAAGCTACAATCATCTGTCAAATTTCTTAAATAGATTCTCAAATGAATCGCTGAAGCATTAGGTTCGAGGTTGAATGGGAATATTTTACTGTTTCGTGTTTTTTAACTTATGTGCTGGCGTCTGAACACCCAGTCTATCAGTTATATTTAAATCACATGTATTGTGATATTAGCTATCTTACAGTACAGAACCCTTAGCACAAGTTCATTTTCGCTTAGCCGGTTCTTATTATACCCCTTTTTAACTTCACATTTAATATAGTTTTGAAAAAAAAACAAGAAAGATGTTTTAATTAAAACTGAGTTTACATTTCAACAAACACTTTTAGGTAGACAGAAGGCTTTTGTAGTCATGAATCAGGTGTTTCATTATAATATTAGGTTGAGTGATGCGTCCCAAGCAATAAGCGATGAGCGATCGCTCTTTTTGACGTCACTGTATTACAATTAAATGAAGCATTACTGTGAATGGATTAAGTTAGTGTGTTCCGTAACCATATTTTTTATCTATGCGCGCACTGTGCTTGCGAACGAATGGAAAACGTGTTGAATCCAAGATGGCAGCAGCAACGGTTGCCTAAGTGCGCGCTCCCGGTTAAAATCCTTGGACTGAGGGTTTATCGTCGCTAAACGGCTTCTTTCTGGACCGATAGTGATTTCTGAAGGCTCATTTACTTAGTGCAGTACAGACTTTGTTACACCAATTTTTGTGAGTGGACAATCGGACCGGCCGGTCGTGGGGCAACGCCAGCCACGTGCCACCAGGACAAGATTCCCTCGAAGAGCCACAGGAAGCTAGCAGGTGAGTGACGCACTTTATGCTTGGTCTAACCGTCTCCCCGCGAGCAAGCACAGTTAGTCAGTTAATAATTAAAATACGTATCGAAAACTGCGCTTGCCCTCCAATGTACCATCATCGGCTTGGTAAATTTTTTGGTGCCGAAACCAGGGAACAACGGATATAATTCGATAATAAGTATTCATTCGTTTACCCGCTAACAGTAAAGTTCTCGTAAAATCTTAGGTAATTTTCAACATTCGACACAAAGAAATTAAAATCATTTTTTGTCCCACTTACCCCCAACTATTTCCCACTTTTGGGCAATACATATTCGTTTTAGGTCGATTGCTATACATTACACTAGTTTATTTCGTTATTCGTTGAAAAACAAAAAAGTGAATTTTCAAACGTACATCGATCTTTTCAGAATGTTATCATCGATAAATTCTTTGTGTGTCCGATGCATTCTTGTTCATTCGCTATAAACTCGTGTGGCTACACGTATTTCGTTGTTATATTCCATCGAAATTATCATACAAATCGATATAACATCGAATAGAAACGTAAATACCACAATTATCCATACTTAAAACATTTCTTCCATTTGAATGAACTGATTATTTTGTATTTTTCATCGCCGCCATATTGGTTCGAGTAGTTCGTTGTTCTACGATTTGAAATTGAACTGAACCTGTGAACCATAGACAAATTGAATTTGTTTAACGTTTAGTTTATTTTTTCTTTCTATTCAACGACACTATTAATTTGTTGGATTAGCGTTGTGACTTGTGGTGAATGAGCCAAATGAACTGTGATTGAACAGTTGACGTACGGTGGTCGGATTTCGTTCTATTCAGTTTGGAAAGGTTTGTTTACCTTTTTCTTTGCTAATAATTAAACATAACGGTGCCATTACTTGTTCATTATAGAATCTTATTGTTAAATATAGATTGTTTTAACGTTAATAAGACTAACTAATAAACAAAATGCCTTACTATTCTAAAAAATCATTACGTAGATTGAGTAAAGGTAAATCGGTTGAAGTCGAATGCCCAACCGAACGCGACTTACCGGTATTGCGTAGAAAACGTACTTTAGCGTTTAATAGGTTATCTAAGACGCTTGAAGTCGCTCGCTTAGCGGAAAATAATGAATGTGATTTAAGTAAATTATTGGCACATTGCTCAGACTTAACGAAATTAGTAAATAACTTTGAAGAAGCCCATGATGACATACTTAGCTTATGCGAACTTACGGATGAACAACAAGTGGAACAAGATAGTATCAGAGCCGACTTCGACGAACGATATTATGAGATTTTAGCGATACACCGACGCTTAACGACGGTCGATAAGCCTAACGCATATAACGATGAACCAAATAAATCTCATAATGAGCCGTCGAGTGTACTCAAAGTAAAATTACCTAAAATTAACTTACCGCAATTCAGTGGTAACATAAAGTTGTGGCCCGAATTCTTCGATATCTTCAACTCGCTGATTCACGAGAATGGCTCACTTTCGGATACGGAGCGCATGCATTACCTCGTCTCTAGCCTGACTGGTGATGCGTTAGCACTTATACGAACCTTTCCTGTGACGGGCTTATACTACCACGAAGCATACTCTGCATTGGTTGCGCGGTATAAAGACAAGCGGGAACTTGCCTTTACTTGCTGGAGGGAGATCTTGAACGTTAACCTGAAAGCCAACTCACCCATTGATTTACGACGTGTCCTTGATTCTTTCAACGAAAACCTATCGATTCTCAAACGGCAAGGGCTACCGACGGATCAGTGGGATTTTGTAATCTGTTACCTTTTACTATCGAAAATGGATTCAAATTTGCGTTGTGCTTTTGAACGAGTTACTACTTCTCATGAGTTTCCAAAGTACAAAGATCTCAACGATTTCCTGTACACTAGATGCGAGGCCTTGGTTCGCGACACACACTTCTCCGCAAGTGGTCGCGATAATCGTGCCAACGAAAAACCACAAAAGCCGAGTGGTTTACGGAATTCTAACACCGCGGTCGTAAGTAAAAAACCTACTTCGACATTTCTATCGAATACAGTAGTTGACAAACCGCCAGTAGTTGCGCCCACATCATCGAATTCAACCACATCGAACGCAACTGCACCATCATCGTCAACATCATCGCGTCCTTCACAAACAGCTCTTGTGTCACCAACTGAACCTCGAAAGTACAAGTGTCCGTTCTGTGGGGAAGAACATTCCATTAATCAGTGCAAATCGTTCACTGACAAATCTGTTCAAGAAAGACTTGACCACGTGAAAACCAAACATTGGTGCTTCAACTGTTTGAAGCCATCACATGGACTAAAAAACTGTAAGTCAATGTTCACGTGTCAAGTGTGTCGTCAACGACATCACACCTTGCTACATCAAGATCTAGAGGTTTCGAAAACCGATAATACCGAAAAGGCCACTACCTCGCAGGTCAGTGTACTTACCAATATCGGTGATCGTTCCATGGTTCTGCTGTCCACAGCTAATATCGAAATTCGTGATTCATCGGGTCGTTATCAAAGTTTTCGTGCGCTGATTGATTCCGGAAGTCAGGCCCACTTCATAACTGAACGCGCTGCTGAGCGTTTAGGTCTCCAACGAACGCAGTCAACGCGTAGGATTCACGGCCTAGGTCATGCTTCAACATCCGCTAGTGGTACAACCAGCTTAAGCGTAGGTGTCCACGACAACGATTTGTTTAGTATTGAAGCGTTAACATTACCTAAGATCTGCGGCAATATGCCAGTCGTTAAGCTGAACAAATCTGCGTGGCATCATATTCGAAATCTAAACCTAGCGGATCCTGATTGTCACTTACCTGGTCAAATCGATGTCCTTCTCGGTGCTGAGGTCTTCCCTTCACTCCTGTTACCAGGTAGTGTTAGTGGAGGATTGCACCAACCATCTGCAATCAACACTGTGTTCGGCTGGATCCTACTAGGAAACGTCAGTTGCTGTGATAATCACGAACTGCCAAGGTCGTTCTTCGTTTCAAACGATAATCTGCTCAATGAGCAGGTTAAGAAGTTCTGGGAAATGGACAACATTCCTCAGTCTTCAAAGTTAACTCCGGATGAAGAACTCTGTGAACAGAAATTCGTTACCGAACATTCCCGCGATACTTCAGGGAGGTATACCGTTACTTTGCCTTTCAAAGATAAAGACAAGAATCTAACTTTTCCTGGATCACGAGAATCTGCTTTAAGACGTTTTAAATCATTAGAACGCAAGTTAGCGGCAAATGAGGCTTTATGCGAACAATATTGTGACTTCATGTCTGACTATTTACAAAGTGGTCACATGAGTCTAGTTCCTTCAAAAGAAATCAACCAGGGTTGTTATTACATACCTCATCACTGCGTTTTGCGACCTGACAGCGCAACAACAAAACTAAGAGTGGTCTTCGACGCTTCTGCGAAAGACGCTCGTGGTGTGTCGTTGAATGAAGCTTTACTCGTAGGTCCTAAACTGCAGGCTAACATTGCCGAGATCCTTCTTCGCTTTCGAACACATTTTGTCGTATTTACAGCCGATATTCGTCAAATGTTTAGAAATATTACTATGTCAATTGAAGATCGAGATTTCCAAAGAATTTTTTGGCGATTCAAATCAACAGACCCAATTCAAGAGTATCGATTAAATACTATAACTTATGGATTATCATCGTCTCCTTTTCTAGCTTGCCGCACTCTCAAACAACTTGCAGAAGATGAAACCGACTTACCTCTTGCTTGCGAAGTAATGACTTCTGATACATTCGTTGACGATATCGTGAGCGGCAGTTCTGATATCCAGAAGGCCATTCAAGTCAAAACTCAGGTCATCCAGCTTTTAAAGAGAGGTCAATTTGAGCTGCGTAAGTGGGCTAGCAATAAACAAGAGGTGCTTGCTGATATACCTCCGGAACACTGTCTAACTGACTTTGTGTCTATGGACATCGAAAAGTCAAGCACCCTGAAGATCTTGGGCCTGAAGTGGTGTCCCAGAAGAGACAAATTTTTGTTTGAGGTCAAACCTATCGATCGCCAATGCACAAAGCGTGCGATTCTAAGTGAACTCGCACGTATTTATGACCCCTTGGGTTTTCTAACTCCTATAACTTTCTTAGCTAAGTGCTTAGTTCAGAAATTGTGGATGTTAGGTATTAATTGGGACGATTCTCCACCGTGTGAAATCGTTGAACAATGGCGTTGTTACACTGAGCAGTTACCTGTCATTAAGTCCTTGGAGATCCCTCGATGCATTTCTGTAAAAGATATGAAATCATGTGAACTCCATGGCTTTGCTGATAGTTCCGAGTCAGGTTATGGAGCTGTAATCTACTTACGTGTCACTTGCGTCGATGGTAGTGTATCTGTCTTCTTTCTGTCTTCAAAATCTCGCGTAGCACCTGTAAAAAGAATATCATTACCTCGTCTCGAATTGTGCGCGGCGGTCCTCCTTGCCGATCTTCTGAAGTTCGTCAGAGAAACCTATTCATCATTTTTCCCCATAGCTGACACTTGTGCGTGGTCAGATTCGATGGTGGCATTATCGTGGATTCGGTCTTACTCGTCACGTTGGAAGACTTTCGTCGCCAACCGAGTGAGTCATATCCAGGACACTATTCCGGAAGCTCGCTGGAACCATGTCTCCAGTTCAGATAATCCAGCTGACATTGCCTCTCGAGGTCTTTATCCTGCTGAGTTGGTCAACAATTCGTTATGGTGGGCGGGGCCCTGTTGGCTCGCTCAACCTTCTCACACTTGGCCAAACAACAGTGATAATGTTGACGAAGCGGATGTATTATCTGAAGAGCGCGCGGTCTCTCTGTTTGTTCATAACGACACCAACGTCATTGATTCTTTACTGGAAAGTTTCTCATCAATTCGTAAAGCACAACGAGTACTCGCGTATTGCATTCGTTTTGTAGAATGCTCTCGCAACAAATCTTCGCGAAGGTCTGACCATCATTTAAATCGAACAGAGCTTCACAACGCTTTATTGATTTTCGTACGCAGAGTACAATCATTGCACTTCGATGAGGAAATAACTCGTTTGAAAAACTCAAAACCTCTTTCAAAACCTATGCAGAAAATTAACCCTTTCTTAGATAAATCGGGAATTCTTAGGGTGGGCGGTCGCCTATCTCGTTCTGGGCTCGAGTATGAGCATAAACATCCTGCGCTGCTACCTAAGGATTCTAAACTAACGTTCATGATCATCGAAGCACTCCATCGTGAGAACTGTCATGCCGGTATAAATACAATGCAGTATCTTTTGACACAGCAATTTTGGATATTATCACCAAAACGTGCAATCCGTCATTGTTTGTCAAAGTGCTTACAATGTTTCCGCACGCGCCCTACACCGCTTGAACCTTTTATGAGCGATCTACCAGCGACTCGCGTCAACCAAGTCAAGCCATTTTCAATCGTCGGTGTTGACTATGGTGGACCTTTTCGCATTAAGTTAGGACGACATCGAGGAGCTAAAATAAGTAAAGCGTACCTTTGCTTGTTTGTGTGCTTCACAACGAAGGCAGTCCATTTGGAAGTCGCTTCGGACTTGACTTCGGACGCTTTCATAGCAGCGCTTCGCCGATTTGTTGGCAGGCGGGGTCGTGTAAGCGTTATCCATTCAGATTGTGGAACCAACTTCGTGGGCGCTTGCAACCAACTAAATGAGTACATGAAGGACGCATCTAATTTCGAAAACATAACATTTAAATTCAATGCTCCGGCTAGTAGTCATTTTGGCGGTGTATGGGAGATACAAATTAAAGCAGTTAAATCCCATCTTTATCGTATTATCGGTGATCAGACATTAACGTTCGAAGAGATGACAACGTTGTTTGTACAAATCGAATCTATGCTGAACTCGCGCCCTCTTTACTCGCTGAGCTCAGATCCCAATGACTTAAACGTATTGACTCCGGGTCATTTCCTCACTTTAGAGCCGCTTACTTCGGTCCCTGATGAGGATCTATCAGGCATAAATCTTACTCGGCTAGGAAGATGGCAACTCATCCAGCGATTCCAACAAGACTTTTGGAAACGCTGGAAGGTCGAATATCTACAATCGTTGACTCAGCGAGCAAAGTGGACTAAGCATTGCAAACCGTTAGCTGTAGATTCAATCGTGGTCATCAAAAACGAAAACACTATACCGCTGCATTGGCCTCTTGCTCGGGTCACGCAATTACATCCGGGTCCTGACAGCGTGGTACGTGTGGCCACCGTGCGCTTGGCCAATGGATCAGTTCTTACGAGACCTCTTGTAAAGTTGTGCCCTCTGCCAACTCAGACTGATTAGATAGATCGTTTACCGTAACTTAAATTCATTAGATTCTAGTTTAGTTTAGGTTAGTGTTAACTTTAGTTAGTGTTAATGTCAATCGATCACATCAACTCTTCATTCGTTTTTATCCGTTGTTCTCGAGTTCCGCTCTTTCAGCGTAGTGAAAATACTATGCATTTTGGTGGGCGGAATGTTCCGTAACCATATTTTTTATCTATGCGCGCACTGTGCTTGCGAACGAATGGAAAACGTGTTGAATCCCAGATGGCAGCAGCAACGGTTGCCTAAGTGCGCGCTCCCGGTTAAAATCCTTGGACTGAGGGTTTATCGTCGCTAAACGGCTTCTTTCTGGACCGATAGTGATTTCTGAAGGCTCATTTACTTAGTGCAGTACAGACTTTGTTACACCAATTTTTGTGAGTGGACAATCGGACCGGCCGGTCGTGGGGCAACGCCAGCCACGTGCCACCAGGACAAGATTCCCTCGAAGAGCCACAGGAAGCTAGCAGGTGAGTGACGCACTTTATGCTTGGTCTAACCGTCTCCCCGCGAGCAAGCACAGTTAGTCAGTTAATAATTAAAATACGTATCGAAAACTGCGCTTGCCCTCCAATGTACCATCATCGGCTTGGTAAATAGTGTTATAGCTCGAATCAACGAAGCTTTTGTGTAAATTTTAAGTAATTTCGAGATACATATTTACGTTTACTACTTATTTGACTAAACTGACCACTTCAAATCTATCTTCTATATAAATAAAGAGAGAAGTCCTGACTGACTGACTCATCAACGCCCAGCCCAAACCCTTAGACCTAGAAAGCTGAAATTTTGCACAGAGGTTCCCTTTATAATGTAGACAAGGAATAAGGAAGGATTTTTCGAAATTCAACCCCTTTTTTTTTTTTTTTGGTGGGTGGAAAATCATCGAATGACCCCCCCCCGCTCTTGGCAGAGCGAAGGGGAGTGTCAGACTTCTACTGACTAAAAACCGAACCCATGTTCCTTCTTTGCCCTTGCGCCGAGGCCACGTAATCTAGTACAAAATACCGCGTAATAAGTAATAAATTCAACCCCTAAGGTAGTTGAATAGGGGATGAAAGTTTGTATGGAAAATCGTAATTTTCACGCGGGCGAAGCCGCTGGCAAAAGCTAGAGTATTTTATAGAGTCATCAGCTTTTTCTTTGAAACGTAACCCTCTTATTGGACTTCGCCGCAGTCGAGTAAAAATGGAGGCTAAACAACTAAAAGTGAAGACCTCTTACAGACCTCACGTACCTTCAATAATAGGAACAAATTATATACACACCAAGTTTTTAAGTAACAGTAGAGAATGATATGAGCACGAGTCACAAGCTTATGCGAAGGTGAAACAAAATAGTCGATAAGCAATATCGAGTAGTAGGGCTTTGTCCTGTGAGGTCACTTAGAAAACCAAAGCGTACCATTTTTTGACTAACTACTATAACGTCAAAAACACTATTTAGTTATTATAACAAACAAGTTACTTTACAAAATAGACTACGTTTTTCTTCTTGAAATGACTAGAATTAAGTTTTGAGTTGTAACGTTGTTGTTTTAAATAAATTAGCTTGCTGCGACAGTAGCCACGCTTAAACCGGGTACGTAAAGTGCATGGTTCTCTTCCGTTAAGTAGGTATTTATACATTATATCTATGTTTTACATTTTCAATGTTTGATGAACCAAAAAAAAATATAGCTTACATAAAAGAAAAACAGATAGATACATTGATTGAAGTATTGCCTAGTAATATTTTATTCATACAAAAAAAGAAAACAATCGTTCTACCAAAGCCGAATTGTGTGTTTGCCAATATTTTTGTTGTTATATCCTATTTGAAAAACTGCAGCTAGTTTAGGCAACAACGGATATATAAATTGATGCGTGAGCGTTAAAAAAGGAATATTGTTTTTTTAGAATACCTACAGGTGATGGGCCACAACAAATTGATGTGTACTGTTTTATATTGGTAACGTTTGTAATAGCCAGTAAAGCTGGTGGATATTTTGAATATGAATTGTCCAACTAATACTGAAACGTGACATGGGTGGTGTAATTGATACGTTGAGTTACTGAGAAAAGTTTAGAAGAAACGGTCTCGCTGTTTGAGTAACAAAAATTACGAATTATAACTGTTCTAAGTGATAGATACATACACTATTTGCCTCCATTTCCCCTCCTACCTTTTTCAAAGTTGCCCCATTTGCGCCCTTCTCCCCCCTTTAGGCGGATCTTAGAAGTTAAGAGACTTGGATAATTTTTAACCGACTTCTAAAAAAGAAGGAGGTTCTCAATTTTTTTTTTTATGTTTGTTCGGGCATAACTCCGTCATTTGCTAACCGATTTGAAAAATTCTTTTTATGTTGGAAAGGGTGTACTTCCCAAATGGACCCACATTTTTTGTATCGAAATCGGACAAGCGGTTTTTGAAAAATCAACAAAACTAAAAAAAAAAAACTACATTGTCCACATTATGAACATGTGAACTTACTTGTGAACCACTAAAAAGTAAACAATAAAAACTTACTGAAAAAAATTAACTTTTTAAGAAAAATCAGTTTCTGAAGTCGGTGACTTTTGTTTGTTTGATTTAATTTTTTTGCCACCGACTTCAGAAACTGATTTTTCTTCTAAAGTTAATTTTTCACTTTTTCGTGTTTTTTTTTGAAGTCAGTTTTATTTTTTGTTAAAAAGTTTTTTGTTTCAGATTCATTGAAAGGGGCAATGCGTTACCTAGTCGAAATCATTTTTCAAAGCTCTGTAATTTGCAAAGGATTAGGCAAAGGTGTACCTAATAATACACCCTCATTTTGCCAGTTGTGGCTTAAGTTCAATGATATGAAGCAAACCTATTACCATCAACATCAATCCAAACTCCGTGGCTGCTAATGAAAAACTCGTTAAGGAAAAACCCGATAGCTCTTTTGCCAAACCCGAGAATTTAAACCAGGACCTCGTGCTCAGCCATCGTACTTGTGACCAGTAGACCAAAGAGGCAATCAACTGATTGGAAATACAAATATAAACAGGCAACTTGCAGTATGAAATTCTATCTTTAGATTAATTTCCCATGAGTTCCCAAATAAATCTATGGAAATCTGTGATTTTTCTGTATTTAAATTCTGCAAATCTTAGAAATTCCATTTAGTTTAATTTGATAATTCTGGGAATTCGACCCACATTTTTCAGTAACCGTTTTTATTTCTACGTCATACTACGAATAAACGAGAAATAACCTTTTAATCAAACCGTTTTTGATTTTTTTCTTAAGCCATTCCGAGAACAGCAGTTCTTAGAAGAAAGCACTTTATTTTTTAAAATTTTATTTTTTAATCTGTTTTTCAGTGAAACCCTCACCCTGGCCTAGTCGTGCTCCGTATCTAAAAGGTTTTCAAGGCCAGCACAAGAAAAAACCATACCACCAAAAAACCACCAATGATGCGAAGAACAAGTACCGACCGGAACATAAATATAAACCTTCTATATATACATACTTACATAACTATGCACCTTAATGTTTAAGTTATAAGTTTTCATTCCCTTAGTTTAAGTTGTCGGAAAATAGGGGCCCAACGTTATAAATTAAAAGAAGACCATTGGAAGGCCGCCCTCCACTTTATGAAGCGGGTATGAACTTCATTATAACTTCACGGTCGGCTTACCCCGGCTCCACTGTACGTTTTCATATTCCTTGTTTCATTTTTTTTTTAACGTAAACTATAGTTATTACGGGACAGGTACGGGGTTTTTGATGAACACCTTGAATATTATGTTATTATTCCAGACAAAACAAAAACGAATGCCAGATTTTTGAACGTTGGTACATCAGGTCTTGGGTGCCCTTTTTTTGGTCTGGAAAGTCATCAAATAACCCCTCCCGCTCTTGGGTAGAGCGAAAGGGAATGTCAGACTTCTACTGACTAAAAACCACCCATGTTTCTTGTTAGCCCTATATGTCGAAGCCGCGTTATCTTTGTGAACAACTCGCAGACCCGACTCGCACTGTCACTTACTCTTTTAGTTTTAAGCCTTCGCTGAAAGTCTTACTCGCAAGGCATCCAAAGGATGGTCCGGTTAAGCAGAAGCCAGTCTCATAATGTTGACATGCGAGATGCCATGCTGAAAACAAAATAGGTCTTAGACAAACAAGTCTAAAAACTAAAACCCGACTACAAACGGAGGACTAAAACTATAATATATACATATATTTGTAATGTGCTCGCCAAGACCTTTCATTTGATAACAAACATGTTATGATTATCTAATTTTTTTTTTTTTTCGAGACTAGAATCTGACATTTAAATTCCGACATAACAAAATTTTATAAAATTTATATAGCCTATGTTACCCGGACTATTCTCACAAATCTATTGACACCTCATTTATAAAAATCCGTTCGGTAGTTTAGGCGCTACGGTGGATCATACATACATACATAGACTGCCAAAATCATTACCCTTCCTTTTGGCTTCGCCGTAGTCGGGTAAAAATAAAACATCCTTCAAATTGGAACGTGAACATACTGTACAAAAATCGTGAAGTATTCAACAAAAAATTTTCTCATACGAAGATCGCTTGAAAAGACACTCGCCGTCAAAATTACATCCTTGTGATTGATCCCAACGCAGATTTAATATTGAACTCGCAAGTTGGCGACAAACGGGGAAACAATTTCCTTTTGCAAAAGTTCTTAGTGAAGTCTCAAACAAAACGCTGAATACAAAATTTGTTATTATTCATATGAACGATAAAGGGGAATTCGATATGCGCGAAACGTCTGTGGGGTCCCACTCATCTTTATTTGTTTTAGATTACTTTGGGTTCGTCTAAGTTAGGGAGTGCGGACCGTGAGCATACGCGGACTTATAAGGGATTTGCCAATAACAAACTTACGCGGCGATGCTGAAAAATATAATCACCAAGTTTTTCAATTCGTATTTGTAGCTTTGAGCAAGTTTTTATCTGTTTTCAGGCATGAAGAAATTCTCTTAAGCAAAGAAATAACACTGAAAAAGTATGGAAGTCCGTCGCTATATATTGTTCTTTTAGAGTTTATGTTGTTACTAGCTGTTATTCGCGACTTTGTTTACGTGAAAATTTTGGATCATTCGCACTAGTTCTACTGCATAGTCCTACGATAGAAGTAGTGGGGTTTTTTCCCACTAGTTCTACGATTCAGATGTATTTGTGTGAGAGAAACAATATAATCAATCTCTGTGCTATTTTCATCTAGATCCGTTGATCCATTCTGGCGGGATTGAGTATTGAGTAACAAACATTCTTTCAAACTTCTTCTTCCATGACATGTGGTTAGTTTCTATACTGGTGTCAGAGTTTTGATACCGCCCATGGGGGACTCTAACTTGGTTTTACATAACGTAAAGAAAATGCATGTATGCAGCATGTGATTAACATACAATACACAGATTAATATTGGGTCCGAACTCAAGACCTATGACTTCTCTTGAGTTGCGGATTATCGAAAGGCATAACGCGGCCTCGGCACAAGGGCGAAGAAGGAACATGGGTTTGATTTTTAGTCAGTAGAAGTCTGACACCACTCTGCCCAAGAGCGGGGGGGGGGGGGTGTTATTCGATGATTTTCCTCCCACCAAAAAAAAAAAAACCTATGACTTGGCCGTCCAACGACGCTCACTATAGTCAAAATTGTGTGTTTTATTATAGTTCCAGACAATACTACTTTCTTTCTGTTTCTTATAGGTACAATATTGTGTTTCTTTTGAGATAAGTTATTGTTATTTGAAACATGGATTGCCTACAAACATTACATGAATTTTATATGAAAAAGGAAAAGTATTATCATTTTTATTTGGGTACGTTAAATTACCTTTGCGATACCGTATAGCTATTCTGTGTGCTGATTCCAATCGACTTTTGTCATTACAAAAACCAGCACCCGTATAAAAACCCCGCGCTCTAATAAATACATTATCCTGGCAATTTGTGTGAAAATCACATAATATGATAACGAAATAGCCGCCATTTTATTTGAATATTATTATATAGGCCACCCTAAGTAATTACGACAATACCTACAAGAGTCCTAAAATATGTTAATATAAATGTGACAAACATTTCATAGATATGAAGAAAAACCTGGTTCAAAGATAATATCCATTTCTACCAAAAACTACCGACGGAACAAGAGGGAATGTATAATCATTTCAAGAATAAATGATAACATTTTTTGGAGTAAATAAACTCATACAATAAGTGTTGCTAGGTGTGTATGAGATACATGTAAAAGATAATAAATTAACTTATCCAGCTAAAGTTTTATTTTCAAAAGAGTTTATTGACGTGTTGGACCCCTAAAAATGTGAAAGTAAGACTGGTCAACCAGTACACTTTTAGTGTCATCTACTTGCTGGAACCATTTTTTTATACCCTTTTTGCATACGAAATTCGGCGCGCAGGAGGTCTTTTTTTTGGTTGTGGAAAATCATCAAATGACCCCTCCCACTCTGGGCAGAGCGGTAGGGAATGTCAATCTGAACTTTTGCGCCTTCATCGAGTCGAAAGCTCAAACTGCAACAAAAAAGCTGGGAATCCTAAACAGGGTCAAGCGGTACTTCAAGCCTGGACAGCTTTCAATATTGTATAAAGCTCAAATCCGGTCCGACATGGAGTACTGCTGTGACCTTTGGGATGGCTCAGCCAAATACCAACTTGCCACACTCAACTCAGTAGAGCGCAGAGCCAGGAGGCTAATTGGTGACGCTAAGCTGGTTGCCAAGCTACATAGCCTGGCCCACCGCCGCAAAGTTGCATGTCTGTCGGTCTTCTACAGACTGTACTTCGGAAAATGTGCGCAAGAGCTCCACGAGCTTATTCCACCATCTCCCTTCTTCTATGGAGAGACTAGGCATACTGCAGGTTATCACCCATACCTTGTCAATATTCCACACATGCGTATGAAGCGTTTTGCTAGATCTTTCATTATTCGTACAGCCAAGGAGTGGAACACCCTGCCTGCGTCGGTTTTCCCGAGTTCAAATAACCCCAATCTATTTAAGTCGCGAGTAAATAGGCTTCTTCTGGGTAAGCTCGTTCCATCGTCAACCTCATCTCTACCCTTAGGGCAATATTGAGGTCAAGAGAAAGCCCATATATAAAAAAAATACTTCTACTGACTAAAAACCACGCATGTTCCTTATTAGCCATTTGTGTCGTTTGATTCAGTCTAAACAGTTGTATGAGTGAAAATATAATGGTAATTATGTTAAGGGATAAAAGCGTTATGATAAAAAACAGTAGGAGTTTAAATATATTTACAATAATGATATTATTAATTACAATTTTCGGAAACATGAGTGTTATGAACATCGCCGGTAGCACTACAAATAGTATGAATGAAAACTTTAGGATGAAAAATTTTAGGAAGAGTGATCATTCCGATTACAAATCATTAGGAAGAACAATTTCGGGTAAAGAACTGTAGGTGAGCCAATATGGACCCGCTAAAATAACATGGAAAATCTCTCAATATCTACTATAATGGTACGGAACCCTTCATGTGTAAGTCGACTTGTACTTGGCCAGTTTTTTTAGTTAGTACTGAGTACTTGGCAAGGCTGATGCAAATTGCCGGTTTTGTACAAAGTTACCTTACCGTGCTTTCTCGTCCAACGGCAACCAAAGCCTTTTAAATATATATCAACATCCTCGACCTTCCGGAGGCCTCGTAAAATCCGAGTGGGGATTGTTGCGCTTAAACTACCCTCATACTGAAATATGTACGATTCTACGCTCGATTCCCCATGGCAGATATTTTAGGAAAAACTTGAGCATTTCATAGCCTTCTGAGGTGAGCTGTGGGTTGTTCGAAAGAGATACCGCGGCCTCGGCACAAGGGCTAAAAAGGAACATGGTTGGTTTTTAGTCAGTTGAAGTCTGACACCCCCTAACGCTCTGTGCAGAGCGGGAGGAGTCATTCGATGATTTCACAAACCCCAAAAAAAAAGGTATGGCATAATCTTTGATTTATTTGTTGAGGAGAAATTCATATCGATATCAAGATAAAGGTACTCTTAAATCTAACTCAAAGTGCCTACTTATTTAAATAGACCATAACAAGCACATTGTCAAAGCTACTACCACATTTGCAAGGCATCTTAACTGTGATAGTATGTAGTTGCCCATTTCAAGACGTAGATCTCTATGGAAATTATTATAGTTTAAAAAAATTAAAACCTACCTAAAGCATTATCTGCTAGACTTTTCCCAACTATATTGGGGTCGGCTTTCAGTCTAACCGAATGCAGCTGAATATCAGTATTTTACATGGAGCGACTGCCTATCTGACCTCCACAACCCAGTTAATACTGGGTAATACGATACACCTACCTAGTGCAAACAATGTAAATGAAACACCGAGATTTTTTTTTATTCATCGTAACACAGGCATTTTGTTTTTGAATTTGTGTATAGAATATATTTGAACTAATGTGAATGAACGGTTATGTTATGACAAAGAGTGTAGTTTCATATTTCACCATCAAGTTAATGGTGAACCTAAACGGTTTATTAGAATTGACGAACACTGCCATACATAATTAATTGAGTGTACGAATTTGCACCTAAAAGTCATGGCGGCGTTTTTTAAAATTGTATGAGTTGTTTTTGTACGCATACCTGTTTTTTCATCCCATACTGAGACTGTATCTAATCAATTGAAAAAATAAATATTTCATAATATCTTTCCGTCCTATAAAAATAATAATGCATCTTAGAAAAATAATTATCTCCAAGTTGAGAACAATGCTATAAATAATCGTGAAGGAATGCCAGCGGATAATCGGTGTCTGAAATACATCATGTCAGTTACCTCCCAATTGGAGAAATGCATAGTGCAAAACTTAGTCATGAAGTTGAATTATGTATTACCTCTGACCACCTCTGACAGCGCAAAGAGTCAAAACTTTGATAAAAACTTTTTGCAAAAAAAAAAACAACCGACTTCAAAAACACCAAAAAGTGAAAAATAAACTTCAGAAGAAAAATCATATTCTTAAGTCGGTGACATTAGTTTGCTTGATTTGGCTTTTTTTGCCACCGACTTCAGAATATGATTTTTCTTCTTTAGTTAATTTTTCACTTTTTGGTGTTTTTGAAGTCGGTTGTATTTTTGCAAAAAGTTTTTTTATTTTTTAATTTTTGTTGTGTATCTTATAGAAATATTTACTATGAAACCTATACTTGTATAGCGTCAGAAAAAGCACGAAACACGTAATATGTGCCTATGTTCGAGAGTTGCCCTCGATTTCTCTGGGATTCCATCACCAGGATCTGGTTTCTATATCATGGTAACACCCTTGAAATATCTCCGTTCCAATAATAAAAGAATCATCAAAATTGGTTCATAAACGACAAAGTTATTCGCGAACACACATAAAAAAACGAACGAAAAATGTTCATAAATTATATTATATTTCGTCGTTTCATTCTTCAGATATATAATAACAATGTAGTAATTTTTATCCTACTGGCAACTTCACACGGGTAAAGAGTAATTTAATTACCCTTTTTTTTTTATCTGTACCTTCGGTTAGGCTGTATGTTGGCTTGTCATTATTTTTTCGTGCGCGGCAACAAGCACGCTAACCTCCGGAATAAAAATCTGTTTTTTTTTCAAAGTAAAAATAAAATAAAAATGCAAAAACGTAGTGCTGACGTAAGAATACAATGTTATAATACAAAAATAAAGAAATTGTGTGAGCAAAGAAATAAAAAAAAAGACATATTCGCTTAATAGTGTCTCTTTAACGTTTCATTCAGAGGACACACAAGGTGAGTTGAACTTTTTCCATTACAAAGTGAAAAAATTGTTGTTTAATAAGTGGAATTTAAGCATTCAGCGTCTGTAAGCTACCCTGGAGGATCAACTGCGGGTTATCACGATGGGTTAGCATGACGCTAGAAAATATCAGCCTGGTGGTTCAACTGCGGGTTAACACAAAGGCTTTAATGTTGTAAAACAACAAAAGAAAGGGTACCATTTGGACCCTAAACATTTTTTTTCCAGCACATAGTGAAAAAATTGTGGCATAATAAGTGGAATGTATGCGTTCAGCGTCTGTAAGCTACTCTGGAGGATCAACTGCGGGTTATCACGATGGGTTAGCATGACGCTAGAAAATATCAGCCTGGCGGTTCAACTGCGGGTTAACACAAAGGCTTTAACGTTGTAAAACAACAAAAGAAAGGGTACCATTTGGACCATACAGTTTTTTTTCTGATACAAAAAAAAAAATAAATAAAAACGGTATGTAGGTATTCCATAGCTGGAATTTATGCGTTCAGCGTCTACAAGCTTCCCTGGCGTATCAACTGCGGGTTATCACGATGGGTTAGCATGATGCTAAATAATATATTATCATCCAACACTTTGATGTTGTAGGTACCTATTACAAAAAATACTAATGAAATGGTACTTTTTTGGCCCTGGGGTCAAGGATCCCTACTAAATTCTGCGATTCAAATTAATTCAATTGAAAAAATTATTATTTCAATCTAAGAATCCTCTTAACATTTTTTGGTTAACTACCCACAAATAAAAATAAATATTTCAGGTGGAAAAATGGAACGGAAAACGTAAAGGAAAATATTGATGTCGATGAAACATCACAAGATGTGGCATCAACCTCCAGGTCACCCAATCACCAGCCACCGGCCTCGGAAGAAGTATACACTGAGCCCGATCTCGACCCTGAGCAACTAAAAGCTTTGGGCGATGCTGTTGTCGATATTCCAGTTTACGGCCCGGAAATACACGACAAGCTGGCTCAACGTTGGTTACCAATTCATAAAAAAAAAAAAATATATATATATATATACTGTCTCTGATTTAGTAAGAAACAGACAAAATACTTCAAAGCCAACAGGACCAAATCGGCCTGGGCATTTCGGCCATCAACAAGGCAATTACCCTGCTGCTGACCGGTGATGACAAGGGACAAGCTATAAACTTTTGTCAGACTGCTCCCTAATGCTTACTGATCTCCAGTTTCCCAAGACGCAAGTAAAAAACAAAAACTTATGGCGCCAGGTTTGGACAAGTCGTTCCTAACCTTAAAACAGGAACAAGTCCGAAATTAAATCCTCTTCGAAAGTGGATTACCCGATAAAATAACAGCAATAAAAAGCGATCAAGAAACAAGGATTGCAAATAAAAAGTCACCTATTCTGAAGGCGTCATCATCAAATATTTCGACGTCGAGTGCTCGATACCAGAACCAGGAAAAACTGGTCAGGGCATCCTCGCTTCTCATCATCGAGAAGGGGGGGGGTGGTCATCCTCGTACCGGGCACCAACACACACCAACCTAACCGGCGGGCGCCGCCGACGTCGACGTCAGCGCGAGCGAGTGCAGCCGGGAGCTCCAACAAACGTGCCCCTGCGAGGCAATAACTCAGGTACATATTCGTGGATTACAAATTTATCATGATTACTGATCATGATTATTACGAACAACACGCTTATTCTGAGTTGGATTTATCATGGTTACCACATAGCCTTTACGTGTAAAGTTGCACAGAGTAGGTACCTACTGTTCCCCAAAAATGTCTTTTCCGTCAGGGAAAAGCGGGACATGCCAATTGCCAATATTTATTCGTATCTTGATAGATTTAGACATAATCACGGAACGAAAACCTACATGATCAATCCGTCAAATTCCGTCATTATTAATTCGTTTCTAACATGTTTTTTTGACAGAAAAACCACAAGGTAGTTCTAGATTTTCACTAAATGTGAAGTTCGTTTCAAATGAGTATTTCAAGTTGGAAGACCATAGAACTGCAGCAATAACGGTACCAAGAAAGGGCTTCATGGCAACCATAGATCTTAAAGAATCATACTTATGTACTTAAGTATGATTATTTTTTGGGACAAGTGTCCCTGTAGCGCGATGCTATCGCAAGTATTTAAGATTTCAATTTGAAGACGGAAAAATATGCAATAACACAATTGAATTTAACTTGACTATGCTTCATACCTCGAACTTCACAAAAATCATGAAAGAAGTTGTAGGTTATTGTAGGCAATCTGATGTATATCTTACCGATATATTATGTCTTAGGAGATGCCTACGTCGTGAGTCTTAAAAATGTTACCGAAACTCTTAAAATATTAAATTGCTTCGGTTTCTTTAGTAGCAAACTTTAAAACAAAAAAGTAGTCTACACCCACAACAATGTTGCAAAAATGTGCCTCTCTACCAAAGAACTAGAAAGACAAAAACATATTATATACTTACCTAATAAAACATCAAAATAATAAACTAAGGTAAATTTAGACCTTCTGGTATAATCTTATCTGACTTAGATTGGTGAATTAAATATATAAATTTCACATAAAAACACCCTGAAATCTCAGAATTTTGTTTGAATCTTTACTAATGCTACAGGTTGGGGTGCATTTTGTACCAACGATTGTGTCAACGGTGGTTGAAAAGACAGCGAGCGCATCTCTTTATACTAACTATTTAGATTTGCTTTATTTTGGCCTCAAATGCTTTGCTCTAGACCAAAAGAACAATAATTGTAATATTTTGCTACACGTTGACAACAACTCTGCTATTAGTTACATAAATAAAATGGAGGAACCCTAATCCCTCATATTTTAACCAACTACCCCAAAACAATTAATTTGAGTCGTCCTAAGATTACACAAAAGCAGATCAAGAATCGAGAAGAATCAATCTCGATATATTATAGAATGGAACCACTCTGACTCGGAATATCAGAAGGTATTGTCGAACCAGTAATAGATCTCTTTGCTTGTGCATGTGTGCATGTGCATAATGCCAGAAATTGGAAACACACAGGGTATTTCTACGCATTTCCACCTTACTTTTTTGGTTTTGAAATGTACACAAAAGATTTAAAAGCTGAAGCAATAGGTATCATCTTTTTTCCCTTATTGGCAGTTGCAGCCATGGTTTCCATTAATGAATAAAATACGACAGCCTGCAATGATATTTTTATACTAAACGACTGATCGATTCAAATATTTTCTCGTCCTCTTCCAAGACTCCCCAATCCCCTCTGAGAGAGTTTACCCTGGCTGCAGTGGTGCTCTTAGGTCTGCCTATTCGAGTCCAGAGGAATACCAAGCCTTGCGCTCGACCTAATGATGGCTTCGTTATTCCAGAATTCACTGTCACTGTACAATGGTACCATTAAACTATGGTGACAGTTCTGTGAAGAAAACTCTCATTACTTTTACACTGGTTCTCCATCAGATGTTATGTTATTTTTTAACTAAACTATTTGACAAAGGTGCCGCTTACGGATCTTTGAATTCTCATCGCTTAGATTTTTTTCTATGCTGTTAGGCAGCATAGTAACTCCAAAATACACTATACTTGGGATCCACAGGTAGTTCTAAATTTTGTCGCAGAATGGAAACCCAACAGAGGGCGATCAATTGAACCAATCACCAAGAAGCTAGTGGTTCTCCTAGCATTATCAGTGTATAGAGTACAGATATTTTCTCTAATAAAATTAGATAATATTGTAGTAGACCAATCTGGTATTCAGAAGAGGTATTTCTAATGTAATCAAAACGTCCGCGGCTCGACGCGAACAACCTGTACTGATATAACCGTATTTTAATGAGAATAGGGCAAATCTACCACAAAAATAGAAGATTAAAATTATGTTCGTTACAAAAGATTTTAGATCTGAAACTGAAACTGTATCTGGATTCTGGCTCTGGGCTCTCATTAGATGCCATTAGGAAAGCAGCGGGCTGGACCAGTACTCCTCAAACTTTTGCAAAGTTCTACCACCGCCAGGTCGTGAACAAAGATAACTTTGCTCGGTCAATATTAAAGACAAACGGTTCTTTGTGATTTTATAAGGAACAATTAATTACGTAACTTAAAATAGAATTTTGTAATAATTATTTACACATAAAAATTATATATTACCTATGTATTTAAAGAGATTTTGTGATTATTTAGATTAACATTTAAAATGAAATTACTGCCAGAAAATAAAAGACGATCTTTTTTATTTTCTTTTCGTAAATCTGTTTATTTTATTTCACAATCATCTCTGAACATCTACATTGTTATTATATATCTGAAGAATGAAACGACGAAATATAATATAAGATCAAACGAACTTGCAAAAGTGAAGTTCGATCGATATTATATGAGTACGTTTCATTCGAAGATATATACTCCCACCCTCCCTATACCCAAAATGAAAACTTTGAAAAATATCTCTAAAATAATGACAAGCCAACATACAGCCTAACCGAAGGTACAGATAAAAAAAAAAGGGTAATTAAATTACTCTTTACCCGTGCGAAGTTGCCAGTAGGATAAAAATTACTACATTGTTATTATATATCTTCGAATGAAACGTACTCATATAATATCGATCGAACTTCACTTTTGCAAGTTCGTTTGATCTTATAAAAAAATGATCATAAAATGAAAAGTATTCCGCATCAAACTAAAAAAGAATCACGTGAATCGGATCATAAATCGCAGCGTAATCGGTGTACATACATAAAAAAAAAATATAATATATACCGATCAAATTGAGAACCTCCTCCTTTTTGGGAAGTCGGTTAAAAAGCAAAGCTGATACAAAAAACTTTTTGCAAAAAAACAATCAACTTCCAAAAAGCATTAAAAAGTCTAAAATAACTTAACTTTCAGTAGTCGTTGCAAAAAAAATCAATGAAACTAACAAAGCCATACATACAGGAAGTCGGATGTTTTGTTGCATTTTGTTTTGTATTTGATATCACGCACACGTTTCAACATCGAAATTATTGGTGCCGCTCTTCAGAAAGGACAGGTGCGTAGTACTCGTAACCGGCGGCGTGCGTGTATGACCAGATGTATGAATGTGGACGACGCAAAAGGAGTATGTAAGGATCGTAACAGGTGGCCTTCTGTGGTTTCTGCCTACCCCCATGGGAAAAGAGCGTGAGTTTATGTATGTATGTGTATGTATAACAGTAACAGAGAAAGGAGCTTTTCTTTCCTATGCTCATTATAATAGAATCTTGTACGCTTTCTCTCGTATTGCCAGAAACATTAAGTCCATAATAGAAGGTATCTAACTTTGTATTGTTCCAGTTTTTCTAGGAAGGTAGGAAAAAGAGTCTGAACAAAACGGCTAACGAGCCAAAGAACCTTATTTACTAGAGATAGCTTCTATCATGTCGGGAAATATGATATCTAGTTAAACATTATTAGCCGGACAAATAGCCTGCTTTATTCAGGGATCGTACCTTTATTGGTCGTACGAAACCTATTACTTCAGATATATTTCATTTTCTTGACTATCCTTATCCTTACATAGTATAAAACAAAGTCGTGTCTGTTTGTTTGTTTGTTTATTTGTTTGTTTGTCTGTATGCTTAAATCTTTAAAACTACGCAACGGATTTTGATGCGGTTTTTTTTAATAGATAGAGTGATTCAAGAGGAAGGTTTTAGTATATAATTTGAACGACATCCACGCGGGTGAAGCCGCGGGCATCAGCTAGTAGTTCATAAATTACTTACCTACGAAATATTTCCGAGGGACGAAATAAAACAGTTCAGTTTATTTGGGGGTAACACAAGTGTTTTTTTTTACGAATCTCTGACTTTGTTATTCGCCAATCGCGTTGCTACAGTAAAGGAAAGGTTTGTAGCCTAATTACCCGAAGCCAGACATAATAAACCTTTTAATGAGTGCCTAAAATCCCATTCATGACGTGCTAATTACCAAATATTTCGTAATAGAATATTGAAATCTGACCTTTTCTGAAGAGCAAAAAGTATGCCATGTTATTTTTTGTTTCAAGTTCCCGATATTGAAAAGTATAATTATTTTAGCAAAAATCACTTTGGTAGTGAGTTGAGTCATTAAAATTTTAGTTTGAAACAACTGCTATAGAGTGTACAGACACATGGAACCCGAAGCTTTGATTAATAATCCACTACAATAATGTACAATGTTCCCCAGTATCGTTGCTCCAGCCACAAACTCCACGTAAACTAACATTCGAACAACGCACCCTACTGACACGCACGCTAACGGATCAGCTTTGAATAATAATCGGGTTCGTCACAAGAAGCTATTGGACTCCAAGGAGATCAGAATTATGCGGCAAATGCGCCAACTGCTAAAGCGTTTTACGACCGAAATGACGCGCTGAATCGGATTTGGATCACGTCCTCTTGCGAAGACAGTTTGACGTGTTGTCGTCGACTTGCATAAATTTGCAAGATTAAACAGGGCCTAGAGGCACCACTCACCCTAGATGCGGTCTGTACCTATTTACATAAATGTATTCCCTTTCTGGCAACGGACATCTTTAACCAAGAGTCCACGAATATTTACTGCGGCCTTGAGTGTCTGAGCTTGTGTACGAGTAGGTAGGCATTGCCTGAAATATCCGAGTAGGTACCTGTCTAGCCAATTAATTACTTGTCATATAAATCATTCGTAGCTGTTAATTACGACGATCCGTTTTCCTATAATTTCCTGTAGTACAAATAACGGTAGCCGCCATATCTACGTTGGCTGCCCACATCGAAAAAAATATCACATTTGGACATGAAGTATTGGAAATCATCTTACGTTGGACTGAGCTCAAAATTGTCTCTCTTGTGACCCAGTTGAAATCGTTGAATATTGGGTTTATTCGCTGGCACAAGCCCACCCCTTTGGGGAATACAGTCATGGTTGTTATCCATGTATTTTCTCCCGTTAGATTAGGAGATCTCCAAACAGTATCAAAGCGTACGTGCTGGCACTGAGTGACGTCATGCATAGCAATAGAGTAGGTATTGTGTTCCAAGATGAAGCGGGGAATAAATAGGATAAGATGGTAATATGCACCCCGTGTATAGATACTATCAACACATACAAAGACTATGGTATTTACCATATGTGCCTTTGTATATTCTGTTCTTATCCAAGGAAAAGTTCTTCAAAGATTCATATATTAAGACTTATGACCTTAAGACAGGGATAACTATCCAGTAGTTGACTTAGTTGTGTGGGTACTTTTAATACACTGACTTGACAGGCAAGCCTTTTTTTGCGTGTGGGAAATCATCAAATAACTCCTCCCGCTCTTGGGAAGAGCGGAAGGTAGTGTCAGACTTCTACTGACTAAAAACCACCCATGTTCCTTCTTCGCCCTTGTGCCGGAGGCCGCGTTATCTCTTTCGATAATCCGCAGCCCCGACGGGCAATTAAAATTTGACAACCTTGTTATTTTCCGTAACCATAGCAACCTGGTTGAATACTGAATGTTTTCGTTACGGAATTTTCGGATAGAAGCTATCCAATAGCTTAAAATCCGAGATCCGCCGAAAGAGGGCGTTAAAATAAACTCCTTGGTATACTTAATTAAATTTTGACCAAAACACTAATCGGTCAGTATATTATTATGATTAAGCATGCGATATTTTGAAGCTAATATTCCTAAAGAATCTGTCTGTCTGAATTTACGAAGCTGTGAAACTAACCAAAGCAGCAGTAATTATTTTGTAATCATTATTTTTAATAGGAATCCAAAAAGTCGAGATTAAATCATCCTTTATACTGTTCTGTATTATCACATGAAATCCTATATTTAAACATGTGCTTAATGTCACTAGGCTATGTAATATAAGTGTATTTTTATGTTATTAATTTTGGTAAAAGCTGCAAAAGCTACCCTCGGGCAAAAGCTGTAATTCCCAGAAGCCCAGCGGTTTAACTTTGAGTGGTTTCAGGGATACAATTTAATATAATTTTGATTTAATGCGGGCACTATTTTTATTACTACACTATTACACTTATTTTTAGGGTATTTCACAGAAAAAATCTAATTAGTCCGTCTGCTAGATTAACAAAAAATATTGGATACTAACGTGTTTTTTGTTTTATCAAATTAATAAAAAATTACGAAAATAAAACGTGTCAAAGATTGGAGAGTTGGGGCTTGTGACGTCACTTTCTGGGTAAAAGTACTAACCTTGAGACATCACACGACTTGACCCGACTTTTCGAAGTCTTCATCTTTTGTTTATCTACGCGAAAAAAGAAAAAATATGTGTCCATTATTTTTTTTTAATCTATCTGTCAGACTAGTTTTTTTTTGGAGAAATACTCTATTAAAGATGTTTTTAGTGATTTTGTGTATTCTATTTAAGAACAAAAAGCAGTGATAATGTAGTAGAATGACCGTCGGACTGACAAGTCATACATCTTACGTTAGAGGCCAAGACAAGCACCTCTGATTTTTCGGATTCATTTGTGTGTATTTTTACTATCTGTGAAGGAAAACGACGTGATGTCAGCTATACAAAAACTAAACAATAAAACTTATCCTGTAATTATTAACAAAATTAAATAGTGTGCAGTGCAGTGTTTATGTGATATGAATATAATTAAAGACAAGCTCCATCGTAGAAACACTGAACTTAAAAATCTGATATGGCACGCGGCATATAAGTTGAATCTCAGAATACAGAAAGAACCAGAAGCCGCGTTCAACTGTCATTGCAAGCCGCACGCTGAATCCAAATACAAAACAAGCGTCCCCCGCCCGCCTCACTTCCCACCCGCGTAATGTGGCAAGCTCAGACATTATTTGCCCGTTTTTGGGGTAACCGTTGAGTGTATTGGAGATATGATATTATTAAATCAAAATTGTCCTTTTCTAAGTAATAATATGTACTTGAAAATCTTAAGAAATAGAGAAGATCTAAATAAAAAACGGTTTAGATAATTTAATTTTAACATAATTTAATACATGTGTGTGAGAGAGGAAGCCCTCCCCCCCCCTTCCTCTCTCACACACAACACAAATGTGATGTTACGAAATCATAATAGACTAACATAGCACCTGTTATGAATGTTATGCAATTCTAACAATACCATAAACATACACAGATACGGGCAATAACCTTTCTTTTGTAAAGTCGGTTAAAATACTTTTTAAAAAAAGGTATTATTATACTACACCAAATAAAAGCCCTCAGTAGGTAATAATAAAAAGAAGGGAAAATCAAAACTAGTATATTGGCAACACTAACAAAATGGATGCATTATTGTCTATGACAATTTACAAACTGGACAATTTATTCAATAATAAAATAAGGTGATTAGTGAATGCGCTACTTAAATGTGAAATGTGATCCTATCCTGTTTATTTTTTAGCCCCGCTGCATTTTTACAGGTGGGAACGACACAAGACGGCATAATTTAATTTAATTGGACACCGGTAAAACACATTGCGCGCTACGACGTTCAAAGAGTAACTGAGCGGCTGCGTGTCAAACTACTCTGTTTAGGAGTAGTTTTTGTCGCTTCAGTAATAGGCGCGCTTACGGCTTCTGGTTCTTTCTGTATTCTGAGAGTTGAATATACGCAGTAGTCGTTTTTTAGACGTCCCATACAAATCAAGCAGGGAACCTGCGCAGAACGACGCCATTTTGTTTCAAGTTATTTGCCTAGGACATTACCAGAAGCACTAACCACACGAAGTACAAAAATAAAGTCAAACATTACTGCAAATTAAATTCAGATTCTCATTCTTTGCTGACCAAAAATAGATCTTTACTCATTTGTTTCATCATTTCAGCCAAAAGACGTCAACTGCTGGACATAGGCATCCCCCAGGTGTCGCCACATTGACAAGTCCCGTGCGTCTCGCATCCAGCGGGTCCCCGCAACCTTCACCAGGTTATCGGTACACCTAGTGGGAGGCCTTCCAACGCATCGTCTTCCGGTTTGTGGGCGCCACTCCAGAACTTTTCGGCCATCATTTTATTCATCCTTTGTTTCATCAATTTAATAATGCGTTTGAAATACAAAAGCGTACCTTATTTTTAGAACACCATAGCATTGTTGAGTAGAAAAGATCTCATTCAATTTCATTTCCTCAAGCAATATTATCAGTGAATAATAAATCGCTTTTACTTCATTAAACTTAACAAAAGAGATACATTTTTCGCACAAACGTATTAAAAGCACTCCAGGAAATATCGTAGACGTTTACAAATTTTAATATTTAATTTTCACAAGGTGAATTCTTTTCGTGAATATGAATTGACTCACGGTATTCTTATCGGACTGTGTCTGGGACCGACACGGCTTTTAATACGTGATCCGAATGCTTCTCAATTATAGGAGCTTAAGGAGTGAAGCCCGCTCGGGAACGAAAATGGCGTAAGTGTTAGACGGAGAGCGATTTTTTTGATTTTTGTCTTTTTGCACGTGATGGATTTTTATTTTATCTTCCGTTAGTATGGGTCTTTTGGTATTGAGAGTGTTTAAAAGCTATGATGATGATAATTATACCAATTATGTTATCGTTGGCGTAAACTTGAACGTCTTTATTCAGAAGATTTCGCAACACAAATAAAACATTATGCAAAGGATTATTTCTTTACTTTGACTTGTCAAAAATGAATCTCTCTAGAAACTTAGAAGTGACAGCTCTTGATGTATCAGTAAGATAGTAGCACCATTAAAACTTACGCCTATAACAATATAACATATCATTACGACTGTAATCCTCGTAGGGTTAGGTAGAGATGTACCTAAAGATTACACACACATTTCACCACTTATGCGGTTACGCCTATTTGAACTACATACTAATTACTCAAAATGTTTAACGCTATTCAAATTGCAAATAACATTTTGTTAACTTCAAACGTTCAGTGACACGGAAAGAGACGAAATGGTATTTCAATATGTGTGATATTATTATTTGTGTTAAAAGCGGGTATAATTGGTTACCTAGTACATATTCATCATTTAATATCCAGGTTAATATCCGATGAATAAGATAAGATAATACGAGTAGGTATTCGTTTGCTTAAAAAAAAAATGTTATAGGTTTTGTATTTATACTGTTACTAGCTAGTTTTAAATTCTCAAAATTGTAATCCGTGGAAAACGTAGTGGGTAGCATAATTGTTTAAGATGGTTAGATATAAGATATTAAGTATGTTTAATTTGTATTGTGCTACTGTTTGTTTTTCCTTATATAAATAAAATAAAAGTAAAATTAAATTTACCTAGCCTTTTTCCATTATGATAAGGTCGGCTTCCAGTCTAACCACCGGATGCTGCTGAATACTAGTATGCGTGAGTGATTGCTTATCTGAGAACCCAGTTAGTACTGGGTACTATGATACTCTTTGATAAGACTAGTTGGTAGACTGTCTTGAGATTGACTTCCTAATACCTATAGCATGTGCAAATTAGAAGATTACAGTTTAAAACTTAACATCCTATGACTTATACCACAATATGATATAAAGTATGAAAATGTATTCAGTTCGCTCGAGTAACAATCGGTGACAGATGCATTAGCTACGGGAATTCGGCAATTTATCGGTTACATTCGCACTTCACCCGTTTGCAAAATATCAAGTGTCAATTTCATAAAGAAATTGTTTGTTATAAATGATGTAAGATATTTTTGTGAGTATTAATATTTGCTCTCAAGTAAATTGTTGCCTAATTGTTGTTTGTTGTAATTGTTGTTGTTGTTGGTAGTTGTAAGGTGTGCCATTGGGGCTTCGGGCTGTTCGAAAGAGATTCCGCTGCCTCGACACAAAGAGCTAAGAAGGAACATGGGTGGTTTTTTGTCAGTAAATGTCTGACACTTCGTACACCTCTGCCCCGAGCGGGAGGAGTCATTTGATGATTTCCCACCCCACAAAAAAAAAAGGTGTGGCCTTCAAGTATCTTTGGACTAAATTAGGGCATTTAGCTAGACACGGAAATGGCCGGTAGAGTGAAGCTCTGACTTCAATGATGGCCAAAGCGCGTTGGATTGACGATATTTTTACAGTAACGGGAAATACAATGATGTGGGATGCATAGAACTGAAAGGTATGTAGAAGAACGGAGAGGTCAATGCCCGTGCGTGTGATGTACGTTTGATGAGTGCGTGATTCTGGCTCAAATGAAAGAATAACTATTTGAAGTGTGAAAATTGTTAATTAAATCACACTCGAAACCTTGGTAATGTAAATAAATACATGTGTTAAAAATAAACTTAACTGAACTAACTGAACAATTTCAGAATCTGATAATGTTGTATCTTTACAACAAAAGAAATAAACAATTCACTTAACAATTATTACAAATTCGGAATATGAAAATAAAATAGAACAAACAATTTCCTAACGAATTAAGATTTACTACGCCAAGTGAAATGATAACTAGAACACAATGCTCAGCAGAATACAGAAAACATTCCATTCCTGACCAGAATATAGGATAGAACTCTCGAGCATTCAAGAAAGTACGCAGAAGATTTATTGCAGTATCCAGTTTTAAAATGTAACATGTATTTTCTTTAAAGTTCAAGTATAGTCTTGTTACATGAATTTTCTTGTGATTTACCGTTGTTTTATCGGAAGGCTAACTTATTAAACATCAGATTCGAAGAATTCTAAATGTTTTATTCTTCGAATCTGTTTACGTTTAAAAGTTATTACGGAGAAAATCCTCGTTCGAAAGCTGCGGGTTATACGAAAGAGATACCGTGGCCTCGGCACAAGGGCTAAGAAGGAACATGGGTGGTTTTTATGTCGCTAAATACTGTATAGTAACTAATAATAAATACAGCAAAATGCATAATTTTAAATTCAGTCCACTTTAATTCCATTTTTATGTGGCAGGTAATACACACATCAACACGGTCTAGGGATATTTTTAAAAAAGCGAATTACTATCAATGTGTTAATTATTTATATGACATGTATATATTTAAAATATACGTTATTTAATATTCTATCATTTTTTAATAATGGTTAAGGTACTGATTAAAATTTCAGGATTTTATGGAAAAAAAATGAGGCATAGACGGAAACCGTATATGAATTAACTTTTAATTTGTGAGTAAAAACTGAAAAAAATAGAAAAATCATTTAATTTGTGTTTATAAACATGAAGTTAGTAGTCTGAGAAAGCGCCCATGATGTTCATAACACATCGGCAACGATTCTACATGCTCAGAACAAGGTTGTCAATGTCTTGCTGCGGAATATTGTCCCATGTCCTTCTGAGGTGCGCAAAAAGTTGATCTTCTGTAGCCAAATTTTCAGGAACTTCCTTCAGAGCTCTTCTTTGCAGCATATCCCACGCATGCTCAATGGGATTTAGATCTGGCGATTGAGCAGGCCAGCCTAAGGCCCTAACATAATGTGTATGTAACCAAGCTGCTACCGTTCTCGCCGTGTGTGCCCGGGCATTGTCGTGCATGAGCAGGAAATCTTGCCCCATTTGTGTTCTGTGGGGCAAGATTACGGGCCCCAGCACCTGTTGGACGTATCGTTCTGCCGTCATATTGCCCCGCACCCAAACGAGATCCGTCCGTCCTCCAAGACGAATTCCTGCCCAAACCATAATTGTTCCTCCTTGGTATGGGTGAACTTCCTGAGGGTTCTGGAGACGGCTCCATCGTCCAGGAACTCGCCAAACACGCGTCCTTCGTGAATCTGGATGGAAGCCGAACCTGGATTCATCCGTGAACAGCACATTGGACCATTGCTCACGGCCCCAGTCCACGTGGTTCCGAACCCATTCTAATCGTCGTCCACGATTGCCTCTCCGTAAAGGTGGGACCCGGTGTGGTCTACGAGAGCATAGATTGCTTTCATGCAGTCGCCTTCTTACAGTTTGGTCACTCACAAGCACTTGGTGTTCCACTCGCAGCCTTTGGACCAATTGAGTCGCCGTTGCATTTGGTTGAGCTCGCGCAGTAATTTGCAAAAATCGGTCTTGTCTGGGGGTAGTGATGCGACTTGGCCCCCGGTGCCTCTCCGCTACTTCACCTGTGGCACGATAGCGTGTCCACAATCTTGAAATTACATTTTGATAGGTCCCTATGGCCTCAGCAACATTACGCTGAACAGATCCAGCTTCCAGCATTCCCACAGCTCGTAACATCTCCGTCCTCGTCAAATGTCGGCGTTGCATGGCTACAATACCTCAATTTTAACTTTATCTTTTGTTTAAAAATGAAAAAAAAAACTGTAACTAAACGTAATTCGTATTGTTTTTTAAATTTCGCACAAATGAAAATTCCCTCTCCTATACATCAAGACATTTTTATGCCACCGAAACAAAAGAATTTTCAAAAATTTGAATTTGGAATTAGTCTGAGATAAATTACAAACAAATCGGTGTATTAAAGATTCCAATGCGGCCAGTACTTTTCGAGTTATTTAATTGAGTATGAAATATCCCTAGACCGTGTTGATGTGTGTATAACCACATACATTGAAATTAAAGTGGACTGTATTTAAAATTATGCACAAGGTACAATAAATGCGTGTGTTACACCGACAGGTTGCGAATGGTGACTGACATAGATTCGTTCAGCTGAACGGAACGAGTGAATTATTATGTTTGTTTCATACAGATATTCTTTATAGCCACGGCACACTCAATAGACAGTAAGTTATTCTCACTATTTTCTGAACGTCAAGTCGTGTGTAAATCCACACTTATGCTGTGACTCGGCGATTCCCAACACTGTGACATAATTCAACGCGAAATTGACACTTTGACAACGTATTGACAATGCTTTTTATGTTGTAGGATAGAGCGGTAAGGCGGCATTCACACTATAACTAGATGAATAGGACGGATTTCTTTAAATCCGGTTGAGTGCCCAAGGATGGGTATTAAGTGTTCCGTAATTTTTGTGCTTTAAATTACTCCTGAGAACCACCTTTTCCATTTATCCCAGATGTCTTAAATATTCAACTTTTACACTTTTTGAAGCTACTTTGCATAAATAAATAAAATAAAATGCACATTTTGTTTAAACCATAATAAATTATGGTCACTCAACCGGTTATTGACTTATTCTTATTCTTTATTGCACTTGCAATCTGATTGTAAAAGTCTTGTCTAAATCAGTACAGCCATTTCGGAGATTAGACGGAATGAATAGACAGACAAGTAACCGACCCATAGTCACACTAAACTACCACACCAGTGTGACTACGGCTGATCCGTAGTCACACTGGTATGACTACGGATAATTTGACCTGATCCGTAGTCACACTGGTGTGGTAGTTTAGTGTGACTATGGGTCGGTCATGAATAGACAGATATGTTTGATACTAAGTATATTTCTACCCTTACCCTTCCGAGATAACAGGCGTGATTTTATGTTAGTCAGAAAAAAAAAGATTATTAATTTCGGCAATTTTAACTTTCAACAGGACAGGACTACGATTACAGCTACAAGTTTATTTTTCGTACACGTGTTCTATAAGTAGGTATTTCTCAAACTGCCAACATACAGGATTGACGGAGATCGCATTCCCAAAAGACCTTTTACATAAGTCCAGAATTACATTCCAAATATTACGGATTCTTGCCGAAATACTAGCTTATATATTGCCCTGTTGCTTCTACATAAGTATTATGATTTGTATTATCTTTTGACGAGATTTCGTGAATAATTTTGATGAAAATGTTCTAGGAATTTATCTAGACAAAAATATGAATGATATTTTGCTGCTTGAGTGATTTCAAATACTTAATAAATTGTTGTATTTTCGTTGAGTTTTTGAATGATAATAAAGCTGTAAATAACTAAAAAGAAAAACTGATACCTATTTTTTTGGGATTCTGCAAGAATTTGAAATATACTTTGATGTTGGTGAATTACAATACTGATTTTCAAACAAGAACATTATTTCAATCAACTTTTTCATACGAGAAAGTCGGAAAGAACTTTTAAAGCAGTTATGATTTTGATTTTTTTAGCTGGGTCCTGCGACCGACGTCTGCGTGAAATCAGTATAAAAATATTACTTGCATATTTGGATCGGTTTTTTTTTTTAATTTGCTTATTCTTGACCTCTTGCCCAAAAGACGGAGATGAGGTCGACAATTTTACGAGCTTACCCAGAAGAAGCCTATTTACTCGCGACAAATAGATTGGGACCGGTCAATGTGGCGACGCCTGGGGGAGGCCTATGTCCAGCAGTGGACGTCTTTTGGCTGAAATGATGATGATGATGAAATAGATTCAAGGGTTTTACGGAACACACAGACATACAGACAAGAATTTCAAATAATGTTTTTTCTTTGTTATAAGCGAAGAATAAAAGCTGTTATTTTAAAATTACGCAACCTAATTTCCTAGAACCAAAACAGAATTGAAAGTGTGAAAATGTCTTAGAAAACGTACTTGCTGTACCCATATGTGCACACAGCTTTATACAAGAAAGGGAACACACGCCGACGACTCGACGTTGGTCCGACAGTTACTGGAGAGGTTTTCAAATAATACTTATAAAACCTTTTAATACTGCACTTTCTTACGTTGGCAGGTGCACCGGATTTATATCAAAAGATTTCGATATGAATTAAATTTTGGCTGAGAGCTTTCTATCTAACATATTTCTACCTTCATGACAATTTATTTGTAGAAAATCTCGAATATAATACTTAATACAACGTAAACTACCTCGAAGGTCCAGTGGTCGCAAGAGTGACTTCAACATCATTGTATTCAACATCTCTTGATGATAAAGGTTCATTGTCATTCAAGTGTATGTCACTCTAAACTTGATGGCTTTCTGGATTATCTTCATGTCTCTGATCATTAGCATGTACACCAGTACACCTCTGCCAGATCCTATTAGGGATTACATTGATGGAATTATTGTCTCACGTGACACAGACTCACGTGTGGCTACCTAAACCTATGCGGGTTGTGTTTGGACGCGTGAAAAAAATCATGATAGTAGCATAATATATAAAGGAAAACTATCGCAGCTCAACAACATCGTGAGGAAACCGGCATGTCTTAGAACCAAAATATTTGAAGACATGTGACATGTACCAATCCGCACTGGGCCCGCGTGGTAGATTATAAGCCCACCCTTCTCTTAGAGAGGAGGCCTGAGTCCCTGCAGTGGGAACATTATAGGCTGCTGATGATGATGATCGCAGCTAAGTAGGTTTTACAAGTTTACAAGTAATGGTCAACCAATTTATAAAATGTACTTGTATAAAATATTTTCCTATACATAATGTATGGGAGCGCAGGTTTCAAAACTGCAAATGTATGTTTGTTTTATTTTTACAATAAAAATCATCGTTCAGAGGCAGGTAGGCAGGGTGGTTCATCAGTTTAGTAAGTTCACATATTGTGATGGGCAACAACAGAACCCTACATTGTGCGTGGTCCGACATGCACGTCTTGGCCGGTTATTTGTACATTATTTTGGTCAGTCGCAACTTTAACACAGCCATAAGGACCATAGTTTTTCTCGTAATCATTTGTCTCGTATACGCTCTCAGGTCAGTTTACTATGCGAAACTCGAACTAACCAAAACTTTACACTCGGGCATATTCATGTATTTCAATGCAACTTGCGGAGCTTAATGACTAATAAGTTTGCCACACAAGTTAGCCACATGGACTTTCAAAGTGACCGTCAGTAGTTCCTGCTTACCGCCCTACTTTACGTTGCAGTTACACGTAGCTTTGACAATATTCTAATTGTCACCTACCGAGTTAGTACATACAACAATAGAGCTTGTTACAATGTCCACAAGCGATATATTAACTTAGTAATAAACTTCGAGATTATTCAGCATAATAGACTAAAGGGAGAGCTGCTAAAATTTAATCAATCTCAGAAGTTAGCCGTTTGTTCCCGACGGCTCGTCCGCCACAAACACTGCTAGCTGTTGCAATGTTCCCCGTGAGGAATATATTGCACATTTGTTGCATACTGTGTTGAGTGAGGTGGACCCCACATAATACGTCACGTCCTGTGCCTGTTACCGCTAAGGCTAGCACATAGAATGGAAGCATCTCTCCTTATAATATTACGTACACAGTTAGGAGCATTGGTTAACTGGAACTGGGCATTGTGTAATTTAACGATAGAAGGCTGTAACAAGGAGGTTGTGGAATATATCGGGTTCTGCTTCGGTTGGTTCCTAGAAACTTGTAAGATAAGAATAAATAATAATAATAATAATATTCCACAACTATCACACAACGCCATCTAGTCCCAAGCTAAGCAGAGCTTGTGTTATGGGTACTAGACAACTGATAAACATACTTATATATTTCTAAATACATACATATTATAGATAATGAATAGAATGTTCAAGAAGTCCTTAGAGTGAGCTTTGTGGGATAATAACGTAACATCACACCTTTAATCCTTGAAGGGATAGGAAGAGGGGAACCCTTAGTAAACTTACATTTCACCAGTTATGTTTTAGTCTTATGTAATAGGAGGCGAGCCTAATCCATCAATCGGGCAACAAATCCTGTCTCCGTGGGTTTTACTGAGAAATTCTTGATGGAAAAACTCAATAAAACTTTGCCCGATTTGGGAATCGAACCCAATAACTCATGCACAGCAGTCGGACTTGCGATCACTGGACCAGTAGCAGTTTTGTATGACTTCAAATGACTTGTTCTATATATCGTGATAAAACTGTTCCTTGCCATGATATTCATTTGAGCAAAATTTTCTGATACCCAAATGCAACCGGAAAATAATCCAACATAACAATTTGTTTTAGGAGATTCTCAAAAATAATAAAATTCGCATAATCTGGGTGCCTGTGTTATTTGCAATTCGGCTTGAAAAGGGTGTTATTTCGGTTGGAATTATTTAAAAATGGGGCGTTTATTATGACAGGCGTACCGTTTATCTCTGAATGTCTGCTTGACCGTATGATCTTCAGATAAGAATAGGTTATTCCCGCTGTCTACAGCTGTCGGACTTACTAAGTGAATATTATTGGTATGAGGTTCCGTGCGTTTTATAACATAGTCGGTATAAGGTTTTATATTCGGTGGGACGTAATAGTGATGTTTTCTGACTATGAATATGATTATGTTAAGTCCTTCAGTCAGATTCTCGAAAAATATTGGATACGTGTTTTTTTGTTTTATCAAATTAATAAGTATTGACAACAATAAAACGCTTCAAAGATCATATTGTGTGGGGGCTTGTGACGTCATTTTCCAAAAAAAATGTACTGTAATGTTACGTTACACGAGTTTTCGAAGCACTGTATCGTCTTCATTTTTTTTTCACGTGAAAAAAGAAAAGAATGGTGTCCAATATTTTTTGAAAATCTACCTATCTGACGGACCAATTACATTTTTTTTTGTCAAACCCTATTTGTCTTCAATACAACCGGACTTATCGTATTTGTACACAAGAACAGGAGTAGCTAAAATTCAGTTTCCAGTGGTACGTACACCATCAGATGTTTTTCTAATAAGTAAAGTGATGGGGCTGGTCGTTGTTCGGGGGCTGCGGGTTGTTCGAAAGAGATACCGCGGCCTCGACACCCCCTAAAAAAAGGTGTAATGTGATGTGGGTGATGATGATGTGATATGTTGGTGTATCATCATCATCATCATTTCAGCCAAAAGACGTCCACTGCTGGACATAGGCCTCCCCCAGGCGTCGCCACATTGACCGGTCCCGTGCGTCTCTTATCCAGCGGGTTCCTGCAACCTTGACCAGGTCATCGGTCCACCTAGTGGGAGGCCTTCCAACGCAACGTCTTCCGGTTCGCGGTCGCCATTCGAGAACTTTTCGACCCCATCGGCCATCGGTTCTGCGAGCAATGTGCCCTGCCCATTGCCACTTAAGTCTGGCGATTCTTCGGGCTACGTCGGTAACCTTGGTTCTCATGCGGATGTCCTCATTTCTGATTCGATCACGCAAGGAAACTCCGAGCATAGCCCTCTCCATTGCCCTTTGAGTGACTTTGAGCTTTCTGATAAGGCCCATTGTGAGCGACCACGTTTCGGTCCCGTATGTAATCACTGGCAACACACACTGGTCATAGACTTTCGTCTATAGTAGTCGTGTAGTATAGTCGTGTTGGTGTATAGTGTGATGTTTTGTTTACCTTTTTAATTTCTTTTATGGCATTTTATTTGTACTTACGCCAGTAAGCACATGTTCTTCCTCTACCTTCTTCTGTTAATTACTTTCTTCAGTGCCTACCAAAGCCTTCCATTTCTTAGCCACATTCATCCGCTCTATATCCACAGCTGCGGCAGAAAGGCTAGTCGTCGCCGACACGTGCCGCCAGCTGAATGTTTATTGCATTGAGATTGCGGCATAACTCGGCCGGGTTATAATAAGTGTGAATGTGAGCGTCTTAGCTGGTTTAAGTGGGAGTTGTTGGGTCAAGGTAATGGATTCGTTGTTGTGTTAATTTTGGTTAAGTTTGCTTTTTCACCATTGACATCAGCAATGGCAATCGTCGTGGAGAGACATGGATTTATAAGTTTCTATTATTAGTTTAAGTTAAATAATTTAGGACCAAGAAGTCATTATCATCAGCCTACAGCAATTCACTACATAATGGACATAATTAGGCCTCTTCAATCGCACGTCATTCAACTCGACCCTCGGCAACTCTCATCCAGTTGCAAGGAAAATCATCAAACGACTTCTCCCGCTAGGGAGTGTCAGACTTCTACTGACTAAAACCTCCCAAAGTTCCTTCTTAGCCCTTTGTGCCGAGGCTGCGGTATCTCTTTCGGACAACCCGCAGCCCCAACGGGCTACCTGCCACCCTGCGAAGATCTTCGCTCTACCTAGCCTTAGAGCGTCCAACCATATGCTTGCTGGTTCGCAGTCTTCACTCAAAAACACGTCTAACCCAACGGTCATCGGTTCTACAGCTAAAATGGCCGACCCAATGATACTTAAGCTTACTTATTTTGTGAGCTATGTCAACCTCGTTTCGGATGCGATCCCGCAGAGAGGTTTTAAGCATAGTCATAGCTCGCTGAGTGACCTGCTTGAGTTTACCACTAAGAAAGATCAAGAAGTAGCTGTATATTTTTATGTACTTCGTGGGAAGTAGGAGTCTATTAGATCAAATACGAGAATCACCACGCTTGGAAGTTGTTGTTGCTTGTTTAATATTTTATTTTATGGTAAGGGTACCTTTATATCATTGGGCATCGTAAACCATATCCTGAACACGTGCCCAAATTGTCCCAATGTTTTGTATAAACACATTTAAAATCGATTTTATCTACTACAAATAAAAATAACCTTACAAGTAATTGCCTCCAGTCCAACACAATTTTTTATTTGTGTCTATTAATTCCCGTTGAAAAATTGTAGCAGCAATTTGCTTGATTTTCTCTTACAAGTTGCGGGAGGGTATTTTTTTCCACCCTCCTTTGCACAACAAAGGAAACGGGGTTTTTTGTAACCGGCAGCGAACCGCGACACTGGGCTGGTTTTAATCCAGGAAGTTGCTTTACGTGATGCCTGTGTCAATTAATTTAAAAATGTACGTGTATGACGTCCATGTTTAAATGTATGTTTGTTGAGTATATTACGTCGAGTACAGTCACGAGCATAAATAAGTATGCACTTAACCAAATTCTAAAGCTTTTTTTTGTTAAAAAAACCGGCCAAGTGCGAGTCGGACTCGCGCACCGAGGGTTCCGTAAAAAAAATATATTATGTGATATAACTAAAAATTTATGGTTTTCGTAATTATTCCTTTATCTATGCTATAAGACGTTACTTCGTACCAAATTTCAAGATTCTGAGTTCACGGGAAGCACCCTGTAGGTTTTGATTCCCTTGCAAGTGTCGAAAATTTGCGGCATAAACGGCTGTATCTTTTGATTGCGTTGGCTTAGAAGTTTGATTTTTTCACAGCTTCAAGGGACAGTAGACCTGAGTAATTGATATAAATTTCAGCTTCATACCTCCACGCGTTCCTGAGAAAAAGGGTCTTGACAGACGGACGGACGGACGGACAGACGGACAACAAAGTGATCCTATAAGGGTTCCGTTTTTTCCTTTTGAGGTACGGAACCCTAAAAACGGTTTCTACTTTGAGTTATGAACTATTTCGTAAAACTATGGCTTCCAAAATGACATGTTCGTGAAAAAGTAAAACGGGAAATTAGACATAGTGGCACGAAATCACTTTTAAAAGTTTCTTCCTGTGTATATATTAGTGCTGGTGACTGTACGCACGTTGTGACGTAGTGGTCCAATGTGTGTGTCAATGAGTGGGTTTACCGTGTCCACTGTCCATGCAATATCGTGCAAATAAACTTGTGTGGATAATTTTGATGGTTCACTAAAACTCCTTTGACAAATTTTCAGTTTTCAACCAGCGTTTTATATACTACTCATTTGCCATGCAACATTTTGTAATTAATGTTTTATTTTATAACAACTCACTTGTTTTTATTTTTTGGCATATTAACAAAATGTAGTTTTTTTGGTTATCCATTCGCTTGTATTTTTGCTTGTATTTAAACCGATTTCGATGCTTATTTTTTTTATTCAAAAGAATATTCTTGCACGGTATTCCGTTTGAATTTGGCGAAGATCGGATTCTATACTTCTTTTATTTTTCTAGAAACTACTGAAATTATAGGATTGACTCTTTTAGAGCCGGCCGTTGTTTGGTATAAAAGTGAATAAAAAGTTTAAATCATTTCACAAACAACTGAAACGACGTATAAACATAATACCTACGCTTCGTTTCAGTGTGGGTATGTACAAGAATTTGCTTTATTCATTTACCTTTCTAGGAACACCCAGACATGATGTTGGTAATATGTTAGTATAATGAGGGTTACAGCTAACGGCTTTTGTTTTGAGGGCGATGTTTTGTTTACCTAGTATTGAAGCTATTAGCGTAATTATCTGTAATTAGTGAGATCCGTTTAGGGTTTTATAATTATTAACTTTTTACGAGTAAGAATTTAGCAGACTAGCTTTTGCCAGCGGCTTCGCCCGCGTGAAAATTACGATTTTCCATACAAACTTTCATCCCCTATTTAACTCCCTTAGGGGTTGAATTACGAAAAACCTTTCCTTATTCCTTGTCTACATTATAATGGGAACCTATATACAAAATTTCAGTTTTCTAGGTCCAAGGGTTTGGGCTTGGCGTTGATGAGTCAGTCAGTCAGGACTTCTCTTTTTATATAGAAGATAGATAGATGTCCCAGTTATTTAATTATTAACACATTAGTACAGAGACATATAGAGAGGCATAGCGTTTCAACTACACTAGTGATATTAAACCGTAATTAGGCGCATAATGACACTGGCATGTGCGTACACTAGTTAGTTCATACGCTAACAGCTAGACAGCAGGCAGTTATGCAATATTGCACCAACTAGCAGCATCTCGTTGTTGTTGCTAGTATATTATGACAGTTTGTGAGTACTGAACTTTATAATGTAGACGAAATTGTGTTAATGTGTCAATATCATAACATCACGCCTAGTATTACACCCACATTTCGTTTACCTCCCACGTAATAGGGGGTCCGATGGGACGGCAATCCGACACGAAAAAAAAAAGAAAAAAAAACGTGTGGCACTCGGAGACTGCCGCGGTAAAGCTATTGCATAGCATTTTTTATTAATTATTTAATTTGACAACCTCAGTTGACAACCTTGTTATTTTCCGTAACCATAGCAACCTGGTTGAAAATATTTTCGTTACGGAATTTTTGGATTCGCTCTCCACGCTCAAGGCCCGCGAGAGAAGCTATGCAATAGCTTAAAAGAAAAGAAAGAAAAAAAGAATAAAAGGGAACAGAGGGTGCACTTGTGCCTGCGCACACACTTGTGCATGCTCACATGCACTTGTGCACTATAATATCTCCCGCGCAGATGGCTAATCTCCGCTGGGATTGGCCGCCGTGGCCGAAAAACGGTCAGGAGGACTATTATTAATAGGGGGTGAGCCTTTTGTCATCAACCGGGCACGAATCTAGACTCCGCGGCTGCTAGGAAAAACCCAATCACACTTTGTCAGACCCGGATATCGAACCTACAATAATTGTTGTGCTAGCGACCACTCGACTAACGAGGCAGTGAATGATAATAAATTTTTGGATGTTATTACGAGAGAAGTCATAAGAGCCAAAGTGTAAATATCACAGCCAATAGTGATATGTATAATTTCTACCAACCCTTTTTTTTGGTTCGTGTGATATCATCAAATAACTCCTCCATCTCTGGGCAGAGCGGTAGGGAGTGTCAGACTTCTACTGACTCAAAACCACCCATGTTCCTTCTTAGCCCTTTGTGTCGAGGCCGTGGTATCTCTTTCGAACAACCCGCAGCCCCAACGGGATTCGCAGCCCCGAAGGGATCCGCAGCCCCGATGCGACCCTCATGGTATTTTTTTTTTTGTGTGTTGAAAATCATCGAATGACCCCCCCCCCCCCCCCCCCGCTCTGTGTGTGTGAAGTGTCAGACTTCTACTGACTAAAAACCGAACCCATGTTCCTTCTTTGCCCTTGCGCCGAGGCCACGTCATCTAGTACAAAAATCCGCGGCCCCGGCAGGCGTCGGCCCTTGCGGGCCCGTCCTTGCTGACATCTCTTTGAGGCGCGCGTGGAACACGAACGCGCCGCCGACACGGTCTGTTGCCGTCATGACGACGGCCGGACGGCGAGCTAGCCCATTACTCACCGTCCACAGGCCCGCGTCTACGGTGGCCGGAAGCCATCACGTGGCCCCCGACGCCCGGAGCGCCTTCCTCGCCTTCCGCGGCGGCTGGGACGTTGAGAGGTTCTCTCCCTCTCTTGTTCCGCCACCTCCTTCGCTAGCATCACTGCTTCGCAGAAGGAGGTGACGGCGTCCCATTCCTCCTCGCTCCGGACCATGGCATGCACCAGGGCCGGACGCGAGAGGTCGACGACCCTCATGGTAATAACTTTTTGTCATTTAAACATAATAGTAGATTATACAACAAGTGAATAAAAAGGGAATTTAATTCGAGGTACGAAGTTGGATCCCGAGAGCAGCGAAGGATTCTAGAGTAGAATCATGAGCGTAGCGAGGGATTCTATACTCTAGAATCCTGAACGGAGCGAGGGATACAAGTACCTACCGAGATAAATTTTTTATTCACGTGTTGTGTACTCTACTTTTTACCATTGACTGTGAGAAAATAAATAGGAGCATGGTATTTATTTTCGGAGCTAAGCACTCTAGATTTCTTTGGCTTATTACCCACGGATAGACGTTTTAAGTATGTCACTAACTTTGAGTAGGTAGGTATTTTGAAATATCAATGTTGTGTTTGATTCTCACTGTGGCTTTTATCATAGAATATATGCTCCAAAGTGTCGACGGCTTCGTAGTCTTGGTTAATTCATTGAAATAGTTAAGAAATATGCACTCAGAGAAGGAATTGGCGCCATTCATGGTTTTCCAGTCGGAGAACAAATTGTATGTTTTCGAGTACAACTCCCGAGATTTTGGAGCAAAACAAATCATCTACTGCTGCTTTAGAACGAAATGATTCCGGAGTCAGTCTCTCATTTTCGTCATCGGAAGAACTCATTTTATTATAATTACTTAATTATATGTTAATAGATTTTCCAATAACACAAAACAACCACAATAAAAGACAGAAAAGAACGTAACTAAATTGGCGGGATATTTTTTTAAAATTTGGAATGGAATAGCTCCATTCAGCCACCCAGTACGTACTTTCAGCAGCAGCGATTTTTTTTAGTACGCGCGGAACTAGTTGGCCGCGCCATAAGCATGTTTTTGTTTTTTTATTTAAGTATTCTTTTCAATAAATTGAACAATTATTGTTCACGATATCTCGAGATTGGTCATCACTGTCTAATTATAGTCTCCTGTGCATTGCGAGCTGTAGGCAACCCGCCCCCTCACCCCTGTCGCCACCTTAGGCGCGGCCAACTAGATCCGCGCGCACTATACGTAATTCGTGTTTGTTCCTAATTCAAAATGTCTTTATTCACTCAGTGACTAAAAGAGCGTTTTATTCACTGTTATCGATGAATAAAATGCCCTTTTTCGAGTGGCAATGGTAAAAATTTATTTATGTTTAAATGACATGTAAAGGAATAGTGCCAGACTACCCCTACTTTCACATATCATATGCAAACGACGAGTTTTGTACAACCCCTATGTCCAATGCCTGTCGCTTTCATGATATTGCATACATCACTAACGCGTCATATTATGCACAACGCACGACGCTGCGGACGTGGACCGTCCGGCGAACAATCATGTCATGTCCGTATCACGTCCGCGTGAATCGGGATGCTTCGGGACAAATACTTTTAGTGCTTGGTTATGCTGAAGAGCCGGAGCGAGCGTGGATGTCTATGACTAAATATTATTGCGCTGTAGGAATTCCAAAGAGCCTGCTACACTATTGCCACACTCCTGTAACTCCTGAAAGACAGAATCAGCTATGGTGACTACCAAAAAAGTGGCGAGATGATTAAGCATGACAGTGCCATTATTACTACTGCTATATTCAGAAACTAATAACGGAGGAGTTTGAAAACACAAGAATTTGAGCAGTATGTTTTCATTTCGAAGTTAATTTAGGTCTCTTTTAGTGTTGGATAAAACCAAAAATTACTCGGTGTTCATTCTATGCAAAACTTTTGCTTCCAAAGAGTGAATATACAACCATAACGAAGCCAAGAGTTTCCTGTTTTCGCTGTCATTGCGGTCATGTTTTGATTTTTACCATATCTGTAAACCTTCAACCAATAGGTACTTTCCAAGCAATAATGATTTGTGCCTAGAGCTACTTACTTTAATACACAGAAAACTTGGTCGATGGCTTTGTGAATTGAGTACGTTTTCAGGTTGTAATTTCATGATAACCAGCATAATTTACCGTTACACGCAATATCAATCATTATGAATTGGATGATTTTTTTTATTACGCATTCGGTTGACGCGATTGTGCTCGACGTGTTTTTATAATTTATGACTACGAACCTTCCTAAAATACAATTATTATTTAGATTTTTACCAGCATCCGTTCCCGCTTCCGTTTATCAATGCGGACAAACGCTTAGCGAGCTTACACATCGCTCTCACAATGCAAACGCCGCGTTGATCTACGATTCCGTCACAGTTACATATTTAAACATTAAAAGCAATCACATTAGTGCACTTCACTATACTACACACAGTGCTACTGTTTTGTTTGAGGTTTTATAAATGTTACATTCGTACATAAACTCACGCCCTTTTCCCCAAGGGGGGTTGGCAGACACCACAGAACACTATGATCTTAATATACTTCTTTGGCTTCGTTCATGTCATGTTCACACATTTGGTTGCGAGTACACCTGACCTTTCTGAAGAAAATAAAACAATGTAAAAATGTGTTTGGCAAATAAAGTTCCGAACATTATTCTTATCAAATTCGTACCTATGTACATTGTACACTTTACCCTTGTATATTTATAGTCAAGTTATAGTAATTACTTATTCAATCTTTTTTATGCTATAGACAAGAATTTAAACGAAGTAAGAATCGTCAAAGCAAGAAAAGCTAAGAATTCTAAACTTTTGAAAAAAAGCAATTTTATTACTAAACTACAAAATAAAAATCGCATAAAAAGTTATTCCTTTCCCTCAAGTAATCACATTAATGTGTTTCTGCTGACGACTGAAAAATATTATAGTGGTACATAGGTGGACTTAATACCACAAGGTATTCCCTACCAGTCAATCTTAAATACATGTATACCAAAAAGCTTGTTCGAGTGTACATACCATCAAGGCAGGCTTAATTAATTATTAAAAGATACCGTAGAATTTTAGAGGCTTATAGCTTTTATTTAAAATTGTAACCTGCGTTTACCTACCTTAATTAAGCAACAAATTACCTAATCATTTATGAAAGAGCTGGCTTATTAAGGCTAAGTGTAATTAAATGGTTTTGAAATTAAAAGTTCATAGTGGGCTTCAGAATACCTAGTTTGTAACTGTTGGCGTAGCTTTCCAAGGATCGTGTTGCATAAGTGGGAACATAATGGAGGAAAATAAGTGCAGAAGTCTGCTAGGGGATATTTTTTTTCCTTATCCTATATTGCCCCTCTGCTGAACAAAGGCTTCCCTCATAGCCTTCCACTCTTCTATACGTGCGGTTTTCTCCGGTCAATCTCAAACAAACAAAGTATTCGGCTATTTTCTTTTCTTTGTATATGAATGGGTGGTGATCAATGCTAGTTGATTCCTACGAAACAATTTGTTCGAATTGAGGTTGTGAAGTGTTCTAAGATTGTGTTGTTCTATGTTGTTCTCAGGCATCTTGGGATCCATTTTATACTTACCTAGTCATCTTTGTCTGCAAACAAATATAACTGGAAGAAGAAGACTTACGGCGCCAATTCCAAATAAATTGAGATAAGGGCTAATGATGACTATGATACACTACTACTTAACTCTTTTTGAATGAATGAATCAATCATTTGGTAAATAAGGTGGATGTACCAATGTTTACGCGGTAAATATTTGCATTAATTCAATACATTGTCACAAACTATTTCAGTTACAAACGTGTAGGCCACTGTTTGTACTATTTGTTGCCCTGGGGAAACCAAAGCTTGGACATTGTACTGCCCAAAGCGTGCAATAGTTTTCAGTTACATTTTATTTTATGCTTAGTATTTAGTAGTTATGTAATGTTATCCTGTGAGCATATTATTATCATCATTATCATCATCATTTCAGCCAAAAGACGTCCACTGCTGGACATAGGCCTCCCCCGGGTATCGCCACATTGACCGGTCCCGTGCGTCTCCCAGCGGGTTCCGCAACCTTGGCCAGGTCATCGGTCCACCTAGCGGGAGGCCTTCCAACGCAACGTCTTCCGGTTCGCGGTCGCCATTCCAGAACTTTTCGGCCCCATCGGACATCCGTTCTGCGAGCAATGTGCCCTGCCCATTGCCACTTAAGGCGACATTAGCTGCCCGCGACCTTGAGCGCGCGTTTAACTCATCGCCTATACAAATAAGGTTGAAAATGGCGATGCGTTTGATGCTCGTGACTGCCAAAATGAACGATAGTTCGCAGATTTAATTTATTAAAAAAAAAAATACGCTGTAATGTTAAAATATTTTTACATATGTCTTTAGTTGGTTAAATTTCCTTTCTGATAGTAAAAAAATAAATAACAGTTGTCACTCAAAATATTGAGCATTTCGAGACGAAAAAGTTTTTTCGTGTGATTTTTTTGTGATTTTGTGATTTTTTTTTTCGAGGTTTATTTATTTATTTATATATACTTTATTGTACTTTATTGTATTGTTTGTACCTTTATTGTATACTTTATTGTGAGGTTCTTGATTACTTTTAGAAAATATTTTTGCATAAGTCTTTTACCTATACATTTGACTATACACTGTATTTTTTTTTGGAATTGTAATAAGTAGCAATACGGCTAACTCTGCGACGAAAAACAGGTCGTTTTTACGGTTCCCCCGTTAACTGCGTCTTAAGTCTGGCAATTCTTCAGGCTACGTCAGTATTATTATATTACAAAAACAAAGTCAAGGTGTGAATCGAATCGGTCTTCAGTTGAAGCCGCATTTATCTAATTCAGTCTAAGCATGAGTGACCCTATTACACATTGAGGTTCTACCCTGCCTTGGACACCACGTTAAATCGTAGGGCTGTCGTTTGTAGATCTTTGCCAGTTTTTACAGGTAATACTCAGTGGAAGCCGACCCAAAAATAGTTTAGAAAATGCTAGGCTAATGATCATGAGCATAACAAATCTGCGTTGCGTTGGAAGGCCTCCCGCTATATAGGTGGACCGATGACCTGGTCAAGGTTGCGGGAACCCGCTGGAGGAGAGACGCACGGGACCGGTCAATGTGGCGACACCTGGGGGAGGCCTATGTCCAGCAGTGGACGTCTTTTGGCTGAAATGATGATGATGATAACAAATGTATCAACTCATCCGATCGTCCTCCACAGCTGAACATATTGTGGCAATTCTGTACATTTTGTACGGAACCGCACCGATTTTTCATTTCACCGATATTCTTTACCACTGACTCATGGGCAGTATGTAATTTCTATCAGGTTTATTTATTTATTAATAGGTTCACCAACAGTTTCTGTGACAACATATCTTATGTTTATATATATTTCTTCTGTACGTGTATTTGTCACGGAACTCCTCCTAAACGGCTGGACCGATTTGGATGAAACTTTCTGTATGTGTTCAAGTGGATTCGATAATGGTTACGATTTACAATTGGACCCGGTAGGTGGTGCTGCTATCCGGGCAGGACGACGTCTTCCAGGTCCGCTAGTATCTTATATTATATTATAGGCACTATCCACTCGAAAATGAAAGAAGCACAACTTTGTGTACGTTTTCTTTGCATAATCATTTTAAATTCATTATTATCCATAGTCTAGTATTACTAGTACCATTCGTATTCATTTATAATGTTAACAAATGAATTTGAGTGACATTTCAATTGTACAGATTAAGAATACTGTTACTAATCTGTTTAATGAAACGTCTTTATTTGCACAGCGCCGTAACCCGTTGCAAGTCAATGATCTTGGGACGCAACGCTCATTACACTAACGTTTCGTACTATGTACAAAACGGTTACGTAACGTGTGTTCCTTAAAACGTGTTGACCTGAAGATTCACTAGAGGAACTTGGCAAAATATTGTTCCACTAGCTTTTGCCAGCGGCTTCGTCGACGAATGACGATTTTCCATACAAACTTTCATCCCCTATTTAACTCCCTTAGGGGTTGAATTTCGAAAAATCCTTCCTTATTCCTTGTCTACATTATAAAGGGAACCTCTGTGCAAAATTTTAGCATTCTAGGTCCAAGGGTTTGGGCTGGGCGTTGATGAGTCAGTCAGTCAGTCAGGACTTCTCTTTTTATTTATTTAGATTAGCTGCCAATGATGAAAAAATACAAATATCTACAAAATCTTTATTGTTTAAATGAAACGTTTTACATTAGTTGGCGATTGGATCCTTGGAGCTCTTACTGCTTAAATGTACGTTAACATGACCACAGTACATGGTGAAGGTACAGTATATAGGTGCTAAACATCACGGCTGTAATCCATGATGGGTTAGGCAGAGGTGTAATTACCTATAATATGGCTGACTGACACCCACATTTCACCTAGTATGTCTGAGTCCCATAAAACGGCCACGACGGCCAATCTCAGCGGAGATTAGCCATCTGCGCGGGAGATATTATAGTTGTGGCGTGTGTGCGCAGGCACAGGTGCACTCTCTGTTCCCTTTTCTCTCATAGTCCTCAGGGACAGCAATCCGACACGACCGGAGAGAGATCAGGCGCAGGACCAACGGCTTAACGTGCTTTCCGAGGCACGGGGGTATTATACCGCCAACTTTCAAACTCCGGGCTACTACTGGGAAATTTCTACGGGAATCGAACCCAGGACCTCGTGCTCAGCAGTCGCGCTTGCGACCACTAGACTAACAAACATAATTAATAAATCAATTTATTGACACACACAAGCTATAGAACATAATTACATATAAGAAAACAGTAAGAAAGAGCATTGATAAAACAGCACATTAGTAGAAGTAGCCGTGGGCCGCAAACTAGGCACAGCTGTATCTTGGTGACCCCAAAAACGTTGTTAAATAATTGACAAAGTACGAGTCAATGACTTTGGAAAAGTAATTAATTGTTCAGCAAAAAAGGTCTAATAAAGCCTGAAGTAAAACCACAGAAATCCCGTAAAACTCGAACAATGTAGGGATCGTGCTAAGCGAAATGTTTTGCTTCATAAACTTTGAAATTCCAATGTTTTATCAATTTTTTCAATTAATATCGTATTTCTTTATCTTTTATAAACATTGACCTTCGTAGTCGATGACAAACCGCAAAAAGCGTTGTGGCGTTGCGATAATTATCACTACACATTATAAAAGAAAGCCCTCCGCCTCGTCTGTCTGTCTGTTCGCTATAAACTCAAAAACTACTGCACCAACTTTCATGTTTTTTCACCAATGGATGGATGGATGGTTCTCGAGGAATGTTTTAGTATCTAATTTATCCCTGGAATAGGTTCCCATGGGTTGTGGGAACGGGATCAAAATTTCATGATTACTTTTTCACGATAACCGACATCCACGCGGGCGAAGCTGCGGGCATCAACTAGTAAAAAATAAGTCTCTGTGTTTGTAAAAACCAGTCACTGAGCACTGGTTTGCAATCTGTAGTCATCACTAGACCACAGCAGCACGCAATAATATCACCAACCATGCAACTGTTTTCATCGAGTACCATAAAAAAAAGCAGTGTCACTGCGGTCGGTCAAGGCGGTTTGCGGTCGACTGCAGAAAGGGGATAGAACCGATGATGTGGCATCAACCTGCCCGTCATTTTGATTTTTTTTCGAAATCGCGGCCATCTTTGAAAATGGTATGTATAGAAAAGACATATAGACGAACAAAAATGTTCAGTAACACGGTACCCCAAAGTGTCACGTTACTGAGATATTTGAAGGTAAAGATCGACAAATGAGTACAACGACAATCAATAATAAAAATAGACTTATTTCGATATTATGCCAACTTCCATACAAAAAAAGTTCAAACCCCTTTACGAAAGGAAAGAACCCGTTTGTCAAAGTTTGCCCATGGGTGGCATAAAAACTCTGACACCTTTCTCGGATTATCATGCCGTCGAGAAATATCTTTCAGGCATAGGTAATGGTTTCCTCACGATGTTAAAAAATGGAATTTACCTTAAAGGTGCATTTAATTGAAAAATATCGAAATTCCGTTTACAAAGTAAATTAGGCTTTGACGTTTGATATTCGTGATCAACAGCTGTTAACTACAAACAACATGTAAGCCCAATTATTTCTTGCAAAAATGCCATCATGGCGGCTAACGCCTTGGCATTCTAATTGAAATAGCGCGTGAAGATAAGGCTGAAATTCGCAGAACTAAACTAAGCAGGTTTTATTTAACCCTAAAACAATTGCAGTTTTGTAGAATTCTGCATGCACTTTCAAGATACAACGAAGGCTGAGCATTTACTTGGCTGCCTTTTTTTTTTGGCCGGTGTGAAATCATGAAATAACCCCTCCCGCTCTTGGGCAGAGCGAAAGGGAGTGTCCGACTGCTATTGACTAAAAACCACCCAGGTTACTTCTTAGCCCTTTATGTCGAGGTCGCGGTATCTCTTGCGAACAACCCGCAGCCCCTACGGGATTTACATGGCAGCCTAAGGCCACGTTCACCACCCATCAATGGACGTATATCTTCAAGTTCTGAAGATCGCCTCGATGTATAAATTTAATGTATTCTAATAAAAGATAGTCAAACACAATGCCTCATCTTTGAAGTACAGCCAGGTTCAGACCACATTAATTTGCGAAATATATCACACATTTCATATGTTTAATTTTAATGAGTAACGTAGGTGTTTAAACCTAATGTATATGCTTTACAAATTTTATGATAAAAGTGAGAATTAATCGCACCTATCCACTAAGAAATATTGCGTTAAATTAAAATAACGTATGTTTGTAAATGGCGGCATAAAAATAAATCTAGAAGCATATATTTTGTAGAGAACGGGTTCAACAAATGACCATTAGTTAAGGTTGTTTTTGTATGCAGCACCGAAAAGCACATTACTGATGAAAGCTCCTCCAGTCCTGACAGTTAGGCTACCAGCGCGGTACAAATTGCCGCGCGAACCCGTCTGATGTACCTACACACTACACGTTACACGAGCTTGTGGACATGGACTCTTTATTAAGGTACGTGTAATTGCACTGTTTCGGATTGTTTTGGAATTTTATGTTTATTCATAGCACTCGTAACGTGTTTGTTCCAGTTGTGGTTAGGCAACTGGAACGCGGTGAGGCATTATTTAAACCTTCTCTTCTGAAACAAATGGAATTACGCAGATTATAATTCTAGTTTTAATTAAACAGATTCCATGTTTCACTCTTGGTGTTGAAATATCTTTTAACACAACATAGTCAATCATTATTTCATAATGACGGTTCAGGCTCGAAAAACTAACCTTCATGGAGTCATCAATAAAGTCGAACATAGTACTGACATTTTTTAAATTGCCTCCTGTTAGACTCGCTAGTTGTCGCAACCGCGTATATATGCAGGTACCTTTACACGAGCGCTACTGGCGAAAGCGTGGGTCGACATAATAGGATAAAATGGTGGAGTGCAGAAGGCTCATTAATGAGACCACATGAGAAGGAATTGACAGTGAAGGCATTCCGCGAGTAGTCTAAAAAGTCTTAGTTTCAGTTGTTGAATGCATGCTTTTAGCTACATTGTCGTGGGAGTCGTGTTTTTGCGTCAGTGAGCTCATTGACGCGGCAACAAAAGGGAAGTGAATCTTCTGTTTATTAATATTCTGTGTAAATATGTATTAGAAATTTCTGTCACGTATCACGGGACGTTTCAGACAAAGCCAGATATCTGTCTACACTATGAATTTATTTTAAAAGCTAACTAGACTCCGTCAGTTTCTTGTTTGCGCGACGATTTCGTAATAATTAGTGTAGAGGCAATTACTATGTATGTTAGCGGAATTGGGAGTTGTAAGAAAATCTGAGTTAGGTACTTTGAATCAACGTAAGACCGATGTTTGTGGGAAGTGATCTACGTTTTTTATCTATCTATCTATATCTATATATAAATAAAACGAGAAGTCCTGACTGACTGACTGACTGACTCATCAACGCCCAGCCCAAACGCTTGGACCTAGAAAGCTGAAATTTTGCACAGAGGTTCCCTTTATAATGTAGACAAGGAATAAGGACGGATTTCTTGTAATTCAACCCCTAAGGGAGTTAAATAGGGGATGAAAGTTTGTATGGAAAATCTACATTTTCACGCGGGCGAAGCCGCTGGCAAAAGCTAGTAAGAAATATAATGCTTTCGACTATATATATAAAATGAAAATTCGGTTATATTTTAGTGAATTATACCTAATAATATACATAACTATGGAGGAGCAGACAAAGACCAACACATTCTTCTTACGATATATCACTGGTCAAACCAACGATTACCGTTATTATTTTTTCAAAATTTGAAGATTAAATCCAAGACATAAGCAGGGAATGGCCTAGGTCCTAGGCAATATATCAATGAAAAGGTTCTAGACTGTAAAAGTTTACTTAGGTTTCAAAGGATAGATAAAAGGCTTTAGAAGGACTAAGCAAACTAAACTAGATATATTATTATTCATAAGTTTGTTCGAGCGTACTTACTTGTAAAAATAATGTACCTAAAGCTACGATATTGTGTGAGAAAGTAAAAACTTTAAACACATGAGCAGGGGCGTTTAATTAAAACGTTATTAGTGTAGTAATTACATAATTTACTCGAATCCTTAATTATTCTGAGTCGTTACAAACGTTAACAAAAGAAAGGTTATCCTCAAGAAAAAATATGAAGGTATTTTAAAAGTACTTTGAAGTTCTTTATTAGATGAATAAATTAGGTTAAAAATTAAATTGATGTTTATTTTATATTTCAGCAGCCGAAAGTTTGACAACCAGACTTACGAAGGGGTACTGTATTACCCAGTATTAACTGAACGGTGGAGGCTAAATAGGCTTTCGCTCTATGTAAAATACTGGTATTCACCTACATCCAGTAAGACTGGAAGTCGAACCCAACATAGGAAAAGGCTAGGCAGATGATGATTTTATCTTTCAACTCAGCTTTTAGGTAGATGACTAATCATCACACGAAGAAAACAGATTTTATGACCGTGGGAAGCAGTTTAATCTAGGGAGCTGCATTATAATGATTACGGATAATAATTCTTTACGGCAGCCTAGTTTAGTAATTTTAATGAAATCATCTTTTCCCTGCCCATAATAAGCTTATTTTACTTGAGGCCAGCTCAGCATATTTTCTTCTTCCTTACTTCTTAATTCCCCGTAATCTCATCAGATACCCCCCAATTTTTTTTGGCGGGTGTGAAATCATCAGATAACCCCTCCCGCTCTTGGGCAGACCGAAAGGGAGTGTCAGACTTCTACTGACTAAAAACCACCCATAATCCTTCTTAGCCCTCTAAATCGAGGCCGCGGTATCTCTTGCGAACAACCCGCAGCCCCGACGGTACCAGACACCCCCTTCTTGCCATGTTCTTGGATCCCCCTTCTTGCCTTCACATAGTCCATCCATCGTTTTTTTGGTCATCCTCTCCTCTCCACATCCATAGTTAAAACTTTCCTCACAACTTTGCCTCATTCCTCCGCACTACAAAACTTTTCTGTCTCCAGCGCCATTTTCAAACTTGCTCTGATTTACTTATTTCTTATTGTATCCGTTCATATAAAAATACACCACACATCGCCTTGCCATCGTATGGGAGACAGAAAATTTGTGTGGTACGGAGGAATGAGGAAAATGTTGTGAGGAAAGTGATGAAAGAAAGAGGAAAGTGAAGGTGGGAATCTTAGCCAGTTGTAAATGCCTTTCATTCATCCTTTTGTTTTTTTTTTGTTTTAAGATATAATATAACTTTACGCCTGCAATTCCCAAAAGGTTATGCAGTGGTGTAGTACATCCACATTTCACCAGTTATGGTTGTAAATCCCAAGGTTTTTTATGGAAAAACCCAATAACACTTTGCCTTACCTAGGAATCAACTCCCTTATGCACAGTAATTGTGCTCGTGGTCACTAAACTAACATTTTCCTGCCCTTATCCCATTAGATTTGGGGTCAGCGCAACACGTTCTCCTTTTCTATTCTGCCCTGTTAGACGTCATGGTGGCATTTACTCCTTTCTCTTCCATATCATTCCTCACAACAATCCATCTATCTTTTCTTTGGCCTTCCTCTGCCTCTCCGTTCATCATCATCATCATCATCAGCCTATAATGTTCCCACTGCAGGGACTCAGGCCTCCTCTCTAGGAGAGGGATGGGCGGGAGGGATGGGATGGGATAATCCACCACGCGGGCCCAGTGCGGATTGGCAGATGTCACATGTCTTCGAATTTTTTGGTTCTAAGACATGCCGGTTTCCTCACGATGTTTTTCTTCACCGTTTTGAGAGCATAGTAAAAAAAAAACCGGCCAAGTGCGAGTCGGACTCGCGCACCGAGGGTTCCGTAAAAAAAATATATTATGTGATGTAACTAAAAATTTATGGTTTTCGTAATTATTCCTTTATCTATGCTATAAGACGTTGCTTCGTACCAAATTTCAAGATTCTGAGTTCACGGGAAGTACCCTGTAGGTTTTGATTCCCTTGCGAGTGTCGAAAATATGCGGCATAAACGGGAGTATCTTGATGTAACTAAAAATTTATGGTTTTCGTAATTATTCCTTTATCTATGCTATAAGACGTTGCTTCGTACCAAATTTCAAGATTCTGAGTTCACGGGAAGTACCCTGTAGGTTTTGATTCCCTTGCGAGTGTCGAAAATTTGCGGCATAAACGGGAGTATCTTTTGATCGCGTTGACTTAGAAGTTTGATTTTTTCACAGCTCCAAGAGACCATAGACTTGAGTATTTGATATGAATTTCAGCTTGATACCTCCACGCGTTCCTGAGAAAAAAGGTCTTGACAGACAGACAGACAGACAGACAGACAGACAGACGGACAACAAAGTGATCCTATAAGGGTTCCGTTTTTTCCTTTTGAGGTACGGAACCCTAAAAACAAAAAGCTTACCCAATCTTTTCAATTCATAACCAGATCCTCAACTTCTTATACCGTAACCAAATTACCAGTAGCAAAGACAATAAATCCGACAACCGAGAGAAGGTTTGAAAACAAACGATTTTGCAACGAACGGGTTCGAGTTCGAGCACGCTGGAAACTTTCTATTTGCCTAATTAACTACATTCGAGGGTCCCTTTCTTGATTAGATCACGTATTGGAAGGATCAGAACGGATCTGAGTCAATACGAAACTTACTTTTTATTGTTGTTAGACTCCGAATAAACTGGCTGTTGGACGACTGAAAGTGACTAGTGATTGTTTTGGTTGATAGTACTAAAAAGGTACTAAATAATTAGCCTGTATTTTTCTCACTTCTGGAAATCTGGCTTCATCGTGAAAGGAATTGGGACCAGGCTATGTGCCTTGGTCAGATTCCAGGATTCACCATATAGCACTGTATTTTGAGAGATAAGCATTTTTTTCGCAAGGCAGCTGTGCCCCAAAACTCCGCTTGAACCATATCGAATGTTGGCGCTGTTTCCTCACGACATTTTTTGTCTACCGTTTAAGAGGTGTGAGGTATGATATAAATGCCCATCGGGGCTGCGGGTTGTTCACAAGAGAAACCGCGGCTTCGACATAAAGGGCTAAGAAGGAAGATGGGTGGTTTTTAGTCAGTAGAAGTCTGACACTCCCTTTCGCTTGTTAATATAATATACTATACTGTTAATTTGTTTAAAGTTCGTAATGTATAGTAGTATAATAACAATCGATCATAATAAATAATCTATTTTTATTCTAATACTCAAAACGGTGGATCCAAAATTTTAATTTTGGTACCATCTTGTTAACTTGATATTTTAACTATGATTCTGTCTAATTTTTTAATGTTGAACCAATAACTTGTATGTGTTATAAATAATATGTACAGATAGCGCGCGAGTTGAATGCAGAGCTTAGGAATGCGGTAGTGCTGAGACAGCACTACCGCATTACACTAGTGTGAATAGCACAGCACTACACTGCTCCCGCTCTTTACCTCAGACCCCGACTGCATTCAACTCGCGCGCTATCTGTAGGTATACTGTTAATACAAGTTGATAATAATACACAAATTCGATGGTGGTACCTCCAGTAAGTCTATCTATAGTCTAAGTCTATTATTTGTTATGGCGTATAGTCTATACGACTTGGACATTGTTAGCTAAGGATATTATTTAAGCGTTTGGGCCAGAGCAATTAATACTTGATTAATGTAACATAACCAAACATTTAATTAAACCAGGACGTTGAACTCGGGCAGATAGTCTGGCCTAGACTTTTTTATTGAGGCTGTACGTGTACATTCTCGCCGAAACATTCCGAGACATGGTGAGTGCGAGTCCTCTTGGGAACTGACAATAATTGACTGATCAATCTGGTTTCTACACCATTTGCGGGCTGAGGTTGACTGGTCATATATATGGGGTATCATCGACCCGTCCCAAATACAATACCAGTGTGGAACTCCTCTGCTATATGCGCCCCACCTCCTTGCTTATCCTACCCAGCCACCTGCACATTCCAGGATTTAAACGAAGACAACAAAAGAGCTGTGCAGATAATATTTGAGACCATTCACACCGGTTTTGGGTTCCGTTGGGGGTGCGGGCCCCGTCGGGGCGGCGGGTTGTGCGAAAGAGATACCGCGGCCTCGGCACAAGGGCTAAGAAGGAATATGGCTGGTTTTTAGTCAGTAGAAATCTGACACTCCAGACTGCCCAGAGCTGAAGTAGACATTTTCTAGCCCAACAAGAAAAAGACCAGCGACACACAAAAAAGAAAAAGACAGTATAAGTTTAGTCAAACATCTCTCAGACCAGCAAATGTGATGTTGTGATTATATCTCTAGTATAATCTATGTTTATCTGCGGCTTTGAAAGCCTTACCACGGAGTACCCTCTACCCCGGAACCCCATGAATAAATGAAGAAAGCAAAAGTGCGTTCCACGTGGTCCCCTTTGAAGTTGTTTGAGATGCTCTCCCATTAAACGAGTCTATTTAAATACAGGACAAACCAACACTATTTTGTTTTCCTTGACTATTTATTTTTGCAGGAGTAAAAGTAGGCCGTTTTGTAATTATCGGTACGGTAGTAATCGTTAAGTATATAAATACGGTCACGACAATAACTAATAATATATTTTTCAACACACTTGCTCATAAAGTGGCTAAAATTTCACCGCAATTAGGCACATAATGACACCTATAATCAAACTGTGAATTTTTCATTACTATTATTCACTAGTGAGTTATAGGGTTTTTTTTTTAATTAATTGGTTGAGTTGCTATGTTCTTAAAAAAGTTTCGATACAAAAAAGATCGTGTTCAATAGTAAAAATTAATTAATGTACCTAGTGCTTGCTCATTTCATGAAACTTTGTATTTAAATAGATAATTTAAACTTAGTACGTTTTTAATAAATAAAACTTTCACTCAAATATAATTTTTGTTTTCTCTGTGATAAAAAAAAATTTGAATTCCCCATTTTGTACGTGGCTCCAAACACTATCCACGACAAGCAAAAAAAAAATATCTTTTAGTCTATGGCTGATCGCTTATAAAAAAACAATATTTTCCTGCTACTGCGAAAAATATACACAACTCGTTTTCACTGTTATTATAGTTATTTTATTAGTTAAAATGTCTAGTTTTGAAGAAAATGATTCATGTTGTACACCGCCCGATGTAAGATTTGAAGCCCCTAGCGTTATGGAAAAGCTACCCGAAAACTCCAAGGAGAAATATCTATTAGCGTACCAAAATTTCAAGCAGTGGCAAAACACCAAGAAATCGCAGTCATTTTCTGAAAATGTGTTCTTGGCGTACTTTAAAGAATTATCTTCTAAAGTTCTAAGTACAAACCTAGCTCTTTGTGGTGTATATACTCAATGTTAAAAAGTACAGTCCGAACGAAGAATGGAGTGGACTTAAAAACATACTCTAATTTGTCAGCTTATTATAAAGACTGTCAGATGGATTTAGAAGCAAGAAATCAAAGGTTTTTAAAACGATGTTTAAAAATTTATAAAAGATGCTCCAGATAACCAATATCTGGTTACTAAGGTTAGTTAAACTAATTTTAAATATCCTATCTACGTGACTTCAGCTTCAGCGTGTTGTGTTAACTTAATAATTATTTTTTTCTTTTTTTCAGGTTGCTTTAATGTTTGGTGTAACTGTAGGATACAAGAATTAACAATTATATATAAATGTAAAAGACATACAGAACCATGGCCAGTAATCTATCTGAAGAGACCAATTAATTATAATTTTACTAACTGCACATTTACTAATTGTTTCTATGAATAAACTTTTTATCTACTAAATAAAATGTTTTGTCTTGTACTAATAAGCTATTGCATAGCTTCTATCGCGGGCCTTGAGCATGGAGAACGAATCCAGAAATTCCGAAGCGAAAATATTTCAACCAGGTTGCTATGGTTACGGAAAATAACAAGGTTGTCAAATTAAATAATTGATAAAAAATGCTATGCAATAGCTTTACCGCGGCAGTTTCCGAGTGCCACACGTTTTTTTTTATTCGCAAGTGTGTTGAAAAACGTCGTATGATACACGTGTGTATTGATGATTACCGTCCTCGGCTTTCTTAAGACCCTCACCTGACGGCTCGGGTCTCAATGCCGCCTCTGCGGTAATCACCAACGTTACACACTTATACCATAATGTACTAATGTATATTCTATTAAGAAATCAAACAAATAATTGGCAGTTGAGAGCACCGGTGACCCACTGGTGGTGACTACGACTTATGAATAGAAAGTAGTGGGTTCGTACCCCGACAGGTGCATTACGTTATATAATTTATTTAATTTCCACTGCTCTCAAAATGCTAAAGGAAAACATCGTGAAGAAACTAGCATGCCCTTAAACTAAAAATTCGAATACATGTGACATCTACCAATCCGCACTGGGCCCGTTTGGTGGATTACAGACCATTCCCTGTCATAGAGAGGGCACTTCTTTAATTGTTACTTTTCCCGGAGTTTTAATTTTTATTCTATGATTACAGAGCAAAATGGAAGAAAACAACGTGTTGCGCCGACCCCAAATATCATGGGATAAGGGCAGGAAGGTGATGAATTTCGTAACATAATCCGTCGAAATATAAGCGCATTCAGAATAATAAAGGTTGACACTGAAGGTAAAGGCCTTCAGTGTCAACCTGTCTTAATCCCCACAACCCATTCAAATACAAAGCAACAAGAACAAAAAAAATCAATCACAAACTTTGTTGTACGCAAAAAGTTAAGCTCCATTCACACTTAGCTATATTATCTATAGGCAGAATTTAGGTCAGATGTAAAACGAATTGCGGAGTCGCTCTACGTCAGTTAGAGCCGCTGACGCGCCGTGAATGCGCCCTAATGAACTGATGTTACACCATTCAAAGAGAACTTTTTCAACTAAACTTTAAATATACCTACAATTATTGATCGCGCCAGGACTCAGCCGAACCTTATCTCGGGCCCATGGGAGACAGGTCTCAGAACAGCCGCCGTCCTAACGGGATCAAATAGACGCGATACGCGCCTCCGAACAATATTACAATTTCTGAACTTAAAGCTACCCTTACCTCATTTCTTCGAGCCGGTCTCACTTCCTTGACCCCTCGCAAGTTGTGTAACTGTGTATGTGTATAATGAGTGTATATGACCTTGCGATGGTTTGCTGGTAGTTCCGGACGATTCTTCCACGTCGCTGCAAGCCACGCCGTTAACGCGAGCCACCACACTCACTCCGTATTAGTCTAACCACAAAAGCCTCGGTGCTTTCCCAAGAGCACTCCCGTGACAAGGCAAACCAATGATATTATCAATAACCCGTTCGACATTCACAGCGTCGCTAACCGTACTGCTTAACTAGTATAATTGGGTGCCGCGAAATGACTCCACAAGTCGATTTAATCAATGCGCGTGCGCTTTCACCCGTAATTCTATGGCTACTATAATATTCGTTCGACGCCCAGCGCGACTCAATACGAACTACTTCACGCCGAGCCCAGCGCTCGACCTCTCTCCCTCCGCCCCTGTCGCCCCGCGGCGGAGAAAATCAAAAATCTGAAGGTAGATTATAAACAATCACCCCCCCCGGACCGACCCGTTGTCGGTCCGCTCAAACTCCCGGGAGTCGAGATAAAGTTGAAACTGCCCGTCTAAGGATCGAGTCCCTCACCTGGACGTCTGCGATCCTTGGAAACCCATCCTTGCCCGTAATCAGGTTAACAATGCGCCCCCGTCGCCAACACAACGGTGATAGGTTAGCATCCTTAACCAGAACGAGGTCTCCAACGCAGGGTGGGGTCGTCCTGTCCGTCCACTTAACGCGTTGCTGTAGAATATGCAAATACTCCAGCGACCATCGCTTCCAAAAATTTTGGCTCATTTGCCGTAACATCTGATACCGTGACAACCGGTACAACTTGACATCAGTATACGGATATTCCGGCAAGGCGTTAAGCGGTTGGCCAATCAAAAAATGACCTGGGGTCATGGCCTCAAGGTCATTCGGGTCAGCGCTCAACGGGCACAAAGGTCGCGAGTTTAAGACCGCCTCAATTCTGCAAAACACCGTTGACAACTCCTCAAAGGTGAGAATCGTTGAGCCGATGACCCGATACAAGTGAGTCTTGGAAGACTTGACTACTGCCTCGAAAATTCCACCCCAGTGGGGGCATCCAGGTGGACTAAAATACCACGAAATGCCCCGACTGGCGAGGCCCGTGCCAATCTCTCGCTCATTCTGACTTAAAAACAATACAATTTCCTTTAAGCACCGGTCGGCGCCCTTGAAGTTGGTACCACAGTCCGACCGAATCAGTGACGGTACTCCCCGTCTAGAAACAAATCGATCTAACGCCGCCAGAAAGGCCTCCGTAGAGAGATCGGCCACCAATTCCAAATGAACGGCCTTGGTCGCCAGACACACGAAGACACACAGATATGCCTTAACCGACTTCGCGTTGCGAAGGTGCGATGTCTTGACCATGAAAGGCCCCGCGAAATCTGTCCCTACGCCAGCAAATGGCCGAGCCTCCGTGACTCGATCGGCCGGGAGATCTCCCATTTGTGGCTGCATTGTGGCTGCCTTGAGTCGGTAACAAGGCAAGCAACGAAACACAACGCTCCGTATGATTCTGCGGGCCGATAAAATCCAAAATTCACGCTGCAAAATGCCCAGAAGGGTGTTACAGCCTGCGTGTGAATTCTTGGTGTGACGGTCCCTAACCAACAACTCCACCAAAGCTCCCTTCTTGGGGAGAATTAGAGGATGTCGCGCTGCATAGGGCAAGTCGGCATTCCGTAATCGTCCTCCCACCCGGAGCATTCCATGCTCATCAATGAACGGGTTGAGGCGGACAAGACCCTTTTTCAATCGACCTGCGCCAGTCTTCAAGACCCTAATTTCGTCCTGGAACTCATTCCGCTGAACGACTCTCACCCAGAGTGAGAGAGCCTTTCGCTGTTCTTCAGGTCCCATTATAGGCGACATGTTTCGCTGCGCGACAGGACAACGACAATTTTGACAAAATCTCATTACCCATCCCGTTACTCTAAGTAACTTCCCTAACGAACTATATCGTTCCAAGAGGGTGTGGTCTACGGTGGCGGGTTCCACTGTAGTCACATTCAGCCTCAAGCCTTGGTCTGGGGGTAATGAATGTCGACCGCACTCATTAAATGGCCACTCCGCATGTGGCTGTTCCAGCCATTGTGGCCCCCACCAAAGAGAATGTTCAACCAAAGCAGGCGCCGGACAGCCGCGTGAAGCGCAGTCAGCCGGATTAATCTCACCTGGAACATGTCTCCAGACCAGAGGAGTCTCTGAGCTATTTATTTGTGAGACTCGGTTGGCCACAAATACCTCGAGCGTGTGGACCGAAGTCTGCAACCAGCATAACACGATTCGGCTGTCAGTCCATGCATAGACCGTCTCGTTCAGAGCCACCGTACCACGCAAATTCCGCACCACATGGTTCAAGAGCCGCGTCAGAAGGGCTGCACCTGCCAGTTCCATCTTCGGAATCGTCCAACGAGTCCGAACAGGTGCAACCTTGCTCTTGGCCAGTACCAAGCGTACCGTTCCCCTACCAGCGGTCTCACCTGTTCTCAGGTAGACTGCGGCCGCGTACCCCTTCTCCGACGCATCACAAAACCCGTGCAGGGTGACCTTGACTCCTGCCTGCGGGAGCAGTTTACGCGGGATCTCAATCTCTGAGATCTGTGGTAAGGTGGTGACGAATGCCGACCACTCCCGAGCCAGCTCCTCCGTGAGCTGATCATCCCAACCTAGTTGAGCCAACCAAAGCTTCTGAATGAAGCACTTTCCCATGAACGTGACCGGCGCGATCCAACCGGTTGGGTCGAACGTTCGTGCGATAGTCGAAAGGACCGATCGCTTGGTCCAGGTCTTCGACAGCAACTCGGCCTCACAACTGTATGTGAAGGCATCCTGACTCGGTCGATACTGGACCCCTAAAATGGCCAACGCATGAAGATTCTCCGAATCCTCAAACAAATGCGGGTCTTGTTGATACTCAGTTGGCAGTCCTGCCAGTACCTCTGGGCAGTTCGACAGCCATTTCCTGAGTTCATAGCCACCGGAGGCCATGAGCGCCACCAATTCATCCCTTAAGATGAGCGCCTGCTCAATACTGTCTGAGCCCGTACAAATGTCGTCTACATAGACGTCCCTATCAATGACAGCAGCCGCGCGGGGAAAGCGGAGCCGTTCTTGATCAGCCAGTTCTCGTAGCGTACGCATGGCTACATATGGGCTGGGCTTTAATCCGTACGTGTTTGTGTTGAGCTCGTACGTGACCATCGGTTCTTCTGGGCTCTCTCGCCACAATATCAGCTGGAACCGACGGTCGTCTGGATGAATCTCAGTTTGACGAAACATCATCCGTACGTCCGTAACGAAGACAACCTGGTGTCTCCTGAAGTCCGTGAGAATGTCTGCAATGTCTCTGGTCAGCTTAGGACCAGCATGGAGACATTGATTCAGGGACACCCCGCTAGACGTCTCCGCGCTCCCGTCGAACACGACCCTAATCTTTGAGTCAGGTGTCTTCAAAACAGCATGATGAGGCAACACATAATGCTCCTCATGACGATAGTCAACCCTGGACACCGACATGTGACCCAACGTCAGGTATTCGCGCATGAACTCCACATACTTCTGTCGGAAGTTGGAGTCCCGCTTCATGCGCCTTTCCATTGCCACTAACCGCTTTTCTGCCAGACTCCATGAGCTCCCCAGCGGAGGTCGAGTTGACAGAAATGGCAACCTTGTCATAAATCTACCCGATGGGAGGCGCACCGTGTTAAATCGATAGAATGTTTCGCACTCCTCATCACGTGGGTTATTTCTAAGAGCGGTGGGTGGCTCTTCCGTTGCCCAGAACCGTTGCAGGACGTCGGATAACACGCTGCCATAATATATGGAGCTATAATCCGTTGAGTGCTGTGGTTCCCGTACTGGGCCCAATAACGCGTAACCACCTGCGGTACGCATGGCCACAACCCCGTTTGGTTGCAGCTCCCGTTTGCCGCTTCGGAGCAGCTTCCCGAGGACGTCAGACCCAAGCAAGACGTCCACCCGTCCGGGGATCGCGAAGTGGGGATCGGCTAACTCCAATCCATTGGTCAACCCTTTTACCGCAGACGGTAACCGAGTCTGAGGGAGGACCCCAACCACTTCGTCCAAAACGATCGCCGTGGCATTCACCCGCGTGACCGATGCCGTGTCACCCATCTCGAACAGGAATGTCGTCTGACCCCTGAGGTGAGGCACCCGATTGCCACCTATACCTACGGCGCCATCCCGTGATGGCTCTAATGTAAGGCCCAGCTTTTTCACTAAACAGCTGGACACAATACAACCTTGTGCCCCTGAATCTAACAGTGCTCGCACGTGCACCGGCTGTCCGTCAGTACCCCTGACAGTAATCCTAGCCGTCGGTAATAATACCGTTACTGTCGGGGTGGGCACCACTGACGAACAGGCTGCTAGTTGCTAATAGGAGGCACCTCCCTCCTCCCCTGCCGGAGGGGGAGTAAATACTGTCCCAGTATACGGGTCCCAACCCGGGTAGTAACCCTCCCGACCCATCGGTGACATCCGTGCCGGTCGGAAGTAGCCTACTGGCATCCTTCCGAACGGTGGCGGGCGCGCCGTCAGCCGAGGGCGTTCTGCGAGAGGCGGGGAGAAGCGACTACTCGGGGGTGGCAACATGCCCCCCAACGCATTCGAGTACGCCGCGTAACCCGTCTGTACTACCTCCGGGCCCCTGCCCGAGTCTCGGTGCCTATCCCCCCCCCGCGGGGGAGACGACGGTATCGGGTTGTGCTCTGGATCAGCCCTTGACCCACCCCCCCGAGGGGGCGGCGACCGCTGATTCCTGGCCGACCCACCCCCCCTAGGGGGGGGTGACCGACCACCCGAATCTGGCTTAGGAGAGGGGGGGTGACCTCCCGGCGAGGCTCCGTGCACCTCCCTACTCTCCGCCAGGCATAGCAATTCGTGATGGGCTCCTCCGCAGGTTCCACAGTTAGTGGTCCTGTGGCACTCACGTACAAAGTGAGTCCCCAAGCAGCGGAAGCACAAATAGCGCTGCTTGACCACCCCTCTTCGTCTATGCACCCGCTGCGCCTTAAAGTCCGCGCATGCGGCGAGACCGTGCCCTTCCTTCCGACAGAAGGCGCACACTTCCGATTGGAGGGCGTGGTATTTCTTCCCCCCCCGACGGGGCTCAACCGGCTTGGGCCCGCTCGTACGTCGGGTTGACGGAGGAGGGTGCGACGTGGATGCCCCTTGGCAATCCGCCCGCCGGCACTCGCCTTCTAAAAACGCTCTCAAGTCATCGTAACTTGGGAGGTGGTCCGTCGATTCGCCACCATGTGACTGCTCAAAGCGCGCCACCACGTCGATCGGCAACTTCCGTAAAACCCTATTGACGATGATATATTTATTGTCCCCTAACGACAACTTAAGTCGATCTAACGTGTTCACCGCAACCGTGACCGGATTAAGGATTTTCGCCCTTATTTCGTACACGTTAGACACCTTCGGGATTTCAAAAAACTTATCGATGAGGCCATCAACTATTAATCGCCGATTATCATATCGGTCGATTAATAGGCCCCATGCCGTCTCATAACTGGCGTCCGTAATCTCCAGGTGGGTCAAGATGTCGTGCGGCTCACCGTTAAGCCTACCCATTAATTGAGCCATCTTGTAGGCGGGCGAGAGATCCGTACGCGAATGCACGACACTATTAAAAATATCGCGGAATCGCGGCCAATCGGCATACTCGCCGCTAAACTCGGGTACATGTACTGGTGGCAACGGCGCCTGAATCCCTACGCCTGCTGGCCGACATGAATCCCTGACGTCACCCTTGCGCGATCGCTCAATGTCGGCCGCCGCCTGGATTATGCTCATGGACATTTCCCCACACTGGTCCACATTGCCCCGTACCACCTGAGCATCCTTGTCCACCGACGGCAGATCCGTCGATTCGAGACATGCTAAATACTCAGCGTGACACTTTAACACGGCGTCATATCGTTCGTCAACTTGCCGAGCGCGTGACAATAACGCATCTTCACGATCGGTGCGACCTACCAACGTAACAACCGATGAAAACCATCTCAATTCAGCTTCGATTCTGGCTGCGATAGTTTTCGTTACTGACGGAGCCATAGTACCAACTTCAATACGCGATTATGTAATAATAAATAACAATAACCAAAAAAAATAACAATTATTGTATCCGGAATTAACAATAATAATATATTCGTTGAGTGAATAAATCTACGACGCTATGCCAACTCTTGAACTTATTCCTCTACGTGCTCTAGAGGTTATTCCTCTATGTCTCAAATGTTGACAATCATAACACGATTTGTGATGAGGTTATATTTGTGCGTAACCGAACGTAAATAACAAATTATTTTATCAACGAATATTCACATTCCATTTATGTACTTATTATTAATAATTCCAAACTCAACTTGAGGTGTACACTGGTATGTAGGTCAATGTACTACTACCTACAAGTTGAATTTGTACATGAACACAATTTTTACAAAGTAAATTGGTACCAAGTACCTACTAATTTTTACAAAGTGGGTATAAATAAACCACGCTCTGCTACCAGATTTTGATCGCGCCAGGACTCAGCCGAACCTTATCTCGGGCCCATGGGAGACAGGTCTCAGAACAGCCGCCGTCCTAACGGGATCAAATAGACGCGATACGCGCCTCCGAACAATATTACAATTTCTGAACTTAAAGCTACCCTTACCTCATTTCTTCGAGCCGGTCTCACTTCCTTGACCCCTCGCAAGTTGTGTAACTGTGTATGTGTATAATGAGTGTATATGACCTTGCGATGGTTTGCTGGTAGTTCCGGACGATTCTTCCACGTCGCTGCAAGCCACGCCGTTAACGCGAGCCACCACACTCACTCCGTATTAGTCTAACCACAAAAGCCTCGGTGCTTTCCCAAGAGCACTCCCGTGACAAGGCAAACCAATGATATTATCAATAACCCGTTCGACATTCACAGCGTCGCTAACCGTACTGCTTAACTAGTATAATTGGGTGCCGCGAAATGACTCCACAAGTCGATTTAATCAATGCGCGTGCGCTTTCACCCGTAATTCTATGGCTACTATAATATTCGTTCGACGCCCAGCGCGACTCAATACGAACTACTTCACGCCGAGCCCAGCGCTCGACCTCTCTCCCTCCGCCCCTGTCGCCCCGCGGCGGAGAAAATCAAAAATCTGAAGGTAGATTATAAACAATTATTTTGCTGCCGCTTCAATTGAAAGGGTGAATCGTGGCTGTTGAAAGTGTTGTAGAATGTTGTTGGTTTGGTATATTTTGATCGCTGTTTTATTGCTTTCATAAAATAAATAACCTTTCAGCGGGTTTTATTATTTCATTTCATTCATTTTCATTTTTTTTCCCCTCTTAAAGAGTGGAGGCCCTGTGTCCCAGCAGTAGGAACATTAATAAGCTGTTGATGATGATGATGGGTTTTATCATCATCATCTGCCTAGCCTTTTCCCAACTATGTTGGGGTCGGCTTCCAGTCTAACCGGATGCAGCTGAGTACCAGTATTTTACATGGAGCCGACTGGTTGTATACTGAAAGAAATAAGAAGAAGGAAATGATGAGGATTATTTTTTATCATTTTAACTCAAAATTGTTTACCACGTTACACAGCCCTGGCAAAATGCAGAAGACGACGCGGTAGACCTTGCAGGAGATGACTGGACGAGCTGAACAGATTCAACGACCAGTGGTCCACATTGGAGCTGGATCAAAAGATTTGGAGATCATTCGGCTTTTGTCCAGCAGTGGATAACGATAACCTGAAAATCTAATGCATAATATATTTGAAACATTGTCCTGTTCCTGTCATACGTTGAAGATGCAGAGAGAGAGTCGAATGTCTTATTTAACGATTTGGACTTCAGACTAAAACAACCCTAAAATGCGCAAATTCACCTCTCATAATACAAAAGTATGTGGCCAAAACAACAGTGTCAAGCGACCAATCGACGCATGCCATTGGCCCAATGTAAATGTATCGAGCTAAGCATCGATCACCGCGATTGACACTCGATTAACTATCTCTATTTAATTTAGTTCGCAATGAAAAAGCTGGGAATGCCCTACTTGTAATTGACAACTGCAATTTGTATTGGCTTCCTGTGCGTTTAATGGTATTTTTAGGTTGGGTTATTTGTAGTTGGTCGGTTGGGTATAGCAGACTTGTCTGGTGTCTTTCTTGATTTGGCTGGTTTTATTAACTCTACTACTTCTTAAGTAGAGGTTCTGTGTTTGATTTCCGGGTTGGGCTAAACAGAGGAGTCGGATCAGTGGCAGCAGACTCACCTCCTATTACATGGTACTAAAAATAAAACTGTCGAAATATTGAGAGGTATACCTCTGACTTGCCCCTTGGAGATTATAGACATAATGTTGTTGTGTGACATACAAAAGTCTAATGATTTAATGGTTTGTAGTGCAACTAATATAATAATTTATTATAAATAATATATAACACAGCTGCTCATCTTTGGCTAAGCATATCTTGCTAGAGTACTGATACGTCATTCAAATGCTGTAGGTACTAACACCGCATTGTAACCGCCAATCGCAACTGTTGTTACCAACCACATCAGTCACCGATTACTAGACAAAGGTAAATTGGTAATCTATGCTCGGCGGAAATCGCACAGATTTATCCTACTAATATTATAAATGCGAAAGTTTGTAAGGATGTTTGTTACTCATTCACGCAAAAACTACCGAACGGATTTGAATGTTTAGAACACAGATAGTTTATAGGTAACCTGGATTAACACATAGGATACTTTTTATCCCGGTAGCACGATCTCGTGGGACAATTATCGAACTCCACGCGGGTGAAGCCGCTGGCACAAACTAGTACTTCTATATACGGTCAAAGCCCTGCAGTAAACGGGGTTTCTTAGAAACTAGAACAGAAGAAGTGGGATCAAGTAATATAGAACACTGAATATACTGCAAAGGATCGAAATTGCTAAGCAATTTTCTTTAATGTTCCTTTCCCAGATAGAGAACGTATGTCACGTTTTCGCGCTGTCATTTTGTTTGAAAGTGTAAAGGTTTTATTAGAACAGAAAGCAAAATAGAAAGCAGCAAAAAAAAAGAAAACAGGAAATTGTGCCTCTCAATAGGCCCAAAGCTTTTTTCAGATGTGACGAACGTAAAAAAAGTTTTGTACTTAGTGTTATAATATAATTCTGTGTATAAATAAGCACTTACTACTTATAAAATCGTGAAAACATGGAAACATAAACCTATTTTGCACGTTTCCAACATCCAAGCGCATAATATTTCATTGATCCGTGCACTTCGACGCTCGATACGCTGCAAGCGGCCGAGCATGATAGACTAATAATGAAATTTCTAAGAAGTAGCGGTGGGAAATGTGTGTGTATATAATAAATAAATAATACAATCTATATACATAGTAATATATAAAAGACAAAGCTGACTGACTGAGGATCAACACACATGCCAAACTCTTAGAGCTGGAAACTTAAAATTTCGCACACGTATAATAATTTCTCTCATGATACGTCATGAGAGAAATTATTATACGTCCACTAAGGAAGGATTTTTCCACATTTAACGCCCAAGGGGATGAAATACCCCGCCGGGGCTGCGGATTATCGAAAGAGATAACGCGGCCTCGGCGCAAGGGCGAGGAAGGAACATGGGTGGTTTTTAGTCAGTAGAAGTCTGACACTCCCTTCCGCTCTGCCCAAGAGCAGGAGGAGTTATTTGGTGATTTCCAACCCCACAAAAAAAGGGATGAAATAGGGGATAAAAGTTTGTTTGGAAAATCTTCATACGTCGTCCACGCGTGCGAGGCCACGGGTAACAGGCTAACAGCTAGTATAACATAAACACTTCAAAATATTACGTTTTCGACGGAATCATTTGTAGTTGGAAATATATAAATGTAGGTGCACTTTAATGTAGGTGCACAACCACGTTGTGGAACCCTGACGCAGCCAGAAGGAGACGTGGTAGACCTCGTAGGAGATGGCGGGACGAGCTTGACAGAACCAACGACCAGTGGTCCACATTGGCCCTGGATCGCAAAATTTGGAAATCGTGGGGGGAGGCCTTTGCCCTGCAGTGGGATGACACAGGCTAACAGTAACAGTAACAGGTGCACTTAAAAATTAATCGTTTATTTAGTAGGTACTGTATACTTATTTTGCATTCGACATTTAGTAAGTGCGTCATCTGCATACTATTTTAAATATAAGACTGACATTCAGTGAAAACACGGCTGAAAGCCAGTGAACCAAACAGTGGCCAACGCTTGAATCCACACTAATGATGCAAAACTTTCCTTGCAGAAGTTAATATAGTGCGGTTGCATATTTACCGTTTGTTTTTATTATGAAGCCAGGACGTTAATGAGATTAACGTGTCTCGGAATTTGTATGTGGTTTTTAGGAATTTGTCTACATTATCTTCATTGGGAGTCTTGTCCACTGCTGGTCCTTATGAGCGAATATCATCCACGTCCCCACCGTGAGCTTCCGTATATCGTTCATCCTGGATAGTTGACGGTTAAGCCAAAGCAGAGGCCCTCTGTGGAAGGTGCACTAGTTCCCATGATCCTCGGGAAGGGAGGAAACAACAGGGTGTTTGAAAGTCTCGGCTATACCCACCATGGTAGCCATGGAGTAATATTTTATACTTGAACTAAAAAAGGCGCGAAAAAGTTTAAAAAAAACTAAGACATCAGTTAATCTGTCTGTTCGGCTGCATATGTGATATCGAGTGACAGAGACTTTTAAAAGTGATTTTCACCAACTATAATAATTTTGATATTATTGATTAACGTTTTATCTTTTCACGAAGAACATTGTATTTTTTAAGCCATACTATTACAAAATAGGTCTTATCTGAAAGCTGAAAGCATTGTTCTACGAGAAAATCGCTTTTGAATTTTGCACCGGAGAATATAGAGTTAATGGAATGTTTTACTTAATCATAATCTGAAGGGAAATTAGATCTAGAAATTGTTGGAAACTGACTATGCACAAGTGCCATGTGACAGCCTTTCTAAAACTTTGTCATCTGCATTTACGTCCGGGTACACTAAAATATTCAACAGAATCATTCAACCTCGCTTTATTTAACTAAATAATGCATTCCCAATAATGCTCACTGACCAAATTGAGCAGTCCAGGTCAAATGGACCCGCTGACGTTATATATTCGCTATCGGATTACGTGTGCCGTTTGTAAGTCTAATCGCAACTACGGCCGCGTTTGACCGCAGCGTGGGAGGGTTGGCCCAAATGTAATGTAGATCTAATGCAATTGTGATGCAATAGTGGTGGCGCAGCTATTGTGGCGTTAGCTGTATGAAAGGCAGAGTTACCTTGATAAACTTTGTGCACAGTTACGAGTACAAGGCTAACGTAGATTAGGCAGGGTCCAAAATAATTGTATTCATATTAAACTGAGTTTTAAAAACTGCCGTCTGCGTCTTTGGTCTAGTCGTCGCAAGTGCGGCTGCTAAACATGAGGTTCCGGGTTCGATTTCCGGATTGGGCAAGCTGTTATTAGGTTTTTCATCAGGAATTTCTGAGTACCATGCACGGAGTCGGGATTTGTGCCCGGGTGAATTCTTCACTGCTCTCAAAATGGTGAAGCTAAACATCGTGAGGAAAAAATGTCTTAGAACCAAAAAATTCGAAGACATGTGACATCTACCATCACTCCACATTGGGTCCGCGTGGTGGATCATAGCCCATCCCTTTCCTAGAAGGTTCCACGAAATACAGCGTGTAACAAAAAGAGTGTCGAAAAAAGCTCTGGTTCGCATCAGTGGTTGATTTACCAGCAAGCTGAGTAGGCTGGATTTTTAGGGGCGGCAAATTTACCCCAGAAAATCTTTTTTTACACTTCGAAAACCTATAGGTCCGACATGCAATGTATTTCATATACGTACGTTTTTTTTATTTAGGTATTGCCACCAAGAACAGAAAAAGAAATCCACAGATATGGCATGCAATTTTTCGGTATTATTATAAATTATTAACTTTCTACATAAGAGAAATTAATAATTCCGAGGCAGAATGGCAAAATTTTCAAGCTCGCTTCGCTCGCTGATACTCTTGCGCTTTTATGTTCTATATATTTATATGGGGCGGAGGCAGGCTGCTTTAATTTTGATACATATCATATTTATATTAGACATATCTCGCATTGCTCGCTCTCAGGTTCTATTCATCTTGAAACTAAAAATTCTGACTCTCCCCCCGAAATTGGACAACTATCAACAGATTAGCATAATAATGGCGGAATGCTAAAATTTGTTTAAATCCGCCACTGATTCACATGCATTATCAGCATATTATAATTTTACCAATTCTGGGACACAGCTAGGCCTCCTCTCTACAAGAAGGAATGGGCAATAATCTACCACGCGGACCCAGTGCGGGTTGGTAAATGTCACGTCTTAAAATGTTTGGTTCTTTACGATATTTTCCTTCAGTTTTGGTGTTTCGGGGTCGCCATCACTGGACCACCGCTACTCTCCGGTTTCACAATCAAATATTTATAACATCTAAATCAACAGTACTGCAGTCCTGAAGTCATTGATTTACCCAACACTGTAATCTCAATCCGAGGCAGTATGAAAGTAATCGGCCTAGCAGCGCCTATAAATTAGTCAACGCGAATAAAACGGTATTGGCGAATCAGTAACTGACTTCAGTCCGACGTTCTATTGTCATTGACGGTAGTAAGGATGCGGACTGATTTAGCTAGCAGTTCGTTTAGATTACGGTCAAACAGTTCTCGCGGTCTAGTCTGTGTTATTTACTCGTATTATGTAAATAACAAACCAATATTTTATTCGTAGTCGGGTTTTAGATTTTTAAACTTGTTCTGTCGCTCAGTATCGTCATTTGCCAGAAGAGTGCTGTTGAAAGACGATGCTACCAGGTAAGATAATATCATTCACGTATCAAATTATGTACATACATGGAGTGCTACTAAAGAATATAATTTAACATTGAAATTAAGGATAATAGTAACTGAAAATAAATTAAATAAATGAAAAATAACCGGAAAAAAATCCGGTGGAATGTTTTTTAGAATAATTATGACGCTGAATGCACCCTATTAGTTTGCGGAGGGATGTCCCTTACACCCTGTGTTTGTATTATTTGTAAGGTTATATTAATCGGTAACGGCGTAACTAACCGGGTTTTAATTAACTAGCTCATTTGTGGTAAAGGTAAATACAATACAATATCCTGCGGTTCACTAAAATATTAAACGTACAGAGAATATTACTAAATGTATTGTAGTATTTATGATATTATTGTGAATGTTCTAGTATTAATCACATTTATAATCTGTTGCTATAGATTATTCAAAATATTAAATTCATCACATAAATTCGAAAATGTTATGTATGAGTCACGCTTAGATATAACTGATGCTTTCACTTAATGAATACAATGTGTATTACCTCCAAACAACATAATATATATATTTTTTACTTTCAACGGTCTGGTCCAAGGTCATTAAAAAAGTTGAATTTTTTGACAGAGACAATTATTTGTTTGATAACATTATACAATTTATTTAAAAACTATAAGGTTGCTGGTTACCGTAAGGGATGGTGTTTAAAAATAAGAAAGAGGTTTATGTCCATGGTCCACACCCTTTCATATAACCTTAACTTTTCGCCAAAATAATACCAATGCGTAACTACGCCACAAAACACAACGCCTGTAATCCTCGAAAAGTTGGGTAGAGATGTAGCTAATAATACACCAACATTTCGCAAGTTTTTATGAAAGCCCTGTGGCGACTAGCGACATCTATCGCGACACCTGCGTACTAACAAACGATCGACAGAAATCCTACATCGCGCTATCAACATTATCCGCGACATAAGCCTATATAGGAGTTCCCGACTTACATAATTATGTCGGGCAGTTAGCCCGCCGGACACACACAACACCCGTCCGGTCGGAGGATCCTCCCTTTTCAATGGGGGATGAAGAGCTTTACACCCTGTTCCTCATACTCCCCCAAAGCCCCATTGTATTGCCATCAAACACGCAAAAATCCAGGCTCCGTTGCTACTGAGAAATTCCTGGTTGAAAAACCCAATAATACTTTGCTTGATCTGGAAATTCAACCCAGGCCATGATGTTCAGCAGTCGCCGACAACCACAACTAATTCAATTCAATTCAATTTAGTCCAATAATTCTATGATGACAAGCTCTAATTGAAGTCCATACAAAGGTCTCGTGTGTCCCCTATCGATTAATGATAATATCTACCATATCGTCCTTGTTAATCTGATCACTAATAACGTTTCAATTTGACTACAGCAAAGGATCCTATAATTGTTAATTAGTAAGTTGTTAAATGAGAGATCAAACAATTCAGGGTTTTGATAGCTATTTCGAACGCGTTTTTGGAGTTTAGTATCTTGGCAACAAAAGTTTTTGAAATGTTTTTAATTGTCTGACAATTAACAGTAAACCTAGTGCGAGTTGTTATCGTAAAACAAATTTAATGCATTGAAAACAATATCCTGATGGATAAAATCAATAGGACAGGAGTTAAGAGGTACCTATATAAACCGAAAACCACTTATTTGCCCGTCATTGCGATCATTATTTTATTTTAGACCGTACCTGGAGATTTCTAATTACGGAGATATTGGTAGTCAAAGTTCCAACTTTTTAACTAGTTTATAAAAAATGTTATTACTTTACTTTAAATACCTCTACGACCCCCATTCTATCCAATGCATATAACCACACAATGATTTGAGTGTGCCTCATTAAGACCGTAAAAAGTGATTTCACCCTAAAATAAGCATATTTCCCAGCAATCATTTTTACGTAGAGTTGCATAATTTGATGTACAAAATGCTTGATTGATAGTTCGTGAAGTTTTCGTTTATACCTTGTACACAAAGAAAAACCAAAAAACCGCAAACAAAAGAAAACACATATCGGCGAACGTTCAATCTCGCCCTAAATAAGGCATTAAGTGCGTAGTTTTTGTCAGCATACATAGAACGTTTGATTAAAGTAATAAATCGAGAGCGACACTACAATACTGTTATCTGGCTCCCCGGTACAGAATTAAGCGGTGATAGTACCCCGCTCCGTCGTAAATTGTCCCTCAAACTTACTCCTTTATTTAACATCGTAGTATAAGAGAAACCAACTAATTATGCTATTGTGGCTCTCTCCAGGCAATTACCTTCAACTTTATTGTATTGAATAGTGTTAAGATTTTAGTGAATGGATTTTGTAGCTGAATTTTAAGACGGATTTATTTTGGTATTGGGAACGGAGCTGAAGTAGGGTAAGATTATGCTGGGATACCACTTTAGTAGGTACCTACTAATATTGATACCAGGGGCCCAAATCACACATTAATTGGTGGTCGTTTTTAGTAATTTGATGAAATTAATGATGTGGCAGTGCCGAAGAGTTCTTTGCTAAACAAAAACAACCACTTGGGTTGACCTACAGGTTAAGCCGCGCTTGCCTAGGTTGCCGTGGATGGGTGACCACGCGATATATACCGAGTTTAAGCCGTTGGTCCCGGCTGACATTTATAGATCTCAACAATTGAAACCGACCTCCACACATACTGTTGAGAACAGGATAGATTGGAACCAAGAAAATCACAAGTTCAGCCTTTTCTTTATTGTCACAGCTCCAAAAGCACATATTTTTCTCATAATGACATTATATTAAAACAAAACAAAAATTGACAAGTAAAAAAGAAAAACTAAATGTGGCACTCGGAGACTGCCGCGGTAAAGCTATTGCATAGCATTTTTTATCAACTTATGCAAATAATTAATTATTTAATTTGACAACCTCAGTTGACAACCTTGTTATTTTCCGTAACCATAGCAACCTGGTTGAAATTTTCGTTACGGAATTTCTGGATTCGCTCTCCACGCTCAAGGCCCGCGATAGAAGCTATGCAATAGCTTAAAATATAAATTAAAAGAGTTTGGTAGCTGGTCGCCAACACATACAAAAAGTAAAAAATAATTTTAGCTTCAGCCGTTCTGTGACTTCAGTGAGTTATTTTTCACTTTCTCAAAATTCCCATGCATTCAACATAGACCGTGAAGAACAATGTTGGAAAGAGTACTTAAATAACATTGCAATGAAAAAGGAAATCTTAAAAAATCACACCTAAAGAGTTGCTCTTGAAGTGAAAAGTAGTCGTTAAACTGTACTTGCGTATACTGATTTTACGAGCAATTTCAATTTTATGAGCCCGTGTTACGCGACAGAATGTTTCTTTTGTTCCTTTAAATAATTGAATTGCTGAAGGAATTTAAGTATTAAATAGTGATAGGGTACATACCTACGAGTGTTGGATGGGAGCTTAGTGCTTTGGGTTTAATTAATTCGGAAATACCTAATTATTTACGTTTGGCTGATCAAATTATTCGGTATTACCTATATCTGAATCTGGCACATTCTCAAACTATGTTCACACATAAAATTTCGCCAGTTGTGTTTAAGTGCCATGTAATAAGGGACGAGCCTATTGCCTTCGACTGGGCACAAATTCAGACTCCATGGCTGCTTCTGAAAAATCTTAATGGAAAAACCAAATAACTTTTAGTCTAATATTGAAATCGAATCCAGGACATTATACTTGGCAGTCACACTTGCGACCACTCAGGCAACGAGTACTTTCACATTTTTATTATAAGGAGTATCAGTGGACACGGTTAGGTCCTAAAAAATGTACAGTTGTCATCAACTTCGTGCTGACACATTGTTGACCATACACATTCTGTAACAAACATTATACATACACCTTCCAAGTAAAATAATAAAAAACCGGCCAAGGGCGAGTCGGACTCGCGCACAAAGGGTTCCGTACCATTATCAATAAAAATCGCGTTTGTGGTATGAGACCCCCCTTAAATATTTATTTTATTTTGTTTTTAGTTACCGTTATTATAGCGGGAACAGAAATACATAATTTGTGAAATTTTCAACTGTCTAGCTATGAATCGCGGTTTTTGAGACACAGTCTGGTAACAAACAGACGGATGGACAGCGAAGTCCTAGTAATAGGGTTCCATTTTTTTCCTTTCGAGGTACGGAACCCTAAAAAACATTTAAAACAAAACTCTAGCACACTTCTGCCTCATCAAGATCAAGACTACGTCCTCTAGTTTATTCGCAATAGGTATCAAATGACGCGCATGATCCGAATTTATTGTCCTTTTAGTATCGGATCGAGAATCGCGGATCACGTCACGAATAACGCTTATCCGGGAATCCGAACTAGTTAAAATATGATGTCGATAGTAGAGAAGTTGTTGTGGATTTGAGTGGATGGTGTGAGGAAGGCAGTTGAGTGTTTATAACTTTTTCTTTAGTATGTTGGGTTGTATTTTTCTTTGTAGGTCTAGTGTAGCGTTAAAAAAAATGGAAAGATTCCAATTTCTTTCGTATTTTTCCGTTTTATTGGAAAAATACATGAAATTTATACTGGTCAATGTTTTGGAAACTTTCGAAAGAAACTGAAAAAAAACCACTATTTGTTATTTTTGTCAAAAATCAAATTGCAGCTTTCGGTATTTTCAACGCTAGTCTAGTAGGTAACAAATGCAAATACTGAACATGAGGTCCGAGATCGGGGAAAGTTATAATGGGGTTTTTCCCATAAGGAATTTCTAAGTCTGGATTTCTGTCCGGCTGATATCAATAAGCTCGCCCTTTACTACATGGGATTGAGACAACTGACGAAATGAGGGTTACTATTAGGTAGGTACTCCTCTGCTTAACGCTTCGGGAACTACAGGCGTAATGGTATATTATGTTATGTAAATAGCAAACATTGCTTACCACTTAACAGGATAAACTTCAATAAGCGAGTCAAAAGAAAATTTGTTTAAAAAGTCCCGTAGGCGTCGTGACTAAGTGATTGTAGCAAGAGTTGCTACGGCGTAGCTCAAGTTGCTACGCCGTAGCTCGAGTTGCTACGCGCGCACCGTGGCTCATGGAGTTACGTAGTGGGCTGTGGGCGAAACCTTTTGAACTACACGAGTGGGTTGTTAAGAATTAAACTAAAAGAGTAATTTGTTTTTTAGGATTCCGTTCAAAAGGTAAAACAGGATCACTTTCTTGTTTGTCCGTCCGTCCGTCTGTCTGTGTGTCATCACCGATTTTTTCAGGAACGGAACTGCAAGTAGAAATCTATACCAGATACGGAGCCCTATAGCCCTATTAGGTGTATAAAAATTAAGGTCCTGAATCAACACGATAAAAAAATAAGGGCAAATTTATATTTTCGCTAAAACTTGTAAATACCAATATTTATCTTCATTTTCAACTTTTTTTTTATTTTTCGTAATTTTTCCTTTACTTGTGCTGAATTTGTGTACCTTGCTTTTTAACCTAAAATAACAATTATTCTAGGTTAACCGGAAGTACCCTATAGGTTTTATGTCGAAAACCGACCTAGAATCACGAAGTAAGGTTTTATAGTACAAATAAAGAAAAATTACAAAAATAAAAAGGTTGAAAATGAAAGGAGATAATAATATAGCACATTTAAAAGCCGCAAATATAAAGAAAGAAAGAATATTTATTTGGCACATGCCACAGGTGCACACAACAAAAAATAACAAATAAATTAAACTAAAAAAAAAACAAACACAACGACACAATCATGCAAACACTATGACAAACAAAGTTATCACACAATGTGTGTTTAAATAGTACAAATTAAAGGGGGCTTCCCTACTACGATGGTACGGAACCCTTCATGTGCGAGTCCGACTCGCACTTGGTCAGTTTTTTGTTGTTGTCGCGTTTCCATACGAATTTGAAATACTTCCATCATCTTTTGTTTTCCTTAAATGTCACCTAACTTGACCCGTTGCGTTAAATTAGGTACTTTCTTGTATTTTTTATATACTGTAAATTTTGAACATTTTTATTGCTTTGTTGATCCAGGGATCGCAAAAGCAAGAACTATGCTTCTAATTTAAAAGTTCTTTTCAGGAATTTGAATTGTTTCCAGTTGATGGCAATAGACACAACACTATCCAATGCATGAAACTCAAATGCACCCGCAAAATTTGCGTGTACCAGGCACATTTTTGCCCTTAACGGGAAAAACAGGTATGATTTAAATTTTAAACAGATTTTCCTGCAAAAAAATTAATAGACTAGATTTGGTTTAAATACTTAGGTAGGTACAAGCCCTACATGTCCACGCCACGCAAAACATCCCTGCTTCACTAGTCACAGTCAATTGGCGGTGTAATCGGCTTTCAATTGGCCCATAAATCGGTTAATCGGCCTAACGTATAATCTGGACATCTCTAGTTGTCCATGTGTCACAGCTACCTAATGCCGTGTTTATCATAACTGATATGAGGGGAAGCTGGTCTTAACACTAATTATAATTTAATGTCAGCCTAGAGGCCTATGAAGCCACGGTTTACTAATAAGTCTTTAGTTATTAGTAAACCGGGAACTGTAGAAGTAAGCGGAGGCCAGTACTCAGCAGTAGGTGATTACAGGCTATTATGATGATGATGATGATGATACAGCTAGAAATGAAAAATTTACTATGATAAGTCTCCGTTGCACTTTACGAATATTCTGGAATGGTTATTGCTTAGGTGCAGTTCATTTTTAGGGTTCCGTACCTCAAAAGGAAAAAACGGAACCCTTATAGGATCACTTTGTTGTCCGTCTGTCTGTCTGTCAAGACCTTTTTTCTCAGGAACGCGTGGAGGTATCAAGCTGAAATTCATATCAAATACTCAAGTCTATGGTCTCTTGGAGCTGTGAAAAAATCAAACTTCTAAGTCAACGCGATCAAAAGATACTCCCGTTTATGCCGCAAATTTTCGACACTCGCAAGGGAATCAAAACCTACAGGGTACTTCCCGTGAACTCAGAATCTTGAAATTTGGTACGAAGCAACGTCTTATAGCATAGATAAAGGAATAATTACGAAAACCATAAATTTTTAGTTACATCAAGATACTCCCGTTTATGCCGCAAATTTTCGACACTCGCAAGGGAATCAAAACCTACAGGGTACTTCCCGTGAACTCAGAATCTTGAAATTTGGTACGAAGCAACGTCTTATAGCATAGATAAAGGAATAATTACGAAAACCATAAATTTTTAGTTACATCACATAATATATTTTTTTTACGGAACCCTCGGTGCGCGAGTCCGACTCGCACTTGGCCGGTTTTTATATTCCCAGTAGCTAGACCAATGCTTTGTAGAGGTAGCGGAGACCGTTCGATATTGGATTGGACGCTTGAAGTCATTCTACAATGGACATGTTTTAGCTGAACTGAAAAATATGATTATCAGCAGCTGTCCAGTATTTTACATGGAGCGACAGGCTATCTGACCTTCATAACGCAGCTAGTACTGGGTAGAACAATAGCCCCTTGTAGGTCTGGTTGTCAGATTTTCAGGTCACTGACTACCTACTGTCAAAGTTCTACAAACTTTACAGTTTTACCGACCATCTACAGACTGTTTAGGCCATCGCGGCTTAAACTTGACGATCCACCTATCTTCTTCTTAGCGTGTCGATGACTATTTAGTCGGCCCAAAATTTGGCGAGGAGTTTGGCACTTTCAGTAGCCTCCATCAACTCCTGTGATGTGCAAGTAGCAGGACAGGCTGGACACGATATCAAGTGCTCCATAGTCTGTGGGGTAAGACCACATATACCACATATTATTGACCACATATTATTAATAGTAAAAAATAGCGTGGGCGCTATGGTGACCCGACACTCCTTTTCCGTATTGGTAGTATGTGGTTTATGGTAGAAGTTAAAGTCTCGTATTGTATGTGAAATAGCTATATATTGAATCACTAAAACACTTATAAATAAGACAACACAACTGGTAAAAGTAATGGTAAATGGTTATGGTAAATAGTAATGGTTGAGTACGAGGTGTCTCTAATGAGATCTAATCGCGAACTGGCCCACATTTAGGTGAACGAGCGAACGCGCATACTTGCATTCGATGCAATTATGCGTTTTCGCTGAGTGTTCGATTAAAACTGGAACATATTCCCGAGAGCGAGAAGAAATGCGGGATGATAGCTAAAAACTACACAATGATACATAATATGGTGCGTACAAAATAATAAATGGTGCGTACAAATTATAAAACTACGTTAAACACATTCGTTTCTAGCAATCATAACTGGTGAGTATACAAAATGATGATCAAAATCAAAGACCTGGAGTGTGGTCTTACCCCACAGACTATACCTTACACTCCAGGGCAGAGTCGTCTATGAGTCTCCACCTGAACAGGTCCACCTATGCTTCTGTTATTTTTAGGTGTTATAAACGCTAAGATTAAACAATGAAGGTACGACTAAAACAGTAACCAATAGCAATCCCAGACCGCAACGACAAGACAGGTTTCTATGAAAACGCTTCTATAGTTGGTGACATTGCCGCTTTTCGCCACTTAAACCCTCTAAAACTACTTCAAAACGTATCCCCTTAGCGCCATATATTGAAAGATTTCCCCATCGTCTCGGCCAGCCCGTGTGTATCCTAAACAAAGGTGTCAAGAGCGTTATCTAGCCGTCCCCAGAATTAACGGCGGAAGAGGCCTCCGCGCTCGGTAGCAATAAATTACGCCTTCAAGTTGATCCCACTCAGCAGATAAATCAAATGTAAAGGACGGAATGGGAATTCGATGATGCCCCTGTTTATTTCGATTTAGCAAAGACCCTTGGCCCAATCCCGATTTGTGGATTTCCAACGTGAGTAGCGTTATCCAAGTTGTTCTTTATTGGGGTGCGTGTGACGACACGTTGGGTTTTGATATCGTATAAAAAGTAAGGGCGATAGAAAAGGATCCATTTAGGAAAGTATAAGTTCGTGAAATGGCTCTTTTGCGAGAATTATTTATTGGAGTATCAGATTTGTAGATAAATAGAGGAGCTTGTGGTTAAATAGTAACAGCTGCTCGGACCAATCTTTAAGTTAAGCCACACTGGACATGGTTGGTCTATGGATGGGTGACCACCCATTACAAACCGATTTTTCTCCATGACTCGGATAGTACGTTAAGCCGTTGCTATCGGCTGACATTTGTGGATTTTTGACAGTTGTAACAGTAGTCTGTGTCCCATGTCACTCCTTGTAAAGTACTGGAAATCAGCTGCATTCGATTAGATTGGAAGCTAACCCCAACTAAGTTGGGAAATGGTTAGGCAAATGATGACATTTGTAGATAAATAAGTCTTAACTTATTATACAGAGAAATTCCTTTTAACACAACGCAACATCCGCAATATGACGACACAATATATTTTTTCCCCAAATCTGTTCGAATTTCCCGTAGTTAGTAAGTTGGTAAAATTATTTACAATACAGGCACGCCAACGTCCTCGCCGCTGGGAATTAAGCAATAACAGAACTACGGAATAAACACCGAAAGATAAGTACATACAATACACTGGGCCACATATTCTGGGGACGCGGTACTACTAAAAGTTTGCACATAAATCAGTGGCCTAACTTTATTCAAACGACTCTCCTGCGACATTCGTTCGGAATCCACGTCAAGTGAAACTTTGTCGAGTAGCTTCTTTGTAAAAGTGGCGGGAGTTACCGGGGTCGTCTTGAAGAGTTGGTTTGTTTCATGAACACGTAGGTAACTACTGTTGGACGAAGGACTGTTTCACAACAAACTGTTGCATGTATTTTAAAGGAACAGTCAAACGGGCCGCGGGTATTTCGAGAGCTGCGGATTGTTCGAGGGCTGCGGGTTGTTCGAGGGCTGCGGTTGTTCGAAAGAAGAAAGAAGAAGAAACATGGGTAGATTTTAGTCAGTAGAAGTCTGACACAGCGAGTGTCAGACTTCTATTGGCCCAGAACGGGAGGAGTCATTTGATGATTTCCCACCGCACAAAAAAAAAGAAACAGGAGGGACAAATTGCAGAGAGCTGCGAACATTGGATACTGACCAGTACTTCAGTACATTATCTGTTAGGTCTTTGATACCAGTGTCCGTGTACCAGACCGGCCGATTATATTTTCTGCATGGCATTTTGCAGGCCCACCGATAAGGCTGATTTCTTATTAAACGGAAAATTGTGTGGATGCCTTGAATGTAAGGCGGAATGGCATATTTTACAGATCATTGCTACAGCTGTTGCCAAACGATTCTTTTTAATTAGAGTTTACAAGAAATCAAAAAGTAAAACTAGTGAGTGCTTCTATAACTCTAATATTTGCATGGGCATCAAGCCAATTCAATTTATTAATAATTACTATTCCAATTGAAGTGTCATAAATATTCCTAAACTAAAAGGTAAATGGTTTAGATCTACAAAGTATGAGCGTCAACAGATTAAATGTAACCAGTTTAACTATCGTAGGTTTCATTTGATTCGCTTTTAAAGTTTTTCAAAAATGATTAAGAAAATATTTCTCGGTAAAAATGATATTTAAATGAAAATCAATTAATAAATTTCACCATTCAACTATTTAATCCTCTACATTTTTGCGATCGTTCATAATTTCCTAGCAGACGTTACATAAAGTTCCTATAAGTTTTCCATCGGGCCCGCACTTAACTACTTCATTAAAATTCATTTAGTTGTCGTCGGGTTTCCCTGTGAAGCTGAGAAGCGATCACAGCCCTCTAATCTGGGTGGCGGGAACCCTGTGGGAACAGGCACATGTTCAATTAAATTTTATCTGCACGACTACTGGATCCATATTGCAGTGCAACTGAGATTCATAATCGGAGTGCGTTGCCCTTTTGTTTGAGTGCCTACTGCGAGTTAGCAGGTTTTGGTTGTGCAATTTCATGATTTCTACCGTCGGTTTTCACTGGTATCCTGGTGCACAGAGCGAGTGCCTACCTAAGTTTTGGCAGTTGTATTTTTTCAATATCTGTGAATGCAGATCAATTTGTTTGTTAAAAACACGTTCATACTTAGAACTTATGGCGTTTTTGCCACCTGCTATGATCCATACCTACGCCTTTTCTTTCGTGCACATTCATATTATTATATCTGGGCATACACGCACGCCAGTAATACCGAGTACTATGGACCTGTCCCTTCTTTTTTGTGTGTTAAATAAAGTGAAATGTTAAATGTGAACGTATTGTTTCATAAAATGTTGAATGCATTCTAAAGTGTAATTTTAAATGCGATGTTTTATATTGAATGTAATGTATAAGTACTTATGAACTAAATAAATATTTTTAAATATTTCTACTTATCTCATAAAGTAAAGGTATTTTTTATGGCTACTGGTACGCGGTAAAAACATACTTTGTTATTCTATATTGTATTATTAGAATATCGTTTTTTGGAGGGTTGAATATCAAAATATGTAATTCAATCCGTGTTAATAAATTTTAAGTATTCAAGGTGTAAACAGACCCTTTACTAAGTCGCCAAGAATACATTCTGTTCATTAAACTAAGTACAAAATGAATGATTACTGGAAAACTAAGTTTTTGGGGTGAAACACCATGGTTAAGGCAATACTCTGTACTCAAAGCTGAAAAAGAGAGAAACTCGCGTTTATTTGCATTAAAACAGAAATGCAATGCAATTTGGTTTAATTAAAAGAATAAATAAATAAACCTATTAATGGTAAATAGGTCTTAGTTCAGCATAATGCCAGAGCCTGGTATCTTAACGGCTTTTAAAGATTGTTTGGAGATACACTAAGAAGACTATCCTTTTTAGTTTTTGACCTGTGCTAACTTGGGGGAAGGAGGTATAAAATCGCAATTGTATCCACCTTTTTAACAGTTTGTTGCTTATATCTTTTAAACTCAAGATTTAGTGCTCCACATTGGGTGACAAAAATGATTTTATTTGTATTGGTTTTGTCTTCCTATCCTATTGTTTAATCAGTCGTGAGACGTAAAAAACCCTTTCTTACCCTTTACGCAGTGAAGGTAATTCCTAGTAATTTAGCTAATTGTCTCGTCCTCTATAATTTCGTTGGATCAATAATTTCGTCGGGAGTGCCAGTTTTTATTTACCAAAGCGTAATCTGATTTTCCGAATAAGTTGGTAAGCCGACGCTAGGGGCGTCCGTCGGGGTCACAAACAGGATTTTAATAAAAGTTAATTTATTCAATAAAAGCCTCAGAGGATCTGTGCCCGTTTTCTGTATGAAATTGGAATTTGCTTTCGTTTAGTTCCCGTCAATTGTTGCCGAATAGTTGGAAATACACACTTGATACCACATCTGTATAAAATCTTTTAGATACCTACCTAATCTCAGACATGATAATCTTTTTGTTCGGCTTTAAACATCGTATCGTATCGTAGGTACTGTAAACATACAAGACATGCTTAGTACTATAACACAGATGGTGAAGAAGGATTAATTTTCAAATGTTTTCATGCAACCATGCAAATAAATAGGTTTTGCCTGCGCACATGCTCACTCTTATATTTTGTGTAGTGTTTATGTTATTTCTAACGGTTGTTTTCTATTTTTATTCAAGTAATGTTAATTTTATTTTCCCATTTATGTGTTCCAAATATTACTGCTGAGTTATGTACTTTTTTCCTCATATGACCACTGAAAACCAACGCTGTGCTGGCCCATAGCAGAAGATAGAGCTATTTATAAATATTTTTCATACTGGTTGTATGTTTTTTGTCATTTTGTATGCTCGTCATGTCTCTGCGACAAATAAACATATTTTTCTTACTTTATAACCCCGACCAGTTGATAAACTCATACATAAATAAATCTGACAATTTTATTCAAAAATCTCGAAAATTTCGTCATGAAGTCACGAGCGACAGCTGGCACGATCGTAATTTTAACACAGAAAAGGTTTTTAAAACACATGGAATTTTAAATAAGTCACCGAAAGTTTCTCCGGCAGTTCACAGATAACAAAGAGTAAGTACGCAGCCGCGAGGTCTTGCTGCAATGCCTACTGATTTATTTGAAAAGTTACCTCTTAAAAGTATTCCTATGAAGTAAAAGAAGAAGCCATATTCGGCCAGTCGCAAAACGCTCGACGTTCAAATATTTGGAAGTGGAAACTGCGAGAAAGTTATTTTTAAATTGTACCTTTCGCGGCGAGCATTCAACATTTATGACGTTCTTCCTCGGAGTTTTTCTATAAATATTTTTGTTGGATACTTTGATGACAGGTATTTTAAAGGAAAGGGTACACCACTTTATATAATTAACAATTGGCCGCATAAAACCGAGAATATCTCACTTTAATTTAAATAACAAGCTACTTCTTTAACAAGCACTATAATAATATCCGAGGCAACTATACCGTAGTACACCGACAAATTCCGACGAGCAGCCGTAAATTATATTTCACTCTGGCTTCACGTAACAAGGAAAAATGTCTCAAAGATAGAGTAGGGAGTAATTTAACTGTGTACTTAACCTCTGAGTGCTCACTCAGTACGCTTAGAGGTGGGGGCGACTTCGAGCATGTATTGTTACCCTATGTTTTGTTAAGTATCATAGTCATAATGCCCCACTCTATCCCCCTATGAAACCTGGTAGGTCGATGAAATTATTCTAAACACGTTCACGATTTGCCATTGCAGTCGGATGGTATTCGGAACACTGAAAAGGGATTATCTGCGAAGTCGATATACGGGTATCGAGCGCCGTTCCAATTGTACTAATATCGCTGAGATACGTTATATTTTGTGCTGAAATGCAATATTGTTTTGTTGGTATTGAAGCTAACAATCTCAAGGATAATATTGAAGATTAATCCGTTGGTAGTATGTTTTATTTTGTAAACAGCTCACAAAATTTATATTTTGTGTTACGTGAAACAAAATGTTTTATCATACATCGAGATAGCAACAATTTGTAACAACCTGAAATATAATACATAAGTATACAGCTGTCTCAGAAAGTTTGTTCTTCATTCCTAAGTTGCGAACTAAATACTAAGTATTTATCTTACCAAAAGGACAAAGTGGACGTTATCGCTCCTTCCCGTGAAATGTTCCTTTTGAACAACCTTGAACTTTCCACCCTAAGCTTGCCAACCAGTCGCTAGATACCATATTTCTTGTTAAGATAGAGGTGTGCCACTATTCTTAGTGAGCTTATTCCACATATTGAATATATTATAGCCAGTGGCAGAACTCGATTCCAATAAATCTTTTACAGAGAATAACTTAGGTCTTGCTGCGGCTTTTTTGGTCTGGCATTGTCGAGATCTAATTTAGAACCGTAAGGGTTATATAAGGTTATACGCAGTGATCTATATTTTACGTGCGGCTCTGTATTAAATGTATTTTATTTGACATTGAGACGGAATCTTGGAAAGTCGTGATTTTTCATTCTAAGAATTTGGTAACATGATTAAATACGGCGTGGTGTGTTTTTATTTTATTTGCCTCAGGCAGAGATAAAATAACAGAATGCGGTAAAAACGAAACGAAAATAAATTATTAAAAAAATACTACTAAAGTTTCTTGTATAATATAATTCTATCATGATTCGAAAGCCATGTGGCTTTATTAACATATTCCTATGACGAACGGTATAGAAACATTATTTTTGTTTTCCTCGGGAACAGTTCTATATTTTTCGGGATGAAAGGCACACTCCATTTCTGTACACCTGACAACTTATTTATGCATTTCAGGATGATCGGTTCAGTGATTTGGACATGAAAAGGTAACAGACACATAAACAAACTTGCAATTATAATATTAGTCAGGATTTTGGAGAGATTGCTGTTATTTCCTTTTATCGACAAAACAAATGAAAGTGTCACTTCCCTAGCGGAAATGCAGTGCGACGGCGCTACTTACGACAATCACGCTGTCTCCTCCCTACGACTACAATATCTTCGGATTAATCTCGTGCTCATACAACTACTGGGATTCACGGTAGCACGCCACATTTCCAACAATGCTAGGAAATTGTGGCTCCAACAATGTAGGGAATGCGTTTCATGAGAATTTAATTTTGTAAATGTTTTGGATGAAAACTTAAATGACTACTATTTCTTCAATATTTAGTTGGATTGTCGACTTAAGGGGACGGTGAACGAACATTCTCCATACAAACGTAATACCAAAATCATTCGCGATACGAACATATTACCAACTTAAAATTATGTTATTCGGACACAGACGATATTTATCTAGGTTCCTATTAAACTTTTTTTTTTAAACATTTACTATTTACGAAATGCAAGCGAATTGCTATTTACTATTGACGAAATGCAATTCGCTTGCATTTCGTAAATAGTTAATGTTTAAAAAAAAAGTTTAATAGGAACCTAGATAAACATCGTCTGTATCTGAATAACATAATTTTAAGTTGGTAATATGTTCGTATCGCGAATGATTTTGGTATTACGTTTGTATGGAGAATGTTCGTTCACCGTCCCCTTAAAATACCATTCATACAGTCACGCTTTTTATCAGGGAGTTAAGTAGACTACAGAACTTAGACTACTACAATATTTAGTTACAATCAAAATGTCAAACACAGATAATTACATACCCATTTCATAATCTGAGTAACTGAGGTATTAGGCTCTATTTCTAATACCTAAACCAAATGTTAATTGTTTGCCTTCCATGATACTTTACTTTAAAGGGCAATGTTTGATTTTGATTTTGAATTTCATCGTACAAAGGCCGAAATAAATTAATTATAGGTACCAAGTAGGCTGCTCTTTTTAGAGTCACTGATTAATTACTTATAATTGCGTGTTTACCAAATAATTCTCAGGGGTGGTTTAATGTATGATATAGAAATGAATTGAAATACCAAAGATTTAAGTCCTTAAATTTGTAGTAACGCGCCAAAAAAGGTTACAGTATTTATTTCATTGAAATTCACATCTGAATTAGAATGTCTCGTTCACTCATACCGAAAGTCATCAAATACGCAAAGTAACTTTCTCCTGCTGTATAGATTGTTATCTCACCGTAGAAACTGTTGTTTTATGAGAAAATCGGGTTTGAAGTTTTGCTACGCGTGTACATAATAATTAGTACTGGGCCTCCGTGGTGGATTATAGCCCATTCACTCATAAAGAGGAGGACAGAGTCCCAGTAGTGGAAACATTATTAATATAGGCTGATTATGCTATTCATATTAATGCTCGTGACTGTACGAGATAATAGAGTTTTGGTAGCTACATACATAAATTGTAATATATGCAAATATGAGGGTGGTTGCATCCACTCCTATTTGTAGTAGTGTTGTTTGTCAAATATAGTCAGTGTGTTTCCAGCCACCCGTTGTTTCACTTGTCCTACGCTCGCATAATTATCTATCAGTGGCGACGAGTTACCCGCGTTAAAGAAAAAAAAGTACAGTCTTAGTACAGTCGAACAAGCTATTATGTATACAGGGTAGAGATCTTTATAATTTTATAACACTAAAAATATTGATTGTAATTTTGTTACCCGACTGCGGCAGAAGGAGGGTTATGTTTTTCGAGAGTATGAATGTATGTATGTATAATTGTTTGGCACGCTCTGTGGCCTGAACGGGTAGATGGATTTTAGCTTGAGAGGTGTCGTTAGATTCGTATTTACTGTGAGAGTGACACTGGGTATATCAATTTTTATTTTTTTTATTATTTTGATATACTCAGTGTGGCGTATTTTTGGCGCCAAATTCAAATGTTCGGCACGCCCTGCAGCCTGAATGGCTCGACGGATTTAGCTTGAGAGGTGTCGTTAGTTTCGTATTTACTGTAACAGTGACACTGGGTAAATCAAAATAAAAATTGGCGGATTTTGGGGGCAAAATCGCGGAGTTCAAAAATTTTTTTTTTGCTATACCATCGAGTAGGGTATCAAAATGAAGGGTTTTAATAGGAGATTACAAAAATATGCAACACTTATATGTTTAAAAGAAATTCAAAGTGACAAATCCTACAAACAAGCACAAAAGTTAAATAATCTGTGAAGAATTATATGCGACCAACGAAAGAACAAACACAAAAAAACTAAAAAGTTGGGAATAAAAAAAAGTAGTTAAAAAACTAAAAAACCCGACTGAAAAAACTGAAAAGTCAAAAACAAGCACATTTTAAATCAAACAAAACTTGGAAGCAGGCGGGGTCCATTCTATTTTCATCATTTCATAATTTAATATTCAAATGAACCCCGCCTGCTTTCAAGTTTTGTTTGATTTAAAATGTGCTTGTTTTTTGCTTTTCAGTTTTTTCAGTCGGGTTTTTTAGTTTTTTAACTCTTTTTTTTATCAAGTGTGTGTGTGTGTGTGTGGCATTAAGCCACTAATGTCAAACGCTGTATCGTTTGACATCAGTCTCTAAATGTATAATCTTAAAAGTAAATACAAGTTAGCTGGCTGTATACTTATTAGCTTGTTCGACTGTACAACCAAGCACTGTTAAAGCAAGCATGCAAGTGAACTCAAGACCGCTCGAAATATCGGATTCCTTAAATCATTATCGGACGGACGTGGATAGGTCAGGATCTAAACCCCAACACACTCTTCGTGTCAGGTCGTGTACCTGACTGAATTGTTAAAACGAAACGGACGTTGGTTTGGTTTTTAGATAAACTTTCCTTTTGAACCAATTCTTTGTGGAATGCCCAACGTCAACTGGTACAAATGGAAGGAATATTTCATTTGATTTTTCGAAAAAATATACCTACGTAGAAATAGAATACAGAGAAACACAAACGTATTTTTCTTTGACAATGTCTTTGGGAGTACCGAGAATTAACCCTGACCTTATACTCGTATTATCTGCGTCTGTGAATATTTGAAGAACTTTGATGTGGTTCATGTTAGTATCGAGATTCCGCTAAAGTAGCCAATTTAATTTATGTACGTTATATTTAAATGATGCAACAAATCTATAAGCTTTTTGTACATATACGAATAATTTTCTTCGTCTTCTCTTTTCGTAAAGCTTTTGCAAATCGTATTTATTATTAGGAAACCTTTTAACTTCGTCGTACGCCTACTTTGCGTAACCTTTTTATTTCCTTACTTACCATATGAGTCATATAAAAGCAAAGGCAGCAACATCCCACTTTTTCATTTTGGCAACTTTTAATGCAGTATGGTAGTATTCCGTCAACTTTACTTGACCGAATATTCTAATCGTTTCAAAACCATCATCATCCTATACAAAATAGAGGTTCTAAATTGAGATTGGTAGCAAAACCAGCAACATACCTACGTAGTTGCGGCATAGACAGCAACATCCTTCTTTGACCAATCAGGTGTCAGTATTCGAACCAACGGTGCAACGGTGATTGTGTGTATTTTGCTCTCGTAAATCAGTGAAATTAAAGCGTAAATAGTGTTAATATTGACAAAAACGTTATAAAACTTGAAAATGGAATGTTTTCCTAGACCCTGTGATAATAAAAACAGTCGAAAGAGAAAGGCAGAACCCGAAAAATGGAAGAGGTACCAGGCGAAGGTAAAGCGGTAAATTGTAGTACAGTTAGATAATCTTGATCATTTCAATTATTTTTTCTAGCTAAATAATCTAGTTTCATTAATTTTATCTAAATAATACTATTAATTTACTAAACCGATGGTTTGTGTATTATTACAGTAAAACATCAACAAAAACAGTCATTACAAATGCAGCAATATCCATGATTGACTGGTGCAAAACCAGCAACATCCAATTAAGAATGGCGCAAAAGCAGCATTATCCACACATTGGATGCAAAAACAGCAACATCCTAAATGTATTACTTTATTTTGGTAAATGTAGTGTTTCATAGGGAATTCTGTTTTACAATATCTGATTCTATCATCATTAGTTATCTCTTCTTGTAACATAGTGTAACTAAAAATTGGTACATGCAACGTAAACAAAAAAAAAACGTCTACTACCTTTTCAGTAAAAGTGGATGTTGCTGCTTTTGCTTCTATATGACTCATATAATTGTATATTCATGACATGATACGTCTACTGAGATATATTTAGTGATGCTGCAACACATGTGACATCAGCAGTGCAGGAGCACCAGTGATATTATGATTATTATCGATGTTCCCACGATATCTGTATTTTTTTATATAACAACGGTTGCGAGAATAATTGCAATCGATTCTTTTAAATATGTGAAAAATTTTAGCTTGTTATGTTGAGCTATTTCGATGGAATTATCCTTCAAAATTATTCGTATTATGCAGTAGGCTGCACTTCGTCACTGGAAATCATGCGTTCGGCTTTCACTATTCAATAATTTCACACTATTTTTAAATGTAATCCTACATTAGGTAGGTATCAATCAGCTAAACAATTTTTTTTTTTCGAGTGATTGATGATGGTAATTCATCTTCTTTAAACGGGTCTACCTTTTTTGGCAGAATTTTTTATACCCGAATTTTGTTTTGCATAACAGTGGATGGCAGAAACTTCGTTTCGCAGAAAATCATTTGGCATACACTCATTTACCATACATTCAAAACGCATAATTTTGTAAGTCAGAATCATCTTTGAGCATAAACTTCATTTCCAGAACCATCATTTCGCCGAAAATTCATAATCAGAATCGTCTTTTGGCACGCATTTCATTTCATACATACGTGTAACATGCAATAATAATAATTATTATTATTAATAATTATTATCAGCTCACCCCGGCTAAAATTTCTAGCTGAGAACATTAAATGTTGGTATGTCAAAAATAAAAATAATTATTATTATTAATAATAATAATGACGTCACTCATACATGCAACGCATGTACTCCATGACGCGCGCTCGCTTCGCTCGCATATTACATAACACTAATATCTTCTGTCCCCGAAGTGCCGGGCCTCCGCCGGCCTCCTTCGTCGGCCTACGGCCCGGTGCCCATGCCGCCCATAAAGGATACTTTCGCGAGACGGTCGTTATACCTTATAAAAATCTACCAAATAAAATTCTGCCATCTTAAAAGTATGCCATTGAAAATTCAGCTATTTAAACATTCTGCGAAATGAGTATTCTATTAAATAATTGTTCTGCCATAAACACATTCGTTCAAAGAAGAATATGCCAAGTGTGGTATGCCAAATAAATTTCGGAGTATCAAGTTTCTGCCAGATAGATGGTACCCTCTTTAAACGGCTGGCTCATCTTTGATGCAATCAACTAAACCCGGATTAAAGCTAATAAAAAAACTAGTCATAAAAAAGGCTGAAGCACAAGGGCGTGCTAGACTACTACGCCCTCGGTTTTACCCGCATTTAAGTCGAATTTAATGAAGAGTAGCTGCGCCTGCAGATTTCCAGTAACCCCACACATCAACGATTTTATTGAAAAATCGCCTGAACCATAAAGTAAAATGCAATCAAAAGTTAAATTGAGTTGAAATACGTTGCCTGTAATGTATTTAAATTTTTCATCATGAGAAATCGGCTGGAAAATGGAAAGTAATTAATCAGATAGTTATTTTTCTGCTGAAAAGCAATATATGAACTTAATTGTTATGAGAAACATGTGACTACAAGATAAAGTTTTACGTTACAAATAAGTACTCAGAATTGCTGACTCGTTTATCTGGTGGTCACAAGCACGACATCTAAGCATTACATCCTGAGTTCGATTCCTAGGTCGACAAAAGTTTTTTTTTGGGTTTGAATTTGTGCCCGATTTTGAGGCAATAGGCTCGCCCCTATTACATGGGACCTTAAAATAATTGGCGAAATGTGGGTGTACTATATGGTATACCTCTGCCCTACCCTTCACAGATTACAGGCGTGATGTTATTTCATGGCATTCGGAATAATGTCACCATCAATAGCAAATGAAAAATAAAACAATGAAGTTCTTAATCTCAAGTGCTCTTCGTTTTCACGTCGGTGTCCCTTCCATCCCTTGGTCTATTCCGTCTGACCTCATAATTCAAAACTAGCTGATGCTCGCGGCTTCGCTCACGTGGATGACAGTCAAATTATATACTAAAACCTATCTCGAGAACGACTCTATACATTGGTGAAAACAGCATGAAATTCGGTGCAGTAGTTTTTGGGTTTACCGCGAACAGACAAACAGACGCGGTGGATAATATGTAGTGATAGACGGCAATAAGTCAAGCTTTACATATCCAGTATGTTGTGGCGTCGCGTCGCTTTGTAATGATTTTCCATATAATGAGACATCCGCATAAACTATATATAGTTTGACTAGCTGTTCCCGGCAAACGTTGTTTTGCCATATAAATAATTTCAGAAAAAAAAAAAAAAAAAAAGATGTAAATAGATGTTGGCCGATTCTCATAGATACCGGATACGCACAAAAAATTTCATCAAAATCGGTCAAGCCGTTTCGGAGGAGTTTGGCATCGAAAACTGTGACACGAGAATTTTATATATTAGATTATTCGCCGTGGGTACTACCGCGCTCACTGACGGTCAACCACTTTCCAACCTTATTGCCTAGAGCATATAGGTTAAAAGTAATCAACCGAGAGTAACCGAAGTTACACACGACGACATATCAAACAATACATTTTCAGTAAAACTTGTCCTCGCGTTATAAATTTTCCGTACAATGACAGATCCGCATAAACTGGTTTTTAATTGCTTAACCTGTCCTGTGCAATACTCTTTTTTTTTGGGCGGGTGGGAAATGATCAATCATCCTCCCGCTGTGTATATTAAAGCGATAGGGAGTGTCAGACTTCTACTGACTAAAACCCATCCATGTTCCTTCTTAACCCTTGTGCCGAGGCCGCGGTTTCTCTTTCAAACAACTCGCAGCCCCGACCGGTGTGCGATCCTCTCATTTTCCACAAAACACAACCATATTTCAAAGCAACTAAACCGACATTTCAAACATACGGATCAAACATGACTAAGCCTGTCTTCATTCCACCGCTTTAACGAGTCAGTCGAAATGTGTGACGCATTACCACTGTCATTTTGTAGTCGGTATCACAACAATCAAAGAGCGCCGGCCAATTACAACGCGTATTACACGCCGGGAATCCATTGCAGTGTTTACTTGCTGCCGTGGATACTGTAATTTATGTGTGGCGGGGAGGACACTGATTTGGTGCACGCGACTAATTTCGCTGGCTGACTGTACTTTTTTGTTACTTTAAAAAAAGTGTGTTTTTGTTTTTTTTGTGTGTGCAAGGAGGGTTACATTTAAAGTAATCTGACGAGGCGAAAATACGAGTAGTATATAGTGATTTTATTCTATCATTGCAAAAGGCTTATGTTTATACCGTCGGGGCTGCGGGTTGTTCGAAAGAGATACCGCGACATCTGCACAAAGGCCTAAAAAAGTACATGGGTGATTTTTTAGTCAGTAGAAGTCTGACACTCCCTACCGTTCTGCCCAGAGCGGGAGGAGTCATTTGGTGATTTTCCACCACCTCCCAAAATAAAAAAAGGCTTTTGTTTGTAGTGTTGACTCGTTGGTCTAGAGGTTCGCAAGCTCGCCTGCTAAGCTTGAGGTCCTAGGTTTGATTTCCTGGTTCCAGCAAAATGATATTGAATTTTTTATCAGGAATTTCTCAGTAGAAGTCACGAAGTCCGGCAATATTACGTGGAGCTTAAACATTACTGACGAAATTTGGGTTTAGGAGTGTTCCAGTGATAAGTAAAAGAACATCATCATCTGCCTAGTCTTTTCCCAACTATGTCGGGGTCGGCTTCCAGTCTAACCGGATGCAGCTGAATACCAGTATTTTACATGGAGCGACGGCCTATCTGACCCCCACAACCCAGTTAATACTAAGTAATACGATACCCTTTGGTAAGACTGGATGCCAGAATTTCAGGTCACTGACTACCTGTAACGACTGCCAAAGATCTATATATATGGCAGCCGGGACCAACAGCTTAACGTGCTTTCCGAGGCACGGAGGAAACTCGGTATGTCGGGTGGTCACCCATCCACAGACCGACCCAGGCAAGCACAGCTTTACCTAAAGATCGAGCTGAGTGGCAGTTCTTATTAAGCCACGAGCTCGATAAGTAAAAGAACATGACCGGTGAAAATGTTTCCTTTGTTAGATGCTACCTCTTTTAGAATGGTTATGATATGTATTTAGAGTGGTACATGATCTACCACTCTAAATGCATATCCTAAATTCTTATATGCCTCGAAAAGGTGATAATATCCCTATCACCTTTTCTAGGAATGAACCAATAGACTAAGTAACAACACTCTCAATTGGATCAATGCAGACCTATAAAAATAATACGACAGAAAGCTTATTATCAATTTTCATTTGGTCACATCTGAGATGCTTTATTTATCACTCACGGAACAAAGTATTAGATATTTGACACACGAAATGCATTTTTCTTCCGTTAATTACTTTTTTAGTTGTAGTCAAACGAAATAAGAATCGAAATGGCCTGAGCTAGTAGGTAAAGTCTACTCTTTTTCATTTGTACCTTTATTTATGGATACAGTGCATAATAATCTAGTAACAATATTAATTAATTAACTAAGCCCTAACCGCCATACGGTAGCTAGGCTGTGTTCCCGATACCTTGGGTTTATTTTCCATATTTTTTTTAAATTAAAGGTATGACAGATTTTTTTTCCAGTTTAGTAATTGGAATATCCAAATCTATTGATGTTATATGATTTTGGTCAGGAGGCTATTATTTTGTTAATTTTCGCGAACATTTTATGCTGCACAAAATGTTCGCGCACAATTTTTGGAGCAATCGCTCCGTTGTGTGTTATTGAAATATTTAAAATGAAATTACAGTTTAGTAGTAGAGTTAAATAAATGAAATAACAATGTTATCATATTCTTCGTATTACAAGACATTTCAAGGTCTTTGTCACCTTGCAAAGTTTTCCTTTCAGAAGAGGGAAGCTAATGACTGAATCGTGTACACAGTGCTTATAGCCCTAAAGGGAGTTTCAGGTAACATTCGCACGTAGGTACGAAGACATTTTTATTGTGAGGAAAGTAACAATTTAATTTAATTAATATTATGACATAACATCACACCGGAAATCCCCAAGGGGTTAGGTAGAGGCATACCTAATAGTAAACTTTGTTTTGGAGGTTGAGAAATCATTGTCAGACTTCTACTGACTAAAAACCACTCTAACCTTTCGTATCCCAGGGCTGCAGGCGTCGGCCCTCGCGGGCCCCTAGGGCCCCTACAATATTGTTGACAATAGGCGCGCGTGGAAACACGAACGCTCCATCGACACAACCTGTCATCGTCAAAAGATAGACGGACGGTGAGCCAGCCCATTACTCACCGTCCGCAGGCCCGCGACCTATTACTAGTGTACCTACATTTTGCCAACGAGGTTTTTGCCATCAACCGGGCTTAAATCCAAACACCGTGGCTGCTACTGAGAAATTTCTGATGAAAAAACCCAATAAAAAAACCCCAAAAAAACCCAATAAATTCATAATATGACGATACACCTATTTCTCTCAACGATAAAACAGGGGTTTATAATAGAATCCACGTTTAGCCAGTTATTTTAAATGTCATGTAGGTAATGACGAGCCTATTGACACAAACTATTTAAGACGATGACAATAGCTATTGACTTCTGATGTTTCAGTATTTTTGGTCACGCCCACAATTTTTCCGATACCCTAGCGCCATACTACCAAGTAAGAAACAAATAGTCCAGGATCCGCGGTCCATTTTTGCACTTGATTACTATCAAGCTAATTTTGATGAGACGGCGAGACGCCTAAAAATTTCCTGCACGAAAACTCTCGAATTCTCGATTGTGGTAAGTAATAGGGGTAGCAGGGATAAAATATGTTGGTTTGATGATTCTCAAAAGTGTTAGTACAAACACTTTTGAGAATCATCAGCTGGGTTTTTTTTGATAAATCTGATGATAATTATCTAAATTATTTGAAAAAATATATGTCGTTCCTTCCTTCCAATATGTATCGATAACGAAGTCATTAAAAATGATTACTAACTGGGTTTTGGGGATTGGATATTTTCTATTAAACCCACTCTTTACAAGTTACCTACAAAATTCCTAAAATTATAATAAGTGTTTGGCACTTACTCCACGCACCATCAATACTCCTGTACATCATAAACAACAGGCTAATACACTTTCTGGAGCCACAAATTCCAGAAGAGCAAGCAGGTTTTGTTAAAGGCAAAGGCACGCGGGAACAAATCCTGAACGTTCGCCAAATTATAGAGAAAAGCCGGGAATTTAACAGCCCTGTATTGATATGTTTCATACATTATACCAAAGCATTTGATTGCGTGGAGTGGGGCAAGCTGTGGGGGTTCTTAAAGGCAATGGGAACGCCTCAACATCTTATTGACCTAGTCCGATGCCTCTACATCAACAACCGCTCTTTCGTCAAAATCGACACCGACTGCTCAAATGCGTTAGGCAGGGATGCATCCTCTCACCTCTGCTCTTCAATGTGTATGAAGAGTAATATCATTCAAGACTCTTGAGGGCTGGGCTGGGACAAGGGGTTTACTGTTGGTGGAAAGTGGATTTCCAATCTGAGGTACACTGACGACACCGTTCTCCTTGCTACAACTTTTAGCAACATGAAAGAGATACTGCACAGATTGGAAGTAGAAAGTGGCAAAGTAAGGTTTGCAATAAATAGGCAGAAAACCAAGCTTATGGTAGTAGATCGTGCGGGAAAGCTATCGGGCGCCTATAACATCTAAGGCATCTATACTGTGGACAGCTTCGATTAGCTGGGCTCCAATATAAGTAATGAAGGTAGCTGCGTCCCAGAAATAAAACGGCGGATAGCTATGGCTAAAGATGCTATATTACGCCCCCAGAACATCTGGGAAAAACGTGGTGTAAGTTTTAAAACGAAGGCCCGTTTGGTCAGACCACTAGTTTTCCTGATTTTCCTCACAACACTCTCACAACAATCCAAACAAGAGTAAGACAGAGGATAGATGCATTCGAAATGTGGTGTTTTAGGCGGATTCTCCGAATTCCATGGACGGCCAAACGCAGAAATGTGTCTATCCTTTACCAACTCGATATCAAGACTCGATTGTCAACAGTTTGCCTACAGCGTATTTTGTCTTATTTCGGCCACATAATGCAAAGAGGAGATAGCAGCCTTGAAAAGCTGGTCATTGTTGGCAATACCGAAGGCAAGCGACCGCGAGGCCGGTCGCTATTTTACCAATTTTGAAGTGTCTGTCTTTCAAACGATTGGCTTTGAGAAAAAATTGTTTGTGGAACCTCAATGTCATTTTTAAAGACCTGTCTATGTCTATAGACACCCCACGCGTAGGTATAGGTTTGTTGAAAAAAAAAATAGTTTCACTTCCATTTATGACCCCATAAATCCTTTTTTTTATTTTTGTATAAAAATCGTAAAGCAGTTCACAGAATACATCTACCTACCGAGTTTCAACTGTGTAGTCTCAATAGTTTCCGAATGAAGTGGCTGTGACATACGGGTGGACAGACGGACAAACAGACATGACGAATCTATAAGGGTTCCGTTTTTTGCCATTCGGCTACGGACCCCTAAAAAACAGCTGGTTTGTAATAATTTTTGATGAGCTCGTTATCAATACATGTTGGATTTAGATAATGATCATCAGATTTAACAAAAAAAATATTGTTAGTAATAGATTTTTGAAAATCATCAAATAATAGTAGATTATTGCATCGAGCACAAAGTAATTTATTATTGCACCGAGTGCCTGATTTAGAGCCTGAGCGTCAGCGAGGGCTCTAATCTAACAGGCACGAGGGCAATATAAATTACTTAAGGCGAGGTGCATAATCTACTTTTCTTTCAACTATTACATAAAGGAATAGTAGATAAAAGAAACTCATATCAAACAGTTAAAAGATTTTCTATACTTAACACTGTCGTCTTCATTTAGAATGTTTTCCGGAGTTAATGTGTCGCTAAATGATTCCATTTTAATTCGAAGCCGAAGCACTCAAAATCAGATAGTATTACACTTTATCGTTTCCAAAAATATTGTCAAGCAAAATTAACAAAGTTCCCCAAAAGTTCCCGCCAAATTACTTTTTTAAATTTCTTTCATTTTATAGTAACTAGTTAGCAACAATCATTTTTTTAAATTTGGAACAAGTAGTAGGATAGAAACGAATAATAGTTATGTAAAAAAAAAAGTATTGATATCGGCTGGCTGAATAGAGCTAATCCATTGAGATTGGCATCGGTGCGATTAAAAAAAATAAACTGTGCAATAATGAAATTTCATACATTTTTATTGCTCTAGAGCACTAAAGACTCGCTTTGTGCTGAGTTTTTAGTGTGATTATGATGAAATTAAAGCATAGTTGGAAGAAAATGAATTTCTATATTTAGTTAAACTCAAGTGTTCCAATTTAAACCAAAATAGCTTTATTTGAAACAAATCTATTTGCGACTTTGCTCTACGATGAGTATTTGTGAATGTGATGTCGCATTTAAAGTACTGAATCTAAATAGAACACACAAACATGAAGTGCTGCAAACAAACAATGTAATTTTACATTAAAATAAAGAAACAATAACTAAAAAAAAAACTGGGTAAAATTCCAGTGGAATATCATTTAAAGTAAGAAGTTGAGTGCACCTCGTCAATTTCCGAACGACTGCCCATTACATCCTGTATGTTGACATCTTATATCTTAGCCGTATACTTGCGTCAGACGATCGACCGGGAGTCTCTGATCTCCAAACCGCGTATCAGCTGCCAATAGCAAATTATCCTAATCACCATCAGACAGAATTACTTGGCAATGCCGCAGACTACACACTGTATACGTACTCTGAACGCTCCATTCACAATGGTATCAGGCGCTTACTCAAGGTAAACAGTCGTCCGCAAACTGTTTGCTATGTACGGCCGCGAACTAACTTTGTATTGGGAGATGGTTGTTCAATAGACGCTTACAGGATTGTAATGAAGACTTCATAATGATCATCACAACTATAATATGGGGATTGGTTTTCAGGCTCATCGGATGTCGCAGAATTACAATATTTATTACATGACGTGAGGAACAAAATATTGTTATTCAGCTGCATTCGGTTAGACTGATCGACTCCATCAAAGTTGGGAAAAGGCTAGGCAGATCATGACTAGCTGTCTTTCCACGAACACGGCTTTACGAGTAATAAGATACCGATTTAAAAGACTAGGTATCAGTCAGTTTCGGGCCTCTGACTCTAAATACTGACTTACCAAGGCACGAAAAAGTCTCATTGAATGGGCACCATCATATTGAGACCAACCTCGACAAGAGCAATATAACGGGAAAACTCTATTGGCTGCATTCACGGAGGCAGGCTGTGGGTTGGCGAACCTAACATCAATTTCAAATTTGGACAATAATATTATAGGCGATGATTTCTTTACAAAACTGTCTTTCTTTTTCAAAGCAGTTAGTAGCTCATCATCGTCTTCTTGCCCTTGTCCTATTCTACTAAGAGTCGGCGCAAAACGTTTTCTTCTCCCATTCTCAAATGTCTGAAGTCACGTCAAAGTCGTCAAGTGTGTGAGTGAAGTCAGCCAGTCAAATTTTGTTTAGACCTAAATTTGTTTTACCAATAAACTATTTTATTTATTATTATTACCTTATCTTTTCTTTGACTTTCCATTCCTTCCATTAACATTAATATCCATCACTTTTTTAAGTCACATGCGTTTTTTTCCCTCCTCATTAAATGTCCATACCAAGATAGACGTCTTTCTTTCAGTAGTGAGCTGATCATACAATAGATAAAGATAATTAATTTCCTCCCCTTTATTACCTCAGCTAGAAAGTAGGGTATAAAAGTGCATGTTTCTGTTTTTTTACACCTTCAGTCACTACGTCAGTTTTATTGCAGGAAACCTCAGAAGTACATATTAATTAGTTCATTACTACCACGTTGCGTGTGTGTTCGAACACGCTTACCGATAAAATCATAGGTTCATTAATTACCTTTATTGCTCGTTAACCAGTCGCACTAATAGGAAACGAAGTAGGGACTATATTATACAATATGTAGAGAAACTGGTAGTAAGCATTCTGCTTAGGTGCAAAAGAAAGCCTTTACTTATTTCGGTAGGTATGCAGTTTTACATACTTGTCACGAGCTACATTTCTGTTGATAAAGTTGGATTTAAATATTCCGGAATTCTGATTGTTCCAAAACCAAATAAGCAAAAAACAAATGAAAATTATTTGTTTTGAATGCGCTGTTCAAGAATAATAATAATATTCTTTTAAAATAATCATCATTCTTTTGCCCTTATTCCAATTCAGTTGTGCTTGACGCAGCATGTCTTCTTCTTCCATATTTCTCTTTTAGTCGTCATCTCATCCGGCATCTCTTTTCTGCCCATGCCATCCTCTTATCAGTCCTTTCATAAATACTATTAAATATTGACCTCACACAAATCAAAAAAGCACGTGATCCTAGAAAATACAACCACATGGGAAATAAACTTGAATTTGTACTAGAGTATCCTCCTAGATGTGCGCTAGTTAAATTATGATTAACTGGATGTGATATGCATCGTCTGCATTAGAATCGATGATCCGTAACCTGCATCTCTCTCGGGGCAGGTGTGTTTACCATTCTAGTTTGAGACTAGTCCAGTATGTGGGTGTAAACAAAGCAACAAACTAAATTAAGAATAGGTTTCGAAAGACAATGGCCAATGACAATCATCAAGATTGAGGAAGTTGTGCAGTACTTGAAAGTTCAACTGGACTCTGAGGGTCGAAAGGAAATCGCGTCACAGCACCAACTTTACGTCGTTCTTGATACGTGTTCCGACTCACCATCTTCAGACCTTCTTAAAAGAGGACTTTAGGCCGAAAGATGTCGTATTTCGTCGTTTCAGAGGACAGCTGCGCGACACCACGCAGCGAAACACGACGCTGGCATCGTTACGTGTGTAGTTCTAAATAGTTTAACGATTGTTATTATGTATTAGTTTATTATTTTATAAGAAGTTCTTTTTTAATACAATAAAATGATTATGATCCGCCTTGCCTTTTCCAAACTGCCCTAGGGTCGACTAAACTTGAAATCAAAGCAGATATCACGCCTGTAATCCATAAAAGGATAGGCAGAGGTGAACCTAATAGTCCACCTACATTTCGCCACTCATGTTTAAAGCGAGTTTATTGCCATCAACCGGGCATAAATTCAGGCTGTTTAACTAATACAGAGAAATTCTTGATGGAAAAATCCAAAAACACTTTGCCCGATTCGGGAAACAAGCCCAGGACCGCATACTCAGCAATCGCTCTTGCGGCAACTAGAACAACCAGGCAGTCGTGTTATCCTAAGAGGATATTCAGATGATAGAAGTATTTCTATGAATAAACTATATGTGTATAATAATACCATATTATTAATAGACATGTCGGTTTTGCCTCGTGATTTGAAATTCCATAATCTACTCCTACGAACATCGCATCTACGTAAGAAGTTCTTTTCCATATTTCTATAAAACTTATTGCAAATTGTCTGTATGGGTACCCTGCATCACGAGTTATTTTTGCTAATGCCTATTGGCAAAAATAACTCGTGATACAGGGTACCCATACAGACAATTTGCCTTTAAAAACTCTCACTATATCTTTTATTTCTATATCATTTTGACTTACTTTATTTGTTAAAAATAGTATACGGAAAAATGGATGCTATTATAAAAACTGGTTTTGGGAGTAAAATAACTTTTAATATGAGAGTATACTTCTGTCCAACCCGTCGAAATTACTGGCGTTATGATACATACATTTTACAATAGTAATACCCAGCCCCAGATCGTTCCACTGAGCAGAAGTTCCCATTTGGCCGAAAACATACAATTAGTTGGATCGTTCTAGCGTTCCATTTGCGGTCACTGTTCCAACCGAGTTGAATTTGAAATTATTGGTACTTGAAACTAGCGCTCCTAACCTTACCTGTAGGTAAGGTTGTCAGGAATTTCCATTCACGCAGTTTAATTTAAAAAAGGAACGTCAATAATATAGGGACTAACCTATCTTAATGTTAGTGGATTAATAGAAAAGAATATTAAAATTTAACATAAAATAACACATTTTACACTAAAAGTAATTACCTAACACTAAATACTTCAATAAAATTGTTCAGCAAATAAACAATACCAATATAGGCTGGCAATCAAACATCTCCGCGAGTAATGCCGTTGGAGCTGGTCCGAACCTAATGCAGACCACGGATGTGGGAAAATAAATGCCGAAAATTTCGATTTGGAACTGACAAATACCCATCCTCTTGCAACCTTTTCTATGCGACTTATCATTCAAACAATTGCTAACCCCTTTCTGATTTCCGCCTTGTTATGAGATTCCCAAAAGTTTTGATCGTGAACTGCGTTCCCCTAAGGACATCCGGAGAAATCGGTAGGATTTTGTAATTTGAGGCAATTTATGTGATAATATTTCTCTGTGCCTACCTATCTTCATTGCGATGCCATCTCAATTGTTATCAAGCCAGATGACCTAAATACTTGCCCTTACTTGTTATAGGTGACCTAGTTTCCTTCCAACAGGGTGCCTAAAACGGATACTTTACCAGAATCCTAATAAAATAACACCTCCACCAGAACCGGGATAACGTGATTGTGTTATAGGTATACTTCTGCTCAACCCTTTGGCGATTGCAAGCGTGATGTTATGTTTTGTTGTCGTAAAGCCAATTCAACTTAACTATCGGCCGGTATGAAGTCTGCTTGCTGCAATGTCTGCGGGAATACATTTTTGCCATTCTCATAGGGTCTGTACTAGGGATTGCAATTGCTGGATCCAGCATACAGCAATCCAGCTGGATCCAGCGCCTTTTTAAACATGCTGGATCCAGCATACATCTTGATCCAGCGATGCGGATCCGCAAACGTATCAATTTCTATTGTTTAGTTTTGTAGATGATGACGCAGAACCCGTTAAAATGACTTTAGAGCTAGAGATTGAGATAGAACTTAAAAGAGAGAAGGAGAACTTTAATAAACAAAAGCCAAGTGGTCAATTAGATTACGAAAAGATCCTGAAAAAAGAAATGAGCGTTTATGAGAGCGAAGGAGTGCGAGGTGAACATTTATCAATGGTTTATGAGTATTTAATGACCTTAAAACCGACCAGTGTAGAGGCCGAAAAGGGCATTCTCAGCAGCCGCCTACATATGCAGTTTCAGGTTGGGAGATAAGACTATAGATAAAATTTGTTTTCTAAGGTCTTACTTTCAGAGAATTCAAAAAAAGAAGTAGTCTCTTATCGTCAGACTTTAAACTGCTTAATTATTAAGGATTAACGAGCGGAGAGAAGATTATTTCAAAGCTTTTTTTGTTTGATACAAAAATAATATTGAAAATTAAAATAGTGTTATTGTTACGGTCCTTTTTTAAAAGAATGTTAATTAAGTTAATTTTAAAATAATTTGTGAGACTGATTGCTACTGATTAGCCGTCCTATCATTAAACATAAGCGTAATTAATAAGATAGTGCTTACTTAGAAACATTATCTTAAATGTTATATGAATATAAGGTTATATGTTTGTTATTTAATTTTATGTTGATTATTTTGATCTCAAATTATTAAAAAACCAAAGCAAATTAATATAAGATATCACCAAATGAGTGGAAGATTTCAAAGATTATCGTAAGAAGTAGAAATTAATAAAAAAAGTCTTAAAAATGTCGTCTTTTTATTTTCGTTCCACGTTTTGCTGGATCCGCGCTGGATCCAGCTGGATTCAGGTCAATCCAGCAAAAATTCCGCTGGATTGAAAACGCCGCTGGATTGCAATCCCTAGTCTGTACAGTCGCCCACAAAAGTGCATGGATACCTTAGGGCCTATTTTTCTGTGAAGGTAGAAATCAAATTTTCGAAAATAATTAATAGATGGCGTTTGGTTTCTGCACAACTGTGATATTAAACTCTTCAATCCCCAGTGTCACTTGTAGGTGGCATAAGTTTTATTTCTGTTTCTACCTCACAGCAATTTTATTTGTAATTCCTACTTAAATATAATAAGAAATTAAACCTTTAAAGTTTTTACTTTCCGCAATGACAATATCCGAATTACCCGGTGTCACCTGTAGGTGAAATAAAAAGGAGGTAGATTTTTATAACTTAGTCTTAACTAAATGTAAACTATTCTGTTGAGATATAGAAAAAAATGAACTTTGACTTGGGAATAGGTTAGGTAAGTAAGAAGTTAGGAAACACGTATTAGGTTGGATTAAGTGAGAAGTTCAATGATAAAAAAAAAACGAAAGAAATCATAAGGAATGTTTTCATTAAGCTAATAAGTGCGCATAGCATTCAAAAATATAATATTCGAGTTAGTAGTCAGTTAGCAACAGGGATGAACGGAGACAAACAAAAAGACACACAAATTTTAGAGGTTTATTTCTTACAGTTTATTATTCAAAAACTGACATTTATTATCGTTCAACATTATTATATTATATAAAACTTCTTATTGAGGCCATAGCTTAAGTATTCGTTTCCAAAATCGGAAAGAGGATTGAAGCTTTTGTAACCTCAACAAAGACAAACAGGAGACCGGATTATTTTATCACAAAAGTGAAAAGTTAAATTAAATGAATTAAATAGGTAGGATAACAGCTATACAATTGCACAAAAACATACGAAAAGGTTCGGTAATGTAAACAAAAAAAAAATCTGTTTGACTTTTTTTAGTTATTAAAAATACGTAAGTCATGTAATAGGTTATAATAACCCGGTATCCAGTTAATATAAATAATAAGTACTAAAGTTAAGTAATATTATTTTTAAGTATTATGAAATATAAATCCTGGATCGGCAACATTTATCTATCCCCACACGTTCACTGCAATATGACCAGCATATTGGACACACATAACCACTTGTTTATCACGTAATATTTCTACACCACAAACATAAGCGCCCGTGTTCACTGGACTTAAAAGTTTTTTCACCTGTGAAGATGAAAAAACATTACTCAAATCAAAGTTAAGATGATCCATAGCGAACTGTAATCTTGTCCTTTAATGGTTTTCTGTGGGCCAGGGTTTCACAACATGCCTCCTATAATGCAGCTCTTCACTTTTAAGAGCACGACGGGCATTGTCAACACTTGAGTCATATAAAGCAGCATAGTCGGTCATCGGCAGGAATCCATTTTCTTCATACTCTCGTAACACGATTTGACGCTGTAATGTGTTTATGAGCCGTGGTCTACTAGTTCTTTGATGGTGTTGCAAAGAACCCTCGTCTTCAAATCGTCGTACCAATAGAACAACTGTTTTTCTCTGCAACAATATAACAGAAATATATAATACGCAATAATGATTATTTATTAAGTAGTATAATCGTAACTAAAACATTTTTTTTTTTCTTATAAAAATGTTGAAACCTAAACTACTTACGTTAACAATAAGATAAGTCGACAAGTTTCGAGTGTCGATAAGTTTTTGCCTTGATTTTGCAAATCAGTTATTTGAGTTCTTGTAACGAAAACAATATTACAACGCGTACTCATTTTGATGAAATAAGTTAATTCACCTAAATTAAAATTAAACTGAGCTAAACACACTCGAATGAGGTAATCGAAACAAACTTAGCGAACAATCAATTGAGCTTAGTCATAACTCATCTAAATCTTCAATCTAATTATTTCTACTACCTACAAATTTATTTATGAATTCATATTCGACCTACCCTCAAGTTTGAAAACTAAAACATAGATAATTAAAATCAGATAGTTATAAAATGATAATAATATTCAATTTAAACAAACATAGTAGGTAGTTAGGAATAAATTAATATAATAGAAATAATTGATTATAAATTATTTGAATGTTTAAACAGAAAAAAGAAACTACATGAACATTTTATACAGCGTGAGCGCCCTCTAGTTAGTGTAGCATCAACAATATAATCAATGTTGCTAATCGAGTACTTATTTACGCCAGGTGGCGTCATTTTTTGCTTCACACGGTATTTTTTCTGAACTTCCCATGCATTATTGTACGCGATGGTACAATGTCACTGTCGGTCACCGACTAGACAAAAGTTTTAATCTGAATAAACTTTTTCCATTCAACTTTCCCTTTAGTACAGATTTTCTTTTAAAAGTGCTCAACAACCCGTAATTAATTTTCAGAGCTTAACTTGGATTATCGAAAATGCGTTTTCTTAATAATTGTTTGTATAGCTATAAACATGGAGCAACAATAAATACGACTACATTTTCTGTTTTTTTTTTCAGACTTAAATAAATTATTTCAAATAATCAGAACTCAGAGGTTTCAAGAGGTCAGAACTGGTGGTCAGATCTGGACAAGCATCACAAAGTTTGAGGCGGCGCAGGAAAAGCCTGACTGTAAGGATATGGGAGGGGGGCGAAGGCCAGCATTGGGTCAATAAAAAAGACGTCGATCAAGAAAATGCAGCCGATTACCTATTTTTAAGGTTCCTTTGGAGAACAAACCAAATCAAAATGTTGTCACAGACTACTGATAAAAATTAAATAATGAAGAATTTAGAGATAAGTATTTTTACGTGATACCTAACTATGATACAGCTGTTTTAAGCTTTACGGTTTAAAACTATCTAACGGGATATATCTTCCGTGGTTTTCAATTATTGTGAGCTCCTGATATTTTGACGCTGTAGCAAGCTCCTTGATGAAGGGATGTCTCAGTCATTCGTAACTGACAGTATAAGTTTGTGCAACTGCTGTTTAATCTTGTTTGGAACCTAACCTATCAAAAGTGTTACGCTCGGGCAAAGTGTTATTGGAATTTTTCAGTAGCAGCTCAGATGTAATAGATGGCAATAGGCTCGCCCCAATTACGTGGGATGTAAACATAACTAGCGAAATTTGAAACACCTACGCAAAACACTTCGGGGATTTAAAAAAAAACTTTATTTCAGACCTTGATATAATTATATACACTGCTTATAAACTATGTTTGTAACAAATGGATACAAAGATTTTAAAATATTGCTAAATTCATTATTATAATATCTGCTGCATCCTCCTGACGCACACAATGCACAATAAAGGTGCAGAATGGCTTATAATATTATATTTTATGATTATGAAACCTTCATGATGTCATTGCCGCTCCCACGCACTCTGCGCATTATGTTAAATCCTAACCAGCTTAGCAGTGTTCAAAACTTTTCAATATAAACATTTCCACAAATATTCCTACTTTAACTTCGTAGTGGTAATAATGCACACAAACGATCCACAAGTGGAAAAGCCTATATCTCCTTTCAGTAGGCCGAATGCGCTTTTGTTTAACGAAACCGATAGATCCTTCTGTTACAAGTCAGCGTGTTGCGGATTGCGGGTTGCGGTGTCGTCCTATGGGAAATTTAACCGGTACTGTGCCGCGTCGCCCGTCAACCCGATACGAAAGTGCTCGTTTATTGTGCTTAAAAATAAACTACGTCAAAATAGTGGCTTTAAGTTACTGGGTATTGATTTCCTGGAGAATGTGTTCGGTTTTAGGTTTAGTGGCGGGTAATTTTTTTTTATTGGGGTGGGTAATCATTAAAGTGTCAGAATTCTACTGACTGAAAACCTTTTTTTTTTTTTGGTGCAGATGAGAAGAGAAACAAGGACATAAGTCTCACAAAGTACCAGGAGCCCAGGAATATATTATAGGAGGTACAGAACCATTAGAGAACCTGATTTATTACTCAAACCCAACTGGCACTTCTCTGCCTAATCCTGCGGGTAAAGAGGTGTAATGATACGATATATAAAAAAAATACTCAATATAATCATATAATGCTCTTTAACCCAAATTATGATCAAGACGTAACATAATCTGTCAAACAATGAAGTCTAAAAATACGTCTACAATGAACTCGTCTCACCCGTTTGTTAGTTGAATTTAACTGAAACGCAAACGCCCACGTTTACGTCTAGATTAAGATGTTAACGTCTGCTAATGCCGAAAAGCTTACTGTTGACAGTCACCATTACTTATTGGACTCATTATGTACTTAGAACATTTAAATAAGAGACGTTGTGAGACGATTAGTGTCTCTTTTATGTGACGAGGAAACGTGAAAGACTATCTCGTTGTGTGACTGTTGTGCCTATGGTCTTGGGATGATTCCCAGGTTGGGCAAAGTGTTATTGAGTTTTTAAGCTATTGCATAGCTTCTATCGCGGGCCTTGAGCGAGAGCGAATCCAGAAATCCCGTAACGAAAATATTGTGATCAACCAGGTTGCTATGGTTACGGAAAATTACAAGGTTGTCAACTGAGGTTGTCAAATTAAATAATTGATAAAAAATGCTATGCAATAGCTTTACCGCGGCAGTCTCCGAGTGCCACACGTTTTTTTTTTCATCAGGAAGTTCTCGATCGATTTGTGCCCGGTTGATGGCAATATTTAAACTTAACTTAAAATATGAGTGTGCTACTGCTACTTCCGCCTAGCCTTTTGGGTATTAAAGGTGTCAGACTTCTACTAACTAAAAACCACCCATGTTCCTTCTTAGCCCATCTGCCGAGGGAGGCCGCGGTATCTCTTTCGAACAACCCACAGCCCCAACGCAGGAAATGTTGCCCTTGCGCCAGATTTAACGCTCAATAGCGTTGGAACCACAAAGGAATATCAGTCAAGTAGTGGTGCAGGTATTTTTATCCTCGCTCGCATTATATGAAAACTTACTATAGGTGCGTACCTGGTTAAAAGTAACCTATTATAATCTAGGTCATGTTCTACTTATGTGCAACTATTAATATCTATTCACTTAGGAAATTCAAATGTGACTTGGTAGTAAAATAACATTTTCGACTTTGAAGACCTATTTGGTGTTCAAAATACAATTTTTGTAAAAATTTATTTATTTATTTAGCTTTATTTTATCCCTTACATTTAATTTACATTTAGTTTTATATAATGTGTTGTGTACTTATTTATGTATTTGTTAGGAATGTTAGTGTTTGTATTTAAAATAAGATTAGTATTGTTAGGTGTAAGGGCCGCCTTTTGCGGTGAAAGCCTCCTCCAAACTGTTCCAGCTGGGTCTGTCTTTCGCCAGTCTGGGCCACAAGTTTCCCGCTGTTTCTTTTAGGTCGTCACTCCATCTTTTGAGTGGTCTACCCTTCCTTCTCTTTTTATTTATTGGATACCAATTTGTAATGACTTGTGACCATCTTTCATCCGTAGTTCTTTGGATATGGCCTGACCATTTCCATTTCAGTTTTAGGACCTGTTTGACCACATCTCTTGCCTTGGTTCTTTTTCTTATCAGTGAACTTTTGACTCTGTCCTTCAATCTGATACTCAAGTAACTCCGTTCGATTCCTCGTTGACAACTTCTTATTTTACTCAAGAAGGATTTTTTGAGAGGCCAGGTTTGACATGCGTAAGTAAGAACAGGTATGAGGCAAATATTCATTGCCTTTGTTTTTAACTTTATGGGTATAGGACCCTTAAAAATTTCCTTCATACTCCAGTACCTATTCCAAGTATTTTTCACTCTGCGGTCGATTTCCTTTTCTGTGCAAGATTTTGTTGAAATTAGGTGGCCAAGGTAAATATAGTCCACGACATATTCTATAGGTACTGTCTGTATAGATATAGGTATTTGTTCGCGGTTCGTCATGATTTTGGTTTTGTCCCAGTTGATCTGTAGCCCAACTGTCTCACTATGATGACTAAGGGAATCTATCATGTGGTTCAGTTTGTGTGGGTCTTCCGACAGTAGCACTATGTCGTCCGCAAACCTAAGGTGTGAGAGGTACTTGCCATTGACATTTATTCCCATATCGCTCCAATCGAGATTTTGGAAGATGGATTCTAGGACTGCGATAAAAAGTTTTGGGGAAAGTGGGTCTCCTTGCTTTACCTCTCTCGACTTGAAATTTTGGTCCTCTAGTGTCAAGTCGTACTCTTGTAAAACTTCTCAAGTAAATTGCTTTGATTATTTCTATGTAGTCCTGGTCTAGTCCTTGCTTGTTTAAGGCCTGCCATATGGAGCTGTGTGAAATTGAGTCAAAAGCTTTAGAGTAATCTATAAAAGCTATATATAAGGGAAGGTCATATTCCGTAAACCGTTCAATAATTACTTTCAGTGTGTGTATGTGGTCAATGGTAGCGAAACTTTTCATGAATCCTGCTTGTTCTATTGGCTGGCTCTCGTCAATCTTCGGTGTTATACGTCTCAGTAGGGTCGAAGCAAATACTTTATACAGGCAGGATATGAGACTGATCGGCCTGTAGTTAGAAATCAGTTTAGGGTTGCCCTTTTTATATAATAGGGCTATTTCCGAGCATGTCCATGTTTCTGGTAATTCCTTTGTTGTTAGGATGGCGTTAAAGAGCTGAGTGATTGGTTTTATTAATTTTTCTTTTGCTGCTTTTATCATCTCGTTTGTCACTCCATCAGGTCCTGGGCTCTTTCCCGCTTTTAGCCTATTTATGGATAGCTCTATCTCGTTTTCTAAAAAGGGTGGTACTGGTTCTAGGTCTGGTTTGGAATTTTCTATAGTATCTTTTTCGTTGTTCTTGTTTGTGCATGTGTAGAGGTTCTTGTAAAATTGTGTAGCTATTGTCATTAGGTCTTTTCTGTGCGTGACGATGGTTCCTGAAGTATTCTGAAGTTGGGTCATTACATGTTTGGTGGTTTCTAGTTTTTTATAAGCCTTTTTTGTTCCACCTGTCTCTTCTATAAACTTGCTAATTGTATCTAGTCTCCTCTTTTTAATATTCTGGTTTATTTTCTTATGTATTATCCTGTATAATTTACTCAGAGTTTTCTTTTCTTCTCTAGTTTTGCGTTTCTTGTTTTTTAATATGTGTTTTTTATATTATAAAGTTTTTATTTCTTCTGTTATAATTTCTTTATTTCTTTTTTCAGTTGTGTCTTCAGTTGGTTTTTTGTAGCTTTTAAGTAAGAATGTCTCAATTTTCCTGTTGAATTGCTGCACACTGTCATTGTCATTGCAGGTCAGAGTTGGTCGGTCTTCTTTAGTAATTTCGTTTTCTGTATGTGCGTTTCCTTGGTAGTGAGCTCGAGATATCTTGTTTTTCTCCATATTGAGGGTGATTCTTATCATTCTATGGTCGCTAGGGTGTTGCAAATTACTCAGCACATTCACGTTTTGTATATTTTTTGTGACATTTGTAGCTATAAAGTCGATTTCGTTCTTCGATTTCCCATCAGGTGATCCCCAGGTCCATCGAAGCTTATTTGATTTTTTGAAAATAGTATTAGAAATTTTCAAGTTGTATTGAAAGCAAAATTTTATGAACATTTCTCCTCTATCGTTCCTTTTTCCGTAACCGTATCTTCCCATTACTAATTCTTCATTTTCTTTGGGGCATCCTATTTTGGCGTTCATGTCTCCCATAAATATTACATTTTTTGTGCATTTATTCAATGCTTTATCAAGGTCAGCATAGAATTTTTCAATTTCTTCTGTAGGTGCTCTTTGAGTAGGTGCATATGCCTGGATTATAGAAAAAATCTTTCCATGTATGTCCACATGTAAAGCCGCGACTCTCTCAGATATCGCGATAAAATCTTGTACGTTTGTATTGTGCTGCTTTTTTACCAGGAATCCAACACCTTTCTCTCCTTTTGTTTCGCTATAGTAGTAGAGAAGATATGCTCCCCTGTCTTCTATTTTATAACCTTGCCTTCTCACTTCAGATAAACCGATAATGTCCCAGTTAATTTTCGATATTGCGTATTCTAATTCGGCTATTCTTGCTTCACTGGCTAATGATCTGAGATTGAATGTCGAGATATAGTATTTTTTTAGGTTTGGAGGGTGGTCGTCTACAACCCCCGCGGTGACGAGCCGTTCTGGGGGAGGGTTGGTAGTTTTTATGTTTGTCTTTAGAATATTTTGTTTGTTTTTTACTGTAGAGGGTGCAGTGTTTTTATTTTTCTGGAGTGACAGTCTTAATTGCTATTTTTGTAAAAAAGTAAAACTTTAATCCATGTAGGTAGGTAGGTACGAGATATCACTTTTAAAAATTGCTTCGTGGACGTACTTGTTCCACATTAAAATCCGTTTAGCCATTAAAATGTTGTGGTGGACTCTTAAACATTCCTTTCACAATAGAATTCTACACGTGTAGTTTTAAATTTCATTTGACCCTATAATAACCCTCAAAGCACCTTAACAATAACAACAAAAGGTATAAATAACCAAAAACACCAGTGATAGCATCAAATCGTAAATCAAACATAATACTGGGTCTCACCTATCATATAATTAATACATTTTCATATAACAAATTGTTTTAACTTCCTCTGAGAGGACTAAAACGCACACATAAATTTTAGCCTTAATCATTTGACTATGGGAAAAGCCCTTATAGTTAGCACGAAGGCTTTAATTCTGTGATATTATGAAGGTAAATAATTTACGAGAGTTTGACCGCAACGGTGGAAGATGCGATAAATAATATCGCTGTGTACATGACCTTAGGCGATGCTACTTGTGTCTCTCTCGTACTAGGCATACTAAACAAGCACTGCAAAGAAACCTTACGAAACATGTAAGGTTTCTTTGCAGTGCTCCCGTCGGGGCCGCGGATTTTTGTACTCGATTACGTGGCCTCGGCGCAAGGGCAAAGTAGGAACATGGGTTCGGTTTTTAGTCAGTAGAAGTCTGACACTCCCCTTCGCTCTGCCCAAGAGCGGGGGGGGTCATTCGATGATTTTCCACCCACCAAAAAAAAAAAAAAAGGTTTCTTTGCAGTCGCTGTCGTTGCCATCTTTCAATATAATATGCTCATAAAAAAATAAAAAAAAATTTAGGTATGACGGCAACCCCTTTTAGTCGATACGTATATCATGGGGTGCATAAAAATAACTAGTCTGCCATCTCTGCCTGTCCACCATATTGGATTCAGAAAGGCATCATTTAGCTAACCAAGCATTGTCATCCATACCGTTACATTTTGGCTAATTTGAATCTGCATTTCAGATTTAAGAAATAAAGTGGTAAACAAATACACACCTACCTGTTCATAAATTCAGAAACGGTCGTGTAAGGTGGAGCAAATCAATTTTGACAAAAACTTTGTTGATGCGAATGTTTCTTATAAGGACCAAAAAACTTTATGCGACAAACCGATTTTTGCGTACTTCAAACTCGGAAAAAACGAAAGACGTTTCCCGAAATACATTTCATTGAAATGAACACTCCAACTCACCAACTTTTTATGATTCGGTTCGAAAACACACCAATAGTAGACGAAAATTCAAATATGTAGGTATGTAGTAACTATGTGTGCAATTAACAATATAATATGTATGTTAATAAAAGGTGATAAGACTCAAAATAAGGTAATCTCAACCCAACTAAACCCAAGTTACCATATTCACGTAAGTTTATCTCCACATAATTTCGCCACATGTTAATGAAGTCTTGAAATGTTTTGAATTCAAACTAGCTTTAGAATTGTTTTGAATAAAACTGCTCTGTGAGTTCCAAACGCAAACACAGGGAACATTTCCTGTATACGTACATAATGTTGAATTAATTTCGTTATGTTGTTATTATGTTTGTATAGTACAATGTCGTCGACTATCGTAAATGACATTTAAAATGGGTATTTCTCACTAACTCGGCCATTTGTGTTGGACATGACATGATGCAGAGGAATGAGAAAAATTTTGAATAAGAATGTGGAAGGTTTTAAGAGTAGAGGAAGACCAAAGAAACGTTGGATGGACTGTCATGTGAAGAATTGTATGGCTAGAAGAGAGGTGACTGCTGAGATGACGTGTTGGAAGAAGAAGATATGCTGTACCACAAAAATATCGATAAAATCTAATTTACAATGATTTAAGTACCTAGCATTTAAGTGAAAGTGCATGAAAGTATTTTTTTTTTTTAATTTTTTTTTAAGTGATTTTTTTCTTATGGAAAATAAAGATATCTCAAACCCGATATTATAGTGCTTTATATTCTCACTTTATTTATATCGATTTATTTACTTACGACATCTTCCTGCCTTTATCCCATGTCATTTGGGGTCGACGCAACACGTTTTGTTCCTTCCACTCTGCCCTGTCAGTCGTCACGTTATCATTTATTCCTTTTTCCTTCATATCACTCCTCACACACTCCATCCATCTTTTCTTTGGTCTGCCTCTCCCTCTCCATCCATCCACATTTATATTTATAACTTTTTTAGTCACATGCGATTCATCCCTCCTCATCACATGTCCATCACGACAGTCGATTCCCTTTTACCTTTTACTTAAACCTTGGTAAAGGCACGTGTAACGAACCGCTTACATGTCCAATATTGAAAGTGCCTTTAAACCAACTAATAAAATTATTCGCTCAAAGGGCTTACAGAGAACGTTTATAGGCCAATATGGCGTCACGAAACGTTTATAATAACTTGCTTTAGTTACGATTATATAAGAATACTTGAATTCAGTTGGCATATGAAAACTTAGAACATTTCATTTTGTAGAGCAAATCATCACGATTTGCTCTACAAAATTAAATGATGAAATTATTAAACTGTATTCAAAATTAATATATTTTTAATAATTTTCTCAACGATGCAGAATGTAAATTCGATAGATAGTTTTGAAGGACAATGCAGTCCCGCAAACAGAAACGAGCTTACATATACGGATAATAAAATAACAACAAAATATTTAATAGATTAATGTTTGTGTTCACTTACTTAAGTATAAAATTAGTATCTTTATAAATACGCAGCTCTAAGTCATGTGCCCTACACACACGCTTTCTCGACTCACCATAAAGAAAGAAGACCACATTTACTGCAAATAATTAATTGTTATAATATATAATACTTAAGTGTTTTAAGCGTTCACAATTTATTACTAAACGTATACTTCAGATCACACAATTCGAAACATATACTGACAACAGGCCACATCTGGCAAAACGAAAAAACCGACCCCAAAGTACGTGTCAAAAGGTTACCATGGCAATATTATAAAAGGACCGAATCCCCCTTAATTAAATTTCGGTCCCAGTAGACGTGTTAATAGGTTAATACACGTTACCCAATCGGACGGAACCAATTATCAGCAAAACCTTTAGAGGTGTAGTCAACCATTCACTCGAATAGTTGACTAATCACTGATAAATGAACCGTCGAGATTCCCACTAAAGAGAATTAGAAAGAAATAATAGACTTTGTGAGCGACATTATTAATCAGAAAGTAATCGGTTGGGAGTAACTACATTATTAATGGGATATCCCTCTTCTATAAATCTATATCCATACCTATAAATAAAATTGATGTACCTGTTTCTTACATCAAAATAACGGTTTTTTACCGAATGCATGTGAAAGTAAGTATGTACATATAACAAAAACATTTTTTTTTCACAATTTTGTTTGTCTGTCTGCCTGTTTGTTCCGGCATGTAATCTCCAAAACTGATGAACCGATTTTGACTAAACTGTTACTGGCATATAACTGATTTTTTAGGGTCTAACGACACAACGGTCTCGAGCATTCGTTGTTGCGGTTTGCGTCGCTGCGTGCTTTCGTGCTTGCAGTGTTCGTTGTTGCGGGCATTCGGTGGCGTGTGGTTCGGCGTGGTGGCTTTCGGAATGACGTATTGCACTCGTAGTTTCGTTTTTTTTTTTGTGAAATGTTCTTCTGACATTCAAAAGTGCCTGTAATGGCTTAATTGAAATAAAGAATTTGAGTTTGAGTTTGACAAATGAGAACGATGCACTGCGCTCCTGCTGTAGACATACTTCATTCCGCAACCGAACTGCTACTTTTACTATTGAAAAATAATAAGGGTTCCGTGAAAAAAATAACTTGATATTGTTAACTAAGTCCGATTCTAATAGGGAAGTACTCAATATTTGTTACTAGCTCATGCCCGCGGCTTCGTCCTCGTGGATGTCGGTTAAAATGGTTGAAAGTGGGGCTTTTCAACCATTTTATTGTATTAAAAAGCAGCCTATGTCCTTTCTCAGGCTCTAGACTATATGTGTATCAAATTTCATATAAACCGGTTCAGTATTTTTGGTGTAAAAGGGCGACCGACATACAGACAGACAGACAGAGTTACTTTCGCATTTATAATATTAGTAAGGATAATAATTTAACGCGATGAAATGTCGCAAGACACAGCTAGTTCAATCATAAAGCTTTTTCTCTCGCGACAAAATCTTATCATGTATCCACTTACTCAGTTATTAATTAAGGATGTGGCATGAATAAAATATGAATTGGAGTCGTTAATGAAATTTGTGCATGCGCTGAATAATTTGGTTCAATAAAGTCTTGTATAAATCTTTGTTAAGTTTATACACGTTGTTGTTAAATCACTTTGGAGAACTGCTTTGTTAATTGTTATTAACTTGTTGTTATTTGATAAGGGTTCATTAGTGAGTGGCGTATAGGATATAATAGGTATCCTATTAACTATAGTGGTAATAAAGGATGTTTGGTAATATCTATTCTCCGGGACTTTGGAGTTGATTAAAAAGTTTTGTAGTAATTTTTTGGCCTTTAGTCTATGAGATCTACTGGTATGTTCAAAATTCATGTACAGTGATTTTGATTTTAGTGCTGTTTTTATTGCTTATCAGGGATTTAAAAGTGACCTACAGCAGTCAATAAATTTTAATTATCAAAAATACTCTCTGGCTACTAACTACCTCTTTGGTCTAGTTCTCGCACGCGCGACTATTGAGCATGAGGTCTCGGTTGGATTCCCAGTTCAGGCAAAGAGTTATTGAGTTTTTTCATGAGGTCCTGGTTCGATTCCCAGTTCTGGCAAAGATTTTTGAGTTTTTCCTTTAGTTATTTCTTAGTAGCAGCCACGGAGCCTTGATTTGTGCCCACTTGAAGGGAATAGGGTCGTCCTCTATTACTTGGGACTTAAGATTAATTGGTAAAATATAGGTGTACTATTAGGTACGCCTTTGCCTAGTCCTTCGGGAATTATACACGACGTAATTTTTATACAAATAGTCTCTATAAAATTATTTTTAATATCTTCATGGCCATATATCAGAGTCCCACCCATTATGTGTTCCCAGTGTTCCCACCCGTTAGTTGTATCACCCTTAAATTATTCCAGAGTTCGTTTTTTCATGTTATGTTGTTGTGTGAATATTGGCGGAGAATGAAATAAAATCAGTTGTATGCTACGACCGAGACCAATCAACACACATGAAACTGATGCCGATTGCGAGCTATGTTGACGTATCTCATGTTTGTCAGGCTCGAAATATCGAAATTCTTTATAAAATATTATTAAAAAAACTGAAGTAATATAAATATGTCGATAACTGAAAGTTTGTTATTTTTCCAGAACTTTCATCGTTTAACCTCACTCAAAATATGCGGTCTTATCAATTGAGTATTCTCGATTTGGGCGGAGCAGAAGGGAGTGTTCAGATACTTACTGACTAAATCCCATCTATGTTCCTCCTAATGCCGAGGTTGCGGTGACCCTTTCGAACAATTTCTACAACCTTGGACAATGGGTGGCCTAGTATAACAAAATGGTCTTTCAAACTCATTGCTATAAACACCAGGATTCATTGTCACGCAGTGGGTGCAAGAAGACGGATGTCGTCTTCGAGCGAGGTCGAAGAAACGCTTGCGTGACGACTATAGGCTATTGCAAGATTGGCCGTGCGTTAGTGCGAGATTAGCCGGGGAAAACCGCAAGGAGAGAAGAGTGGAAGTGGCGCCTCCTTCTGCGAAGCAGTGATGCTAGCGAAGGAGGTGGCGGAACGAGAGAGGGAGAGAACCTCTCAACGTCCCAGCCGCCGCGGAAGGCGCGGAAGGCGCTCCGGGCGTCGGGGGCCACGTGATGGCTTCGGGCCACCGTAGACGCGGGCCTGTGGACTAACTCGCCGTCCGGCCGTCGTGTGTCGGCGGCGCGTTCGTGTTCCACGCGCGCCTCAAAGAGATGTCAGCAAGGAGGGGCCCGAGGGCCGCTGCCCGCCGGGGCCGCGGATTTTTGTACTGATGACGTGGCCTCGGCGCAAGGGCAAAGAAGGAACATGGGTTCTGTTTTTAGTCAGTAGAAGTCTGACACTCCCCTTCGCTCTCCCCAAGAGCGGGGGGAGTCATTTGATGATTTTCCACCCACCAAAAAAAAAATGCGAGAAGCCTTTGTCTGGTAGTGGGACAATATAGGCTAAAAAATAAATATTAACAAACGGAATAGTAGTTTCAGCATCTTACTTGTTGAAGAGAATGAAAAAATACACACTTAATTGCCCACATTATTGCCTACTCGTATAAAATTCATTCTCATGACACAACGCGAAATATATCCGCAGCCGCTCTTAAAGTACCATAATTTACACCTAATTTATTATAATTCAGACAATGACATGTCAACATTCAGATACACGTCTTCTCTTTGTTAAGCAAAGACAGGTCAATATGGCTTGTGGAAACTCATTTAAGAATTATGAAGGGGTTCAAAGACACATTTAACGATCTCCCAAGTCGTTCACCCACATTGCAAACCAGTAACAATATAAAAGAAGCTTACAGTCACTGATATATTTTCAACTAACATCATACTATTTCTATCGTTGACATAAGGTCGTAAATGCAGCGGCACAAATAATGGGATTCCGAGCACAATCGTAAAGTAACTAGAAATAGAGCAGTTCTGAAATATACGGGAATAAAGGAGTTTAAAGTTTTCAATGAAACGCGATAATGGGTAGATAGGATGAAAGGCGACAGTCTATATGGCTGTGTGGAGCTCTGTGCAGTTTATATGGAAAGCCCAGGTAGACTCTTTTATTTTTTAAAGAATAAATGTGTTTATTTTTATCACACAGCTTCACATCCGATTAAAATAAAATGCAGCGAGGTGCGCTGCATTTTATTTGCTCTGAGATACAATTAACTATTATTTATCACCACACCTGTAATACCTGAAGGGTTCGGCTGAGGTGTACCGACACACACACTTTTTCCCAGACATGTATAATAATAATAATATAATAATAATATTCCACAACTATCACACAACGCCATCTAGTCCCAAGCTAAGCAGAGCTTGTGTTATGGGTACTAGACAACTGATAAACATACTTATATATTTCTAAATACATACATATTATAGATAAATTACACCCAGACACAGAACAAATGATCGTGCTCATCACACAAACATTTGTCCTGGGTGGGAATCGAACCCACGACCTCCGGCATAGCAGTTAGGGTAACTAACCACATAACGACATAGCAGTTAGGGTATAAATTTCATGTATAGGTGAGCCTATTGCAATTCAGACTTCGGGCTTCGACTTAGAGAATTGTGATTTAAAAATCCATTTATCAATCTAAATATCCTAGTAATTGAGAACTCCAAGCTCATCAGTAGTGCTTGCTACCACCAGACCAACGTCACTTTACTGTACTTAAGCATTATTAAGATATCATCCCCCTTCTCCCCTCAGAAACTCCGGTCCGGTGTTTGACCCACGGTTACCCACTCGGGGTATGATAAATGATCCGAACTGACATAAAACAATATGAAAGTGATAAATGTTCGCGATAATTATTCGACCAACTAACATGTAAGCGCACAGGCTGACCCCTGAATGTTGTCCTTCAAAATTTACTGAACTTCGTGCATAGAACATGATACTTTGACCTAAAAAGGTTATGTAAATAGTAAATCATATTTCAATGTTAACCGGTTTTACAAAACACTTTTAAACGTTGTGTTTTTAAATAAATATGGCCGGTATTTCGTTCCTGACTACTTGGAGAAGAAGTAGTCGAAACAAACTCAGAGTCCACTGTTTCTTTTAAATTCCAGACATTGGTCAAGTTATACGAGGACCATGCAGATAAGTGTTTGAGATGATCTTTTGAAAAAAGAACCACACAGACTTTTTGGGGTGACAAATAATGTTTTACGGTAAGGCTGCCCGCCCACGTGAGACTTTTTGTAGGACAGATAATCGGACCGATTTTTTGTTCGTTATTTTGACCAAATTTTTGTAGGACGTGTGCGTTCACTATTGCTATCAGTGTATTCTATTTTATTCCTACAAAAAATCGGTCACCGATTAATTATCGGACGTGGGCGGGCAACCTTAGAGTCAATGTAACGCACGCAACATATTGTGCTCATAGATGTGTTGCTTTACGTAAGGGGGCCGTGGCTGTTTTTAAAATAAACATCAAAAACTTGTTTTGAAATCAAAAGCTGTGTAAAAATTGGAACTTTGACCCCCAACCTTTCCGTAACTAGAAGATTTCCAAGTATGGTATAGAATAAAAAAACTGATCGCAATGACGGGAAGATCAAGTGCCTTTCACCTTCGATAAGAGTATTTGTACAGCTATTGTGAAATAGAGAACCACTGATTTTAAACCTAAAGCAACCTCACTATTATCCTAGGCTTCAGGTTGGAAATTATTCCACGGAAATGTATTACCGGATCTAGACAAGGCTTTCGAGGCGTTCCGTATTTCCACGAAAGCTTTAGTCAAGTATGTTAGTTTCATACATTGTTTACTTTCCCGTCATTATCTTCATCCTTTTTTTTTTTTTTGGTGGGTGGAAAATCATCGAATGACCCCCTCCGCTCTTGGGCAGAGTGAAGGGGAGTGTCAGACTTCTACTGACTAAAAACCGAACCCATGTTTCTTCTTTGCCCTTGCGCCTAGGCCACGTAATCTAGTACAAAAATCCGTTATCTTCATCCTTACTTGTCCATTTGTGTGCCGAATGTCATCCCAACCAGTTCAACCGACAGCAAAGTTATTTTCCTATCTGAAATATTAGTATGGATTCTAACAACAATATCAAACAACACTAGTTAAAACTCAATACAAACTTCCAATCTACATTATAAAGTCGTTTGTAGTTTCAGTTCGCCGGCAACCGCAACTAGCTATGTCAATATTTATTAAATATCGCAACCAATATTTCGGAGTTTGACGGCAAATCTAATTCGCGTCTGAAGACGCCACTGACGTCTGGTAATGGTGTTCTCGCTCGTTAGCTCTCCCTTGCCACGAACTCTATAAGTAATCCGATTTCATTGGTAGTTCCGACAAATTTGCGGTCCGTTGAATCTATGCCGCACGCCCGGCAATGGGCTACCATGCTCCTAACCGACGATGGATTATCACCCGTCTCTCTCTCACGAAGAAGGTATGAAAGGGATGTAGCGTGGTGATTAAAGAGGTCGTTTTCTGTTACGATATGTGTAAGTTCTTGGAGTCCGTCCAGCACAAACATGCTTTTGTTAATCTACTTATGTTGCCGGACCGCGGCGTTCGCGAACGGATCAGAACCATTTGATACCCAAAACAGATTTGGGACTAAGTGTGATTTCCGTAAATTGAATGAAGAGTGGAGGCAGGTGGTTTATTCATGAGGGGACCCGTTCGTGACGGTGTGCTGCGTTACAGAAATCGCTAATTTCATTCCGAATCAGTTTTAAATTTGCATTTTTAACAACGTGAATTTTTGTTTGTATTCAATGGGCTAGTTGGTGTGTCATTTGTTGGTTGTGTGTGTTTGTTTGTTTGTTTTATTAGGTTTTCCTTTCATCCCTACTTATGTCATTTGTTTATTCGTTTTCTCTTTTTAATCATACACTACCATCTTCATTACAAATAAATCAGTGATCGCAGTTTTCCATTATGGATTGACGCTTACCTTCCTTTGAAAATAGTAAAAGGTTTAATTTTATAAAAGCTCTTGTTGATCTCCATTCCAGTTATTTGCAGCTGCAGTCAGCATGTTTCAATATATTGGTCCACAGAAAATAAATAAAACCGTTAGTTGGCATAACACAATGAAACAGCGTTGTGTAAGCTATGCTATAGAGAACCACGCTGGGCAAAATGTTTTCAATCTATTTCGTTAACTGTATAAATTGCTGTATTTAAATGGATAAAATAATTCAGAGAGTGTGAATCCTAATTTTCTAACCGGTATTATAAATGCGAAATTAAGTTTGTTTGTTACTTTTTCTCGTCTTAACCACAGAACTGATCATCCTGAAATTTTGCATGTACGTTGTAAGAATTATGTTATTTTTGTAAAATTTTATCAATTTATTTTGTCCTATGTTAATGCTTATTTTTCTTTTTAAAAAAACCAGGCCTCTAATATAAATTAACAAATCTAAATCTTCATCCCGAACTATATATTTTATTCTCCTCATCTTACCAACATAGATACTAAGTTCAAGACGGTTTAATATATCTAAGTACTCAATCAGGCACGTGGAAATTGAAGGATTATGTCAATGGTGCGTGAAACTCAGAGATTAACCTATTCGCACGAGTGACTGAATAATAATGGAGCCTTGTGTACTGGAAGCTAGTTATTTTGTCTGATTATGTACAACTGTATACAGTATGTTAGTTTAGAAACGAGGAACATATTGAAATACGCAATGCTTTACCTACATGATACTAATAAAAATATGAACAAAAAAAAAAACACTGATAATAATTGACAGACAGAACCGTATCAAACATTTCGCAAAAGTTGCGTTTATCGCAGAACATGTATTATCCATTTTCCCTTCATATTTTAAAACTGGCGTAATACAAAAGCCAAAAATAAAGTTTTATAAAAGTGAAGACTTGTCTCACTACTACTATTTTCAATCTGTTCAGTTCTAAGCTGTTAATCTTCCACAGATTTAATAAATAAATTATTTATTGATTAAAAATACAAGTATGCTTTGAAATCTCAGAAATTTCTTTCCCTACATCTCTTCCAAACACACAAATACCACGGTGAGGTGATAAAAGATTGCACATTAATGTTCTACATTATAAGCGTCGTAAATACAAGAGTTATAGTGCGGCGGACACATCGGCGTCGCTAGGAAAACTTTATCAGGTAGTAAACAAACCGACTCGAATGACGTCATAGTTTTTGATTAACTTATGATGGCAGTCCCATGCATAACAACGTTTTTAGTTGTAAATAATAAAGCCTAAATACTGATAATAAAACTATCATGGTACGGCTACGGGTGAGCACGAAAATAACGAGGAAATTTCGATATAATGCAGGTCGCAAAACATCTTATATTAGAATTTTAAAAATAAAACTTCAACACCATCGTGTACTGCCTTTTTTAATAATATATTAGGAACCATTTTCTGTCTTACTGGATGCAGCTAAATACTACTCAAGCCTACTCTGCCTCTACTGCCCATGCAGGCTCCATGCATCCTATCCATGTAGGATGCATGGATAGGATGCATGGAGCCGGTTTGGTCAGTAGAGAATGAAGTATACCTTATGTTAATGATTTCTGATTCCTTTATTTTTGATTTATTAGTATATTTTAATACAACTATATTATTTTTATAATAAGAATTCACAAAAATAACAGCAGCAAAGCTATAAAGTCACAAATAATGTACCTCCTTCTGAAGATTTCTGCAGAATTATAAGAGTTACAGGATATAACTTGCCGTTGTATGCACGGTGGCTCAGTCTATACGAATCCCTCATTGTATTTGAAATTTATAAGTACAAAGTGAGACCAAGTTATAAAAGAATGTATAGCTTGCAGTTACGCCGTCTGTACATGAGAATATGTATAACTTGAAAAGTAAACAGTTCTTAGAAAATCACCGAACCAACAGCACGGTTTGATGGAAATCTTTTAAAGTTAAGGTGGTTTACAAAGAGTTATTTACATAGTATTTTCTTTTTTTTCTTTATTCTGTTGGTCTCGGCTGTCACTTATACATCGTCATTTATAATTTTTATTAAAATAAAAATAAATCATGCATTCTTCCGACAAAGTTTCAATTTAATATGACTGGAGGTATTTAGCAAGAATCCATCTTGCTACTTACATACTACCTAGTACGGAGAAACTAAATAAAAGCTTTTCAAAACAACTTTTTACAAAAAAAAAACTTTTATTAATATTACATTACATTTAAGTTTTTTCAGACGTCAATCATGTGGGTGTACATCTTTCTACTGAATTATTTTTATTTATAGAATGCCAAAATAAAGTTTCCAATGTTCCAATTGCGTAGGAGTCAAAATAAAACGGTGAACTTTTACAACACAATAAATCAAATTTTAAACAGAACGAATCGAAGCAATTTATAAAAGGTTCTCTCATTTTATACCAGGGCAAATGAACCTATTTAACGTCAATTAACAGTATATCAACTAATTTTAATTTACCGCTCCCAGATTGGACCATCGACGTCCATCATTATGAATTCGTGAGCGGCACCCCTCAAATTAGGACTGCGAGACACTCTGTTGCGTTCACGTGACCAAATGTTTTAAGCTCAGTAGGACACGCAATAGAAAAGTTGCGCCTAACACTGTACACATAAAACTAATAGAGATATATATTTTCTGTTTTATTATCACAAACATAATTAATTGTCTGCTAGATTTGCTGGTAAATCTATTAGTTGATGGCTTTCACAAACAAACGATGAAGAATGACTCAACAGTTCTATTTATTTTTAGAAATAACAAAGCGTAGCAGTTTGCTATGCTTTTTGTCTACGCGGCTACGGCGTAGCGCTACAAAGCTACGAGGTACTACAAAATTCAACGATTGACATCGGAACGAAAATAAAACCTTTTATTTTCGATTGAACGTATTTATTTACCTCTCACGCCACATTTTGACCTTATACGTCATTCAGGAGCCCGAACGTTACTGAAAACTAAATCTCGAAATTATTTGAGTATTACGCAAGCTTACCTTCTTCACAGAGCCTTATGAGGGTAAAGCTGACGTAGCTAAAGGAGCATTTTGCTCTTTCCGGTGTTGGGTTTGGTGAGATGACTGAAAGGGACTGTCCCGTCGTTTAAGGGACATCTGGTGACATTAGTTATGCCGTAATCGGGACCTCGCGTGACCCCCGACGCTTCAATTAACAAAATGGATAATCGTGGCGCGACAAGGCGACAAACTTATATTCGGTGATTTATTAACGCCTAGTGCCATGCATGCAGACTGCCTAAATTAGATTTGCATGATTGACGAGATAAACAGCGCAGTGACGATCCGGCCATTTTGTTTGCTTCAGGTGATGAATTTCGTTCCCTTAATGTTATCATCACCACAGATTCGTACTTATTCACTTCAAGAACACCCAACGTTCTCAACAATTTAAAATAGTTACATCAACTTTTATAGATGTAAACATTTTTGTTATTATCTTGCGAAAGCAATATAAAGCAACCACGCAATTTAAATGTCGCTTACCAAGATACCACCAACTTACTTCGACTTCAAAGTAAACTAATAACAAACGCGTAACTACACACGTCATAGTTCGTAACATCTTAAACAACTACGACGAAGTCCAAACTCTGTCAAATACAACATTAATACTCCTCTTTACTTGCTTACTTGGAAATACTCTCGAACAAGCACTATAATCCAATTACACCGTGCCTCAAGGCTTTCGTTCCACCTGTAAAGTCATCACAAACGAACACAACTCACAAAGGACTGCGAAAATAAACAAACAAGCGAAAATGTTACCGCTTTAGCTGTCGAAAGCAGCCGCTTGCACAATGCACGACAAGGGATGGTGAAAAGTACCGTAGTCGCATTGCAAATTAGCGCATTCGACCACTCAGCCCGAAAGCCGGCTGTCCGTCCGCTTGCCACACCATTTGCTCTCCAACAATTTCACTGCACGCACACCAGCTTAACTAAAATTCATTCATTAATCAGCTTCGCATTGTAAAAGCACACTGATCGGTTATAAAGTCCCGTATTTTGGATTCCACGTTATGTTTGCTCGCTACGGTCTCAGCCGCATAACAGGTGATACGATGACCGATCCCGAATTTAGGAGTATTACAGCAACATAATATCATGTTTGCTCTCTCAGCATTCTACCTGTGCTGCATGAATTTAATTAAGTGTGACAGCTTTTCATTAGTGTTAGTATACGGTAATGGGAAATTAACGTTAAATTAAGTGACACTCTTAACATGTTTAGTCTGAGATACTCGGCTGCCCTGGGGCTAAAATTTGAACAGAACTTAACTGTTGTACCTCTAAACAGTGAAATGTAACGATGGGGCTCTCAACGCTCGCCTTTAATGCGTTTGACGTCTGCCACTGACAAGTTCAAAGTTGAATTTAATTTATCTTGGCAAATAGCACTCCAGTAAATACAACAAGAAGAATGAGCGCATAATTAAGTTTTGACGTCAACTTTTAGTTACGATGTTGGACCGTTATGAAGATATTGAAGCTATGAGTCTCGTGAAAGAATTTAAAAGGCATATATTACTGGTATATAAAGATCTAAATCCATGTAAAATGTTCTAGAACTTTAATTTGAGCAGGATTCTGTGTGAGATAGTAAAAAAGTAATATCATTGACCGTTCTATGCGAATTCATATAAAATTTTCGCTCAAAATATTTATATTTGATAAAGAATTCAAAAGAAAAAACCTCATACACTTTCGCTGGCAGCCATTTGCAAATCCTCGAAAATCCTTCAAAATTGCATTGAAGATGCAAACGGTAAGTACGTTGTAAAACATAAATCCGCGCGGGACAATAGCGAGATGCAATAGACGATCGCATTTTCTTCGCATCTTGCAGATATGGCCGGGTTTATCCAGCCTGACAACATTTTCATTCACTCCCTCTATTCTATACACCGTCGCATTCTTCACAAATACAGTTTCTTTGACATCTATCGAGGTTGCGACCCACAAAAATAAGAAACGACAAATAAAACACAATCACAGTAAGTGCACTTTTAAAGCTGTGCGGTCGCTTATGTCTGAAGATGTCTTCTAAATGCTTCTCTACATTTTTCTGTTGAAATACCTCTACCCTTTCTCTTCAGATTGCGAGCGTCATATAGCAAATGTGAGTGTATCATTCATTCATACTTCTTCATCCATACGGTAGTAGTGAAGCGCCGTTTCCGGATGACTCAGACAATTCATAAAATTCTTTATTTGGGATTTCTGTGGTTCAACTCTATTTGTCATAAAAATATTTTATGGTTATACATGTGGTTGCAGTGTGAAAATATAATGGTACCTCATAAAATGACGATATGCTCGCTTTTTCATCTAAATCGTATAACGTAAACGTATAACAATAAATATGAATTGCGCAACGTTAAGAAAAAATATCATAATACCGTCGGCTTTTATAAATTACGGCTTAAGACTAGACGTAGACGTAGAATCCATTTCAGAAATAAGGTTGTCACAGCAAATCCGAGAAAAAAATCAGATTTCACAGAAAAAATGGTGCCTATAACTTGTCGATTCTATCTGCTAGCGGATTCGGAATAGATCTGATATTCGAATATATCGCTAATGCTTTCCATCTCACGGTTGGACGAACGATGCATATTTGATTTGTTTCCAATTTACACTGTGTGCGTATAACGTTGGAGCGTGCCACAAAAAATATTGGACGAATCATGTTCTACGTTCGTTTTAAAACGTACGGTTATCGCAGCGACGTCTATAGAGCACGCATTAATTATAAATGTGATTGAAAGCTCAACAATAAATTATTGCAGTTTCATTTGTATAAATTGTAATCATTTTTTCACTGCATTTCGTTTCCTGATGGCCATATATTCCGTTCTGACAACTTTGTTTGGTATCAATTCCTGAAATACATTTATATTGGAAGGTATGCGTATTTTTAAACATACGTTTGTATTTTTCATTTGTATACTACAAACATGTTTTATTAATGGACAATGAATGCCGTTCGTTAAAAAATATCTTTGGTATGTGGATGACTGAGTTGCAAATATGTGTTTTGTTTTACAATGAATATTGTAACACTGTTAGTATTCATTTGAGTAACTAAATCAATATTTACTTTAGTCTGAAACAATTTTATTCAAAATGCAACCAAAATGCATATTTAAGTACAAGCAAATATTCAGGATGAAACTTAATGTCTGCATAGGTGGTGCTAACGGCTGAAACAGTTTCTCTCCACCGTATACGTATAATGTATACATGTACACGGGAAATGGGAGAGATGCCGACGAAATAGCCTCACGATCCGTTTTGGTCGTGAATGCAAATTAATCTCTCTAGCCGCTCGCCAATCGCCTGTACTGTCTTCTGACTCTGAATACCAAATACAACTACTAATACTACTACTAATTCGTAGGGTAACGTTCTCAGAATATTGATATTGGACAGTATTGAATGCAAATGTTAAGAAGCTGACTTTATTAAAGCTAGTTTGTGAATACGTGAGGAGCTCGTGGCTACATATTAACAGTTACTCGGGTCGATCTTTAAGTTAAGCGGTGCTAAGCTAGGTTGATCTGTGAATTGGTAACCAACAAAAAATAAACGTATAAACTTTAAGCTGAAGGTCCGGGCTTTCATTTGTAGATGTTTGACAGTCGTTACAGGGGCCCTACTATGACGTCTTAAAACAGTCCTAACTTATTATTAATCCAGTGTGGAGGAGAGATGGCGCTAGACACCCTGTATAGTTCTGTCACGTTTCCACACTGGAATAACATTAAGTTAGGACTGTTTTAAGACGTCATAGTAGGGGGGCAGGAACCAAGAAGCCGGCCCTGACATAATTTGCAAAGGTTAGGTACGCAAAGTTTGAACAATTAGCTACTGTAACAGATTACTCCACAACCGATATGGAAAGTTATCCTATTTTGTGGTCCTCCACAATCGGTTAAACAGTGTCGTCAAAATATTCGACTGCAAGTAACAATCGATTTGATCATAAATGGAGCACACGCATAAAAAAACCCCTGCTCTAAGCAGTGAATAAAGAAAAGGACTTCCAAAGGAAAACGCAAGTCTTGAAAAACGAAGCAAATTGTTATAGAGCATAATTTGGTTAGTAAAGAAAACACTACTTAGTTGGCTCATAGTGTTCGCACACAACTTTGTAAACTCATAATAGATTTCAACGTGGTTGTAAAACTTATATTATAATTAGGTTTTCTTACGCAAACAAAGGTGTATGCGAAGTTGGACAAACTTGTTCTTGGAATAAGTCTGTAAATGCGTAGCGCATACTTATATACATATTTTATTGTTGTGTCGACTATTTACATCGACGGTGCATGTTACTTTGCTTTTTTTTTCCTCTTAGGGAATAAAAATGCTGTGTATTTAATGTCGCTTCAGAAACAAGCAGCTACTTATTTCTACTGCTGCTACTGATGATAATGCATCATAAACCCACTGCTTTATTAGTCTAGTGGCTACAAGCGCGACTGCTGTGCTTGTTGTCTTGGGGTCGATTCCCGTATCGGGCAGTGTCAGTGGGCTAGCAATAGGTTTACCCCAATTACCCCCTATAACTTGGGATTTAAGTATAACTGGCGAAAGACTGTACTATTAGGTACACTTCTGCCTAACCCTTTGGGAATTACAGGCGTGATGTTATGGTATCATCAGAAATTGGAATAGATTGAGAACAAAAAAAAAACTACAACAATCACCCTCTGAAAAACCTCTCTGAAAATATGCTAACTTACAAAAAAATCCCTCGATTTTATCTCAGTCAGAAAACCAGCAGTTTTCCCTCAAAACCTTCCACAAACGTGGTCTGATATCTGTAATTGCAGCAGAACTATTTTACTAGGCACTTATTCTCGCATATCTAAGCGACAGATCGAGACGTTTCGCCGAGCGAATGTGTTTGCTGTGTCAAGATCGTCGTTTACATTACATAGAAGATGCAGTCACTTACGCTCCGTACGTTCATTTACAGCAGTAACGATGTACTTTAAGTTAAATTATATGCAGGTAACTTGCAGACAAATAAATTATCTGGAATAGAACCATTTCTTTTCGTTAGTTTTTGATCGATGTGACGTTTTTTTTTCAACTGCCTCGTTGGTGTAGTGGTTAAAGCAAAGCGGATATTTTAATATAATAATATCGCCCCTATTCAGGCATGATTTGACTCGCAAAACATAAACCTACCAAAATATCAGTTATTTATCATGATTTCAAGATTCTGTTTATATTTAAATGTAACATTTGAATTATTTACTGTAATAATTTGGTTACTTTTTTTGGTGTTATATGAATATCAGACGCTCAAAATTAGAGGCCTAATAAAAAAATGTCTCCTTTCTCAATAGCAGCCACGGAGTCTGGATTTGTGCCCGGTTGATGGTAATACGCTCGCCCCCTATTACATGGGACTTACACATTAATGGCAAAATGTGAGTGTACTACAAGGTTGTACCTTTGCCTAACCCTTCTGGAATTACAGGCGTGATGTTATGTGTAAATCTTTTGTGAGTGTTCGAACACTCACACAGAATTTCCAAGTATGAAGAGAGATTTTAGGGATTTCATGTTGATATCGATTTTTGCGTAGGTACATGTATTTTTAACCAAATCAAATCAACAATCCAAACTAATCGTTTACTCAGTAAAAGCCTATATTTTTTCCTGAAACTATATTGATACTGTTACATACTGTTAGCCTGTATGATTCCTCTAAAGGGCTCACCATGATTTTCAAATTTCCAGATTTCGAGTTTTTCCAACTATATTGGAGCCTTATTAAGAAGGTTTTTGTTAAATTTACGTCACATTGAAATAATTTTACAACAAAATCTATTGGAAAAGTGTTTTTAGCAAAATATAATATAACGACATGCATAAAACAACTTTATATTACACAGTAAATTATTATGTACAACTTATCGCATGAACAAAGTTATACTTATTATGTATAAGTTTGTTCATGCGGGTACATTGTTACCTAAAATTTTAATTTGGAATTCAAGAAGGTTCTTGCTGAATCTTTTCGGTAATTTTCATTAGTAAATATGGTTGAGCGCGAGACCTCTTATATGAATAAAATTTACATCTGTTTTTTCTCCCTTACTTTGGCTTTGTTACTAAATATAACTAACGCAGTTAGAAGATAAATAAATTTAGAAAAACATCTGTTAATACTTACTTTGTTGCTAAGCAAAGGAATGAAAATTGTACCTACGTTGAAATTTATTAAATAAATTATTTAGTCCGTACCTAAGTAGTCTACGAAAATAGTGTTCAAAATAAATATCTCGTAATTGTACCGCAATTAATGAACTATATACATTTATTTAATTTTATATGAAACATCAAACAATTTAAACAACATGTAAAAGTATTCGTCTATTAAAAACAAATGTGTTCAATGGTTTTTCATCAACAAATAACAGCTAATTCGAATTACATTCTTAATTCTAACCCACAACCAGTCTCATATTTCTGTAATCAAACTTAACACCATAACCAAACACAATAAAACGAGACGTCTAGTTCCTATGACATAATCAAACACAATATTTCCAGCGTTGCAATTCAGCGCGATGTCAGTGGTGTTGCCAAACAATTTACGTGTATGAATGGGGAAGGTTATCCGAGAGATTTGTTGGCGAAACGGGACGTCTCAGCCCTCGATGTTTCGCCTTTTCAGCTAAAGTGACGAAACATGTCTCGCGGCATACCAGCCACTGTTTACATTACCCTCACGTTCGCTCCCCGCGACCGACGACGCAGATATTCCAAAATAATGTGCGATTCCACGAATAAATTTATTGAGACGAGAGGCAGCAAAACCAATGGCTGCATCCACAACGAAGGCACAGAGTATACCAGTTTATTCATGGAACGTTCTTTGTGACACGAGTGTAAAGTAAACAGAAACGCCTCGTGGTTTTTACTTTTTAATGTAACGACAACATTGACATTACAGAATGCTGAAATTCTTTTAGCATCTCCTATCTTAAGCAGCTTGTGTACAATTACTTTGAGTTTTAATTAAAGGCTCGCTTGTGAGAGCACGTGAGAGCTAATCATTACCCATCATTACCCAATGTAAGCAATTCTTGTTTGTATTATTTGCTCGATCGGCGCTTGTTTATATAAAGTGCGTTAAGGAAGCGAGGCTGGCACAACGCTAAGCAGGATTACCTTCTCACAACAATTTTCCGTTTAGACTACGCAGCGCTTCAACCAGAATTTCCGTTAAACATATTTTAATGAAAGGTAATTTATTCAATAAAATCTCTTTGTCGGAATGCCATCGTAACGAACGGAAAATGGAATATTGATGCTGATCAAAATTGATTTTTATTTTTCCATTTTTAATAGGCATGCATTTTGGCTTATTCCTAAAAATGTAAAGCTTATAATAGGATCAAAACACTAACATTTTTTGCTGAGATGTTTTATAAAAGGAAGTTATTGGTGAACTTAGTTAGCAATTTGAATATGCAATTCCGTGAGCTGAATGGTTTTTATTTGCATTTCAATCTGGCCTTTAGAGCGTGTTCACAACACGTTCACGTCCAATGCGCATACTCTTTATTTTACGACAGTTTAAAATATTTACATAACGTACCTAACACGAATAGGTTTTTTTGTGGCAGAAGAAAAAAAACTGTAACGTAAGTGCGCAGAGTAGTTGAATTCACCTTAAAGTTACCACGTTATTTACATCCACAATAATCACTTTGTTGTCATCAGTATCTGCCTAGGATTTTATCATCCATGTTGGGGTCGGCTTTCAGTCTAACGGGATGCAGCTAACCAGTATTTTCATGGAATACCAGTATTTTTTTTTGATGGCACGGTTAGCGCAGTGGCTCAAGCAATGGACTGCCGCGCTGCGTATCGCGGGTTCGATCCCCGCACGGAACAAATATTTGTGAGACCTACAGATAGTTGTTCCAGGTCTGGGTATTTGTGTATGTGAGTTTAAATGTTTGTGAACGAATTACGTTCGGCTGCAGACGAGGATGCAAATGAAACCGATATAATTTACTTATGAATTTTAATTAATGTATAAATTACATTTAAATCGGTAATTCTAAGTTGCGTGACAGTTGTTCGATGTGAGAAACAAGAGTGAAGCACTAAACCTAAAATTAACACTTGTCACTGGCATTGCCCAATCTTCGATCCCACGGTCGGATTGTTGAGACGGCGGATCTCACGGTGCATCGCACAGCGCGGTGTTACTCATCTTCTTAACAATAAAGGGTGTCGCAAGTAGCAACATAACATCTCCCTCCACGAGATCGGCAACTATTTGAAGACTCTAGTCGAAAATAGTGTCGATGGCGAAGCTGGATCAATCTCGGTGTTGCAGGCCTCCTTATCCTTAGCCTTGATATCGATTGCTTCAGTGGCTTTCTGTAGTACTAGTTTCTTCAATCTGCGACGACGGAGTATAATGATGATAATGAGCACACATGCACCGGATAGTAGAATGTATACCGGTATAGTGGTGTGGTATATTGTTTCAGTGTTCGACGACTGTAGTGTTACAGGTTCTTGTAAAGTGATTTCAGAGTTACTTGAATGCAAACTGCCGAGGTCAATGGTATCTAATTGTATAGTTTTCATAGGTACATTTTCCTTTATAGTTGGTAAGTCCATAATCTTCAATATCTTTCCCTAAGTTTGGTCATGACGATTGCTTGCAGTAAATGATGTAGTTCTTAGCGCGCATCCTCTGGGTATGATAGATAGGTAGCTCCCTTTCAGCATTCTATAATAATCTTCAGAACAAGTGAGGCGAACTTTCGTAGGTTTAGGAAAGCTTACGATGAAGTGTTGGTCGTCTAGCTGTTCCATCGCTTCAGAAGACAGGATGACTGATGTGAATTGACAGGACTCGTTGATTTTCTGTTGTAGTATCAGCTGCCGGATACAGTCTGATTGTTGGCCATGGTGGTGACTTAAGTTATCCTCGCAAAGGTGACCGTGGCTATACTTCGGACATTCTGTCTCCATGTACAATAGATCTTTTTCGTGAACCGCTATGAAAGGATAAGTTGGAATAAGGACCTTATTGTTATAATTAGGGGCCAGGGATAATTTGTATAGGATAAAGTTAGTAGGATAAAGTATCGGAAATTGTATAACTATCACTATTTTATTCCCATTGTAATAATATCCTAGTCTAATAATGTCAAAATATTCTCTAAAACTAATCTCTAGAAATTGATCCTTATTATATTATAACATACCTAATCTATTCATCATGTCCTTAAACATAGCATAGGTCAATACGGAATTATGAATACTTTTAGCCCTAATAAATGCTAATAAATTTTGTAATCTGTCAAGTTCTTTAGACAAATTATCTATATTGTCTCCTAATATCATTAGTAACTGTGCCAAATGAGCATATTTAATGGTATCTGTTTCATGTTTAACATTGCTAGCTAAAATCGAATTAATAATTTTCTCAATTTTTCCTTGGTTTTCTACTATTTTATCTGTAACGTTTGAGCTACGCGAAACCCACTGCTTACTTAGACTTATTTGATGATTCATTTCAGCAACTAAATTATTATCATTTTGCTTTAAAATTGCGATGGCATTATCGTATTTTAAAGCATCAGTGTAATCTAAATTACCCGAAATACTCTTTATTACAGAACCAAGACCATCTATGAGACCTCTTTTAACACGGTTTACCTCAAGTGTTTCCAATTGTTCCGATATTTCTTCTAATTTAGTACCTAGGTAGGTAACGTGGGGTTCATAGAGAGATCGTGATATATTACTCAATTGTGGTGTAAGATTTTGCAGTTGCTCGTTAACTGTCTTTAAACTATTGCGCATATCATCAAGGTTTATAATTTGGAGAAAGGAGTGGAAATGTGAAATGACTCTCGTGGGTCCAAGGTTGAAGGGCAAAATACCTGGTCCATCGTTAAGACTGTCTAGTGTTATCTCGTCTGCTCGGGCCAGGGCCAGGCTCAGGACTAGTAGTGTTTGTAGTGTCCTGTAACAAACGAGCACTATTAGGCACCCGTTTTAGGCGTGATTTGGGGACCTTGCCTTTTTTCTTTTTGGTATAGATGTGAATAGGCAAATCCGCTAATACCGTATCTTGGGTATATCGAGCTGCTAACTTTTGCCTATGGCATAAAGGATTCCTAATAAAAACTTGTTGTTCTGGTTCGTAATGTTTTTCAGGTTCGCGATTATTGTTAACATTTTCAATAATTCCAGTTCGTCGATGAAGCGAAGTGTCGTTGAGAACATCATATACTTTTGACATTCGTCTGCGGTGTTCTTGGATATATTGTTGTAAGAGATGTTCGGAAATATTCATATCTAAAGGATCTCGGGGATCAAAATGACCGGTAATTATATCGATAGGCCTACATTTTGTAAAGCTATGTATTGAACTATTATAAGCCAATATAGCATAAGTTATTAGATTAGTAATTGATTCTCCGGGATGTTCTAATTTTAATATACGCAAATGTTCTAATAGTGTTGAATTTAGTCGTTCTACCATTCCATTTTCATTGGGTGTATTAGGACAGGTTTTATGATGTTGCACTTGGTGCAATCTAGTAAATTCAGAAAATATTTGATTGTTAAATTCCGGACCATTGTCTGTAACAATAGTTAAAGGCACTCCGTGATGAGTGGCAAACTTTAGTAAAGCTTGCACGACACTAATAGCTGTAGCATCTCTCAAGAAGTATGCTTGACCATACTTAGAGAATGCATCCACTATTATAAGATACTTATTCGTTTCAATACTAAGCAGATCTAAATGTACAACCTCAAAAGGTTTCGTAGGTGGAGGTACAATTTGTAACCATGGTCTAACTGGATTTCGATCATATTTAGCTTGCCCGCATATTTGACATTCATTAATATACTTCGTTACATGCTCTTTCATATTCGGCCAATAGCATTTACGCGATAGGGCTAGATAACACTCGGTGATGCCTCTATGATTAGTTTTGCCTTCGTGATATTTTTTTATAATTTGCTGTTGCTTGAAATAGTCTTTAACATTTTCTACTTCGGTTTTGGTAAGTACCAACTTCATTGCCGAATTTTTAAAATATTTTTGAATTATAGGTATTATAGAAAACATTTCTAAAGGAGGATTAATTAAAATACCTGTCTTTACTCTTGGATTAATATGTTCTTTAATTGCGCTAATAACGTCTTGTTCTAAATTAGATTTTGAAATTTGTATGACAGTTTTAGTATGTGTTTCGAATGGTTTAGAAACACTAGGCTTACTTTTTATATCTCCAACTACATTAAGATAGATTTGCCTATTAAACTTATTAAGAGGGTCGTCGGAAATAGGGATTTCTAATATGGGACTTTCTAAATCACTATGTATGCTTAAAGTCCTAGAATCCGCAGTTTCAGTTCTAGAATCTGAGTCTGAAGGCGCACCTTGTGAGGTGTTAACTACTATCGAACTAGCTTCCTCATGATGAATTTCTATTCGTGACAAAGCATCTGCATTAGTATTATGTTTTCCTTGCTTATAGACAACTATGAACTCAAATTCGCTTAGCCGTAACCTCCAACGGGTTAAACGGGAATTTGGTTCTTTAATATTCATCACCCATTGTAAAGGGCGATGGTCAGTTACTATTTTAAATTTTCGTCCGAATAAATATGGCCTGAAATACTTAGTAGCCCAGACTATAGCCAATAACTCCTTTTCAATAGTGCTATAGTTTATCTCACTAGAATTAAGCGTACGCGAGGCATAAGCTATCGGTTTATCAGATCCAATAGTTCCTTGCGACAGTACTGCACCAATTGCTAAATTTGAAGCGTCAGTAGTGAGTATAAATTCTTTTTTAAAATCAGGGTATTGAAGAATTGGATCATTGACCAGAAGGGTCTTACATTTTTCAAAGCATTCGACATAATTTTGATCGAGTGTGATTTTGGAACCCTTCTTTAAGCTTTGAGTCAATGGTTTGGTTATTTTAGCGAAATCAGGGATAAATTTTCTATAATAGCCAAGAAGTCCTAAAAACCTTTTAATTTCAGTAGGGGTTTTAGGTAAAGGGTATTTTTGTATTGCTGAGATTTTATCTGGGTTAGGCTTTATTCCATCTTTGCCTATAATGTGTCCTAGATAAGCTGTTTCTAATTTCAGGAACTCTGACTTATCCATTTGTATTTTAAAATTAGATTCGCGTAATCTTTTAAAAACTTTTTCTAGGTTTACTATGTGCTCTTGCAATGATGTACTAAAAACTATTATGTCATCTAGGTACACTAGACAAATAGTATTTTGGAGTTCACGTAACACGTTATCCATTACTCTTTGGAAGGTAGAAGGGCTATTTTTTAGACCCATAGGCATTCTCAGAAATTCGAAATGCCCATGTTCCACATTGAATGCGGTTTTTGTAATATCTTGGGGGTCCATTTCGACCTGATAGAATCCACTAGCTAGGTCTAGTGTAGTAAAATACTGGCAGTTACCTAATTTGTCTAAGACATCAGCTATATTGGGGATAGGGTACTTGTCGTCTATAGTTTTCTCATTAAGTTTCCTGAAATCTACTACAATACGCCACTTCGTTTTTCCCGATGCGTCAGCTTTCTTAGATACCACCCAAATAGGGGAACTCCAAGCAGAATTAGAAGGTCTAATTATACCTTGTTCTAGCATTTTACCTATCTGATCTTGTACTTCCTGTCTATGAATAAATGGATATCTATAACTCTTTGTATAGAGTGGGGCTTCATCCGTGGTTTTAATTGAATGTTTAATTTTATTTGTGAATGTTAATTGTTCACCTTCTATATAAAAAACGTCAGCATATTGCGAGCACAATGATTCAAGATTAATGCGTTCTTCTTCATTTAAATGGTCAGTACGAAGGCGCGATAGCACTTCTTTTACGCGTTGATTTTGCTGTTTAGTTCGTGTGCACTCGTCGTTATGAACTTCTGCTGACATTGCACGGTCCATAGAAAATATTATGTCGTTTCTACTAGGATTCTGTACTTCTAATATACCTCTATTCTGTTTAACCGTAGTAAGGCATTCACGTATGATACAGTTTGAAATTGATTGTTCAGGAATATAAGCATCTCCGTCGTGAACGTTAATCGGAATCTTTAGTAATTTAGATGTACCAGCTGGAATAATATTCTCATATAAATTGGTATTACGTGAATCGTAAATTCTAATGGGGTTTGAAGCGAACTTAGTTGTAAATAATTTATTTTTATAATCTATAGTAGCTTCCCATTTTTCTAACAAATCGGTACCAATAAGCCCATCAAAGAAGTCGTGGAACTTATAGATATCAAATGAAACTGTACCTGAATCATTAAATTCGTTAAAAATCGGTAAAGTAATTGAATAATCGTTTCTGGTTTTAGCATGAACACTATGCACTTCGAATGGAGAATAATTTAATGGAAAGTCACCAAAGTATTTTTCGACAGCATTAGGACATAGAAATGATTGGTTTGCTCCTGTGTCTATTAAAAGCTTTAGTGGGGGTGACTCAATCTGAACGTATGGAAGATATCGTTGAGTTTGAAGATTTATTTCTATTTTAATTTTTCGGATTTCTGAGTTTTCTGAAAATCCGGGTCTTTGGATTCTTTGACGTCCTCGGTTATGCTCCCGGGCTGCTGGAGGTGTTCTAAATATTCTTGAGGCAATGGTTGATATTCATAGAACACATTTTCTGGGTACTCATAGTAGCCATAGTAAGTTCCATCATAATCGGCAAAGAAATCATTTAACGATGGATCAATAAAAGAATCATTAAAATGCATCTCCCGAGTTTTAAAATAATTATTAGGTGGGGGATTTCCGGATTTATTCCAATCATGCCTAGACAAAACGTTAGTAGGGGGTAATTGTCTGCTCACGAAATGGCTAACACCACTCATTGGACGTGGTTGCGCTGAGCCACTAGGCTGAATAGGAGAATTCTGCTGGGCGAAATTAAATGGGTTATTCTGACGGTTATAGTTCGGTGGGGGTGCCCTGAAAACTTGCTGAGTACGGGTTGGACCAAACTGGCGAGGTTGGAAATAAATAGGTTTCAACTGCGATGGTTGTTGAGATGGAAATTGGAATCGGGAAGGTCCTGGCATGTTATAATAATTATTGAACCTTGGGTCAGGCATATTAAACGGCTGAGAGTGAGAGGGCATTTTAAACTGGTTACTGGGTTGGTTATTGGTATTAGTTTTTTTATCGGGCAACCGGTCGTTACGATTTTGCAGATACATTGTATTAGTTTCCTCATGAACAAATTCTAGTGCTTGTTCTATATTTTGAGGGCGCATACAACGCACTCGTGATCCTACAGGATCTTTTAATCCGCGCACGAACGCCTGGAGCGTCAATTTCTTATATAACTCTCTTTTAGCATCTATAGTAGTTGGTAATATGTCGTGTAATGAAACATATGTCATAATTGTACTAAAAAGATTCTGACAACGCTCATAAAACTCTTGTGGGGTGTTAGAGCCCTGTGTTAAAAGAGATAAATCGCTGTAAAGAGCGGTCTCGTCCCTCTGGTCAGCAAAATTATTTATTAATGCCTTACGAATGCCATTCCAATCAGTTGCTATGCCATTTGAGTTAATTAAGCGAGCAGCAGATCCTATAATTTTATTTAATATTCCATTAATAAGTGCAGAGTTAATTAATTCGGAACCACCTTGAACATTATAATATTCTTTAACTAAATGATCGCATAATTGAATAAATCTAGTCAGCACATTCGGGTTCCCGTCAAACTCGGGTACTAACCGTAATGCTCTAAAAATGGTATCTAAATCCAAAGACATTTTGCTAGGAAAGGATTCTGATTCCTCCTGTAACGTATCTAAATTAATATTTCTTCTAGAATCTATCACTAATTCTCTACTACTAACTATCCTAATATTCCTAGATTTTCGTGGAAAGAAAATTTTGGATACTTATGTTAGTACAGGCTAGGGGAAAGCGGTCACTAGAAATAATCTAATGTACTTACTTGAACATTATATCAGTCCCTTTGCGTAATCGATGTCTGGATTCCTCGATACAGCACGAAGTGTAGATTCTGGATACTCTGGAGCGACTGGATAGCCGCACGGGCAGCTTTGCGATTACGGAAATCTTCCTTATTACGCGAAACCGACCGCGAGTGTCCTACCGACTGCGCCAATTACGTTCGGCTGCAGACGAGGATGCAAATGAAACCGATATAATTTACTTATGAATTTTAATTAATGTATAAATTACATTTAAATCGGTAATTCTAAGTTGCGTGACAGTTGTTCGATGTGAGAAACAAGAGTGAAGCACTAAACCTAAAATTAACACTTGTCACTGGCATTGCCCAATCTTCGATCCCACGGTCGGATTGCTGAGACGGCGGATCTCACGGTGCATCGCACAGCGCGGTGTTACTCATCTTCTTAACAATAAAGGGTGTCGCAAGTAGCAACATAACAAACGCACCCATGATACAGGAGAACAAAAAAAAAAACAAAAACAAAACAAATTTTGCATCACGGCCTGTCTGAACTTCACAACCTAATTAGTTTTGGGAAATAATTATGAGACCCTAGGTAAGACTGGCTGTCAGACTTTCAAGCCACTGTCTACCTGTTACGTCTGTCAACGATCAAGGCTTATCGTGCCGAGACACAGAGGAAACTCGGTATGTAATGTGTGGTCACCAATCCATGGACCAACCTTGGCAAGTGCGGCTTAACCTTTTGACCGCCACAGTCAAGTAAGACGACAAGCCAAAAAGAACCTTAAGTCGACAATCATAAGGCACTTCTTTGCTTGTTCGGCTTGTCGTCTATACGTGACTGTGGCGATCAAAAGATTAACTTAAAGATTCACCGGTACGGTTGTTATTATTTTAGTCATGAGGTCCTCTAAATTATTTTGTTGTATACAAGACGAATCTGTGGTATTGCATTTAGCTGCCTCTGTGGATAGATTAACAAAAGTTACACTGTCACTTATACGAAATTCTAGGAAAGTTTCAGACAAGTTACTGAGTTGGCAAAAAGGTATGTGAGGCGAGTCTTATACGCACAAGTTTGCTGGCAAATGTCGCACAATCTTGAGATAGACAGGGGTTCTAGCGTTCTGAGAACATTTATTATGGCACACTGTGGACCGACTTTGTTTAGACTTAAGTAAATACAGGCATAATGACAATTAGGAAGGTACATTTTATATTAATTCTAGAAAATTATGCTGTGTCTGGGTAATGTAATAGTGTAAAAATACACTTAAAGACGCTAAAATAAAACACAAAAAAGTGAAAAATAAAAAATCAGCTTCTGAAGTCGGTGACTTTTGTTTGTTTGATTTCATGTTTTTGCCACCGACTTCTGAAGCTGATTTTTTATTTTTCACTTTTTTGTGTTTTATTTTTGTCGAAGTCGGTTTTATTTTTTGTAAAAAAGTTTTTATTTTTCACTTTTTAGTGGTTCACATGTGCTTACCTCTTCACAACATACCTGCGTGATGTTATGTTATGAACTGGTCAATAGACAGTCATGAGATTTCAGCAATCCCAGTCCATTTGCTATCATTAATTGAGGAGTTCCGTTGCCTATCTCCGAAGTTCTTCATCACCTTTGTAGTGAGTACAGGCGTGATATTATGTTGTGTGATGGCGTAAACAATGCTTAGATATGCTATAGCAACAATCGCGGTTAATCTGCTGTTATTTATTGAAGAGTTCCCCCGATTTCTACAAGATCCCATCATCAGATATTGAAATGGTGACAATGGGACCACACGGGAAGCACCAGCTTTCAAATGAAAAAAGAATCAAGAAAATCAGTTCACCCAGTCGCAAGTAATGAGCGAACAAACATAAAAACAAAAAAAAAAAATATATACAGTCGAATTGATAACCTCCTCCTTTTTTTGAAGTCGGTTAAAAAGAGACTTGTTTTTCCCGTAATTGTATTTTTTTTTGTTCTAGAGCATACCTGGCACACTTTTAGTTTCGTAGAATATGGGTAGTCAAATTCCAACTTTTTTCAAGATTTTTTTAAACAAAACTTTTCAATGTTATTACTTTATTTTCCATAAGCATAATGTTGTTTTGATTGCGTTACTTTGAGTTATATCGGGAAAAAGTCATTTCTCAGCAATCTTTCTTGCGTAGAGCAACTTAGTTTGATGTACAAACAGCACAACAAGCTACCCGAAACTGTAAATTTTTCCCAGTCAATTTTCAACCTAATGCTTTGGCAGTAAAGTTGAAAATTTATTTAAATTTGACAGATTGTAGTAGTATTATTAATATCGAAAACGGGATATTTACCATGTTTACTCTTAGTTTCGAGTTCCGAGATATTTCGGCACGGATAAACTTAAGTCATTGCGGGTGGTTGTTTATGAGCAGACAAATCGGACTGGCTCTTCCTGGTTCGTTTTTTGCGTTCGGTACTGCTACCATTGTCTAGCCTCTGTACATAATTATTGACTGACGGCTCCGTAAAGGGTCCGTTTACACTTCGTATGAAACATAGTACTAGGAAGCTTTCACCCGCATATGTTATTTCAACAGGCACACTTCACCTGTTTGATCAATTCTATCGAAATCCTGAATTCGTTTGACGCACCTAAAACCGTACTTCATCAACCGAGTTTGAGTGATCAGATATACCCAAGCTACTCGTAAATCTCATTCAATCAAATCAACATACTTATACAACACCTATACAAAAACTCGCGTCAAATTAAGAACGTAGTACATAGTAGGTACATATAGCCGCCACCTACGTAATCCTAAGATAATAACATCACGTATTATTAAGGACATGCTGTATCCGTGGAACAGTAAAACAAATTGCATGGATTACCTACTCGAGCCGGCTTCGTAATAAAAACTTTAATGTCATAAAGCTCTCTGATAAAAAAGTTCAAGTAAACGAGCAAATGACTCTGCTACGTATCTGAGCCGTTGTTTCTCTTAAAACTGGAGTGAGCCGGTTTATGTACAAGAAAATGCGTTTCATGTAATAAGCCGAGTTTATTTTTTTTAGTTATAGTTTTAGTCAGGTTTGTTGCCGCTCATTCCTATCTTTACAGGCCGTTAAGTCGGCTCAGAAGAGCTTGGAGCTTCATTTGTATGTATTCCGAAAAATGTTTTCCCTCAGCTCGTGTATTTTAGATAAAGGCGGTAACATGTGAAGAAAAAGGCCTACGTCAAGGCAAACTTCTTTTGATCGAAAACATTGAATCAGGAATCTATCAAAACTTTTCGCAGGATTTTTTATAAAGCAGTCAGGGAATCACGGTTATCTAAAGCTTGGGGGTTCCAAGTGACGAATTGTCAGATTAAGTGCGAAGACAGAAATCGATTCTGTCTAATAGAAAAGCAAAGTTTGGGTGGGTAAGCTAAGATTAGTGACGGCTTTGTACCGTGGACCAAGTTAAGGCGCTGACAAGAGCCAAATAGGCTTGTATTGAACAATTTTTTAGCCAAATCTATACAGTTTGACACGGCGGAAAAAATATATGTTAATCTTGAACATATTTCTGATAATTTCGTTGTTTTCAAAACACGTTTTTGAAAAGTTTTCTCGATACAAAAAAATGGTAAACTAACCTCTTAAAATGATCTTCCAACAAAAATATCTGTATTACTGATCAACGTACGTTGGTAAAATTTATAACAATAACGTACCATATTTAAATACAAAATTTGGTTGTTTTTAATTTTTGATTATTTAATAAATTATTTTGATGTAATTAATCTTTATATGGTTTGTAAGAAGTTCGAGCGTTGCGTCATCGCGCTCTCTTTCTTACCTAAGCAATCCGACAGTGAGCGCTTAGGCGCGGTGCTAGACGGACGTATGTCACTTTGCGCCCCACTGACAGCTATCCGTTCATCTATAAATTATTATTGACCGCGTCACAATGTTAGTCCAGGATCCACGGTACATTTTTTCACTTGATTACTATCAAGCTAATTTTCCGTGAGCAGCTGCATTTTGATGAGACGCCAACATTACCCTATACGAAAACTCTCGATTGTGGTAGGTAATAGGGGCAGCAGGGATAAAATATATATTGATTATATATTATTATAATTATTTATTTGATGATTTTCAAAAATCTATTACTAACTATTTTATTTTTATCTGATGATCATTATCTAAATCCAACATGTATTGATAACGAGCTCATCAAAAATTACTACAAACCAGCTGTTTTTTAGGGGTCCGTAGCCGAATGGCAAAAAACGGAACCCTTATAGATTCGTCATGTCTGTTTGTCCGTCTGTCCACCCGTATGTCACAGCCACTTCATTCGGAAACTATTGAGACTACACAGTTGAAACTCTACAAGTATTCTGTGAACCGCTTTACGATTTTTATACAAAAATAAAAAAAAGGATTTAGGGGGTCGCCCCATACATGGAACTGAAACTATATTTTTTTTTTCATCAAACCTATACCTACGTGTGGGGTGTCTATAGACATTAGACAGGTCTTTAAAAATGACATTGAGGTTCCACAAACAATTTTTTCTCAAAGCCAATCGTTTGGAAGACAGACACTTCCAAATTTGTAAAATGGCGACCGGCCTCGCGGTCGCTTGCCTTCGGTATTGCCAACAATGACCAGCTTTTCAAGGCTGCTATCTCCTCTTTGCATTATGTGGCCGAAATAAGACAAAATACGCTGTAGGCAAACTGTTGACAATCGAGTCTTGATATCGAGTTGGTAAAGGATAGACACATTTGTGCGTTTGGCCGTCCATGGAATTCGGAGAATCCGCCTAAAACACCACATTTCGAATGCGTCTATCCTCTGTCTTACTCTTGTTTGGATTGTCCATGTCTTAACTTGTGGGGAAAAATGCTCCTTCCGAGAAGCCTGTGCCTGAAAAGGAACCGATCCAGGCTGATGATGGTTTCGTGACGCTGTTGAGGAGGAAGCGCCGTCAGCGAACCATCAAGAACCGCTGCGGCACGGCTCCATCGGAGCCCAATGTGCATATTCGTGCCGCAAAGCCGAACACTCCTTTGTACCTCTCCCGTCTACATTACACCACTACGACGGAGGACATCGTGGAGTACGTGCGCCAGAAGATCAAGTACGTGGCGAGAGTGCAGCTGCTCGAGTCGCGCCGCAACTTCAACTTTAAGGCGTTTGTGGTGCGAGTACCGACATGCTACCTGCACCTCGTCTTGGAAGAGGACTTTTGGCCGCAGGGGGTGGTGTTTCGACGCTTCCGCGGGCAAGTGCCACATGATCGCACAGTGACGTAGTGCAAGTGTAGTGATACTAATATAGTTTTAAGGTTTTGTTTACTAACACAAGCTGTCAATTATATCGTATGTATGTTAGTCTGTAAGGTATTTATCTATGGGCCAAAGTAGCCTGAAAATAAATAAATATTATTATTATTAACTCTATGGAGGAAAATCAGGAAAACTAGTGCTCTGACCAAACGGGCCTTCGTTTTAAAACTTATACCACGTTTTTCCCAGATGTTCCGGGGGCGTAATATAGCATCTTTAGCCATGGCTATCCGCCGTTTTATTTCTGTGACGCAGCTACCTTCATTACTTATATTGGAGCCCAGTTAATCGAAGCTGTCCACAGTATAGATGCCTTAGATGTTATAGGCGCCCGATAGCTTTCCCGCACGATCTACCACCATAAGCTTGGTTTTCTGCCTATTTATTGCAAACCCTACTTTGCCACTTTCCACTTCCAATCTGTGCCGTATCTCTTTCATGTTGCCAAATGTTGTAGCAAAGAGAACGGTGTCATCAGTGTACCTCAGATTGGAAATCCACTTTCCACCAACAGTAAACCCCTTGTCCCAGCCCTAAAGAGTCTTGAATGATATTACTCTTCATACATATTGAAGAGCAGAGGTGAGAGGATGCATCCCTGCCTAACGCATTTGAACAGTCGGTGTCTATTTTGACGAAAGAGCGGTTGTTGATGTGTAGGTAGAGGCATCGGACTATGTCAATAAGATGTTGAGGCGTTCCCATGTCTTTAAGAACCCCCCACAGCTTGCCCCACTCCACGCAATCAAATGCTTTGGTATAATCTATGAAACATATCAATACAGGGCTGTTAAATTCCCGACTTTTCTCTATAATTTGGCGAACGTTCAGGATTTGTTCCCGCGTGTCTTTGCCTTTAACAAAACCTGCTTGCTCTTCTGGAATTTGTGGCTCCAGAAAGTGTATTAGCCTGTTGTTTATGATGTACAGGAGTATTGATGGTGCGTGGAGTAAGTGCCAAACACTTAATATAATTTTTAGAATCTTGTAGGCAACTTGTAAAGAGTGGGTTTAATAGAAAATATCCAATCCCCAAAACCCAGTTAGTAATTAATCATTTTTAATGACTTCGTTATCGATACATATTGGAAGTAAGGAAGGGGACTCTTTGATCAAACCATACATTTTGTAGGACAAATATTTTTTCAAATAATTTAGATAATTATCATCAGATTTAACAAAAAAAAACCCAGCTGATGATTCTCAAAAGTGTTTGTACTTAACACTTTTGAGAATCATCAAACCAACATATTTTATCCCTGCTACCCCTATTACTTACCACAATCGAGAATTCGAGAGTTTCGTGCAGGAAATTGTTGGGCGTCTCGCCGTCTCATCAAAATTAGCTTGATAGTAATCAAGTGCAAAAATGGACCGCGGATCCTGGACTATTTGTTTCTTACTTGGTAGTATGGCGCTAGGGTATCGGAAAAATTGTGGGCGTGTCCAAAAATACTGAAACATCAGAAGTCAATAGCTATTGTCATGTCGCTAAAGACTTGGAGTTGAGAATGTTAGGTGCTCAGTTAAGATGATCAAGTACAAAGTGGAAACTTACAGTTCGCGGCTAAGGCGTGTATGTGATGTTATTTGCTGTTTGACGGATGGTTGTTTCGCTTTTTAGGAAATTTTGTCGAGCCGATTTTTGGGATTTTTTATCAGCCTGTTGGTCGTTAGTCGCAAGCGACTGCTGAGCATGATTTTGAGGTCCTGGATTTTGATTTATAAGGAAGGAAAAGTGTTAATGGGTTTTCCATTACGAATTTCATAAACATAAAATATGTCGTGAAACCTTCATCTGTCTAGGTTTTTGTTGGGGTTGGCTTCCTGTCTAACCAGATGTAACTGTATACCAGTATTATACATCGAGTAAAACGGTACCCCTTGGTAAGACTTGAAATCTGCGTAGAGAAATGTAAGTGTAACTTAAAAGACATTAGGGTCACCTCAGCCAAGCCCTTATAATAAGAGAAAAATACACGATGTTATGCTCGCAAATATCTTCCATAACTAACCGTTTGCAAACATAGTCTTAGTTCAAATTTTTAGTGCTGGAATGGGTGTCTAAACAAAGTTTACTGTAAACTCTTGCTAGAATTTTAACAAAGTTTTCCGTTAAAATTTACAGAATCGTGTAGAACACAAAGACATGTTTTTTTTTTTTTGGTTTATCGCAGTTTCATCTACATGCGGGATTGGATTTTTACAAATACTATATTTTTCCAAACGTATATATACTACAGAACGTGTCATTTTAAAACAAAGTAAGTAATATTATTTTCAAAATGCAAAATAACTAAAAACCTTTAAAAAATAATAACCTTTTCCGTTTTCGCTACTAATCACAAAGAATATTTCATTATTAAACCAAATTCCAAATTCATTCGTAACACTTGTCAACTCTCTGGTGTATTTCTCTAAAACAAAACAAAACACTGAAAAATAAAAATTATCCAGCATTGCAACAACAAACAAAAGAAAGAAAATTAACACTCCATGACGTTTCAAGCTCCGTTCCTTCCTGCCAAAAGTTTCCGTTGCATTTTTATGTCGACTGTCAACCACTTCGACTAACAGCAGTCCATTCACAGTTAATTTACCTCTTAAGGTCTAAATCTCCGTCAATGCCACAGTAACCTTTACTACAGTTTGAGTAAGGTTGATGTTAGGTTGTTGCCATCGAAAACCCTGTCAAAATCATACAGCATGTATCAAAAAAGTGTGGTTATAATTATTTAAGAATATGATGTACATCATCTAAATTAGCTCCTTCATACATAAGCGTAAAATAAGTATTCGTATTAATGACAGACCTTCAGTTCTTCTAGTTTAATGGTCTGAAAAATGTTTAAGAAATATGGAAATAATATGAACATGAGACATGTATACAGATATTAGTGTTAAGTCGCCGTCGCTTGACATCAGATGAGTTGCTGCCAAACGCAAACCTGTTAAGTGTAAAAAAAACACAATGTATAAGGTTGGTACAGCCAGAAGTAAATTATCTGTGCCAGGACTGCACAGGGCCACAGGAACGAGGATTACGTCAAAAATAGCACCTCCTGAAATACACGTGGTCTGTCTATCTGTTGTCAAATTTAACTCATTCGAAGCGCGTGTCCGTTCGGAAGAATCTCGCCTTCTAGTTGGCGTTGGTCCCATGTTACTATTTTGCGTTTTATTATCCTTGTTGAGCTCTGGTTTATTTTAAAAGTGTTGTTTGAGGAAATTGGAAAAATGAAACTGTTTTGGATTTGCTTTAGTGGATGTTTGACTCGGATAATGAGTATTCTAACTAATATAGTAAATGCGAAAGTAAGTTTGTTTGTTACCTTTTCACGTCTTAATATCTGGACCGATCATTCTGAATTTTGTATTTATTTTTTCAGGTGTACAAAAACGGACATAGGGTACTTTTCATCCCGAAAAAATATCTTTTCCCGAGGAAAACCATAATAATCTTCTTATGATAATAAGTAGCGACGTGTGCATTTAGAATCATGATTGAATTATAGAAAGTTTTCAAATTAACGTGAGCGCAGCCGCGGGAAAAAGCTAGTTTATTATAATTAAGTAAAGCGGCTCATTTGTTTACACGTAACTGCCAATCAATGAGGATATACTTAACATGTTTTCTGACATATAAATTGATCCAGATACCCTATTAAAATGTACCTCAAAAGTTAATTATAACAGGAAAATTAATTGAAAACACGTTTCGGAACATTTGAAAGAACTTCCTCGTTGATCTTTTAGTCTCAAGCGTTACTTCTGAAGATCCTACTAATATTATAAACGCAAAAGTTTGTAACAATGTAATTATGGATGGATGGATGTTTGTTACTCTCTCACGCAAAAACTACTGAACGGATTTGGATAAAATTTTGTACACAGATAGTTTATAACCTGGATTAAGACAGGATAGTTTTTGTCCCGATTTTATCTTCCGTGGGATAATTTTCGAGTAGTAGCGGGCGAAGCCGCTGGCAACACCTAGTAAGGTAATATTCCTGAGTTAGTCGATGTTATTGGGTTATTCAGTCAAGGAAAAAAGTTTCACATTATGTTGGCTGCTTTGGTAGGCTTTTTTTTTTGGCTTTTTGGTGTTTTTTTTTTTTGTGTTTGGTTTCTATTCTTAATTTTTGTGTCAGGTTATCTTCCAACCGGTAATCACAGCATAACCCGCCGTAGAATCAGTAGCAATGAAATGCTGAAGGAAAAACCAAAATTCACCCTTCATTTCTCAGAATCATTTCACTCGGAAACCCTATTATTTATTAACAATTCCCCCCATTTAGATATTACTAGATTCCAATTCAAGTAAATCAAAGGCTTTATTAGGGCAGGTACAAAGAGGATAGCTCAGGGATATCAGTGAATACAAGATCCTACAAGAGATCCGATGTTGCTATCGGGTGTTTTGAATTCATTTCCGGCCATTAACGGAAATTGAGATAGAATGGAGTATCGCCGGAAACTATTCAATGCAGAGGTATTGTGACCACTTGGAAATAGATTTACCGTAATGATAACTTTAGAATAGATTTGGATAGTTTGGGATAGATCGAGGATCGGGGCTCGGACTTTGATTTCTTGTTTACTACCTAAACTTAGCCAAAGATGAGGAATTGTAATGAACATATACCCATTATTTCATAAAGTAGTACTACACAACGAACATTTCTGTCACGTACGAAATCTAGATTTCAAGTATTTAATTGCACTTGAGTTTTTACCACACTAAAAGGCACACACGCAACTGATTACAGAGATTGAGACCAAGGGATTTTGTTCGAACTGTATCATTATTCTCCTGCCAGTATCCTAATTTATTTGGAGTCGGTCAATAATAAAAATACATAATAAGTCGGTGCATATCTACTTCTTCCATTCTTCTCTATAATTACTCGTCGTCATCTCAGCAGCCTTTTTTGCCATATCGTCCATCACTATTCCATCCATCGTATGTCTGGTCTTTCTCTACTCAGGTTTGGTTGTCATCTGCATTCCATACTCAATATTTCCTCACTACATTTTTCTCATTATTAAAACTATGTATGAATATAAATAAACATTGGCAATTGGGTACTTGACTATTTTTTTTTTTGCCTGTGATTTGGAAACAGTAAATAAAAAGATAGTATAACATTTTAAAAAATGGCTTAGACTTCACCGATTTTAAACTACGTGCTAGACAGAGACAGTGCTACATAGATGTGACGTCATATTGTCATACCGTCATAGTTACGTAGTACAAATGGCCGTTTCGCGCGAAAAGGATAGAAAGTGCCCCCACCAAAAACTTCTAAAGCGTGTAGCTACTCCATTTTTTGATCGATTTTATTACTTTTTTACACATCGTATTATTTATGTTATTTCTATAAAGTAACATACAATTTTCGTAAATTTTTGACAGTTTCAAGTTCCCAATTGAACAATGTTGAGGATTTTTTCACGGGACAGAAAGATAATAATATACTGACCCTTATTATTATACGCATTAAGCTTGTTGTAAACTTAAATATGATAAAGTGTCCTTGTATACCGTCTTGACCTTACCCGTCAACATTGACTGGAACATCGATTAAAATTGTATGTTTTTCGTGAGCTGCCAGAGACGACGACGGTAACAAAAAAAGTTGTAAGTAAAAAGAGGCTATACCTACATCGTAGTATACGACAAGACAAGTTTAGGATGATAATGAACTGCTTCTGACACTTTTGACCACTGTGCACTGAAATAATATTAAGGTTTTTTTAAATACTTTTTGTTTTTTGAACGAATATTTTGCTATCGCCCAAAATGTTGCTTTGGTTGGTTGGTTTAGTGTTAACCCATTAGTAAAATACATTATAAATAAATTGTGGATATTTGAAGAACAAAAACGTAGTCTATTTCGTAAAGTAACTTGTTTGTGTATTAACTAGGTTTTGAATATGAATGTGGATTGGTATAAGAGTAAGGAAGACCAAAGAAACGATGGATGGACTGTGTTTAAAATGATATGGTAAGAAAGGAGGTGTCTCATGAGATGACGAGAAACAGAGAGGTATGGAAGAAGAAGACATGCTGCGCCGACCCCAAATGAATAGGAATAAGGTCAAGAGAATGATGATGATCTATATCTGTGCGGAAGATAAACTACACAAAAAAAAATCGGTTGTCTGTAAAATCGGTTTACTGACGATAGTTGAACGTGACAACGTCCTAAGAAAATAAAACAAAACAATTGACACGCCGTTGCTATGGAAAAGAAAATAAAACAAAACAATTGACACGCCGTTGCTATGGAACGCCTCAAAGCGAGGTAACGTGGTATGACGTCATCTTTTTTCGTGCGTGCAGCCGGCCATCGAATTATAAGACGTTATCACGTCAAAAATACTCTTGTATAATATCGTCAGGTTCACATTCCAAATTGCTGATTATTTCGTCTCAATTATTAACTTGATCGTCAAATTGACCTGATCACCTCGTTAAAAACGATTACTGATTCCCAAATATTATGAAAAGCTCACTAAAAACCGGTGTCACATTATTTTAATAGCGTGTATCATTAAAACAACGTAATTATAAAGGTTTCGCACTCCACCTTGTGTTCTGAAGGGAAATTAATTATTTTATTTCTGCTATAATCCCTTGTTTATGCTTTCAGTTAAGAGTTTTTGAGGCACAAAGTTGGGCGATAAATTTCTGCAATACACAGCTGGTGATATTATTCATGACGTTTGTTGAGTTTGTTTTAAGTGCTCCACCTTTTATAATTAGTTTATTAAGAAATTCTCTTATTGTTTGCCTGAAAGGTTGAGATATGGCCTGCACTTTTAAAGTAGGCGCATTCCATTAAGTTTTTCCTTTATAAACGTTTTTATTGCCCGAGATAGGGGTTGAGAACACGCAATTTGGGACATTGCTTGGGCCGATTGTGTCTCTTAATGGTATTGGTCGACGACTTAATAGCGTATTGTTGTTGTTTTTACTGTGTTTAGTAGGAAAACAAACACAGAATACTTGTTTTTTTTGCGCTGGTGGATTGTAAAAGCACATTGAAATAAACAAAATGTGAGTTTCACCACTGTTACGATTCTGCAGGAAATCAAATTTTTGTTCTGCAGAGAGTTTCAAAGAAAGTAAATTACTATAGCTCAATTTGCTAATTTTATATGAAGGCGCGTCCCTAGCGCCATCTAGTAGGATTAATTGAAGACCTTATTTTGACATTGACAGACTGATTTGAACGAATGAAAATTGTGTAGACGAGAGTGACAGCGGGGCTGTCACTCTTGCGAAACGTCAAGAACGTCAAAAACCACCGGACTCGTTCAGTTTGAAACGAATAGTGGCGTGGGCTAGACGGTTACGACGGATCGCTTACGTCCTAAATCTTAATCCGTATTCATCCGAGTTAATAAGTGTGATCATAAGACTGCTGATTGAAGACGTGTCTACTTATTTCTAAAATACCTCGTGCTATAACCCACTTTACGATGAGTGATTCTGATACTGGTACCCACGTGCCTTCATCAGAAGTGGGATCTGAATCTCACTGCGCACAATGTTCGAGATCCAGCAGCGAAATATAATGCAGTTGATCAAGGCTATCAGAACACCAGCCTCATCATCCAAGATCGCTCTGCCAGAAATCAACCCATAGCAGTCAAATTCTGATCCACGTTCAAGTGCAAGTGCAGGTGCAGGTGCAAGTGATAGTGAAAGTTGATAAAAACACCAAATCTACCAAACTTTGACTTGATTTGAATCGTTTCAAAGGACGGAATGTTCCTACATGCAAATGTCGTGTGTGTGCGTGTGTGTGTCATGTGATTGCCACCAGTAAGGGAAAAATGACTTCAACGGGTACCCCTAGAAAAAAAAAGTGATTTGTTTCCGTTATGGTGAAAGTGGGCCTAACTCATCTAATTGTCATCGTGGCAATTCCGGCACGGGCTATGCGGCGCGTCCTCTGCGGGCTATGCGGTGCGTCCTCTGCGGGCCATGCGGTGCGTCCTCTGCGGGCCATGCGGCGCGTCCTCTGCGGGCCATGCGGTGCGTCCTCTGCGGGCCATGCGGCGCGTCCTCTGCGGGCCATGCGGTGCGTCCTCTGCGGGCCATGCGGTGCGTCCTCTGCGGGCCATGCGGCGCGTTATCTGCGTGCCATGCGGTGCGCCTTCTGCGGGCCATGCGGCGCGTCCTCTGTGGGCCATGCGGCGCATATTCTGCGGGCCATGCGGCCCATGACAGTGGAAGCGGCACCGTCACCGAGATGGCGCGTCGACAACTGTCAAGTAGCTGGTGTTTGCGGGCAGTGGCAACAATCTGGTGAGTCGTTTCCATTTTACTATGTTAGTGGAGCCGAGTGTTCTCTCATAAAGGAAAGCTTATTTCAAAGGTTTTAAGGGTTGCTACACCAATTAATCAGTTGTTAGATTGATAGGGTTAGGTAATTATGACGTATTTAGTACCAAACAGGTTCTGAGTGAGGTTGAGTCGAATCACTTAAGGGCGACCGATGTTTTAAAGTCACTATCCGGCAATCGTACATAAGTACCTACGCACACAACCGTAGGATGCCAACCTGTGAAGTTTCAACAGAGTAAGACGTAATAGATGATGTGTGAAGGAACCTCGAGAGATTATGATTGCGCTTGTTGGTTATTTGGTCAATCCGCAGCCACAAGATGCAGTCGCAACTGCGTGCGTTGTCGTTCAGGGCGTGATGAGCGGCTTGTGGTGTGGTTGAGACCTGGGTGAGCCTGTGTGGCACCCTTGCGCCTGTGTGGCACCCGTAAGCCTGTGTGGCACCCGTGCGCCTGTGTGGCACCCGTAAGCCGTAATCATAATTTCAAAGTTGTTGAATTTTAAGTTGATTTAGACTATGTTGAACTTCACATGGTTTCTGATTATTGTGTCAAGTCAAGATAGTTGTGTAGTGTTTACGATTTGTTTTTTTGATTTAAATCTTAAATGACTAACTAACAACCTGGTACCTAAGTCAGGATAGACGAGTATGAAAGATTCCTCCAAGTAATGTGAGTTAAAGCCTAATGTAGAAGACGGTGAGGAAGGTGCCTCCACCAGCAAATGGAACACATGCCATGGCTATCTTGGTTAGTCGCGGTGCACGCACTGGTCTGTAGTCGTAACTGCAACTCAGAGTGGGGTTGTTCAGAGCGCGATGGGCAGCCAGTGGTGTGGCGGGGACCTGGTGTTGGTCGTATCACATGAGGTGATGACGATATGGGCGGCAATAGTTAATGGTCACTAGTTGCAGGCCATGAGTGGTGTGTTTTCTTTTTGAAATTTGATTTATGAGATGAATTATGAGGCTTGGAGGAACCTTCTGTGTTTAAGTTGTTGAAATGGTTTACTTAAAGCTTGTTCGGTTATTGAAAGTATCATTGTAATTAAACTTTACGGTCAGGTCGGCCAAGTTTTCAAAAAAAAAAAATGCTTCAAAGTTGGTTATTTTGTTACAGATACACACGAGGACGTGTAGCTCGTCAGACTGGCCGTGTCGTGGATAACGATATCGTTTTAATAAAAGTTCACAGTTTATACAGACTGTAACTCGTTAAAGGCATCTAAATCAAAGGTCGATTTGACACCCCGCGTTCATAGGTGGTGGGCCATGCTTCAAGCTTACGACTTTGATATTGTATATCGTGAGGGGAAAAGCATGGAACACGCCGATTATTTATCTCGAAATCATTTACCTGAGATCGCAACTCCAGAACATTGTTCAGATAAGTTCGAAGCTTCTCCTAGTTCTGCTCGCATAAAGAAATCTGTTAAGTTCGTAGAGTTGCATGCAGGTTGGTTGTCTGTCGAGCAAAAGCGTGACGCTGAAATTCAGGACATTATAAAGAAATTTTCGGACGGTGACTTACCGGAGAATGTTGCACAAACGTATGACGTTAGGAATGGTATTCTATACCGGAAAATTAACCGCAATAAAATTGTTTCCTGGTTACCTATAGTACCTCGCTCAATAATATGGACACTGATCAGTCACATTCATTCCGAATTCAACATTTAGGCCCCGATAAGACTGTCGATAAAATTTACGAGCTATACTGGTTCCCCGAGATGTCGAAAAGTGTTCGCCGGTTTGTCGACTCATGCATTATATGTAAAGCTTCGAAAGGTCCCTCAGGTGCCCAACCAGTAAGACTTCACCCCATTCCTAAAGTGCCAACTCCTTGGCACACGCTGCACATAGATTTCACTGGAAAATTGTCGGGTAAGAGTGACCAAAAAGAATACTGTTCTGTCCTTATTGATTAATTCACCAAGTACGTTCTGTTAGAACACACCACCTCTTTAGATGCATCCAGTGCCATTATGGCACTGAAGAAAGCTGTTTGTTTGTTCGGGGCTCCTAAACGGATCGTAGCAGATCAGGGTCGCTGCTAAATTAGTAATGAATTTAAGAAATTTTGTTAGGATCACCACATTGACCTTCACTTCATCGCCACTGGCTCAAGTAGAGCCAATGGTCAGGTGGAAAGAGTAATGCGAACTCTAAAATGTTTACTTACGATCATTGAAAATGACCCTCACAAAAATTGGCGCGATGAGTTAGGCAATGTGCAACTTGCTCTAAATAGTACTAGGTCTACCATCACGAAATATACCCCAACTGAATTAATGTTTGGAGTTCAATCGTACTCGATAGGAATTTCTAAGCTTTTAACTGGAGACGGTCCTCACGATAGCTTAGATTTAGAAGCGATACGCTTAAATGCCTCCAAGAATATAGAAAAAGCTGCTAACGCTGAGACTATTCGTTTTGACACTACAGTACACGCGCGTGTACTGTAGTGTTAATCGCGGTAGAGCTAGGGTAAAGCCATTTGATAAAGGTGGTTTTGTTTTCGTGAAAAGTTCGGAACGCAATCAGACGAAACTTGACCGAAAGTTTAGAGGACCTTTCGTGATCACCAATGTTCTGGAAAATGACCGCTAATATGAGTTAAAAAGTGTTGACGGTTCATGCCGTACGTTGAAGTATTCGCACGAAAATTTGCGTTTGGTGTCGGGAGGTCACGAGGGCTTAATCGAGTTGGCTGAAGGTATTATGAATGACGAGGAGGCCGAGAAGGCGGTAGATGTGAGGCATTATTGATACCGATATTGAGACTATGTCGGCTCGCAGTGTTGACTGCAGATTCCGTTACTCTGACTGCATCGTCTGAAACGCTTACGTTACCTTCTGAAACAGGTGTTGATTCGGAAGATGAAAATCCTGTGACCTTTGACGTAGAAGTAGACATCCACCGAGTATAGTGTTCAGACCCTCAGGTACGTTCAGATTATGTGATTCACATGTGGGTGTTGTTGTCCGGTTTTGCCCGTTCGTTGGTAACTCGAAAACTCAGAGACGAGATGTTGTCCGGTCCTGGCTAGAGTGCTAGCAGGTTCGTAGGGACGCATGCGTCTGTGTGTTACGAAAGGATAGTATTGTCCGGGCTTAGTGTTGCTAGCCGAAGGGACGTATGAGTCTAGTTCGTTGACGTCGGTGATGGCTAGTCGAAGGGACGGTGTTGTCCGGTCTTGCACTAGAGGCAAGTCGAAGGGACGCATTTGTCCGGGCTACGCATCATACGAGTTAAGTGATGGCTAGTCGAAGGGACGGTGTTGTCCGGTCTTGCACTAGAGGCAAGTCGAAGGGACGCATTTGTCCGGGCTACGCATCATATGAGTTAGCTGATGGCTAGTCGAAGGGACGGTGTTGTCCGGTCTTGCAATAGAGGCAAGTCGAAGGGACGCATTTGTCCGGGCTACGCATCATATGAGTTAGCTGATGGCTAGTCGAAGGGACGGTGTTGTCCGGTCTTGCAATAGAGGCAAGTCGAAGGGACGCATTTGTCCGGGCTACGCATCACGTGAGTTAGCTGATGACTAGTCGAAGGGACGGTGTTGTCCGGTCTTGCACTGAAGGCAAGTCGAAGGGACGCATTTGTCCGGGCTACGAATCATATGAGTAAGGAATGTAGTGCGAGTAGTAAATGTGAGTTCGAAATAGGCTGTGTCCAAAAGTAAGACGCACTGGCTCCTGGCTCATGTCAGGGTGGACGAGCATGTTTCGATTAACAGTAATGGCTGGTATCTTCTTGTTGCAGGAATACATATTCGCCCGAGGACGGGCGATTGTCAGTCTGGCCGTGAAGGCGCGTCCCTAGCGCCATCTAGTAGGATTAATTGAAGACCTTATTTTGACATTGACAGACTGATTTGAACGAATGAAAATTGTGTAGACGAGAGTGACAGCGGGGCTGTCACTCTTGCGAAACGTCAAGAACGTCAAAAACCACCGGACTCGTTCAGTTTGAAACGAATAGTGGCGTGGGCTAGACGGTTACGACGGATCGCTTACGTCCTAAATCTTAATCCGTATTCATCCGAGTTAATAAGTGTGATCATAAGACTGCTGATTGAAGACGTGTCTACTTATTTCTAAAATACCTCGTGCTATAACCCACTTTACGATGAGTGATTCTGATACTGGTACCCACGTGCCTTCATATACATAAGGCCAAAACAAGCCGCCACGGCGCGCCCGGCGCGCGTGTTTTTAAGCCATGCTACATTGGCATAGCTTTATAAACCTTGACCACACAAAGGGAGAAAAAAAGCGAACGGCGAAGCCACATCATTCGTAGAAACAGTTGTACCAACCGTACGATATGTAGATGTCTTTTTTTGACGAGAATAAAATACAGCATGTTCTCTCATGGGACATTCGTTACTAGATGGTTTTACGAGGCGACTACATTCTGGTACAGAGAAGATTTCCCGAAGGTAACGCATATTTTATACGGTTTGTAATTTAAGTGGCTGCTCTTTTATTATGACGTCTATGTGTAGAACGTGATATCTCACCTTGATATCGCTTTAGCTTACTTTCCCACTTTGTTTCTAAACATTCCCGTGTTTTCGGACAGTGCGCATGCGTGTGATAATTTGTTATTGTGATCTATATTCTTCTTCTTTACATTACATTATTTTATTACAATAACTGATTTTAATTCAGTTTTCAGAAACAGATATTGATTGGTAGCATCTAGTGAGGTCACTAGATGCTTATAAATTATTGTTTTAATTTTATTTCGTTTTGGGTTCTTTAATCTATACTAATATTATAAAGCTGAAGAGTTTGTTTGTTTGTTTGTTTGTTTGTTTGTTTGTTTGTTTGTTTGTTTGAACGCGATAAACTCTGGAACTACTGGTTGGATTTGAAAAAATCTTTTTGTGTTAGATAGTTCATTTATCGAGGAAGGTTATAGGCTATATAACATCACGCTACTACCAATAGGAGCGGAGCATAAATGAGAAATGTTGCAAAAACGGGAAAAGAAAATTCCTTTCTGAGAGCTTCCGTTGCGTGCGCTGCGAAAACGGTTTAAGTTACGATAATATCATGTATGAAGTAATTATTCGTCTTTAAAAGTTCTAAAAAAAAGTCCGCGACAGCATCTGTCTATCTTTTAAGATTGACTCACTGTAACCATTTTTTATTATTAAAATGTTAGGTTAAAAAGAATTATTTTTTGCGAAGCTTATTTAACCCATATGGTATTAATCTATATCTAAATAAATGTGTTCGTTAGAACGGAAATTTAATATAGAATATTTGTGCTCTTTACTCTATACAGTTTAAACAAATATCTTAGAAGATATCGCAATGTAAAAATACCCGCGCGGAAAAATAATTACGCGGGTTGCGTCGCAATGTAGGTACGGGGGATTCTGGCTGGCCTCCGGGAAATTCAAATTCAAAATATTTACTGCATCATAATATAATGTTTACAAGTACAGAGTGTTATAGTATATTTAACAGTAAGAGATAGATTTTATAGTAATTCACACTTTAATATAATCTAAGCTAATCTAAACCATCTAAACTATTGTAATAAAGAGGAAAGATAAGATTTTAGGTTTGTTACGATTTAGCTTAATTAATGTCGGATAGTCGTATTATCGAGAAAGGTTATAGCTATATTTATGTGACGCAGACGAAGTTGCGCGGGTCAGCTAGTAAGGTATAACGTTAAATACAGTTTTTCTTAAATCTATATAAAGTTCACCCATAATTTGTGAATATTTAGTGAACAAGAAAATCGTTTTTATACCAAATTCAAACATGATCATAAAATAATTTGCACAAGTAATACCTGGAATTACGATAAATGACAGTGCAATATCAATGAAGACTTACAAGCACAAAGCCAGAGACTCATCTCCTTTTCAGTTCACCTTATCTAATTTAACTCCCAAAATAACTGAAGTTGTACAAAAAACCATCGGATAAGGTATCTAATTACCAATGTCAGTAAATTCTAAAAAAGGGTTTGTATCTACCGACGCTGTTAATACTTTAAAAAAACCCTTCTTACACCGTCTTGATCATTTACCAATATCAGAAAGTTTTTTATTGTTTATAAATAACGCTGGAAGCGATAAATGCGTTTATTTTTTCGGCAAACACGCACCCTTGTCGTGTCTGTGACATAGAATAATGGACCAGGCGTTCGCCAAATGGAAATCCGGATTATGATAAATCATAAACTTTTGAAATTTGGCTCCTGTACCTCTGATTTATTTGCTAAGAGTACACAACACGATGTGTTTGTTTTTGTGCGTCTGTTCGTGTACACTAAATATATCTTCACAAAATGTGCTTAATTTAAGAAAAGGCTGAAAAAAGTTAGATAAAACTGAAGTTTTTTGTCCGCCCTCCAAGTTAGCAAAGAGTCCTCGAGGTCGAAAAACCTTAGCATAATATTCCTAGTTTATTAGATTATAATAAAAGTTTTAGATGATCTGTGAGTGACGACGTTTCAGGTAGTAAATAATTACAAAATCGTTACATGCAGTATTGGCTATAAAACAATTATAAAATCATGTTGTGATGGCGTAACAACATGTATGCTTTATTGATTGATAGCAAGGAAAATAATGTATTCAAATTATAATAGAACTAGCTTTTGCCAGCGGCTTCGCCCGCGTGAAAATGACGATTTACCTTAGGGGTTGAATTTCGAAAAACAAATGTCCAAGGGTTTGGGCTGGGCGTTGATGAGTCAGTCAGTCAGTCAGTCAGGACTTCCTTCTTTATTTATTAGATAATATATAGATTGAGATAGATATAAGATGCAGTCATATTTAGATTGAATTGAAGTATTATGTTTTATACTTCATAGAAAACAAGCTTTTTCTTACTGGAATACAGAACAAAAAAAGCATAATACAAACCAACAAACAAAGTGATAAATACACCACAAAAAAATGTTTTCACTTTGGTAACAGCGCATTTCAAAGTAAAATTCAATATTATGAACCATCAATACAATTACAACGAATACTTCAATTCACAAAGTCATTTCACCAGTTTCCAGTATTTCATCAGGGAACTAAAAAGCAAAATTCATATACAAAATAAATAGCTTTTTCCCAGAAATGAGACTGAAATATTCACATTCACAAAAGGCATTCAGAAAATTAAATCTAAACGGCCAAACAGCTACCAAATACTAAAATAGCACAAGGGACGTCAGTTACCGAGATATAATCAAATAGAGTATCGTTCGGTAATGGTCGTAATTTGGCCGAAGACCGGCCTCCCTAACAAACCGAAGATCGATTTCTCTTCGAGGGGATCCAAACGCAGATAATTGGAATTTGGATCGAGTTCACGTTCAAGGCATCAAACACTTACCACACACGATATGCATGCCTGATTGAGAACAGGACATGCCTACTAGATTATTTTACCGGCTCAAATTGGTGATTGATAAATGAAGGGTGTGAATAGACCCTTAACGAAACCAAAAGGCACGTTCGCACTGTCATTGAGATTATATTTTTGTTCTGTATTCGAGAACCCTTTATTAAAGGAGATATTAGGGGTAAACTCATCATCATCATCAGCCTATAATGTTCACATTGCAGGCAGTCAGGCCTCCTCTCTAGGAGAGGGATGGGAGGGGATGGGATGGGATGGGATGGATTCACCACGCGAACCCAGTGCGGGTTGGTATAGATGTCACGTCTTCGATTTTTTTGGTATTGATGATTGATGATGAATAATGCGCCTGCCTGGGTTCGAATCCTGGGGTGTCCTGGGCACTGAGTCGACGCTGCTCTATATAAAATATGGCTATACCTAATAATCTAAATTCTCCCGCTCTTCTATTATAGTAATACAATATACGCTAAGTTAATGAGTTACCTACACTAATGATAATGCCGGTCCCCTATTGTAATAGTTGAAACAGATAGGTATTGTAATTATATCTGTCTATACGTAGGTAGTATTGTTCAATATCGAGTCAGTTATAGACAGGTATTTTGTTACAAATCTTGTTGTTTGTGTGGGTGTCTTTTACATGGGTATCAAAACAATTTTGTTGATGTAATAATATTTACGAAGAAAATAATATCTTTGCCAATTATATATTTTATAACAGAATTGATACTTACATACGAGTATGATTTCGAGAATCGAATCATCACCGCGAGCCCCCTAAGTATGGGTAATTACAGTCAAAATTTAGGGTTTAAACTATAAAATTGCTGTTTTTTTATAATTATAGAGAATTTGTGATTAGTAAAGAATTATAAAGTAGTAAAAACAAACCAAATATGAAAATTGAATCAGATTCAGGCGTGCCTAACAAAACGTTAACAATAAATTCATTTTATCACCTGTAATAAACAAAGTTCTGTTTATTTATCAAGAAACCACATTTACCTATTAACATTTTATTAGTTGGCGTGTCTGCCTTCTATCTGCGCTAATAAGAAGTGTTGCTAACGAAAATAAATGTCTCAGGAGGTGTTACATTTTATATTATGGCAACACGCAATGTTCGATTTATTGTGGTTTCCCGACGTCCGACAGATAGAGATCAAAGCTGACATATTTGCTACATTATTGGTCGTGGCATGACTTTTATAAGTTTCTATGTGACGGCACGGGAGTGTTAGATATTAAGAAATAGACTGTTGGATAATAATCAATCCCTGTATTCTGTGCTAAATTAACGTAAGTGATAACATTTTTAAGTTCCGAAAATACAAAGCACACTTTTTAAAACGACTTTTTTCAGTTCTTTAGTCAAAATGTCAGTGTAAAGAAATATTGTAGTCATTAAATATAAAAACACGCATAACAAATCGAAATACGAACACAAAAAATAATACTTAATTAGTGAACGTTCAGATGGTAAATTATTTTCTTTTTAATTTTCATTCCCGTTTTGTCCGCAGTTTTAACATCAGCATTTTATATTTTTTTAATCGTGGTTTTACATGCGTTTTTCTTATTGCAAAACAAAAATTGTATTGGAAGAATTTAAGTCAATTTAATTTAATTGCGTTAATATGACGATGTTAAAATCTGAAAGTGTGATCTGAAACTTTTCAAATACAGTTTTGGGGTCCACTCCTCAAGTCTCGTCACTTCCTCCTATACTTATCTATATACTTTTCTTGTTGATTTTGCATGCGGCATAATCTTCTGGGTTTTTTCAGGATATCTTGAAAATTAACACACGTGAACCGATACCGAGTGTCCTCCTTGCCTCGGAAAGCACGTTAAATCGTTGATTCTGGTTACCATATACAGATGTTTGGTAGTCGTTACAGATCGTCAGTGGCATGAAAGTCTGACAACCAGTCTTAAGAAAGGATATCATATTATAACCCAGTTAGTACTGGCCTCCAGGTCAGATAGGCGGTCACTCTATGTAAAATGAGACGTAAGACTAAAGGCTGACCCCAACATAGTTGAGGAAAGACTGGGTAGAGTGAACTCATCTAACTTCGTGCTAAAGGCATTAAAATTTGTAGAAATATCAAAATAAAGTACTAAGTATCAAATATCACCGAATTAGGCGAATCACAGAATTAGATGAGTTCACCCTAGATGATGAAACTTATCTGAATCTTTGTCCAGAAAGTAATGTGAATTAGCAAGCATTTTGGTGCTTGCTTGTAGTTGGACATCGGTTAATCCTACTTCCTACTAATAATATAAATACGAAAGTTTGTATGTATATATGGGTGTTTGTCACTCTTTCACGCAAAAACTACTGAACGGATTTAGATAAAATTTGGTACACAGATAGTTTATAACCTGGATTAAAACATAGGATAGTTTTTATCCCTATTTTATCTTCCCGTGGGATAATTTTCGAGTTGTAGCGGGTGAAGCCGCTGGCAACAGCTATGTAACAAATAAATTACTTATGATTACAAATTCCTTACACAGATTTCAAATGTGACAAAATACCTACGCACGAAAAAAAACCAGCGACAACTCGTAAATGAAGTGTATTACGAGTCCCAAGTGTGTACATAAAACGCGACGGCAATCCTTAATTAAAAAGCCGAATTCACGTTCGTATAAAGGAAAAACATATAAGTTTAGAGAGTCCCCCAGAAGCAAACAGTCGTAAATCTGAGGTGCCGCTCCGGTAATGGGTTTTCTCATGTCAACAAATCGTATGTTTATTACAAAAGATAGCTAGCATATAACATAAGTACGTACAGTTGGAAAAACTCAGAGAAACATGGTTGTAATTTCATCTGTAATTGCTGTATAATAAACTCTTTTTTTCTTTAACATAAAAGTAGCTTTATTTTATACCTTTAGTTTATAGCTAATTTTAGTGTCTAATGTACTTATTTATTAGTAATGTTAGTTTTTGTTCTTAAAATAAGATTAGTATTGCACAGTGTTATGGGGCCGTCTTTTGCGGTGAATGTCTCCTCCAAACTCATACTAAACAGCTAAACCCAATCATCATCTGCCTAGCCATTGTCCAACTATGTACTATCGGATTCTCCTCCACCAGGTAAATTCAATAATAATGTATAATCAAGGAATATGCAATTTTTTCCAAGTCATAATTATATTCAGGGTTCAAACTTGGGCACGATGTTCAAGTTGAAACTTCAACCATATTAATTCGTAACCGCTATCACAATTCATGACTATCGTGTTGTTCTTTTATCTTATTTTCTTCGATATAATTTTCCTTTTGTAAATCCTTATTTTTATAATACCTACGACTTAAGTATTTTGGTTTCAATTACTTTTCGCCTACGTAAGTTAACAAAGATTTGATTACCGTGTCATGGCCGTAATGTGAAGTAATTTTAAGATAATTGGTGAGAATGTAAATAACTATGCTCATGTTAATTAGATATTAATAACTCCTTTTTAGTAAATACTTCTACAGCCGTGTGGTTTTCATAATGAGGTTGTCAGTAAATTAAAATGAATTTTGTCTGTTTTATAATGTACCACAATAGACAGCGCTATACTCGGAGTTTCCTTGCATGATATAACCAGAAATTAACACATCCGCATGAAAATCGAGGTTCCTGACGTAACCCGAAGAATTGACAAACTTACGTGGCAGTGGGCAAGGCACATTGCTCGCAGAGCGGATGGCCAATGTAGCCAAAAAGTTCTGAAGTGCAACCGCGAACCGGAAGCCGAGCCAGGTGGACCGATGACCTGGTGAAGTTTGCGAGGTTCCGCTGGATGTGAGACGCACGGGCCGGTCAATGTGGCGACACTTAGGGGAGGCATATGTCCATATGCAGTGGATGTCTTCTGGCTGAAATTATGATGATGATAATTTTATTTACTGGTGGTTTAATTTCTACTAGGTACTACACCTATCTATCGGGTATTCTTGAATGGCTGATTGCAAGAGTTAAGCCAATTTAACAGAATATTTCGTGGGACTTTCGGTAATATTTCCATGTAATTTTAACTTGCGGTCACAAAATATATTCATTAACTTGCATTACATGAATTAAGTTCACACCCGTGTCATAATTTATGTCATGATTCATTTATAAAACCCGAAAAAACATTAACTTTGCTTTGTTTTGTTTTTGTGCTTAATTTTTGGTTAATTTAGTTATACAACATTATGTAGGAATGGGTTTAGACATAGTTGGACTATATCAACGTATGACGACGAAGTGCCAGGAAAGTCCGTGAAATTTAAATGTTCTAACTTCTATTGCAGTTTGCAGGTCAGTGTTAGGCTGTATGTTAAACAAAATATGCATTCGAAACCGTAACAAGCATGTAGTTACAGAATCATTCAATCAAACAAAACATTTTACAAATCATTCATTAATATTCATCAACGCTTGTACCTATATTTAATCCCACTATTGCATGGAAAAGTCATTCAATACCGTGTTTGCATGTAACGCAAACAAATATCTTGGATTGACATAAATGCTACAAAAAAACTTAGTCTTTGTTTGACGGTTTACAAAACAAATCATGATATTGACACTCTGCATCAAGGTAGACCGCGATAATATTCAAATCTTCTTTCTTCTGACTTTTTCATGAAATACTCATTCCATAGGATTGAATAAACCTAGAGGGTTGTATTTATTTATATTATACAAATTACAACTCAGTAAAGTAATATTTCTCATCACTTCTCACCATACAGCCGGACACTTTGAATTTCGAGGGCTACCCTTTTTTTTGGATGTTATGAAGTCATCAAATGCTGCCCAGAGCTGCGAGGAGTCTCCCAGCTCTGGGCAGAGTGGTAGGGAGTGCCAGACTTCTACTGACTAAAAACCTATGTTCCTTCTTAGCCCTATAAGTCGTGGCATCGGTATGTCTTTCGAACAACCCGCAGCCCCGACGGCAAATACCAAACCCCTGAGAAACTCTTCTTAGAGTGACGCTCAACTTACGGCTACATTATAAGTGAAACAGCCGTTAAAATATAAGTGACTATTACCTACCGCTTTCACCTTAAGGAAACTAGTTATTTGACGGATAAACAAACCGGACTGACTGCGGTGACTTGAAATCTAATTAGGAATGAACCCTCTGTTACGTTATAATATTATTTTGGGGTAAAACTTGGAAGTAAGGATAGGCACTTAAGTTTTCGATGTGAATTGTATTGTGATTCTATCCGTTTTACTTTTGGGGTGTGTAAAACGTATCAAAAATAGTTACTTATAAAATTGATTACTACCATCTCGTTTCATTTTCATCATTGGTAAATTACAGGGGTGTAATTTACCAATGATGAAAATGAGTAACAAAAAAATCATGAAAATGAGTAAATCAAAATTATTTTTATCTGACAATTAAAAAAAGAGTATCAATTGCCTCGTAACTAAATATATACCGGACCGTTATATAATTATTATTGGTCATTTTCCACTTAATGACTTTTCGCTCTACGGGGACGATATGGTTGTATTCTTTCGGGTTATCTAAGTGAGATTTATGGAAGGTATACTCCTCAACGGTAATCTTGGTTTGAAGAATTTGTATCGGATATTACAACTAAAACTAAAAAATAAAAAACTTTTTTGCAAAAAAGAAAATCGACTTCGAAAACATAAAAACTAAAAAAAAATTATATAAACTTCAGAAGAAAAATCAGCATCTGAAGTCGGTGGCTAAAAAAACGAAATAAAAAAAAAATGTGATTTTGACCATGATTTTTCAGTGACCGACCCATAGTCACACTAAACTACCACACCAGTGTGACTATGGTTAATGTTATTTATCCGTAGTCACACTAGTGTGACTACGACCCATAGTCACACTAAACTACCACACCAGTGTGACTATGGTTAATGTTATTTATCCGTAGTCACACTGGTGTGACTACGGCTGATCCGCGGCCACACTGGTGTGACTACGGATAATTTAACCTGATCCGTAGTCACACCCGGATGAATAACCAAAATTATAGGCTGTTGCTAGTCGTCCGCTAAGTGGATGAATCACCGTCTCGCGACAGTATCCTTTATGGGCGGCATGGGCACCGGGCCGTAGGCCGACGAAGGAGGCCGGCGGAGGCCCGGCACTTCGGGGACAGAAGATTTAGTGTTATTTAATATGCGAGCGAAGCGAGCGCGCGTCATGGAGTACATGCGTTGCATGTATGAGTGACGTGACCAAAAGCTACGATACTGGTGTGACTACGGTTCAGCCGTAGTCACACCAGTGTGACTACGGATAAATATAATTAACCATAGTCACACTGGTGTGGTAGTTTAGTGTGACTATGGGTCGGTCATGGATTTTTCTTCTAAAATTAATTTTTCATTTGTTTGAGTTTTTATTTATATAGATTATTTTTCACCATTATGTGGAGGACTTCCAGAAAGATAATGAAATAAAAAACACTGTATTTTAAATATCGGTTTTTATGGTATAAAAAACCTGTCGGGTTCCCGAACGGAACAAAAATATTTTACGAGGATATTTTTCTGAGCAACACGTTGTATGTTTTTTGGTATTTTATTAAAGCTTGCTTTAAATACCGTTTGAACACCGGGAGATGATGGTTTGTATGAACAGCACAATTTATTTGTTTATTTTAACGTATTCCGTAAACTGCAAAAATAGTGATAAACAACCTGTGTGTGTCTCTTTATGCCGCTTACGTCTGTATGCTGTTTAATGGGGCCAGATTTTTTTTATAAACATGACTATTTTTTACCCACGACGGAATGGAGCAGGTATATGCGTTTAGGGTGAGAGATGTTTGTTTGTGAAAGTAATGTTCCCACCTAAGATAGGTGGGAACATAACTTTCACAAACTTAACTAATGATCCGATTTTGATGCGGTTTTCAATAACGGGTTTGTGTTCGATGAGTTCATGTTCTTAGACAGGTGTCATGGATGTAACTCACTAGGGGGCGCCACAATATTAGTGCAAAATAATGTTGCAATATAATCAAAACGAAATGTCCGATTACAATTCTGTTTTCAGCAATGTGTGCGTGGTAGCTTAATGCATGTTCCCAAATAATAAAAATTACGTCTGTAACTCACTAGAGGGCTCAACAATATTAGTGAAATTGTGCAATATTGTGAAATATTAAAACAAATTGTCCGATTTCAATGCGGTTTTCATCAGCAATGGGTTCGTAGTTGATTGGTGCATGGTCTAAGATAAGTCTTATGATATTAACTCACTAGGGGGCGCTGCTATATTAGTGTGAAACGATTATATTGCAATAATATTAAAATTAAAACGTATTGTCTGATTTCATTTCAATGCGGATTTCAGGAATGAGTTCGTGGGTGACGAACTTTCCTATAATTCGTATAATTATGCTCTCTAAAAAGTCTGAAATAAAATTAAGCAAAATTAAAAAATTTGAAAAAAACTCACGACGGTAAAAATCTAATTGAAAAAGAATAAAAACTTTAATGAATATCGATGTTTACAGCTTTTCCTAACGTGTCTGTTTCTTGAAGATATACTTAGATGTAGCAATAATAATTTTACCATAATACATAACTAAGGAATATCCGTCGGGGGCACCCACGATACAGGAGAAATAATTCCTAGTGTGGGGCAACGTTTTTTAAAAAAAAGAAAATGCTCAGCAAGTGATGATGACTCAAACTAGATACCTACCTACTGTCTATTTTCATCTCAACCAATTTTCTTCCAGTCTGTATCGGATTGGTAGGTTAAGGAAGAAGTACAAGGAAAAATATACTTTTTCCTTATGAATTCCTGTATTTGAAGCCGTGACGGGTTCCTAAGGGTTAAGGGTTAAGGTCACGCTTCCGAGTTCTTATCAGAGAGTGTTTTACTCAAACTTTTATATTACGTGTACGTCCGTAAGTACAGTAAGGGGAAAAATATTCAGGCACTTAGTTACATTCAAAAGAAAGTTTCTGGATGAGTTGGTAAAGCCGGGAGGAGGAGGAAAATATAAGTACTGTGATTTAGTTGTGAGTTCACAAAAGTACCTATTTGTGAAAAAATGCTGATGCTTATGTACCACACCTTATCTTTTCTTTATCTCCACTGGGCCTCAGACTTGGCTTTACGTTTACATGCCGTCGAGAAATATATCTGTCGGGGCTGCGGGTTTTTCGAAAGAGATACCGCGGCCCCGGCACAAAGGGCTAAGAAGGAACTTGGGTAGTTTTTAGTCAGTAGAAGTCTGACACTCCCTACCGCTCTGCACAGAGCGGGAGGAGTCATTTGATGATTTCCTACCCACGAGAAAACAAAAAAAGGCGTGCTGGAACTTGAGACCTATGACTTGGCAGTCCAACAATCACACCAGTACCTATCTATCACTACTAATATTTATAAATACTTAAAGATGATAGTAGTTATAGATGTGGATTTACGGTATATTAATACATATTTTTTCTCTCGACTGTACTATATCGTGTATATTACCAACTATATTAACACGACTTTCATAAGGATGGAGAGAAACTCGTGACTTGACGTGATCATGAAAGTGAGACTTGTGACGTCACTCAATTTCTTGCCGAGTGATACGAATGAAACTACAATAAAACTATCAAATTATGAGAAGTGCAACATTAAAATATGGTTAATAAGGTACCTAATTGTTTTTTGATCGGTGTAATACATTTCCCATGTACATAGGTAACTGACCTTTAGCCTGATCTATAAATGTTATATTGATTTGTAATGATGTTACTCTGGACGAAGACCCAAAAGAAGACCATAATTACTTATCCGTAAAAATCTAGATTATGCGATGGACTGGATGTGGAAAGCGAAGACCAGGGGTTGAGGAGAGGCCTTTCTTCAGGTGCAGGAGTGATATGAAAAAATACGCGTCGATCGAATACCATTATCGCAGTATTTCAAAATTACTTGTACTAGATGAGCATCGTCCTCGTATTTTTTTAATTGATATTATCTTCATTTTTAAATATTTTCATAAAAGGTGCAAACACAATTACATGTTTCCAAACGTTAGACAGATTACACCAACAATGAAACCTCTATCTAATACGAATGTAATCCTACATTTATTTCCCTTCCTATTGTAATCCAATCTGATAATACCCTACTCCTACCTGTTTTCAATTATTGAAATGGTACTAATCCGTTTAAGAGATTAACACTGAAACAAATAGGAAAATATCATACATCAGGACGGATGCTAGGATTATAGTTCTGTATAAATTAAATTTGAAAACATGGTTTTGCTATTATCTCACTGGTGCACAAAGCTAGGAAAATCCGCGGATTTATTTTGTGAATATAATGCAGGTTAGCTTTTGGTCGTGGTTTTGTTTTGCAATTATTTATTTGTAAATGAGACCGGTATTGTGACTCTGAAAGAGCTTACGACTTTACGCCGAACGACCAATCAGGCTATGCAATCCAGTACCGCTGATCTCTCATTGTGCTGGAACCTCATAAAGAACGAGGTCTTCGCAGGGTAATACGATCACTAAAACCCCAAGCCACATGTTCCCATAGAAGTTTTGTGAATGTAAATGCTTGGTTCAGGACTAGAAAGATATGATAATCTTGTGTCTGTAAACCTCGAAGGGTTTAACAGAGGTGTACGCATTAGTTTATCTACCTTTCGCCAGTTATTTTTAAGTACCATTTAATAGAGGGTGAGCCTACACTCCTACAGCCATCAACCGACCTCAAATCCAGACTGAAGACTGTGGGTGGAAAATCATCAAATAAACCCCCGCCCCCCCCCCGCCCCCCGCGCTCTTGGGCAAAACGGAGGGGAGTGTCAGACTTCTACTGACTAAAAACCACCCATGTTCCTTCTTCGCCCTTGTGGCGAGGCCGCGTTATTTCATTCGATAATCGGGACCGGCAAATACCTGATGATACAATACGAACACGAGAAACACGAGACAGCTAAACCAGAATTATGTATTATGACATTATAATAAGCCCGGTATATTCGTAGACTAATTAGTAATTCATTTGTTTGAATATAGTAACATGAACATTGAACATGTTTGCACAAAGTTGCAAACATAATTTAGAACTAGTACTAGTTTACTCAATGTATGTTTAACCAAACAAGTAGAAGTACATAAGATTGAGCAAGTTACTGAATCGTGACTACATTTTCCTAAGTTAATAAAAGGGTAGTAAAAGATGGCCGTAAAACACTAACGGCGTGGTTTATTTTGGAAATGACTAATTACAGCTAGCTTTACAGCACTTTTGCGGCATGTAGGCGCCTTTAGTATTTAGAACAAATTAAACCTTATAAAATTTATATCTTGAGCATTTAGTTTTCTAGATTTCACGGTGTTTATTCTCAAAAAGGTAAATAAGTACATGAAATAAGGGTTTTAAACAAAACTTAAATGTTGTTTGTGGTTTTCTACAGAAATATTAAAATGAGGTTAAGATTGAAAAAAGAAGGCAAATATGCCAACCGATTTCAGACGTCAAAAGCTACAACTATTCCCGAGTATCACAAAATACGATGTTATTATTAAGTTCCACCCAATTGAAGTCTCGAGCAGAACTAAAACCAAAAAAGTTTAAAATATATTTCTGCCCATCAAACCGAATTACTACCTACCTAAGTACTAAATAACTGCCATGGTGGTCTAGGTGTCACAAACGCAACTGTTATTGGATTTTTTCTGCAGAAATTTAGTAGTCATGTAGTCTGAATTAGTGCCCAGTTGAGGGCAAGAGACTTCCTCCCTATTAAAGGGTTTTAAATACATCACTGATGATATAAATGTGGGTGAAGGTACCTACTATTAACTATTATAGATCGCACTAAGTATCTTGCAAGTGAGGTGAAGTGCTACTAACATAGTTTTAAGTTACTCATGGGTCTTCTTCTATTAGGTACACCTCTGCCTAACCCTTTGGGGATTACAGGCGTGTCATTATGAAGTATTTATATTTTAAAGAAAGGAAAACTCCAAACCGAAACACATTTATAGGGTGCGCCAAAGTTCACCTAAATTTTCAACTCCGTTAATTGGAAATCCGAAAATGTTCTTACTAACGATTTGTAATCCGAATGATCACTCTTCCTAAAATTTTTCATCCTAAAGTTTTCATTCATACTATTTGTAGTGCTACCGGCGATGTTCATAACACTCATGTTTCCGAAAATTGTAATTAATAATATCATTATTGTAAATATATTTAAACTCCTACTGTTTTTTATCATATCGCTTTTATCCCTAAACATAATTACCATAATATTTTCAACCCACATTTATAACATATTCTAAAACAAACAACATAAATATGTGCAAACATTATTTGCCACATGCCCGAGACGAACAAAATGGCCCTTGCAAACCAGGAGTGGCTCTCCAACAGTTCTCCAACGCACTAGGTCCTAGACAGTTGGAAGTCTTGTGGAAACGCTTTATATACCAGACTAATATACGTCGACACCTTGCCAGGACTGCAAACTGTGGGACTCATTTATTTTCTTATCAACAGAGGTTTTGTTGTGAAAGATTATTTTACTTAACACTTATTCTTTTATTCCACTGTTACTTAGAATTTAATTAGATCATTCAATCTTCATTATTTATCTTCTTTTATGATGTTTTTTTGCGTCACTCAAAGCTTTACTGGTTGAATATGCTTAAAGTATTTCATCCATACATTTTTACGTGCAGTATTTAAATAATAATAAAATCAAATGTATTCACTGAGACTCGAACCCAGTGTAGGTTGCTACATGCATTGCTACATTTATAAGGCTTGTCCGAATAAGCCCAAAAATATGAATGCTGGACAGAAAAAGAAAACTTTTTTCCAAAAAAAAAATCGACTTCAAAAACACAAAAAAGTTAAAAATAAACTTCAGAAGAAAAATCCGCTTCTGAAGTCCGTGACATTATTTTGTTTGATTTCGTTTTACCACCCGAGTTACCAATTATAATTTTTGCGTCCCCTACTTAGTTTAATATACATAATGCATGATGGCGGCTTCGTAAAACGTTCGTTTACACCCTGTAGAGTGGTACAAATTGTAGAAATAGTCTTTTATTTACGTTAATTAAAACGATATCGTATAAACCACCCCTATCTAAACCTCGCTGACCGCACATAATTTTGCTAATCTGGACATAATTTAAAAACTTCATTCTTCTCATAATTTAGATTATCATTGTTTAAATAAACAAAAATAAAAACAACTGATTTACACACGTATTAATGCCATGTCCAGTTCACCAGATTTACGGTTTACGAGATACAAGCTATTAATTTTTATAACTGGTATCGTCCGTGTTATCCTTTGTATCCTAAATTAACATTTTAAATGTTGATACGAATGATGAAAAGGATAAATTATAAAAATGAACCGTTTTATTGTTTCGTATATTATAAGCCTATAGGGGTTCAATCGTTATCTGGAATGTTTGGTTGTCTGACAAATGATTTAATTTATGACAGGAATTTTATCTTTGTATTAAAATATTCGGGCCCGCGTGGTGGATTATAGCCCATCCCTCTCCTAGAGAGGAGGCCTGAGTCCCTGCAGTGGGAACATTATAGGCTGATGATGATGATGATTAAAATATTCAGACATTTATTTATTTATTTGGTGATGACCAATACTGGTTCGTTACATTAAAACATTGGACAGTATTAACATGCACTCTGTAAGGGTATCGCACATTTTCAGATACCTACTAAATTAGAATTACATAGTAAATAATATTATTTTTTACAAATTATAACGTAATTACACTAAACATTAATAACGAAAGAAAGACTGAAAATTGCGAAATTGATTGAGTTGATTGGGAATTCAAATTTATAAAGGGTTTATAGGTCCGTAGAAATAAACGAAAAATATCGTACAGTAACCAGCAATAATAATAATATGTATAGGTACTTATAATTATAAACATCAAACGCGAATTTCTTGTGAAAATATGTCTAGTTATAACCGTTAGATTATACCTTGAGATGTGACCTTCTTCATGTAATATGGGCTCCAAAAGATTAGTTTCGTAACATGAAAATTAAATCAATACAGTAGGCGAAAATTGCTTGTAAACATTGATAAGTGTTTACATAAATATTGGTGCTGCTTACTCTGGTCTCTCCTATATTTTTTTTTTAATAGATATTGAATAATTTCATTTTTGTTGTTTGGTTGAATCTATCTGGTAGGCTGCATGGAACTGTAAAGATTTTCGTAGACTTATCTACTTAATGAAAACTGGCCAACTGCGAGTCGAACTCGCATTTCTTCATGTGTGAGTCCGATTCGCACTTGGCCAGTTTTTGTAACGTCAAAAAAATCACGTTTTTTGTATGGGATATATAAAATATTTATTTTATTTTGCTTTTAGTGTTTGTTGATAAAGCGGCAACGAAAATGCATCATTTGTGAAAATTTCGACTGCCTAGCTTTCGCGGTTCTTGATGATACAGCCTGGTGACAGACAGACGGACAGTGAAGTCTTAGTAATAGGGTTCCGTTTTTACCCTTTGGGTACGGAACCCTAAAAAACGAACCCCATAATAATCCTCTGCTGATTATCTAATCGTAGCTATTAAAAAATACTATTTATAATTATTATTGTTAATTAATATCTAATATCACTGACGGCCTCTTTGGTCTAGTGGTTTCAGTTGCGACTACTGAGCATGAGGTCCATTTTTTGATTCCTAGGTCGGACAGAAGAGTTATATGTTTTTCCATTGAATTTTTCGATATCAGTCTCGCCACCTATTACATGGGATATAAAGATGACCATATTTATTAATGTGTCATGTATAACGTATTGTTGGGAAAAGGCTAGGCTAATGATGATGACGTATACGTATACATTATGTATCTAAATATAGGCATATCATAGCATATAACATTATCAAAGTGCCATTACGGTATGATCTACCTAATTAATGTTAGCTAATTCACCCCTCAGCTAATTAGGGCGGCAGATGCCGATGAGATGCGTAAATTAGCTTTGTGCAACATTTCGTGAGTGGATCACATGCAGGGTACTGAACAAGAGACAATTTAGATCAATAAAAGAGATGGCATACCTACTGGTTTCTATAACGACTACCTCATTTTTAGTTTTGTACTTAAGGTTTAAATGCACATGGGGGAGGCGGTCCGGGTGTCGGGGGCCACGTGATGGCTTCCGACCACCGTAAACGCGGGCCTGTGTACGGTGAGTAATGGGCTAGTTCGCCGTCCGTCCGTCTTATGACGACAACAGACCGTGTCGACGGCGCGTTCGTGTTCCACGCGCGCCTCAAAGAGATGTCAGCAACATGGAAGGGGCCCGCAAGGGCCGACGCCCGTCGGGGCTGCGGGATGTCGAAAGAGATACCGTGGCCTCGGCACAAGGGCGATGAAGGAACATGTGTGGTTTTTAGTCAGTAAAAGTCTGACACTCCCTTCCGCTCTGCCCAAGAGCGGGAGGAGTTATTTGATGAACTCCCACAGCCCCCCAAAAAAAAGGTTTAAATGCACATTAATAATATGAATAGATATGCCTAGACAACACAAGAGCACCTACTTGGCTACTGTCGCAGTTATATAATTTGTCTAAAACAGCAACGATACAACTCAAGGGAAGAGTTATACCCCCGTCGGGGCTGCGGGTTGTTCGAAAGAGATACCGTGGCCTCATCACAAAGGACTAAGAAGGAACATGGGTGGTTTTTAGTCAGTAGAAGTTTGACAGTCCCGTTCGCGGGAGGAGTCATAAATTTGATGATTTCACACCGTCCAAAAAAAAAAAAGGGAGTCTTATTTGATGAAAATGATGAACTAAACAGAAATCATCACCAGTATAGATAAAAAAAATAATTTAAAAAAAAATCAAGGCATTTCTGGCGAAATGTGCCTAATAGCATACCTCTACCTAACTATTAGATACTTTATGTTATGTTAAAAAACTTCTATTTTACTGTTGCCATCTACTACACAGTTACTCGCAAACAATTACAGAAATATTAAAGTTGTTCCTAAATCCAAATAAACTTGGGTAAACTGTAAACTTTTCATTGCTACGTTTTCTACAGTGAAGTAACAGTTTCGTAATGGACAAAACGACTGTAATAAATATAAAGTAACACTGCTAAAGATGCCCGTACAACTGTAACTTTTAAATTGGTTCGGAATAAAAACTTCCAAGTTCTAACAAGTTTTACATATTTTGACTGAACTTATATTCCTGCAAGGAGACTGCATTGAATGAATAGGAAGGGTCTTTCGTAATAATAACCTTTTATAATTTTTGTTAGTCGTTTAAGTGGCCTGTTTGATCGATCATTAGGTCTACATATTCTTCTTCTTCTTTCCTTCTTTTTCAACCTTTCACCACCTAATGCTGAGAATGCTGTATTTAATTGTTAAGCTGTTTGTTGTTATTTGTTTATGTATGTGCTGCTCTTTTGTGTTGCTGCTGTCCATTAGCGAATAAATACATGTCATATTCTATTATATTCTATTCTGAGTGTAGGTCTCTTCTAATGCACGCCATTCTTCCCGGTCTACCTATTGATTGTTATCAAATCATGATTGCAGATCTCGTAAATTGCATTGCTTGACTTTTGACTGCTTCGGTGGTCTAGTGTCGCAATCGCGAATGCCAAACTGGACATGGTGGGAGAGGGGCTTTCCATCACGAATTTCTCAGTAGGTGCGTGCGAGTCTGGATATTTGTTTTTTTTTAATGGGACAAGCCTGTCACACTATTCCAAAATCACTAACTCCTCAAAGCCAGAATCAACAGTGGCGACCAATAGAAAAGCGCCGAGACAATGAAGCCCGGCGAAGTCCCAGAGAAACGATTTAAGTGTCTTGGATATTTGTTTGGTGTGTATCAATAGATTCGTTCCTTATTGCACGGGGTTCAATCATAACCGGTATACATCGCGATCGGTACCAGTTTTGGACTGTAAGCCGCAGCCGCCCCGAACATGATCGGGAAAAGGCGAGGCCGATCTTAACAAAAAATCTCGGTTTTTTTGCCCGTCGTAATAATAGTGCGGAGCAGAGTTAGGTCTCTGGTGTAAGTAACGTATAACGACAAAATTTAAAGCATCAACACTTGTCAAAATTATCTCGTGGCCTTTAAACAAAACATAGGCCTTGTCAACAACGCAATATTTCACAGAGACGGACCTTCGATCCTCTGGGACCATGTTAACAAGTTACAAGGAACCGAGAACTGAGCACAAAACAACACTAAATAATTTAGTTTAGTTAGACAAACTGTCTCTCATATTCTATTTGTGGCTTTTGATGGAGTCCTGATTGTGTTTACATAAGATTATTTATTTACTGTTGAACTTGATGTGCTTGTAACTTTGTAACTAGGTGCTCAAGGGTTCGCACTTTGATATTTTATAGGTGCTGTTAATTTTGTGAAGTAATTGGAACCGTCTCCTGTTGCTTTGTTCGTTGAATAGGCTTTGTAAGGATACACTAAAATTCAGGCATCTGTGGTACCTATTTATGACGCGGCTCTTGGCATCTGGTTGATATATCAACTAGTCGTCATATTCAGTGCTTCACCTCTTCTGCAGTGATTTTTGTAACTCTCTGGTATGTGTTGCTACCTATAACTCGGCAACCTTCAAATCTAGAGTAAGCTGACATTTTTAGGTATGTTTCTTTTCCCTCATTTACTTGGGCCTTAGACATACTGTCGATGTGTACCATAATAAGGTATACCTACTACTGCCTAACCTTCGGGAATTACAGGTGTAATGTTACAAAAGTTATAAATGCAAAAAAAAAATACGAGAGCGGGCATTTATCTACTCTCTAACATAGCTATTTATATCTGCCCGAATCCATACAATATCAAATATTTGCAATAAAAGAAACCTCGATTCTCTACCGCCTACTTGCCGCCCTCGTACCGCCTTCTATTCAATGCAAGTGGTACTCGATATAGAAAAATTAAAAAAAAACTAATTCATAGCAATTCGTTATAATGAACAATATAAACCCACTCGAATAATAATGTCAGCTGCGAATGTTGAATATTATGCGCCGCACTCTCTTTAAAATTACATCTGATTGTTCCAGATGTATTTTTTATTAACCTTCAAGCAGGCGCGCGGTTGTTTGTAACGGGAGCGGTCGCGCGTAATCGAAAAGACCTATGGGATATATTAGAGGAATAAAGCAATAATTAATTAATAACTACGTTATTTTCTGTACTCGGAAGCATTATCCTTATGTTTAAACTCAAATTATACAAAAATAATTACTCAACAATAGAGAAAATCAATTTTAAAATCAAATAACCTAGCTCAGACATTCTTTGGATTAAACAGCCATTTAGGAACTCAAAATCAATTAGTGTAAGTACTTAAGACCACTAAAAACAATAAAATATCAAAACTATAATTTTTTCTACAGGATCACCTTCTTCATCAAGGCTCCCCTCGCGGACGATCACCCGGTTGTTATTTGATTTTTGCCACTTTTTACCTTATAATTATGTATCACTCCCCGTATAACACCTGATTACTTTTGAAAGTGGCAAATTCTCCTCATTTGAAACCGAGCTGCCCGATTCTTTGAAGGATTTCCTCTGGAACGATATAGTCGGATGTTTCTGAACCGGTCACTAAGCTCTGATTTAGTTTATTTATGTTCTCTGTGTATTACCTCAATTATTGCACTTTGTGCTAGCGGTCGACGACTCAATTTATAAAAAAAAAACACTGTATAACAAAATTCAATAAAATTGGTTGACAGCCGAAGATGTAATAGACCGCATTGAAAGTCGCGCGTAACCTTTTCGACGACAGGCGCGTGGCGTGCTTTCGACGCCTGCGCCGCCACCAAAACAAAAGCTATCTATGGGGTGGAGAGAGCGCGGAGAGTGTAGGTAAACTATTTATTTCAAACACAGTTACAATATAAGAAGGTACTAAGGATTTGAAATGCATGTGACGAGTAATAACAATATTATGAACGAAAATGTGTTTAGTGCGGTCTTTTCGACACCGCGCGCCTTCTTGAAGGTTAAAAGGTTGAGACAAGGGATATATCCACTATGTTAATATACATACACACAGTAGGTAGTTAAATGGCACGCTTGGTTTTTAACCGAATCCTGATACCTGTATTACAGTACGATCAAATTATCTTGGCAGGTCCGAACTTCGTGCAGGTTATTTTGTTACAACTAATGTATAAAAGTGTTATGATATTAAGGGCCGGTTTCACCGGTTACGGATAAAGTGTCAGATAGTTATCTGACAGATAATGCTATCAAAAATTGTAGTTTATCTGGCAGATAAGTTCCTGATAGGCTATCCGGGACTTTATCCGTAACCGGTGAAACCGGCCCTAACAGTGTTATGATACTATCAGAATACCAGCGCTGCGGTATTTGTTTTCATTTATCGCAGCATCATGCTGAGATAGGAGCCTTTTTGGCCTCGCACAGGTTTTCTCCTAATTAGTTTTACCTATATTCTTTTTTGTTATTATTATTTTTTGTAGTGCCTGTGCTTGTCCCAAATAAATATTTTTTCTTTCTTTTCTTTCTTTCTTTCTATATTTATTTTAATTGTATTTCTCACTGTTTAAATTAGATATTTTCTGATCGTATAGATATTGGTTTATCTGACATTAACAGTTTTATTCACAAGTTTACATGCGTAAAAGTTCGCAGAGCCTATGTTCAGACCTGCCAAGATAATTTGATCGCACTGTATCTAGGTTTACAATAGGTATCTATTTATGTTAATTAATTAGAAGAGACGAAACGCTAAAAAAGTGATGGATATTAATGTTGATCTTCGTTAAACTTCCAATAATGCAACATTTCACTTCGCACTAGACTGCTGAGCATGGCTTCGATTTCCGGATCGGATCATTCATCGGATCTTTTAACATAACTGGCAAAATATAGTAGCACCTCTGCCTATTTTTTCTGATATTACAGACGTTATGCCATGGCATACAAAACTTACCGTGCAAGATTTAGAGACAAAATAAAACCTATATAATATCAGCATCTGATCTGATTATCTTACACACAATACATCAGACAATATCTAATTTGCGTCGCAAATTCTCAACTAGGCAGCATCGCAACAAAGTTTGACCTTATTATCGGGATCTCATCGCTTCTTGTGAACAAAATACACGTAGCGATAAATTACACCCTATTCTCCGTTGTACGTTATGTAAATTCGTCTTTGGCGACACCTGGTGTAGCAATAAATTATTTAGATATCGTCTGAGATTGTACAACCAGCTTCATTAATATACGGTAAGAAAAACTGTCCCGCCCAACACTTGTCGGACGTTCGCCTACAGTAATTTATTTGATACGAACAGTCCTATATAAATTATAAGATAGCGTTGTTACATAAAATGGACGTCGGACTGTAAGTGGCAGTTGCTGTTCAATGGCTGGTCATTAACGTGGCGTTTGACACCCGCGTCTGTGTTAACGTCAGCTCATTTTCTATGATAATATTACAGTCTGAATATTTTATACTCTATATTATTATAATAATGAAAATTACAGTAATGAGAAAACCTAACTAACATTATCATTTATATTTTATTTCTTAACGTCTAACATGATCGACCTCTAAATTCTCAGAATTAGTGCTCCTGAGCTCGTAAACATTACGCCGAGAGGCATGATCGCTTCAAACATCGTTAGATTCCCCGCGTTCTTATTCTTTCCATAAAAGCCCAGTTTTACCTAACACTAACCTCCTTAGAAGCATGTTAACCTAGTTTCCACGAACCACAGTGCCCTAACTAAAACAAAAACAAGCCAACAAAATCAAACACACATTTAAAAGTTCACGGCAAAACAAAAGCGAAGCCCGTACAATTTGTATCGAAATGTAAAGTTTAAAATAATTGCTTGTGGGGAAAAAGTTTAGTAGTTCTTTCTATCAAGTACACGGTAGCTAGGGAGCGGATCTGAAGCAAATAAAAATCACTGGCTAAGGAGAGTAAATTTTCCGCTTCAGACTTTCTTTTTTCCTTCTTGGACACGATATTGTAGGACCCACAGTGGAAGTAATTACATTATGAAGTGCGGTGGCTATACAAAGAGTAACGTAGGTATTTTATTTGCTTACATTGGAGGGTTTGTGTTGGTATTTAATGTTATTAGTATCGATATAGAATGATTTGATGGAATTTATCGAACAGTTCGGTAATTTCTTTAATGTCTTTCTAGCGGTTATTTATTTACACAGTGGACATAAACGTCTGAGAATGAACTCGGTCTAAGAAAAATCACATTGAAGGAATTGAGCTTGAACTAGATAGACCAAATTTTTTTTCAAACAGCAAACTTTAAAATACTTGAAGACATATATTTTTATTGCGTCTATCTATTTTATCTATTTTATTCAGCTATCAAAAGTTGAATAGAATCGTATACATATATTTTTTTTCTGTGTCCCACTGCTGGGCCAAAACCTATCCCCTTTCTCCTTTTTCCAAACCTCTGTTATGTACAATTTCTGGTAACGCCTTACATTTGCGTTTACTCTAAGCTGTTAACTTTTTTTATTGTTATCCCAGCCTGTGGTATCCTACTTCCTGTTTGTGAGAATGGATGGATGGATGTTTTTTACACTTTCACGCAAAATTTTGCACACCGATAGTTTATAACCTGGACTAACACATTGGCTAGGTACTTTTATCCCGGTAATATGAGTAGGCCAATTATCAAACACCACGGGGGCGAGCCTGCGGCCATAAGCTAGTTTTTTAATAATTGCTATGAGTTGTATCATCATCATCATCATCATCAGCCTATAATTGTTCCCACTGCAGGGACTCAGGCCTCCTCTCTAGGAGAGGGATGGGCTATAATCCACCACGCGGGCCCAGTGCGGAGTGCGGCGGATGAGTTGTATGCGTATTAATTTTTTGTGTCATTTTGTATGGACGTCATGTATCTGCGACAATTTTTTTTTCTGTCTAATGTAACTAAAATAACAAAACATTACTTTCTATTTCATATCGAAAATCTCGTTAAACTTGTATTGAAACAGTTCTTTGTTTGTTTAGCAGCACATGTTATGCATCGTCACGGAGAATCAAACAAGGATTTATTCACCAGTCACCCTTCAAGGAGAGAGGGTTCAAAGACACCTTTTGTTTATTTATTTTGATAAAACTCTCATATTATATCTTGATACGAATACTTTCTACTGGATAAGTAATTTTATTTACACCAGAGACCTGGTGTAATATTTTAACCAAAGAATATAATTAAATATTTTGACAAAAAATTGGATTCAAGATGATTATATTCTTCCAAAGACAACACAACCATCTAGTACAGATATATCTATCTATATCTATATAAATAAAGAGAGAAGTCCTGACTGACTGACTGACTGACTCATCAACGCCCAGCCCAAACCCTTGGACCTAGAAAGCTGAAATTTTGCACAGAGGTTCCCTTTATAATGTAGACAAGGAATAAGGAAGAATTTTTCGAAATTCAACCCCTAAGGGAGTTAAATAGGGGATGAAAGTTTGTATGGAAAATCGTCATTTTCACGCGGGCGAAGCCGCTGGCAAAAGCTAGTATAAAATAAAACAACTTATTATGAGGCTGAGCTGTACCGACGGTAAAAGTATTTTAAGTCTTTCTTTCCGGAGTTTAAGGGTAGCAATAGGTTAACCCGCTATAAACATGATGAAATGAAAATGTATTATTAGGAATCAGAAGTGAAATACGTGAACAAAATAAACAATGTTTAATATCTTTTGAATTACACTTTTACAAAAATATCAAGACAAACATTTTAAACAATAATCAAATAGAAATAGCACTAGCAAATGGAATAATCAGTACACGATCAAAAACATAAACCAAAATTAGCGAAGCACACGATAATAGTCGGGTAGCAAGTCCTTTCCGAGCGCCGTCCAAGCAAAAAGTGACCGTTGCACCGCCGCTCGCCTCGTTTTATGAACTTCTGTCGGTTGCCGCACGTCGACCGGACGCTAACCGCACGGTTACTGGCTGATGTCGTGACTTTGAGCCAACACGGCCTCTCCTGACGCTCTGACGTCCTCGTCAGCTTCCAACAAGGCGGCTGAGTCTTCGCTGTCTCCTTGATAGCGTGTCTCACAACGCCAGTGGGGCGTGCTGGCACGGGGGAGTGCCACGCACAACTACGCCTGTAGGGCGCGCTGGCACCGTGGAGTGCCGCACACAACTGCGCCTGTGGGGCGCGCTGGCACCGTGGAGTGCCGCACACAACTGCGCCTGTGGGGCGCGCTGGCACCGTGGAGTGCCGCACACAACTACGCCTGTAGGGCGCGCTGGCACCGTGGAGTGCCGCACACAACTGCGCCTGTGGGGCGCGCTGGCACCGTGGAGTGCCGCACACAACTGCGCCTGTGGGGCGCGCTGGCACTGTGGAGTGCCGCACACAACTGCGCCTGTGGGGCGCGCTGGCACTGTGGAGTGCCGCACACAACTGCGCCTGTAGGGCGCGCTGGCACAGTGGAGCGACGTGCTTAACACGTCAGTAGCGCGCTGGCAGCCTGGAGCGACGCGCTTAACACGTCAGTAGCGCGCTGGCAGCCCGGAGCCACGCGCTGTACACGCCAGTAGGGCGCGCAGTCGGCCTGCAGCGAGGCGCTGGGCTTCAGCGAGGCGCTCGGCCTGCAGCGAGGCGCTCGGCCTGCAGCGAGGCGCTCGGCCTGCAGCGAGGCGCTCGGCCTGCAGCGACGCGCTCAGCAACGCCAGAAGGCGCGCTCGGCAACGCCAGTAGGGCGCGCAGTCGCCTTGCAGCGACGCGCTCAGCAACGCCAGAAGGCGCGCTCGGCAACGCCAGTAGGGCGCGCAGTCGCCTTGCAGCGACGCGCTCAGCAACGCCAGTAAGGCGCGCTGGCACCCTGCAGTGACGTGCACGTTCACGGCGTCATTGTGGCAAAGCCCTGGCAACCGCTGCTAAGGCCAAGCAGCGTTGCGTTGCGTCCATCCTTGTGTAATGGTTACTCTGCAAACAAACAAATTTACATCAGAATTTTGTTCCGCTCGATCACTCCTGACCAAACTTTAGTTCCATTGGGTGGCACCAAATTCGACTCTCATTAATTAAATCAAATGTACTGGAAATTATCGAAAATACAACACTCAACTCCCTTGAGTCATATACCAAAGTCCTTCACACCAACCTTAAAAATTCTATTGCAACAAAAACTGCTGAAATCATCGAGTAAAACCTTTAACACCAAGGCTCTCTAACCGAGTAGTACAACAAAAGAGTAATCTCATTCATTAAGGAACATTCAAGTCGAGAATCAAATTCAAAGAAACATTCACCAAACAAAACTTGTCAGACAAGAATACCAATAGGAACATAGGGATGTATAAGCACATTGTTAGCATATCACACAGACTTCTTCCACATCACTGTAGGCATAGGCTCCAAGTTTGCATACCCCTCAGATGTCGACTTCCACACACACTGTAGGCATAGGCTCCAAGTTTGCATACCCCTCAGATGTCGACTTCCACACACACTGTAGGCATAGGCTCCAAGTTTGCATACCCCTCAGATGTCGACTTCCACACACACTGTAGGCATAGGCTCCAAGTTTGCATACCCCTCAGATGTCGACTTCCACACACACTGTAGGCATAGGCTCCAAGTTTGCATACCCCTCAGATGTCGACTTCCACACACACTGTAGGCATAGGCTCCAAGTTTGCATACCCCTCAGTGGCTGTTGACATAGACACATTGTTAGCGTATCACACAGACTTTTACACACGCAGCTGAGGCCACGCGCTTGACCAAACCACACGTTCATAAGTAATGGTTACTATGCAAAGAGACAAATCTACGACAGAACCTGACCAAACATCCATTAGGTCCCACTCTCGTTGATAAAATCAAACGCGGCTAAACTGGAAATTATCGAAAATACAACAATCAACCACCCTGGGTCATGTACCTACCATTGTCGTTCAGTCTTAAAAACATTATTGCGTCAAAAAAATGCCAGGTTCACAAAAATCATCGAGTAAAACCACAGATCACTAACTGACTAGTAAACAAGTCTATCTCCCGTGTGTATCACTATTTGACTTAACACTACGGTCTTTCCAGACCCTGACCTCAACCAGAGCTAAACGCACAACGCACAACATACAACAAACACACCCACTGTCTACTCGAGTTTCCTCAAAAACCTTCAATTTTAATCGGACTACGACTACACAATAATTACTGGTACTGTCTAACACAATACAGCCGATAGAATCTCTTGGCTTGCAACCACAACTTTACTTCATCAAAATCCTTATAAACATCAACTGATACGTAACTCATTGGCATCTTTCTTAGCCTATCATGTGTAATAAAAAGCAACTTCCTTATCCTTACATAGTATAAAACAAAGTCGCGTCTGTTTGTTTGTTTATTTGTTTGTTTGTCTGTATGCTTAAATCTTTAAAACTGCGCAACGGATTTTGATGCGGTTTTTTTTAATAGATAGAGTGATTCAAGAGGAAGGTTTTAATACCTTTTTTGCACCCGTGCAAAGCCGGGGCGGGTCACTAGTCTATAATAAAGCAAAACTTATCAGACTTTACAGTGCACCTGTATACGGCCTACGTCTTCACACGAAAACAAGTCAACTGATCATATTGCGTAGGGGTTTGCATTTACGCAGACCATGATTATTCGAGTTTGATGTGCCAAAAACTGCACTTTTTGGTTTCAAATATACGGAAAACGACTTTTGACTGTATTTTGTTTTGTTCATAATTGCGGCTTTTATTTGAGCATCAGATATCACAAATCACAACGTTGCCCCTCACCAGGAATTTCTCCTGTATCGTGGGTACCTTCACAAATATTTAAACTAACATACACAAGTACCCGACTTAAAAAAAAACTATCTGTAGGTCATACAGATACTTGTATTCATAACGTCATTATAGCACAGTGACCATATCGACTTCACGCGGACACAATGACCGAAATTCGTGTTTAAAATGAGTCCACGTGCTGTTATTGGTCAACCAATCGTTAAGCGACGTATTAGCACCACCATGTAAATAACCACCAATGCGTCCGAGGCATTGCCAATCACCCCAGTGACCTTATAAACACACACATAACATCACGCCTGCAATCCCCGAAGGGTTAGGCAGAGGTACCCAGTATACCCACATTTCGCCAGTTATGTTAAGACATAAGCTTAACCATGTAATAGGGGTGAGCCCATTGTCACCAACAGGGCACAAATCCAGAAAATAACACTTTGCCCGACCCGGGAATCGAACCCAGAACCTTCATGCTCATAGTCGCGTTTACGACTACTAAACCAACGAAATATTAAAATGGTTCGATCTTACTTGTATCAGGAACGAAAGTAAACCAATCCTGTCCGGAGCGTCGCCTCAACCGCGAGAGCGGTTACACAGGACTTCGCGTCCTCACGCGGCTCCTACGACGACGATCTCGTTCGCGCTTGGAACGGCGATCGGATCCCGAAACTTGCTATACGTGACCTTCCACTCCACTTATGGTGGCTACGAGATCGCTTAGAACGCAAGACACTAGTTTTTGAACGCGAACAACTCAATCTATCCATTGCTAACTACTACCCGCTTTTATCTAAAATTAAAAGCCTGAAAACTAGTTTTTAACTTGTGGGCGAAAAGAATCCACTATCCCACTTCTGATATTAGGAATCAGAAGTGAAATACGTGAACAAAATAAACAATGTTTAATATCTTTTGAATTACACTTTTACAAAAATATCAAGACAAACATTTTAAACAATAATCAAATAGAAATAGCACTAGCAAATGGAATAATCAGTACACGATCAAAAACATAAACCAAAAATTAGCGAAGCACACGATAATAGTCGGGTAGCAAGTCCTTTCCGAGCGCCGTCCAAGCAAAAAGTGACCGTTGCACCACAGTATAAATATGTACAGTAGTGTGACTCGGCCGTGTCCTTGAAATAAATGCCTACAGCCGCGCGGTACGTAAACATGCGTAAGGGCTGCCCGCCTCCAGTATTTTAATTACATGTGCTTATTTTGTGTTTCCATTTAGTATTGTGATCGTAAATATACTTTTTAAAACAAATAAAATACTTTGTGAATTGAATAGAAAGTGTTCAATAAACATGCGTGTTGTTTTTTGATTGAAAGATTTAATTAAAAAACCATGTTTTTTTTCGGGACATATAAAGAAATACTTATCCATTAAAATAAAAAGACACACATTTGACACATTATAAGCCTACCTACTAGTAAGTGAAATTATTTTATAGTCTTATCTTTCAAAGTTTCCAGGTAATTAAAAAAAAGTTATCTCTGGATACGTTATTAACGAATTCATAAAACCAAAAACAACACAAAAAATGAAAATTAAATGTACTTGTCTTATTTTTAGAGAAAACATCGCGCATTTATTTA